>CM065804.1:138857263-140151644 GCA_033398695.1 Orobanche coerulescens
ATCTACAAGGCCTATGCTTCCCAAGAATCGTCCCAAAAAATGATAGGAAGGATAAGAGGTGATGAAAGATCTCCAGAACACGAAAAATCGGCCAAAGGAAAGGTGAGAAATGAAATAGGGTCAAAGTCTATAAATAGAATTCTGGACATTACGTACGTTATGCAATTAACCTTACGTACGTAATAAGCTTAACGTACGTTATACCCTAACTATAGCGTACATAGTCGTCTGACCAGAACTCACTGGCCTGATTTCGCCATTTCCTTACGTACGTAATCGCAAGGGTTTTACGTACGTAATATTCATGTCCTTAGCGTACGTAACACATGCACCATAGCGTACGTAACCCTATGTCCAGGTTCATGCGGAAATCACACGGATCTTCCCCGGCCCCCACACGCCGACCCTTATCCGATCCCAAGTTGACTTAGCTTATGTACGTTAACCACTTTAGATAACGTACGTAATACTGCAGTCTTAGCGCACGTTATGGACGTCTGGTAACGTACGTTAACACATGCAGAAACATGCATGCAGAATACTGTAGATACCAAAACGTAAAGATACAAAATACGGGAAACCAACCTCCGAAAAATAACATTACAAAGTTGATTCTTACAAGATAAATACACAATAATTATCCGGGCATTACAGATGCAATATGTAAGTGGCGTTTTATAGTTCGAAAGAGAAACCGTCTTTTTAAGGAAAATCGAATCTACACAACATAATAAGTAAATTCATCTTATGATCTCCAATACATCTTTTATAACTAATGACGAACTAAGTTTGTAATCCCAACTATTTCATTTTATCGATAATCAATCTATTATTATTGCTATCTTTTTATTTCCTTATAATATTAGAACTATTATTGCAATTTCTTTGCAATTATTAAACCAAACTTTTTAATTGTGTGTTTCACTCATCTTAAGTATCTATAAAAATAGACTAATAGTATATAATTCAAATTATAATAAAACTTCCTTGTGGGATCGATAAACCGGACTCAAAAAAAAGTCCACTTTACTACTTGATACAATATCGTGCACTTGCGATAGTTACACTAAAAGCGTGTCAAGTTTTTGGCGCCGTTGCCGGGGATCGAACCCGGGTCACCCGCGTGACAGGCCTGATAAGTGTCAGTTTTGTACACTTATCCATGGTTTGTATCGATAAAATTCACCCATAATTGAGCTAGTCTACTCGTTTTTTGCTTTTAATTCATTAGTTTTAATAATTTTATTTTTATCGGATGATGATCGGATTAAATAACTGAATTACTCAAGAAACAACATGTTTAATAAATATTCTCTTTATTGAATTTTGATATATTCATGTTGTAGGGCTTTCCGAGACGAATTCGGCAGTCTTTCCAAATTCAAAATCAGAGTTATATATCAAAAGTTATCATCCGAAGAAGATCTGGGGCAAAAACGCAAAGTCTGAGAAATTCTGGGCTGAAAACGTAACTTTCAAAGAAACCGGTGAACAAATTTACGAAGCCGAGTTACGGCCATAACATTCAGGGGTTACGACCGTAAGTCACCCTTGTTACGGCCGTAACTCCTGAATGTTACGGCCGTAACTCTTGACAGATTACTATGATTTGTCTAATTTTTTATACTTTTTGTGTATTATTGAGGGGATGGCTGGCATTGATCCGATCTAATGTAATAATGCTGGATTTTAGGAGCTATTAGATGACTTTAGGTGTATAAATAGACCCCTTAGATCCTTCATCATTAATCATTCATCTTATAATTTTCCATTTTTTGTAAACTTTTCTTTTTGTGTGAAGAACACACTTGTGTTCTTGAGTGATCTTTGTAAGTGTGGTATAACATATGTTGTTCATAGAGTTTATTGTTTCTATCTCCTTTATCTACTAAGGGAGTTAGGATCAATTCTTTCTCTTGATTCAACTAATAATGACCACACAAGCTTGTAATATGTGTAATAAACCCTTCATGGGCTAAGTAATCTTTAGTTGGGATTATAAACAAGGTTAGTCATGTTATTTATGTTTGTATAAAGATCTATTATGAATTACTTATTATTGTGTGTGATTTTCATTGTTTGAACAATCTTTATTTATTTGGCCAATAAATGACGATATTTATGGCCTTCATATGTTTCGAAAGAAAATATGTTTGATTAGATCAAATGATCTTCACTCTAAGTTGTTCTAGGGTATAGAAATATACCCCTAGTCTTTAGATGATTCTTTGAGTTATTTTCATAAATCCTAATGCTATGTATTGAAGCCAATCAACATAGAAATATAGTGGATTGATTCAATATGTAAGGGGCGTTTTATAGTTCGAAAGAGAAACCGTCTTTTTAAGGAAAATCGAATCTACACAACATTAGAAGTAAATTCATCTTATGATCTCCAATACATCTTTTATAACTAATGACGAACTAAGTTTGTAATCCCAACTATTTCATTTTATCGATAATCAATCTATTATTATTGCTATCTTTTTATTTCCTTATAATATTAGAACTATTATTGCAATTTCTTTGCAATTATTAAACCAAACTTTTTAATTGTGTGTTTCACTCATTTTAAGTATCTATAAAAATAGACTAATAGTGTATAATTCAAATTATAACAAAACTTCCTTGTGGGATCGATAAACCGGACTAAAAAAATGTCCACTTTACTACTTGATACGATATCGTGCACTTGCGATAGTTACACTAAAAGCGTGTCATTAGCCCCAGTCACGAAGAGACCCATTGTAGCAAAACCCTTAAAGACACTCCCTTCCCCAAGGCAGACCAGAGGAAGAGTAAGAGGTAGGGGAGGAAGATGATTTATTTTTTGCAATTTTATGTACAACTTACTTGTAATTTTCATTTTGTTATAAATTTTCATTCAGACTGTTCTTTAATATTATGGAACATCAATAAAATTTTATAACAGTCACTTGAATGACAACAACTAGTTGTCTCAACCAGACTGAGTTTTACTTATGTCTTGCACTTTATTTTGTGTAGACTTGTTTACGTTTGAAATGCTTTAGTTTTGCCATCATCAAAATAGGGGGAATTTGTTAGGAATACTTGTTAGATTTTGATGATGTCATCCGTGTATTGTTAATTATTCAAATGTATATTCTAAATACTTGGCATTGTAAAGAAGAATCAAATGAGTATAACTTCTATAGGCCTTAAAAAGTTAGGCTAAGTCTTGATCAAAAGTTAATGAGTAAGAAAATCATCTAAGTATAGAACTGCCATCTATCAGAGAAGTTTTCAGGCAAGTTCATTATCAGAGAAGTTTTGATCAAAGCAAAACATCAGAGAGGTTTGACCAAAACCAAGTTGCAGTCAAGTTCTGAACAAGGCGATACATCAGACAAGTTTTGGTCAACGCAGAATATCAGAGAGGTTTGACCAAAACCCATCTGGAGTCGAGTTATCAAACGAGATCTGGTCAACATAAATATCAACTGAAGTTTGACCATCAGATCAGAGAACATTTATCAGGTCAGTAAACTTCAGAGCAGAGAACTTTATCTCAGAGAAACTCTACCAAGTTATATCAGAGAAGTTTACATCAGAGAAGGTTGACCGCACATCAGGCAGGTTTGACCAAGAGATATCAGCTAAGTTCTCAGTCAAGATATCAGCCAAACGTTGAACGTCAAAAATTACGAAAAGCCACATGTATATGTAAGGAGACAAACTGGAAAGATTCCCGAAAAGCTAGTAATAAAATATTCCTTGAGATCCGCGGTCTGAAGACTTATGATTCTTCTAATCAAGAATAACGGCGCTAACAATGGAAGTCTTTTAAACGGTTCGATATGAAAAGGGAATCAAGCCGTGCAACGGAATGATAAAGAAAACAAAAAAGTCTACTCTTCAACGGACGTATTTGTTACAAGAGATGCAATGGCTATGAAGGAATCTCAAAGAATCGTACTATAAATATCTAAACATATGAATTGAGCAAAGTACGATGCGAACTATACCCACAAGCGAACAAAGTAAGCAAAGCAAACAAACCTATCAAAGAGATCTATAGCATTGTGAAAGAGCAAAGCCTAAACAGTCATATTCTGGGAAGCTCTTTAGTTGGAGAAGACAAACACTCTTGTCTTAAAATCTGAGTAAGGGGTACTTCTGTGAACGAGGTTTCAAAAGTTTCGCGGCTGATAAGGCATCCACGGGTTCTTGATTGGAAGGTGATAGACAGCTCGAGAGTTGTTGAGGCATCCAAGGGTTTTTAATCAAGAGGTACTAGGCAGTCAAGGGAGTTGCAACGGCCACGGGTTTCCACTGGTTGGAAGCTGTTGTAACAAGAAATAATTCATTGTAACCGTTATCACTGGTTGACAGTTATAGTGAATTTATCTCCAACTGGTTTGGAGAGAAGTGGATTAGTAGAGAATTACCCCACCTCTGAAACCACTATAAGTGCTTGTGTGATTTACTGCTTTAAACATCATACATAACTGCTGCATACATATTTACTGTTACATTAGAAAGTTATTTGCAGTCGATAACTTGTTATCTTCATTATTATTAGCTGTCTTCCACATTATCTGTCTACAGTCGACATAAGTCATCTGCACTTAATCACAACTGATTAAAATCACCTGAATTTCAGGAAAAGAGTTTAATAAGTCCATTCACTCCCCCTCTAGACTTATTCCTGAGAACTTGTGACCTACAAAACCCGTCACCCATCTATTAAATAGCTGAACGTGTTACGGCCGTAACATATAGGACATTACGGCCGTAACCCAGTTCTCGGGCTTACTGCCCAAAATGTAAGGGTGTGTTACGGACATTACCGATAAGCCATTACGGTTTTAACACCCACCGCCTTACGGCCGTAACATATTGCAGGTTACGGCCGTAACCTGCATTCTGGCAGCAGATTCCATTCTGGTGCCCGACCAGCCCCGAACAACCCCAAAATGTGATGATTCAGAAAATTCAACATAACGCTTACAAAGGATTCTCAACAACGAACAAAAGCGTTAAACGAACACGCGATTTCCGACAATCAAAGGTAGGTAAAATGAGTATAACAACGAGTACATAAAACTTTGGAAAATTATGAAATGGCCCAAAAGTCTGAAAAATCACTATAAGAGATCGAATAACAAGTCCGAAGTTCACAACATGACCACAAATGTTAAAAACATGTAGGAATGACAAAACAACAGTTTCGAGGAAGATTAACAAGAATCAAATCCAAATGCGGAAAAGTTGCGATAATATGCCGACTAACCTGAAACAATATTAAACTCGCTCGAATGGCAAAAAGTGCCGAACAAAACATGTCCAAAATGTGTCAATGAACACAAGCAAGTCGCGAGAATTGAAAAAAATACAGGTATTATGTATTGTACCAGAAAAAGCAAGAGTGTTTGGAGTTGTAGTTGTTCTTGAGCCCGAAAATCAATACATCAAAGTTTGGCACTAATCTTGAAACTGCTATTGCAAAGAGATGGCATTGAAATATAAGGTGGATTCATTTTAACAAAAGGACTAGTCCATAACTCTAGGTAGGGAACGAGGCTTTTGGATAGCCGAACCTTTGGAACAATTTCTTGTGACATTTTATTTCCATAATTTTCTTTACTCAAATTATTTACATTCGCACGAAAATAGTTCAATACTCTACACTGCACTATTCAACCCCCTTTCTCGTGGTGGTAATAACAATTGTATTAAAGCGGTCTCTTTTTCACCTATCTAGAGAAAAGATCCAGAAATGGCCTACATTCCTACTTTTGAAGGTAATGCTCTAAATTGTTCTCCCTTCTTCAACGATTCAAACTTTATAACTTAGATGAAGAAAAAGTCTATTCTCATTCGAGCTCATGATATCGATATTTGGAAGGTCATTCCTCTTGGACCAACAATTCCAAAGAAAACTGACGACTCTGTTATGAGCTGTGAAGAATACGATGAGACCGACTGAAAAAATAATCATTTCAATTGTAATGCTACTCAAATGCTTTACTGTGCTCTTAATCCAGAAGATCACAACAAGATTTCATCTTGTGAGACGGCGAAAGAAATTTGAAAAATGCTGAAAATCACTCACGAAGGTATGAGCCAAGTCAAAAAGTCTAAAAATAATATGCTCCTTCATGATTATGAATTATTCACAATGAAGGAAGACGAAAGCATTACTACCATGCTTGACCGGTTCTCTGCTATTGCAAATAAGCTAGCATTTTTTGGCAAACCTATCTCGAGTAGTGATAAAGGCAAGAAAATTTTAAGATTACTGCCCAGAGAACGGATGCTATAGTAACGACAATTATGGAGTCAAAAGATCTCAACACCATGGAGTTCAGTGCTCTAATTGGACCTCTAATTAATTATGAGATTGTCCTTAAATATTGAAACTCTAAACCAAAGCCCAAGGAACAAGAGAGGCCAATAACGTTCAAAGCTAAAGAAGAATGTGATCTAGAAGATGAATCAACCGAAGAACAAAACGAACAATCCGCACTCTATGCCAGAAATATCAAAAAAGATAAAAATCTTTTGCATAGACGCAGGAAAGATATTTCTCGGCAACCTAGGGATGAATAAAAAAAGTCCCATTTCCCTTAAAGTAAAAAGTTCGACAATACTTGTCGAAGATGTCGTGTCCCGTGATATTTCCCTCGAAATAAAAAGTTGATGACATACTTAACATATGCAGCGTTTTAAGGTAACGTACGCAACATACAATATGAAAGCTACTAGATGTTTACTGGACTACACTTACGGCCACTACACTGCAAAGGACGGCCGCTACACCTTTAACGTACACAAGAGGCTGTGGCTAACATACGTTAAGGAGGAGAACTATGCTAATGGTAAATTGGCTCTAAAATACTATAAATAAAGGCATTTGGAAATATTGGGAGACCCAAGAATTCTCTAAATATATCAAGCGATTATCTGATCCATCTGAGCTTGAAATATCATATACTTTGACTTACAATATTACATATTGTAACTGATACAAGAAGAATTGTTCGAGAGATCTTCTATATACATTCTTGTATCACTCTGAGCGATTATTCTGCAAGTCAAGTAACTATACTCGCAAAACTCCTTGTAATATTGTGAGGTTATCTTGTGCCCTAAAAGCAAGAGTGTTTGGATTTGTGTTTGTTCTTGAGCGTGGAAATCAAGAATCGAGGTTTGACACTAATTTTGAAAGGGTTATTGTAAAGAGTTGGCACTGAACTACAAAGTGCATTCATCTTGAGAAAAGTCATAGTCAATAATGCGAGGTAGGGGACGTAGTCTTTTGAATAGCCGAATCTCTTGAACAATTTCTTGTCTCATTTCATTCCGCACTTTTATTTACTCCTATATTTGCTTCCACAGGAAAAGAGTTCAATACCCTACACCGCATTATTCAACGACCATTCTAATGGCGGTATTAACTCAACAATTCTTCAAATATTCGAATACTTTACAAAGTCAATTTTCCAAATATCAACATAAATCTCATATAAAAGTTCAAGGCCAAAATGCCAAAGCTCGACAGTTTCAAAACATGCATTTAGTCAACACTTACACGTATTGACAAAAATAGTATTGGGGAAACGGTTTCCCAAAACATATCCAAGCTTGTAAAATACCAGAAACTTATTTTAAAATACACATGTAGCGAATAAAATCAACAGGTGAAATATACCTTGCAGGCGTAGTATAACAATTGATAAAAATACTCGATTCCCAAAATACATATCATAGCTAGTATCACCCGTGAAGCTCATCTACTCACGAAATAAGCTCAATTTCCGAGAAACTGAAAATAGACCCAACGATGGGTCAGCCACAATACTCAACAATGATAACGATTACATCATTAGAAGTTATTACATACCATTGTAATTACAAGGTAAGAAGTACCACCAACGTAATCACGCCAACATAATCAAACCAATTCATGGTAATCCACATCAATCAATCCTTATCATAATCCACATATGGTATTCTCAAATGACGAAATAAATTCAAATGCAATCATCTGTACCGTATTCAAACAATACCAAAATTCTAAAATCATCATCATAACTTATATGTATGGAGTAAACCATACACGACAAAATCATGTACTTCGGATCACAAAGTACAATCTCAATATTGATAACACGATTGTTAAATTATGACAAAACCAATAACACATAATACATATGTGAATCAACCGCCAAAATGGCAACAAGTTCCAAATCATTAATGCGAAGTTGGAATTCATAATATCAATAACAATAATCAAACAAGGATTAACCGAGAATACCATCAAGATTATAAACTCCAATAGGACCAACCAAAGGGTCAACCACAACCGATAAAACCATCAACAAGGTAAACCCCAAACCTAAGAATGCCATCAACATGATAAACTCCAAAGCTGAGAATGCCATAAACATGCTAAACTCCAAACCAATCAAGTGAAGGATAAAAAATAACCGAGAATACCATCAATATGATGAACTCCAACAAAATCAAAATACAGTTGAGAATACCATCACGTGATAAATTCCAACACGATCATAAAGGATCAACGGCGATCGAGAGTACCATCAACATGATGGACTCTAAGAAATCAAAAGACAACTGAGAATACCATCACATGGTAAACTCCAGCACGATCAAAAAAAGATCAACAACGAACGAGAGTACCATAAACATGGTAAACTCCAAACACGACCATTCAAGTTACAAGAGGATTATAATCTCAAATCGTTGTTCATTTGCGATCAAACACGCAGTATAAAACAACCAGATCATAATCTCAAAATCACAGAATATTCGCAATCACACATGCTATATAAACCCATATCCAATTATAATCTCAAATCATTGGACATACACAATAAAACATGTTATATTAATAGACCAAATTATAACCCAATCCCGCTGAAAATACACATAATCAAATATGTTATATGTACAACTACATTTACGGCTCAAAAGATGGCGCTACACTATGCCCACGATGAAAATGTGTTCGTGCACAAGCCACAATAGATATCAATCAAATATATGTGTGGTATTATACCTAATTAGTCCCTCGAAGTAACTGTCTCATATGCACAGCTCAGTATGAGGTCAACTACTTACACATGACTATATGTGCCTCCTCTGAAATCCTACACATACCAACCAGCATGATAGTATTACCCGAAATATCATGGTATCAACATGACAACGAAACTCAAAGAATCGCAAATTCGTTAAGGATCAAAAGAGACTCACCGAACTAAAACAACGACATACTAATAAAAAATATCATCTTGGCCAATGATATCAAAAAACCAGTCTTGGGATCATCGTTCCTTTAACAAACGGCCAACACTATCAACAGTACAAGAACTATGGTCCTGAGATCAACATTCCTCAATGATCGATCAACATGATCAACAATACTAAAACAGTGGTCATGGAATCAACATCCCTCGATGAATGATCAACACGATCAATACCAAAACATTGATCCTGGGATCAACATCCCTCAATAAATGATCAACACTAAACTCAATACTTATAACATAAAACAATGTACAACAACATATACAACATTCATCAGATATCCTAATAATCGAGCAATACTTAGATTACCTCAAAACTGGTGACGATGTCCTTTCCACGAACATCAACCTTGAATGAACAATTCGATATTCAAGTAATCTCGAATATAATACAATCCATTCAATATCAATAAACTATTATTTTGATATCAAAATCATCATGACAGACTATGCTCGATGCCCGACATTCCATAACACAGATCGTTGATAACTCATAACTCTATCTTCACAATACTTAATACTAAAATATACTAATAACATATCGTATATGTTATGATTTAATCTAAACCAAAGTTATATACAAACCATTATCTTCACAAGTCACATCTATAATATC
Source organism: Orobanche coerulescens (assembly GCA_033398695.1). Classification (NCBI taxonomy): domain Eukaryota; kingdom Viridiplantae; phylum Streptophyta; class Magnoliopsida; order Lamiales; family Orobanchaceae; genus Orobanche; species Orobanche coerulescens. The sequence goes on from CM065804.1 coordinate 138,867,176, forward strand.
ATTGATATATGAATTATAAATAAAATGAAATCAACACCATTCAGTAAACATCATAAACTGAACCAGTATAAACTTGCCTCAATACCGATACGACAATAGGTGAAGCCATTACCAATTTCCTTGCCTTCGTTTATGAGCGCATTGACTCCAACCAAAGCAATTCATGAACATCTTCGAACACAACCACAACACATGGTTCTAATCAACGATCAACTATTACAACCTACTCCAATAATCGATTAACAGTATGTTTGGTAATAATCAACAATCAATATCATCAATAAACAAACCCAAAGGTTCAAGAATATCTTGATCATTCATAAAACTGCAAAACTCGATCCAATCAACCACGAATTCATATCCACAATATAATTCTGCAATCTGATAACCATATAAATAATCAATTCAACGTGATATCAATACTTACAACATCCTCAAATGAATTCAAATTCTAATATGAATTAACAAGATTACTCCTTGTTCATTGTAATATCCATGTACTTTATTATTAATGTATTTTATTTTTTGGGCGTTTTCCATTGGGAATTTCGTTTGTGAAATTTCCATGTTGTATTGTTTGGTATCTGGAATCGTGTGTATATTGGAGTTAGAACTGGCATATTGATTATTAGTAATTATCAAGTTCTGTACGCATCGGGATGTGTTCGTTCTGACCGGACTTCACGATTATAATGCTGAAAAAAATCAGTTGGCGCACCCTAAATTGTGTACCTAGCGTGCGTTAATCAGGCATGAGTAACGCACGCGATGATGGTAGTGCACGCTAATTCGGTCGATTAGTAGATGCAAAAGATTTTTGGATTCTGTAGACGAGCAGGTAGCGCGCGCTAACCCTTGCAGTAGCGCACGCTAATGACGCAGTAAGTTTTGGTTTCAGCCCGTTAGCGCATGCTACACCTGCCCGTAGTGGAAGATAATCTCAGACAGTATATATAAGACTACATAGTTCAACTTTCGTCATTTCATTCTCTCCTCTCTTCCTTCTGGCGATTTGATCGACCTTGAGAGTATGAAAGTGTATATTTTGGTCGGATATCATCATCCATAAACATTCTTGAGTTCCAAATATGGAGATAACAACATCTCAACATCTTTTACCATTCTAGTCAAGGTAAAATCGTTCAAACCCTAGTTTTTCAGGATTTTATGGTTTTGTTGGAATTTCATCCTTTAAGTTCGTTATTAGCTTTGATGTGTGCTAGATTATGATGTTGTAATTATAATCCCTTATTTTTCTAAGTGTACGGATTAAATCCCAACTTTTCATCTGCTAATTGAGTATGATCAATGTTGTTTTCATAGTGTTCAATCGATTGTCCCTAAGGGTAGAACTTAGAGTGATTCTTTCCATTTTCGTAGTATTGTGCTTGATTTAGTATTGTGCTGTGCTAGGCACGAATCGTGAAGGGAGTTCGGACCGCAAGTCCTTCCACTTACCGTTTTTCATATCGTTCTAATCAAGGCAAGTAGTTTGATTACATTTGATGTACTTCGTGTGAATGAATATGTGGAAAATGTGATTTCTATTAAATGTGGTAATTTCAGAAAATGTGATTTCAGAAAGTGGTAATTTCAGAAAGTGTGACATGTAGTTACTGAGTATGTGTGAGCCAGGTAAAACCAGCGAGTGTCCTCCGGGGTCCGCTAGACTGCGATTTATACGGATCACTTGGTTGGGCTATACAACCAGAGAGGGCCTGACGAGGACTCCTAGGGTGCGTATCTCGCATGAGGTATGGGGCCAGTATAGCTCGGGAGGTTGTTTTGTGATGATGGTTACACTATATTCCGGAATATGAGTGATGATGCTATGGTTTTGTTGTTTTATTCACTTGTAGTACATATTCATGAATCGTTGTACTTGCACCGCCTATTTGATGACCCCTTAGGGGGTGAATACTTGTTGTGTATTCAGGTACAGGTACAGGAGACGAGTCAGCACAGGGCAGGCATGAGCTTGGAGGGCAGCAGTGATATCATAGGCCATTTTGAGTCTGTGGTAGTCCTGTCATGAACAGAGCTATGTCTTGTTTTGTGCTACTGCAAGTACCATTATGTATAATGTATTATTCAGTCGACTTGTACTGTTGTTGTATAGGTTGTGGTCCCACGGTATGTTGTGGCGTATGTGGTATACAATTGAAAGTTGTTATTGGTTATGTATGTATCGGTTTTATGTCGGTCTAAGCCTGATAGGTCCTCAAATGGGATCTACGGTGCTGTAATATTTCCGTATATCACAGGGGTGTTACAGATTATGGTATCAGAGCTTAGGTTTATGGATACCTAGGTTGTTGGTGTCTTTGGGTCTATTAAAGTTGAGTCAGTCGTCTATTTATGATATCACTAGTTTGCTGCCACCTCGTGCTGACTGTGCTGGAAGTCTCTTCGGAGGATAGTTATTCCTCCTTTTCGGGAATAATTGTTAATGTGATCGGACAATCTGTTGTTGCAATTGTTTCTCTCATGAACCATTTTTTGGCCTCGAGTATGCCGAGAGGTAGAGCTATTCGTCAATGCAGCCGAGGCCGTGGTAGGGGAGCGGTACCCGAACCATAGGTGTGCATTTCAGAATCGGCATCTCATTTTGTGGCTAATTCAGAACCAGTCCCATCGGGAGGTGTGGGTGTGAGCGCAGAGGCCGAGGTGCCTAATGTGGTCCAACAAGTTGTGACTCTGGTGCATCAACTGGCCCAAGTGGTGAATAATATTCATACTGGCAAAACTGTTGGTGATCGATGGCTTCAAGAAGTCATGAAAATGAATCCTCCTAGATTCGACGGCTTCGGTGATGCAACGAATTGGGATCATTGTTTAGTCGAGTTAGAGAAGATATTTGACAGTATTAGTTGCCCTGAGGCCAAGAAGGTCCTAATTGCTCAGTATTTAGCGGTTGATGATGCTTCTGATTGGTGGCGAGCTGTTAGGCCCAAGGATCGTGTTGCTAGGAAGAATTCAACGAGCTAGTGGAGGTCCAATACTGTTCGGCGCCTGTTCGACAAGCTAGAGTTAGTGAGTTCTTTAGAGCTCAACCCCAAGATGTTCCTGTTTCCGAGGCAATTATGACATTCAACAGGTAGTTGGTGTATATCCAAGACCAAGTCAGAGATGAAGCAGCTAAGATACTTCATTTTGATGCGAGAATGAAGCTTGAGGTTCGAAAATATATGGTGGGTCTTGGGTATACTACTTTAAGAAATATCAAGATAGAGTACTTGCTTATGAGATGGTGACAATCTCGATCCAGACTGTTCCAAGTTCAAAGAAACCGAAGTTTTCCAGTAGCTTCCGAGGAAGCGGATCACATAAGCCTCATTCTTCTGTGCAGTCTTCTGTTGGTTCCCCTCAACCTAGTGGAGAAGTGTGGGATCCTAATTATGCACCCTCTACTACTTCTACACAGAGAGTTTGTTTAAATTGCGGAATTGCAGGACATGTCAGTTCCCGTTGCTCGTCACGCCCCATTAATTGTTTTAAATGTGGGAAACAGGGACACCGAGTGTCATTTTGTGAGACAGCAATTTGAGTCCTTGCTAACCAATCTCCTACTCCAGTGGCTACAGTTACAGGTCAGCCAACCCCGAGTGCTATATGCGGTAGTGGCAGAGGGAAAGCACATCGTAAAGACACCATAAGCACTGGATCAGCTCCACCTCGACTGTACGAGATGAGATGGACTGATGATGTAGGGGTTGCGATTACGTCAGGTATCGTTTATATTCATCTGCATCCGGTAGATGTATTATTTAATTCTGGGGATACTCACTCATTCATATCTTTGTCTTGTGTACGTCATTTGGGTCTTTATGGCCAATATGTGTCTAAACCGTTCATTATTAGATTGCCGAGTGGGGAACGGATAGTTAGGGATCAAGAGATTGTAAATTGTCTTATAACCATCGGCGGTAGAGATTGGCCATCTAACTTAATTGTGAATGATATGAAAAGAGAAGATTTGATTCTGGGTGATGATTGGATAGATCGTCATGGGTAGTGGTGGATTATCGTCGAAAAGTAATTTTGATTGTTGCACAGAATGGTACCGAACATGTCTTTGAAGGACAGAAATCAGGTGCTTCAGGAAAGACTATTCGAGCCATGAAGGAGATAAAGTTTTTGCGACAAGGTTGTACCATTTATTGGTGTTACGCATTGAAGTCAGAAACTGGCAAGGTTAAGTTATCCTCTATTCCAGTCGTAAATGAGTTTCCAGACATATTTCCAGATGATTTGCCTGTATTACTGCTGCATCATGATGTCGAGTTTACTATCGAACTAGAACCTAATGCAGGACCAGTATCCAAGGCACCATATCGAATGGCCCCATCGAAAATGCAAGAATTGAAGAAACAACTGGGAGAGCTGTTAGACAAGGGTTACATTCGACCAATTGCTTCTCCATGGGTGCACCGGTGTTATTTATACGGAAGAATGATGGATCCTTACGATTATGAATTGATTATTGTGAGTTGAATAAACTTACTATCAAGAACAAGTATCCGTTGCCACGAATTGATGACTTAGTTGATCAGCTGCAAGGACCCACGGTTTTCTCAAAGATCGACTTGAGATCCGGGTATTATTAGTTACAAATTCGGGATTCTGATATTCTAAAGACGACATTCCAAACGAGATATGGTCATTATGAATTCGTAGTTATGCCTTTTGGTCTGAATAATGCCCCGGCGGTGTTAATGCAGCTCATGAACAAGACTTTTATTGAATATCTCGATAAATTCATGGTGGTGTTTATCGATGATATCTTAATCTATTCAAAGAGCGAAATGTAGCACGCTGAAAACTTAAGAATAGTGTTGAATGTTTTGAGGGCTAATAAGATTTATGCAAAATTCTCTAAGTGTGAGTTCTGGCTGAAAGAAGTTGCTTTCCTTGTCATATTATATCTGCCGAATGTGTTCGAGTGTATCCTCAAAAAATTGAAGCAGTTTTAGCTTGGGAATCCCCACAGGATGTCAATGAAGTTTGGAGTTTTCTGGGATTAGCTGGTTATTATCGTCGATTTGTCGAGGGTTTCTTGAAAATTGATCGACCACTCACTCAACTACTACAAAAAACTCAGAAGTTTGAGTGGAATGATGAGTGTCAGGAGAGCTTTGACGAGCTAAAGAATAGGCTAACCACGTTACAGTTCTTGCCTTACCGCAAGGAACTTAAGGTTTCGTTATTTACAGTGATGCTTGTAAACAAGGATTGGGTTGTGTATTAATGCAAAATGAGAGGGTAATTGCTTATGCATCTCGGCAGTTGAAGCCATATGAGATGAGTTACCCTACCCATGATCTTGAATTAGCACAGTAGCGTTTGCGTTGAAGATCTGGAGGCATTATTTATATGGTTCTTTTTGTCTGGTTTACATGGATCGTAAGACTTTGAAATATATATTTTTACTTAGAAAGAGCTTAATATGCACCAGCGGCGATGGTTAGAACTAATTAAAGATTATGATCTTGACATTCTTTACCGTTCAGGTAAAGCGGATGTTGTTACTGATGCTCTGAGCCATAAGTCAATCGTATTACATAGGTTGGAATTATTTACCTCTCAACTAAAGCTCAGACAAGAGTCAATTGATTTGGAGATTGAAGTTTGTCCTCAGATAACTCAAGGACAATTACATTTCCTTGAGATCACATCCTCAGTGATTGAAGATGTTAAATCTAAGCAATGTGATGATCCCTTATTAGTTCAGATTCGAGAGGATGTTGTTAAAGGGAAGGCACTTGGATTCATGATCTACGAAGATGGAGTTCTTCGATTTTAAGGCAGTATTGTGTACCTAACCAGGATAACCTTAAACAAGTAATCTTGAATGAAGCACATTCGAAGAAGGATTTGAAGAGGAATTTTTGGTGGCCGAGTATGAAGAAGGATGTAACGGAGTACATTTCGAAATGTTTAACTTGTCAACAAGTTAAAGCTGAACATCAGAGACCTGCTGGAAAGTTACAGTCGTTACCAATTCCAGACTGGAAGTGGGAAGACATTGCAATGGATTTTATCGTGGGAATGCCAAGAACACGAGCAGGGATGAATATGATTTGGGTAATCGTTGATTGGCTAACCAAATCAGCACGTTTTATGGGCATCAAAGACACATTGGGACCATAGAAATTGGCCTGTTTGTTCATTGCAGTGATCGTGAGACTTCATGGTGCCCCAACTAGTATTGTTTCAGATCGCGATGGATAATTAGTATCGCATTTATGGCAGGTAGTACATCAAGCACTCGGTATTGAACTAAATTTTAGTACTGTTTATCATCCCCAGATGGATATATAGTTGGAGAGAACTATCCAGACATTGGAAGATATATTAAAGGATTGCACTTTAGACTAGAAAGAAGATTGGGAGACTTATTTACCGTTAATTGAATTTGCGTATAATAACAGCTGGCTTAGTTCAATTGGTATGGCTCCATTTGAAGAATTATATGGAAGACGATGTCGATCACCACTTTGTTGAGATAAACCATATGAATTACTTGGAGTAGAGCCAGACTTGTTGACTCGAATGAGGGAAAATATTTTTTAATCCGACAAAAGTTATTGACTGCCCAGAATCGACATAAGTCATATGCAGACGTCCAACGTCGACCATTAGAGTTTCAGACGGGAGATCATATATTATTGAAGGTATCTCTGACTCGTGGGGTCCTTTGGTTTGGTAAGAAAGGAAAGCTTAGTCCTTGTTACATTGGACCTTTTGAGATCATGGACAGAGTAGGCGAAGTGAATTATCGACTAGTGGTACCTCCAACGCTTAGTCATGTTCATAATGTGTTCCATATTTCACAATTACATAAGTATGTTTCCGATCCCAGGCACGTTATTGATTATTAGGAGATTGAGGTAACTGATAATATTACGTACGAAGAGTAACCAATGGCAATATTGGAATGTCAGGTGAAACAATTACGACGGAAGGCGATTCCATTAGTGAAGGTTCAGTGGTCAAAACATAGAATTAGGGAGGCTACTTGGGAAACCGAAGATAGTATGAGAGCCTGATACCCCGAACTTTTTGAATCTTATGTTTCGGGATGAAACTTATTTTTAGAGGGTAAGAGTGTAATATCGGTGTATTTTATTATTAATGTATTTTATTTTTTGGGCGTTTTGTGTTGGGAATTTGGTTTGTGAAATTCCCATGTTGTATTTTTTGGTATCTACAATCGTGTGTATATTGGAGTTGGAACTAGCGTGTTAATTGTTAGTAATTATCTAGTTCTGTACCTACCGGGATGTGTTCGTTCTGACCATACTTCACGATTATAATGCTAAAAAGAAGCAGTCAGCACACTCTAAATTGTGTAGCTAGTGCGCGCTAATCAGGCATGATTAGCGCACGTTATTGACGATGGTACCGCATGCTAATTCGGATGATCAGTAGATGTAGAAGGTTTCTAGATTCACAGATGAATAAGTAGCACACTCTAACCCTTGAAGTAGCTTCCGATGACGAGGACATGCAGTAGGTTCTGGACTTCATTTTCAGCCCGTTAGCGCACGCTACACCTTCCCGTATCGCAACACTAATCTCATATGGTATATATGTAACACCCTAATCCACTCAGGGATATTACAGTGCCGCAGACCCTCTCCGTGAGGATCTACAAGGCTAGATACCAAACACAAGACATCGCAACCTTATGCCACAGGTCTAATTACGAATCAATAGACCGATTTGGCCATTTATCAATACATACAATGTAAATACCAAATATAACTCTGTCAAAAAACTCATACCCGCACAGGGGTCAGACTACAAATACACTCCCATAGGACGGGAGAACAAATACATCGGAATGAGCAATACCATATGACCATGACAAAAACCCAATACTGACGCTCATTTGATTAGTATCATTTGCCTTCCATCATCCTTCGTACCGATCCTGCATCTTGCTCCACTAGAACCTGCATGTACCTGGACGCAATACAAACATCCACCCCCCAATTACTCGGAGGTTAGCAAAAACTCCACTATTTTTCTAATGCAAGTATAAAGTACAAATACGATCCATACATCACATATTCCGAGAACATAACAATCAAGAACGGCAAACTAATGAAACGTAACAAAAGACTTTCCGAGATACTTCACTTGATTAAAAACCAACATGAACTTTGAAAAGAAGGAATAAAATCAATGTATCTCTATCAAAACATTTTAAAGTCTCGGGAGTTTTGAAACCCTTTGAGTTTTAAGAATTTCCACCTGTCGAAACCATTTAGGGGCGCACCCCAAAGATCAATCTCCAAGTACAAATCCCATAACCAAACACGGGGTCTACGACCCAATCATACCGTTCCAGTCACAAAACACAAGGTCCACGACCCAATCATACATATCAACATATTCCCAAGGATTATTCGAGACATACCCGAGTGAATAACTCAATGGGAAACCACACAATATCACAAATCACCGTGACAACAGTCACAATTACCACAACCACGACATACGTTCATAGTTATCCTCCCATCGGGCTAGCAAGCCACAAACCTTGGAGCCTCCGCGAGACATACCTGATTGGACAACCCATGGCACGTACATCACACAACCAAACCACAACCATAAGTTATCCCGGCATCGCGCTAACAAGATACGAACCTCTGAGTCTCTGAATCGACATACACGGTTTTGATAACCCCACAAGCTATCCCGGCATCGGGCTAGCAATCCAAGAACCTTGAAGTCTCTGCAAGATATACCCAATTGGATAACTCCATGGTCACGCCTGATCCGTACTAGCAAGGACGGATCCTGGAGATTCAGCAAATCTTACCCGGTGGCACACCACTTTACAACAATCACACAACAACAAGGAAGTACCATTTCTAAACAACACTGAGCATCACAGCCTCCTTACAAAGGAATTACAACTAATATCACACAACATCACATATTTATCGAACGAGTACACGTACTAACACACAATCCTTACCAATTGAAATGAAAGACATGCTATACTCACATAATATGATCTCAACACCATATGCACACAACACTAGTAGACATACTCAGAAAAGTACATTTGTTCACAAAACATACAAGTTATCTTTGAAGGAAAACCTTTATCGAGAATATGCCGATACTTTTGAAAGTTCATTAAAAACATTTAAATTGCACATATATTCCATTACCAACTATTACGTCTATGAAACACGTAGTGTATGGGCAAGATGCTTGCCTCGATAATCATCCGTGGATTTTCCGAAGAACACGATCGATCGGAAAGCTTCAAAACCCTTGATGAAGACGACGATGAACGGAAGGGTTTGATACGAGCTCTTCGCAAGAAACTCGACCTAACATCATATCATCAATAAATCAACGATCGTACGAGGAAGAATAATCATAGAACGCCCGAATCCCCTCTAAGACATTCTACCGGACACCTTCAAGGCGTCGATTAGGAACTCGACAAAACGACGAATCTTTACTAATCAAACCATGAAACAACAAGGAGATTGGTATAATACAACTTAATAATCAATAATCCATCACTAATCTAGGTTAATTCGGATTAAACGGACGAGATCTAGCAAAATTCCCCAATTTTCCCAAAACTAAGAGTTTAGGAAAACTTACTCTGATTCGGTCGATCGGAGGAGGTTATGGAATGATAAATCGATGATAGAAACTCTAGGACTTCATGGATGAAGAGTTTGACAACATGCCTTCAAGTTCCCCAAGACTTGGCTACGGAAGGAACGAAGGTGGAATGGGAAAAATGAGAGAAAGTTGACTGCTCGGTCATATATATACTGATGCACATTAGCGCGCGCTAGGGTGTCCGGTTAGCATGCGCTAACAGCCAGTCTTGGCCTAGAACCTTTGGTCAGGGCCCGCCATCATGCACTAGATGAGTACCTGTAGCGTGCGCTATCGGCCTGTCTTTGCCGCAGCCTGAGCCTTCGCCGCCGCGATAGCGCGCCTTGACAGCGCATGCGCTTAGCCGACCTGGCCCGTAACCTCCTGGACTAATCTGCCGGCTAGGTAGCGTGCGCTGGGCGGCCGAATAGGATGCGCTATGTCTGCCGAGTTAACACGTGCAGCCTTCCGACAGTAGCGTGCGCTATGCCGGTTTCTGCCGCACCTGCCCGGCCAATGCCCAACCGCCATGACCCGACGACTCGATTTTCCGCAAACGCACGGAATGAACACGGCAAAACACTCGCGGACAACATCATAGATCCAAATTGCAACATATAACAAATCACCACATACGGCCATAAACACAAAATCAGTCGTCGAGAAAATAATATCAACACTCAACAACCGAGAAATATCCGGAAAAAATCCAAAATAACCGGAATGAAAATCTCGGGTACTACAATATATAGGACTGCATAGTTCAACTTTCGTCATTTCTTTCTCTCCTCTCTTTCTTTCGGCGATTTGAGTGACCATGAGAGTATGAAAGTGTAGATTTTAGCCGGATATCATCATCCATCAACATTTTTGAGCTCCTAATGTCTCAACATCTTTGACTGTCCGATCAAGGTAAAATCATTCAAACCCTAGTTTTAGGGGATTTTAGGGTTTTGTTGGGATTTCATTTGTTAGGATAAATATTCATGTTTTGATAATTGCCAACATACAGCAAAGAAGTCTCAAAGAAGTTAGAATGCTGTTAAATATGAAAGCTGTTGGAAGTATTCATACAGCCCGACCATACAGCAAAGAGATCTTCTATAGTCCATTCTACAGGACCTAGATCATACAACAAAGAGACGTAATATGTCGGATACATCATACAGGCTGAAGGTGTTTTACTTAGAAAAAGCATAACACATCCAACAGGACTGAATATAAAAAGTTCTAAACCGTTGTGAAACAAACATTATTTATTCATAAAGTATTCACGGTTAAAGCAGCATTTATTACTTATAGGACAGCATTTAATGCAGCCGGAGAGAGACAAGTCAGAACGCTCTGAAGAGAATTTAATGCAAAGAAAAAAAGGATGTCTGAAGCATTAAATGCGATATGCTTTAATTCAAAATTGAGCAGTCGCCAATCAAGAGTCAGATGTCAATATCTCACCAACCAGCAACGGATACATTTATAGCGGATAGATTTCCAAGGTTATAAATACTCCCAAGCTAGAGGACTTACACAAGTTATTCATTATCGCGAAAGCTCTGACAGATTACTCTGACAGTCTAGCGATTACAAAGAAGTATATTTCGTGAGCATACATCAGTATTCAAGCGAAGAAATATACAAGTCCTAATACAAACAGCACAGCATATAATGATTGTTCATCAGATATAAAGCTGCTGTTTGAGATTTATTCTACCTTACCGTTGAGATTATCATTAGCCATGTGTGGAGTAAATATCCTTTCGTATTCCGACATGTGTGGGAAGAATAGCATTATAGACGAAGTTTTGATCTGTGCGAGAAGAAGCAAGTCGAAAAAGTTCTCAAGCCAATCTGTGTGAATGGCCCAAAGCTACAGTCCCTGTATCAATCTGTGCGAACGATACAGAGATAGGTTTAGTTAACGTCACATAGTTGTGTATGTAGTGATTTTAATAAACTCTTTACTCCTGTATGGAGGACCAGTGGACATAGAGGGGTTTATCTCGAACCACTTTAAATTGTGTGTCATTTACCTTCTGTCTTTACTGTTTTCATTGTATTGTGATTTATTAGTATACATTGTAAGACCCTGTACGCATCAAGCAAATAGGAGAACACCTAGTTGCTGTATTTACGGCAACTCACACATCAAACTTCTGCTACGCAAATTAACTTTGAAGATCGTACAACTTATTATACGATTACTTTCTAAGTTGTTTATTGTATACTTAGTGGTTAATAAGTGGTATCCAAGATGTTTATTCGAGAAAGAATCAATCGATTTTTAATGAGTCGGATCCATAAATCACTAGCTTTTGAAAATTGTATCATATTTTCACCATCTTTCTTAATTCTATAATGGATATCTCTATGATAAACAAGGTTCATATGTTCTCTATTAATAAGTTTGATGAATGAAGAATTAGGATGGAGGATCATCTTGCAGCCATGCACGAGGAGATGATATTCCTCATCTAAGAATGTCCAATAAAGATAATGAAGGCCAATCCTGCCACGAGGATAGAAGGACAACCTCATGCTGAAATGCTCGAGAATGAGCGAGAGCAATGGACAACTGACGATTGTAAGCGTGCGAACGTCGAAAATGTAGCTAAGAATGCACTGTTTGTCACTCTCGACAAAGGCACATTCTCAAAGGTAAAGAGGTGTAATACAACTAATGAAATCTGGGAGAAACTCAAGCTGATTTGCGAGGGTACTGAGGTCTCGAAAGAAAATAAAATTTCCAAACTCACTCAGCAATTTTGAATCTTTTGAAATGTAATCTTCTGAAACGCTTGAGGAGCTTGACCTTATATTCACTGGCTTTGTCGTTGAACTTGAAGCATTATGTAAAGTGTATACCCAAAAGGAGAAAAATTTAAAAATCTTTAGATCACTCCCTGCCTGATGGGGTATTAAGACTACACCTATGTATGTATCCTGTATCCTTAATGATATTTCAATCTTTAACCTCTTCTCTGGCCTCAAAGCCTTTGAGTATGATATTGACAGGATAGAAAAGGCCGAAGAGTGACCTGCCAAGACTACAGCACTGGCCGCTGTATATGACAAAAGACACATCTCTGCTCCCAGCACATCTAAATACACACACAAGAATGCAGACAGCGATGATGACATCCTGTCACAATATGAAATGGACCTGCGCATGCACAAATTCAAAAAGTTCATCAAACAGTCTGGAAAAAGACTCCATACAGGCCCAAGCCTTTTCACAATGTAAGTTCAGAAACTCCTTCGTCCAATGATTCTAACTTATGCTATAACTGTAGGAAACCCGGACACTATGCAAATAAGTGTCCACACCCGAAAGTGCAAAAATTGCTATAGGCTGAGCAACAAGAAAAGAACGAAAGAAGACATGTCTGGAAAAACAAGCTCAAGGCCCTGATTGGTGAATCAGAAGCCTCGCCTGTGTCGAACAAGACCAAGGAGTGCCTTCAGGCAATCACTGACAGTGACTCCTCCGATGATGAGATCGAAGATAAATCATATATGTGCTTTATGGACAGAGAAATACAAGGAACTAAAAACAACCCAAATTTGCCTGGTAGCCAAAAGTTGTAACCTACAGCAAACAAATTGCTACCAGGCAAATTTGGGTACCAAAAGGCACTAACATACATGGACCCAACAATCAAAGGGGATCTAAATCTACTTAAATTCTGTGCTTACAGGATATCAAACAAAAGGATATCTGGTATTTTGACAGCGGAAGTTGTCGGCACATGACAGGAGATATCCGCAAGCTGTCATATTATGTAGAAGGTCGTGGTCCAAAGGTACGCTTCGGTTACAAGTCCAAAGGAAGAACAAGAGGGAAGGTAACCATGCTTGTAGGAAAATTCAAAGTCACCGACATAGCCTATGTTGAAGGCTTACAGTACAATCTCCTTAGTATCAGCCAGTTCTGTGACAAACAGTTCTCGGTGAAATTCCATATAGACTACTGTAGAGTGAAGGACATCAAGACCAAAGAATTTGTTCTCATATGAAATAGGTCAGGTAATATGTATATTGCTGACTAGAAACCTACGAGCTCCACTGTTCCTTGTTTTGTTGCCAAAGGCACTGCAGATCAAAGCTGGCTATAGCACAAGAGGATGTCTCATATCAACTTCAAGACAATCAACAAACTCGCCAGACATGGAATGGTTAGAGGATTGCCCGACGTGTCATTCCATAAAGATAGTGTCTGCAAACCCTATCAGAAAGGCAAACAAGTTAAAACCACCCTGAAAAGAAAATCATACCTATCCACCCACAGGGTTCTGGACTTGCTACATATGGATCTCTACGGTCCTGTAGACCCTATAAGCTTGGGAGGTAAGAAATACTGTCTTGTCATTTTTTATTATTATTCCAGGTATGCTTGGACAATTTTTCTTAGTAAGAAGAAAGAAACCACAAAGAAGTTGCCAGAGCACGTGAGAAAGCTTCAGAATGAGAAAGGGTTGAGTATCGTGTCCATTCGTTCCGAAAGAGTTACTGAATTCACAAACCGCTTTATAGAGCAATACTGTTCGGTCAATAGAATACAGCACAAATACTCAGCAGCCCAGACTCCTCAACAAAATGATGTTGTCGAGTGAAAGAATAGGACGCTCAAGGAAGCTACAAGAACCATGATTGCCGAAAGCAAGTTGTCACAGCGGTTCTGGGGAGAATCAAAAAATACAGCATGCTATACACAAAACTGTTGTATCATCAACAAGCATCACAGCAAAACAGTCTATGAGGTATGGAATAATAAAACTCCATTAGTTACGTACTTTCACATCTTTGGATGCCGGTGTTATGTTCTGAATAATGGGAAAGATCAACTCAAGACCTTTGACGAAAAATCAGATGAAGGGATATTTGTAGGATACTCCTCTATCAGCAAAGCTTTCAAAATCTTTAACAAAAGGAAGCTGACAATAGAGGAATATGTCCATGTAGTGTTCGATGAACCTCACTTTGATCCTATAGGAGTAGAAGACTTAACCCAGAATATCTATACACTTTCCATTGATGACCCTCAAACTCCAATAAAGCATGTAGTAGACTTAGAGATTAATCCCGCAGCTGTGAGATTAGAAGTAGTCAAAGCCGATGCTGTACAAGTTGAAACTGAAAGTATAGCAGCACAAGACACAGTACAGGATGCCAAATTAGAACCTGACAAGACATGGTTGAGAGATCACCAATAGGAGTTAATTATAGGAGATATTGATGCTAGTGTATCTACCCGAAGAACAATATAAAGTACACAAATAACTGTACTATGTGAGTAAGAAGAATCTGATTCTTAGAAATCTCCATTTCATGTATGGAAATCTCAAGTTGAACTTAGGAGACTAGCTATGTACACCCTAGCTGTATTCTTAACTCAATCCGAACCTGTTTCAACCAATGAAGCTTTGAATAATTCTCACTGGATTACTTCTATGGAAGAAGAGATTAATGGTTTAGAAAGAAACAATGTATGGTATCTAGTACCCAGGCCGGAACATCAAGCTGTAATTGGAACCAAATGGGTATTTAGTAACAAGAAGGATGAGAATGGACTTATTATTAGAAACAAACAAATCCCGTCTAGTCGCACAAGGCTACAGATAGGAAAAAGGCATAGACTATGATGAGACATTTGCCCCTGTACCCAGAATAGAAGCCATCAGGATATTCCTAGCTTTTGCCGCCCATAAGAGCTTTACAGTATATCAAATGGACGTTAAGAGTGCATTTCTGAATGGAGACCTCACCTAAGAACCACCAGGGTTTGTCAATACTGAAGGCGGAGACCTAGTATATAGGCTACGGAAAGCTCTGCATGGACTTAAGCAAGCACCTAGAGCATGGTACGAAACCTTGTCCCTGTACCTTACCAATAATGGATTTGATAAAGGTATTGTGGACAAGACCCTATTTAAGATACATAAAGGAGATGACTTGTTAATGGTATAAATATATGTCGATGATATTATATTTGGCTCTACTAACATGCTTTATGTCAAAAGTTCTCTCATCTCATGCAAAGTAAATTTGAAATGAGTATGATGGGGGAACTTATCTATTTCCTAGGATTACAGGTGAAGCAATTGCACAGGAATCTTCATCAACCAGGAGAAGTACAGAGAGAAGCTACTCAACAAGTTTGGGATAAACAACTCTAAATCCTCGTCAACCCCCATGAGCACTTCCGTGCAAATTAGTGCTGACGAAGATGGAAAATCAATTGATCAATCACTCTATAAGAAGCTTATTAGCTCACTTATGTCCCTAACCACTAGTAGGCCTGCTAGTTTGCTATAGGAGTGTGTGCTCGGTATCAAGTAGCACCTAAGGAATCACATTTCATGACAGCCAAATGAATCCTTAAGTATGTGAAAGGAACAGTTGATGTAGGATTGTGGTATCTCAAGGAAGAAGGATTCGGTTTGGTTGGATATAGCGACTCGGATCTCGTATGCTGTAAGTTAGATAGGAAGAGTACAAGTGGTACTTGTCACTTTCTTGGATCTAGACTTGTGCCATGGTTAAGTAAGAAGTAATTGGCCAACTCGCTTTCTACAGCTGAGTCGGAATACTATGCCGCTGGAAGTTGTTGTTTGCAGATTCTCTGTATGCAACAACAATTATCAGATTATGGAATCAACACCATCGAGACGGCAATCATGTGTGATAGCACGAGTGCAATTACAATAATGCACAATCCTGTATTGCACTCGCGAACTAAGCACATTGATATGAAGCATCACTACATTAGGAATCATGTTGAGAATAAGGATGTTCAGATCAAGAAAATTCATATAGACATTCAGTTGGCCGGTATCTTTACATAACCTCTCAGCACTACCATATTTTGTATGCTACGTCAAGAATTGGGAATGCTACAGCCTGACTCCCTGTAAGTTTTTATGCTTTTACTCATCAATTGAGGGGGAATGCTATAAGACCCACGTATGGAACTCGTTCTCCAACGCCGTCATCCTCTCGACCAAGATGGGGTCATCATCTCCATGTCTGGTAGTCTTGGCATATGATCCATTACCTCTACGATGGCGTCGAGAACCCTGTCTAAATGACTCGGCTCGATCAGCAGATTCACGACCAGTTTCTCTCCTCTCGAACTCTTCTTCTTCTTCCTCTCTCTCTTCTCTAGGCTCTCTGTTGTTTCCAGGTCCTCGTCTAATCGGAGGCCACAATATATTTTCTAGCACCATGAGTTCCTCGTGGGCCTCGGTAGCGAATGCCCAATTTTCTGGCCGACTCAACTCGGTCAGCGTGGTGTTCGGCAATGGAAAACATACACTCGGTTCGCCTTCTAGATGAGACGCCTTGATCAACCAGATTTGATTTTCTTTGATTCTGATCATTTTCATCGATATCAAGGCTGTTTTATCAAGCATCTTCGAGCCGGCAATGGGGATAAGGCTGGATATGTCGACACCAAAGTGTATAGCAAAAGGAGTAATCATCCCTCCAATGCAAATAGCTCCTACCTCGGCCAAAGCCACCTTCCTAGCATGCTCGATAAATAATAGGCCAACTTGCATGCCCTGTCGTGCCGAGGCTGGCCTAATGACTCCCAGCTTGCGCCCCCTGACCACTCTGATCTCGCCAACCGCGAATATAGTGCTAGCAAGCACCTTTGAAAGATATTTGAAGACCGGACTACGTATGAAGGATGCCTTTGCCGATCTAGCCTCGTATTCACGAGCTTCATTGGTAATGTGCCTCCAAAAGTTCGCCTGCGAGTACCCCTCGTAGGCTGTGTATGCTCTTCCTAAATAAATCCCAAAAATCTGCTCCTCTATTTGTGCAGGCGTCGACGCCTCGGACGGCCACCTAACTGAAATGTGATGGCAGTGGCGGCGATCGATGAAGTCCCCTCGATCTCAAGGGTGCTGAGGAACTCCAATGTAAGGTTATGAAATGTATCCCAACGCCTCCGCATAAACTGCGTCCATCCCAGATTCTCGAACAGATGCAAAATGTCATCATGAATACCGAGTGCTTGTGTGCACTCATCATCGGAATACCGAGTCGGAATTACTTTTCTGGTAGCTAATTGTGTGAACCTATTTTTAGCCGATGCAGTTCTTAGATTCAGCCCAAGACCCTTAGCGGTCACAAGTCGTCCCTCATTGCTCCTTGCCTTCCTAGAACCAGCTGTAGACATGTTGCCGAAAGAGATAATCTGTAGATTCCCAAAAATTCTCATGAGATGATTTCAAAACAAAAATAAACTTAACAACAATTAATTCTATTCATAGATCATCATCCTATATCAAAACAATTTAGAACAACCCATATATCATCACCAAACGAGATTCAAGCAATAATCAATTCCAGTTTCATAAGAAAATACCCGTATGCAAGGTGTTTAACAAAAGACCTCAACCAAAATTCATGCCAAATGAACCAATTCACAATATATTATATCCCATGAATTCATAACATCAACATATCCATCAATTAGATCGATTCATATGACTAATTCCAACAAATCAATGAAATTCTAGAAAAACCCAAAGTTAGAATCCTAATTAAAAGATAAGAAGAATTCTTACTTGAAAGTTGAAATTGATCGGTGAAAAGGCCTAAGTTATTGCGTGATTTATGTTTCTCAAATCAATTTCCAGTTCAAACAGGTACAAAAAGCTTGGTGGATCGTTTTCCCTCGGGAGAGAAAAATGGGTTTCGGGGTTTTGAAGTTTAAGTTTTTTGAAGTGTAAGTTATGAAACCCGACTGATCTGATTTAATAAACCCTAGTGACGCATAAGCAGGTCGCACGAGCAGTTGGTCGTGCGTGAGGTCATGCGAGACCTTTCTGTTCTGTTCTATTCTGATACGCACGAGTAGCCCACACGAGCTGTTGCTCGTGCGTTTTGGTCGTGCGTCCCTGGTGCTACCTATGGCATGTAAAGCGCACGAGTAGCGCACGATCTCATGGCCGTACGTGCTGCTCGTGCGGAGCTCTCATATTCTAGCAAAAGAGATTAAAAATGAAAAACACACACTAAAAATAAATAGCATTTGAATGCCTAAAAAAAATCTAATAAAATCCTAATGCCGAAATAAAAAACCCTTCGGTTGCCTCCCAATTAGCGCAAAGTTTAACGTCTTCAGCCAGACGCCTGTTTCATTCTATCTCGGACCATTCGATGAGCTTTTACAATCCGGATTACGTGTAATTTTATCGGGAGGTTCTCCCTTTGTCAATCTATCAAATCGAGGGATCATCAACAATACGACATCTTCACCATGCGTCCTAATCGTCAATTCTCCTCGGTCCACATCAATTAATGCTCGAGCAGTGGCTAAGAATGGACGTCCAAGTATTACTAAATCATTTTGCTTCCCGTCATCATCAAGCACTATAAAATCAATGGGGAAGGTGAACTTATCAATCTTTAAAAGTACATCCTTTACAATTACCCTCGGGTAAGCCAAAGATCGATCTATGAATTGTAAGTTCACTGGAGATGGCCTCTACTCTGCTAATCCAAGCGTCCTGAAAATAGAAAAAGGCAATATATTGAAACTTGAACCATGATCACAAAATACTCATTTAATGAACAACCCGAAATAGAGCAAGGGATTGAAAAACTCCCGAGATCCTTAAGCTTTTGCAGTAGGCACTCCAATTCTTTTTTCTTTGATGCCATGGCTTACACGAAAACCTCAAAGTTTTTCTTCTCTTTGATATGCTCAATATCGGACCGATCCTTCAACTCATTAATGGAAACTATCAAATCAGCTTTATTAGACGACACGATTGCATCTTCGTATTCATTCTCCGATTCCGGTAGCTCTTCATTCACATTATACGAAAAAATAGCATTACGCTGTGCTTTTAGGTTTTCCTCGGTGTTTCTTGGAAATTGGCGTTTTGATGTTGGCTCCCCACGATCCTAGCCAATTGACCGATTTGTGTTTCTAGATTTTTCATTTGAGCTCCAACAGTGGTTTCTAATTGAGTCACATGATTTTCAATCCGATCAAGCTTTTCTTCATCATGTGTAAACCGAATCTTTGTTTCGTTGGAACATTTGTTCCATACATGCTTAATAGTGTTTTGATGATTAAAGTAGTTACACAAAACAAAACAACAAAAAGGCGAAGCAAAGCATCGAAGAAATCGAAGTGCAAAAAGCTGGAAACTGCATGCCTAACGTATGTAACTCAGATATCATAACGTACGTAAAGGCTGGAGATTAACGTATGTAAAGCGGACATGTTAACGTACGTAATGTGTTCAAATCAGATGAACGTTGGGAAAAGCCGGTCAAAGTTAGAAAATCATCAAGGGATATATGAAGTCAGTAATGACGCAACTGTAGTGTACGTAATGGTGTTTTATTAACGTACGTAAAGGAGCAAACGAATGCAACTGGACTGAAACTGGACTAAGCTAACGTATGTAACGAAGGTTGGTTAACGTACATAATATCAATAGCGTACGTAATAATGAATTGCTAATGGCCGTAATGAAGAGTCAGGGAGCTAACGGCTAGTTTGATGAAGAAGCCTATAAATACCATTCCTATGGTATTGTTTCACCACAACAACTCCAAGCAATCAAAGCATTGATCTGATATTCATATTCATTCTATTGTTGTTGTAATATTGAGCTTACATTGTTAGTTTGAGTGTTTATACATTCAACACATACACGAGAGGTAAAATAAAAGATACAATTAGATTCGGTGTTATTAGGATCAAGGATCCGGCATTATTAGAATCGCAATCGATATCTAAGTGAGGTTTACCTAGTACCGATAGAAAGCTAGAGTGGTTGATTCCTTATCCAATAGAAAAGGAAAATGGTTTAACTTGGACCGACACAAAGACAAGTACGAATGGTTTATCACGGACCAATTGAAGATGTGATTGTAACGGTTATCCTAGACCGACAGAAGAGAGGTGCAGAGGTTTTGATCTTTATCCTATAGAAAAAGATATCGAGAGAGGACGTAGGCTCGATTATATCCGAACCTCTATAAATCATTGTGTCGTTTATTCCACATTTAATTTACGCTTCTGCACAACGGCGCAAATAAAGATTTTGCTCCAACAATTGGTATCGGAGCAGTACCTCCAATACGCGGCTTAGCATCCGAGGATACGATCCAAATGGTATTTCAATTTGCTCCAGTCGAAGGCCTTGCCCTTAACCGACCACCATTTTTTGATGGCGCAAATTTCATGACATGGAAGAAAAATATGTCAATATTCATCCGAGCATATGGCATCGAGATTTGGAAGATCTTTTGTCTTGGCCCGAAAGTTCTAATCAAACCTGACGGATCTATTAAGAGTTTCGAAGAATACAATGACGAGGATTGTAAGAACGACCATCTAAATTGTAAGGCTACTCAACTTCTATATTGTGCCTTAAATCCAGAAGAGGTCAATCGTATCTCATCGTGTGAAAGTGCTAAAGAGATATGGAAAATTCTTGAAATCACACACGAAGGGACAACTCAAGTCAAGGAGACAAAGATCAATATGCTTCTCCATGACTATGACTTATTCATGATGGAAGGTGACGAGTCCATCACCAACATGCTCGACTGATTTTCAATCATCACCAATGGACTAGCTTCTGACGGAAATCCATTATCAAGTAGTGAGAAAGCCAAAAAAATCTTAATATCACTACCTATTGAATGGAACGGAACGGTGACGGCAATTATGGAATCAAAAGATCTCAATAATCTTGATTTTAGTCCCTTCATTGGTTCACTAATAAATTACGAGGTTGTCCTTAAATCTCGAAATACAAAGCCGAAACCAAAGGAAAGATCGATAGCCTTGAAGGCTAAGATGTCTAAAAGAGAAGAAATCCTAGTTGATGAAAGTGACGAAGAATTGGCATATTATGCCAAAAATATTAATAAGTTTCAAACCTTATTAAACCAGAGAAAGAAAGACATCTCGGGCGAATCTAAGAAATTCGACAACAATTGTCGATTATGTGGTAAACCAGAACACTTTGCAAAGAATTGCCGAGCAAAACCCAAGAAGGAGGTTCTCATTGCAACATGGAGCGATGAAGACTAAGATGATGATTTTATCAATCAAAATAATCTTATGGCACGAAGTTCATTCGATGATAGCGAGGTCGAAAGCCAAGTAAGTAATTCTTGCGACGAACTTTTTGAAGCATTTGAATTATTGCATACGGATTATCAAAATGCTTTATCCAAAATTAAATCCCTTCAATTTAAAAATAAATCATTGGAAATTGAAAATTCCAAAATTCTAGAACCTAAAGATTATCGAGATCGATCGTTCTAAATGCCTTGAAAATGAAAATATTTAAAGGATGATCTTGTTAAAATTCAAACCGAGCTCAAAAATTTAATGAAGAAATTTCCTCTCGGAAACGAGAAATTTGAAAATATGCTCTCGGTTCAAAAGTTCACTTTAAATAAACAGGGGTTGGGATTCAAACCTCGTTCTAAAAACGAATTCTTAAATTTTATGATACCCCGTTGCGAAAAATGTTTGAAAATCGGGCACCATATTTCAAACTGTAAAAGCCCAAGACGAACGATTAAAGTTAAGAAAATTTGGGTTCTTAAAGGAACAATTGTTTCTAATATCGTCTATGTCTCAAAACAAAAACCAACTATAGGTTGGATCCCCAAAATTTAATTTGTATTTTACTCAGGGGGAGTTATAATTTTTCAAAGGGGAGAATATATTTTCAGGGGGAGTTTATACCCTATTATTGCATATAGTTATATTCATTTGGTATCGCATATTTTTTTTATACATCAATTTGGTATTTATCATTATATTGTCATTTATTACACGTTTTGATGAAAACAAAAAGGGGGAGAAAGGAGAAAGGAAAAGAATGGGATTAACCCTGAACGGGGAAGAAATCGAAGAAAAGTCGAAAAGATGAAGTTGAAAAGAAAAATGAGGAGACGTCGAAAAGATGATGAAAATTCAAAAAGAAAAAGAAAAGGAAAGAAGGAGTCGAAAAAGAAATGGGAGAAGAAACTAACGAAACGGACAAATTCGAAAGCTTTGGTCTGTACACATATTTATATTTTTGCAGGTAAATCCCATTGATGAAGTGTTGTTTTGTAATCATCAAAAAGGGTGAGATTGTTGGAACATTTTGTTCCATACATGCTTAATAGTGTTTTGATGATTAAAGTTGTTACACAAAACAAAACAACAAAAAGGCGAAGCAAAGCATCGAAGGAATCGAAGTGCAAAAAGCTAGAAACTGCATGCCTAACATACGTAACTCAGATATCATAACGTACGTAAAGGCTGGAGATTAACGTACATAAAGCGGACATGTTAACGTACGTAATGTGTTCAAATCAGATGAACGTTGGGAAAAGCCGGTCAAAGTTAGAAAAGCAGCAACGGATATATGACGTCAGCAATGACGTAATCGTAGCGTACGTAAAAGTGTTTTATTAACGTACGTAAAGGAGGAAACGAATGCAACTGGACTGAAACTGGACTAAGCTAGCGTACGTAATGAAGGTTGGTTAACATACGTAATATCAATAGCGTATGTAATATTGAAGTTCTAACGGCCGTAATGAAGAGTCAGGGAGCTAACGGCTAGTTTGATGAAGAAGCCTATAAATACCATTCCTATGGTATTGTTTAACCACGACAACTCCAAGCAATCAAAGCATTGATCTGATATTCATATTCATTCTATTGTTGTTGTAATATTGAGCTTACATTGTTAGTTTGTGTGTTTATACATTCAACACATACACGAGAGGTAAAAGAAAAGATACGATTGGTTTCGGTGTTATTAGGATCAAGGATCCGGCATTATTACAATCGCAATCAATATCTAAGTGAGGTTTATCTAGTACCGATAGAAAGCTAGAGTGGTTGATTCCTTGTCCAATAGAAAAGGAAAATGGTTTAACTTAGACCGACACAAAGACAAGTACGAGTGGTTTATCACGGACCAATTGAAGACGTGATTGCAACGGTTATCCCTCGATCGATAAAAGAGAGGTGCAGAGGTTTTGATCTTTATCATATAGAAAAAGTTACCGAGAGAGGACATAGGCTCGATTATAGCCGAACCTCTATAAATCATTGTGTCGTTTATTCCACATTTAATTTATGCTTCCGCACAACGGCGCAAATAACTATTTTGCTACAACATGTTTCCATCATAAAAGTAGCCAAAATATACTCTAGATTATAATTTGGCTTTGATTCTTCAATTATTTCACCATTTGACACTTTAAATCCCGTCGGTGGTTGCAACGCATTTCTCGAATTCCCGTAGCTAAGATTCTCATGATTTATGTTGGAGGGATGATAGAAACCCGGAGGGGAATTATTCCGATAATTATTGAAATTATGATTATTGATGTAATGAGCCTCCTCCAATAGGTCGGGTAGTGGTGCATTTCCTTTAGGAGTTACTTTTTCATTTGCACTCTTTGTCAGAACTCCAAAATGGTTGGTCAAAATCGACATTTGTGCAGTTAAAGACTTTATAGGATCCGAGTCTGAAACTTCAGCCACTCTACAAACATTAGTCCTCTCGGTAGGCCATTGATAGCTATTCATGGCCATCTCCTCAATTAATTCATATGCTTCCTCAGCACTTTTGGCTAGTAGTGCTCCTCCGGCCGATGGGTCAAAAAGATTTCACATCTCTCCAGCCAACCCATTATAAAAGAAACACATTTGTTGGTCTTCCTGAAAACCATGGCGAGGAAATCATCTTAACAAATCCTTGAAGCATTCCCAGGCCTCATATAACATTTCTAAATCCATTTGTCGGAACTACATGATTTCACTCTTCAATCTCACAGTCTTGTTGGGCGGGAAGAATTTGAAAAGAAACTTTTCACCCAATTCGTCCCATGTACTTATGATCCCCGAAGAAAGAGTTCCAAGCCAACTATGAGCCTTCTCTCTCAAGGAGAACGGAAATAGCTTCAATCTTATTGCATCGTTTGGCACCCCATTCATTTTGATGGTATCACAAATTTTAATTAAGTGGAATAAATGGGCGTGCGGGTCTTCTGTGGCAAATACCCCAAACTAATTTTGTTGAACCATCGATATTAATGAAGGCTTCAATTCAAAATTGAGGGCGTTGATAGGAATATGAGAAATTCCCCCCAAATTTTGGTCAAGCTTCGGCCGATATCCATCCCGAATGGATTGAATTCGAACTGCGGGATGGTCAGCCCGTACGCCACCATTGTTTGGATTGTGGGCTATTGTATTATCATTGCCCGTGTTGGCAATCGCGTCTCCCACTCTTTCCATTTCATCAGATAGATCCCTTCGTAATTTCCGTATAGCAACACTTGTTCTTCGAGAAAATCCCTCTACTTCGGGAATAAAGTTTTCCAAAGGTTCTCGAGATGAGTGGGTGTTCATGCACGTCCTGTAACACGACCAAAAGCAATACAAAAGTAACAAAATAAAATAAAACTGTCTAAAGTAAGACCGGAAATACTTATCGTAATATCAACACTAATAAAAATAAAATTAGTCCCCAGCAACGGCGCCAAAAACTTGTTTGCTATTGTATCTCTGCATGAGCCTGGCCTTCAATCCTTGGGGCCAGATTTACCTTCATGATCTTTATGGGGCCATCTTGTATGACAAAAATCATCTCTTCGTGCATTGCTGCAAGATGAGCCTCCATTCTAATTCTCCAATAATCAAATTCGTTAATAGAGAACATAGAAACTTTATTGATCAATGATGAATCCATATGAGAATAAGGAACAAAAAGACTGTTTTACAAAAATAAGTGATTTAAGGATCTGATTCAATCAAAAATACGACTGATTCTTTTTAGAATCAACCGCTCCGATACCACTTATTGGCCACTATGTATACAGGATACAACTTGGAAAGTGTTTTAAACAAGCTGTACAGTTTTCAAATCTGAGTGCGTAGCGGAAGTCTTGTTAAAGTAAGTTGCTGTAAATACAGCAACTTTATATGAAGTGTATACTTAAAGATAATCACAATTGTTAAAACAGTAAATGCAGAAGATAAATCACACAGTAATTAAAGTGGTTCGAGGTAAACACCTCTACGTCCACTGGTCCTCCACACAGGAGTGAAAATGTTTATTATAAATACTATGTACACAACTACGTATTTATAATCAAACCTAATAAATATATCGTTCACACAGATTGATATAATGATCTTAGCCTTCAACCGTTCACACAGATTGGTTTAAGCTTTCACTTGACTGGCTTCTTCACACACAGTTTCGAAGCTTCGTCTCTTCAATGCAAGTCCGTCACACACAGTTCAGGAATAACAAGGTTTCTCAGTCCACACAGGGCTGATGGGTTTTGTTCAAGGGTAGAACAATGTTTGAACAACAGCTTTGACTTTCTAAGCTTTTAGCTGATAATATGTTGTTCACGGTTTGAGCACTTGTATATCTCTTCTTTCAGAATAGCAGTATGCTTTGGGAGATATGTTTGCTCAGATGTATATGATGATAACTTTGTTTGCTTTTTATTCGTTGTCAGAGTATCAATTGGTGATCTTCAAACTCTGGAGATATATATAGCCTTCTGAGATATATCCGTTAAGATAGATCCGTTGAGCAAAAGTCCGTTCCAACGGGATGATGTGTTTGAATAAAACATGATCCGGATTTTGCGCTTGATTGAAGATCTCTGATGACTTAATATTTAAATACTTTATCCTTCAGTATTTAAATATATCTTCTTAAACGGGACTTTGACTTTAGCGAATAGAAAAGATTCCTTCTTGACCTGTTTGGATACTGTATGAAATGATCGCTGTATTATCGTTTCGAGACAGCTTCCATACTTAGTCTTATGAGACTCCTTTGCTGTATGATATATTCACTATATGCTGGGAGTACGAGAAGTCTTCGATACAGGATGACACCTTTGATCATCTTTTCTATATAGCTGTTTGCTGTATGCTGGATTGGCACATTGTCAAAATATTCTGTCAAAACTTTTGATACAGGGATTGTTTATCCCAATAATTTTGATACAGGGATTGTTATCTCAACAATTTCCCCCTTTTTAATAATTTGCCAAGTCTTTCCAAGTCTTCCTTTTAAAACCTTATGATGTTTTCCAAACATCCTTGGTGATGCCAAAACTTTGACAACTTAGCATCTTGAAGGAGGGAAGACTTCTTGGTCTTCTGTTCGAATGTTCTGGCCTTCAGAAATTTAGCCTAATACTAAGAACTGCTTGCAGGCAAGTTCAGCTTTTATCAAAAGAGTGTTACATGATTAAACTTATGATTGGTGCGCAGGCACAATCTTACATAGTATTCTAGATATATAGAACTTAAACTATGAACTGTTCGCAGACAAGTTCTTACATCTTATATATTAAAACAAGTTTCATATTTGTATACAGCAAGGATAAATTAAGTGTTTGTAAATATACAAGAACACAGTATATTACGAGTTGTAATCTTTCAAGACAGACAAATATTTTATTGATATTGAAACAAAGAGTATAATATTTTGCTGTTTTGAAAATAAAATTACAAAATTAATACAACAAGGGATTCAACTCCTGTAATCTGAGTGTCTCCATGTCCTTTTAGGGTCATTCTTGGTATTTTTTACCAGTTCTGATGAGTGTCCCTGTCTCGATTCAGATATAAGGTTCGTCCTTCATACGACTTATCGAAGACTAGGATCCAATCTTCTGGATGGGTAACCAAGTCACCTTGTCTATGCTTTGACTTCATCTGCTGCTGGAGCGGGAGCGTTTCTTGTTCCAACCTTTTCTTAAACTCCTCTACGGCTTCCTGTACCGTCCTGCATCTGTTGAATAATGAAGATTCCCTTATAAGAACACCAAAGTGTCTTAACAGTTCATTCCTCCTCCAGTTTTTGATTTCTTCTGCAGTAGGCTATCGGTCGGTCGGGAGGTTCATAACTTGCGGTTTCTGAACTAGGATCTTCCAAGGATACTTAGGGTCCTAGAATTCTGGGCGATCTCCCTGTATCCTAACATTTGGAGATAAAATACGGGCAATATCAGCAGTGATGCTGTCTTCAAAATGAGCTAGCATTTCCTTCTCTTGTCCAACCTTGTTCTCCTAGCAGCTTCCATCGCTTCTTCCCCCTTTTTGGCGTCATCAAGGTATGACACCTTCTCATCAAGGCGTTCAAGGATTTGCATAGCAGCATCCTGTTTCGTCTCAAAATTTGTCATTTTCTCAACAAGGTAGGAGAGCACTTGCGACATATCTTGAATTTTCTTGTTGTGGGCTCGGAGCTGGGAACCGAATTTGATAAGAGATGATCAGTATTGGCCTAGGACACGCGTAGCTTAGATTGTTCTTCTCTCAGGATTTGCTCCTGTCTTTCTTGAAATTGGCTTAGGGCCTGCTTGAAGACTGATGGCAATATTTTGAAGGCTTCTTCCACTCGGGAAACTTCGTGCCTTAGACCTGTCATCTCTTCAACGGCTGATTGGTGCATCCAATCAATAGCTTTGTCGACAGAATACAAGGCGTTGAGCGCATCCTGTATGAAAACAGTTCGTAGGCCAAGAGCATGTAATCGCTCTTTCCTTGTGGCAGTCCTTGGAGAATCTGGCTGGGCGAAATCTTCAACTCCATTCAACCGTCTCAAGTTCACATTGGGACGTGAATTGAGTTGGACATCCTAAGGTTTTATACCATTGTCGGATTCCATGACAGTTGAGGTTTCGAGAGCATCATAGGGCGGCTCGGTGACAGGGGTTGATGATTTCTCTTGTTCGGCAGTGGGTTCTGAAGACAAAAGTATAGAAGGGACTGATTCCTCCTGCTGTCTCTCAGCTTCCGCCTGCTCCGGCAGAGGGACTGATTCCTCGTGCGGGATGGCATTGGGTTCTTCTTCGGCTTGGGATGAGACAGGCTCGGGTGCCTGTTGGGTTGCCGGTTATTCCTCTGCGACAGGCTCGGGTGCTTGTTGCGAAACAGATTGTTCCTCCGCGACATGAGGGACTGAATCCTCGTTGTCGGGAACAGTGTCTTGTTTATGGGGAGTAGATTGGTGTTTACTAGATGTTCCTGCGCCCATCTGAGATTCATATTCCTCGCGACTCATTATTAGACCATCCTGACGGGCGTCGTCATCATCGTCCAAGTCGGGATCTGATTTTGGACTTTCGGGAGCTTGATCACCGGATTTAGCTTTTCCTTTCTGATGGGCATCTGATTTGTCCATCAGGTGGCTAGAGATCAACTCTTTGCAGATTAGATTCTCCTATTGGATCAGTACTTCAACTTCGGGTGAGTCCGTCACTTCCAACACAAATCGTTCTTCTTCGCACCAATCGCTCCATTTGTACAGTTTGCTGTATGGAGCAAGCCTGTAGGCTTTTCATTGTACAAAGCGATCATAAGCTTGCTCTATCTGCACAGAGAGCAAAGTCGTATTAATAATGGTATCTAGGAAGGGACTGCGTACAGCGTCTGGGTCTACTGTATGCATGGGTTCCTCGACAGGTGTGGGTTCCTATATCGGAGAGGGATCCCTTACAAGAGTTGGTACCCTGATGGGAGATGGATCCTTAACGGGTGTGGAATCCCGAATAGGAGAAGTAGCTTTTGGCTCCAATGTGGCAGCCGACTCGCCAGAGTCTTGTATGTTGGCAGATGGCTAAGCATCCATCATAGCCGCCAAAGGCTCGGGATCTACTATCGAGACAGTAGCAGTCATCTCATCTACAGGGGTTGCGCCTTGGGGTGTCGCTACAGTGGGTTGGGACGACGAAGGAGCATCCTTGGAAATATCTGAAGCTCTAACTTTTTAAAGCTTCATTAGCTTCTTCTTCGGCTACTCAACAGAAACTGGAGTTTTGCTATGAGATCTCTTTCTCTTCCTTGAAGTCTCCTCGCCCTGAGACTTCAAAGACACATCCCTCGGATCGGAAGACAGAGGCAATTTGCGGATAAAAGGTCTGTTAGCGATCAGGTTCTTTGGTTGAAAACAGTAGGCCTAGCGTTTCCTAAATATATCTGTGAATTGATTTTCTTCGCCTCTGTAGATTGCGGAACTCCGCATTTCGTCCAAATATAATTCAGCAGCAAACCAAAAGATTTCTTCTGCGAGGCAGGCTTAGAAACTTCTTCCTGCAACCGTTTGAGGATGATTTGACACCAGTTGACCTTCTCACATGTCATTATTGCAACCATCATTCTGAACCTGAGATTGGTGCACATCTCGAAAGCACCTGTTCTATTCTCAATAACACGACAACAGAAATCGTGTAAATAAACAAAAGGTAAACATAAAAGTTTTTTATGGCAAGAGGTGTGAACTGATTCAATTGAGGCTGAACCGGTGAACAGGCCATAATATTCGGTCAAGAGTTCTTTGGACCCAAAGGTCTCAAGATCTTCCATGGTCAGGCTATCAGCAGGAAGCCTGTACAGATTCTGAAGAAGCTCCTGGTCAACACGGATCTTGACTCCGCGAATGACAGCGGTGATGTCAGCAACTTGTCCTCCCTGAGCCAGAGAAAGGAAACGAACAGCGGCATTGAGGTAGAATTCCTCAACCAGATGAACATCAAATCGTTCAGTGGTGTGGCTTCCAAGGCGATAGAGGCCTTGCTGACGTATCCTCGTAATGATGTATTCCATCGATTCGACGTCATCACCTTCGGTACGAATACGTTCAAGTACGACAGATCTGGAAAAGATCCGTACATCGATGATGTTGGAGGATTTCTTGAGAGAGATGGAAGAGGTCTAAGAAAATGCCATTGATGATTCTCGAAGAAAAGTTAAAAAAGGATTCAAAGAGAATGCACTAAACACAAAAAGGTTTATAGGCTGTATGATCAAGAACTCTTATAATATGCAGAAAGCGTAAAGAGTCTCAAATGGCATTTACAGTCCTTTTATAGTGGGCGGCGAAGAAGGGTTTTCAGAGAATGAATGGTCAGATTTAAGGAATGGGAACCGTTGTTTGAAATGAACGACCACGATAGACTGAGTGTAACCGGTACAACTTATCCATCTAATTTAAAATAGGAGCGGGTCCCACTTCTGACTTATCAAATTACCCTTATTGCCTGAAAAGGCGGTGTACAATTAATAAAAAAATTGAAACATCGCGGCTTTGAAGATACCAATGTCCAGATGTCGTGTAAAGCATTTAATGCAAAAACTTTATGATAATGATAGGGCACATGGACATAAAGATCGTTTAAAAATAAATAACATGATGATTGATTTCCCATAGTATGTGATGTATCCGTGAAAATACAGCGTTCCCCCTTAAAAGGTTCATACGGGTTTCAAATCGATACAACAGTGTTCGGATGAATGCTGTATTCCTGGGCCGTATTGTATTCCCCCTTAGTTATTGTACGCGTCAGCTGTAGGATAATTCATATCGCTTTGTTGCTATAGTGCTGTTTTGATGGTCTGAGTGTACAAATAACTAACGGTGGATACTGTATTCTTGGGTCTTACAGCATTCCCCCTTAATTTACTGAGTAAAAGCATTAAAAACTTATAGGGAGTTAGGCTGTAGCAATCCCAATTTATGTCGAAGCATGCAGAATCTTGCTGTGTCGAGAGGCTTGGTAAATATGTCGGCTAACTGGATATCTGTATTAACTTTTTCCAGCCGAACATCCTTGTTCTCAACATGATTCCTAATGAAATGATGCTTTATATTGATATGCTTGGTGCGCGAGTGCAATATAGGGTTTTGAGTGATAGCAATTGCACTCATGCTATTACACATAATCGGCGTTTCTTTGGCTTCAATTCCATAGTCTGACATCTATTGTTGCATCCAAAGGATCTGCATACAGCAACTACCAGCAGCATAGTATTCTGATTCAGCTGTTGAAAGTGAGTTTTCCAATTGTTTCTTGCTAAACCAAGACACAAGTCTAGGTCCAAGAAAGTGACAAGTACCGTTTGTACTCTTCCTATCTATCTTACAACCTCCGAGATCCGAGTCGCTGTAGCCAACTAAATCGAATCCGCCTTCTGTAGGATACCACAGTCCTACATCGACTATTCCTTTGACGTATTTCAGGATTCGTTTAGCTGTTGCGAAGTGTGATTTTTTAGGTGATACTTCATATCGCACACACACACCCACGGCAAACTGGATATCGGGACTGCTAGCCGTTAGGTACAGGAGTGAGCCAATAAGCTTCATGTAGAGTGATTGATCAACCGGCTTTCTAGCTTCATCAGCACTAATTTGCACGGAAGTGCTCATGGGGGTTGACGATGATTTGAAAGTATTCATTCCAAACTTGTTGAGAACCTCCTTGCTGTATTTTTCCTGGTTGATGAAAATCCCTGTGGGGAACTGCTTTACCTGCAACCCTAGGAAATAACTAAGTTCTCCCATCATACTCATTTCAGATTTACTTTGCATGAGATGAGAGAACCTTTGACATAAAGCAAGGTTAGTTGAACCAAATATTATATCGTCTACATATATTTGAACCATTAGAAGGTCATCACCTTCCTGTATTTTGAATAAGGTCTTGTCCACAGCACTTTTCTCGAATCTATTATCGGTTAGATACTGGGACGGAGTCTCATACCATGCTCTAGGGGCTTGCTTAAGTCCATACAGTGCTTTACTTAGCCTTTATACTAGGTATTCGCCTTCTGGATTGACAAACCCTGGTGGTTGTTCAACATATACTTCTTCAGCAAGGTCTCCATTCAGGAATGCACTTTTGACGTCTATTTGGTATACAATGAAGCTTTTATGGGCGGCAAAGGCTAAAAATATCCGAATAGATTCTAGTCTGGCTACAGGGGCAAATGTCTCATCGTAGTCTATGCCTTCTTCCTGTCTGTAGCCTTGGGCGACTAGTCGGGATTTATTCCTGTTAATGAGTCCATTTCTATCCTTCTTGT
This sequence comes from Orobanche coerulescens, assembly GCA_033398695.1. NCBI lineage: Eukaryota > Viridiplantae > Streptophyta > Magnoliopsida > Lamiales > Orobanchaceae > Orobanche > Orobanche coerulescens. Next base: position 138,899,712 of record CM065804.1, read on the forward strand.
TTCTAAATACCCATTTGGTTCCAATTACTGATTGATTAGTAGTTCTGGGTACAAGATACCATACATTGTTTCTTTCGAAACCGTTAAGCTCTTCTTCCATATATGTGATCCAATGAGAGCTGTTGAGAGCTTCTTTGGTGGAAAGAGGTTCGGATTGGGCTAAGAATACAACAACGTTGCACATATTAAGTCTTCTAAGCTCAGATATAGATTTCCATTCAGGAAATGGAGATATCTCTGACTCGGGGTCTTCTTACGCACATAGTACATTTCCTTGTGTACTATGTATTCTCCTACGGGTAGAAACACCAGCATCAATGTTTCCAATGATCAGCTCTTGCGGGTGATCTCTAAACCATCTTCTGTCAGGTTCTAATTCGAGGTCCCATACTGTATCTTGAGTTGTTGTAGTTTCGGCTTCAGCTTGTACAGCATCGGCTTCATCTACGTCAGTTCTTACAGCTGCGGGGTTGATTTCTAAGTCAACGACAGGTTCTAATGGAGTTGGTGGATCTATGATGGAAAGTTGTTGGATGTTCTGAGAAATATCTTCTACTCTTATAGGATCATGGTGAGGTTCATCGAACACTACATTAACTGATTCCTTAATTGTTAGCTTCCTTTTATTGAAGATCTTGTAAGCTTTGCTAACAGAGGAATATCCAACGAATATCCCTTCATCCGATTTCTCATCGAATATTCTAAGTTGGTCCTTACCGTTGTTCAAAACGTAACATCTGCATCCAAATGTGTGAAAGTACGAAACTAACGGAGTTTTGTTGTTCCATACCTCGTATGCTATTTTGTTGTGATGCTTGTTGATGATACACCAGTTTTGTGTATAGCATGCTGTATTGGTGGCTTCGCCCCAGAAACACTGTGGCAACTTGCTTGCAGCAATCATTGTCCTTGTTGCTTCCTTCAGTGTCTTGTTCTTCCGCTCGGCAATACCATTTTGTTGAGGTGTACGGGTAGCTGAGTATTGATGCTGTATCCCATTTTCTGAACAGTATTTCTCTATAAAGCGGTTAGTGAATTCTGTACCTCTGTCGGAACGAATGGACACGATACTCGACCCTTTTTCATTGTGAAGCTTTCTCAGGTGCTCGGGCAGCTTTGATGTTGTTTCCTTCTTCTTGCATAGGAAAATTGTCCAAGCATACCTGGAATAATCATCAACAATAACGAGACAATATTTCTTACCTCCCAAACTTACCGGGTCTACAGGACTGTAGAGATCCATATGTAGCATTTCCAAAACTCTGTGGGTAGAAAGGCAGGATTTGCTTTTCAGGGTGGTCTTGATTTGCTTGCCTTTCTGACAGGGTCCACATACGCTGTCTTTTTGGAATGAAATGTTTGGCAATACTCTAACCATTCCCTATCTGGAGAGTTTGTTGATAGTCTTGAAGTTGACGTGTGACATCCTCTTGTGCCATAGCCAACTTAGATCTGTAGTGCCTTTGGCAACAAAACAAGGAATTGTGGAGCTCGTAGGCATCCAGTCAGCAATATACATATTAACTGATCTGCTTCCTGTGAGCACAACTTCTTTGGTTAGGATGTTCTTGACTCTATAGTGATCTATATAGAACTTCACCGAGAACTGTTTGTCATAGAACTGGCTAATGCTAAGTAGATTGTACTATAAACCTTCAACATAAGCTACATCGGTGACTTTGAATTTTCCTACAAGTAGGGTTCCCTTCCCTCTTGTTCTTCATTTATATTTATCACCGAAGCGCACTTTTGTACCGCGACCTTCTACGTAATCTGACAGCTTGCTTTTATCTCCTGTCATGTGCCGGGAACATCCACTGTCGAAGTACCAGATGTCCTTCTCCAAAATGTCCTGTATGCAAACAAATTAGATAGATTTAGGTCCCCTTTGATTGTTAGGTCCATGGATGTTAGTGCCTTTAGGTACCCAGATTTTCCTGACAGCAATAGGTTTACTGTAGGATGGTTTAGGTCCGTAATTTCGATTTCTACGTGGGGCATGTACGTAGGTGCTATAACCATGATAATTATTATGCATGTAAAATTCGGGGTTATTATTAGTGCAGTATGAATGTCGTCTTGGAGGTGGAGCCATTTTCTTCAGCCTTACAGCTTGCCTTCTGGGTCTCCAGTTGGATTCCCAAAGCTGTTGTTGATACTGTGAGGATACTTGCTTTCACAAGGGATACCGTGGCTCCTGTATCCAATACCAGGGCGTGCTGTACTGAAAGTACTGACGTTCAGGCCTTTGATGTTTGGATACAGCTTTCTTTCTGAACGGCTGTTGGCGCTGTTGATATGCTCGGGGAGCATTCTATTGAGTACGCCTTACAGGTATGAATGGCTGGTGATTCCGCTGTCTAGAATATGACTGTGGTGGTGGAATGGCAGCTTTTGCTGTTCGCGGTGCAACGGGTTCCTTCACATGACTAGGAACTTCTTCCGATACAGGAATGGGTTCCACACCCCTGACGAACACAGTACTAGTTTCCCTTTATTGGAAAATGAGCTATATCCTAAGCCACTTTTATCATGAGCATGTTGCCCAGTGCTTAGAATTTCTTCCATTCTTTTAGATGATTTCTCGAAAGATTTCAGAATGGTCTCAAGTTCTCCTTCTCATTTTTCGAGAGTTTTTACTTTGGCTTGAAGCAAAGCAAAATCATTTGTATTGCTTTCACTATGAGATTTAGTCTCACTTAGTTCATGAGCAAGTTGATAATTGCTCTCCATGAGTTTTTCATACTCGACATTGCTGTTTTCACAATCAATAGACATATTTTCGTAATTTACTTTCAGCAAGTTGTTTTCTTCTTTCAGCTCTAAGTTAGAAAGTTGGAGTTGTATATTTTCATTTTTCAATGTCTCATGGGCCATTTGAATGGTCTTAAACTAATTCATCATGTTTGCAAAAGTATGATATGCATTGGTAGGAATAGCTGAGGTTGAGCTTACCTCATCATCGCTATCTTCATCTTCCGGAATGTCCTTGGCCATAAAGCACATATAGGCTTTATCTTCGAAATCATCATCAGATGAATCACTATCAGTGACTACCTGAAGACATTCTTCGGACTTTGATGGTGCGGGGGAGGCTTCTGATTCACCAATCAGGGCCTTGAGCTTATTTTTCCAAACACGTCTTCTTTCATCCTTTTCTTGTTGCTTGGATTCCGGAAACCTTTGCACTTTGGGATGAGGACATTTATTTGCATAATGCCCTGGTTTCCTGCAATTATAATACAGGTTGGCATCACCAGAGGAAGTTTCAGTACTTACCTTGTGTACAGGATTGGGCCTGTATGGAGTCTTTCCCGACTGCTTGATAAACTTCTTGAACTTATGCATGAGGAGAACCATTTCGTCTTGCGACAGGATGTCATCGTCGCTGTCAGCATTCTTATGAATGGGCTTTCATGAACTCGGCATGTTGTGTCTTCGGTTGGATACAGCAGCTAAGGCTGTAGTCCTGGCGGGAGATTCTTCAGCTTTCTCTCTCCTGTCTATATCGTACTCAAATGCTTTGAGGTCAGAAAAGAGATCAAAAGTAGATATTTCACTAAGATTGCACGACACACGCATAGCTGTGGTCTTAATGTCCCATCGGGAAGGGAGTGATCTGAAAATTTTTAGGTTTTTCCCTTTGGGTATAAATCTTGCCTAATGCTTCAAGTTCACCAATGATGCCAGTGAATCTGAGGTCAAGTTCCTCAAGTGTTTCAGTTGGTTTCATTTCAAAAGATTCAAATTGCTGAGTTAATTTTGAAATCTTGTTTTCTTTTGAGAGCTCGGTTCCCTCATAAATTAACTTGAGTTTATCCCAGATATCCTTGGCTGATTTGCAGCTCTTTACCTTAGAGAATGTGCCTTTGTCAAGAGTGACAAATAGCGCATTCTTCGCGACATTGTCGAGGTTGACGCGCTTTCTTTCGTCAGAAGTCCATTGTTCGCGCTCTTTCTCGAGCATCTATGCATGAGCCTGGCCTTCAATCCTTGGGTCCGGATTTACCTTCATGATCTTTATGGGGCCATCCTGTACGACAAAAATCATCTCTTCATGCATTGCTACAAGATGAGCCTCCATTCTAATTCTCCAATCATCAAATTCGTTAATAGAGAACATAGGAACTTTATTAATCAATGATGAACACATATGAGAATAAGGAAGAAAATGACTGTTTTACAAAAATAAGTGATTTAAGGATCTGATTCAATCAAAAATACGACTGATTCTTTTTAGAATCAACCGCTCTGATACCACTTGTTGGCCACTAAGTATACAGGATACAGCTTGGAAAGTGTTTTAAACAACAAGCTGTATGGTTTTCAAATCTGAGTGCGTAGCAGAAGTCTTGTTAAAGTGAGTTGCTGTAAATACATCAACTAGATATGAAGTGTATACTTAAAGATAATCACAAGTGTTAAAATAGTAAATGCAGAAGATAAATCACACAGTAATTAAAGTGGTTCGAGGTAAACCCCTCTACGTCCACTGGTCCTCCACATAGGAGTAAAATGTTTATTATAAATACTACATACACAACTACGTATTTATAATCAAATCTAATCAATATATCGTTCGCACAGATTGATATAATGATCTTAGCCTTCAACCCTTCACACAGATTGGTTAAAGCTTTCACTTGACTGGCTTCTTCACACACAATTCCGAAGCTTCGTCTCTTCAATGCAAGTCCGTCACACACAATTTAGGAATAGTAAGGTTTCTCAGCCCACACAGGGCTGATGGGTTTTGTTCAAGGGTAGAACAATGTTTGAACAACAGCTTTGACTTTCTGAGCTTTTAGCTGATAATTTGTTGTTCACGGTTTGAGCACTTGTATATCTCTTCTTTCAGAATAGCAGTATGCTTTGGGAGATATGTTTGCTCAGATGTATATGATGATAACTTCGTTTGCTTTTCGTGTGTTGTCAGAGCATCAGTTGTTGATCTTCAAACTCTGGAGATATATATAGCCTTCTGAGATATATCTGTTGAGATGGATCCATTGAGCAAAAGTCCGTTCCAACGGGATGATGTGTTTGAATAAAACATGATCCGGATTTTGTGCTTGATTGAAGATCTCTGACGACTTAATATTTAAATACTTTATCCTTCAGTATTTAAATATATCTTCATAAACGGGACTTTGACTTTAGCGAATAGCAAAGATTCCTTCTTGTCCTGTTTGGATACTATATGGAATGATAGCTATATTGTCGTTTCGAGACAGCTTCCATACTTAGTCTTACGAGACTCCTTTGATGTATGATAGATTCACTGTATGCTGGAACTACGAGAAGTCTTCGATACAGGGTGACACCTTTGATCAGCTTTTCGATACAGTTGTTTGCTGTATGCTGGATTGGCACATTGTCAAAACATTCTATCAAAACTTTCGATACAGGGATTGTTTATCCCAACAATTTCGATACAGGGATTGTTATCCCAACATCTATATATTTTTAAACAATCCGCAAGTGTACGGAGTAAATATAGAAAGCGGCGAGCAAGGTCATATTCCACATAGACTAATTATTCCTATTGTATTGATTACTAGATTATAGTGATCCCAATTTTATCTAGACGATCATTAAGGTGGATGAATGGTTAATATAAATGAAATAAAATAATGACAATTAATTTAAACAAGTGTAATATTCGAATCAAAGAGAGTTTTAAAGAGTTTTGAAATATAGATTCCAAGGCTAGGTTTCCGTTGATTACTAAGTTTAGTTGGGATTGATTACAAAGAGTTCTATGTGCGTTTCTAAAATGATAATCACAACAATATCTTAAAGTCTCTCTCGAGGTGCATTAAAATGTAGATTAAATAACTTATAACAACGTATCCACCTATTATAAATCACCTAACTCCAATATGTTCATAATATTAAATATCATCATAGTTTATCACCGATTTCTCAATCTCGTAATTAACCAAGTCAAATACTCAAAACCTATTAATGCCCTCTCCAACCAAAAATGAGCAATCAAGTTTAACATGTAAAAACATTGACCAAGTGCTCTAAAATGAATCAAAATCAAGTATTTGATAAAGAAAACACACTAGATATATACAATCATCAATCATTCAAAACTATAGCAAATCAACGTACTCCCATGCCCGGAATCTAACAAGTTTAGCCGGACATGGTAATGAAAGAAAGATCAATAATCATCATATTCATCATGTTCAAGCTAAATAAATAACAAAAATAAGTAAAAGATAGGAAGATGATAAAACTCGGATGATGTCTTGAGTGGTCTCGGTTCAAGCCTTCAAGTGTTCTTGATGTGTTCTTCCTTGTGCTTCCTTCAAATTCTCCTTCTTTTGGTAAGTTTCTCTCAAATCCCGTGTTTTTTCACCCTCAACAACTCCCCAAATCAGAATCCCCATTCCCCCCAGGTCCAAGTCCTCTTAAAAAGCCTCAAAAATGTCCAAGGGTATGATTTTTTCCTGTCCAAAACGTGTTAGAAACGTCAATCATGGAGATTAGCACCGAAAAGTTACTCGGTCATGTCAAATGACATGGCCCGTGTTGAATTGCTCTAGAAAATGCAAAAGTTTATGGACATGTAACTCGACTGAGTCGCTGCCGTGTCAAACTGTACGGCGCACGAGCATGAAGAACGAGATGCTGCCGTGCGTCCCTGATGATTTCCGCTCTTTATAACTCGCACGAGCAACAGAAACGAGCAGATTTGCTCATGATCGTGCGTCTCATATCAACTTCGTATTTCTCACCGTCTTCTTCTCGTGTTTTTCCCGATCTTGTGACTTGGGTTTGGTATTACTTTACCTCGAGTTTCAAGTGATGAAAACTCTCTAACATTCCGTAATATTCATTTATGCATCGCTTGATATGTATCGGAGGTTGGAACTTCATTCTTGCTTGATAATGGCCTTAAAAGTACCTATAAAATCGACCAAACATACCCAAGCGTGATCGAGTCCAACAAACACAATTTAAGCACAAATGACACAATTCTACACATTTTATGTTCTTAAAATCCGAAAAAACTTTGTAAAAACATGTGTAAAAATGAGTGTTACCAATGCTCATCAAGGAGTCCGCCATGTTCACTAAATTCAAAACACTGGAGGATGCCAACTGCATAAGGAAAGATTTCTTTAAAGCTTAAGATGAAGTCTAAACACCATAAGGGTGAACAGGTAACCCATCCTGAAGATTGGATTCTCTCCTACGATGTCTCCCATGAAGGACGAAACATCTACAGGGACCGAGGTAGAGACTCCTTAATCAATTGGTAGAGAGGAACCGATCGTGAGTTAGACTTCTATTAGTTATATTTTTTATTCCTACTGTATGCTCTTCGATGCAGTATTTATTTTTATATTTCAAGTCTTGTAATTTCAATTATCAATAAAATTTCGATTTCTTAATCTACTTTTACTGTTTTATTGTTTTGATTACGAAATATTGATATATTCAAAAAGTACAAACTTGTTAATCCACAAGTTGTAAGAACTTGTTTTCTAACAGTCCATAGATTAGGTTGTATTCAATCTAGATTACACTCTGTAATATTGTGCCCACGCGCCAATCATGAGTTAAGTTGTAATACACTTAGTCTTGTAGGATTTTCATTTTAGAACTTGCCTGCGAGCAGTTCTAATATTTAGACTAAGTCATGAAGATCAGATCTTTCGAATAGAAGACTTGAAGACAGTCTCTCCGTATCAAGAAGGAAGTTTTGGCATTATCAAAAAGGGGGAAATTGTTAGGATAAATCTAGTTTGTTTTGATAATCACCACCATAAAGCATGAAGTCTTCAAAGTCAGCATTTCGCCAAGTATGGAAGCTGTTAAGAAACTCCATACAGCATATCCATACAATAAGAGATCTTCCTGTATTGTCCGATCCTACAGTGCCAGTATCATTATACAGCAGAAGTGAAGAGAGCTGGATACAACAATCTTGTTGTAAGATTTTTACTTAGGGAAAGTAAAACACACCCAACAGGACTGAATAACAGCTGTAAACCGTTGTGATATAAACTTTGTTTATTCATAAAGTATTCATAGTTAAAGCAGCATTTAATGCTGATAGGACAGCATTTAATGCTGCCGAAAGAGACAAGCGTCTGAACTTACTGAAGAGCATTTAATGCAAAGTCAAAGAGAATGTATAAAGCATTAAATGCAAATTGCCTTTAATTCAAACATTCTGCAGCCGCCAATCAGAGTTGTCTAAGTCTCACCAACCGGCCAACGACTACATTCATAACGGATCTATTTCTAAGGTTTTAAATAGCCCCAAGCAGAGGACATCAGACATAACAACGAATTATCTCGCACATTACAGCTGACAATCAGAATATCATGCTAAGAAAGATCAGTATATTTCCTGAGCATACAGCATTATCAAAGCAAAGAAATATACAGTCCTCAACACAAACAGCACATCATATAGCAATCGCTCGTCAAATCATACAACTGTTGTTTGAACTTGTTCTACCCTATGTTTACCGTTGAGATCAACCTTAGCCCTATGTGGACTAATTCCTTGCCAGTCCGACCTGTGTGGGAAGAATAGCATTGAAGACGAAGCTACGATATGTGTAAGAAGAAGCAAGTAGAAAGAGCTAAATCCAATCTGTGTGAACGACCCAAGCTATGGTCACTGTATCAATCTGTGTGAACGATACAGAGACGGGTTTAGTTAAAGTCATGTAGTTGTGTACGTAGTGATTTTAATAAATATTTTACTTCAGTGTGGAGGACCAGTAGACGTAGAGGGGTTTACCTCGAACCACTTATATCTTTGTGTATTTTACATTTCATCCTTACTGTTTTTATATATACCTGTGATTTAGAGTATACTTATTGTGAAAACCCTGTACACACCAAGCAAACAGGAGAGTACCTAGTTGCTGTATTTACAGCAACTCAATATCAGACTTCTGCTATGCAAATAACTTCTAAAAACATACAGCTTATTGTATCCTTCCATTCTAAGTTGTTTATTGTATACTCTATGGATAACAATATATACGCATCGTGATGAAGTTTTTGAAAACTAATTTTCAAAACTACATGTTTAAAGCCCTAATCGGGCTCACACGCGGCTTTATGAAATTGGGCCAGAGAGGTAGGCTAGGACGAAGTGTCCGGTACGATGCTATAACTTGTTGACAGCTAATGCTGTTGAATGCTTTAATAATCATATGTTGTGGGTGAGACGTTTACCTATTTGCTCGTTACTTGATATATTTCGCCTAAATTTAGAGAATTGGTTCGATGAGAAGCAGGGAGAAGCTGCATCAAGAGACCATGAGTTGACAGTGCAAACTTTTGAAAAACTCTCTAACTTTGTGCAAGCCAATCATACTCTTACTGTTCGAGATACAACTCCACATGTTTATAAAGTCGAAGAAAATAAAGTTTCTTATGAGGTCGGCCTTCAAACTTGGATATATTATTGCTGGGAGTTTGATTTGGATTAGATTCCATGTTGCCATGTTGTTGCCGCAATAAGGTAAATGTTTTACTCTAATGTGCACATCATTCAATATTTTTGTCTATGTGTGTCACATAATTGCTTATTTTAACAAGCGTGCTTGTAATGGTTTGTCTGTTTATGATTTCGTTAGTCGTTATTTCGAGCAACAAGACCTTATAGAGGCTTAAAAGGAGCATATTACATGGTCCGTTGTTGAAAATTTGGCCATAGGTAGACGGCCTCAAGTGTGCGGTAGGTGTAAGGGAACCAGGCACAATAGAAAATCTTGCAAAGCATTCATTCCCACAGGTGGTGTGGGTTTGAATATCCCTCTAGAAGAAACTCAAATAATGGATGGAGAACAAATAGGGCAAAGGCGCCGATAGAAAAAAAGATGTAGCATTCATCGTAATGATGACCATGACATAAGGAGATGTCCCTACCATGAAAGTTAAATTGCTTATGTATTTGATATTTGTGACTATCTAGCAACAATTATGTGCTGATATTTTGATATTGTGTGCCTATTTATGTATTGATTCATTATTCTAATTATAAGTTGTGTTCGTGAATTAAAAAAACATGATTTTATTTGAAATTTGATGCTTCCCTCTGTAGTTCACACAATGGTAACCCACGATGGCAGCGATCATGTGCTCCCATCATGTGCAAATTTAATATTTGGGAACTATATGTCACCGTGTCCACATGTCACCATGTCACTGTATCCACATCCGCATATGATGGCATCCATGATCGTGCCCACGGTGGGACTATCCATCATGTGCACAAGAACATGCACATTTTTCACTAATTCCTAAAATAACTCTCCAATTTATGTGTTGTTACTTATATATTAACAAGTATTTGTTGACAATATACTTATTTGTAAAGTTATAGACTGGGTTAGCATAATCTATTGCATATAATGTGTAGTCTATATATTCTGAATGTATAAGTTCGTATTTATAAGTTCATCATCTGTATGAAATAGCTCATATACTAATGAACTACACGAAATAACAAATACGAGTTTGCATAAGATGTTGTGTGTACATTAAATCAAATTGGCCAGAAAAACCCAAACTTCATGTGCACATGATGGCAGCCATGGTTCTGACCACGATGGGACTAGCCATCGTGTGCACATGGTCATGGAATCCATCGTGTTCACATGATGACAGCCCATTACCATGCCTACAATGGAACTGACCATCGTGTGCATATGGTCATGGCAGCCATCGTGGGCACACGATAGCAGCAGCCCATAGCCGTGGGCAGGATGCACACGATGGTAACACAAGAGGGCTGCCATCATATGCAGCCATCGTGTGCACTACAAATTGGTCTCGATTTACCAACTGCACCACAAACCTACTTTTTATAGATTTATCAACACAACAACACATCAATCTTTCCCAAATATATCTGAATTAAAATTAAAATACATAGTCATCAGTATCAAAATACATTATCCTATGCTAGGTCCAACGACAACAAAAAGATCTTAGGAGCTAAACTATGTCGATATTTCTTAATATATTTCTCAGTCATTTCCTTGATTTAATGCCATTCTGCTGGGTTTGCAGAGATAAGGCGATCCAAGTACATGTACGCGAAGGGGCCACAACTACGATTGTCGCTTTATATGAACTGCAGTTCTTGTGGCATAATTTTGAAAGTCATCTTTGTGTCATACTTTTTCTTCGATTGGATGTATGCCAGTACCTAGATTGAGATAGCACATGAGGCATGAGACGAGTAATTAGTCCCAGTTGGTTAAATCAGTATCGACCTTCTTGATGTTGGTGGCACAAGGAATGGTACAACTCCGCGGTCTATGTTATGATGTCAATCTTGATAGTCACCTAGTGGTTGCAATCAAGAGAATAAATGGAAATGATTTGTTGAAAGAAAACATGTCAACATAAGATCATCACATCAAACATAGAGAAGTATTTGTAAATATCAGTTTCAGACTTACTTCATCGCAATTTGACCATGGAACTGCTTTTGGTGTATCAAGACCTATCATGAAGTCCTCTATGGATTTAGGCACTTTCCAACCCCTGTGAATCGACTTCCCTGTCATCTTAATACCGAGTGGATCATCCGTTTGGAGTTTTGCAAACTCATGGGTCATAATTAACTACAAAAAGCCAAACCACAAAATAAAAAAAGAATTCCACATCACACTAATGATATAAAGAAAAATTTATAGAACTTACGTAAAATTGAGATCCGACAAGTATTGTGCCAACTCTACCAACACAAACACTGCGGACTCCCCTCTGAAGCCTCGCTCAAGTGGCCAGCACATAACAATCTATTACCTCTGCGTCAAAATCTTCACGGTATCACTCTATGTGGTCAAATAATGCTTGGGTGAGAATGTGCCCAGTCTCCAAAACCCGCACAATAAAATCATGTGGATGCTCCCGGAACGGTAGGTACATATTCTTCACAGTCTCACTATTTCTTAGAGGTACCACCACAAAAGGCTCTCGAGGACCAGCAGAGGGTTGGCTCACTCGCAGTGGAAAACTATGTTCACCCAATTGCTGCGGCCTGGAACTCTCACGAACTTCATCACCCCATCACTCTCACAACTATAATAATCAGAGACATGAACAATCGGATGCTCGATCTGCAAAACTGGATGCTCGATCTGAAATACAGACTGTTGCTGAGCTGTCTGCCAAGAACTACTACTCTGACCAGGAAACATCATACTATAATGATGCTTGTCCTGAAACAAATTGAACATCGTACCATACTACTGAAACGGCTCATCAAATGGCTGGTACCGATGCTCAAAATCCTGAAATCGTAGAGTCGGCTGAAGAAGCTGCTCAATCTACTTAAAAGAATACTAAATCTGAGAATGGCGATTGTGCTGACTCTGAGAATAGTGATTGTGGGCTCAGCAGAGACCGAGTGACATGGAGGGTCAAGAATCCTCCTCTGGGCGCTGCTACCTGATGTAGAATGATGAGGCCAATCGGGAAACCTATCTTAGCTCCCAAAAGAGTAGTGAAGCTGGCTCCTAGAACGCCTATGCATTGGTCTGTAAAAATCCATGATCCTAAAAAAGACCCAACAAGAAACTCAAGCAATAAATCCTGTCCCAGAAGATCACCTTCAAATGGCGATCGAAGTACTCATCCCTGCTCATTCCCGGGTGTGGTCCAGACAAGGAAGTCTATGGATATAACTGTCTCTGCACTATCTACTGGTGAGGTACTCTGTCAGCGTCGCTTATACACCTTATGTGCCAGCTCGTGTGTAATTATATTCCCTGTAGCCTTCTTCAACCTATCTATAACTTTCTTTTTATGCTTAGGTGCAGGCTCATCCTCCTTGTTCTTCTGTGCTATTCGTGTAGGCTTTATGAACTTAACATTATATGGCGAGCCATTCTCAAAACTGTGGTAGTAGTACTCATCCTCATCCTCATCCTCCTCCAGATGTAGTAAAGAGGCAAGTAATTTATGTTGCAAAACAAGTCATTAAAGATTACCATTAGAGTAAAATCACATAACGTTGAAGAAATGAGTGAAGTTACAAGAAAATACTTTTATAAATTTATGTACCTCTTCGTCGAAGAAATGAGTGAAATCACATAACATCTTTCTTGTAGTCCACATCAAATACCGAGAAACTTGGACAGCTTTATCTCGAATTCCACATAACTCTCTCAATGAAGGAATCATCTCGTATGACCATATATGTAAATTACAGACCGGACCATAAAAGTGATAATCCTTGTATTCATGTCCCTCTTTCATGGCCATGTTCTCTATGTAGTAAGACAAAACCCCAAAGCTTTAAGAACTCCAAGGAAACATATCCCACTGTTAGAAATTGTTGGCTACTAAGTATACAGGATACAACTTGGAAAGTGTTTTAAACAACAAGCTGTTCGGTTTTCAAATCTGGGTGCGTAGCGGAAGTCTTGTTAAAGTGAGTTGCTGTAAATACAACTAGATAGGAAGTGTATACTTAAAGATAATCACAAATAATAAAACAGTAAATGCAGAAAGTAACTGACACGGTAATTAAAGTGGTTCGATGTAAGCCCCTCTACGTCTACTGGTCCTCCACACAGGAGTGAAAATGTTTATTATAAATACTACGTACACAACTACGTATTTATAATCAAATCTAATCAATATATCGTTCACACAGATTGATATAATGATCTTAACCTTCAACTGTTCACATAGATTGGTTTAAGCTATCACTTGACTGGCTTCCTCACACACAGTTCCGAAGATTCGTCTCTTCAATGCAAGTCCATCACACACAGTTCAGGAATAGCAAGGTTTCTCAGTCCACGCAGGGCTGAGGGGTTTTGTTCAAGGGTAGAACAATGATTGAACAATAGCTTTGACTTTCTGAGCTTTTAGCTGATGATCTGTTGTTCACAGTTTGAGCATTTGTATAATCTTCTTTCAAAATAGCAGTATTCTTTGGAATATTTGTTTGCTCAGATGTATATGATGATAACTTCGTTGATAATTTTCGTCAGTTGATTTCGTTGTATTTTTAGATCTTCAAAATCTGGGGATATATATAGCTTTCTTGAATATATTCGTTGAGATAGATCCGTTGAGCAAGATTCCGTTCCAATGGGATGATGTGTTTGAATAAAACACGATCCAGATTTTGCGATAGATTGAAGATCTCTGACGGCTTGATATTTTAATACTTTATCCTTTAGTATTTAAATATATCAACTGAAACGGGACTTTGACTTTAGCGAATAACAAAGATTCCTTTTTGTCCTGTTTGGATACTGTATGGAATGATAGCTGTATTGGCGATTCGAGACAGCTTCCATACTTAGTCTTTATTAGACTCCTTTGCTGTATGATAGATTCACTGTATGCTGGGACTATGAGAAGACTTCGGTACAGGTTGACATCTTTTGATTAGCATTTCGATACAGCTGCTTGCTGTATGCTGGATTGGCATATTGTCAAAACATTTTGTCAACACTTTCGATGCAGGGATTGTTTATCCCAACAGTTTCGATACCGGGTATTTGTTATCTCAACAATTTCCCCCATTTTGATGATTTGTTAGAGAGTTTTTATCACTTTAAACTCACGGTAAAGTAGTACCAAACCCAAGCCACAAGATCGGGCTAAACACGAGAAGAAGACGGTGAGAATACCAAGTTAATATGAGAGGCATGAGCATGAGCAAATCTGCTCGTGTCAGTGCTCATGGGAGTTATAAAGAACGAAAATCATCAGGGACGCACGAGCAGCAGCTCTTGCGTCATGCTCGTGCGCCGTACATTTTGACACGGGCAACGACTCGGTCGAGTTACATGTCCAGAAACTTTAGCATTTTCTAGAGCACTTCGACATGAGCCGTGTCATTTGACACAACCGAGTCACTTTTCGGTGCTAATCTCCATGATTGACGTTTCTAACACGTTTTGGACGGGAAAAATCATACCCTTGGACATTTTTTAGGCTTTTTAAGAGGACTTGGACCTAGGGGGAATGGGGATTCTGATTTGGGGAGTTGTTGAGTGTGGAAAAACACAAGATTTGAGAGAAACTTACCAAAAGAAGAAGACTTTTAAGGAAGCACAAGGAAGAACACACCAAGAACACTTGAAGGCTTGAACCGAGACCACTCAAGACACCATCCGAGTTTTATCTTTTTCCTATATTTTACTCATTTTTATTATTTATTTAGCTTGAACATGATGAATATGATTATTGATCTTTCTTTCATTACCATGTCCGGCTAAACTTGTTAGATTCCGGGCATGGGAGTACATTGATTAGCTATGGTTTTGAAGGATTGATGATTATATATATCTAGTGTGTTTTCTTTATCAAATACTTGGTTTTGTTTCATGTTAGAATACTTGATCAATATTTTTACATGTTAAACTTAATTTCTCATAATTCGAGAGAAGAGGGCATTAATAGGTTTTGAGTATTTGACTTAGTTAATTACGAGATTGAGAAATCGGTGATAAACTATAATGATATTTAATCTTATGAATATATTGGAGTTAGGTAATTTATAATAGATGGATACGTTGTTATAGGTTATTTAATCTACGTTTTAATGCATCTCGAGAGAGACTTTAAGATATTGTTGTGATTATCATTTAGAAACGCACATAGAACTCTTTGTAATCAATCCCGAATAAACTTAGTAATCAACGGAAACCTAGCCTTGGAATCTATATTTAAAACTCTTTGAAACTCTCTTTGATTCGAATATTACACTTTTAAATTAATTGTCATCATTTTATTTCGTTTAGATTAACCATTCATCCAACTTAATGATCGTCTAGATAAAATTGGGATCACTATAATCTAGTAATCAATATAATGGAAATAGTTAGTCTCTGTGGAATACGACCTTGCTCGCCACTTTCTATATTTACTCCGTACACTTGCGGATTATTTTAAAATATAGCGAACAAGCATACAGAAGTATTTTAGCAGTTCGTTATTTTTCTAGTTTTTTAATTCAGTTGATGTAGGTTGTCGATCAGTTGGGAGTAGTATCTCGACAGGCTTTCATACTATACTCTTACATGGAAAATTAGGATCTTATAACTCAGGTCGAGAACCAGTTACCCTGTATCCTTTCGCTCCTTGACCTGGCCCAGGTCCGGCCAGTCGTCCGATGGAAGTAGCGAGCTTTCCTCCAGTGCAGCTTCCATTTCTCTCTCTATCTAGCCTCCACTTCTTGGCAGCGTCTCTAGACTCTTCCCCCTTTTTGGCATCATCAATATCATAGACTTTGCCGTGAATATCCCGAATGAGTTCCATAGATTCGGCCTGTTGGGTCTTCAGATCAGTGACATTATCGACCAGCCTCGCAACTATAAGATATTCGATCTTGTGATCGTGATCAGTAAGTTTTGATTCGGTGTATTCAAGGGCGGCAATAGTCTTGGCTTCAGTGACACGAAGCTTCTCTTGCTCTTGCTTCAGGATCTGATCCCGATGTTGTTTCAGTTGATTCAGGGCTTGCCACAACGCAGTCATCATGAGGTGAAAAGCCTCTTCCACATTATTAATTGCCCTTTTCAACTTCGAGAACTCATCCTGAGCTGTTTCGCGCATCCATGCTAATTCCTTTCCGACGTCATATAGGGTTGTTGGCCACTAAGTATACAGAATACATCTTGGAAAAGTGTTAGTACAACAAGCTATACATTTTTCAAATAAGAGTGCGTAGCGGAAGTATGTTAAAGTAAGTTGTTGTAAATACAGCAACTAGGTATTCTCCTGTTAGCTTGGTGCGTACAGGGTATGTAATATATACTTAAAAATAATCACAGTAATGAAAACAATAAGTTGCAGAAGGTAAATAACACAATATTTAAGGTGGTTCGAGGTAAACCCCTCTACGTCCACTGGTCCTCCACACAGGAGTAAAATATTTATTATTATCGCTACGTACACAAATACGTGACTATAATCAAACCTATCCTTGTATCGTTCACACAGATTGATACAAAGACTGACACTTTCAACCATTCACACAGATTGGTTAAAGCTTTCACTTGACTTGCCTCTTCACAAACAGTTCCAAAGCTTCGTCTACAATGTAGATCCGTCACATACAGTTTCAGGAAAAGTAAGGCTTTCTTCAGTCCACACAGGGCTGATGATTTACTTCAAATGTAAGAACATGAGTTTGAACAACAGCTTGACTTCTTGAGCTTGAGCTGATGATGTGTTGTTCAAGGTTGAGCACTTGTATATTTCTTCTCTCAAGAATGGTAGTAAGCTCGAAGAAATATGTTTTCTCTTGATATACTGTTCTTGTGAAGATCTCATGTGAATCTCAGTATATCTTAGTTCGTTCAGCTTTCAGTTGATATATTGTTCGTATGTCTGATCTTCAAACTTCGGGGTATATATGGCCTTTGGAATAGATCCATTGAGCAAAGAGTCCGTTCCAATGTTTTGATTGACTTGCACAATACAAGATCCGGATTTTGCTCCTTGTTTGAAGATCTTTGTCGGCTGGTATTTAAATACTTTATCGAGTCAGTATTTAAATACTTCTTTTCACATGGTGGCTTGACTTTAGCGTATAAAGCAGATTCAGTTTCAACAGTCTTCAGTCCTGTTGGATAAGTGTTGAACATCCTAACACTTACATCATGTTTGTTGTATCCAACATGTTGTATTTATAATGTTGTAGTTGTAGGTTCCAACGTTGTAGGCTATCTCTTAGTGCTGCTGTATGGAAGGTGTTGTACGAATGTTTCCGGACAGCTTCCATACTTGGTGTCATATCGACTGATGAGCTTCTTGCTGTATGATGGGCAATTATCCTTTTACTGTATGTTGAGGCAACGCAAGATACAGGATAAGTTATCCAGCAGTATGATCATCTTCGGGATAGCTACTTGCTGTATGATTGGTATTTTGTCCTTTTGATGTATGTTGGCACTTATCAAAACAAGGTACAGGATTGTTTATCCCAACAATTTCCCCTTTTTGATATTGCCAAATCCTCTTGATGATGCCAAAACCTCTTAAATATATTCGATTGGAAAGTCTTTCTTCTTGATCTACTGTTGAATGTTCTGGTCTTCAGCAATTAGAAAAAATGTGAACTGCTCGTAGGCAAGTTCTAAAACAATAGCATCTAACAGGGAAGTGTATTACAATTTAAACTATTGATTGGCACGCAGGCACAATCTTACAGTGTAGTCTAGTGTTAAATACAACTTAACCTATGAACTGTTCGCAGACAAGTTCTTACAGCGTTTATACTTAACAAGTTTTTACTTGTTTGATTGCAGTAAATAAATTGATTTCGTAATCACACAGTAACACAGTAGTAGATTACAAGTTGTAATCTTTCAATACAAAATAGAGTTTATTGATATTGGGCAAAGATTACAATGAAAGCATAAATAAAGATACATAATTTTATGTTGTTAAAATTTTTGCTAAAAATGATCCTCCATGCTAGCTCCTGTATTGAGCATGTCTCCAAGGCCTCCTATCAGGATCATTTTCAGTTCCTCTCCACCAGTTCTCTAATAAATCCTTGCCTCAATCTAGATAGATCGCTCTTCCTTCAGCCGACTGGTCGAAGGGAAGTATCCAGTCATCCGGGTGAGTGATCCGATCTCCCTTTCGATGCCTTGATTTCATTGAAATTTGCAATGGGAGCAGTCCTTTTTCTAGAATTTTTGCAAATTCGTCTGCAGCCTCTGCCAATGTCCGACATTTATTGAAGATGGCAGACTCCCTGATGAGCTTAACCAAGTACCTCATCAGTTCATTCTTCCTCCATTGCTTCACTTCATCAGCTGTAGGCTGACGGTTGGTCGGCAACGAATCTCCGATGGCTTCTGCACATTATTCTTTTGTAGAAAGCTGGGGTCATGGAATTCTGGGCGAGAACCAGATACCCTGTAACTTTGTGCAGGTGCGGCCAGTCGGTTGATTGCAGCACTAATGCTGTCTTCTAGTACAGCATCAAATTCTTCCTCTCTTTCTGTCCTCCATAGCCTAGCGGCCTCCCTGGACTCTTCCCCCTTTTTGGCTTCATCAAGATAAGAGACCTTCGTATCAAGGCGTTCCGGGATTTTAATCTCATTGTCCTGTTTGGTCTCCATGCTTGACAATTTATCCATTAGGGAACTGAGCATCACAGACATGTCATTTATCTTATGGTCATGTCCTATGAGTTTGGAGCCAGTATCCTAAAGGGCGGCGACAGTCCTAGCTTCGCAGATTCTGAGCTTTGCCTGCTCCTCTTTGAGAATATCTTCCTGGCGTTTCTGAATTTGGGCGAGTGCTTGCTTTAATGCACTTGGAAAAATGCAAAAAGCTTCTTCAATCTTCATGATTTCTCTCTTCGTGCCGGTCATCTCATCGATGGCAGTAGCATGCAGCCAATCGAGCTGTTTGCCAACATTGTACAGGGCATCTACAGCATCCTGTAGAAACACTGTTTGGCGCCCGATTGCATGCAGTTGCTCAATCTTGGCTTCAGTTCTAGGAGAGTTGAGACGCGCTAGTTTGTCTTCAGCTCCGTTGAGCTGGCGCAGAGCCACATTATTGCACGGCTGGTGTGGTCTATCCTCAGGTAGGAAACCATCATCGGATTCCACTGTTGGAGATGATGTAGGGGCATCAGTTGCGGGCACGGCTGATGGTTGTTCAGCCTGTTCGGACTCGAAAACAGGGGGACTGATTCCTCCTGTTCCGGATGTGCTTATGTAGACAGAGGTACATGAGGGACTGAATCCTCCTGCTGTCTCTCAGCGTCCGCCTACTATGGCAGAGGGACTGATTTCTCGTGCGGGATGGCACGGGCTATATCTTCTTCAGCGGCGACAGGCTCGGGTGCCTGTGCTGAAACTGTCGATTCTTCAGCGACATGAGGGACTGAATCCTCCTTGTCTTGGGAAGGTTCTTGCTGTCAGGGAGGGGACTGCTGTTGGCTAGAGGGTCCCTTGTCCCTGTTGTTGTTGCATCCGTGAGAACTCGTGTTCTCTAGTTTCTTCACGGCTCGTTCTCAGACCTGCCTGAAAGGCGTCATCATCGTCATCTGAGTCGTGGTCTGATTTGGGGATGATAGGAACAGTGTCTTCGGATTTCGATTTGCCTTTCAATCGACCGTCAGCTTTCTCCAGAAAATAGCTCGATATCAACTCCTTGTAAAAGAGGTTGTCCCATTGAATTAGGACTTCGATGTTCTGGGAATCTGCCACCTCCAGAACAAATAATTCTTCTTCCTTCCACTCGCTCTAGTTGTACAGAGTTTCGTACGGAGTGACCTTGTAGGATTTCCACTGAATAAAGCATGCATAAGCCTGTTCAATTTGAACTGACAGCAAAGCGTTATAGATTACAGTGTCGGGGGAGGGGTTGCGTACAGTTTGTGGGTCTACTGTAGGCACAGGTTCCTCGACAGGTATGGGAGCCTGTTTCGCAGATGGATCCCGAACAGGGGTTGGTACCCTGATGGGAGATGGATCCCTTATGGGTGTGGTTTCCCGTGCAGGAGATGCAGCTTGTGGCTCCGAAGGGGCAGCCGACTCATCAGAGCATTCTAAGTTGGCAAATTACTGTTTATCCGTCATTGCCGCCAAAGGCTCGGGATCTACTGTATGAACAGTAGCAGCTATTTCTTCTGTAGGGGTTGCGCCCTATGGGATTTGTACAGCGGGTTGCGTCGTTGATGGGGCATCCACAGAGATCGTTGTAATCCCTGCAGCCTTAGCTTTGGAAAGCTTCCTTTTCAGCTTCTCGACAGCAAGAGGAGTTTTGCTGTGAGATGATCTCTTCCTCTTCTTGGACTTCTATTCACTGTTGGATGCCAGAGTGATGTACCTGGGATCATCAGACAGGGGCAGATTCCTATCAAAGGGTCTTGTCCCAATAAGTCCATCTCTATTGAAAATGGAGGGCTTGCTTCCTCCAATGTATTTGCGCTGGCCAATCTTCTTGGCTTCTTTCGATTGCGGCACACCGCTTTTGGTCAGTATGTTGTTGAGAATGAGGCCAAAAGATTTCTTCTGGGTAGCAGGCTTAGAAGCCTCGTCCTGCAGCCTCTTTAGGATGATTTGACACCAATTGACCTTTTCGCCAGACATGATGGTGACCATCATTCTGAATCGAAGCTTGGTGCACATCTCAAATGCGCCAGTCTTGTTTTCAACTATACGACAACAAAAATCATGCAAGTATACAAAGGGCAAGCAAAACCTCTTTTTGGGGCAGGAGGCATGAACATTCGTGTTCGATGCAGCTCCAGTAAATAATCTCCAGTAAGCGGTGAGGATTTATTGGGACCCAAAGGTCTCAAGATATTCCATGGTGAGGCCACTAGAGGGCAGCCTGTACAGATTCTGCAGGAGATTCTGGTCAACACGGACCTCGACTATTAGGCGTATCATTATTCTTTATCCATTTTGTGTCTAAACCTGCATAAATGAGCCTTTAATGCATTATTCTTTTATGTTTGGCAGGAAATTGGAGTCCGGAAGCTCGAACGATGAAAAACGGGCGAAAACAGCAATTTTTAGCCTAGGGCCGCGGCACGAACCAAGTGAGCCGCAGCACACGCAGGTGACCAGCAAGCCACGAGTGGACTGTACCGGGGGCCGCGGCACAAGGATGCTGAGCCGCGGTCTAGGAAGGAAAAAAGGCGCCCAGGTATAGGTGCTGAACATGGTGAGTCGCGGCACAGATTAAGTGAGCCGCGGCCCACGGGGCGGTTTTGATAGAAATTGCCGCGTTTCTGGGCCGTTTTGGAGCCTGTTCTCGACCTAATCACACGGACGCATTTTGGAGGCTGATAATAGTTATAAATAAGGGTTTAAGGTCTGAAAAGAGGGGAGCATCGAGGATCGATTGAGGAAGATCATCGAGGAGAAGAAGAAGCAGAAAACACCAAGGAGCAGAGTGCGGAAGCCAGAAGAACGGAGGAATCCGAGTTCTTCATCTGCGTTTGATCTTTATGCTTTCATTAATTATTTCGTTATTCTTTAGCATGTCAGGCTAAAACCATATTCTAGGATTTTGATGAAACCGAGGTTTTGACGAATTTATTTTTGATTATCGATATAATTCCCTTTTCTGTTGAGTTTTCCCAATTGTTTTTAATGTTTTCAATTGTGTGGCCTATAATTGAATTGTTTTAATTACGCAACTCGAATCGGGAGAGGAAAGTTGGTGAGGAAATATTGGTGAGAACCGTTTTATCTTGTGAGATAGGAATATACTCATAGGAACTACGTGGCCTTTCTGAAGATTCCGTGCTTTTTGCCTATTGTCGAATTGATTCACCTAGGGATAGAGTGTATTATTCACCTTAGAAAAATCTACTGACCTCGGGAGAGGCGGTAGAGTACTTTAGCAACCTTCGCCTTCAATAAATTGGGAAATCATTAACTTCAGATAATCGAGAGTAAATTCAGATAAACCGAGGTGGATTCACAATCCTAGATTACTTTCTTATTTGATTTTCTTTCTTCGAGCGATCGTTTTCATTATTTATTCTTTTATTAATTTTTCTTTAATTATTACGTGCATCCCAAATTTCGATAGTTCAAATAAAACTAGAATACGCATAAATCGATAGTTGGTAAGTTAGTCCTCGTGGGAACGATATCTTACTCATCATTTTATTACTTGTCTAAACCGTGCACTTGCGGCATAGTGTGAGGGATTTCCTCACAACAAGTTTTTGGCGCCGTTGCCGGGGACTGATTATTTTACTAATATCGATTTCAGTATTTCTAGTCTTAGTTTGAACATTTTTTTTTGTGTGTAATTTTATTTATTTGTTTTTCCTTGCAGGAATTTCCGGTTAGTGCATGAGAAAATTCGGTAACGAAGGCCTACTACCTTTGGATACCGAACTCGAGCGCACTCTTCGGAGAAGCAAGAAGGAGAAACGTGAGCTACCGACAACAGTCAACATGGCCGATAATACCGAAAATCACGGAGGAGATAATCTTGTGCAGCAAGCTCAACCAGTATTGGCACTTCGAGATTATGCAATGCCACAAATAAATGCGAACTTTTCGGGGATTCGGCGTCCAACCATCCCAATAACTTCGAGATCAAGCCGGCTATTATTCAGATGGTACAAGCAAGCTAATTTGGTGGACTGGCAAACGATTACCCCAACGCTCACATCGCGTCGTTTCTCGAGATTTGTGACACTTTCAAAAACAACGGTGTTACTAATGATGCTATCCGTCTGTGGCTTTTCCCTTTCTCCTTGAGGGACAAAGCTAAATTTTGGTTGAATTCTTTACCATCGGGCTCTATCACGACTTGGGCGGAATTAGCGCAAGCCTTCCTGGCCAAGTTCTTCCCACCATCAAAGACGGCGAGACTGAGGAACGAAATTACTACTGTCGGGCAATTTGATATGGAGTCGCTTCACGAAGCTTGGGAGCGATACAAAGATTTATTACGGAGATGCCCACACCACGGCTTACCGGACTGGCTACAGATCCAAACGTTCTATAACGGATTGAGTGCTTCTACACGCACTCTCGTTGATGCAGCCGCTGGAGGAGCATTGATGGGAAAAACAATGGCCGAAGCCCACTCTCTATTGGAAGCGATGGCCGCAAATGCGTATCAGTCGCCTTCTGAACGAGTGATTCCAAAGCGAGTTATGGAAATCTCCAATAACGATCCGATCTCTGCATTATCAGCTCAAGTCGCCGCCTTGACTCAGCAACTTCAAGCCTTTTCACATGCTTCTTCCCCGTTACCACTGAATCATGCAATTGGTGCAACGGATCTCATCCTAGCGCGGAAGGCCAAGTCGAAAACCCTTTCGAGCAACCTCCGATGGAACAAGCTCAATTTGTGGGGAATGGGAATCGGCAAAACATTCCGTACTCCAACACTTATAATTTGGGGTGGCGTAATCATCCTAACTTTTCATGGAAGAACGGACAAAACTCAAACCATCCTCAGTTTGCTCAACACCAACCGCAACCTCCTCCCGCTCCAAAAATCTCTCTAGAGGAAGCAATTGCGAAATTAGCAGCAAATACGAGTCAGTTTATGACCTGTACGGAAGCAACCTTGCAAAACCATTCCGCTTCTATTCGTAACTTGGAAGTCCAACTGGGCCAGATAGCAAATGTGTTAACAGCCCGCCCGGAGGGGACCTTGCCAAGTACGACTGAGACGAACCCCAGAGAGAGTATAAATGCCATCAGTTTGAGAAGCGGGAAATAAGTGTGTGACCAGGCCGAGAGGAATGAAAAGAGAAGTGAGGATGAGGAGAAGAAAATTTCGGCGACTGAGGAATCACAAATGTCTAGACCCTCGAAATTGTTTCCGGATAATCCGACAGCCTATGTGCCCCCCGTCTCGTTTCCACAGCGTCTGCAAAAGCAAAAATTAGACAAACAATTCTCTAAGTTTCTTGATGTTTTCAAGAAACTACATATAAATATTCCATTTGCTGATGCCTTGGAACAAATGCCGATCTATGTGAAGTTTATGAAGGAAATCCTATCTAACAAAAGGAAGCTCGAGGAATATGAAATGGTGGCACTGACTGAAGAGTGCAGCGCGATTCTACAGAAAAAGCTCCCGCCAAAATTGAAGGATCCAGGAAGCTTCAATATACCGTGCACCATAGAAAACCTCTCTTTTGATAGGGCGTTATGTGATCTCGGGGCCAGCATTAATCTTATGCCCCTTTCCATATTTAAGAAGCTAGGCATTGGGGAAGCCAAGCCGACGACAATCTCGCTGCAACTAGCCGATAAATCTATCAAGTACCCGAGGGGGGTAGTAGAAGATGTTTTAGTCAAGGTAGATAAATTCATTTTTCCGGCTGATTTCATTGTGCTCGATATGGAGGAGGATCAAGACATCCCAATTATTTTTGGAAGACCATTCTTAGCTACTGGCCGAACTCTCATTGACGTGGAAAAAGGAAAACTCACTATGCGGGTTCAAGATGAGCAAGTCACTTTCCAAGTGTTTAAATCCTTTCCGTGTCCAAGTAGTGTTGAGAAGAGTTCGCAAATTCAAAGTGTAGACACCTTTGCAAAGGACTCACACCGGAAGAATTGTCGGTCGAAAAAGTCAGAATCCATTTTAGCTGCCCCGACGCCTAATAAGAATAAAGAGCAAGTCGCATATCTTAGGCATTTGAATATGTCGTCTTCAACATCCGTTCATCCACAATCGGAAAATTCTCATTCTGTCCTAAGTTCGCCCGTGGAGTTGAAAATTAAGCCGGATGTCAAACGGGTGCCAAGTCATGTGCAAAATGGGTGTTTCGGAAAGTTGTGTTTGTTAAAATCTTTTCGCAAAGAACATTGGTTGTCCAAACCGAAAATCGAATTGTTAAATACCAATGGTCAAAAATTTAAAACACATATTAACGGTTCGATGGACGGGGCGGAGTTCAAATGGTGTTTGCGAAAAGCGAACTGATTTTCAAAAAGTCCGGCTGAAGACTATAAACTTAGCGCTTCTCGGGAGGCAACCCGAGTATTAATTGTAGATTTTTGTGTTTCAGTATTTTCTTGCATTTTTGGATCTTTATTTTTTGTCATTTTAGCTTGGATATGTTTATCTCTCACGCTCTTGATGTTTTCTTTTGAACATTCTGTGCAGAAATCACCCCAGGGGAAATTTGAGCAAAGGGCCGCGGCACATATGCACTGAGCCGCGGCACACCAAATGGCAAAGATGCGCCCAAGAACCTGTATTACGTGCCGCGGCATGGACCAAATGAGTCGCGGCACACTAACATACTGAGCCGCGGCACCCGTATGCTGAGCCGCGGCACATACCGATGGAACAAAGAAGCCCGGGCAGGCTGTACTCTGGGCCGCGGCTCACTTAAGTCGTGCCGCGGCCCCCATTCGGAAGATCAAAGGCCCAGGTACCTTTATAACACTAATTGGCCGACACACCAGGTACACTTCTTCCTCTCCTTTGCACAAGCGATCGGCCGAAAACTTCTTCTCATCTTCTTCTTCCTCTTGCATACTACAATCCAAACCAGGTAATCCTTATTGATACATGATTTGAGAAGTAAGGTATGGTTATTCATTTGATGTTGATTATGTTGTTAGTTTTTCTTTTTCAAAGTCCTATCAAGAATTGAGTTGGGAATATGAAATTATTGATTGATTTCGATGGTATGTGTTGATATTCGGTGGATTGTTAATGTTTTTTTTGTCATTATGTCATGAGCATATCGATTGGTGTTGTTTTTGGGGATGAGATTTAACCATTACAATGTTTGTTCTTCATTGGAACTCATGCAGTCAAGGTGTTTGATGAAATGCATGAATGAAAATTTTTCTTTGTTAAGTCAATGTTTTGAAACTATGTGCAAACGAAATTGTTTATGGATTTACAGCGTACTCCAGCCCTTACGACAAGTTTAAACGTGAAAGCACAACTTTAATTTTCTCTCACGGTGGTGCTAGCTCGTTAAGCTCTTTATTCACGTTTTGCATATCTTTAGTCAAGTGGTGTTGTTTTCCTTATAACTTAAGTAAATTCCGGTGTTTATCTTTTCAGGAACTCGCCATGGCCAGAAAGAGAAAGGTTAGCACAAGGGCTAGGACGCAATCGTCCCCCACGCGAGGGGAAACTTCACAAAGCCGAGGCGAGCTGGAGTCGCACCAATTCTCCGACCCAGAAATTCATAAAATATTTAATGAAAAGATCCGTGTATTTGAGATCAAAACATTCCACTCCTTATTGGATAAGGGGATCGGCACTGGAAAGGTTTATAGCTCAAATACTTAATCGTTCGTAAGTCGATGAAACTTGACTGGGCGTTAAGTTTATGTGAAGACTTGTATGATGTGTTCTTTGACATGGAGAGTGCCTGTCGAACACTAATGGTTAGTAGGAGCACACGTTATAGGTATGCTAATTGGATTAGTATACTCGAACTGACTCACCCTCGATTCGTCACACGGATTTCACTCTGGGACAGTCAATGACGGAATCGAAAGGTTGTGATAGGTATTCGTGAACCTTCGACTTGAGGATTTGGTAGGTATTTTCTTGTGACGTTAAGATTTTCATTAGAGTAGTTTGACCCAGAAAACCGGAAGGTGGGGGTCAACATCTACGTACATCTTGACGGGCAACTAGCAGGTCCTACTGATTACCAAGATAGAATTCCTTCTCCTGTTAGTGAATGGGTTATATGTCCTATACGGATATTGGCAGATGAGATCATAAGTCTTTGGCCAAAGCATTGGAGCTAGTTTTATTGGATACACGAGAGCTCGATGATCTCGATTTGCATTAACTCATGCATAGCGTCAAGTATAGATAGGGTTTGACTGACCGTGACCCTATAACTTGATCGGGACATTTGAAAGAAGGGTTTATATGTATACTGGTATTCACGACAGAATGGTTCTTGAATGATCCCAATCATTCGTTCTCAGTTGGGGTACAATGTAGGCCGCCAAACTGGCTAGGTGGTGCTACTACGCTTTGTTTCCTCCCATTGCTAACTGAGATGGACCTACTGAGTCGCGCAATAGGATTGACGACGGAATGAATCGAGCTTATTCTCTCTTTATAAATATTAGATATTAGATATCTAATTTATTGGACATTGGATGTCTAATTAATTTTGGGACATTGGATGTCTAAATTAATTTATTGGATAAATTGATTTACGGCGTAATGAATTAAATAAATTACTGGGTGATTAGTTTATTTCATAGATATAATTATTTCTTGGAGAAATTAATTATAATATATTGTGTTTGATATGATTAATTCATTGGATTAATTAATTGATATAAATACATTGGAACAGAATTATAGTTTATCTGATTGGACTCTCGGGAGTCCAAAACTAACCAAACTCATCCAATTCCTTCTAGATGGCTGCCCCAACCAACTCCCTTTCATAGTCTTGGTCTTCACCTTTATAGGTGGAAGACAAAGACATAAAGAGATTTATATCTTTTTTTAATATATTAAAGGTGACTTTGGTGAGATTGTGAAGAATATAATGAAGACCAACTCTTGATTCTTGTGTGTGTGTGTGTGTAAACTCGTGGTTTTGGCAAGGAAAGAAAGATAGAGAAACATTTCTCTAAGTCTTCATCTTCTTCACTTTGTTCTTGAGTTTTTCTTGGAGAAAAATCGAGAGATATAATTGAGAGATATAGATTAAATACTTAGAGTGTTGTAATCTTAATTAGAAAGCTTTCATCACTTGATTCTAGCCATAACCTTGGAGGTTAATTAGGTGATCGTCATTTCGTTTGTTTCTCCGGTGCGTGGCAAGTAGAGACGCGGTGATTTCGGCGTTGGATTATTTAAGAGCTTGAAGAATCGGATTCGTGGGAAGAGCATCTAAAGCTTGGGGAATCGTCTTCAAGGAGTACACCATTTAATAAACGGACTACGAGGGTATGATTTCTAATCTTCCTTGTTTCGTTATATATTCGTATATACGTAGCTTGATCGATCCTCGTAGGGATTCGGATCGAATTAATTTTCGTTTTACCGTTTCCGCTGGGCCTTCGTTTTAGGCACTGAACCCAACATCACCTTCGTGTATTTTAAATAGGGTCTTATCCACAGCACCTTTTTCGAATCCATTATTGGTAAGGTACAGGGACGGAGTCTCATACCACACCCTAGGTGCTTGCTTAAGTCCATACAGTGCTTTTTGTAGCCTGTATACAAGGTCTCCACCTTCTGTGTTGACAAACCCTGGTGGTTGTTCAACATAGACTTCTTCGGCGAGGTCTCCATTCAAGAATGCGCTCTTGAGTCCATTTGATATACAGTAAAGCTCTTATGGGCGGCAAAGGCTAAAAATATCCTAATAGCTTCTAGTCTAGAAACAGGGGCAAATGTTTCATCGTAGTCTATGCCTTCTTCCTGTCTGTAGCCTTGTACGACTAGACGGGATTTGTTTCTGATAACAAGTCCATTCTCATCCTTCTCGTTTCTAAATACCCATTTAGTTCTAATAATGGCTTGATGCTCAGGTTTGGGTACTAGATACCATACGTTGTTTCTTTCGAAACCATTAAGCTCTTCTTCCATAGATATAATCTAGTGATAATTGTCTAGAGCTTATTTGGTAGAAACAGGTTTGGATTGAGCTAAGAATACAGCGATAGTGCACATGTTAAGTCTTCTAAGTTCAGCTTGAGACTTCTATACATGAAATAAAGATTTCTCAGATTCGGGTTCTTGTTGCGCACATAGTACATTTCCTTGTGTACTCTATATTCTCCTACGGGTAGATACTCCAGCATCAATGTTTCCTATGATCAACTTCTGTGGGTGATCTATCAACCATCTTCTGTCGGGTTCTAATTCGGCGTCCCGTACTGTATCTTGAGTTGCTGTAGTTTCAGCTTCAACTTGTACAGCATCAGCTTCATATACTTCTATTCTTACAGCTTCGGGGTTGAATTTTAAGTCAACGACAGGCTCTATAGGAGTTGTAGGGTCATTCATGGAGAATTGTTGGATATTCTGAGTAAGATCTTCTACTCCTGTAGGATCATGGTGAGGTTCGTCGAACACTACATGTACTAATTCCTCAACTATCAGCTTTTGTTTATTAAAGATCCTGTAAGATTTGCTGACAGAGGAATATCCTACAAATATCCCATCATCCGACTTCTCATCGAAGGTTCTAAGTTGATCTTTCCTGTTGTTCAAAACATAACACCTGAAACCGAATATGTGAAAGTATGAAACTAATGGATTTTTGTTGTTCCATACCTCGTATGCTGTTTTGTTGTGATTTTTGTTGATGATACAGCAGTTTTTTGTATAGAACATTGTATTGGTGGCTTCACCCCAGAAACGATGTGGAAACTTGCTTGCTGCAATCATGGTCCTTGTTGCTTTTTTGAGTGTCCTGTTCTTTCGCTCGACAACACCGTTTTGTTGAGATGTTCGGGCAGCTGAGTAATCGTGCTGTATCCCATTGTCCGAACAGTATTGCTCTATAAAACGGTTAGTAAATTTAGTACCTCTGTTGGAATGAATGGACACGATACTCAACCCTTTCTCATTTTGAAGCTTTCTCAAGTGCTCGGGCAACTTTGATGTGGTTTCCTTCTTCTTGCTCAGGAAGACTGTCCAAGCATACCTGGAAAAATCATCAACAACAACGAGACAGTATTTGTTACCTCCCAAACTTACCAGGTCTACATGGCCGTAGGGATCCATGTGTAGCATTTCTAGAACTATATGAGTGGAAAGGTAGGATTTGCTTTTCAGGGTGGTCTTGATTTGCTTGCCTTTCTGACAGGGTCCGCAGATGCTGTCCTTTTGGACACATCGGGCAAACCTCTAACCATTCCCTATCTGGCGAGCTTGTTGATCATCTTGAAGTTGACATGAGACATCCTCTTGTGCCATAGCCAGCTTAGATCTGCGGTGCCTTTGGCAACAAAACAAGGAATTGTGCAGCTCGTAGGTATCTAGTCAACAATATACATATTACCTAATCTGCTTCGTGTGAGCACAACTTCTTTGGTCAGAATGTTCTTGACTCTACAGTGGTCTATATAGAATTTCACCGAGAACTGTTTCTCACAGAACTAGATAATACTAAGTAGATTATACTATAAGCCTTCAACATAAGCTACATCGGTGACTTTGAATTTTCCTACAAGCAGGGTTCCCTTCCCTCTTGTTCTTCCTTTTGATTTATCACCGAAGCGCACTTTTGGACCGCAACCTTGTACATAGTCTGACAGCTTACTTTTATCTTTTGTCATGTGCCGATAACACCCGTTGTCGAAGTACCAGATGTCCTTCTCTAAGTTGTCCTGTAGGCAAGGAAATTAAGTAGATTTAGGTCCCCTTTGGATGTTGGGTCCATGGATGTTAATGCCTTTAGGTACCCAAATTTGCCTTACAGCAATTGGCTTGCTGTAGGATACTTTAGGTCCGTTCTTGTGATTTCTACGTGGGGCAGGCAGGTAGTCGTTGTAACCTTGATAATTATTATGCATGAAAAAATTAGGGTTATTATTATTAATCCAGTACGAATGCCGTCTTGGAGGTGGAGCCATTTTCTTTGGCCTTACAGCTTGCCTTATGGGTCTCCAGTTGGATTCCCAAAGTTGTTGCTGATACTGTGCGGCAACCTGCTTTCTCGATGGATAATGACACTCATGTATCCAATATCTAGGCGCACTGTACTGTTGGAAGTACTGTTGTGCGGGCCTTTCATATTTGGGTACAGCCTTCTTTCTGAATGGCTGTTAGCGCTGTTGATATGCTCGGGGAGCATGCTATGGGTTACGCCTTACAAGTTTGGGTGGATGAGGATTCCGCTGTCTGTGATATGACTATGGTGGCGGAATGGCAGCCTTTGCTGTTAGCGGTGCAACAGGTACCTTGACAGGACTTGGGGTCTCCTCAGGTACAGGAATGGATTCCACACCCCTGACGAACACAGTACTAGTTTTCCATTTATTGGAGAATGAGTTGTATCCTAAGCCACTTTTATCATGAGCATGTTGCCTGGTGCTTCGAATTTCTTTCATCCTTTTAGATGATTTCCCGAAAGATTTCAAGATGGTCTCAAGTTCTCCTTCTCATTTTTCGAGAGTTTTTACTTTGGCTTCGAGCAGAACGAAATCATTTGTCTTGCTTTCACTGTGAGACTTAGCCTCATTTAGTTCGTGAGCAAGTTGATGATTGCTCTCCATGAGTTTTTAAATTGTGATCTTGCTGTTTTCGCAATCGATATATATATATATATATATATATATATATATATATATATATATATATATATATTCGTAATTATTTCTCAGCAAGTCATTTTCATCTTTTACCTCTAAGTTAGAAATTTCGAGCTGTAAATTTCTTGTTTTAATGTTTCATGGGCCTTTTGAATGTTTTTGAATCCATTCATCATATTTTCGAAAGTATGAGATGCATTAATGGGAATATTGGATGTTGAGCTTACCTCATCATTGCTATCTTCATCTTCTTCAATATCTTTAGCCATAAAGCACATGTATGCTTTATCTTCAAGTTCATCATCGGACGAGTCACTGTCAGTAACCACCTGAAGATATTCCTCGATCTTGGTTTGAGAGGGTGAGGCTTCTGATTCACCGATCAAGGCCTTGAGCTTGTTCTTCCAAGCACGCCTTCTTTCGTCTTTTTCTTATTGCTCGGCTTCCGGCAACTTTTAGAGTTTAGAATGCAGACATTTATTCGCATAATGTCCCGGTTTCCTGCAATTATAACATAAGTTAGAATCACTAGATGGGGAAGATTCTGAATTTAACTTGTTAAAAGGCTTGGTCCTGTATGTAGTCTCTCCAGACTATTTGATGAATTTCTTGAATTTGTGCATGAGTAGGGCTATTTCATCTTGTGACAGGATATCGTCGTCACTGTCAGCATTTTTATAGGTAGATTTGGATGTGCTGGGCATGTTGTGTCTCATGTTGGATACAGCGGCTAAAGTTGTAGACCTATCAGGTGATTCTTCGGCCTTCTCTCTCCTGTCAATGTCATACTCGAAAGCTTTTAGGTCAGAGAAGAGGTAAAAAGTATAAATGTCATTGAGATTACATGACACAGGCATAGTTGTGGTTTTTATGTCCCATCGGGCAGGGAGAGATCTGAAAATTTTTAAGTTCTCCTTTTGGGTATAAACTTTACCCAACGCTTCAAGTTCACCGAGAATGCCAGTGAATCAGAGGTCAAGTTCCTCAAGAGTTTCAGTTGGTTTCATTTCGAAAGATTCAAATTGCTGAGTTAGTTTTGAAATTTTATTTTCTTTTGAGAGCTTAGTTCCCTCACAAATCATCTTGAGTTTATCCCAGATTTCTTTAGCTGTCTTACAGCTTTTTACCTTTGAGAATGTGCCTTTGTCGAGAGTGACAAATAACGCATTCTTAGCTACGTTGTCGAGGTTGGCATACTTGCGCTCGTCAGTTGTCCACTGCTCGCGCTCTTTCTCAAGCATCTCGGCATGAGCTTGGCCTTCAATCCTTGCGGCATGATTTACCTTCATGATCTTTATGGGGCCATCTTGAATGACAAAAATAATTTCTTCGTGCATGGATGCAAGATGAGCCTCCATCCTAATTCTCTAATCATCAAACTCGTTAATAGGAAACATAGGTACCTTATTTCTCATAGAGGTATCTATATGAGAAAATAGGAAAGATAAAGACTGTTTTGAAAAATAAGTGATTTTAGGATCTGATTCGGTTAAAAATACGACTTATTCTTTTTAGAATCAACCACTTTGATACCACTTGTTGGCCACTAAGTATACAGAATACAGCTTGGAAAAGTGTTAGTACAACAAGCTGTACGTTTTTCAAATAAGAGTGTGTAGCGGAAGTCTGTTAAAGTAAGTTGCTGTAAATACAGCAACTAGGTTTTCTCTTGTTAGCTTGGTGCGTACAGGGTATGCAATGTATACTTAAAAATAATCACAGTAATGAAAACAATAAGTTGCAGAAGGTAAATAACACGATATTTAAAGTGGTTCGAGGTAAACCCCTCTACGTCCACTGGTCCTCCACACAGGAGTAAAATGTTTATTATAATCACTACGTACACAACTACGTGACTATAATCAAACCTATCCTTGTATCGTTCACGCTGATTGATACAAAGACTGTCGCTTTCAACCATTCACACTGATTGGTTAAAGCTTTCACTTGACTTGCTTCTTCACACGCAGTTCCAAAGCTTCGTCTACAATGCAGATCCGTCACACACAGTTTCAGGAAAAGAAAGGCTTTCTTCAGTCCACACAGGGTAAGTTCTCCAGTAGTATGATCATCTTCGGGACAGCTACTTGTTGTATGATTGGTATTTTGTCCTTTTGCTATATGTTGGCACTTATCAAAACAAGCTACAGGATTGTT
Source organism: Orobanche coerulescens (assembly GCA_033398695.1). Lineage (NCBI taxonomy): Eukaryota > Viridiplantae > Streptophyta > Magnoliopsida > Lamiales > Orobanchaceae > Orobanche > Orobanche coerulescens. The sequence continues at coordinate 138,933,572 of CM065804.1, forward strand.
TATCCCAACAAGGGCCTTGACGGCATCCTGCAGGAATACATTTTAGCGACCTATGGCTCAGAGTTGTTAAATTTGTGCCTCTATGTGCGGAGAGCCAGGGCGCACAATCTTCGAGTAAAACGATTCTCCGAGCTGTTTGAGAACCACATTGTGACGGGGCTTGCGTGGTTTGTCATCATCAAGGAAACCGTCATTAGAGTCAGAGTGGGATCCTGTAGAGATAGGAGATTCAACATGTTCGGAAGCAGGAGGCTCTATAGGTTGAGTTGCAGGGACTGTTTGGGAGACAGAAGGGACTGATTCTGTTGCGATATTTCTTACACGCAAGTGCACGTCATCGTTTACAAGTAATAAAGTGATAAGTAGAGTATCGTTCCCACGAGGACTGAATCTCTAACTACCGATTTTTGTGTATTCCAATTTTATTTGAACAATCGAATTTGGGTTTTGCAATTAATAACTAAAAGAATTACTAAACGACTAAACAGTAGAAAACGATAGCTTGAATAAAAGAAATCAAATGATGAATAAGTCTAGGATTCTGAATCCACCTCGGTTTATCCGAATTTACTCTCGATTATCCGTAATAAATAATTTTCCCAAATTATTGAAGGCGGAGATTGCTAATATATTCTACCGCCTCTCCCGAGGTCAATAGATTTATCTAAAGGCGAATAACGCACTCTATCCCTAGGTGAATTAATTCGTCAATAGGCGAAAAGCATAAAATCTCCCAAAGGCCACGTAGTTCCTATGAGTATATTCCTATCTCACAGAATAAAACGGTCCTCACCAATAGTTCCTCACCAATTCTCCTCTCCCGATTCGAATTGAATGATTAAATCAATACAACTATTGGCCAGATAATTGCAAGCATTAAACACAATTGGGAAAACTCAACAAAAAGGTAATTAATTGGATAATCTCAAGAAATTCGTCAAAACATAGGTTTCATCAAAACCCTAGATTAGGGCTTTAGCCTGACATACTAATAATTGAAAATACAGAATAAATAATTGAAAGCATAAAAATCAAACGCAGATGAAGCTCGGATTCCTCCGTTCTTCAGCTTCCGCCCTCTGCCTTTGAAGTCTTCTGCTTCCCTCTTCTTCTTCCATCTCCAAGCTTAAGCTCCAAAAGATAAAAGATCTAAAGATAATTAATTAGGGTCTTAAACCCTATTTATAGCTCAGCACATCCTCCAAATCGCGTCCGTATCAGTAGGTCGAAAACTGGCTTCGAAACGGCCCTAATTCGCGCGGACAACCAAAAACCGCCAAGTGTGCCGCGGCGCACTAAACCTGTGCCGCGGCACAGGGCCTTCAGCTGGATGCCTGGGCGTCCTTAATTTCTTCTGTGCCGCGGCTCACCTGGGCTGTGCCGTGGCACAGAGTACAGTTTACTCTGCCTTTGGCTGGGTGTCTTCCTGTGCCGCGGCCCTGCTTCCTTGTGCCGCGGCTCATAGCCCAGATTTGCCGTTTTCACCCGTTTTACCTCGTTTTAGCTTCCGGACTTCAATTTCCTGTCAATCATACAAAATTAAGGCATTAAAGGCTCATTTAGATAATTTCACTCTCCAAAATAATACAAAATAATGATAAATAAGCGTATAAAAATACACCTAACAAATACCCCCAAACTTAAGCCTTTGCTTGTCCTCAAGCAAAAAGAATTAAATTCAATAAAAGAATGTCGTTAATCATCGTGCAACTCATAGTGTTCAACCTAATCAATACTATCCTATAATTCTCTCGAAATAATACGAGTGTCATAATAGCGAGCTGCACTCAGAATAATGATTCCGCAAAGTAATCAAGTTCAGTCCTAATCACTCGTTCATGAAGAAAATCCAGCTCAAAGATTAACAAAACGTGAGTCAAATCGACCGTCAATATGAAAGGCTAAAATAAACAAGCTAGTTCGTCCCGTTCCACAGTCTAATGGCACAATTTTCACGAGTTTCATAACAAATAAACCTTGGACAGTATTCCCTTATATATATGTTCAAGAATTTGATTCGAGTTGACCACTAGGTTAGGATCTCGGGATGTTTCATCGGGATAATCCTAGGGTGGAACTTCCATTCTCATGTATTGGGAAACCGTTTGACGTAAAAGACACTCATGGGGCACATGGATGCTTCTAGTTACTAAGTTCCCGTCTACAGCGGAGAAACAACTCGAATATATAATTTCTGCATGTCCGAATCAAGGTCGCCGTTTTACGCGAAAGTAAACAACGGGTCACGCGAATACCCCCGGTTACTAGGCTCCCTATCATTGGCACATGTGAAATCTCTAAATCACTAATCAGGGTCGTCGTTTTATGCGAGAGTAAACAACGGGTCACGCGAATACCCCCGGTTACTAGACTTCCCCTCATAGAACAACATTATCTCGACTATTGGGAAAAACTGACCGACTCTAAACTCAATCTAGGTGCCAACACGATTAATATAACTGGACGACTAACTAACCGAAAAATGTAACCAAACATATTGACGGTGATTTTAAAACAAGTATGTATCGTCTCTTATCTGCCAAGACCTCTACAATCACGAAAAATTTTGGACCTAATTGAATACTAAGCAGAAACCGAAATTACTGACTACAACTCGACTAAAACTCGACCGTTTCTTCAGAGAGAAAAACAGTGTCGTAACATCAGTATCACACAAATAGAAGCACGAAAAATTCACGAATAAAGAAGAATTAAGACAAGCAAGGCTATCGAAAAAAAAATTACGCAAAGTAATGAAAAGTGCAAGAAAATCAGTACAGCAATGAATGTAGCGACGAAAAGTAAAAACCCCCCCAAACTTAGGACGTACATTGACCTCAATGGACAAAAATGATATACAGTAAAAGTAAAAGGTCAAGTACTCCCCTCCAGTCCGCTCACGAGCTGGTGCCGGCATCATCCGGTGAGCTTGCACGCTTCTTGACTACATCATGCGGAGTGTGAATAAATGAGCTTGCATCATCAAAAAGGAAGTTAAGTACGCGCTCTCAAGTTTAACATGATGTAAGGGTTGGGGATAATGTAATTCGATAACATGATTCATTGCATATAATTTTGAAAATGCCTAGCTTAACAATTTTCCATTGCTGCAATTTATCAAACACCTTGTGTGCACAAGTTAAAATGAAGAACAAGAATTTTGATGGTTAATTCCAAATCCCAAAAATAATATCACAGATAATAATCCTGAATCACGACAACCATCATCAACAATTCGTTCATAAATATCAATTCCATCACAATATCAAATTCCCCATATTCCAACTCCATTTTAGAAACAACAGTGAAGAACAACTAGCAATATGTAACTTCAATTCTTTTCACATCAAGAATCACTTATGATTTAGAAATCAAAAATTACCTGGAGAATTTGAGAAGGAGACTAATAGAATGGTATCAACTGACCTCATTGTGCGAAGGAAGAAAGGAAGGGAGGGAAGAAGGTACCTTGTGCAGGCTGATCGATTGAATGAGCCCTACCTGGTTGCTCTTATTTTGCGACGGGGGCCGCGGCACAATATAAGTGAGCCGCGGCCCAAATCTGATAGGCACAGGACATTTTGTAATACCGCCGGGTGCCGCGGCTCAGTTTTCGTGTGCCACGGCTCAGTGTGTTAGTGTGCCGCGGCTCATTTTCCGCGTGTCGCGGCACAAAGTACAGTCTCCTGGGCGTTTCTTGGCCATTTGGTGTGCCGCGGCTCAGGATTAGTGTGCCGCGGCTCAGTGACCTAGTGTGCCGCGGCTCAGTAAGATCGTGCCGCGGCACAGGGTACAGTTTGATCGGCCATTTTTCATCAGCTGGTGTGTGCCGCGGCTCACTTTTGTTGTGTCGCGGCCCATCATTGAATTCCTCCCCTTTCTTTGATTCACGCACGAATTTTACACGAAAACATCAAGACGAGAGGGAAGGACGGATCAAAGAAGAATGACGACAAAAAAAGACTCTAAAAATGCAAGAAAACAATAAAGAATCTACAACTACGAACTCGGGTTGCCTCCCGAGAAGCGCTAAGTTTATAGTCTTCAGCCGGACCTATTTGAAAATATTAGTTCGCTTTTCGCAAACTCCATTTGGTTTCCGCCCCGTTCATCGAACCGTTCATATGGTTTTCAAAATTATGACCATCGGTGGGTGCGGTCGACTTTCGGTTCGGGCCTCAAATGTTGTTTGCGGAAAGGTTTCGATGTGAACAACTTCCCGAAACACCCGTTTTTCTCATGACTATATGTCCGCTGGGCTTCCGGCTTACTCTCCTCCTTCACAAACGCACTCAAGACTGCAGCAGATTTATCCTCATGCTCGAGAAATGCAACTTGTTCTACATCCTTCTTAAAAATTGGACCATTTAACACAACATCTGAATTTTTCAACCGACTATGTTTTCGGTGCTTTCCTCTTTAAACTGCATCTACACTTTCACCTTGTGACCTTTTGTCAACACTTCCGGGACATGGGAAAGATTTGAATACTTGAAAAGTAACTTGCTCGTCTTGGACCCTCAGAGTTAACTCCCCTTTTTCCACGTCTATAAGGGTTCGTCCAGTCGCTAAAAATGGTCGTCCCAAGATGATTGGGATATCTTCATCTTCCTCCATGTCGAGTACGAAGAAATCGGCCGGAAAGATGAACTTATCAACTTTGACTAATACATCCTCAATCACTCCCCTCGGATACTTAATCGATCGATCCGCCAATTGTAAGGAGACTGTTGTTGGCTTGGCTTCCCCAATATCCAGCTTTTTGAAAATCGACAGAGGCATGAGGTTGATACTAGCACCGAGATCGCACGTGCCTTATTAAGCGAAAGATTCCCCATGGTGCACGGTATGTTGAAGCTTCCCGGATCTTTCAATTTAGGTGGGAGCTTCTTTTGTAAAATTGCTGCATTCCTCCGTCAAGGCGTGAGTTTCAAACTCCTCGAGTTTTCTTTTCTTCGACAATATCTCTTTCATGAATTTAGCGTAGCTCGGCATTTTGTTCAACGCGTCGTGACGGAATGTTAATGTGAAGCTTTTTAAATACGTCAAGGAACTTAGAAAATTGTTTGTCCGCCTTTCTCTGCTGTAGTCTCTGCGGAAACGGGACGGGGGGCACACATGTCTTCGGGTTATCCGACAACGTTATTGAAGGTTTCAAATCTTGCGACTCCTCTGGCTCTAAATCATTCTTTTCCTCAATTTCCTTCTTCTTTTCACACCGCTTGGGCTGATCCAGAACCTCTTTCCCGCTTCTCAAGCTGATTGCGTTTAGACTCTCTCTAGGATTTGTCTCTGTTGTACTCGGCAATGCTCCCTCCGGGCGAGCTGTCAACACATTAGCAATTTGGCCCAGCTGGACCTCCAAGTTTCGAATGGAAGCGGAATGATTTTGCAATGTCGCTTCAGTACGGGTCATAAATTGACTCGTATTCGCCGCCAATTTTGCAAGTGCTTCCTCGAGGGAAACTTTTGGAGCGGGAGCGGGCTGCTGTTGATTTTGAGCGAACGGGGGCTGGTTTGAGTTCTGTCCGTTTCTCCACGAAAAGTTGGGATGATTACGCCACCCCGGATTATAAGTGTTGGAGTACGGGTTATTCTGCCGATTTCCATTTCCCACGAATTGAGCCTGCTCCATCTGATGTTGCTCGAACGGGTTTCCAACTTGACACTCCGCGCTCGGGTGAGATCCGTTACACCAATTGCATGTCTCAATGGTAACGGGGGAAGGTGCGTGCGAAAATGCTTGGAGCTGTTGGGTCAAAGCGGCGACTTGAGCTGACAAGGTGGAAATCGGATCATTACTTGAAACTTCCATAACTCGCTTCGGCGTCAATCTTTCCGAAGGCCATTGATATGCATTTGCGGCCATAGCTTCCAAAAGCGAGTGTGCCTCGGCCATAGTCTTTCCCATCAAGGCCCCACCAGCGGCCGCATCCACGAGAGTGCGTATAGAAGCACTCAAACCAGTATAGAACGTCTGAATCTGAAGCCAATCAGGAAGGCCGTGATGAGGGCATCTTCGTAACAGATCTTTATATCACTCCCACGCCTCGTGTAGCGATTCCATATCGTACTGACCAAAGGTGGTTATTTCGTTTCTCAACCTCGCCGTCTTAGCAGGTGGGAAGAATTTGGCAAGGAAGGCTTGCGCTAACTCTCCCCATGTTGTAATCGACCCCGGCGGTAAGGAATTTAACCAAAATTTCGCTTTATCCCTCAAAGAGAAAGGGAAAAGCCTCAATCGGATGGCATCGTCGGTGACACCATTAGTCTTGAACGTGTCGCATATCTCAAGGAAAGAAGCAATATGGGCATTCGGGTCGTCATTCGGCGATCCACGAATTGGCTACTTTGCACCATCCGAATAATAGCGGGCTTGATCTCAAAATTATTGGCTTGGATAGTGGGGCCGAATTCGAAAAATTAGCATTGATCTGCGGCATGGCATAATCTCGAAGAGCTAGTTCGGTTGAACTTGCCGCACATGGTTATCTCCTCCTTGGACTTGATATTCTCGGCCATGTTGACCGTAAATGCGCAACTCTCTTTTCTCCTTCTTGTTCCTTCTTAGAGTGCGCTCGAGCTCGGTATCAAAGGTAGTAGGCCTTCGTTCTGAGTTTTCTCATGCACTACGAAAGGTCTGAAAGGAAAAACAAATAAACGAAATTAAATACACAAAAATAAAAATAAAAGCGTTCAAATTAAGACTAGAAATACTTAAATCGATATTAGAAAATTTCAATCCCGACAGCGGCGCCAAAAACTTCTTTGCGATATTTCTTACACGCAAGTGCGTCATCGTTTACAAGTAATAAAGTGATAAGTAGAGTATCGTTCCCACGAGGACCGAATCTCTAACTACCGATTTTGTGTATTCCAATTTTATTTGAACAATCGAATTTGGGTTTTGCAATTAATAACTAAAAGAATTACTAAGCGACTAAACAAGGTGAAAACGATAGCTTGAATAAAAGAAATCAAATGATGAATAAGTCTAGGATTCTGAATCCACCTCGGTTTATCCGAATTTACTCTCGATTATCCGTAATAAATAATTTTCCCAAATTATTGAAGGCGGAGATTGCTAATATATTCTACCGCCTCTCCCGAGGTCAATAGATTTATCTAAAGGCGAATAACGCACTCTATCCCTAGGTGAATTAATTCGTCAATAGGCGAAAAGCATAAAATCTCCCAAAGGCCACGTAGTTCCTATGAGTATATTCCTATCTCACGAGAATAAAGCGGTCCTCACCAATAGTTCCTCACCAATTCTCCTCTCCCGATTCGAATTGAATGATTAAATCAATACAACTATTGGCCAGATAATTGCAAGCATTAAACACAATTGGGAAAACTCAACAAAAAGGTAATTAATTGGATAATCTCAAGAAATTCGTCAAAACATAGCTTTCATCAAAACCCTAGATTAGGGCTTTAGCGACATACTAATAATTGAAAATACGGAATAAATAAATGAAAGCATAAAAATCAAACGCAGATGAAGCTCGGATTCCTCCGTTCTTGACTTAGCCCTCTGCCTTTGAAGTCTTCTGGTTCCCTCTTCTTCTTCCGTCGCCAAGCTTAAGCTCCCAAAGATAAAAGATCTAATGATAAATAATTAGGGTCTTAAACCCTATTTATAGCTCAGCACATCCTCCAAATCGCGTCCGTATCAGTAGGTCGGCGGCTTCAAAGCGGCCCTAATTCGCGCGGACAACCAAAAACCGCCAAGTGTGCCGCGGCGCACTAAACTGTGCCGCGGCACGGGGCCTTCATGATGCACAGGCGTCCTTAATTTCTTACGTGCGCGGCTCACCTGGGCTGTGCCGCGGCACAGAGTACAGTTTACTCTGCCTTTGGCTGGGTGTCTTCCTGTGCCGCGGCCCTGCTTCCTTGTGCCGCGGCTCATAGCCCAGATTTGCCGTTTTCACCCGTTTTGCCTCGTTTTAGCTTCCGGACTTCAATTTCTGTCAATCATACAAAATTAAGGCATTAAAGGCTCATTTAGACAATTTCACTCTCCAAAATAATACAAAATAATGATAAATAAGCGTATAAAAATACACCTAACAGATTCCTACCGCCTCTGTTGGTTTTCAGTAGTCGGTACTATAAGAGGGACTGGTTCCTCCTACCGACTCTTATCTTCCGCCTATTCCGGGAGAGGGACTGATTCCTCTTAGCGTACGGCGTGGGTGGCTTCTTATTCCTCCTCTGTCCGCTTGACAGATTTTTCTAGTATAGGATGAGCTTCCAGTAACGGAGAAGTAGCAGGTTCTTCATTTGTGACAGGAGGGACTGATTCCTCCTATTTCTTGTCTTCAGGGGCTACTTTTTCCTGTTGCGAGGGTGGGGACTTATGTTGTTCATTGGACGTCCCGTGGCCATGTTGGGCTTGGATGTTGGCAATTTATCCTTCCTGAGCCTCTTCTCGGCTAATCCGAAGACCTGCCTGTAAGGCCTCATCGTCGTTGTCGGAGTCCGGGTAGGAGTGGTGACTTGGTGATGGAGCTTTATCACTGGACTGTGACTTCTCTTTGAGTTGGGCCTTCTATTTTCCCATGAAATAATTTGTGATGTGCTCAAGGTAAAAGTCATCTTCCCATCTGATCAGGACCTCAATGTTCTGGGTGTCCAAGACCTCTAGAGCAAATAACTCTTCTTCCTTCCAATCCTCCCAGTTGTACAGGGCGTGGTAGGAAGCGACCCTGTAGGATTTCCAAACTTTGAAGCGCTCGAAGGCTTCCTTCATATGGACGTAAAGGAGAGTTTTATTGATAATATCCATCGGGGGGGACTTTGAACAACAGATGACTCTATTATCTAGTTGGGATCCTCAGCAAGTTTGGGAGCCTGTCGGGGAGAGGGATCCCTGACAGAGGTGGGTACCCTGTGGGGAGTGGGACTCCGTACAGGGATGGGTGCCCTATTTGGAGTTGTGGCTTTCGGCTCCAAAGGGGCAGCCAATTTGCCAGAATTTTCTAACTTGGCAAATAGTTGTTCCTCTGTCATAGCCGCCACCGGCTCGGGATCTGCTGTACGAGCAGCAACTGTTTCTTGCATAGGGGTTGCACCCTGTGGTATAGCTTCAATGATTGTAGTGGTGGATGGGAATTCTACAGTGACTGATGTAGTCACCGTAGGATCAGCCTTAGAAGATTTCTTCATCTTTTTTCTTTCTTCTCGACAGCTTTGGGGGAGCTGTTGTTGGGAATGCTTATTTTTTCTTCTTTCATCACTAGAGCTCTTCAGAATGACATCCCTAGGGTCACTTAAGGTTGGCATGCTGTAGGGGTTGGGCCTGTCAGCAATAATGGGATTTTTGTTGTAAACAGTGGGTCTGATTCAACTGGTAAACTTTCATGTCCCTATTTTCTTAGCATCTGTGGACTGCTTTACTCCACAGTGAGTGAGTATGTGGTTTAGAATCCGTCCAAATGATTTCTTGGCAGAGTCCGGCTTAGCTGCATCTTCCTGAATGCGTTTCAGAATGATTTGGCACCAGCTAACTTTCTCATCAGACATGATGGCGACCACCATTCTATATCTTAAGTTGGTGCACATTTCGAAAGCACCAGTACGGTTTTCAACTACTCGACAGCAAAAATCATGAAAATAGACGTATGAGATGGTGAATTTCTTCTTGTGGCAAGAAGGATGAACATTGGTGGCCATGGAAGTGCCAGTAAACAGCTTCCAGTAGGAAGATAGCAGGCTTTCAGACCCGAAAGTCTCCAGTTCTTCCATCTTTATCCCATCAGAGGGCAGCTTATAGATCTTCTCCAGGAGATCCTTGTTCACAGGGATCTCAATCCCTTGCACAGTCCCAATTATGTTAGTGATTTCAGAGCCTTTCCTCTGCAAAGAATATTTGAATGTAGCATCCAGATAGAATTCCTCCTCTATCTGTTCGTCGTAGTTCTCAGCATTATGACTTCCCAGATGGTACAGACCTTGTTGCGTTCCTCGAGCAACAACCAAGTCAATTCCAATTTTGTCTTCACTTTCAAAGGCAATCCTCTCCATTAAAATGGATTTAGCAAAGATGTGACCGTCAATGATGGTTTCCTTCTTTTTCAAAGAGATTGAAGAGGTTTGTGAAGTAGACAATTTCTAGAAAAATGGGTGAGAAAACAGGAAATTTAAGCAAAGGAATACAGAAGATATGTAGACACATTGCTATAGACTCGTTAATATTGCATAAAGCGTAAATAGTCTGTGAGAGCAATGTACTATCCTTTTATATGGTGCAGGGAAGATTATGTTAACAGTGAACGAATAAGGGATGGGAACTGTCTTTTGAAAGAACGTACATGATGGATTCAGATGTAACTTGTACGTATAATCAATCGATTTGAAATTAATGGGCAGTACCACTTTTGACACAGTTCGTCTTCCACTATTGCACAAAACAGCGGTTTGAATTTTTAAATCACTATATTTGAGGCAGTAAAGTCCATACTATTAATGGATAAAACGTTTTAAATTCAGACAGAGCACGTGGACTTAATACAGTTTGATGTGTATAAGTGTATGCGTGAGATACTATTATAATATTAAATGATATCCTACAGTGTATGTGCGCTTTTATCCGTGAAAATACAGGGTTACCCCTTAAAAGGTACATACATGATTCAATTCTTATAGCAATATTAGATTAATACTGTATTCATGGATCATACTGTATTCCCCCTTAATTAATGCACACGTCACACATAGGAAGGTTTTATGCCTTCCTCTTCTAACAGTAAGATTTGACTTGTTCTGAGTGTACAGTTAATTAAAGTGGATACTGTATTCTTGGGTCTTACAGTATTCCACCTCAATTGATGAGTAAAATGTAAAAACTTATAGGGAGTCTGGCTATAACATTCCCAATTCCTGGCGAAGCATGCAGAGTTTGGTTTTGCTGAGGGGTTTTGTAAAGATGTTGGCTAATTGTATGTCTGTGTGAGTCTTCTCAATCCGAACATCTTTATTCTCAACATGATTCATGATGAAAGGATGCTTCATATCAATATGCTTAATTCGCGAGTGCAATATAGGGTTGTGCGTGATTGCAATGGCACTCGTGCTATCGCACATGAATGATTAGAGTCTCTCTGGTGTTGATTCCATAATCTTGTAACTGCTGTTCCATCTAGAGAATCTGCATACAGCAACTTTCGGTGGCATAATATTCCGACTCTGTTGTAGAAAGCGAGTTCGCCAATTGCTTCTTACTAAACCATGACACAAGTCTAGGTCTAAGGAAGTGACAAGTGTCGTTTGTACTTTTCCAATCCAAGTTACAACCTCCGAGATCTAAGTCACTGTACCCTACCAAATCGAATCCTTCTTCCTTAGGATACCATAATCCTACATTGATTGTTCCTTTATGTACTTAAGGATTCGATTGGCTGTGGTGAAGTGTGACTCCTTAGGTGCTACCTGATACCGATCACACACTCCTACAGCAAACTAGATATCGGGTCTGCTAGCAGATAGGTACAAGAGTGAGCCTATTAGCTTCGTGTAGAGTGATTGATCAACCGGCTTTCTAGCTTCGTTAGAACTAATTTGCGTGGAAGTGCTCATGGGAGTGGACGAGGATTTGGAGTTCATCCCGAATTTGCTGAGCAGCTCCTTGCTGTACTTCTTTCGGTTGATGAATATGCATGTAGGCAATTTCTTAACCTGCAAACCTAGAAAATAGCTGAGTTCTCCCATCATACTCATTTCAAATTTACTTTACATTAGATGAGAGAACCTTAGACATAGAGCGAGGTTCGTTGAACCAAATATAATATCATCGACATATATTTGTACCATTAAAAGATCATAACCTTCATGTATCTTAAGGAATGTCTTGTCTACTGCACATTTCTCAAATCCATTGTCGTTAGGTACAGGGACAGGGTTTCATACGAGGCTCTAGGTGCTTGCTTAAGTCCATACAGTGCTTTCCTTCGCCTGTATACATGGTCTATGCCGTCAGTGTGACAAACCCTGGTGGCTGTTCAACATAGACTTCTTCGGCGAGATCTCCGTTCAGGAATGCACTCTTAATGTCCATTTGATAGACTGTAAAGTTCTTATGGGCTGCGAATGCTAGGAATATACTGATGGCTTCTAGTCTAGCTGCAGGGGCAAAATTTTAATCGTAGTCTATGCCTTCTTCTTGTCTGTAATCTTGAGTGATTAGTCGTGATTTATTTCTTATGACAAGTCCATTTTCATCCTTTTTGTTTCTAAATAACCATTTAGTTCCAATTACAGCTTCATGATATGTTCTGGGTATGAGATACCATACATTGTTTCTTTGGAAACCATTTAGCTATTCTTCAATAGAAGTGATCCAGTGGGAATTATTTAGAGCTTTATTAGTTGTAACAGGTTTGGACTGGGCTAACAATACAGCTAGAGTACACATAGCTAGTCTCCTAAGTTTGGCTTTAGATTTCCATATAGGAAATTCAGACTTTCATAATCTGTTTCTTCCCGTGCATAGAGTACAGTGTACTCTGAATTTTATTATAAGTGGTTACATCAACATCGACATCTCCTATAATCAACTCCTGGGGGTGACTCTCAGCCATCTCCTGTCAGGTTCTAACTTGGCATCCCGTGTTGTATCTTGTGGTGCTGTAGTCTCGGCTTCAGCTTGTACAGCATCATCTTCGACTGTTTCTGATCTTACAGCATTAGGATTGATCTCTAGGTCCATGACAGGTTCTATTGGAGAATGGGGATCATCAATGGAATGTGTGGATGTCCTGGGTTATGTCTTCTACTCCTGTAGGGTCACAATGGGTTTCATTGAATACTACATGGATGGATTTCTCTATTATCACTTTCCTCTTGTTAAATATCCTGAAAGCTTTGCTGATAAAGGAGTATCATATGAATATACCTTCATCCGACTCTTTGTCGAAGGTTTTGAGTTGATCCTTTCCAATGTTTAGAATGTAACACCTGCATCTAAAAATATGAATGTATGCAACCATTGAAGTTTTATTATTCCATACCTCATATGCTGTTTTGTTGTGATACTTGTTGGTGATACAACAGTTTTGTGTGTAGCATGCTATATTTGTTGATTATCCCCAGAACCATTGCGGCAATTTGCTTACGGCTAACATGGTCCTTGTTGCTTCTTTGAACATCCTATTCTTTTGCTTGGCAATGCCATTTTGTTGAAGAGTTCGGGCTGTTGAGTATTCGTGTTGTATTCCATTTTCCTTACAGTATTTCTCTATGAAGCGATTTGTAATTCAATGCCTCTATCGGAACGAATGGACATGATAATCAGCACTTTCTCACTATGTAGCTTCTTCAGGTGCTCTAGCAACTTTGTGGTGGTATTTTTCTTTTTGCTCAGAAAGATTGTCTAAGAATACCTGGAAAAATTGTCAACAATAACAAGGCAGTATTTCTTACCTCCCAAACTTACAGGGTCTACAGGGCCGTAGAGGTCTATGTGTAGCAAATCCAGTACCCTGTGGGTGGACAGGTATGACTTGGTTTTCAGGGTGGTCTTAACTTGATTGCCTCTCTGAAAGGGTCTACGGGCGTTGTTTTTATGAAATGATACATTGGGCAAACCTCTGACCATTCCCTGTCTAGCGACTTTGTTGATAGTCTTGAAGTTGATGTGCACCTTTGGACCACGAGGAGGGGCATTTGTAACCTTTGCGGGACCCGAGGCCTCTTCGGGTTCAGGAATGGGTTCCACTCCCCTGACAAACACCATACTAGATTTTCCATTATGGGAGAACGAGTCCTATCCTAAGCCACGTTTATCGTAGGTGTACTGCCCAGTGCTTAGGATTTCTTCCACCCTTCTGAAAGACTTTTTAAATGATTTTAGGATGGTCTCGATTTTTCCTTCTCATTTCTCGAGAGTTTCTACTTTAGATTCGAGTCAATCATAATCATTTGTCTTTCACTCACTATAAGACTTAGCCTCATTTAGATATTTTGCAAGTTGATGATTGATTTCCATGAGTTTTCATAAGCGACTTTGATATTTTCACAATCCAAAGACATATTTCATAGTCATTTTTTAGCAAGTCATTTTCGTCTTTCAGCTCCAGGTTTAAAATGGCGAGATGTATGTTTTTATGTCCCATCGGACATGTGCATAGCTGTAGTTTTTATGTCCCGTCGGACAGGAAGGGATCTAAATATTTTGAAATTTTTCTCTTTTTGGGTATACACTTTACCCAATGATTCAAGTTCACCACAATGCTGGTAAATCTGAGGTCAAGTTCCTCAAGCGTTTCTGTAGGTTTCATTTCAAAAGACCCAAATTGCTGTCAGTTTAGAAATCTTATTTTCTTTTGAGAGCTCAGTTACCTCGCAAATCAGCTTGAGTTTTTCCCAGATTTGTTTGGCTGTGTGACATCTTTTTGCCTTAGAGAATGTGCCTTTGTCGAGAGTGACAAATAGCGCATTCTTGGGGACGTAGTCCAGGTTTGCATGCTTGCGCTCATAAGACGTCCATTGATTGCGCTCCTTCTCTAGCATCTCCGCATATGGTTGCCATTCCATTCTTGTGGTTGTACTGAGCTTCATAATCTTGATTAGTGTAATATCCGCAATTTCTATTTTTGATAATTTCTATTTTTGGTGTATGTTCATTTCGGACGACTCGCTTGTTACTGTTTTAAAATTCTGAATCTATTTTGTTCTTGGAGTTTTTTCATTTGGATGAGTTTCGGATATGTTTTTACGTATTTTCATTTTGAGTTATGTTTTGACGCATGTACGTTCGATTCTCATAAAACTCGTTCGATTTTATTATTTCTCTATTTCCATGAGTTCGTATGGTCGAGTTACTCATGTTGTGAGTTTCGGATTGTTAATCCGACGTTGTATCGTGAATTTCGGACGTTTAGGTCATTTTTGTAAATTCTTATTATTTTGGGTGTCGTTGTTAATACTCGCTCTATACCGACCTTTGGGTGGCCAGAGGTATGTGATGTTTGTGATCATTGGCTAGTCAGCAGAGAATTTTAGGGTATCCAGTGATCCCACCCTTGTATTTTCTTCCGGTGGTTGTCGAGCCATTATTTTTCTCAAATTGCAGGCTGGACAACTTTCAGGCCTGAGTTACGGCCGTAAGTACGCATGCTTTATGGCCATAAACCTCTACATTATGGCCGTAATGTCCCCTTCGTAACGGCCATAACGATGTTGTGAAATCAGTTCAGTGGGATCTGGAATGCCATTACGGCCGTAATGGGTCACATATTACGGCCGTAATGCTACCCCGTATAATAAACTGGGCAGCGGTTTTCTTTCTCATTCTTTCATTTCTTTCACCTCCTTCGCGACGGGAGCGGCTTTTCTAGCCTAGGGTTCGTCCGATTTCATCCAACCTCAGTTGAGAAGCAATTTTGGGACATTATATCATCACTCTAGCATCAAATCATCCGTTGTTCATCTTCAAATCGAGGTATATTTCTTTAGAACCTAGATTTTGGGGATTTCGGGATTTTGATATGATTTTACCCTTGGAACCAGATTTAGCTCCGATGAGTTGTTAAATTACGATTGTGTAGTCGTAATCCCTTACTTCCAATATAGTTTAACGAATTAAACTTCAAGGTTTTCACCGTTACTAGATTAGAATCGTTTATGACTTCGTAGTGACCGACGAATTGTCCCAACGGGTAGAATTAGGATGAATTCTTATGTTTCCGCAATATTGAGATTGCTTGTATACTGTTATTGTGTTAGGAACGGATTTGTGAAGATTGTTCGGACCAAAACCTCTTCTTTCGCTGTTTCCTTCACTTCATTTTATTCAAGGCAAGTACATGTATTACATTCCGTTATGTGTGTTACGGTTCGATATGAATGATGAATCTTGATCTTTTGGGTGTGTGAGTTATTTGTTCCTTCCACCCGGAGCGTTCGACGGGACATCTGTGGGTCGATACTAAGGGGTACGGCCGAGGAAGTGGACTTGGGTGCGTGTGAGGTTGAACTTACACCCAGAGCGTTCGACGGGGCGTCTGGGGTCCGATACTAAGGAGTATGGCCGCGGAAGTGGTTTCCCACCCGGAGCATTCGACGGGGCATCTAGGGGTCGATACTAAGAGATACAGCCATGGGATACCAGTTGTGAATGTTGTGATACCGTGATGAATTCTTAAATTGTTTTGAATGCCAATGGGATATTCCGGAATATGCCCTTTCAAATGTTTTCTAAATGAGATGACTGTGTAAATCGTATCTTTATATAATGTAGTGTAATTGTGTACTTGCACTAGCTATTCGAATGTCAACCCCTTAAATGGGGGAAATGCGTCTTATGCATTTCAGGTACTGGTCGAGCCGAGGAGCTGGCACGGGATATGCATGCAAGGGATGGTCCAGCATGATGATAAGGCTCGACTCATAGTTTTATGCTTTACTAATGTATTTACTTGAATGTTGGAGTTTAACTGGTTGTTTTACAATTTGGTTAAAGTCCCCTGCGTGGGCAATGAATTCGGGTAAATTTATACCTTGTGATGTCTGATTAAAATATTTTGGCCGAAGCCACGGCCCTATCTTATTACTATTATTGCGTCCTATGGGTATTCATTGGTAAATTTTGTGTCATGTATCAGTCTGGTAGACCTTTTTAAGGTTCTACAGCATGTAATGTCCCTTTTGATGATTGGGGTGTTACATTTATGGTATCGGAGCCTTAGGTTATGAATGCCTAGGCTGTCGGTTAATTTTGGGTCTGTCAGTCGTGTTGTTAGAGTCAGTCGTTGAGCCTAATATCATCGTGCTACCATCTCTTCATGCGACCCGTGGCTGTAAGTCTCCTTGAACTCTTTTATTCTTGTAATTCATTTTCCTTGTGCAGATTGGAATTATGTACTATGGTACCAACTTTGTAAACCTTGCATATATTTGATTTTGTTCCTTTCACTTCTTTTCTTCAGTATGTTGAGAGGTCGCAGTAGACCAGCTAGGGGGCACGTCGTGGTGCAGATAATGAGGAAGCTCCGCTTTCTTAGTCCTCTGCAGGTTCGGCGAGGCCGTTTCATCAGGCCGGTGGATCTAAGGGTAAACATTCAGTCCAGTCTATTGCATCTGGTGGCAGAGTTTGTTTTAACTGCAACCAATATGAGCATTTGATGAAGGATTTTCCATTTCCTTTAGTTACTTGCTTTACTTGCGGACAGACCGAGCACCGGGCGACTCATTGCGAGAGAGCTACCAGAGCCCCCAGAGCTCTGAATACCACTTCCGTTTAGAAGGAGCTTAGTGTCGATCAGAAGACTCCAGTTGTAACAGCCCAAAAACAGTGGCTATTACAGTGCCGTGGATCCCTCCTGGGACCCACCAGGCAATATCACAACATACACTTAAAATCTGACAACGTGGCACCGTACCACAATATTTATCAAAACCCCGGTGTGGAGTATGAGTTATTCATATTTTTAAATACAAGCAAACATACACAGGATCCAAACATGGTACAGACCATATGACGATGGGCAGTACCTAACAAGTTTTAGTACATTCATCCGACACAAAAATAAAACGAAAGTCACGCTTAAAACATAACCGAACAACCAAAAGACTCGGGGCCCCCGAAATAGCATACATCAGAATCCTCCGTCGCCATTGTGCTCCTCCTGTGCCTTGCCCTTTCCTCGCCCTGAAATACAAGTATTTCGCCCCAAACCACAGGGTCAGCTATACATGATAATAATTCTCATGACATTATACAATTCATATATACTGATTTCAAAGAAATCCACCGACTACTGAATATACCCCGAAGGCGTATAAACAATCAGTCCCAACTGTCGAAGATAACCAAATATACGAACGACCACATACTATGGCTCAAGACGGACGTCACAGTACGCCCGATCCGGAAATGTGTCCGTGCACATGTCCACCCCGTATACGGAATCCAGAATATACGTGGGACAATGTACCTAATTAGCCTCACGAACTACGTCTCGTGTGCACGATCTAAATGCGGAAAAACCTCCACGCATGATCATCAAGTGCCCGGCTAAAAATCCTACACATAACCAATCGGCGCGCAGATATGACTCCAGAGATGTCACGATACAACATGACAACGAAACTCAACGAATTACACTTTTTTCCAAGAAATCGAACAACTCACCGAAGTGTCAACAAAGCTCAACGATATCAAGGGTCCAAAAGTACGAATTTGGGTATACAATCCCATGATGAAAACGGGACATCATCAAGAACAACCTCAAGTCACAAGACACAAGTTTATAGGTGTTTCATATACACGAAATGCATAATCATCATAAGAATCCACACATCATTATAACCAAGCAAGATAACTTGCCTCAATTCCGTAGACGAATAATCCTTCCTCGAATGGTCAAACGAACGGTATCCTCGTCTAACAATACTCACGTGAACAAGCAACCTTGAATGAAATATAATTCATTCAACAACACATTCGTACGATAATGGTTTTACCGCATAAACAATATTCACAAATCGATTATCCTATCGATCACTTTAATGTTCTTATTATAAATCATCGTATGTTTATCATGATCATTACATATTCTAACCTTAATGTCAAATTCTTGATGTCTAGTTTATTATTTATGCAATATCGTGAAAATATCTTTTTCAAATCATCGACACTTCCAATTACGATATAACTTGTGTTTAATTACATTCTTCATTATTTACCAACGATTTCATTCAAAACTTGATTACTATATGAAACATAAGTTTAAGTTTTTAGTGAATTAAGAACATCATCTTAATTTACGCCTCTTGACATGCATGGATTAATGAAATGGAATTCGGCTATTCATCTACCGCATTTGTATCATCACAATTCTCTAAAGAACATTATCAACCTATCAATGTAGCGATTAACGCCTTTTAACGAAATCGATAGATTCGAACATACGAAGATTACAACTTCCTTCTATCAACATTCATTGTTTTCCTTTGAAGAATTTATTAAAAGCCTAGTTATATCATTGAATACTTGAGATTTTTGAAGTAACTTCATTCATCTAACAAAGATCATCTACAAAGGATTAATATCATCTTTCCAACAATTTTATTACAAAGGTTTTAGAGGCCAAAAATCATGGTTTCATACAACCTTCAAGGATCAATAGAATGTTCAAGACAATCTTAACATTTTCTCACTTTTAATCATTAAGGACATCATCTCTAACATGTTCCTAGTGTTGAGACTAAAATCAACTTCCGACTATCATGCTATACCTCAGGTTTTATGTATATCATTATCAACACAATCATATTATGAAGTTATATACCTCAAGAAGCAACACTAATACTTTCAAAATTAATCTTCACTTGATTTGAGTATGATTCAATTAACTTATCATGTTTACACTAATTTAAACTAACATTATGTGAAGTATTTATCTACTAACATCATCATAAGCATGAGATTGATATGAGTTAAAGAAAGACCAACCTTAAAATGAAGAACAACACCAATACTCCAAGGAATACACTTCAATCTCTAGCTTCTCCAAGTCACCAATCAAGTGTTGAAGCTCCAACACAAGTTAGGAAGGCTTAGAAATGAAGTTGGAAGGGAAAGGAATCGTTCCTAAGTTGGGAGATTGAAAGAGGTCGAGTAGGAAGTGAATGGCAAGTCCTACATTTATAATCGAATCGACATTACGTGCGTTAACGAGCGTGGTTAACGTGCGTTATAGCCTTTACGTCGTAATCTTATGATCATTAAATGCGTAGCCAATTTCATCAAAACTCACCGCCTAAAAACACGCGGTTTGTTACGTACGTAACCGGTCGATTATTACGTGCGTAATAGCCGTTGACTTAGGCATCGCGATCGACTCCCGACCACCTACCCTTGCTCGACCCCACTCGCCGAAAGGCGAATTCTTTGGAGGATCTTCCGCATTACGTGCGTTAACGTGCGATATTACGTCGTAAGGCGGCCTATCTAGCGTGCGTTAAGAATACATGTTAACGTCGTTAAGTCTGTCTGAGCATAAATGGAATTCTCGTAATATCACCCAACAACTAATATAGTATGAATGACCATGAATCCAATTTAACATAATTCGTCGGTACTTGCTACAACATCACAGATATGGTGTGAAAATATTTAACTTAAATCATGAAATGCAATATTAAAGGCGAGGGTATTACACCAGTCACTCAGGTTCCTCAGAGTTCGGGCCTTGGTATGGGTCAGGGTCAGCCGAACCGTCGAGCTGCATCTAGTTCGGGCTCAGTCCATCCTCGGTTGTATCAGATGAGGTGCACGGAGGAGGCACACATTCCTGTGGCATCAGGTACCACTCAGATCCTTTCTCATCCAGTTTCGGTGCTTTTTGATTCGGGTGATACCCACTCTTTTATTGCTTCGGGTTGTGTGTTCCGTATTGGTATTGATTGCTTGTTCGAGTGTGAACCGTTTGTAGTGGGTATGCCTAGTGGGGATCGTATGGTTGGGAACCGGGAGGTTAGGGATTGCCCAGTGAGGATCGGGAGCCGGGATTGGCCCTCGAATCTCATTGTTGTATACCTTAGGGATGAGGATTTTATTCTCGGGGACGATTGGTTGGATCGTCACGGTGCCATCATGAACTATCGGACTCGTACTATCTCGATAGTGGCTGAGGATAGCACAGAGCATACCCTTGTTGGTTGTAAGCCGGGTAGATCAGGTAATGTGATTAGTGCCTTGAAGGCTATAAAACCTCTGAACCAGGGCTGTGTAGGCTACTGGTGTTACGCTTTGAAGGCGGAGAATGGTGGAGTTGACATGTCGTCGATTCCAGTTGTTAGTGAATATCCCGACGTATTTCCGGATGACTTGCCGAGATTACCACCGCAGCGGGAGGTTGAGATTCCTATTGATCTAGAGCCGAATGCGGCTCCTGTTTCTAGAGCGCCGTACTGTATGGCACCGTCGGAGATGTTAGAATTGAAGAAGCAGTTGGGAGAATTGCTAGATAAAGGGTACATTCGACTAAGCGCATCGCCTTGGGGTGCACCTGTGCTTTTTGTTAAGAAGAAGGATGGGTCGCTTCATTTATGCATCGATTATCGAGAATTAAACAAGTTGACCATCAAAAATAAGTACCCTTTACCCCGAATCGATGACTTATTTTATCAGCTTCAGGGAGCGACAGTCTTCTCCAAGATTGATTTACGATCAGGCTACTACCAGTTGAGGATTCGGGATAGCAATATACCGAAAGCTGCTTTTCGGACGAGATATGGCCATTACGAGTTTGTGGTTATGCCGTTCGGGCTAACCAATGCCACAGCAGTGTTCATGCAGTTGATGAACAAAGTTTTTATTGAGTACCTGGATAAATTCGTAGTCATCTTTATCGACGACATTCTTATCTATTCCCGGAGCCAGGAGGAGCACGCCTTACATCTCCGGACAGTGTTAGATATTTTGAGAGCTGAGCAGCTGTATGCGAAGTTCTCTAAGTGTGAGTTTTGGCTCAAGGAAGTGATATTCCTCGGGCATCTGATTTCAGCGGAGGGAGTTCGAGTAGATCCACAGAAGATAGAGGCAGTGATGGCTTGGGAACCGCCGAGAAATGTGAAGGAAGTGAGGAGTTTTATGGGACTTGCAGGCTATTACCGTAGATTCGTCGAAGGATTTTCTAAGATCGCTAGACCACTCACCCAATTACTCCAAAAGACTCAGAAGTTTGAGTGGACCGCAGACAGGCAGGACATTTTTGATGAGTTGAAGAGATGGTTGACTACCGCACCCGTTTTAGCATTGCCTCGGGGGAACACGGATTTTGTGGTGTACAGTGATGCTTCAGGCCTCGGGCTCAGATGTGTTTTGATGCAGAGAGATAGGGTTATTGCTTATGCGTCCCGTCAGTTGAAACCTTACGAAGCAAATTACCCTACGCATGATTTAGAGTTAGCTGCGGTTGTCTTCACTTTAAAAATCTGGAGGCATTATCTCTTTAGGTCGTCGTGTAAGATTTTTACGGATCAAAAGAGTCTGAAGTACATTTTCAGTCAAAAGGAGTTGAACATGAGACAGCATAGATGGTTAGAGTTAATTAAAGATTACAATCTCGAGATTCTTTACCATCCGGGTAAGGCTAACGTAGTGGCTGATGCGTTGAGTCATAAGCCTATGACGTTACAGATGTTAGAGGTACTTACACCTCAGAGTAGGATCCAGCGGGATTTGATTTGTTAGGATATCGAGGTTTGGGTTCAGAGAGTTCAGGGTCAGTTATGTGCATTAGAAATCACTTCGTCCTTGGTTGATGATATCAAGGCAAAACAGTATGATGATCCATTTTCTGTTCAGTTGAGAAAGGACGTGAGGAAGGGGAAAGCCCCTGGGTTTGTGATTCAGGATGATGGAATTTTGAAGTTTCGAGGCAGATTATGTGTACCGATATATTGAGTTGAGACAGAAAATCTTGAGAGAAGATCACGCTACGCCTTATTCCATACATCCTGGTACGAGAAAAATGTAAAAGGATCTGAGGAGTAACTACTGGTGGAGCAATTTGAAGACGGATGTGAACGAGTTTGTATCGAGGTGTTTAACCTGTCAGTAAGTTAAGATTGAGCATCAGCGACCCGCGGGATTATTGTGACCACTTCCTATTCCGGAGTGGAAGTGGGAGGACATTTCCATGGATTTCATTACCAGTGTGCCTAGGACTCGGACTGGATTGAACATGATTTGGGTTATTGTCGATCGACTAACCAAATCAGCTCATTTTCTGGGTATTAAGGGTTGAGAGGCTAGCACGAGTGTTTATAGCAGAGATCGTGAGGTTACATGGGACTCCAAGGAGTATTGTTTTGGATTGAGATGGCCGGTTTGTATCGCATTTTTGGCAGGCTGTTCATTGAGCTTTGGGGACTGAGTTGAGACTCAGTACATCCTACCACCCTCAGACAGACGGGCAGTCAGAGCGGACGATTCAGACGCTCGAGGATATGTTGAGAGCCTATGCGTTAGGCTGGAAGGAAGATTGGGAGACACACTTGCCATTAATCGAGTTCACGTACAACAATAGTTGGCACGCTTCGATCAAAATGGCACCATTTGAGGTATTGTATGGGAGGAGGTGCAGATCACCGTTGTGTTGGGATGACGCATCCGAGTTTGTTGGTACCGAACCAGATATGGTAGTTTAGACGAGAGAGAAGATTGCCTTGATTCGCGATAGGTTATTGACTGCCCAGAGTCAACAGAAGTCTTACGTCGACACGCGCCGTCGGTCATTGGAGTATGAGGTGAGAGACCATGTATTGCTTAAGGTGTCGTCGACACGGGGAGTTTACCACTTCGGCCGGAAGGGTAAACTAAGTTCGAGATATATTAGACCATTCGAGATTTTAGAGAGAGTTGGAGAGCTTGCATATCGGTTAGGCTTTCCACCGTCCTTTATTCACGTGCATAACATGTTTCATGTTTCCCAGCTTAGGAGGTACGTACCGGACCCTAGCCATATTATCGATTTTGGAGAGATTGAGTTGGGTCCCGACATTACCATCAAAGAGAGGCCGATTCAGATTTTAGAATGTCGGGTGAAGCAATTTAGGCACAAAACCATTCCTCTGGTTAAAGTGCAATGGTCGAGATATGGATCCGAGGAAGCCACGTGGGAGACGGAAGAGGATATGAAGTCGAGATACCCTGAGTTATTCGTGTTGTATGTTTCGGGACGAAACTTATTTTTAGGGGGAGAGAATGTAATATCCGCAATTTCTATTTTTGGTGTATGTTCATTTCGGACGACTCGCTTGTTACCGTTTTAAAATTCTGAATCTATTTTGTTCTTGGAGTTTTTCCATTTGGACGAGTTTCAGATATGTTTTTACGTATTTTCGTCTAGAGTTATGTTTTGTCACATATACATTTGATTCTCGTAAAACTCGTTTGATTTTATTATTTCTCTATTTTCATGAGTTCGTATGGTCGAGTTACTCATGTCGTGAGTTTCGGATTGTTAATCTGACATTGGGTCATTTTTGTAAATTCATATTATTTTGGGTGTCGTTGTTAATACTCGCTCTATACTGACCTTCGGATGGACGGAGTTATGTGATGTTTGTGATCATTGGCTCGTCAGCAGAGAATTTTAGGGTATCCAGTGATCCCACCCTTGTATTTTTTTCCGGTGGTTGTCGAGCCATTATTTTTCTCAGATTGCAGGCTGGCCAACTTTCAGGCCTGAGTTACGGCCGTAAGTACGCATGCATTATGGCCGTAAACCTCTACACATTACGGCCGTAATGTCCCCTTCGTAACAGCCGTAACGATGTTGTGAAATCAATTCAGTGGGATCTGGAATGCCATTACGGCCGTAATGGGTCACATATTGCGGCCATAATGCTACCCAGTATAATAAACTGGGCAGCGGTTTTCTTTCTCATTCTTTCATTTCTTTCACCTCCTTCGCGATGGGAGCGACTTTTCTAGCCTAGGGTTCGTCCGATTTCTTCCAACCTCAGTTGAGAAGCAATTTTGGGACATCATATCATCACTCTAGCATCAAATCAGCTGTTCTTCATCTTCAAATCGAGGTATATTTCTTTAGAACCCTAGATTTTGGGGATTTTGGGATTTTGATATGATTTTACCCTTGGAACCCGATTTAGCTTCGATGAGTTGTTAGATTACGATTGTGTATTCGTAATACCTTGCTTCCAATATATTTTAACGAATTAAACTTCAAGGTTTTCACCGTTACTAGATTAGAATCGTTTATGACTTCGTAGTGACCGACGAATTAGGATGAATTCTTACGTTTCCGCAATATTGAGATTGCTTGTATACCGTTATTGTGTTAGGTGAAGATTGTTCGGACCGAATCCTCTTCTTTCGCCGTTTCCTTCACTTCATTTTATTCAAGGCAAGTACATGTATTACATTCCGTTATGTGTGTTACGGTTTCGATACGAATGATGAATCTTGATCTTTTGGGTGTGTGAGTTATTTGTTCCTTCTACATGGAGCGTTCGACGGGACGTCTGGGGGTCGATACTAAGGGGTACGGTCGAGGAAGTGGACTTGGGTGCGTGTGTGGTTGAACTTCCACCCGGAGCGTTCGATGGGGCGTCTGGGGGCCGATACTAAGGGGTACGGCCGCGGAAGTGGTTTCCCACCCGGAGCGTTCGACGGGGCGTCTGGGGGTCGATACTAAGGGGTACGGCTACGGGATACCAGTTGTGAATGTTTTGATACCGTGATGAATTCTTAAACTGTTTTGAATGCTAATGGGATATTCCGGAATATGGCCTTTCAAATGATTTCTGAATGAGATGACTGTGTAAATCGTATCTGTATATAATGTAGTGTAATTGTACTTGCACTAGCTATTCGAATGCTAACCCCTTAAATGGGAGAAATACGTATTATGTATTTCAGGTACTGGTCGAGCCGAGGAGCTGGTGTAATATCCGGATAAATTGTTGGGTATTTTCATCTGTATTTGAACCCTGTATTACCTGAATTGGTGCTATCAATAATCGAAGTACGACCGTTCCCGTATTCGTATCCTCATGCATGATAATATCAACCTTTAATCCTTCACATGCAACTACGTCGTAACGCACGCTAACAGGTAAGCGTAACGTACGTTACGAACTGGAAATAGCGTACGCTACGAGCTAGACATAGCGTAAATAAGGAGGTCAATTATTGAACAGGCTGGCTAGCACATGGACGGCTGGTGGTGGGGCTCGGAAAGATTCCCGCGGATGAACCTGGACAGTTTTAGGGTCAACGGGTGTTAACGTACGCTAAGATTTGTAACTAGCGTACGCTAATGTGTGTAGCTTACGTACGTAATGGATAGGGAGTAATGTACGTAAGCTAGTACAGAACGAGACAGTAAGCTATCAGTGAACGATAGCGTACGCTAAGATCGAAGGGTAGCGTGCGCTAAGTCGATTACGTACGTAAATGGCTAAGGCTAACGTATGTAAATCTCAAGATATTATATATATGGACAACACCCCATTTCATTTCTCTTCGTCCCTTTCACTTGTAATTCGTTTTCCTCCATTTCTAGAGGGTCTCCAGCCCTCTAAAACACATATAGAACACGCAGACTCGATCATTTAAGTTACGAAACATCTTGGATTGACATTCAAGCAATCGAAGTTGGATGCTACCTCTTGTCTCTGCGTTTCTTTCATATTAAGGTATGTTAATGCTACCTCAACCTTGAATTCGTGTTCTTAAGGATGTTATGAACATACCACCGGGATTATTAAGCTTCATAGATGATTTTTTTATCCGAACACCATGTTTTTGGAAGTTGGAATGTTCATGCTTTAGTTACCCGAGTTAAGAACGTTATAGTCCGACTCTTGTTATGATAATCAAGTAAGGTAAAATTCTGAGATTTAATAAACCATATTGTATGGTGTTTCCGTTATGATCATAGACTTAATGTTGGTAACAACCTCAGATTTTCCGAACTACCTTTGAGGATCTATAATCAATATTTGGAGTGAGTCTTATGATAGGAGGATTAACCGGGAATTCGTAGACATCAACACCATAGGGTTATTCTGATTCACATGAGTGAGATATGTGTGAATATAACGTACGTTAAGCTCTATGCATTACGTACGTTATACCCTCAGGCAAGCGATCGTTTGAGCGAAGAAGCATCGATGCATGCTTAGCGTGCGCTAATCCTTGTAGCTTACGTGCGCTAACGTGCGGGCGTACGTGCGTTACGTATGTGTGTAACGTGCGTTACGAAGAGAACGATTAGGGTTCGGCCATCTTTTTATGCTTTTCCTTGTGTGATTGGTTGTTTATTTTATGATAGGATATTAAGGACGAATTTCCTACGATAATCCGGTGTTGAGCCTCTCCGATCGTTTTCGTTGGAGTTCGGATTGTTCCAATCAATTGTATTTCCGGAGTATTCGCGAGAGATTACCAAGGCAAGTACCTTGATATACGAATTATAATTACGTGAAATCATTGTTGCTGAAGTGTATGAATCATGTTATGAATATCTGTATTTATATTATATATATAGATATATGTGGATATTTATGTAGTATTAATTGATAGTGTTGAAGGCCTAATGTACTAAGTCTTGATGAATAACGTGCGAGTTATTGTTTATTTTGCGTAGTTGCGTACTGGCGAATAAATTATGTGGATTGATGAACTGATTTGACAATTGTTGCAACGGTTGACTGTGTGCTTGGTATTTGTAATAATGTGAATACTTGTTATGAGAGACGTCATATTCGGGTACCTCTGAGGGCGGGGCGTGCACTCCGGCCTGTTGTGCAATGAGCGGCTCCATATGATTGGTGAACACCGGTGTTACTTAATGCGCGAGCAAGGGGCGGCTCCTGTGGGAGTGAACGCCGGCGCGGTGACATGT
The DNA here is from genome assembly GCA_033398695.1 of Orobanche coerulescens. Taxonomy (NCBI): domain Eukaryota; kingdom Viridiplantae; phylum Streptophyta; class Magnoliopsida; order Lamiales; family Orobanchaceae; genus Orobanche; species Orobanche coerulescens. Next base: position 138,960,958 of record CM065804.1, read on the forward strand.
GCAATGGGCGGCCAATATAGTGGAGTGAACGCCGGTACACAGGTGTGCAAGGGAGGCGCCTGGCAGGCTTATTGGTAACGGGTATTTGAGTGATAGCTAAGACCCCGTTATCGAATGATTTTCGAAATTTAAAATCTTTGCAACTTGCTTTTTAATGTTGGTCTTGATGTAGACCGTGGATTGTGTTTCTGGAGTTCGTTCCAATTTGTTTTAAATGTTGGTATCAGGGTTAATTAACCAAGGATATTTGACGAGATCTCCGAGGGTTAATTAATCAGGGGTCTTGAGCAGGATTTGTCGAATGAGAGGTTGTGCTTTTGATAATACTGTGTTGATTATTCTGTGTATGGGGTCGAGGACCCCGTGAGATGTTGAGATTTGATCTCGTGATGATATTATTTGGATTGGGCCGAGAACCCCGTGAGATGTTGTAATGATTCACTTGTGATAGTGTTTTATCATTTGGGTCGAGAACCCCGAGTAACGTTGTGATAGTTTTCTTGCAAATTGTTTTCCACATGTTGGGTCAAGGACCCGAGAGCTTTTGAAGTATTTTCTAAAGTATTTCCATTTGAATTTCAAAACCCCTAGATGGCCCGAGTCAATATTAATGCTTTCGAACTTTCTTATCAAAATACTTTTCCTTTTATAAAAAGGGATTTCTCTGACTCCTTGGGCTCGTTTAAAGTTTTATTGGTGTTATGTTCTGTATGGAGAATATGAAAATGTGATTATCTTTCACCTTGTGTATGTAATACTATTCTGTGTTGACCATTTGAATGTGTGGTTCGTGTTAAGGTTTCACGACTGTTGAGTTTTGTGTTATTATTATTCGTATATCTTGTGTGTTATGTACTTGCACTAGCAAAATTCCAGTTTGCTAACCCCCGAGTTTTCGGGGGGTGGGTGCCTGTTATACGCTCAGGTTTTGGCAGCTCGGGAGCAGTCACAGGATTGGCTGGGAAGGAGATGGAGGACAATGATACTAATCACACAAGAGTTAGAGTCTTTTCTTTTGTTTCATTTTGGTCGGTATTTCTCCGTCGTTCTAGTATTCACCCTTGCATGGGTGTAGTTTTCATTTATTAAATTGAGTTGTCGTTCTTTTCTGTGTTCAAGTTTATTTTTGTCATTGAGATGTAAAGTTCATTTGTTTCTGAATTGTTTAACGACCTTGTCGGTCTGCGTTGTATTTAGATTGACCCCGGTCGGTCAATCATTTTGTAGTCTAGTAGAGTTTAGCCTTGTAGATCCTTGTAAGAAGGGCCTACGGCGTGTAACGTTTCCGGATGTATTCTGGGGGTGTTACAAATATGGTATCGGAGCTTAGGTTTGCGAAAAACCTAGGCCGTTGGGTCAAGTCCATGTCTTGTGTAAGTCGCGCGCGTCAGAGTTGTGATTAGTATCGTGGTTCCAACATCATCTTCAAGCAATCCGTGATGGTAAGCCTCCCGAATCGTAAGTCCCCTTACATACGTATTTGATTATATTGTGCTTAACATGAACATAGGGTTTGAACTTGTTAGAGATTATATTGTTTTACGATATCACCTGCATATACGCGTCGAGTGAGAATGGTTATGTAGTGTACTTCGGTAGTCGAACATATTTATCGATTTCTGCATTTCAGTAGGATAAATCTTTGAGTGTTAATTTTATCCGCTGCGTGAGTATTGTGAAATGACTTTTGACATTTTGGCATTTTAGTCTCGCACATTTTCACGGTATTTTTATGACGGTATTTAATATTTTACAAATGATTTTGTAAGTTTTGGAAAATGCTACCGTCATCGGCTTTTTGGCATATTTTGAAATGATTTTTAAATGGTTTTTAGCCTGGTAGGTTCCGGTGCAGAATCCCTGGCATGTAATATTTCCGGGCCGAATTACGAACATTTCAAAGTAGTGTTTTGAAATTTTCCTAGCATTGTAAACCTCATGATTTAATGTAGTCGTGTCGAATGGTCACGTATTTTGATGAAAAGTTCTTTCGAATAAACATTTTTGTAGAAGAGGAAGGATTTTCAAAATTTTGGTATTTGGGACTCAACACTTTTGAAATATTTCAAATTAGTTACAATTCGATTTTCAATTTTCTTGTAGGCATTACTCGAAAATAAATTTTTTAGAGTCATTGTATAAACTTCCTCTTCCAAAACAAAGGACAGTACTTACAAGTTTTGAGCACAACGTGATTCGGCTTTTGTTTCAAAAAATTTTTTTAATAGCATACGCGTAATGATCGTCCTAGACGAGGGACTGGAAGTTGATTTCAGAAAATTGCGTGCTTTACGATATTACCGTTATTCTAAGGATGCTAATTAAACCTTATGTTGATAATTGTGGTATACCGTACAACCGACTATGTGATAACAATAAACGGTACTATCTGCATTAGCATGACGAGCCTTGGCGGACGTAGACGTGATATAGGAAGCGGAAGCGGTGAGGTGGTTCGTACGACAACGATTCATGTTACGGTGAAAGAATATCAAGATCAGACGATAACCTATGAAACCTCCTCAGTGACCGAGCCAACGAGCGGAGAAAAGAGACCGAGGACATCTGGAAAATTTTTGGGCGGTGACGAGACTAAGGTTCTCAAACCCCCACGTCGTTCGAATGCGTCGTCTTCGCGGTCAAGAATGAGCATTGGGAATCCCCAACCAGCATCAGTGACTCCCGGTAAGAAGAGAGTGTGCTTCAACTGCAACCGTACGGGACACATCCGTGTAAACTGTCCCTCACCACTCTTGACTTGTCATCGGTGCGGGTGTGAAGGCCACCGGGAGAAACATTGTGAGATAATTTCCGAATTGGCAAAGAATGCTACTCTGTCGGTGAGCAGAGCAAGTGGCCGGAGAATGTCCCAAAACCTTATGTCTTCTGCTGAAGAGCCTATCATAAGCGAATGAAGACTTTGTGCTGTGTTCTAGTCGTTGTTGTTTCCAACAATCGCGACTTTGATCGTTTTTCATTTTAATTGCTTTTCGTTTCCAACTCCTACTGTTTTCAGTTTCGGGGCTGACATGTCTTCTTAGTATGGGGGAACGTAATACCCATACTCTTCTTAGTATTTTCGGTGTTGGGAGACTTTCATTGTTGATGATTCATCTGTGACCCTCTTGACAATTTTAAACTACCATATTCTACTGAACCTACCGTCAGTCGAACGAAATTCAGAACCGATTTGTTAGACTCCGTGAATTATTGTGGTATATTCACATCTGAACTTAATCTTTGCAAAATTTTGTTCGAAACTATTTGTTCCCACTCGTGCGGTTAATATTTCCAATGTGTTATGAACTTGAATATGGTGGGTCGAGCTCGATACGCGATTTTAGTACGTCTGAGTCGTTTATGAATTTCTTTAATTCTGTGAGCTTTTACTTCTCCACTCTAACTTTTCACGTTCACGTGTAATTTATCGCCTCAATTGACGTGCCTGATACTTCCTAGGTCCAATCATTTTATTTTTAGAACCTTGTATTCGCGCATCGCTTATGATGTTTTGGGGCTGAGCAAGTAGTTACTTTTTCTTGGTTGTTCCACCACTCTACTTTAAGTTTCGGGACGAAACTTCTTTTAAGAGGGATAGTATGTAATATCCGGATAAATTGTTGGGTATTTTCATCTGTATTTGAACCCTGTATTACCTGAATTGGTGCTATCAATAATCGAAGTACGACCGTTCCCGTATTCGTATCCTCATGCATGATAATATCAACCTTTAATCCTTCACATGCAACTACGTCGTAACGCACGCTAACAGGTAAGCGTAACGTGCGTTCTGAATCGAAATAGCGTGCGCTACGAGCTAGACGTAGCGTACGTAAGGAGGTCAATTATTGAACAGGCTGGCTAGCACATGGACGGCTGGTGGTGGGGCTCGGAAAGATTCCCGCGGATGAACCTGGACAGTTTTAGGGTCAACGGGTGTTAACGTACGCTAAGATTTGTAACTAGGGTACGCTAATGTGTGTAGCTTACGTACGTAATGCATAGGGAGTAACGTACGTAAGCTAGTACGAGCGAGACGAAGCTATCAGTGAACGATAGCGTACGCTAAGATCGAAGGGTAGCGTGCGCTAAGTCGATTACGTACGTAAATGGCTAAGGCTAACGTACGTAAATCTCAAGATATTATATATATGGACAACACCCCATTTCATTTCTCTTCGTCCCTTTCACTTGTAATTCGTTTTCCTCCATTTCTAGAGGGTCTCCAGCCCTCTAAAACACATATAGAACACGCACACTCGATCATTTAAGTTACGAAACATCTTGGATTGACATTCAAGCAATCGAAGTTGGATGCTACCTCTTGTCTCTGCGTTTCTTTCATATTAAGGTATGTTAATGCTACCTCAACCTTGAATTCGTGTTCTTAAGGATGTTATGAACATACCACCGGGATTATTAAGCTTCATAGATGATTTTTATCCGAACACCATGTTTTTGGAAGTTGGAATGTTCATGCTTTAGTTACCCGAGTTAAGAACGTTATAGTCCGACTCTTGTTATGATAATCAAGTAAGGTAAAATTCTGAGATTTAATAAACCATATTGTATGGTGTTTCCGTTATGATCATAGACTTAATGTTGGTAACAACCTCAGATTTTCCGAACTACCTTTGAGGATCTATAATCAATATTTGGAGTGAGTCTTATGATGGGAGGATTAACCAGGAATTCGTAGACATCAACACCATAGGGTTATTCTGATTCACATGAGTGAGATATGTGTGAATATAACGACGTTAAGCTCTATGCATTACGACGTTATACCTCGAGCAAGGCGATGTCTGAATCGAGAAGAAGCATCGATGCATGCTTAGCGTGCGCTAATCTTTGTAGCTTACGTACGCTAACGTGCAGACGTAACGTACGTTACGTATGTGTGTAACGTACGTTACGAAGAGAACAGTTAGGGTTCGGCCATCTTTTTATGCTTTTCCTTGTGTGATTGGTTGTTTATTTTATGATAGGATATTAAGGACGAATTTCCTACGATAATCCAGTGTTGAGCCTCTCCGATCGTCGTTTTCGTTGGAGTTCTGGATTGTTCCAATCAATTGTATTTCCGGAGTATTCGCGAGAGATTACCAAGGCAAGTACCTTGATATACGAATTATAATTACGTGAAATCATTGTTGCTGAAGTGTATGAATCATGTTATGAATATCTGTATTTATATTATATATATAGATATATGTGGATATTTATGTAGTATTAATTGATAGTGTTGAAGGCCTAATGTACTAAGTCTTGATGAATAACGTGCGAGTTATTGTTTATTTTGCGTAGTTGCGTACTGGCGAATAAATTATGTGGATTGATGAACTGATTTGACAATTGTTGCAACGGTTGACTGTGTGCTTGGTATTTGTAATAATGTGAATACTTGTTATGAGAGACGTCATATCCGGGTACCTCTGAGGGCGGGGCGTGCACTCCGGCCTGTTGTACGCTGCAATGAGCGGCTCCATATGATTGGTGAACACCGGTATTACTTAATGCGCGAGCAAGGGGCGGCTCCTGTGGGAGTGAACGCCGGCGCGGTGACATGTGCAATGGGCGGCCAATATAGTGGAGTGAACGCCGGTACACAGGTGTGCAAGGGAGGCGCCTGGCAGGCTTATTGGTAACGGGTATTTGAGTGATAGCTAAGACCCCGTTATCAAATGATTTTCGAAATTTAAAATCTTTGCAACTTGCTTTTTAATGTTGGTCTTGATGTAGACCGTGGATTGTGTGTCTGGAGTTCGTTCCAATTTGTTTTAAATGTTGGTATCAGGGTTAATTAACCAAGGATATTTGACGAGATCTCCGAGGGTTAATTAATCAGGGGTCTTGAGCAGGATTTGTCGAATGAGAGGTTGTGCTTTTGATAATACTGTGTTGATTATTCTGTGTATGGGGTCGAGGACCCCGTGAGATGTTGAGATTTGATCTCGTGATGATATTATTTGGATTGGGCCGAGAACCCCGTGAGATGTTGTAATGATTCACTTGTGATAGTGTTTTATCATTTGGGTCGAGAACCCCGAGTAACGTTGTGATAGTTTTCTTGCAAATTGTTTTCCACATGTTGGGTCAAGGACCCGAGAGCTTTTGAAGTATTTTCTAAAGTATTTCCATTTGAATTTCAAAACCCCTAGATGGCCCGAGTCAATATTAATGCTTTCGAACTTTCTTATCAAAATACTTTTCCTTTTATAAAAAGGGATTTCTCTGACTCCTTGGGCTCGTTTAAAGTTTTATTGTTGTTATGTTCTGTATGGAGAATATGAAAATGTGATTATCTTTCACCTTGTGTATGTAATACTATTCTGTGTTGACCATTTGAATGTGTGGTTCGTGTTAAGGTTTCACGACTGTTGAGTTTTGTGTTATTATTATTCGTATATCTTGTGTGTTATGTACTTGCACTAGCAAAATTCCAGTTTGCTAACCCCCGAGTTTTCTGGGGGTGGGTGCCTGTTATACGCTCAGGTTTTGGCAGCTCGGGAGCAGTCACAGGATTGGCTGGGAAGGAGATGGAGGACAATGATACTAATCACACCAGAGTTAGAGTCTTTTCTTTTGTTTCATTTTGGTCGGTATAACTCTGTCATTCTAGTATTCACCCTTGCATGGGTGTAGTTTTCATTTATTAAATTGAGTTGTCGTTCTTTTCTGTGTTCAAGTTTATTTTTGTCATTGAGATGTAAAGTTCATTTGTTTCTGAATTGTTTAACGACCTTGTCGGTCTGCGTTGTATTTAGATTGACCCCGGTCGGTCAATCATTTTGTAGTCTAGTAGAGTTTAGCCTTGTAGATCCTTGTAAGAAGGGCCTACGGCGTGTAACGTTTCCGGATGTATTCTGGGGGTGTTACAGCTGGCACGGGATATGCATGCAAGGGATGGTCCAGCATGATGATGAGGTTCGAGTAGTGGTTTTATGCTTTACTATTGTATTTACTTTAATGTTAGAGTTTAACTTGTTGTTTTACAATTTGGTTTAAGTCCCCTGCGTGGGCAATGGATTCGGGTGAATTTATACCTTGTGATGTCTGATTAAAATATTTTGACCGAGGCCACGGCCCTATCTTATCACTATTATTGCGTCCTATGGGTATTCATTGGTAAATTTTGTGTTATGTATCAGCCTGGTAGACCTTTTTAAGGCTCTACGGTGTGTAATGTCCCTTTTGATGATCGGGGTGTTACAAGTAGGTCCTTCCTTGATGACAAAGATCATCTCTTCGTGCATTGCTGCAAGATGGGCTTCCATCCTAATTCTCCAGTCACTAAATTTGTTAATAGAAAACATAAGAACCTTATTTATCATGGATGTGTTCATTTTACGAATAGGATAAACGATGAAAATATAACGCACAATTTTCAAAAGCTATTGATTTTTATGGATCTGATTTAGTTAAAAATCGACTGATTCATTTTAGAGTCAACCGTACCACTTGTGGCCATAGAGTATACAGTAAACAACTTAGAAAGGGAGGACACAATAAGCTGTATGGTTTTCGAAGTTATTTGCGTAGCAGAAGACTAATATTGAGTTGATGTACATACAGGAACTAGGTACTCTCCTATTTGTTTGGTGCGTATAGGGTTTTCACAATAAGTATACTTTAAATCACAGGTAGATATGAAACAGTAAGACAAAATGTAAAATACACTCAGATATAAGTGGTTCGAGGTAAACCCCTCTACGTCCACTGGTCCTCCACACAAGAGTAAAATGTTTATTAAAATCACTACGTACACAACTACATGACTTTAACTAAACCTGTCTCTGTATCGTTCACACAGATTGATACAGTGACCACAACTTGGGTCGTTCACACAGATTGGCTTTAGCTCTTTCGACTTGCTTCTTCTCACACAGATCGAAGCTTCGTCTTTAATGCTACTCTTCCCACACAGGTCAGAACGATCAAGGACTTAGTCTACACAGGGCTAAGGTTGATCTCAACGGTAAAGATAGGGTAGAACAAGTTCTATCAGCAACTGCATGCTTTGACGAGCGATTGATGTATGCTGTGCTGTTTGCGTTGAGGACTATATATTTCTTCGTTTTGATAATGTTGTATGCTCAGGAAATATAATGCTCTTTCTTAACTTGATATTCTGATTGTCAGAGCTAATTGTCAGATGTAATGCGCGAGATAATTCGTTGTTGTGTCTAATGTCCTCTACTTGGGGCTAGTTATAACATTGGAAATAGATCCGTTATGTATGTATCCGTTGGACAGTTGGTGAGATTTAGACGCTCTGATTGGCGGCTGCAGAATGTTTGAATTAAAGGCGATTCGCATTTAATGCTTCAGACATTCTCTTTGACTTTGCATTAAATGCTCTTCAGCGCATTCAGAATGTTGTCTCTTTCAGCCGCATTAAAATGTTGTCCTATCAGCATTAATTGTTACTTTAACCGTGAATACTTTATGAATAACCAAAGTTTATTTCATAACGATTTAAAGCTGTTCTTCAGTCCTGTTGGACGTGTTTTACTTTTCCTAAGTAAAACTCATATAACAAGATTGTTGTATCCAACTCTCTTCACTTCTGCTGTATAATGATATAGGTATTGTAGGATCGGACAACACAAGAAGATCTCTTGCTGTATGGATAGGCTGTACGGAATTCCCTAACAGCTTCCATACTTAGCGAAATGCTGACTTTGAAGAATTCATACTGTATGGTGGTGATTATCAAAACAGGATGTATTTATCTTAACATACACCGTAGTTCTAAAGAGTCCTATAGCATGAGGACTGTAGGAGGTCAGATTTTTTCCAAGATGGTGATAGCACAACCCGTAGAATGTATTCGGATAGACGGCTCAAACAGCATTTTGAATGCTCTTATGTTGGTCACTCACAACCAGTAAATCTTCCACAGGATTGTAGCATTTGCGCAGGTTATACAGCAAATAAGTCCATGACTCATCGTTCTCTATCGGAATGAGACCAACTACAAGAGAAAATACTTGCTTGTTCCCATAAAATGTGATGGCCGCAAATAAAATTTATTTATTCCTTCCCTTCAGGTGGGTCCCGTCAACTATAATCACCGGCCAAAGGCACATATAAAATGCCTAATACTCTGTCCATGTGAAACAAACATGCAAAGCACTCCCTCATGAGTCATCTGCAAGTCATAAATCATCCCTGGATTACGCTGCTTCAACAAATACAGTTAAGACGGAAGCCTCTGATACAACTCATCAAAGCCACCGTATGTATTCTTTATTGCTATATTCCTCGTTTGGAGAACAAAAACTGTATAGCATGTCGATGTTGTACTCCTTATGCATCTTTGCAATCATCTTCTTAGCCTCAAAGTGACCCCTCACCGGTCAATATTTTAGCAAAATAATGGGTGGCAACCTCAGAAGTGACCGTCCGTGTGGCAGCACGGTTCAAGTCAGGGTGACAGCTGTGATCCAAGGTCAAGTTAGTAATTCTCCAAATGGTTGCACCCTCAATAACATACAATCTAAACTGACAATTGTTTCTCCCACTCTTACAGAGAAACACTAAATGTTTATCGGCGAAATGATCAGTTGCACTGTAACATATTTTCCAAATGATACATTTCTACAGTTATTTCCAACTATGTCTTGGACCGAAAGATGGACCCCACCTCTAGCTGACCGGCGACAGGTGGAGGCTGCTCGACCCAACCCAAAGTCCCGTCACTATCAGGGTCGAGAAATGGAATGATCCAATTACGCATTGAACGTTGATGCTCCTCCTTGCTCGCAGACTCATGGTCGGATGAGAAGTTTCGACAAATTATAATCTTATCCATCTGGGCAGGTTGGCGAACCCAAGCAAGAAACTCCATAGACAGGGACTCAAGCAAATCCTTACAACAATCTTCATCTTCCTCTTCGAACGTATGCAACTCCTCACCTTCCTTGTCTTCCTCATCTTCCTCGTATTGATAATCTTTGGAAGGCATGTCATAATATATGTTGTCGGGCTCTACTCTCGAGCTGCTACATCTCAGGGGTGGAGAGATGTCGTTCTCAACATAGACCTCAGGACCCTCTTTGTATTCTACTAGCAATCGAAGTATCTCGGTATCGCCCCGCAATAGGACTTTTACTTTGTTGCCCTTGGCCATGTGTGTCAAGTACCATAATTTGTAATCGGACTCATGTGGACCACCCAAACCCTCTCTAATAACCCTGACGAGGTTTGCACGACTAACTTTGCTGCATTTATGTAGAAATAAGAGTCCCCGTCTACATATGTTGATCACTCCTAATGACCACCGTGATGTATCAAAATATGCTGCCACGATATTACAAAAAGATGAATAACTTATCAAAAAACTGATCAAACAATATTCTAGCACACGGTCGCTGCTTTGGACACGAGCGATGCACACGGTCGGATGCTACCGTGTGCAACGATCATTGACAAGTTTCCTGCCATGAAACGGCCTTGAACACGATCGATGTACATGATTGTAGACGATCATGTGCAACGATCGTGGACACGTTAGTTGTGCACACAGAATATCAAGGTCGTTGGACAATATCGTTGCACACACGGTTGCTTGGATCGTGTGCAGCCATCATGTCCAGAAGAACTTGTCAAAAAAATTCCGAGATAAAATATAGTTGCATACCTTCTTTATGAACCTAGAAGCACGAGAAATGAAGTCATATTTGAACGTCGACTTCTCTTTTTCGAATAATCGTATGATTTTTACAAGGATTTTGAGAGACCCATTTGTAAAAAATGACGTGAGTTTTTACTATGATTATGTATTTGTTTTATATAAATTTTGGTTGTTGAACATTAATTTCGTTGGTTATAGATGGAGGAGATGATAAAAATGAAAAAGAAAAAAGAAAAAAAAACGCGTTTAAATTAAATAAAATGGAAAAAGATAAGAAAGTCAACATCAACAACTTTTGGGAGGACATTTTAGTCTTTTACGCAAAATGATATTAATGACTTTTATGAATCGGGATATACAACTTGTCAATTTTATGGTTTGATATTAAAAAATTAATTCTCACTTTTAAATTTATATTTATCACCATATATAAATAATCACTAAAACAATCTTATTTATTTTTAAGAAATAAAACAAATCAATAAATTGTAAATATAGTTGCCAAAATTGTAACAAAGATAATATTAAAAGGGTTGATAAAATTTATATTTATCACCATATATAGATTATCATTAAAATATATTAAGAAAGAAAAAAATGGAGATATTATGAAGATAATTATCAAATTATAATTATAATGAAGATAATATTAAAAGGTTGGATGATTTTAAATTTATTTATCAACATATATAGATAAGCACATATTATTTTATTTTTAATAAAAGGAAAAAAAAAGGATATATTGTGAAGACAATTACCAAAGTTATTTATAATGAAGATAATATCAAAAGAGATGATTTTAAATTTATTTGTTATCACCATATATAGATAATTACTAAAACATTATTATTTTATTTTTAAGAAAAAAAACAATATATCATAAAAATAATTACCAAAATTATAATAATGATAATATACAAGGGTTTTCTTGATTTTAAATTTATATCTATGACCATATATAGATAACCACTAAAACAATGTTATTTTTTTTGTAATAAAAAAAAAATTCGATATGTTATGAAGATTGTTATCAAAAATAAAATTATAATGAATATAATATTAAAAGGGTCAGGTAATTTTACATTTATATTTATCACCATATATAGATAATCACTAATTATTTTATTTTTTAAGAAAATAAAATGACAACTTTATAGTAATCTTGAAGATTAAGTCTTAAAGACTAAAGACTATACTCTTTTTTTTTTCTAGATTTTTTTTCTCAGAAGGTCTTCTTAGTTTAAAAGTTTTTGAGATAGTTGCAACATTTCATAACATGTGTCATCTACTCTTTTCTTCAACTCGTTAATCCCATGGAATTTTTATGGTGATAAGTTTTATTGAGGCATGAAATCGTACAGTAATGTCCAAAGAGGATTGTTGTGTGTGCGGGCGCGCGCGTGTGTGTGTATATATATATATATATATATATATATATATATATACTTTAAATATATTTATAACACTCACTTAAACATTAATGCACAATTCATGCCTCATTAGAAACTTTCGAGCTGAAATAAACTATGGAAAAAGCCAAGAAAAGAGTACATGATATACATTTATAAACATTTCTCTATCTCATTAAAAATATTTCAACTATGAAAACCCTTATGGGAGTTCTAAAAATATTAGGGAATATATTACTACTAGTAATCCAGTACTCCAAGTTAAAGTATTTGCCTAATACAGCCTATATAAAGGACAGTTTTGTACATCGATCTAGCAATAATTAATAGGATCTCCCATATTTCTTCTGTCATATTTAGTCTTTACAAAAAATTGAAATTATTTCCACTCTACCTTCAATTCACATCCCCTTACGAGGTCCTTGCATGGAGAATTCTCTGCATGCAAATGTACAATACAGACTAGGATTTGTCAACAACTTTCTATAACCTGCTTCTCCATCAAATCTGGGAAATTTAATTCTCAAATTCGAAGAATCTGCCTCAATGGGAAGCATAATTTTCAGCCTAATGCGTTTTTTGTTCTGTAACTTAATCAAGCAGCAGGAAAGTAACAAATACCCTCCGAGATCACTAAATAATCACCAAATGCAGCCAAGGGCAAATCCGGCAACTACTATACAATTGTTGTCCCCCGCGAACCATTCCTGATCAACATTCCATCATTAGCACACAGAAGAGAACTATCTACAGCGGCCAGCCATCTTTATTTACAAGGCTATCAAACAGAATGGGAACCCATAATTCATTCTCACAGTGAGTTCTTGATGTCCAGCCCAACTGGTATGGAAAAAAAAAAAAAGCAATTCTTACTGGCTTCATATAGCGCGCACAAGACGACGACCCCCACCATTTATAGTCGATTCTTTCACCACTGGGCGCAAGGGTTCCAAAAATTTCAGCACACTTTGAAGGTCTATAAAATGGTCCGCTCAAGATCGGATCTAAAACGTGCTTCAGCTCTCAATTGCGGGATCTCCAGCCATGGATCGAACGAGGTTCTTGAATTGGGCCTTAGTGGTGATACCAACCGATCATTATGATTACGACTGCTTTGCCCAACAGAAGTATAAGCTGAATGTGGTGGAGAGAGAAAAAAGCTCTTGTACGTTGCACCATCATGTCGTAAAGGGCTTGAGGAAGGAGATACGGGCAATGATGTTATTGTTCTTGCATTATCCCTGTGACATAGTAAGAAATTATTAGCTGCTGTGCTGAAGCAATATGCAGATAGAATGTAGGGTTAGTTACAAAAAGTACCCTTGAGGTTTGATTAGATTACAAAAGAAAAATAAAACAGCAACATTCAGAATTACAAAAGTACCCCGGTGTTATTTGATATTAAAATTAAGGGGCTAGCTAAAAGTAATAATTTTATAAATGTGGACGGGGTGGTTGACGTGTTTATTTTCTTTGTGAAGGTGGTAAATGCAAGAGAAAGAAATTCAGGAGAAAGTTAGCTGGTATTTTTCGTAATAAGATCAAACCTCAAGGGTACATTTTGTGATTAACCGTAAAAGCTATTTGCCGGGTTTGAGTAATTCTGTCGATATGGTACCTTGGGCTTATTAAGGTTTGTGGTGGTGTTAACATTGAACTATCATCTCTTTCCAAAGAGCTGTTGTTCATTCGGCTGGAATGCATATCCAATGCAGTCTGTAATGAATAACAAGATGGGAAGTCAAGGCAGGCCAAACAAAGCATCTGGTTTGGCACATTTAGACATGACTATTTATTTTCAAGCTGTCTTTTGCAAGGCGTAAACATTTTGAAGTTACAGTTATTGTCAATTTTCATGAATTATCTGTGATATATCGAAGAAATATCTCGTTATGTCAAGTAGGACACAAAATCTCCAAGAAAGGGGAAAGACGGGTTGAATTGATTCAGGAAAACTGGTCACAAACAACCAGGGAAGCATGCAGGAATTCAACAAAGCAGCTTGATTGAAGTGTTGCATATCATGATTCAGGACTCCAAATTAGCACTAGTAACCCCCATCAAAAAAAAAGACAAAAAACAAAAAGCTCCATGGTTGCATTCACAAGTCGTCGTCATCATCATCATCTCACCTTATTCCCAACTATGTTGGGGTAGGTGGCATGAAGACTATAGTGTCGATTAATGGTTTAAAATTAATTAACACTATAAATTCATGCAAAAAAAAGAAGTAGCAAGATTTTACGCCGGCTGCATTTCTTGTCGCAATCTTCATAAGAAGGAGAAATGAACTGAAACCCCAAAGTGGTCGTCATCATAAGTTTTACCACTTGCATGAAAAACATCATGAGACCCGATGAACTGAGATAATTCACGAGTCACAACTCACTGTGAAATATTTGCTAGCTGTACTTAAGTGCTAAAACCCTGACGCACAAGGTTAAAAGATATTGTAGCAAGACGAAAACATGGCCAAGAACAAGATGTTAAAATTCTGGACCAATTGGATATCCTTTCATTTTGATTATTTTTCTTTGAAACAAAGAAAGTTAACATTAAGAATTTCTATTGGATATGATTGGCAGTTAGACATAGATGAGAGGGTGAATGTGGAATTTGTGGAAAATATTTATTACTATGATTCTCCTTTAAGAAAAAAAAAGTAGATCTGATTGGTGCCAAAAAAAAAAAAAAAGATTACAGAAAAATTGGTGGGAGTCGACAAGTTTACAGGAAAAATACCGGAGAGCGGCTTCCATCAAGGGCACGAGGAAAAGCTTCTCTAGTAATAATAACATTAGTTGCTCGTGCTGTAGTTTGGTTTCTCACAAAAGGGTGACCCAGTAGTTGGGATGCCGTGGGCCTTGTGGATGGTTCCCTCTGCAAGCATAGCCTTATGAAATTTTTAGCATTGGCAGATAGGTGATGGGGAATTTCTGGAGTATCTCTGCTGTTCCCAATTTTAAATATAGCAGCAACCTGTAATTAGAACAAACACAAAATTTAATATCTTCTTCGGTGATATATCAAACTTGACATCGACTAAATGCCTAACCCCTTCGTATTGGCTCCAAGGTGGTTTAGAAGTTGCCATTTCAAGAATAGTGCATCCTAAGCTCCAAAGATCCACCGGAAGGCTGTACCCATTTGTATTCATAACAACCTGCACCCCAAAATCACAGAGGTTATTGGAAATTTTGGGCAGAAAGCTGCTTTCAATGAGATAGAGACCTCAGGTGCCATCCAGTAAGGGCTTCCTTTGAAGGATAGCATTGAAGAACAGGACGTTATCTGTCAAATCAAAAGCATTACATTAGAGTTGGTATCTTGGATAGAAGAAGCTTCATAACGATTTTCTTTCAAGGATGAACCCGGATTTATTAGCTTCTGGCGCATATAAAAAAAAAAAAACAAATGATTTCATGCTTCCGCGGGCTTTAATCCATATCCTCGTGTTTTATGTATGGTTTCCCAACATGGACATTAACCGAAATTCTACTTAATTTAATTACATAGAGATGCTCTTCTCCATTTTTAAGACATAAATATGAAAGAGATTTTTCTCTATAATTTATTGTTACTCTGGTAATAAGCTATAATCTTCCTGAAAGGGAGAAACTGAGAAGTCAATATTGACCATTATCATAAATGTCAAATATAGCAATACTTTAGTACTGGTATTGAGGAAATTCTACACAGCATTCGGTTGAAACACGTCACGTCCAAACCCATGGAAAGACAAATTTAAGCTAACATAAGGTAGGTTCGTACTTCAGACCCCAAGGACAACAACCAATCAAATAAAAGTTGATGTGTGATTAATTTGACTGCAGCGAAGATATGCATGACCATTTCCGTTAAAGTATAAATTACTGTTGCGTCAGATATCAAGATAATTCCTGTTTCAGACAAAATGATGATCAACGCCTGCTGTTACTTGATAAATAGCAACAAATGAGAAGACAGTACATACATGTTTTGCCATGCCAAAATCAGCAAGTTTTACTTCACCATTGGGATCCACTAAAATGTTCGCTCCTTTGATATCTCTGGAGAGAAGAGATGAAATTTAAAAAAAAAAAAAGAAACATGACGATATCACGTGTCGATATAAATACAATCACCAGGAGAGAGACAAGTGGCCCCACCTATGAACTGTATTGCGTCCGTGTAAGTAAGCCAGACCAGATAATATCTGACGGGTGTAATTTTGTATAACAGGTTCCCCAAAGGGTCCATATTCTTGCAGTAATTTATGAATGGAACCTCCGGAAACGTACTCCAAGTAAACCGATAACCTTTCTTCATTCTGTAATTTACAGGTCAGGCAAAGTCGCAAGGTGCAAGCGTCTCATAGCCATGTTTAATTCATTGATTGAATAGATTGAGGGTAAAATGAAACTAGTTCTTACCAGGTCACTTCCATAGTATTGAACAATATTTGCATGTGAAAGCCGACTCAGCAAGGCTATCTCCTGATCAAATAACCAAGCATGTAAAAAAAAAAAAAAAAAAAAAAAATAAAAAAAGAGGACTGGAGTATATGTATATAACTTCAAAGCATTAAACGGAAAACTTAAAACTCTTTCTGAAGTATTAGAAAGAGATATAGAGCATGCATTGAGAAAGACCTGGTTCAGTTGCTTGAGACTTTCTTTTGATGATTGGTCATCTGAGACAACTTTGACTTCTTTTATTGCGCACATCTGCCCATTCTCGCTGCCAGTAAGCAATCACAGAATTAGTATACATATATAGATTATGCACTATTAGGCCATCATCTGGAATATCAAATATTTTTCACAAAATTCACATATTATACAAATAGTATTACCCCAACCCAATTGTATTAATTAAACTTCGGAATGTTGAAGTTTTGCAGTGGAAATCCTCATCCCATAGGAAGTGGTATACACGCAATAAGTAGAATAAACACATATTGACCACATACACACACACACAAGGGGGAAAGAGAATCCAATAAGTGAATTTCTTGTAAAGAAGAACGCCCAAAAAACGTGTTATCTGGTTTCCAGTTTCTTGCAAAAATCCCAATACCTGTTAAAACCAAGGTATACATGACCAAAAGTGCCTCTTCCTAGAAGCCTTCCTTTCCTCCATTTTGGAGAATTACTAGTTAAGTTTTCATTTTTCCCAGGACTTCTTGGGATTGGTAATGCAGAAGGACTAGCGGGACGACCAGGTGGAAGGGGCAGTCTGTGAAGAATCTCAGTCTTCCCCTCTTCCACTTTCACAGCTTGAGCATCTAAATTAATACCACTCAACCGTGCATGAAGAGGTGATGTGACACTTGTTGTACACCTCGATCCTTCACCTGGGCTTCGCATCACAGGACTTAATTTGTTCTCCCTATGCCCTCTGCCACAGAATATAAATTTCCACAACATTGAGGCACCAGCAGAAACCAACAGTAGTGATATTTACATCTACTGAGAAATAAAATATTGTGAGCCAATCAGTGCACAGATAGAAATGAATTCTACAAGTAATCTCCCAAAGGAAAAAAGCTGCATCCTCATTGAAACAGTTGGAGTGTCTAACGTGTGTGAAATTGATGGAAAACTACATGGGCCACCTTGTTTAACTAAACAAATGGAATCCACAATGGAAGCTTCAAATGCAAGGAAAATAGTGAAAACCCCATTCAGGGAGTGCTGGCCTAAAATCTCAATCTTGCACCATGAAAAAATCAAGGAAAGAAAAACAGAGAGAGAAAAGGGAATAAGTAAAAGTAAGCAAATCCTACTAGGTACCAGTCTACCAGATCAACAGTCATAAAAAAAAAAGGAAAAACAGATTTTAGGAAAATTAGAATTCAGAAACTTGGAGAAAGAAAAACTACACTCACTCACCAAAAAAGTTCCAAATTAAGAAAGTCGACAAAGAAAATAGATTAATATATATATATATATATATATATATATATATATATATATATATATCAAACCAACCTAAACGCAGCTTGATCAACAGCACCATGGGTCTGATCACCGGACGACCCAGATGAGCTGACACTTGAAACAGAGCCCGAACTGGATCGGTACGCGACCCCATGGAGATTATCATTTGTTGGCTCCGAAGGCCTAGGCAAAGGAAGCCCTCTATCCAACGACGACGCTGAGTCAAAACCAGAAAACCCAGATGAATTTTGTCCTCCTAAATCTCTTCCTGCAGCTGAAAAATCCGTGCTGTTTTTCGGATAGTGTCTTGATTGATGCTGCAGTAAAATCTCGTCAAAGCTCTTGACTTTATTTTCGCTTTCTTTCTCCGTATTCTTCTCGTTCTTCACTGATGGGCCTTTCGGAAAATTTTCTGAATCTTTGCACCGACGAGATTTTTTACCCCACCAAGCCGGCATTTTTTCTCAATCAAATTGAATTAAGCAAAGCAGAATTTTCTATATGAATCTGCACACGCACGCACACAAATATATATATATATATATATATATATATATTATATATATATAACTGAGAATTATGTTTAAAGTATATATGTGTGCATATACATATGACTGTGCGTGTTTATGTATTTCATGTACTATATATTTATCAAAAAAAGAAAGAAAAAGGCAGATGGAGAACAAGTTGCTGGAAGTTGGAACTAAAGAAGAAAAGACCAACTATGGTGAATAACTGAATATTTATATGCATAATATATTACTAACCGTACATAACTGGAGTAATTCTTTTTTTCTGAATCATTTCGTAGTGAGGGAAGTAGAGGTGTTCAGCGGTTCGGTTTGAATCGGCGAATCGACGGTTCACCCGGCGGTTCAACCGCCGGTTTTTTAAAAAAAAATTAAATTTTAAATTTTATAGAAAGTGAATATAAGATGGTTGAAAAGTAATATACATATATATAGAAAGTAAATATGTGTTAATATAATATTTGATTGTTTTTTAAATATATATATATTATTCATAAATATTGCGATTGCAGATTAATTGTTTAATTGATATGTTGATAAACGGATTTCTATTAATATATATATATATATATATATTGATAGATAGATAATTTGGTTTAATATATTATAACAATATTTATCATTTTTTATTTTTTTCCTTTTTATTTCTTTTTGTCTCTTTTCTTTCTCTTTTCCTTTTACTTTTGCTTTTTCTTTTTTCTCTTTACCTACTCATATTTTCTAGTATTTGTTTTGTATATATCTCTTTTTTTTCTCCCTTTCCTATTTACTTTTACCGATTTTAATCTTCACTTTATCTGAGAGTTTTGAAAATCTGAACAGTCATCAATTTGATAAAGTCCAAATTCGTTGATTCATGAATCATGTCTGACCGTGCTCGATTCAGTGATAATTAATTTATATTTTCAAAAAAAATATTATAATTTTCAGTAATAATTAATGTAAAACTATGAGAAATCAATATTTTGAAAATGTTGAGTTTTCTTTCCTTTTTTTCTGGACCATTTGATTCATAAATTCTAAAGTTACGGATATCGGATACGTAGGTCCTAATTCAAAATACTTGAAATAAGCTCAAGTCCAATTTTTACCCCATATTTTTTTTAAATTAAAATTTAAAAATTAAAAAAAAAACGCCGAACCGCCGGTTTGGTTCCGGTTCGGAACCGGCGGTTCGGTTCCGGTTCGATTTTTGGCAAACCAGAACCGGCGGTTCAAAAAAACGGCGATTTTGAACCGCCGAACACCTCTAGAGAGAAGGAAGTGAGATTGGGGGCCATAACCATCGGCCAATTGAAATCTATAAGACGCGTGACACACGTTATTTGTAAGTTTTTTGATTTTTTATTTTAAAATATAGTTTATATAGAGATGTATTCTTAAATTTCCCAAAAAAAATCTAGATATGTATTATGGGAGTTTTATTCCACAACTTATACTCATTTACCAATAAAAAAATCTTTCCTTTATTTTTTTAACTTAAAATTTTAAATATTTATAATTTGTTTAAATCAAGTTTATTTTTAATGAAAAATATATCAAATTAATTTTTATTTCACAATTTTCAACTAGACATCCATATGAATATAATAAATTTGATGAATTTATAATAATGGCCGATTGCACAAAAAAATTATATTAGAAAAAATATAAATATTTATTTTCAGTAAAATTAATTGATGCAAAATAAAAATATATTAACTCATTTATTGCTTACATGAAAAATAAATTATGATATATTGTAGTAACTAAAAATAATAAAACATACACCGCACACACACATATATTAAGACTTAATCACATATTACTTTCGTCCCCAAAATTTATTCCTACTTTTTTTTCGTATGTCCAGAAAATTTGTTCATGTAATGGACACTAATTGACTTAACACTCCGCTAATGTGGTACTCTTTCTTGAATTATATTACACCTCATAATACACTCAATAAATATTTTATTAATATTACGCTAATATAATACTCATAACAAAAATCATCAAAAATAAATTTAAAGATCGAAAAATCATTTTCTAATAAGAGAATATTTTATGTGGTGCATCCTACCGGAAAACATTTGGATGATATTGGAAAAAGAGAGCAACTGAACAGGGGGGGCAACTGAACAGGTGGGGGGGGGGGGGGGTTGGATTAAGAGAACTGTTACTCTCCCGACACCCGCCGCCACAACCCCACCATTTTTCTTTTTTATTTCCTTGGCTGCCCTTGTAGCTTTTTTTTTTCGTTTTCGTTTATTCCTTTTTGTTTTGTAATTTTTATTTTAGTTAATTATCTATCTATCTATATATATTATAAAACTTGAATTTTTTTCTTGCACTAGAATGATTTGTCCTAAGTGTTATTTTTATAAATTTTTGATAAATTTTTATTTTTTTAATTACTATCACATATATTATGTATATTGTCATTAATAAATACTTTAATGCCTTAATTATATGTTAGGATTCTCACATACTTTTATCTTTTCCTTAATTATTTTGCTGAATTATGGATCAAATATTTCTGAGTTAACTTTTCTTAAATTATTTTGCTGAATCTATGGAGCACATATTTATTAAAATCCACACCTGTTATAATTGCTAAAATTCCGGATCATATTAATTGTATGTTTAGCTTTCCACATATTAATAAACGGCTTAATACTTAATTATATGTTTAGCTTCTCACTGTTTTAGGAGAAAGTAAGAAAACTGTAAATACGAGTCAATCAATTGTATTCATAACACTGATAGAGGGGCTTTTATATAGGCATTACAATTAGAGTCCTTCCATACATAGGATTCCTAGACATCTAATAGGATCCTACTACCTCTAGAAGGATCTAGAACCTTCCATCTATGTATCTTCCTACAACTAGTATTAGGTAAGACACATCACGGGAATAATAATTCCCGGAACACTCCCCTTGTGTCGAGTACTAATACAACAATGGTGCAGAAGATGTTGCCTTCGTAAAAACCTCTTCCAAGCCAAAACAAAACACCATGGGAAAAATAAAGGCTTGATGAGGAAAAAGATTGCAATGCACCAACATAACATGTCATGTATACTCCTCCTGATGTATACAAAACAACTCCTCCTGATGAGTACCTCAAATCATAGGAGTCAGATGCCAAGTTGCCCTCACAACTATGCCAAGAAAGAACCCAGTGGGAAAAACCTCTTGGTCTTAGTTGAACAGAAGTAAAACGCATCATTGTATGGATGTTCTCATAGGTCGCCTTGTTAAAAACCTTACCAAGTGAAAACCCAATGGAAAAAACAAACCTTGGTCTAAGGACAAAAAGAGCGCGACACATCCAAAGTGCAGAGTCGCTAAAGATTTATCTGAAAGTCAAGTTTTCCAAAGTCTTGACCTTCATGCACTAAATCAATCATAACTTCTTAGATTCAATATGTATCAATGAAACTGTAAGAACTTAAGAAAACTAGACACCCATAGCTTTTCATTCACATACAGTACGTAACCTAGATTGACCTGAGCAGATCACAAATCTTTATCGAAGTTGACTCAGCAAATTACCGGATATATCTTGTCCTACTTTGCTATAATACTTATATGTCACCCAACATGATGGATGTGATCAAATGGTTGGTTTCTTTGGAAAGTAGACACAAACCTTTCCAATGGTACCAATTTCACCATTTTCCAATAAGTGAGCTGCCATGTAGGTCATATGGAAGATAGACTGATACATTTTGGGCAAATTCTGGTATCAATTTTCAAGTGTCCTTTTATCGAGATAGAGCGAACTTCAAACTTCTTGTCAATCACAGATATTGCGTGAGCGCATCCTAGGCCATCATCACAGTGGCTTTACCGTATTATTACGGTTGAGTACATCGAGTCAAATATGAGTACATAATACCGTACTTTTCTCTTAAGACTGCATCATCACTTAAGTTATGACATCGGCTAGTCATTGGGAATCATATAGGCATTACTTTATCGTCTCTTAGGGAAATCGTCCCTTAGATTGCCTTAAATCGATTGATGAATACGCATCATCAAGTGTCCCCAAGATCCTTTCAGTCTTAACTTTGGATTTATCGAAATCTCTTAGTCTCACAAGAGTACATCACTATAAACCCTTAGTTTTACACGCAAAAGCTTCATATCTCTTCTAAATCAAGTATATCGCGCTCTGTGGTTAGTAGCCACTTGATTTGAGTCTGATCCACCACGAGATCCTTTTATCACTTAACTTAGTTCCCCACCAAGATAAGATTTAACCACAAGCTGCATGTCAGCTTCTTTACAAAAATGAGCATAGCGAACATTCTAACAACATAGAGATTTTATACGAGATACGATCAAAATGATCTACCATATTGAGTGCATAACATGACAATATTATATGCCTAAGGGGCAAAATTACGACACAAGCATGGTGTAGTACTATGCACACGCTCGACCTTCTTATAAGGGTGCGTATTTTGGGCTTCTCTAGGGAAACTGTTTTTCAACATTTGAAAGATGAAATTTTAGCGGTGATTTCAGAAAGCGGAGGGAGGATCTGATTCCGTTGACGACCGAGGAAGGGTGATTTCAGACAGCGGAGGGAGGATCTGATTTCAGCCTTGAGCGGCGAGAATGCAGACTGGTCGCGGGTTGCACGGGGTTGGCCGATCTAGGGTTCATGAGGAAGATGTCCGGCCGGTGGGTTGGACATGGATTCTGGTCGCGATAGAGGAAGCAGCAGCCGGCGGAGGTGGCTGAGCGCGACAGCGGTGGAGGGCTAGGGTTTTTGAAGCCTGATTTTTTTTTTTAAAATCTGCTTCTGTTTGTGTATAGTTTTGCCGAGATATACTATTCTGGTTCCCATCTCCACCGTTGAACTTGTAGTTCTGTATATCATTAACATGATATCAAAATTTGAGGCTGATCCGACGGTTAACGAAGCAGGAAACGCAATTTCCGCGTGCTCTCGCAGTGCAGAAAACTGACGCGCGGAAATCGCGATTTTTTTTTTTTTTGGAATTTCAAAAATTCAGAGAGGAAGAAAAATTCTACTGTTAGAGCAACGTGCTGATAACGTGTTTCAGGAGAAGGTAAGAAAACTATAAATACAAGTCAATCAATTGTATTCATAACACTAATAGAGGGGCCTTTATATAGGCATTACAATGAAAGTCCTTCCATACATAGGATTCCTAAATAATGTAAGACATCTAATAGCATCCTACTACCTCTAGAAGGATCTAGAACCTTCCATCTATGTATCTTCCTACAACTAGTATTAGGTAAGACACGTCACGGGAATAACAATTCCCGGAACACTCACATACTTTTGACTTTTCTTTTATTATTGCTAAAATTTCGGTATTTAATATCATCTAAGTAATATTTTTCGTCAAGATTTTTTGGGCAATCTTTTGCTTTTAATCTTTTGCTTGTAATATATATATATATATATATATATATATATATATTACAAATACTTAATTTTTTGTGCAATCTCATGGCTTTTGCCTAGGTGTAATTTTTTTTTTGTCAGTTTTGAGATTTTTTAAAAAATAAAATTAATTGAATATATAATTTAAACTAAATAGGTGATTTATATGGATATTTAATTTTGATTATCCAATAATGATGATTGTTCTCATATTCTGTTTATAGTTTAATTACGAGTTATATGGATGTCTAAATTATTAATTTTAATATTCCATAGTTTTTAATAAATAGTTTAATTATGAGTAATATTACATTTTAAATGCATTCATATATTAATTGTGATTGTCGATAAATATAAATTTTTGATTTTTTGTTCTCTTTTGATTACTCTGTGAGAATCGTCAATTTTATTGTTTTTCATTCAGTATCCTTATATTATACTAAAATTTAGTTTTTTGAGCTTCCTTATTGGTTTGACTTATATGTTATTAGAGCTCTGAGTGGGATATACTGGGTATGTTTGGTTTGGTTTGGTTTTTATATGTTACTAGGATTTTTTTATATATTCCGATTATTTTTTATAGTTGCCCTATTAATTAATTAATCTTTCTATAATCTACATGTTTATAAACTATCTATATATCTATCTTATACTAATTAAATTGAGTTTTTTAGCTTTCTCATTGATCTAACTTATGTTTTTTTGTTTTATTTTTTTATTTCTTCTACTATTGACTTATTAATAATTAATCTACACACACACACACACATATATATATATATATATATATATATATATATATATCAAATTACTAAATTGTGTGTGTATAATATATAAAAATTGAATTATTTTCTACATCCTCATTGATTTGCCTTATATGGCATTTTGTGGTTTTTTTAACAATTTTTTTAATTCTTTCTAATATTGGCTTATCGATTAATTCATATGTATCTGATTGGGCTATGACATGTCCATCTTATAATAAAAGTTCATTGTAAAAATAGGTAATAAAAAACTTATTTGGCACTCTTTATCTATATTTATAATAAGTATCATTTATAAATTTATTCTTGATTTCTCTCAAGTGCAAAAATAGAATAAATTTAGCGGAAAATTTTGTTGTTAATTATTTCCTACGTGTAATTTTCTGAGTTTTGTTGCCACTTTTAAGGGTTTTTAAAATTAAACTAATTGAACCTATAATTAAAACTAACATATAATTTATACTAGTGCATGACCCATCGACTTTCGACGGGACATAATTTTTTTATTTAATTAAGAATCAAACATAAAAATAAACTTATATAAATTAAACACAATAAAAACATATTAATAACAATAACAATGAATAATATTATACATCATATACAAATTTTCAAACTCTGGGGTTACTAAACATAAATGCTTGTTACTGCATCACAATTCTAGATATTCAATAAAATATAATAACCAATAAATATAATATAGTCTTCCTTTTAAAACCTTATGATGTTATCCAAACATCCTTGATGATGTCAAAACTTTGACACTTAGCATCTTGAAGGAGGGCAGACTTCTTGGTCTTCTGTTTGAATGTTCTGGCCTTCAGCATTTAGCCTAATACTAAGAACTGCTCGTAGGCAAGTTCAGCTTTTATCAAAAGAGTGTTACATGATTAAACTTATGATTGGCGCGCAGGCACAATCTTACATAGTATTCTAGATACATACAACTTAAACTATGAACTGTTCGCAGACAAGTTCTTACAGCTTTATGTATTAAAATAAGTTTTATACTTGTATACAACAAGGATAAATTAAGTGTTTGTAAACATATAATAACACAGTAGATTGCGAGTTGTAATCTTTCAAGACAGGCAAATATTTTATTGATATTGAAACAAAGAGTACAATATTTTGCTATTTTGAAAATAAAATTACAAAAATAATACAACACGAGATTCAACTCATGTAATCTAAGTGTCTCCATGGCCTTTTAGGGTCATTCTTGGTACCCTTCCACCAGTTTTGATGAGCGTCCCTGTCTCGATTCAGATATATAGCTCATCCATCATACGACTTATCGAAGACTAGGATCCAATCTTCTGGATGGGTAACCAAGTCATCTTTTCTATGCTTAGACTCCATCTGCTGCTGTAGCAGGAGCGTTCCTTTTTCCAACCTTTTCTCAAACTCCTATGCGGCTTCCTATACCATCCTGCATCTGTTGAATAATGGGGATTCCCTGATAAGAACAACAAAGTGTCTTAGCAGTTCATTCCTCCTCCAGTTCTTGATTTCTTCTGCAGTAGGCTGTCGGTCGGCCGGGAGGTTCCTAGCTTGTGGTTTTTAAACTAGGCTCTTCCAAGGATACTTAAGATCCTGGAATTCTAGTCGATCTCCCTGTATTCTAATGTTCGGCGTTGAAATACGGGCTATATCAGCAGTGATGCTATCTTCAAAAGGAGCTAGCATTTCTTTTTCTTGCTCCAGCCTTGTTTTCCTAGCAGCTTCCCTCGATTCTTTCCCCTTTTTGGCGTCATCAAGGTATGACACCTTCTCATCAAGGCGTTCCAGTATTTGCAAAGTAGCATCCTGTTTCATCTCAAAATTTGTCATTTTCTCAACAAGGGAGGAGAACACCTGCGACATATATTGAATTTTCTTGTCGTGGACTCGAAGCTGGGAACCGGTTTCAATCATAGCTGATGCTGTCTTGGCCTTGGACACGTGTAGCTTTGATTGTTCTTCTCTCAGGATCTGCTTCTGTTTTTCTTGCAATTGGCTCAGGGCCTGCTTGAAGACGTGTGGCAAGATAGTGAAGGCTTCTTCCACTCGGGAGACTTCGTGCCTTAGACCTATCATCTCTTCAACGACAGATGTGTGTAGCCAATCAAGAGATTTTTCCACAGAATATAGAGCGTTGACGACGTCCTGGATGAAAACTGTTTGGAGGCCAAGAGCATGTAATTGCTCTTTCCTTGTGGCTGTCCTAAGAGAGTCTGGTTGGGCGAAATCTTCAACTCCATTCAACCGTCTCAAGTTCACATTGGGACGTGAATTGAGTTGGACATCCTCAGAGGTATTATACCGTCATCGGATTCTAAGGCGGTTGAGGGTGCGGGAGCTTCAGATTCGGGATCAGTGACAGGGGTTGATGATTTCTCTTGTTCGGTAATTGGTTCTGTAGACAAAGGTACAGAAGGGACTGATTCCTCCTACTGTCTCTCAGCTTCCGCCTGCTCCGGCAGAGGGACTGATTCCTCGTGCGGGATGGCGTCGAATTCTTCTTCGGCTTGTTCGGCGACAGGCTCAGGTGCCTATTGCGAAACAGATTGTTCCTCCACGACATGAGGGACTGAATCCTCGTTGTTGGGAACAGTGTCTTGCTGATGGGGAGGAGATTGGTGTTGACTCGAAGTTCCTGCGCCCATATGAGATTCAAATTCTTCGCGACTCATTCTTAGACCATCCTGAAGGGCGTCGTCATCATCATCCGAGTCGGGATCTGATATTGGACTTTCGGGAGATTCCACGGACTTAGCTTTTTCTTTCTTTCGTGCTTCGGTTTTTTCAAACTGATGGCTCTCAATAAGCTCTTTAATGCATAGGTTGTCCCATTGGATCAGGACAGCGACATCTTGAGCGTCCGTCACTTCCAAAACAAATCTTTCTTCATTGCTCCATTCACTCCAATTATACAGGTTGTCGTACGGAGCAAGTCTGTAGTTCTTCCATTAGACAAACCGTTCATAAGCCTGTTCAATTTGCACAGAAAGTAGGGTTTTGGTAATAATTGTGTCCGGGAAGGGGCTGCGTACAGCGCCTGAGTCCGCTGTAGGCATGGGTTCCTCTATAGGTGTGGGATCCTGTATCGGAGAGGGATCTCTTACAGGGGTTGGTACCCTGATAGGAGATGGATCCTTAACGGGTGTGGAATCCCGCATAGGAGAAGTAGCTTTGGCTCCAAAGTGGCAGCCAACTCGCCAGAGTCTTGTATGTTGGCAGATGTCTGAGCATCCGTCATAGCCGCCAAAGGCTCGAGATCTACTATATCGACAGTAATAGGCATCTCTTTCATAGGGGTTGGGCCCTGGAGGATTTTTTCAGTGGGTTGAGCCACGGAAGGAGCATCCTTGGAGGTTTCTGTAGCCTTAACTTTTGAAAGCCTTCTTAGCTTCCTTTTCGGATTCTCAACAGCAACTTGAGTTTTGTTGTGAGATCTTTTTCTCTTTCTTGAAGTCTCCTCGCTTTGAGACTTCGAAGATACATCCCTTGGGTCGACAGAAAGGGGCAATTTTCGAATGTAAGGCCTGTTTGCAATAAGGGGTCCTTTCTTGAAGACAGTGGGTCTGATGCTTCCCATATAAATGCGAGAAGTGATCTTCTTTGCTTTTTCATCTTGTGGAACACCGCATTTGGTCAGAATATAATTCAAAAGCAAACCAAAGGATTTCTTCTGCGAGGCACGCTTAGAAACTTCTTCCTGCAACCGTTTGAGGATGATTGACACCAGTTGACCTTCTCATAGGTCAGAATTGCAACCAGCATCCTGAACCTAAGATTGGTGCACATCTCGAACGCACCTATTCTGTTCTTAATAACACGACAATACAAATCATGTAAATAGACAAAAGGTAACCAAACGTTTTTCTTATGACAAGAGGTATGAGCCATTTCCACCGACGCTGAACCGGTGAACAAGCCATAGTAAGCGGTCAAGAGTTCTTGGGACCCAAAGGTCTCAAGATCCTCCTGTGTCAGGCCATCAGCAGGAAGCTTGTAGATATTCTGGAGTAGCTCTTAGTTAACGTGGTTCTCGACTCCGCGAATGACAGCTGTGATGTCAGCAACATGTCCTCCCTAAGCCAACGAAAGGAAACAAACAGCAGCATTGAGGTAGAACTCCTCAACCAGATGAACATCAAATCGTTCAGCGGTGTGGCTGCCAAGGCGATATAGGCCTTTTTGACGAATCCTAGTGATGACGTACTCCATCGATTCGACGTCATCCACTTCGGAACGAACATGTTCAAGCACGACAGATCTAGAAAAGATCAGTCCGTCGAAGATGTTGGAGAATTTCTTGAGAGAGATGGAAGAGGTCTGGGTAGATGCCATTGTTGATTCTCGAAGAAAAGTTAAAAAAGGATTCAAAGAGAATGTAGTAAACACAAAAAGTTTTGTAGGATGTATGCTCAAGAACTCTTACAATATGCAGAAAGCGTAAAGAGTCTCAAATGGCATTTACAATCCTTTTATAGTGGGCGGCGAAGAAGGGTTTTCAGAGACTGAACGGTCAGATTTAAGGGATGGGAACCATTGATTGAAATGAACGATCACGATGGACTGAGTGTAACCGGTACAACTTATCCATCTAATTTAAAATATGAGCAGGACCCACTTCTGACTTATCAAATTACCCTTATTGCCTGAAACGACGGTGTACAATTAATAAAAAAATTTGAAACATCGCGGCTTTGAAGATACCAATGTCCAGATGTCGTGTAAGGCATTTAATGCAAACAACATATAATAATAACAGGGCACGTGGACATAAAATATGGTTTAAAATAAATAACATGATAATTGATTTCCTATTGTAGGTGATGTATCCGTGAAAATACAGCGTTCCCTCTTAAAAGGTACATACGGGTTTCAATTCGATACAACAGCTTTCGGATGAATGCTGTATTCTTGGGTCGTACTGTATTCCCCCTTAATTATTGCACATGTCAGCTGTAGGATAATTTATATCGCTTGGTTCCTACAGTGCTGTTCTGATAGACTGAGTGTACAGATAACTAACGGTGGATACTGTATTCTTGGGTCTTGCAGCATTCCCCCTCAATTTGCTGAGTAAAAGCATTAAAAACTTACAGGGAGTTGGGCTGTAGCAATCCTAATTCATGTCGAAGTATGCAGAATCTTGCTGTGTCGAGAGGTTTGGTGAAGATGTCGGCTAACTGGATATGTGTATGAACTTTTTCCAGCCGAACATCCTTGTTCTCAACATGATTCCTAATGAAATGATGGTTCATGTGAATATGCTTGGTGCGCGAGTGCAATACAGGGTTGTGAATGATAGCAATTGCACTCGTGCTATCGCACATAATCGGCGTTTCTTTGGCTTCAATTCCATAGTCTGACAGCTGTTGTTGTATCCAAAAGAGCTGCATACAGCAACTACCAGCAACATAGTATTCTGATTCAGCTGTTGAAAGCGAGTTTACCAATTGTTTCTTGCTAAACCAAGACACAAGTCTGGGTCCAAGAAAGTGACAAGTGCCGCTTGTACTCTTCCTATCTAACTTGCAACTTCCGAGATCCGAGTCGTAGTAGCCAACTAAATAGAATCCACATTCTTTAGGATACCACAGTCCCACATCGACTGTTCCTTTGACGTATTTCAGGATTCGTTTAGCTGTTGCGAAGTGTGATTCTTTAGGTGATACTTGATATCGCGCACACACTCCCACAGCAAACTGGATATCGGGCCTGCTAGCCGTTAGGTACAGGAGTGAGCCAATAAGCTTCCTGTAGAGTGATTGATCAACCGGCTTTCCAGCTTCATCATCACTAATTTGCATGGAAGTGCTCATGGGGGTTGACGATGATTTGGAAGTATTCATTCCAAATTTGTTGAGAAGCTCCTTGCTGTATTTTTCCTGGTTGATGAAAATTCCTGTAGGCATCTGCTTTACCTGCAACCCTAGGAAATAACTAAGTTCTCCCATCATACTCATTTCAAATTTACTTTGCATGAGATGAGAGAACCTTTGAAACCAAATATTATATCATCTACATAGATTTGAACCATTAGAAGGTCATCACCTTCCTGTATTTTGAACAAGGTCTTGTCCACAACGCCTTTCTCAAATCAATTATCAATTAGATACTGGGACAAAGTCTCATACCTTGCTCTAGGGGCTTGCTTAAGTCCATACAGTGCTTTCCTTAGCCTGTATACTAGGTCTTCACCTTCTGCATTAACAAACCCTGGTGGTTGTTCAATATATACTTCTTCAGCAAGGTCTCCTTCAGGAATGCACTTTTGACGTCCATTTGGTATACAATGAAGCTCTTATGGGCGACAAAGGCTAAAAATATCCTTATGGCTTCTAGTCTGACTACAAGGGCAAATGTCTCATCGTAGTCTATGCCTTCTTCCTGTCTGTAGCCTTGGGCGACTAGTCGGGATTTATTCCTGATAATGAGTCCATTTCTATCCTTCTTGTTTCTAAATACCCATTTAGTTCCAATTACTGATTGATGCGTAGGTCTGGGTACAAGATACCATACGTTGTTTCTTTCGAACCGTTAAGCTCTTCTTCCATAAATGTGATCCAATGAGAGTTGTTGAGAGCTTCTTTGGTAGAAACAGGTTCAGATTGGGCTAAGAATACATCAATAGTGCACATGTTAAGTCTTCTAAGCTCGGATTGAGATTTCCATTTAGGAAATGGTTATATCTCAGTATCTAGTTCTTCTTGTGCACACAATACATTTCCTTGTGTACTCTGTATTCTCCTATGGGTAGAAACACCAGCATCAATGTTTCCTATGATCAGCTCTTGTTGGTGATCTCTCAACCATCTTCTGTCGGGTTCTAATTTGGGGTCCCGTACTGTATCTTGAGTTGCTGTAGTTTCGGCTTCAGCTTATACACCATCGGCTTTATCTATGTCAGTTCTTACAGCTGCGGGGTTGATTTCTAGGTCAACGACAGGTTCGATAGGAGTTGGTGGATCTATGATGGTAAGTTTTTGGATGTTCTGAGAAAGGTATTCTACTCCTGTAGGATCATGGCGAGGTTCATCGAACACTACATGAACTGATTCCTCAATTGTTAGCTTCTTTTTATTGAAAATCCTGTAAGCTTTGCTAATAGAGGAATATCCTACAAATATCCCTTCATCCGATTTCTCATCGAAGGTTCTAAGTTGATCCTTACCGTTGTTCAAAACATAACATCTGCATCCAAATATGTGAAAGTACGAAACTAACGGAGTTTTGTTATTCCATACCTCGTATGATGTTTCCTTGTGATGCTTGTTGATGATACAACAATTTTGAGTGTAGCATGTTGTATTGGTGGCTTCACCCCATAAACGTTGTGGCAAATTGCTTGCGGCAATCATTGTCCTTGTTGCTTCCTTCAGCGTCCTGTTCTTTCGCTCGGCAACACCATTTTGTTGAGGTATACGGGCAGCTGAGTATTCATGCTGTATCCCATTCCCCGAACAGTACTGCTTAATAAAGCGGTTAGTAAATTCTGTACCACTGTCGGAACAAATGGACATGATACTCGACCCTTTTTCATTTTGAAGCTTTCTCAGGTGCTCGGGCAGCTTTGATGTTGTTTCCTTCTTCTTGCTTAGGAAAATTGTCCAAGCATACTTGGAATAATCATTAACAATAACGAGACAGTATTTCTTACCTCCCAAACTTACCGGGTCTACAGGACCATAGAGATCCATATGTAGCATTTCCAAAACTCTGTTGGTGGAAATGTAGGATTTGCTTTTCAGGGTGGACTTGATTTGCTTGCCTTTCTGACAGGGTCCACAAACGCTGTCTTTTTGGAATGAAACGTTTGGCAATCCTCTAACCATTCCCTGTCTGGAGAGTTTGTTGATAGTCTTGAAGTTGACGTGTGACATCCTCTTGTGTCATAGCCAGCTTAGATCTGCAGTGCCTTTGGCAACAAAATAAGGAATTGTGGAGCTCGTGGGCATCCAGTCAGCAATATACATATTGCCTGATCTGCTTCCTGTGAGCACAACTTCTTTGGTTAGGATGTTCCTAACTCTACAGTGATTTATATATAACTTGTTGGCCACTAAGTATATTGGATACAACTTGGAAAGTGTTTTGAACAACAAGCTGTACGGTTTTTAATTCTGAGTGCGTAGCGGAAGTCTTAAATACAGTAAGTTGTTGTGGATACAGCAACTCGATGTGCAGTGTATACTTAAATAATCACAGTTTAATAAAACAATAAAAGCAGAAGGTAACTAACACAGTATTTAAAGTGGTTCGAGGTAAACCCCTCTACGTCCACTGGTCCTCCAAACAGGAGTAAAAAGTTTATTACAATTACTGCGTACACAACTATGTAATTATAACAACACTTAATCAATATATCGTTCACAC
The DNA here is from genome assembly GCA_033398695.1 of Orobanche coerulescens. Taxonomy (NCBI): domain Eukaryota; kingdom Viridiplantae; phylum Streptophyta; class Magnoliopsida; order Lamiales; family Orobanchaceae; genus Orobanche; species Orobanche coerulescens. Next base: position 138,994,003 of record CM065804.1, read on the forward strand.
AGATTTATATAAAGATCTTAGCTTTCAACCGTTCATACAGATTGGTTTGAGCTAACACTTTGACTGGCTTCTTCACACACAGTTCTGAAGCTTCGTCTTCTTCGATGCAAGTCCTTCACACACAGTTCGGGAGTAGCAAAGATTCCTCAGTCCACACAGGGCTGATATGAGTTTGTTCAATGATAGAACAGGGTTTGAACAACAGCTATGACTTTCTGGGCTATAAGCTGATGATGTGTTGTTCAAGGTTTTGAGCACTGTATATCTCTTATATCTGAATAGTAGAAAGCTTGGGGAGATATGGTTTGCTCTGAATATTTCTTGTAAGCTTGATTGTTTGTAAGTCGATCTTTCGTGTAGTTCAGACGTTCAGTTTTGTGTAGTTTTTGATCTTCAAACTCTTGAGATATATATAGCCTTCTGAAATATATCCGTTTGAAATATATTTGTTGAGCAAGATTCTGCGACAACTGATATTTGACTGAGATCCGAATATTGCGGGATTTTGAAGATCTTCTGACTTACAGTATTTAAATACTTTATCCTTTAGTATTTAAATACTTCTTTATCAACGGGACTTGACTTCTAGCGAATACTGAAGATTCCTTCTTGACTTGTTGAGAGCTGTATGGAAGGTATCAATGTATTGATATTCGAGACAGTTTCCATACTTTGGCTTTGCGGGACTCTTTGCTGTATGATCAATATATTGTATTGTTGGGACTGCGAGAAGTCTTCGATACAGGTTTGATACATGATCATCTTTTCGATACAGCTAGAGGTGGTATTCAGGATTTGGCATATTGTCAAAACATTCTGACAATACGATCAATACAGGTCAGCATCGATACAGGGATTTGTTATCCCAACAATTTCCCCCTTTTGATAATTTGCCAAGTCCTTCCGAGTCTTCCTTTTTGAAACCATATGATGTTTATCCAAACATCCTTGATGATGCTAAAACTTTGGCACGTAGCGGTTTGAAGTAGGGTAGACTTCTTGGTCTTCTTTCGAATGTTCTGGCCTTCGGTTTTTGGCCTAACACTAAGAATTGCTCGCAGGCAAGTTCAGCTTTTATCAAAAGAAAGTTACATTGAAAACTTATGATTGGCGCATAGGCACAATCTTACATTGTTTTCTAGATGCATACAACTTAAACTATGAACTGTTCGCATACACGTTCTTACAGCTTGTGCATGGGATAGATTTCATAATATGAATACAGTAAGAATAAATAACGTGACTGTAAACAAAAATGAACACAGTAGATTACGTGTTGTAATCTTTCAAGACAGGCAAAAATTTTATTGATACTGAAAATAGAGTACAAGGTTTGCTGTTTTGAAAGTAAAATTACAATCAAATAATACACTAAGGTATTCAGCTCCTAAAGTCAAAGTGTCTCCATGGTCGCTTGGGAGGGTCATTCTTGGTGTTTCGCCACCAGTTCTGGTGAGCGTCCTTGTCTCGATTCTGATAAATTGCATGTCCTTCATAAAATTTATCAAAGACTAGGATCCAGTCTTCTGAATGGGTCACCAAGTCACCTTTTCGATGATTTGACTTCATCTGCTGCTGTAGCGGGAGTGATCCGTCTTCCAGCTTCATCTTGAATTCCTCGGCGGCTTCCTATACCATTATGCATCTATTGAATCAATCGGATTCCCTGATAAGTACAACGAAGTATCTTAACAGTTTATTTCTCCTCCAGTCTTTGATCTCTACAGCGGTAGGTTGACGGTCTGCCGGGAGGTTCATAGAGTGCGGCTTTCGGACTAGGCTTTTCCAAGGATACTTAGGATCCTGGAATTCTGGTCTATCTCCCTGTATCCTCACGTTTAACGTTGAGATACGGGCTATATCAGCAGTGATGGAGTCTTCAAATGGAGCTAAGTACTCTTTTTCTTGCTCTAACCTCGTTCTCCTGGAGGCTTCCCGTGCTTCTTCCCCCTTTTTAGCATCATCAAGGTATGATACCTTTTCATCAAGATGCTCCAGGATCTCCAAAGCGGTATCCTATTTCGTCTCCATATTTGATATTCTCGCAACAAGTGAGGAGAGCACCTGCGACATATCCTTAATGTTATTGTCATGAGCTCGCAGTTGGGAACCGGATTCGATTAGAGCAGATGCGGTCTTGGCCACAGATACGCGTAGTTTCGATTGCTCTTCTCTCAGGATCGTTTCTTGCTTCTCTTGCAGATTGCTCAGGGCTTGCTTGAAGACTTCTGGCAAGACAGTGAAGGCTTCGACTATTCGATAGACTTCATGCTTTAATCCAGTCATTTCTTCAACAGCAGATGTGTGAAGCCTATCCAGGGCCTTTTCTACTGAGTGTAAAGCATTGACTGCGTCCTGAATAAATACAGTTTGGAGGCCAAGAGCATATAATCGCTCTTTTCTTGTTTCAGTTCGGGGAGAATCTGGATGGGCGAAGTCTTCTACTCCATTCAACCTTCTCAAATTCACATTAGGGAATGAATTGAGTTGGACATCCTCAGGTATAGTACCCTCGTCGGATTCCAAGGCGGTTGATGGGGCGGGAGCAACTGTTTCAGTTTCGGCGGGAGGAGGTGTGGTATCCTCCTGTTTCGAAGAGGTATCTGTAGACATGGATACAGGAGGGACCAATTCCTCCTGGTGTCGCTCAGCTTCCGCCTATTCCGGCAGAGAGACTGATTCCTCTTGCTGGAAGGCGCGTGATTCTTCTTCTTCGACGGCGACAGCAGGCTTGGGTGCCTGTTGCGAAACATTTTCTTCTTCCTCGACATGAGGGACTGAGTCCTCATTGTCGGGAACATTGTCTTGCTATGGCGAAGGGGACGATTGATGGGTGGATATCTCTTAATCTTTCTTAGCTTGGGCTTCCTCTCGACTCATCCGCAAACCAGCTTGGAGTGCGTCGTCATCATCATCGGAATCAGGATCAGATTTTGGACTGTCGGGAGCTTTCATTGACAAAGCTTTTCCTTTCCTACTGGCCTCATCCTTATCAAGCAGATTACTCTCAATTAGCTCTTTTACGAATAAGTTGTCCCATTGGATCAGGACAACAATTTCTTGGGTGTCCGTCACTTCCAAAACGAACTTCTCTTTGTTACGCCACTCACTCCAGTTGTACAAGGTTTCGTACGGAGCAAGTCTAAAATTCTTCCATTGGATAAATCGCTCGAATGACTGCTCAATCTGCATGAAAATCAGAGTCATGGAAATTATTGTGTCAGGGGAGGGATTCCGTACAGCGTCTGGGTTTGCTGTAGGAAGGGGTTCCTCTACAGGTGTGGGATCCTGTATAGGAGAGGGATTCCTTACAGGGGAAGGTGCCCCGAAGGAGGGTGGATCCTGAATGGGTGTGGAATACCGTATAGGAGAGGTATTCATTACAGGGGATGGTGCCCCGAAGGAGGGTGGATCCTGAACGGGTGTGGAATCCCATATAGGAGAGGTAGCTATTGGCTCCAAACAGGCAGCCGACTCGCCATAGTCTTTTGAGATGGCAGATGTCCTTGTATCCATCGTTGCTGCCAAGGGCTCGGGATCTACTGTCGATACAGTAGCGGGCATCTCTTCCACAGGGGCTGGGCCCTGGGGTAGTTGATCAGTGGGTTGCGCCACGATAGGAGCATCCTCGGAGGGTTCTGTAGATTTAGCTTTCGTGAGCCTCCTTAGCTTCCTTTTCGGCTTCTCAGCAGCAGCTGGTGTCTTGCTGTGAGATCTTTTTCTTTTCTTTGAAGATTCGACACTTTGGGAGTTAGAAGAAACATCTCTCGGATCGGCAGACAAGGGCATTCTTCGGATGAATGGTCGGTTGGCGATCAGGGTGCTCTGGTTAAAGGCCGAAGACTTGAAGCCTCCTAAATAGATCCGGGAACTTATTTTCTTCGCCTATACGGATTGTGGAAGTCCGCACTTCGTCAAAATGTGGTTTAGAAACAAACCAAACGATTTCTTTTGCGACGCAGGTTTTGACACCTCTTCCTGCAAATGCTTCAGAATAATCTGACAATAATTGACCTTTTCACAGGTCATACTTGCTACCATCATCCTAAACCTAAGATTTGTGCACATCTCAAAGGCACCTGTGCGATTCTCGATGATACGGCAATAAAAGTCATGCAAGTACAAGAACGACAAACATAAATTTTTCTTGTGACAGGTAGTGTGAACATATTCCACCGAAGCTGTTCCGGTGAACAGGCCATATTACTCGGTCAACAGCTCTTGAGACCCAAAAGTCTTAAGGTCTTCCATAGTCAGGCCATCAACGGGCAGCCTGAAGATGTTCTGGAGAAGTTATTGGTCGACGTGGATCTACACTCCGCGGATAATGGCGATGATGTTAGCGACGTGGCCTCCCTGGGCCAACGACAGAAAGCGGACGGAAGCGTTGAGGTAGAAGTCCTCAACCAAATGTACGTCGTATTTCTCGGCGGTGTGGCTCCCGAGGCGGTAAAGGCCTTGCTGACGAATTCTGGTGATGATGAACTCCATGGATTCGACGTACAGATCTGGAGAATATCCGTCCATCAATGATGTTCGAGGCTTTCTTCAGAGAGGTGGAAGATGTCTGAGTGGACGCCATTGATGAATCTCAAGAAAAGATGAAAAAGATTCAAGAAGAATATGCAGTAAACACAGAAAACTTGTAGGCTCAATTGCTTGAGTGCTCTTAAAATATGCAGAAGGCGTAAAGAGTCTCAAATGGCATTTGCAGTCCTTTTATAGTAGGCGGCGAAGAAGGGTTTTCAGAGAACGAATGGTCAGATTTAAGGGATGGGAACCGGTGTTTGAAATGAACGGTCAGAATGGACTGAGTGTAACTGGTACACTTATCCATTGAATTTTAAAATAGGAGCGGGTCCCACTTCTGACATTTGTTGTTACCCTTAATGCCTAAAACGACGGTATTAAATATTAAACAATTTGAAAACATCGCGGCTTTTGAGATTTGATTGTCCAGATGTCGTGTAAGGCATTTAATGTAAACGACGTTTGATATGAAAACAGGGCACGTGGACAAAAATTATTTTTAAAATTAAATATTATAATATATAATGAGTCGAAATCCCATAGTATGTGCTGTATCAGCGACGATACAGCATTTCCCCTTAAAAGGTACATATAGGTAGAGCTGCAAACGGTTCGGATTCGAGTCGAGTACACCCGATCTCGAGTCGAGTTTTTCAGTTTTGGAATTCGGGTCGAGTTATCCCGAGTCGAGTCGAGCAGCATATAAGCCTGCCGAGTTCGACCCGGTCGGGTACACTCGGGTCACTCGAGTAGCTCGTCGAGCCGGGTGGGTTGGGTATGATTCGGGTCGAGTCGGTTGTACCTGTTTTTCTGACATTTTCTGCATATTTGTCTATAAAATTCACTCAAAAAGAAGAATACACTGAAAAAATCGAGTTGGTATGGCTGCTCGACTTTTATGGCTCCACTTCCGAATTCCGATAGCAATTCCCGATGGTCGGGAAGAAACGATGGACTTCGACTGGTATGGCTGCTCGGGACAGTGGATCGAGTCGTGACTCGTGTGTACCGGGGTGTGTGTGTGTGCACCGGGGTGTGTGTGTGTGTGTTTGAGAACAGAATGAAAGTCAAGCGGGTGGTGGCGGGGTGAGAGAATAAAGAGTCACTGGACTGCACCTGCACTGTGCACGGGTTTAATTAACCTAGCTGAGTCGGGTACCTGACGGGTCGAGTCGAATCCGGGTCATCTAATCGAGTACTATGTCGGGTAGGCGAGTATACCCGACTCGACCCGAGTACGAAAATGAGCTCTCGATACGCGCCGAACTTGACTGGGTCGGACTCACGGAACCGAGTCGAGTACAAGAAAATTGAGTCGAACCCGGGTATACTCGACCGGATCTGCAGCTCTACATATAGGTTTCAATTCCATACATCAACTTTTGGATTAATGCTGTATTCATGGGTCATACTGTATTCCCCCTTAATTATTGCACACGTCAGCTGTAGGATGATTCATATTGCTCTGTTCCCTACATTGCTGTATTGAAGGCTCTGAATGTACAGATAATTAATGGTGGATACTGTATTCTTGGGTCTTACAGCATTCCCCCTCAATTGTTGAGTAAAAACAGTAAATACTTACAGGGAGTCAGGCTGTAGCAATCCCAATTCTTGTCGAAGCATGTTGAATCTTGCTGTGTCGAGAGGCTTGGTGAAGATGTCGGCTAACTGAATATCTGTATGAACCTTTTCTAGCCGAATATCCTTGTTCTCGACATGATTCCTTATGAAATGATGCTTCATGTTTATATGCTTAGTGCGCGAGTGCAATACAAGGTTGTGCATTATTGCAATTGCATTCATGCTATCACACATGATTGGCGTTTCCTTGGCTTCAATCCCATAATCTGACAACTGTTGGTGCATCCAAAGGATCTGCATACAGCAACTACCAGCAGCATAGTATTCTGATTCAGCCGTGGAAAGTGAGTTTGCCAATTGCTTCTTACTGAACCAAGAGACAAGTCTAGGTCCAATAAAGTGACAAGTTCCACTTGTACTCTTCCTATCTAGCTTGCAGCCTCCGAGATCCGAGTCGCTGTATCCAACTAAATCGAATCCGCCTTCTTTAGGATACCACAGTCCTACATCGACTGTTCCTTTAATATACTTAAGGATTCATTTAGCTGTATTGAAGTGTGATTCTTTGGGTGCTACTTGATATCTCGCACACACTCCTACAGCAAACTGGATATCGGGCCTGCTAGCCGTTAGGTACAGGAGAGAGCCAAAAAGCTTCCTATAGAGTGATTGGTCAACCGGCTTTCCAGCTTCATCAGCACTAATTTGCACGGAAGTGCTCATGGGGGTTGACGATGATTTGGAAGTGTTCATCCCAAATTTGTTGAGAAGCTCCTTGCTGTATTTTTCCTGGTTGATGAAAATTCCTGTAGGCAACTGCTTTACCTGCAATCGTAGGAAATAACTAAGTTCTCCCATCATACTCATTTCAAATTTACTTTGCATGATATGAGAGAACCTTTGACATAAAGCAAGGTTAGTTGAACCAAATATAATGTCATCTACATAGATTTGAACCATTAGAAGGTCATCACCTTCCTGTATTTTGAATAAGGTTTTGTCCACAGCACCTTTCTCAAATCCATTATCGGTTAGATACTGGGACAGGGTCTCATACCATGCTCTAGGGGCTTGCTTAAGTCCATACAGTGCTTTCCTCAGCCTGTATACTAAATCGATGCCGTCTGTGTTGTCAAACCCTGGTGGTTGTTCAACATAAACTTCTTCGAAAAGGTCTCCATTTATGAATGTACTTTTGACGTCCATTTGGTATACAATGAAGCTCTTATGGGCGGCAAAGGCTAAAAATATCCTAATGGCTTCTAGTATGGCTACAGGGGCAAAAGTTTCATCGTAGTATATGCCTTCTTCCTGTCTATAGCCTTGTGCGACTAGTCTGGATTTATTCCATATAATTAGTCCGTTTCCATCCTTCTTGTTTCTAAATACCCATTTGGTTCTAATAACTGATTGATGCGTAGGTCTGGGTACAAGATACCATACGTTGTTTCTTTCGAAACCGTTAAGCTCTTCTTCCATAGATGTTATCTAATGAGAATTATTAAGAGCTTCTATGGTAGAAACAGGTTCGGACTGGGCTAAGAATACATCAATAGTGCACATATTGAGTCTTCCATTCAGGGAATGTTGATATCTTAATATCTAGTTCTTCTTGTGCACACAGTACATTTCCTTGTGTACTCTGTATTCTCCTATGGGTAGACACACTAGCATTAATGTTTCCGATGATCAGCTCTTGCGGGTGATCTCTCAACCATCTTCGGTCGGGTTCTAATTCAGGGTCCCGTACTGTATCGAGAGTTGCTGTAGTTTCGGCTTCAGCTTGTATAACATTGGCTTCATCTACGTCGATTCTTACAGCTGCGGGGTTGATTTCTAGGTCAACGACAGGTCCTATGGGAGTTGGTGGATCTAAGATGGAAAGTTGTTGGATGTTCTTAGTAACAGCTTCTACTCATGTAGGGTCATGGTGAGGTTCGTCGAACACTACATGTACTGATTCATCGATCATCAGCTTCCTTTTATTAAAGATCCTGTAAGCTTTGGTGATGGAGGAATATCCTACAAAAATTCCTTCATCTGACTTCTCATCAAAGGTTCTAAGTTGATCCTTCCTATTATTCAACACATAGCACCTGCATCCAAAAATGTGAAAGTACGAAACTAAAGGAGTTTTGTTGTTCCATACCTCGTATGCTGTTTTGTTGTGGTGTTTGTTGACGATACAGCGGTTTTGAGTGTAACATGCTGTATTGGTTGCTTCACCCCAGAAACGCTGTGGCAACTTGCTTGCGGCAATCATTGTCCTTGTTGCTTCTTTCAGCATCCTATTCTTTCGCTCGGCAACACCATTTTGTTGAGGTGTACGGGCAGCTGAGTATTCATACTGTATCCCATTTTCCGAACAGTATTGCTCTATAAAGCGATTAGTAAATTCTGTACCTCTGTCGGAACGAATGGACACGATACTCGATCCCTTTTCATTTTGAAGCTTTCTCAGGAGCTCGGGCAGCTTTGATGTTGTTTCCTTCTTCTTGCTTAGGAAAATTGTCCAAGCATACGTGGAGTAATCATCATCAACAACAACGAGATAGTATTTCTTACCTCCCAAACTTACCGGGTCTACATGACCATAAAGATCCATGTGTAGCATTTCCAACACTCTGTGGGTTGAAAGGTAGGATTTGCTCTCCAGGGTGGACTTGATTTGCTTGCCTTTTTGACATGGTCCACACACACTGTCTTTTTGGAATGATACATTCAGCAATCCTCTAACCAGTCCCTGTCTTGAGAGCTTGTTGATCGTCTTGAAGTTGATGTGTGACATCCTTTTGTGCCATAGCCTGCTTAGATCTGCAGTGCCTTTGGCAACTAAACAAGGAATAGTGGAGCTCGTAGGCATCCAGTCAGCAATATACATATTACCTGATCTGCTTCCTGTGAGCACAACTTCTTTGGTCAGGATGTTCTTGACTCTACAGTGATCTATATAGAATTTCACCGAGAACTGTTTGTCAACTGGCTAATACTAAGTAGATTGTACTGTAAGCCTTCAACATGAGCTACATCAGTGACTTTGAATTTTTCGACAAGAAGGTTTCCTTTTCCTCTTGTTCTTCCTTTAGATTTATCACCGAAGCGAACTTTTGGACCGCGACCTTCTACGAAATCTGATAGCTTGCTTCTATCTCCTGTCATGTGTCGGGAGCATCCGCTATCGAAGTACCATATGTCCTTCTCCAAAATGTCATGTAGCACATAAATTATGTAGATTTAGATCCCCTTTGATTGTTGGGTCCGTGAATGTTAGTGCCTTTAGGTACCCAAACTTTCCTGACAGCAATTGGTTTACTGTAGGTAACATTTGGTACAGATTTGCGGAATCTACGTGGGGCATGTACGTAGTTACTGTATCTATGATAATCATTATGCATGTAAAAATCAGGGTTATTATTATTAATCCAGTACATATGCCGTCTCGGAGGTGGAGCCATTTTCGTTGACCTTGAAGCTTGCCTTCTGGGTCTCCAGTTAGATTCCCAACTCTGTTGTTGATACTGTGCGGACACTTGCTGTCTTGATGGATGATGAGGCTCCTGTATCCAATACCTAGGCGTGCTGTACTGAAAGTACTGCCGTGCGGGCCTTTGGTATTTGGATACAGCCTTCTTTCTAAACGACTGTTGGCGCTGTTGATATCTTCGGGGAGCATGCTGTTGCGTGCGCCTTACAGGTTGGAACGGCTTATGATTCCAATGTCTTGAATAGGATTGCGGAGGCGGAATGGCAGCCTTTGCTTTTCGCGGTGCAGTAGGTTCCTTCACAGGACTAGGAGTATCTTCCGATACAGGAATGTGTTCCACACGCTTGACGAACACAGTACTAGTTTTCCCTTTGTTGGAAAATGAGCTGTATCATAAGCCATTTTTATCATGAGCATGTTGGCAGTGCTTAGAATTTCTTCCATTCGTTTGGATGATTTCTCGAAAGATTTCAGAATGGTCTCAAGTTCGCTTTCTCGTTTCTCGAGAGTATTAAATTTAGGTTGAAGTAGAACAAAATCATTTGTCTTGCTTCCATTTTTGAGACTTAGTCTCACTTAGTTCATGAGCAAGTTGATGATTGCTCTCCACGAGTTTTTCATGCTCGACCTTGCTGTTTTCACAATCAATAGACATATTTTCATAATTTATCTTTAGCAAGTCGTTTTCTTCTTTCAGCTCTATGTTGGAAAGTTGAAGCTGAATGTTTTCATTCTTCAAAGACTCGTGGGCTTTTTGAATATTTTTAAATTCATTCATCATGTTTTCGAAAGTATGCGATGCATTTACTGGAATAGCTGAGATTGAGCTTACCTCATTATCGCTATCTTCTTCTTCCGGAATGTCATTTGCCATAAAGCACATGTATGCCTTATCTTCGAACTCATCATCAGATGAATCACTTTCAGTAACCACCTGAAGGCATTCTTCGGATTTGGATGGTGTGGGGGAGGCTTCTGATTCTCCTATCAGTGCCTTGAGCTTGTTTTTCCAACCACGTCTTCGTTCATCCCTCTCTTGTTGCTCGGCTTCTGGCAACCTTTGAACTTTGGGATGAGGATATTTGTTTGCATAATGTCCTGGTTTCCTGCAATTATAGCATAGGTTAGCGTTACCAGAGGAAGTTTCAGTCCTTACCTTGCGAACAGGCTTGGGCATGTAGGGAGTCTTTCCAGACTGTTTGATGAACTTTTTGAATTTTTGCATATGGAGCGCCATTTCATATTGTGACAGGATATCATCGTCATTGTCCGCATTTTTGTAATTCGGCTTTGATGGGCTGGGCATGCTGTGTCGACGGTTAGATACAGCGGCTAAGGCTGTAGTCCTAGCTGGAGATTCTTCAACTTTTTCTCTCCAGTCTATATCATACTCGAAAGCTTTGAGGTCAGAAAAGAGATCAAAGGTAGATATTTCACTAAGATTACACGACACACGCATAGCTGTGGTCTTAATGTCCCATCGGGCAGGGAGAGATCTAAAAATATTTAAGTTTTTCTCCCTTTGAGTATAAATTTTGCCCAAATCTTCAAGTTCACCAACAATTCCAGTGAATCTGAGGTCAAGTTCTTCAAGTGTTTCAGTTGGTTTCATTTCAAATGATTCAAATTGCTGAGTTAGTTTTGAAATTTTATTTGCTTTGGAGAGCTCAGTTCCCTCACAAATCAACTTGAGTTTATCCTAGATATCCTTGGCTGTTTTACAGCTCTTTACCTTCGAGAATGTGCCTTTGTCGAGAGTGACAAACAACGCATTCTTCGCAACATTGTCGAGGTTGGCGCACTTTCTTTCATCTGTGGTCCATTGTTCGCGCTCCTTCTCGAGCATCTCAGCATGGGCTTGGCCTTCAATCCTTGCGGCCGTATTTACCTTCATGATCTTAATGGGGCCATCCTGTATAACAAAAATCATCTCTTCGTGCATTGCTCCAAGATGAGCCTCCATCCTGATTCTCCAATCATCAAACTCATTAATAGAGAACATAGGTACTTTGTTGATAATTTATGTATCCATATGAGAATGTAGGAATGAAAAAGACTGTTTTATAAAATAAGTGATTTTGGATCTGATTCGGTTAAAAATATGACTGATTCTTTTTAGAACCAACCGCTCCGATACCACTTGTTGGCCACTAAGTATACTGGATACAACTTGGAAAGTGTTTTGAACAACAAGCTGTACGGATTTTAAATCTGAGTGCGTAGCCGAAGTCTTAAATACAGTAAGTTGCTCTGGATACAACAACTCGATGTGCAGTGTATACTTAAATAATCACAGTTTAATAAAACAATAAAAGCAGAAGGTAACTAACACAATATTTAAAGTGGTTCGAGGTAAACCCTCTACGTCCACTGGTCCTCCACACAAAAGTAAAAAGTTTATTATAATTGCTACGTACACAACTACGTAATTATAACAACCCTTAATCAATATATCGTTCACACAGATTGATATAAAGATCTTAGCTTTCAACCGTTCACACAGATTGGTTTGAGCTAACACTTTGACTGGCTTCTTCACACACAGTTCTGAAGCTTCGTCTTCTTCGATGCAAGTCCTTCACACACAGTTCGGGAGTAGCAAAAATTCCTCAGTCCATATAGGGCTAATATGAGTTTGTTCAATGATAGAACAGGGTTTGAACAACAGCTATGACTTTCTGGGCTATAAGCTGATGATATATTGTTCAAGGTTTTGAACACTGTATATCTCTTATATCTGAATAGTAGAAAGCTTGGGGAGATATGGTTTGCTCTGAATATTTCTTGTAAGCTTGATTGTTTGTAAGTCGATCTTTCGTGTAGTTCAGATGTTCAGTTTTGTGTAGTTTTTGATCTTTAAACTCTGGAGATATATATAGCCTTCTGAAATATATCCGTTTGAAATATATCCATTGAGCAAGATTCTGCGACAACTGATATTTGACTGAGATCCAGATATTGTGGGATTTTGAAGATCATCTGAATTACAGTATTTAAATACTTTATCCTTTAGTATTTAAATACTTCTTTATCAATGGGACTTGACTTCTAGCGAATACTGAAGATTCCTTCTTGTCCTATTGAGAGCTGTATGGAAGGTATCACTGTACTGATATTCGAGACAGTTTCCATACTTTGGCTTTGTGGGACTCTTTGCTGTATGATCAATATATTGTATTGTTGGGACTGCGAGAAGTCTTCGATACAAGTTTGATACATGATCAGATTTTCGATACAGCTAGAGGCGGTATTCAGGATTTGGCATATTGTCAAAACATTCTGACAATACAATCGATATAGGGCAGCATCGATACAGGGATTTGTTATCCCAACAAAACTTCACCGAGAACTGTTTGTCACAGAACTCGGTAATACTAAGTAAATTGTACTGTAAGCCTTCAACATAAGCTACATCGGTGACTTTGAATTTTCCTACAAGTAGGGTTCCCTTCCCTCTTGTTCTTCATGTGCGGAAACTTGCTGTTGCGAGAAATGATGGGGCTCCTGTATCTAATAACTAGGCATGTTGTACTGAAAGTACTACTGTGCGGGCCTTTGATATTTGGATACAGCCTTCTTTCTGAACGGCTGTTGGCGCTGTTGATATGCTCGGGGAGCATTCTGTTGAGTACGGATTACAGGTCTGAATGGCTGGTGATTCCGCTGTCTGGAATAGGACTGAGGTGGCGGAATGACAGCTTTTGCTGTTCATGGTGCAACGGGTTTCTTCACATGACTTGAAACTTCTTCCGATACAGGAATGTGTTCCACACCCCTGGTGAACACAGTACTAGATTTCCCTTTATTGGAAAATGAGCTGTATCCTATGCCACTTTTATCATGAGCATGTTGCCCAGTGCTTAGAATTTCTTTCATTCTTTTGGATGATTTCTCGAAAGATTTCAGAATGGTCTCAAGTTCTCTTTCTCGTTTTTCGAGAGTTTTTACTTTGGCTTGAGGCAGAACAAAATCATTTGTATTTCTTTCACTATGAGATTTAGTCTCACTTAGTTCATTAGCAAGTTGATGATTGCTCTCCATGAGTTTTTCATACTCGTCTTTGCTGTTTTCACAATAAATAGACATATTTTCGTAATTTACTTTCAGCAAGTCATTTTATTCTTTCAGCTCTAAGTTAGAAAGTTGGAGCTGTATATTTTCATTTTTCAATGTCTCATGGGACATTTGAGTGGTCTTAAACTCATTCATCATGTTTGCAAAAGTATGAGATGCATTGGAGGGAATTGCTGAAGTTGAGCTTACCTCATCATCGCTATCTTCATTTTCCGGAATGTCCTTGGCCATAAAGCACATATAGGCTTTATATTCGAAATCATCATCAGATGAATCACTGTCAGTGACTACCTGAAGAAATTCTTCGGATTTTGATGGTGCAGGAGAGGCTTCTGATTCACCAATCAGGGCCTTGAGCTTGTTTTCCCAAGCACGTCTTCTTTCATCCTTTTCTTGTTGCTCGGCTTCCGGTAACCTTTTGAACTTTGGGATGAGGACATTTATTTGCATAATGCCCTGGTTTCCTACAATTATAACACAAGTTAGCATCACCAGAGGAAGTTTCAGTACTTACCTTGTGTACAGGCTTGGGCCTGTATGGAGTCTTTCCTGACTACTTGATAAACTTCTTGAACTTATGCATGAGGAGCGTCATTTCGTCTTGCGACAGGATATCGTCGTCGCTGTCAGCATTCTTATGAATGGTCTTTGATGAGATCGGCATGCTATGTCTTCGATTGGATATAGCGGCTAAGGCTGTAGTCCTGGCAGGAGATTCTTCAGCTTTCTCTCTCCTGTCTATATCGTACTCAAATGCTTTGAGGTCAGAAAAGAGATCAAAAGTAGATATTTCACCTAGATTGCACGACACACGCATAGTTGTGGTCTTAATGTCCCATCGGGCAGGGTGTGATCTGAAAATTTTTAGGTTTTTCTCCCTTTGGGTATAAATATTGCCTAATGCTTCAAGTTCACCAACAATGCCAGTGAATCTGAGGTCAAGTTCCTCAAGTGTTTCAGTTGGTTTCATTTCAAAAGATACAAATTGCTAAGTTAATTTTGAAATCTTGTTTTCTTTTGAGAGCTCAGTTCCCTCCCAAATTAACTTGAGTTTATCCCAGATATCCTTGGATGATTTGCAGCTCTTTACCTTAGAGAACGTGCCTTTTTCAAGAGTGACAAATAGCACATTCTTCGCGACATTGTCGAGGTTGGCGCGCTTTCTTTCGTCAGAAGTCCATTGTTCGCGCTCTTTTTCAAGCATCTCTGCATGAGCCTGGACTTCAATCCTTGGGGCCGGATTTACCTTCATAATCTTTATGGGGCCATCCTGTATGACAAAAATCATCTCTTCGTGCATTGCTGCAAGATGAGCCTACATCCTAATTCTCCAATCATCAAATTCGTTAATAGAAAATATAGGAACTTTATTGATCAATGATGAATCTATATGAGAGCATACGGAAGAAAAAGACTGTTTTACAAAAATAAGTGATTTAAGGATCTGATTCAATCAAAAATACGACTGATTCTTTTTAGAATCAACCGCTCCGATACCACTTGTTGGCCACTAAGTATATAGGATACAGCTTGGAAAGTGTTTTAAATAACAAGCTGTTCGGTTTTCAAATCTGTGTGCGTAGCGGAAGTCTTGTTAAAGTGAGTTGCTGTAAATACAGCAACTAGATATGAAGTGTATACTTAAAGATAAGAACAAATAATAAAACAGTAAATACAGAAAGTAACTGACACGGTAATTAAAGTGGTTTGAGGTAAGCCCTTCTACGTCCACTGGTCCTCCACACAGGAGTGAAAATGTTTATTATAAATACTACGTACACAACTACGTATTTATAATCAAACCTAATCATTATATCGTTCACATAGATTGATATAATGATCTTAGCCTTCAACCGTTCACACAGATTGGATTAAGCTATCACTTGACTGGCTTCTTCACACACATTTCCGAAGCTTCGTCTCTTCAATGCAAGTCCGTCACACACAGTTCAGGAATAGCAAGGTTTCGCAGTCCACACAGGGCTGATGGGTTTTGTTCAAGAGTAGAACAATGATTGAACAACAACTTTGACTTTCTGAGCTTTTAGCTGATGATGTGTTGTTCACAGTTTGAGCACTTGTATATCTCTTCTTTCAGAATAGCAGTATGCTTTGGGAGATATGTTTGCTCAGATGTATATGATGATAACTTCGTTGATAATTTTCATCAGTTGATTTCGTTGTATTTTTAGATCTTCAAAGGCTGGGGATATATATAGCTTTCTTGAATATATCCATTGAGCAAGATTCCGTTCCAATGGGATGATGTGTTTGAATAAAACACGATCCGGATTTTGCGCTAGATTGAAGATCTCTGACGGCTTGATATTTAAATACTTTATCGTTTAGTATTTAAATATATCAACTTAAACGGGACTTTGACTTTAGCAAATAACAAAGATTCCTTCTTGTCCTGTTTGAATACTGTATGGAATGATAGCTATATTGTCGATTCGAGACAGCTTCCATACTTAGTCTTTATGAGACTCCTTTGCTGTATGATAGATTCACTGTATGCTGGGACTACGAGAAGTCTTCGATACAGGTTGACATCTTTTGATCAGCATTTCGACACAGCTGCTTGCTGCATGCTGGATTGGCATATTGTCAAAACATTCTGTCAACACTTTCGATACAGGGATTGTTTATCCCAATAGTTTTGATACCGGGTATTTGTTATCCCAACAGAAATCCTCAACTAATGCCCATGCCCATGTCTCGACCATCATATCGTCACGGTATAGGATAAAGTAGTAGTATATCAGCAAATTAACCACCTTCACATAATCTCTTATGTCTCTACCCAAATCTCGATGAACTTCTTGCGCAGAACACTAACCTTAACATTTTTGCTATAGAGTATTCTGTGGAAAATACCGTCAGGCCAAATGAGATGGTTGTCCTGTGGATGAAAGGAAGAGTTTCCAAAGTGCAGTCCAGTGATCATGGGAAAATCACGTGCCGTAAGACGAATGGCCCTCCCGCAAACCTGGAACCACGACTCGTCCAGAGGGATTTGATTACCCTCCAACTGACAGGTAGTCAGGTGATGTAGGGAAGTATTTGTACTCCCATTTCTTCTCACTTTAATGAAACGGCCAAGGACACCCTCGGTCAAACTCTCTATAGCTCGCTCACCAACTGCAGACTTGCAACCAATACTTCTTAATGTCTCAATTATCACTTTATATACCGGTTCCCGTATGTAAAGATTGACTTGTCATGTAATGAAGCACAATGTGGGTCTCTTCCATACGCAACCAGGCTGCAATATAGACATAAAAATCATGAGAACCATGATAGAGTGCCTAAGGAAATGAACACAAAAGGCCTTTGCTTGCACACGATGGCCTTCACACGACCGATGCCCGTCGTGTGAGACCATCGTGTTGGGATAAATATTCCTCTTTTGATAACTGCCAACATACAGCAAAGAAGTCTTAAAGAAGTCCGAATGTCGTTAAGTATCGAAGTGGTTAGGATTATCCATACAACACGTCCATACAACAAAGAGATCTTCTATAGAGTCCATCCTACAGTGCTTACATCATACAATAAGAGTTATAGTGCGTTGGATATAGCATTCAGACTGTAGGTGTTTTACTTAGGAAAAGTAAAACACATCCATGGTGAATAGAAAAAACTTTAAACCATTGTGAAATAAACTTTTTTTATTCATAAAGTATTCACGGATAAAGCAACATTTATTGCTGATAGGATAACATTTAATGCAGCCGGAGAGAGACAAGTCTCAACGCTCTAAAGAGCATTTAATGCGAAGATAGAAAGGATGTCTGAAGCATTAAATGTGATCTGCTTTAATTTAAACATTCAACAACCGTCAATCAGAGACATCATCATCTCACCAACCAATAACGGCTACATTTATAACGGATACATTTCCAAGGTTATAAATAGCCTTAAGCAAGAGGCATTGCTAACCAAGTATTATTCATTCTCGCGCATACTCTGACAATTTAGCTATTAAAAGAGCAGTGTATTTCGTGAGCATACAACATTATCCAAGCGAAGAAATATACCAAGTCCTCAACGCAAACAACACAAAATACAATAAATGTTCATCAAAGATATAGCTGTTGTTTGGAATTGTTCTACCTTTATCATTGAGAT
Organism: Orobanche coerulescens; assembly: GCA_033398695.1. Classification (NCBI taxonomy): domain Eukaryota; kingdom Viridiplantae; phylum Streptophyta; class Magnoliopsida; order Lamiales; family Orobanchaceae; genus Orobanche; species Orobanche coerulescens. Next base: position 139,011,806 of record CM065804.1, read on the forward strand.
TATCATTAGCCCTGCATGGACTAAAGATCCTTGCGTATTCCGACTTGTGTGGGAAGAATAGCATTGAAGACGAAGCCTCAATCTGTGTGAGAAGAAGCGAGTCAGAAAGAGCTCAAGCCAATCTGTGTGAAAGGCCCAAAGCTACAGTCCCTGTAGCAATCTATGTGAACGATACAGAGACGGGTTTAGTTAAAGTCACATAGTTGTGTACGTAGTGATTTTAATAAACTCTTCACTCCTGTGTGGAGAACCAGTGGACGTAGAGGGGTTTACATCGAACCACTTTAAAAAGGGAATTATTTACTTTCTGTCTTTACTGTTTTCATTCTACTGTGATTTATTAGCATACATTGTAAAACCCTGTATGCATCAAGCAAACAGGAGAACACCCAATTGTTGTATTTACAGCAACTCACTAAACAGACTTCCGCTACGCAATTAACTTCGAAAATCGTATAGCTTATTGCATCTTTACCATCTAAGCTGTTTACTGTATACTCTATGGGCAACTAGTGGTATCGGAGAGGTTGGTTCTAAAAAGAATCAGTCGATTTTTAACTGTATCAGATCCACAAATCACCAACTTTTTAAATTGTTATATTTTCATCATCTTTTCTAATTCTTAAATAGACACCTCTACGATAAACAAAGTTCCTATGTGTTGTGTCACGATTTATTCATCCCGACATGCGATCGACTGTAAGGCCGAGCGACCAAGTCAACTCCAGTCAAACTTTGGCTAGCTCGCCTAATCGAAGATATCAGACCACCATCAGGTACCCAGCGATCGACTCCCAAGGCGATCGCCATGTGGCAGCTGGCGACCAACTCTAGTATCCGGCTAAGGACGGTCGACCTACGTCCCGAGCAGGGATGATCGCCCGTCAAAGTCATCGAGGACTGGATCTCAGAAAAGCACCCACGTGCAGATCCACAAAAGGCGCCAACAGAAGATCTTCGCTGACAGACAAGATCTTTTGCTGACAGACAAGACCTTTGACCACAGCCTGTCACCTACCTCACCTACCGGCAGGCGCGCCGAAAGTTGTCAGTGGGACCGCCCGTGACAGCAACTCAGGACGCGTGTAAGCTCCCCATTGGATCGTATAGTTGACTGCCAGCAACTCCTGCAGACTTTAAGGGAACAAGCCCATGTGCTAAAGGACGATCGCCCGATTATTATAATGCAGAAAAGGCGATCGCCCGGCATACCCAAGTCCTATAAATAGAAAACCTCCTCCTACTGGAAAAAGGTTCCGAATTCATTTGACCTACGAGTCGGAATTCATTTCACCAACAGTTGAGAACTCGTTCACTTACGTTCAGAACTCAATCTCTTACCTTCCGACTTCATTCACGGAAATACAGCTGAGAACACATATACCATCAAGCTCCTCGCTTCTCGCGTAATCCATCTCAGGACTTCTCTCTCCGAATCACTCGTCCAGAAGACGATCGGCAGAGGCAGCAAGTCTCCACTAGACAGATTCCAAGAGATTCTTAAGCCCAGGAGCCCAAGCATCCAGCTAAATACTCGCCGTGAGAGACTGTCGATCTCTCACCGCTGCGACTGTTCATCTCCTTTGTTACAAGAACTCACAGAGCATCAAATCTAGTTCTTCCGGCAATCTACACGCTCACTAGCTAAGATAACAAGAATCTTTACACTCATTGTAATTGTATTCTTACATTAGTACTTGTATCCCCGAATATTAGTATTAATAATATCTCGCGAGAGCATTCAAGCCCGGGACTAACAACCCCGGCAAATCTTGTGTTATTTATCTTTCTCACGGAAGTGCTCTTGCATTTGTTTGCTATCCCATCCATTCCAAAGAATATCTATCTCCGGATAATATTTTGGGTAGCAACAATTGCGCTAGAAGAAGGGCATCTAACCCTCACATTTTTATTCCTACCGACCAAGAACACTCACTGTTCTCGGCATATACTTGAAGTGACACTCACCGCACTTCAAAGAAAACCTTCGTAATCATGACATCCGCCGGTACATCAAGAAAGCCGCTCTCCGAACCGGACACCATATCCGGTTGATCAGAACCCCACCAACGACAGGGGAAGCCGCAGCAACGCGAGACTCTCGATCCCGCATCCGAGAGATGGCCCCACCTCTCACTCGATCGGGCCCAAACCGAGGAACAGATCGAGGAGGCTATGGCCATCCTGGAGGAGCGACGGATAGCATGCGCGTCGCCCGCGATAACTCCCTCGATCATCCGCCGCATGGGAAAACGGAAATTCAGCGGGCTACTGAACGAGTGATCGTCAGAAAGCCCCAATTCGCGAGGAAAGGCTCTCGCACTACCGGACGGATCCATATTCAATCGCTTGGGGCGCGACCCATCCTGGCGACCGGGGCATTCTGTTTCCAACCTTGAAAAGACGGAATCCGAATCCGTCACCAGGAGTTCGGCCTACCCACCTCACAACCGAACGCAGGTCAGCCATCTGACTCCCGCCCCGATCGCCAGGGGATCAGTACTCAATCGCCTCGGCTCCCGCTCCGAGCACCGAGCCGCTAGCAGTCAGGCCACGGCGATGGCCGCCATACAACGCTAGCTCGACGAGATGAAAACACTCTTGGACACTGGGGCAAGCACCAGCAAAAAGATCACCGGACCGACCGAGCCACTCGCGGTCCACATCGAGCTTGCCCCCATACAACCAACGATCGCTCCTCCCAAAACACCTCTGTATGAGGGGAGATCGGACCCCGAAACCCACCTGAGTAAATTCCGAATCTACATGACTGGGTGTGGGGCATCTGATGCAACCAAGTGCCGGATCTTCCCGTTAACATTGGGCGAGCTGGCCCATAGGTGGTACGTCTCACTACCACCACGATCAATCACCTCCTTTAAGAAACTGGCGAATGACTTCACGTCATACTTCGCCAGCAAGGTCGCCAGACCAGAAGGCCCCTACCGCGTGATGAAAATCAAGCAGGGGAAAGACGAAACTGACACCGATTACATTGACCGAGTAGACGAAATCATCCTCACCGGCGAACCCGTCAGTGACGAGCTCGCTCTCTATTCGGTCATGGGGGGATTCCACGGTCACTCTCCCATATTTAGACATCTCTCCAAGGATATTCCCCCAACTTACGCGATCTTCCGCGCTAAAGCTGCCAACTTCCTGGCCAGGCAAAGGCTACTCACCCTCCACCTGGGCGAGGAAACGCCACCTCCGGCCCAGAAGATAGCGATCGCCAAAGCAAAGAAGGCGATCGCCAAGCCACCCGAAGATCTCAAGGCCTTCGAGGACATGGAATCCCATCTCTTCCACACGTTCAACCGAACTCCGGCACATATTTTCTATGCCATCAAGGGGCACGAAGAGCTCAAAAAGCCAAAAGCGATAAGGGACCACGGTCATCTGGACAACAATCAATACTGTGCCTACCATAAGAGTCCCGACCACAGCACCAACCAATGCCGCGACCTCCTCAAACAGCTCTGGAGATTGTTCGAGGAAGGCAAGTCGATGTGCCTTATCGCCTAGCCAAAGCCCTTACCAATCTCTATACACGATCGTCCGAGTCGAACACAAAACAGGCTGGAGAGCTCATACGAGCCGACCCCTGGATCAACCTCGGCGACCGTCTCTACATGCTTTAATCAAGAGAAGGGAACCTCGGAAGTCTCCCCGATCTCCATCCTTATTTAGGAAACTGGAGGACTCGATCGCCATCTACAGTTCACCGTCTAACATGATGGACTAAGGCACGAGATCGCCTCCCCCGCACAACGTACACCGTCGAAGGTCGGCATCTACATGACGATCCAAGGTGGAAGAGTGCAGCCATGGTCCTGGTGGTCGATGGAACCGACTGCTTAGGCCATGCAAGGTCCCTTTGGGCCAAGATCGCCCGCCCTTCGTTTAAATACGAGGCCGGCGTAGTCTGAGGGCCCTCCAAAATTAATCAGTGGACACGATCGCTCGCCCTCAAAGGTTCATCATCTAACATGGTGAACCCGGACAATGCGACGTGCCACAACCCCCGTCTCAACGTACACCGTCGAGGTTCGCCATCTTCATGGTGGGCCGAGGTGGAAGCAGAGCTAAACGAGCCGCGGGCGTGGTGTTGAATCATCCGACGCTGCCCCGCGCAAGGACTCCTCTAGACCGAGACCGCACGCCCTTCGTTTAAATACGAGGCGAGGCGCAGCCTAACAGAGGACCCTCATAATAAAGTGAGTCACGAGACACTCAATGTCTTCGCGCATCAAGACATGATCAAGGAGTCGGTCCATCGAACTCCGCGATCGTGCACGGTTCCTCAAAATGGACGACCGTCCCCGAGGATTCGACAAAGTTGAAGACCGCTCACTCAACGAATTATTTTCATCCCCTTACTTCCGCTAAGTGAATAAAAACAAGGGGCAATAAGAGTGCAGACTACCTATAGGACGATCGTCGCTATTCAACAACATACGGAGGTCGTCATTTTCAGCAAGTTGTGCAGCGATCGAATTTGTTGTAAAAGTTATCTTTATGAGTTTATCAATTCATTTGGAACTACCCTCGCAACGATCTCTCCTCACACATTTGTACAAAGTCAAACAAAGACTCAAAAATAACCATTCATTCAAGTGATAAGTCAGAAATCCAAACGTTCATTTCGTTACTTGAAAAATCAGAGTACACGGTCGCCCGAAGGCCTAAATGCTACAAAAGAAAACTACAAAACTACAAGGAAATAAGCTAAAACATCAAAAATGAAGTGCCTCAGGCCCCTGCCTGGCCTTCGCCATCAGCATCCGACGCGGTCCCCTCATCTTCCGGAGCGTCGGGATGAGCAAGATTGGCCGGAGACGGATACCATCTCAAATCCACGCCGATGTCCGCAAGGTCCAAGATCGGCAAGGAGAAAGCTGAATGGAGAGGATGCTTCAACGCGTACGCCTTGAAGTTCTCGGCAAGAGGCCCGAACTCCAAACCTCCCTTCTTAGCTGCTCGGATCGAGTCGACGAACGTCAAATAATAGGCGAACTCGCTGACAAACTCCAAGTTTTGAAAGGGGTCAGCCTTGGTCGCCTCAACCTCTCCTTTCAGCTCCGCCATCGCCTGTTGCGACCCCTGGAGCTCAGCCTCCCTCGCAGCAACTTTTTCCCTCGCCTCCGTCAGCTCGCTGGTCAACCGAGCGATCGTCACCTTCTGGCGATCGGCCTCCTCTTCAGCAACCTTCTGCACTTGGACGGCATTCAACATCTGGTCCCGAAATCGGTCAACCGCCAAACAAGCCAGCTCGGTTTCCTCCTTCTCCAGCTCAAGCTCGTGGCTCGCCCGCCTGGCCGCCTCCAGAGAGTCCTTCTCCATCGCCGCGATCTTATCAGCAAACTCGGCGTTCTCTTTCCGAGCCGCCTCGAGATCCGCCTGCAGGCGAATAGTGGAAGGCCGCCCCTCAAACTCCTGAGCAGCCTGGACAGCCATGGTCGCCGTCTGGAGAGAAAGGGCGAGAACAGCCTGCATCGAACTCCCCGATCGCTGACGAGCGATCGCATCCAGATCGGTCGTCCATGCCTTCGGCAGAGCAGAAGCAGCCTTGCTAACGTATGGAGGAATGTCGCAGGAATGGCGAGGAGATCGGCTCGCTAGGAAATCCACGACCATCGGCGGGCAAGACGGATCTGCGCGACGGATCCTGCATCAAAACAACTAAGTTAATACAACTCCTACGCAGATGCAATTTTCAACACAAAAATGCAATCTACCTCTCAGCCTTCTCGGGGTCCCGACCGAAATACGGTTTCCCTCGAGGGGTCTCAGCATCCGCGATCGCCATCTCCCGCATAAAAGCCGCAGAGGGCGGCTCATTCTCCGGAGCAACGATGGTGATCGGAGGCGCGGCGATCGGCACTTCATCGCCCGGCGTAAACCGGTTTCTTCCGCCTCGGCCTCTTGCGATTCGCTCAAGCCCCTCCTCCGAACTCCTCCTCGGCCACGACTGCTCCACGCGAGGCTCCGCCTCCGAACTATTGGCAACGCAATGTGGGGCCCGAGACGACCTCTTTTGGCGGAGTCGGCCTAGATCTCCGTGATTCGACATAGCGATCTCCGTCGGGGCTCCAAAACCGAGGAAAGCGAACCTCTACGCTTAAGACAATCGACCAACAATGACACTTTCCTCAAGTAAGGCGATCGCCTAGAAATTAAAGGTCGCAGAAACACATACCTTGCACCGAGAGATGTCTCGGGAAACTGAATACTCGAGCCGACAACCAACGACTCTCCTTATTGATCCGAGTGGCGACAAGGACGACGTCCGACAAGCTCCTTATCCGCCTCCTGCATAACGAAAGTCAAAAGGCAACTCCTCGACCGCCGAATGTGAAACTCGCAAAACCGAAATCAAATTAGATCAGTCCAAAACGCATCCGAACGAAGGGAGAGTCTAAACCCTTACCGGGATTCCTCTCCCGAAACTCAGTGGGGATCTCCAGCTCGCCCGAAGGATTGTCGCTCGCGGAAGCCCTCCACTTGTCGGCGACCCAGAACCACTTCGTCTGATCACCCCGCATCTTATTCGGGACTCCGTGAATCACCCGACCGGATCGGCCCTGAATGTGGTAACCGCCGACCAACGCTTTATGAGCCGTCAGTTTGAACAAATGGTTCATCTCCAACGGCGATGGGAGGCGGTACAGGCGGTGACCTCCGAAAAGGGTGAGAGTGCAGTTAATTTGGAGCCAGGCGTTCGGCGTCAGCTGAAGTGGCGGCACATTCCAAGCGGCCAACAAATGGGAGACATCAAAGGATAGAGGGAAGCGCAGCCCGACCTCCATAATCGCCTCATTCACGGCGACCATGCCCATCGGAGGCTGATCGGCTCGCTCATTCTCCACCGGCGCGAACATGTCCACATCTGAAGGAATATGGAACCTCGTCCTCCAGACGGCCAGATCTTTCCTGGACGTCGAACTCCGACGGCCAAGCGACCACAACGATCGCCGCGCAGCCTGCATCGCGACCGCTTGGGAAGAACATAGGGTAGGCGACCGAGTATCCCCGAAATCGACTCTGAGTAGACCGGCCAACTTCTCCATTATCTCGGAAAAGCCTTATAGGCCCGGCCGAAAGCACTATGTTGCTCCCGGTAGGCCCTAATCGCGATCTCTCTCAATCTGCGATCGTCTTTCTTCAAGCAGCCGTCTCCTTAGCAACATCGGCCGTTAAATAAAGCCTCGACTTCAGCAGGGTCGATTCCGACCCGAATAGCTTCAGCGGCCGTCTCTAGGTGGAAGTCGGAAGAAGGTTCTCCTGACAATCGATGTCCCGTGGCGTAATCGGTACCCACTCCACGTGATGATGAGGTTCCGGCCATTCTCAAAAACAGAAAAGGAGAAAAGGATTTTTCTTACCCTAAAGTGAAATCGAACGACGATCGGCACTAAGATCTTCAGAAAATTCGACAGCAGGTCCTTCTTTCTCCAAAAAGTACGCGTGAGTGTGAAACTGCAGCACCGCGCCCTTTTATAGGAGAAGGCAGGGACTCGTTTGCAATAAGGGAAAACCTCAGGGGTCGGATCTCAAACGACGCATTAATTGACCCCCTCGAGACCCGCGTACGCGTCTTTTCAAGGACGCGTCAGCCGAGGAGTCATTAATGACCGTTGGCATCCTCCAATAGAAACCCGGCACGTGCGCGAAGACTTTTCAACGCCCATTGCTTTTTCCCGCGCAGTTTAGCGGCCAACCAGGTCGTCCGAACTTAGGATATATCAGCTCAAAGACGATCGCCAGTTCAATAAAACGCAAAGTCGCTCGTCAAAAGTTCAGCGATCGCCAAGAGAGCCACCTCACCCCACGTTTCCAACGTATGAGCGAGCTGGGGGGCAATTTTTGTGTCACGATTTATTCATCCCGACAGGCGATCGACTGTAAGGCCGAGCGACCAAGTCAACTCCAGTCAAACTTTGGCTAGCTCGCCTAATCGAAGATATCAGACCACCATCAGGTACCCAGCGATCGACTCCCAAGGCGATCGCCATTTGGCAGCTGGCGGCCAACTCTAGTATCCGGCTAAGGACGGTCGACCTACGTCCCGAGCAGGGATGATCGCCCATCAAAGTCATCGAGGACTGGATCTCAGAAAAGCACCCACATGCAGATCCACAAAAGGCGCCGACAGAATATCTTCACTGACAGACAAGATCTTTTGCTGACAGACAAGACCTTTGACCATAGCCTGTCACCTACCTCACCTACCGGCAGGCGCGCCGAAAGTTGTCAGTGGGACCGCCCGTGATAGCAACTTAGGACGCGTGTACCCATTGGACCGTACAGTTGACTGCCAGCAACTCCTGCAGACTTTAAGGGAACAAGCCCATGTGCTAAAGGACGATCGCCCGATTATTATAATGCAGAAAAGGCGATCGCCCGGCATACCCAAGTCCTATAAATAGAGAACCTCCTCCTACTGGAAAAAGGTTCCGAATTCATTTGACCTACGAGTCGGAATTCATTTCACCAACAGTTGAGAACTCGTTCACTTACGTTTAGAACTCAATCTCTTACATTCCGACTTCATTCACGGAAATACAGCTGAGAACACATATACCATCAAGCTCCCTGCTTTCTCGCCGGAATCCATCTCAGGACTTCTCTCTCCGAATCACTCGTCCAGAAGACGATCGGCAGAGGAAGCAAGTCTCCACTAGACAGATTCCAAGAGATTCTTAAGCCCAGGAGCCCAAGCATCCAGCTAAATACTCGCCGTGAGAGACTGTCGATCTCTCACCGCCGCGACTGTTCATCTCCTTTGTTACAAGAACTCACAGAGCATCAAATATGGTTCTTCCGGCAATCTACACGCTCACTAGCTAAGATAACAAGAATCTTTACACTCATTGTAATTGTATTCTTACATTAGTACTTGTATCCCCGAATATTAGTATTAATAATATCTCGCGAGAGCATTCAAGCCCGGGACTAACAACCCCGGCAAATCTTGTGTTATTTATCTTTCTCACAGAAGTGCTCTTGCATTTGTTTGCTATCCCATCCATTCCAGCAATATCTATCTCCGGATAATATTTTGGGTAGCAACACTATGTTCTCCATAAATTAGTTTGATGACTGTAGAATTAGGATGGAGGCTCATCTTGCAGCCATGCATGAGGAAATGATATTCGTCATCCAGGAAGGTCGAGTAAAGATACTGAAGATCAATCCTCCCGCGAGGATAGAAGGATAGCCTCACGCTGAAATGCTCGAGAAGGAGCGCGAGCAATGGACAACTGACGATCACAAGCGTGCGATCCTCGATAATGTGGCTAAGAATGCGCTGTTTGTCACTCTCGACAAAGGCACATTCTCAAAGGTAAAGAGCTGTAAGACAGCTAAAGAAATCTGGGAGAAACTCAAGCTAATTTGTGAGGGATCTGACGAAATGCGGTGTTCCTCAAGCCGAAAAAGCAAAGAAGATCACTTCTTGGATATATATGGGAAACATCAGACCCTCCGTTTTCAACAAAATACCTCTGGTTGCAAACAGACTTTTCGTCCGAAAATTGCCTCTTTCTACCGATCCAAGGGATGTGTCTTCGAAGTCCCAGAGCGAGGAATCTTCAAGGAAGAGAAAGAGATCTCACAGCAAAACTTCCGTTGCTGTTGAGAAGCCGAAAAGGAAGCTAAGGAGGCTTTCAAAAGTTAAAGCTACATAAATCTCCAAGGATGCTCCTTCAATGGCCCAACCCACTGTATCGAGCCCCCAGGGCGCAACCCCTGCGGAAGAGATGACTGCTACTGTCGCGACAGTAGATCCCAAACCTTTGGCAGCTACGACGGATATTCAGACATCTGCCAGCTTACAAGACTCTGGAGAGTCGGCTGCCCCTTTGGAGCCAATAGCCACTTCTCCTATTCGGGATTCCACACCCATTCAGGATCCTTCTCCCATCAAGGTACCAACCCCTGTTCGGGATCCAGCTCCGACATAGGAACCCATACCTGTAGAGGAACCCGTGCATACAGCGGACCCAAGCATTGTACGCAGGCCCTCCCCAGACACCATAATCAATAAGACTTTACTTTCTATGCAAATAGAGCAAGCATATGAACGCTTTGTCCAATGAAAAGCCTACAGGCTCGCTCCGTACAACACTCTGTACAACTGGAGCGATTGGTGCAAAGAAGAACGGTTTGTCTTGAAAGTGACGGACTCCCAAGATGTTGAAGTCCTGATCCAATGGGACAACTTGTGCTGCAAAGAGTTGATCACCAGCCACCTAATACACAAGGCAGATGCCCACAAGAAAGGAAAAGCAAAATCCATTGGCTCCGATCCCCACAGTCCCAAATCTGATCATGACTTATACAACGACGACGACGCCCTCCAGGCAGGTCTGAAAATGAGTCATGAGTAAACCCAGCCAGATCAAGGGACCTCTAGCCAAAATAATGTTGCCAACAGTGAGTATTCAGTCCCTCCTATAGCGGAGGAACAACCAGCCCCAGAACAGGCATCCGCGCCTGTCGCCACCGAAGACCAGCGTAGCGCCATCCCGCACGAGGAACCAATCCCTCTACAGGAGCATACGGAAGCTGAGAGACAGTAGGAGGAATCAGTCCCTCCTGTACCCATGTCTTCAGAACCTAATTCAGAACAGGAGAAAACAACCCCTGTTGCCAAGCCCGCATCTGATGCTCCTGCACCCTCAACTATTTTGGAATCCGATGACGGTATAATAACTGAGGATGTCCACCTCAATTCACATCCCAATGTGAACTTGAGACGGTTAAATGGAGTTGAAGATTTCGCCAAGTCAGACTCTCCAAGATCCGCTAAGAAGAAAGAGCAACTGCATGCTCTTGGCCTACAAACTGTCTTCATACAGGATGCCGTCACCGCCCTGCACTCGACTGGCTACACTAATCAGCCGTTGAAGAAATGACAGGTCTGAGGCACGAAATTTCTAATGTAGAAGAAGCCTTCAGAATCCTGGATTCAGTCTTCCAACAGGACCTTAGCTAATTACAACAGCGACATGAGCAGATCCTAAAGGAAGAGCGATCCAAGCTCCATGTGTCTGAGGCCAAGACAGCATCAGCTCTCATTGAATCCGGTTCCCAGCTTCGAGCCCACGACAAAAAGATTCAGGATATGTCGCAGGTGCTCACCTCCCTTGTGAATAAAATGACTAGTTTTGAGACAAAATGGGATGCTGCTATGCAGATCCTTGAACATCTTGATGAAAAGGTATCCTACCTTGATGATGCCAAAAAGGGGGAAGTAGCGAGGGAAGCTGCGAGGAGAACAAGGCTTGAGCAAGAGAAGGAAATGTTAGCTGCTTTTGAAGATAGCATCACAACTGATATGGCTCGTCTATCATCTCCTTCTCCCAACGTTAGGATACAGGGAGATCGCCCAGAATTCCAAGACCCTAAGTTTCTTTGGAAGAACCTCGTTCGAAAGCCTCAAGCCATGAACCTCCCGGATAACCGACAGCCCACTACAGAAGAAATCAAGAACCGGAGAAAGAATGAACTGCTAAGATACTTTGTTGTTCTTATCAGGGAATCTCAAATATTTAATAGTTGCAGAACGGTACAGGAAGCCGCAGAGGTATTTAATAAAAGGTTGGATGAAGGGACGCTCCCACTACAGCAGAAAATGAAGTCAAAGCACAAGCAAGGCGACTTGGTTACCCATCTGGAGGATTGGATCCTAGCTTTCGATAAGTCCTATGAAGGTCAAGCTTTATACCTTAATCGAAAAAAGGATGCGCATCAGAACTGGTGGAAGGGTACCAATAATGACCCTACAATGCCTTGGAGGCATTCTGACTATAGGAGCTAAGCTTCCTCCTATATTCCTATTTATGTATTATTATCCTGTTTTCTCATTTGCTGTAAGATAGCAAAACCACTGTAATCTTTGCTCAATATCAATAAAATATTTCTCTTGAAAGAGTACAACTCATAATCTACTGTGTGTTTGTATGATTACGTTATTCAACCCATTTGCTGAATTAATTCAAGTATTAAAATGAAGTTAAAATATTAAGATGTATGAACTTGTCTGTGAACAGTTCATAGATTCAGTTGTATGTATCTAGATAAACAATGTAAGATTGTGCTTGCGCGCCAATAATAAGTTTAAAGATGTAATACTCTTTTGATAAAAGCTGAACTTTCCTGCGAGCAGTTTCTAGTGTTAGGCAAAATGCTGAAGGCCAGAACATTCGAACAAAAGACCAAGAAGTCTGCCCTCCTTCAAAATATTATGTGTCAAATTTTTGGCATCATCAAGGATGTTTGGATAACATCAAGGAAGACTTGGCAAATTATCAAAAAGGGGGAAATTGTTGGGATAACAATCCCTATATCGAAAGATCATGATAAGAATGTTTTGACAATATGCTAATCTAGCATACATCAAGCTGCTGTATCGATAAACCGATTGAAGTTGCTGATCCTGTATCGAAGACTTATCATCATGCCATCATACAACAACAAGAGTCTAAAAGCGCTAAGTATGGAAGTTGTCCCTTCATATAGCAAACATTCCATACAACGACTTCTACTCTATAGCCTACAGCGCAATTAGTTACAACATTCAAGCTGTGAAGCATCGAAACAGGACTAAAGACCGTTTGAAAAGGAATCTTTAGTATTCACTAAAGTCAAGTCCCATTTGATAAAGAAGTATTTAAATACTGAAATGATAAAGTATTTAAATACTGAAGCCGACAGAGATCTTCAAACCATGCAATATCCGGATCTTGGTCTATACAAGTCAACTATCTAGTTGTCACGGAATCTTGCTCAATGGATATATTTCCAACGGATCCATTCAGCAGCTATATATATCTCCAGAGTTTGAAGATCAGGCACTGATTAACCACAACCAACAAAGTGCTTACACGAATATTCCGAGCAAACATATTTCTTCAAGTATATTGCATATTCTGAGAGAAGAAATATCCAAAGTGCTTAACCTTGAACAACACATTATTAGTTGAAGATCGAAAAAGTCAAGATGTTGTTCAAACCATCGTTCTATCATTGAACAAAACCATCAGCCCTGTGTGGACTGAGAGAGCATTGCTTTTCCCGAACTGTGTGTGACGGATTTGCATTGAAGAGACAAAGCTTCGGAACTGTATGTGAAGAAGTCAGTCAAGTGAAAGCCTAAACCAATATGTATGAACGGTTGAAAGCTTCAACCATTGTATCAATCTGTGTGAACGATACATTGATAGGTTTGATTATAAATATGTAGTTGTGTACATAGTATTTATAATAAATTTTTTTAACTCTTGTGTGGAGGATCAGTGGACGTAGAGGTGTTTACCTCGAACCACTTTAATTACCGTGTCATATACCTTATGCATTTACTGTTTTAATATCTGTGATTATTTTGAAGTATACACTTCATATCTAGTTGTTGTATTTACATCAACTTACTTTAACAAGACTTCCGCTACGCACTCAGATTTGAAAATCGTACAGCTTGTTGTTTAAATCACTTTCCAAGTTGTATTCTGTATACTTAGTGGCCAACAAATAAGGTCCTACTATCCAAGATGAGTATTTGGGGAGCCCGGTACCTGCAGAAGATGTTATTAAGTAGAAAACTTATGATCCTTTGCTCGATAATGATAGCTACTGGTTTGGCATCCACCCATTTACTGAAATAATCAATGGCAACCACCAGAAACTTCCTTCCTCCTGGGGCCGCTATGAATTGACCCATAATGTCGATCCTCCATTTAGCAAACAGGCAGGGTACCCCCATAGTAATCATGTTTTCTGCTGGAATATGTATTAGAGGTGCGTGAATTTGACATTTTTGGCAATGCTTAACCATCTCGACCGCCTTCTTGCTCATTGTAGGGCAGAAAAAACCTGCCCTTAATATTTTACTGGCCAATGCTCTTCCCTTTGTGTGATCACCGCAACATCCTCCATGAATCTCCTTTAGGATACCCCCTCCTTCTTCCTCCGATACACACCTCATATATGGCCTGAGGTAAGATTTTTTGTATAGCTCACCATTAATGCAGCAAAATCTGACATCTTTGCGCACGATTTTTGCTTTCTCCTGCCTTTCGCTCAGCAGAACCCACTATTTAAGTATGCCACTACGTGATTTCATTTATTTCCATCACCTGCTCCGAGATGCTACTCCGAGATATTCCCAAAATTGTTATTGTTTGTGAGCGATAATCCACAAGGAACTTCCCATTTTAGCCAAATAATCTGGTCTTACATTCTCTGCCCTGTGAATATGGACCAATTCCCATTCTCCTAATTTTTTGGCAGCTTCTCTTATCTTTTAGACATACCTTCTCATCCGTTCTTCATTTATTTCAAAATTTTCATCCTACTTGTTGTGTAACCAACTGAGAGTCGGAATAAGCGATAACTCGCCGTTCGCCCAACTCTATCTGTAGGTGCGACCACTGAATCTTTACGAGGGGTATGGCTTTATTTCTTAACATCTTCACACGCCGATCCAAAATGGCGGTCGGTATCTCTCTAAAGGTAGCATCATCGGAAATTTCCACTTCTTCGAAATTGAGCTTGTGACTCGGGTCATAGACATACTTCCTTAACTGGGAGATGTGAAAAATGTTATGCTCTCCATCCAGATGCGGCGGTAGAGCTAATCGATACGCGAGTTTCCCTACTCGGTCCAATATCTCAAACGGACCTATAAATCTCGGACTCAACTTGCCCTTCTGGCTGAAACGCCGGATACCTCGCATAGGTGATACTTTGACCCAAACATGATCCCAGACCATAAATTCTAACGGTTGCTGTCGGTTTTCGGCATAAGATTTCTGCCGGCTCTGCACGGCTAGCATGTGTTTCCGAACGATAGAGATCTTCTTAATGGACTCCTAGATAAGATCCAACTCGGTAACCGCGGTGTCGGAGGCATCATCCCAGCATAACGGTGACTTGCATCTTCGCCCATACAGGGCCTCGAATGGTGCCATGCCTATGCTTGCATGCTAGCTATTGTTGTACGAGAACTCCACTAACCCCAAGTGTCTAGCCCAATCCTTTCCCCAATCGAGCACGCATGCCCTCAACATATCTTCCAAGGTTTGAATCGTACGCTCGGTCTGTCCATCTGTCTGAGGATGATAAGCCGTCCTAAAGTGTATTTGGGTCCCCATAGCTTTATGGACGGCTTTCCAAAAACGAGACACATATCTGGTGTCCCTATCCGAAATGATGGATGAGGGAACACCATGTAGCCTTACGATCTCTCTGATGAAAATGACGGCCATCTGCTCTGTCCCGGTTGTTTCTTGAATAGGAATGAAATGTGCTGATTTTGTCAATCGATCAACAATGACCCAAAATGTATCCTTTCCTCCCGATGCCGTAGGTAGCTTAGTGACAAAGTCCATTGATATGCTCTCCCATTTCCACTCCGGGATGGGTAGGGTTTGCATAATTCCGGCTGGTCTGCGGTGTTCAATTTTCACTTGTTGGCACGTCATACATCGGGCGACGAACCTAGCAACTTCCCATTTCATCTTCTTCCACCAAAAACTCTGTCGCAAATCTTTGTACATCTTTCTTGCTCCGGGGTGAATAGACTAGGGAGTGGAGTGCGCGTCTTTCAGTATAGCTTGCTTCAGCCCGTCATTCGGTGGAATACATATCCTGTTCTTGAACCTCACCAAATCACCCTAAATCTTATAGTCGGAAACATCTCCTTTCTCGATTCTTGCACCAATCGCACGTAATTCAGGATCTTCCATCTGTGCTACACGTATCTCATATAGTAAGGACGAAAGTATATTGATTGAGCATAATTGTCCTTGCCTACGTTGTACCCATACTTCGGTGTTGCTTCTCCTGATATCTTGCTGCAGTTTGGGCTGAACTGTTATGCCGGATACCATTACCTCTTGTGTAGTTTTCCGACTAAGAGCATCAGCTACCACGTTGGCTTTTCCGGGATGGTAGGAGATTTCCACATCGTAGTCCTTGATTAGCTCCAACCGATGCCTCTGCCTCATGTTTAATTCTCTCTGCGTGAAGATATATTTCAAACTCTTATGATGCGTGAAAACTTTGCAAGTAACTCCGTAGAGATAGTGCCTCCAAATCTTGAGGGCATGCACCACCGCGGCTAGCTCCAAGACATGTGTCGGGTAATTTACTTCGTACGACTTCAGTTGTCGGGATGCGTACGCAACGACTCTGCCATTCTACATGAAGACACACCCTAGTCCATGCTTGGATGCATCCGTGTATATAATGAATCCTTCTGTACCCTGAGGTAACACTAGTACTGGGGCAGTAGTTAGCCTACTCTTGAGCTCATCGAAGCTCTTCTGGCAGTCTGCAGTCCATACAAATTTGGTGCTCTTTATCAGTAGGTTCGTTAACGGTCGGGCGATACAGGAAAAAGCCTCGACGAATCTTCGATAGTAATCCGCCAGTCCTAGGAAACTCCTAACCTCCTTGACATTCTTCGGCGGTTCTCAACTCGTTATTGTCTCGATCTTTTGTGGGTTGACCTTGACACCTTCTGCCGAGACAACATGTCAGAGAAAAATTACCTCCGGCATCCAGAATTCGCACTTTGACAGTTTCGCATAAAGTTGGTGTTGCCTTAACACGCTCAGCACTTGCCTCAAATGTTCCTCGTGTTCCTGTCGGCTTCGAGAATATATCAGGATGTCGTCGATGAAAACCACCACACATTTATCGAGGAAATCAATCAAAACTCTATTCATCAGTTCCATGAAAACGGCTGGGGCATTAGTCAACCCGAATGATACCACGATATACTCGTAATGCCCATACCTCGACCGAAATGCAGTCTTGGGTATATCTTCCTCCCGAATCCTCAATTGGTGATATCCGGACCGTAAATCGATCTTTGAAAACACGACTGCCCCTTGTAACTGATCCAAGAGGTCATCAATTCTTGTAGTGGATAACGATTCTTGATAGTAACCTTATTCAGCTCCCTGTAGTCGATGCACAAGCATAGAGAGTTGTCTTTCTTCTTAACGAAAAGTACAGGTGCGCCCCACGGCGAGGTGCTTGGGCAGATCAACCCTTTCTCCAACAGATCTTCGAGCTGTACCTTTAATTCCTTCATCTCGGCCGGTGCCATCCTGTAAGGAGCTTTGGAAATAGGCCTCGTCCCTGGCTCGAGTTCAATGGAAAGGTCAACTTCTCGGTGTGGTGGCAGCCCTGGTAGTTCATCAGGAAAAATGTCTGGAAACTCATTCACCACCGGAATGTTTGTGATTGCAAGTTGTGAAGTGTCCTCTCGAAGAACATAACACCAATAGTACTCACTTCGAGAGCTGCAGGAGGCTTCTGTTGTGATAATGCTGAGAAACCCTTTCGTACTAAAGTGTTCACGTCCGCTGATGGCATGTGTGGTACCGTCATGAGCCGAAATGGAAATAGTCAAGTGGTAGGTATCCAAGATCGTTTTGTGCAATGACATCCAGTCCATACCTAATATGATATCTTCATTCTGGAGCGGAAAAACCATAAGATTAGCGGTCCAACTATGATTGTTGATGCAGATCCGACAGTCTCGAACCTTTTGATCGCCGCTTAATCTACTACCCTCGGGTAGTTTAACAATAAAGGGCTCACAAGGTACACAAACAAGATTTAAGCGTTCAACACATTCCAGAGATATAAACGAATGGGTGGCTCCGGTATCAAATAGTACATGCACTGGCTGAGAGTTAACAAGAAGAGTACCGGAGATAGCTGGCGCAGACTGACCATCCGTAGCCCTCAGCTCAAATACACGAGACGGCACTGACTCCGAAAAGGACGAGGTACCTCTGCCGCGCCCACGGCCTCGTCCGGCACCGTGTAGTGGTGGTTGGTTCTGGTGGGATGGGGCTCGGTAGTTGGAAACAACAGGCGTCCTAGGGGATTGCACAAATCCTTGTTGACTTGGTTGGGAAGCTGGGCTCTAAGTGGAATTGGCCCGCCAGCAGTAACGAGACATGTGTCCACTCTTTCCGCACGTGAAACATTTGGTAGCCATCTTATGACACCGATCCTTAGTATGCCCGGTCATACCACAATTGAAGCAGTCCCTACGGTAAGGCCGATCAGATACACCCTTCTGTTGGTACGAAACCGCCGACTTAAAAGAAGATGCGGGCCCCGAATTCGTTTTGTTATTGCTCCCAGGCTGAACTGATGTCTTCTGCTTCTTCGAGTTATGCCCGATGTCGGTATTAACAGCTGTACCGGCATATGCTGTGACTACGTCTTCGTATGCTCTCAGGGTCGTGCAGTGAAATCCGGCGGCATAGCGCTGTACATCCTCCGGTAACCTCTGTGCAAGATGGCATATTCGTTGATCTTCTGATGGAACCATCTGGGAGATGTAACTAAGCTCGGTTCGGTAGGCCCGAATGATCTCTGGTACTGGCATGTTCTAAGGCCCGGCACTGAAAAAGTCTCGTGCGCGAGCGGTTTGGACTGATCTGTGACAGCACTCGCTCCGTAGTAGTCGGGCAAATTCGGTCCACCCGATCACTCGGTCCTCTGGCTTGTAAGTCCTCCACCAACGTGCAACAGTGTCACAGAGTTGATTAATTCCGAGCGGCGCCTTTCTGTTCTCTAGGCATCCGATTACTTCGAAGGCAGTCTCCATTTCAGAAATCCAGTCGTCCACGTGTTTCTCTCGTGTTCCGTCAAATAATGGAGGCCTAGCCTTCAACATCTCTACCAACCATCGATCTCTTCCTGCGTTTTCTTCCACATTGATCACCGGTATCCGCTCCGCCTGATTGACCTGAGCAATTCCCATGGCGATAGCCTGGGCAAGGGTCTGAACAAAAGCTGGGTCCATGCCCCCGGGTTGTTGTTCTGGCGTTCCGCCTCCTGATCTTTTTGATTAACTGGTGGCGGCTGGCCCCCAGCAGGATGGGTCTCGGCAGTGTTCCCGTCCTCATTGTGGTTCGCGGCTGAACCCTGAGCGTCATTCACCATTCTCCTAGCTCCTCGGCGTGCCATCACTAACGGTATTAATCTAAAGCCAGTTCCACACACGGTTTACAATTAAATGTTGTACAAAAATAGAAACACACACATATCACTTACTTGCATTCCCATGAGGAGTTTCGATCGCTTGGGGTGTTGGACTTTGAAAAAAAATAGGAGAAAGTTTATTCAAACCAGGAGTTTCTCTCCGATACCATTTTCTGTAACACCCCCAAAATATCTCGAGGTATTATAGTGCCGTGAATCCCACGTGGGACCCACAAGGCTAGTTGGAAAATAGGCATTTTAAGAAAATCGCGATAAAACATTAAATTCAAGGTTTACATAACGTGAGTCAAAAGATTCAAGGAAAAATGTAATTTGAAGTCTAATTATTACATAACGGGAGTCTTTCCAAAGAAAACAATTTATTCCAATTTAAGCAGCGGCTAGAGATAATTCCAACACCGCTCAAGTCTGACCGGACCCCTCGGGAATGTCCTGCACATGATGAACAATTTTACCTGGTACGACGAATCATACCAGGTAACCAGGGTCAGAGAATGCATACCAAATAACAATTACTAAC
Organism: Orobanche coerulescens; assembly: GCA_033398695.1. Lineage (NCBI taxonomy): Eukaryota > Viridiplantae > Streptophyta > Magnoliopsida > Lamiales > Orobanchaceae > Orobanche > Orobanche coerulescens. The sequence goes on from CM065804.1 coordinate 139,031,364, forward strand.
AACGATATACGCCATCTTTACAATCACAGAATCTAGTAATCACAGGGGATATTTCATCACTCGACCGACGTTGTCTCTCTCTTTTAACACATAAGCCCCAAGGTCGCAACCAAGGGTCACAGAAGTATCCACACAGGAATACCCCAGAACATAGGTGCCCAATTCGGGTCTTACCCCCTAACACATTTCCACACGGGTACCATACAGGTTTTATCCCCAACACATCGGCCCATTTATAACATTTTTAGAGAAAGACAAACGTCGGCATTTATCAAAATGGCACATACGCACATACGGTATAACATTGATATTAGAAAATTCTCGAGCAAGATTTCACTTGCCTGTGATCCGACAGTAGGTGCTTTGCGATAAGGAGTCCCCACGCCCGCTCGAGCTTAACCTAGCCACGAAATGTCCGATTAACACCTCGTACGGATTATGATGAATAAACTAGTCCCCTTTTCCTAATCGGATTCCTAGTGTAGTTTTGGGTTGTCGATATAAGTATTGTTTCTAAGTTTTAACGTATTGCGTACCATTATCCCGTTCAATCCTATAATCAACATTAGGTATATCGATTTAATCAAGACGATAATCCTATCATTCTTCGGTTGACAACGAATTATTATGGCGTAATTGAATCTCATGCCTTCTAATTCAATTCTATATTCCGAATACTACAATCGACGGATTTTATTGCACAATAACTTTGGTGGTTTGATACCCAATATTGATTATACTATCGTATTGTTTTCCTTAGTTTGCTAAGTGTCAAAAATCACAAGGTAAGGGTGGCTACGAACAATGGAACATACGGTGACGGATTACTATGAATTTTCCCACAATTGATTCATCAAATTTTACATTCCTAGCGATGATTTGAAGTGAAATTCCGTATGATAGATATGATTTGCATGAAACGAAACATATGAGAAACGATAATTCCGGTTACTACAATTCCATCCGACAAGATTGTCTACGAAGTTTAGCAAAATCTACCCAATACCCGCAATCTAATAAGTATAAATACGAAAACATCAAGGATATAACTCCAGGGATTGGTGGCTTACCTTATTGGAAGAAGAATAATGAAGATAGTTGACGGATTCACAAGAACTACGGGGAGAACGAGAAGTGACTTGAACGACTTGGATAATCTTCACCGGAGCTCAAGAATCCACCTCCTCAATGTTAGTTCAAGTGTATAATAGGCTTAAGAACTGGGTATAGGGCTAGGAATTTCTCCAAGGGTGATAGTTTCTGATGTTGGGTCGTGCAAATGAAGAAGGGAATTGCCATTTTATAAAACTTGTTTTTGGTAGCGTACGTTAACGATAAGTGTGTTACGTACGTAAGATGTATTACGTACGTAACAGTGTAATGACAACGTACGTAAAAAACTCACTGCCTGAAATGTGCCCAAGTGTTACGTACGTTAAATTTGGGACATAACGTACGTAACGAATAGTTGACTCGTTTGTCCTCTAGCCCGCCGAAAGTAACTCTGTCCGTGTCAAAAGAAAGATTCTAGTCGGGAGACCGACCCACCCGTTACGTACGTAATATAGCTACCTTAACGTACGTAACAATCGAAATATAGCGTACGTTAGGCATGAGTTATAGCGCACGTTAAACAGAACTTTAACGTGCGTTAGACATAAACTCTTTAGCCTCATACCACATTCTAACCATCTCGGGGTGACCATCCCTTCCACTCGTCAACAATTATCGGGGAACAAGACGTTGGCCACCATCATATTCGCACCGACAATCGTCCCACAGCGTCGAGGCGTGTCACCCCCGTTTCATTCACATCGTACAATTATATAGCACCCAATGGAATACATAAATAGAAATGACGTCACATTACCAAACATTCACACAGTACAAAGTAATCAAGCATGGAATACCGGAGGTATTACACCTGGCGGCCTACACTGTACTCCAACTGAGAATGAATGATTGGGATCATTCAAGAACCATTCTGTCGTGAATACCAGTATGCGTATAAACCCGTCTTTCAAATGTCCCGATCAAGTTGTAGGGTCACGGTCAGTCAAACCCTATCTGCACTTGACGTTATGCATAAGTTAATGCGAATCGAGATCATCGAGCTCTTGTGTATCCAATACAACTAGCTCCAATGCTTTGGCCAAAGACTTATGATCTCATCTGCCAATAACCGCATAGGACATATAACCTGTTCACTTACAGGAGAAAGAATTCTATCTTGGTATTCAGTAGGACCTGCTACTTGCCCGTCAAGACGCACGTCGAGGTTGACCCCCGCCTTCTGGTTTATAGGGTCGAACTACTCTAATGAAAATCTAGACGTCATGTTAGGCGTATTTTTATGCGCTTATTTATCATTATTTTATATCCATCTTGAGCCTAAATCTGCATAAATGAGCTTTTAATGCACTATTCTTATATGTTTTAGGGGAAATTGGAGTCCGGAAGCTCAAACGATGAAAAACGAGCGAAAACGGCAGTTTTTGGCCTGGGGCCGTGGCACAAGGGAAGCGGGCCGCGGTACACGCAGGTGACCAGCAAGCGCCGAACCCACTGTACCGTGAGCCGCGACACAGCTTAAGTGAGCCGCGGCCCAGGAGGAAAATATGCGCCCAGGCATCCGGCGTTGAGCAGTAGGGGCCGCAACACAGATTAAGTGAGCCGCGGCCCACAGGGCGGTTTTGGCTGAGCCTTCTGCGTTTCTTCGCCGTTTTGGAGCCTGTTCTCGACCTAATCACACGGACGCGTTTTGAAGGCTGGTAACAGTTATAAATAAGCATTGAAGGGCTGAAAAAAAGGGGGGAATCATAGGGGATATCGATAGACATCGCGGGATAGAAGAACACAAGAGGAGGAGATTTGTGGGCGACGACAAGACCACGGATCCCCTACGGTTTTTCTTAGTTTTTCCGCATCTTAGTTTCTAGATTTATTCGAGTAGGATTGTGATTGTAGCCGATTACATGACGGTTTGATTTATTTATTATTATTTCAATTCATTCATTATTCTATTGAATTGGATTCTTCTCATTGTTCTTAATGCTTTTTAATTGTCTGGCCAACAGTTGAATTGTTTTGAATGTCTTTATGGATTCGGGAGATGAAATTTATCATGATTTTTGTGAGATAGGGATATACTCATGGGAATTGTGAAGCCTATTTACTGTGGGAATTCTTGAACTGTTTTAGCTATTAATTATCTAATTCGAATAGGGATACATGGAGTTAATAATTCGTAGTATTTTCTATCGACCTTGGGAAAGGCTTTAGAATAATTTAGGAATTCCTGGCTTACAATCAATTGAATAAAAGTGAATTGAATTGAATAAAAATCATTCCTGATTGTTTGAGGTGAAAATCATAATCCTACACCCTTATTATTAGTATTATTACTATTATTATTTATTTTTCTGCAATTAATTTAGATATAAATTCTATTTAATTGTTCTTCAAATAAAATTACGAGTCGAATATATTTTGGTACTTAGTGAAAACAGTCCTCGAGGGAATGATATCTTACTTATCACTTTATTACTTGTTGACACCGTGCACTTGCGGCATAGTGTGAGGGATTTCCTCACAACAAGTTTTTGGCGCCGTTGCCGGGGACTGATTTTTCGCTAATATCAATACCAAGCGACTCTAATTTTAATTTGAAGTGTTTTCTTTAGTCTCTATATTTTTCTTTTTTCTCATTATGTTTTTCTTTGATTATCGTGACCCTTGGCATTTCATAAATTTCGGTGATCTTAATAATTTGCCTAATAGGGTCAGTCAGCCCCTTCCCCCGAAACAAAAGACCATGTTTGAATATTGTGTAGACGCTCTCGAAAATCCTGATAGTACCCCTCTTGAGCGAGAATGTGCAAGTCATGGTCTTGAGATTCACTATGGTTATTTTCCAACTCATATATTTAGTAGTGAAGTTGAGGGGGAGTTTGAGAGGAAAGACATGTTGAGTTTTAGGGTCAATCCCCCAGCACCTGATAATTACATAAAGTGTGATGAGCTTATAGAAGAAGTTACCATTGATGATGTTTCCAAAGAAATTTCATTAATTGGTCATCAAACTTCGACTAATAAGGTGAACACTTTTGTGCCAAAAATTTTATTAACGGTGCCACGCATAATTTTTCCTAAATCCATAATGGGAGAGATTGACCCCATTACTTTTAATTTTGTTGAGGCTGATTCGTTGAGTTCTAATGAGGTCGTTCATGACAAGTCTTTATTATTTACCCATTCGAACTCTGCTTATTTTTTCGTGCCTTATAATTATTATATTCTTCCATCATTTTTTGGTTGTCCGCATAATTATTCTTACTCATTATTTTTGGCAACTGGGCATGAACCAAAGCCTCCCTTATGGAATAAGAGGCTTATAGATTGTAAGAAGGGGGTATTTGGCAATCTCCCTAGAAAAAAGCCACGTTAAATTTTTTTTGCCACGTCGTGCTCAAGACGTAAAATAGAGCGCTTGATGGGAGGCAACCCATCATTTTTTTTACTTGCTTTCTAGTTAGTTGATTTTATTTGATTTTTAGTTAATATTTTTTTTCTTTTGTTTTGTTTTTTTTCGTTTGGATTCGTGTATTCTTGTTGGCCCTTATTTCTCTAATATTTTTATATAACCCCAATGAGTTATTATTCTTCATATTCTAGTCTTTCTTGATTTAATGTCTATTGTTATTTCATGACTAGAGACTAAATTTGGGGGTCCCTCGTGATGTTGAGCATTATTTGAAGTATGGATTGACAGACGATTCCACTCGGACATGTGCTGGCTCTCAAGAAGACATTTGGAATAAGTTTTACTTTTCCTTATCTCTTTTATTTTCACATGAGTTCTATTATTGATGATTTTATGTGTAGTGGAATAAATTGAAGCATGCGATGTTCTTAAATTTTCTTGGTTATGAATTGCGATTTCATCATTGCTTTATTTTTCTCACATGCTGTTGATGGTTTTTGCAAACATGAATTTTTCGTGAATTTTTCGTGCTTCTCTTTGTGTAAAACGGATGTTACGATACTGATTTCTCGGGGAAGAAACGGTTGAGTTTTAGTTGAGTTGTAGTCAGCGATATCTGTTTCTGTTGAGTATTCATTTAGGTCCGAAATTTTATCGTTTTTGTAGAAATCTTAGCAGATAAGAAAGGAGACATACATGTTTTCAAACGCAGCCTATACGTTTGGTTATATTTTTCGCGTAGCTAGTCGTCCAGTAACATGAATCTTGTTGCCACTTAAATTGAGTTTAGAGTCGGACAGTTTTTCCCAAGAAAAAGTCGAGATATTAGTTGTTCTATGATTGGAAATCTAGTAACCGGGGGTATTCACGTGACCCGTTGTTTACTCTCGCGTAAAACGACTACCCTGAATAGATTAATAATTTAGAAATATCGCATTACTGATGATGGGAAGCCTAGTAACCGGTTGTATTCACGTGACCCATTGTTTACTCTCGCGTAAAACAGCAACCTTGACATGCGGGAATTGCTATTCGAGTTTTTTCTCCGTTGTAGAGGGGGGCTTAGTAACTAGAAGCATCCGTGTGCCTCATGAGTGTCTTTTACGTCAAACGGTTCCCCGATACATGAGAATGGAAATCCACCCTAGGATCATCCCGATGAAATATCCCGAGAGCCGAAACCTAGTGGTTAACTCGAATCATATTATTGATCATACATAAGGGAATGCTGTCCTAGGAGTAATTTTGATAATGAAACTCTTGAATTTTGCCACTAGACTGTGGGACTGGGCGAATTGGCTTGTTTAATCTAACCCTTCATATTGACGGTTGGTTAAATTCACGCTTGTTAATCTTTGAGCTTGATTTTCTTCATGAACGATTGATTAGGACTGAAATTGGTTACTTAGTGGAATCATTGTCCTGCATGTGACTCGCTATTACTATACTTGTACTATTCTTTGAGATTTTCAGGGTAGTATTGATTAAGTTGAGCACTATGGACTTGCATGATTATTCACGATACATTTTGTTTAAAATTGATAGTTTTTGCTTGAGGACAAGCAAAGGCTCAAGTTTGGGGGTATTTGTTAGGCGTATTTTTATGCGCTTATTTATCATTATTTTATATCCATCTTGAGCCTAAATCTGCATAAATGAGCTTTTAATGCACTATTCTTATATGTTTTACAGGAAATTAGAGTTCGGAAGCTCGAACGATGAAAAACGGGCGAAAACGACAGTTTTTGGCCTGGGGCCGCGGCACAAGGGAAGCGGGCCGCGGCACACGCAGGTGACCAGCAAGCGCCGAACCCACTGTACCGTGAGCCGCGGCACAGCTTAAGTGAGCCGTGGCCCAGGAGGAAAATATGCGCCCAGGCATCCGGTGCTGAGCAGTAGGGGCCGCGGCACAGATTAAGTGAGTCGCGGCCCACAGGGCGGTTTTGGCTGAGCCTTCCGCGTTTCTTCGCCGTTTTGGAGCCTGTTCTTGACCTAATCACATGGACGCATTTTGAAGGCTGATAACAGTTATAAATAAGCATTGAAGGGCTGAAAACAAGGGGGGAATCATAGGGGATATCGATAGACATCGCGGGACAGAAGAACACAAGAGGAGGAGATTTGTGGGCGACGACAAGACCACGGATCCCCTACGGTTTTTCTTAGTTTTTCCGCATCTTAGTTTCTAGATTTATTCGAGTAGGATTGTGATTGTAGCCGATTACATGACGGTTTGATTTATTTATTATTATTATTTCAATTCATTCGTTATTTTATTGAATTGGATTCTTCTCATTGTTCTTAATGCTTTTTAATTGTCTAGCCAACAGTTGAATTGTTTTGAATGTCTTTATGGATTCGGAAGATGAAATTTAGGCATAGTTCTTGTGAGAATAATCATGATTTTCGTGAGATAGAGATATACTCATGGGAATTGTGAAGCCTATTTACTGTGGGAATTCTTGAACTGTTTTAGGTATTAATTATCTAATTCGAATAGGGATATATCGAGTTAATAATTCGTAGTATTTTCTATCGACCTTGGGAAAGGCTTTAGAATAGTTTAGGAATTCCTGGCTTACAATCAATTGAATAAAAGTGAATTGAATTGAATAAAAATCATTCCTGATTGTTTGAGGTGAAAATCATAATCCTACACCCTTATTATTAGTATCATTACTATTATTATTTATTTTTCTGCAATTAGTTTAGATATAAATTCTATTTAATTGTTCTTCAAATAAAATTACGAGCCGACTATATTTTGGTACTTAGTGAAAACAGTCCTCGAGGGAACGATATCTTACTTATCACTTTATTACTTGTTGACACCGTGCACTTGCGGCATAGTGTGAGGGATTTCCTCACAACACGTCACAAGCACATCCCTACTAAATCCTCAAGTCAAAGGTTCACGAATACCTATCAAAACCTTTCGATTCCGTCATTGACTGTCCTAGAGTGAAATCCGTGTGACGAATTGAGGGTGAGTCGGTTTGAGTATACTAATCCAATTAGCATACCTATAACGTGTGCTCCTACTAACCATAAGTGTTCGACAGGCACTCTCCATGTCAAAGAACACATTATACAAGTCTTCACATAAACTTAACGCCTAGTCAAGTTTCATCGACTTGCGAACAATTAAGTATTTGAGCTATAAACCTTACCAGTACCGACCTCTCTATCCAATAAGGAGTGGAACGTTTTGCTCTAAAATACACGGACTAGTTTCTATATGTATGTTTACAAGTTAGGAATGCCAGTAACTACTAGTAAATAAAGAAACATCCATTGCCTTATATTAATGATTTACATAATAACAAGTACAATGCCCTCACTCAACATCCTATGAGTGGCATTCGAGGGAATACACCTAACAATCTCCCACTTGCACTCAATGCCAAACACTATGGTATCTAATACCCATGTTCTCCAAATTAGGCTCCAAGCTAATATGAGAATGTGGCTTGGTCAGTGGATCAGCGAGGTAGTCGGCTGACTCTACTCTATGCAGCACAATGTATCTCTTTGCGAACAAATTCTCTTACGTGATGATACTCTCTCTCAATATGTTTTGTACTATTATGAAATCTTGGCTCCTAGGCCTGTGCTACCACTCTGGTAGCGCAGCACAAGGTGTCACATGAAGTTTACCCAGTAACTTCTTAATTCTTCCTTTGGAGGCCTCCGAGGCCGCTTTATACTCAGCCTAATGGGTAGAACCAGCAGTCGTGCTATACTTGGCACTATGCCAAGATACTGCTGCTCCATTAAGAGTAAATGTAGCCAGAAGTAGACATAAAATCGTCTTTCTGTCCTTGGAAGTCCAATACAGTGAATCTCATCACATTCAGTTCTCCACCGCCATATAAAAGAACCAGATCGCTAGTCCTTCTAAAGTACTTGAGAACGTTCTTTATGGCAGTCTAATGTTCCCAAACTGGGTTAGCCCGAAACCTACTTACCACGCTCCCAACATGCGCAATGTCAGGTCTCGTACACAATAAAGCATATGTAAGGCTACCCACTGCCGAAGCATATGGTATATAACTCATTTCCTTTCATCGTTCCTCACTATGAGGACACATCTTCAAGGTGAGTTTTATTCCATGTCGCATCGGAAGGAACCCTCTTTAAGATTTTATCTATATAAAGGGCTTGGGAATAACTTATCATTCTCTTCGACCTATCCCAGTAGAGTTTAATCCCAAGAATATAGGTTTCTTCTCCCAAGTCTTTTATGGAGAAATTACTTAAAAATCAAACTTTCACAGAACTGAGCATTCCAACATCATTTCCTATTAGTAGAATGTCATCTACATATAGTACTAAGAATGTGATCTTGATCCCACTAATCCTCTTGTATACATAAGGTTCCTCTTCATTTTGCATGAAGTCAAACTCTTTGACTGCCTCGTCAAAACGAAGGTCCCAACTACATGAAGACTGCTACAGTCCATTTCATGGAGTCTACATCCACCATTTCTAGGTCATTGGTCATGGATCGGTCTCTTGTTTATCACTTGGAACATCGTGGAAACCCAGTTCCTCCAAGTGCATAAAACTATACCTCTTAGGTAATTGAGACACCCTACTTGACCTACGAGGTGGTTGTAATTGTGTCACGGAAGGTTCGGTTCTAATTTCTTGTACAAGTGTCTCTTGAGGAGTTTCATTGTATTCTTCCAAAGAAATATTTCTACCTGCTCCGCCTTTCTGAATAAACTCATCTACCAGGAAGTGTGCATGCAAAGCAACAATGATCTTTCGATCTTTGGACATGTCGAATAGATAACCCATCGTCTTAGATGGAAATCCAATGAAATGTCTCCTCACGGACCTCGCTTCTATTTTGTCCACCTTAGTCTTCTTGACATAGGCGGGACATCCTCATATCCTAATGTGATTAAGACTTTGGTTTCCTGCCCTCCCACATCTCATGTGGAGTTTTAGGAACAGATTTGAAAGGACATCTGTTCAATATATATACAGCAGTCAGGAGTGCATACCCCCACAAGTAAATCGGCAAGTCAGTATAGCCTAGCATGGAATGGACCATGTCCAACAAGGTCTGGTTCCTTCTTTCTGACACACCATTTAACTGAGGAGTGCCGGGAGGTGTAAGTTGTGATACTATTCCATGTTCCTTAAGGAACTCGTCAAACTCCGTACTCATGTACTCGCCACCTCGGTCCGACCGAAGTGCTTTGATATGATTTCCAGTTTGTTTCTCGACTAGGGCCTTAAATTCCTGGAATTTCTTAAAGGCCTCGGATTTATGTTTCATTAAGTATACATAACCATACCTAGTATGATCATCTATAAACGTAATGAAGTACTGATATCCGTGACGTGCTGCTTCCAAAGCACCACATACGTCGGTATGGACTAATCTCAGTTTATCAACGGCTCTTTCAAAAGTCCATATGAAGGGGGACTTAATCATTTTGCCTTTAAGGCAAGATTCACAAGTAGGAAAGGATTCGATCCCTATGGACCCATAAGTCCATCCTTTTCCATTTTGTAAACCTTGGTCTGAACAACATGACTAAGTCTAAGATGCCATTTCAAAACTTGATTGGTTTCATCCCTACCATGCTTCCTAGTCATAGTATTCACAACGACTTTGTAACTGAGGTTTAGATGATACAGTCCATTTAACAATGTAGCAGTGCCCACTAGTTTATTCTGAAATAAATTTTGAAGGAACCATCACCATTGAAAAATGAAAAGCCTTTCCGATCCATAACCGGAATGGATACAATGTTTTTATGCCCCTTGGGCAAAACAAGTACATCTTCTAAAAACAAAGCCGGATTTTAAATCCAAAAGAAGTGATCCTATGTCGGTTGCCTCGACGCTATGCCTGCTTCCGACAGTGACCATCACTTCCCTAGCTCCAAGTTTCCTACTTTATTCCAGATACTGATTCACAATATAAATATGAGAACTAGCACTAGAATCCAGTATCCATGAAGTAGAAAATATAGTAGCAGAACAATTTGTTTCCAAAACTAAAAGTTCTGTACCTGAAGCGCCATGAAGAATCTCTTGCCCATTGGCCCAGCTCACCGCACTTGAGACATGCGTCCTTTTTCTTCTTGCTCTTTGGAACCATCGGGGCCTTGTCCTTACCCTTTAAGTCCTTGACTTGTGGTCCCATCTGCTTCTTGGTCTTTTTCTTCTTGTTCTTAGACCTCTAATGTCCAGAAGAAATCACAAGGGCAGACTCCTTCATCCGCGGAGTCTTCATATGAGACTGAGCGGTCACGAGTTTGTTCAATTAGCCCAACTAAGTTACATGTTGAAATTCATAACAAACTGTGAGAAGGAATCAGGGAGAGACTGTAGGATAAGGTCGGTCTGAAGAGAAGTATCCATCTTAAAATCAAGAGCCTTCAATCTCTCGATCATGGATATCATTTTGAGGATGTGGTCCCCAACCTTCTCACCTTCCTTCATTCTTGCACCGAACAATTGCTTGGATATCTCATATCTAGATGTTTGACTGTGCTCACCATAAAGCTCGGTTAAGTGAGATAGAATCTACCTAGCAGAAGTCATTTTCTCATGAGCTCTCTGAAGCTCATTAGACATGGAAGCCATCATATAAGCATGGACTTTCATGGCATCCTTAACCCAGTTTTCGTGGTTTTCAATCTCTTCTTGATTGGATCTTGTCTGCACTGGAGGCGCCGGAATGTCTGTCTCCAAGACGTATCCCAATGCCTCTATACTGAGGACTATCATCAGATTGCGGAGCCAATCTACAAAGTTAGGTCCGTTCAAGGTGTTCTTTTCGAGTATAATTGCGAGTGGATTCATTGTCATATTGAGAGTTATGTCTGCATTTAAGTACGACATATTAATAAGTGACTCGTTCAATTATGATCTGAGTATAGAATTAAGGTCTTTTCTATTCTTGTTACCCAACTCCCATTATTTTTATCGGAACAACACACTCCCATGTGAAATCGAGAAGTATCGTCGCTCTACTTCATAGTGGTGATCGTGTTCTTTATAAATCTTAATAGAGGGCAACCGAACAGGTTTCTAGTCTATTAATTTTCATAAAGTGGTGTCTAACACCAACCCATCTAATGGATGATACAATCTTTTTTTTTCCCCTTGTTCACTCCCCTCAACCTATACGATTTCTATGGTTCGTGAACAATTTAAGTTTATACCATCGACGCAAATTAGTTTCACAATTGAATCTTATTCGGCAACCTATCAGGTTTCTAGGGATAAAATTTTCTCCAACCGAAGGCATCCAATGCGCTCGCGGTAATTTATCCATCCTCCCCGAATGACTACCCCGATAACTCAGAAGCATAGCACATCAGGTTTGGATTTCAATTTCCCGAAAGCTCGATGGAGGGAAGGAAAACCTTGAAACCTTATAAACTTAATAATTTGTCGTGGGAGAATTTTCACGATTAATGTTACACTTTGCACATTAATCCATTTAAGCGCATTTGTGCATTCATACAATATGAACAACCATTCTCAACCTAGTTGCTACCAACTAAGGAGCTGGCACGGGATGCGCATCTAGCAGTTCACCTGTGCTCACCATAAATCTCGGTTAAGTGAGATAGAATATGCCTAGCAGAAGTCATTTGCTCATGAGCTATCTGAAGCTCATTAGACATAGAAGCCATCATGTAAGCACGGACTTTTACGTCATCCTTAACCCACTTTTAGTGGTTTTCAATCTCTTCCTGATTGGCTCTTGTCCGCACTGGAGGCACCGGAATATCCCTCTCCAAGACATCTCCCAGTGCCTCTATACTGAGGACTATCATCAGATTGCAGAGCCAATCAACAAAGTTAGGTTTGTTCAATGGTGTTCTTTTCGAGTAGAATTGCGAGTGGATTCATTTATCATATTGAGAGTTATGTTTGCATTAAGTAAACCAAACCAAACCAAACATACCCAGTATATCCCGCTCAGAGCAGGGTCTTGGGAGGGTAAGATGTACGCAGACCATGCCCCTACTTATTATAGTAGGGAGGCTGTTTCCGTGAAGACCCCCAGCTTAGTGCACAACAACATATTGAGTGAAAAATACAAAGGGAAGCATATGATACGAAAAAACTCAATACCATACCTGAGCCCATGGCTTAATCCACATAGGACTTACCTAGGAGGAATTTGGCTACTTCAGTCCCGATGAATGCTGCTCAAGCAGAAAAGAGGTTGACTCTGCGCACAGCTCCCTGTCAAAAATACACCACACGCAAAAGGCAATAGGATAAAATATACAATAAATGTAAAAATGCAATGCTCTAGGCCAAATCTAACCGAGACAACCCAACCCTGAGACTCTCAACTACAGCACCACTCCCAACTAAAGAATCCACAACTCTGATCTGGCACCTCCAAGTGCACCTATCAACAGTCATGGCCTCGGAAAGGTTTAAGGCCTTCAAATCCAATCTCAGCTGCTCCTCTCACGTCCTCCTCGGTCTGCCTCTCCTCCTCTCCCCGACAACTACTAAACCCTTGACCCTCCTCACCGAAGCAGACGCCTGCCTCCTGCGAACGTGGCCAAACCATCTCAATCTCCCTTCCCTAACTTTTGCTGAAATGGGTGCCACTTCTAGAGTGTTCCTGAAGACCCCGTTCGGGATTCTATCTAACATTGAGCGACCACACGACCAGCGTAACATTCTCATTTCAGCCGCTTCCAACTTGCTCTCAAGCGACTTCTTCATCGCCCAACATTCGGAGCCATACAACATTGCAGGTCGGATTGCCGCTCTATAGAATTTACCCTTCAACTTTAGAGGGACTTTCTTGTCGCACAGGACTCCTGTCGCTGCTCTCCACCTTAGCCACCCCGCCTTGATGCGATGAGTGACATCATCTTCACACTCACCTTACTTCTGAATGATTGAACCCAAATACTTGAACTTATCCGTATGGGGAACGATCTGATCCACAATCATTACCTCTACATCTTCCTCGTTGGCCTCACCACTAAAGTTACACCAGAGATACTCTGTCTTAGATCGGCTCACACGCAAGCCCTGGGATTCTAACTTAGACCTCCATAGCTCCAACTTCGAGTTCACCTCCCTCCTCAACTCCGCCACTAACACAATGTCTGCATTAAGTATGATAGATTAATTAGTGACTCATTTAATTATGATATGAGTATAGAATTAAGGTCTTTTCTATTCTTGTTACCCAGCTCCCACTATTTTTATCGGAATAACACACTCCCATGTGAAATCCGGAAGTATTGTTGCTCTACTTCATAGTGGTGATCGAGTTCTTTATAAATCTTAATAGAGGGCAACCGAATAGGTTTCTAGTCTATTAATTTTCATAAAGTGGTGTCCAACACCAACCCATCTAATGGATGATCGATCTTCTTTTTCCCCTTGTTCACTCCCCTCAACCTATACGGTTTCTATGGTTCGTGAATAAGTTAAGTTTATACCATCGACGCAAATTAGTTTCACAATTGAATCTTATCCGGCAACCTATCAGGTTTCTAGGGATAAAATTTGCTCCAACCGAAGGCATCCAAAGCGCTCCCGGTAATTTATCCATCCTCCCCGAACGACTACCCCGATAATTCGGAAGCATAGCACATCCGGTTTGGATTTCAATTTCCCGAAAGCTCGACGGAGGGAAGGAAAACCTTGAAACCTTGTAAACTTAATAATTTGTTGTGGGAAAATTATCGCGATTAATGTTACACTTTGCACATTAATTCAGTTAAGCGCGTTTGTGGCATTCATACAATATGAAACAACCATTCACAACCTAGTTGCTACCAACATGTGGTTCATGGACCGTTCCTAGAAAACAAAAACTCCGTAATCTAATTACAAGTCTTCGTCTTGAATCTTCGTCTTCTCGAAACGGATCTTCCTCCGGTCTTCGTCATTACATATAAATTTTACATTGAAAAATTGCATCCTAGATACAAATATTTCTAGTAAAATAAATAGGCTCAAAATGGCCTTTACAACCCAATCGATTAAAACGAATGATTCAAAAACTAAGTCCACGAACCACATCCCCATTCAAAAGCATTCATCCAATAAATACTATATAAATGGAAAGCGTAGAGATACATTAATCCAATCAACAATACGAACCGATCCAATCGATTCACACAACCGGTAATATGAAAAACATTCAAACAATTCGGTCACCCATAAATATTCCAATTAATCAAAATTTCCTTATAAAATGAAGTACCATAAATCATTTTAATCATATTAAATCCAATTTAATATGCGGGAGATTAATTTTCAAGAATACACGAAAAAATCGAGTCAGGGCAAAACTGGCCTGCCACGGCCGAGACACTGCCAGCAGACTGCCGGCCAGACACGGCCCATGCCGAATGGCACGGTCGGGTCGTGCTGGCAGTGTCCTAGATCTTCCTGCCAGACACGGCCGTGTCAAATGACACGGTCGAGTCACCTCCGGAAGCCTGCCAGCCAGACACGGCCCGTGTCACCAGACACGGCCGAGTCGTCCTGCCTAGCACGGCCCGTATCACGAGACACGGCTGGGTCTGCCTGGCAGTGGCTTGCAGACTGCCGGACACGTCCGTGTCACCCAGGACACGGCCGAGTCACCCTCGGCCAGATTTGACCCTTTGTCCAAAAAGTCGTCCGACGACGATTCGAGGCTAGATTTTCGACCGGATATCCAATATCTATATTTTCCGACATTCATATCTTCAATATAAATCATATTTCCCAGAAATTTAAGATTTATATTTAGACAAACTTATGAAAAATACAACTATTATGAACGAAAAACATATACCACGATTATGACTAAAATGATTCCAAATCATTCAACATCTAATCGAGCATTCCAAATGCCAATATCGTATATACGATCGCAAGACCTACGCTCCGATACCAGTGTTGGGATTCGGTGCCTAAATCGAAGGCCCAGCGGAAGCGGTAAAACAAATATTAATTCAATCCGAACCCCTACGAGGATCGATCGAGCTACGTATATACGAATATTATACGAAACACAAGAGATATAGAAACTCACCCTTGTAGTCCGTTGATTAAATGGATTCCTTCTCTTGAGCTATTCTCCAAGCTTTAGATTGCTTTCCCTACGATCCAATCCGCTCCAAGCTCTTGGATGATCCAACGCCAAAAATACCGCGTCTCTACTTGCCACGCGCCGGAGAAATGAACGGAACAACGATCACCTTGCTATCCTCCGGGGATACGACTAGAGCTAGGTGATGAAGCTATTGATTTGTGATTACAACACTCTAAGTGTATAACTCACTTTCTCTCTTTAATTTCTTGAGTTTTCTCCAAGAATCACCAAGAACATGTGAAGAAGAAGAAGACTTTGAGAAAGAAATTTTCTCTCTCTTTCCTCTCTCACAAGAACCATATGATGCCAAGAATCAAGTGTGTTCGATTAGTCTTCATTTTCTTTCTTTATACACTTTCAACCAAACCATACAACTCATTCACATGAGTAGTCACCCCACAAGTCATTGTCCTCCATTTAAAAATGGAGACAAAAGACAAGATGAAGCTTGGTGGAAAGGGGGCGGGGCATCTAGAAGGGAATTGAAGAGTTTGGTTCATTTCGGACTCCCGTGAGTCCAAACAGATAAACTCCGATTCCGTTTCGATATATTTATATTAATTAATTAATCCAATTAATTAATCATATCAAATACATAATAACATAATTAATTTCTCCAAAAAATAATTATATTATGAATTAAATTAATCACCTAGTAATTTATTTAATTCATTAGGCTGTAAATCAATTTATCCAATAAATCGATTTAGACATCTAATGTCCCAAATTAGATATCCAATATATAATATTTATAATGAGAGAATAAGCTCGATTTATTCTATCATCAATCCTATTGCGCGACTCGGTAGGTCCGTCTCAGTCAGTAATGGGAGGAACCAAAGAGTAGTAGCAACACCTAGCCAGCCTGGCGGCCTACATTGTACCCCAACTGAGAACGAATGATTGGGATCATTCAAGAACCATTCTGTCGTGAATACCAGTATACGTATAAACCCTTCTTTCAAATGTCCCGATCAAGTTATAGGGTCACGGTCAGTCAAACCCCACCTGTACTTGACGCTATGCATGCGTTAATGCAAATCGAGATCATCGAGCTCTCGTGTATCTAATACAGCTAGCTCCAACGCTTTGGCCAAAGACTTATGATCTCATATGCCAATAACCGCATAGGACATATAGCCCGTTCACTAACAGGAGAAAGAATTCTATCTTGGTATTCAGTAGGACCTGCTACTTGCCCATCAAGATGCACGTCGAGGTTGACCCCCGCCTTCCGATTTATAGGGTCGAACTACTCTAATGAAAATATTGACGTCACAAGCACATCCCTATTAAATCCTCAAGTCGAAGGTTCATGAATACCTATCACAACCTTTCGATTCCGTCATTGACTGTCCCGGAGTGAAATCCGTGTGACGTGTAACACCCCGATATATTCAGGGTATATTACAGTGCCGTGGACCCCTACATGGGACCCACCAGGCTAGACACAATTTACCACAGTAAAAATACACATCATCCAATTTAAAACCAATCACACGCCCGGTACAACCGGCATAATAATTCACAATGGCAACATAAACAACTTGACGAATACAAATCTTAATCCGAAGAGAAAAGCCTAAGTACTCGTGAGTACAATCTATAAGTTTCAAAAGTGGACAACAACCATATCAAATGGAATAACAAAAATAAAAGGACTCAAACGCATATGTCAACGACCCTGGCCAACATCCTCGTACTGTCCCAGCGCATGCTCGTCCGGATGATTATAACCTGAAATCCATAACAAGAATTTCCCCATAATGGGCCCCCAGAGGGGTTAGCAATTACGCTAGTACAAGTAATCAAGGCAAACCAATCGCTTACACATTTCATAGTACATACACTAATATCATTTCAAAACCAAAACCAGACATGTCTTTTCCGGAAACAAACAGTCAAATAATCAATTTGCCTAGGACCAGGACACCACCATGAATCCCACCCGAGGCCTCTAAGGACCCTCCCGAGCTGGCCACTTAATAAAACAAGTCACGCACAGGCATCGCCTAGGACCAGGACGCCACCATGAATCCCACCCGAGGCCTTTAAGGACCCTCCCGAGCTGGCTAGCGAAACAAACTCGTGAATCCAGAGTGAAGTCATATATTCCCCCGAGGCCCCGTCGGACCCTCCCAGGGTGAGTAAAGCACACACAATATACGTTACCATTTCATGTTAAGCATAAAGGTTTCCAAAAATACTTGCCTTGAATTATTGACGACACAACGAACGGAAGGATAAACAACGACGAACGCTAGGGACCGATAATTACAAACCTAACAAATCGAAGAACACAATTACAACCAATCCTAAACGAATACGGAATTGGAATACACCCGGAAACTCGCCTACGATTCATGTATATTTGTGTAAAAATAACAACGAGGGCGGACCACAACCGAACCCTCTCGAATATGCAACAACCAAGAAGTATACCATGAATACATAGGAAAACCAATGATATCAACAAGATTAATCATTCTCATCATGAATTAACCGACAAAACGAGGCGAATCGGACGGAAATCCCAAAACCCCCAATTTATCCAAAAGTAGGGTTCTAAGAGATTTACCTTGGATTAGGATGAAAGATTCGTGTTGATGTTGATAATATACACCAAGAACTCAAGGAAGTTGATGGTTGAGATGATCGGAGGAAGAAATCGCCAAGAAATCACCCGGAATCGCCTTAGCCGTGGAGAGAAGGAAGAAATGAAAATAATACGTTCATCTCGGTCAATTCCCTGGTTTATATAGCCAGGGAGTGTTAGCGCGCGCTAATCTTCAAAGTTAGCGTGCGCTAACGAAACAAACTCCAGTCCAGTAGCCAGATTACTGGCCGTTAGCGTGCGCAACTCCAAACGTAGCGTGCGCTAATAACTTCTCGGTAGCGCGCGCTATCGACCAATAGCATGCGCTACCTAGTCATCAGCCGAGTCCAGAAGCAACTGTCAGAACACACCTGATCCGGTTAGCGTGCGCTATCGACCAAACGTAGCGTGCGCTAAAGTGTATCGGTAGCGCGTGCTACCGACCAATAGTGTGTGCTACCTCGGCATCAGTCGAGTCCAGTGGCAAACTGTCCAGTACTGGACATTCACACTAGCGTACGCTACCGGGCGTCTCAGCGTGCGCTAACTCTCAACAATAGCGTGCGCTAGGCTACGTAGCGTACGCTAATCCACCAGTCCAGAGGGCTGGATTCAGCACTGCCACTCCCAGGGCTTGCTCTTTAGCGCGCGCTACGAAGCAGTCGTAGCGTGTGCTACTAAGGAACATCTAGCGTGCGCTATGCAGAAAAGATAGCGTGCGCTAGGTACGAAATATAAATGGTCCCAAAACATCGGAATATGAACGAAACATCAAACGGAACTTCTCAAAACGTATCATAACGTAGAATGGATCCACGGCAACCCCGAAACGGTGGTTCCGCACAACAATAACGAGAATCAGATCAACAGGTGACTGAAAAGATACACTGAAAGGTACACGAGGGTCACTACGATCGAGAAATACACCGAAAATGAAAATACAAGGGAAAGAAAAATGTGGATATTACATTCTACCCCTCTAAAAATAAGTTTCGTCCCGAAACTTAAGAGACAAACAACTCAGGGTACCTAGCACGCATGCTATCCTCGGTCTCCCAAGTTGCCTCCTCGACACCATGTCTCGACCACTGCACCTTGACCAAAGGGATGGTCTTATGCCTCAGTCGTTTCTCGCGATGCTCCAAAATCTTCAAGGGACGTTCTTCGAAAGTAATATCCTCGGCGACATCAATCTCCCCATAATCGATGACTTGACTAGGGTCCGAAACATATTTCCTCAGCTGGGAAACATGAAAAATGCTATGAACATGACTCAGGGCCGGGGGTAACTGTTGTGGGAAAAATCCCTCACAATATGCCGCAAGTGCACGGTGTCAACAAGTAATAAAGTGATAAGTAAAGTATCGTTCCCTCGAGGACTGATTTCACTAAGTACCAAAATATAGTCAACTCACAATTTTATTTGAAGAACAATTATATGGAATTTATACCTAAACTAATAAATAATAGAACTACTAATAATAATAATACTAATAAGGGCGTAGGATTATGATTTTCACCTTAAACAATCAGGAATGATATTTATTCAATTCAATTCA
This sequence comes from Orobanche coerulescens, assembly GCA_033398695.1. NCBI lineage: Eukaryota > Viridiplantae > Streptophyta > Magnoliopsida > Lamiales > Orobanchaceae > Orobanche > Orobanche coerulescens. The sequence goes on from CM065804.1 coordinate 139,051,106, forward strand.
CTTTTATGCAATTGATTGTAAGCCATGAATTCCTAAATTATTCTAAAGCCTTTCCCAAGGTCGATAGAAAATACTACAAATTATTAACTCGATATATCCCTATTCGAATTAGATAATTAATAGCTAAAACAGTTCAAGAATTCCCACAATAACAGGCTTCACAATTCGCATGAGTATATCCCTATCTCACGAAAATTATGATTCGTCTCACAAGAACAATGCCTAAATTTCATCTCCCGAATCCATAAAGACATTCAAAACAAATTAACTGTTGGCCAGACAATTAAAAAGCATTAAGAACAGTAAGAAGAATCCAATTCAATAGAATAACGATTAAATCGAAATAATAATAAATAATCAAACCATCATGAAATCGGCAACAATCAAAATCCTACTCGAATAGATCTAGGAACTAAGATGCAGAAAAACCGTAGGGATCCATGGTCTTGTCGTCGCCCAAAAATCGCGTCCGTGTGTTCTTCGCCCTAGCTGTCGATGTCCTTCCTCTTCCTTTCTGATCGATCCCCCCTTTTATTCAGCCCTTCAATGCTTATTTATATCAGTCCTAAGCCTCCAAAACGCGTCCGTGTGATTAGGTCGGGAACAGGCTCCAAAACGACCCAGAAACGCGGAATATTCAGCAAAACCGCCCGGTGGGCCGCAGCTCACTTGGGCTGTGCCGCGGCCCCTTAATGCCCAACGCCTATACCTGGGCGCATTTCTCCTCCTGGGCCGCGGCTCACTTAGGCTGTGCCGCGGCTCACAGTACAGTGTGCTTCAGCGCTCGCTGGTTGTCTTCGTGTGCCGCGGCTCACTTGGTTTGTGCCGCGGCTCATGACCAAAAACTGCTGTTTTCGCCCGTTTTTCATCGTTTTGGCTTCCGGACTCTGATTTCCTGCAAAACATATAAGAATAGTGCATTAAAAGCTCATTTATGCTGAATTAGGCTCAAGATGGACATAAAATAATGATAAATAAGCGCATAAAAATACGCCTAACAAATACCCCCAAACTTGAGCCTTTGCTTGTCCTCAAGCAAAAAATCAATTTTAAACAAAATATATCGTGAATAATCATGCAAGTCCATAGTGCTCAACTTAATCAATACTACACTGAAAATCTCAAAAAATAGTACAAGTATCGTAATAGCGAGTCACATCCAGGACACTGATTCCACTAAGTAACCAATTTCAGTCCTAATCAATCGTTCATGAAGAAAATCAAGCTCAAAGATTAACAAGCGTGAATTTAACCGACCGTCAATATGAAGGGTTGAAATAAATAAGCCAATTCGTCCAGTCCCACAGTCTAGTGGCAGAATTCAAGAGTTTCATTATCAAAATTACTCCTAGGACAGCATTCCCTTATGTATGATCAATACTATAATTCGAGTTAACCACTAGGTTTCGGCTCTCGGGATATTTCATCGGAATGATCCTAGGGTGGATTTCCATTCTCATGTATCGGGGAACCGTTTGACGTAAAATACACTCATGGGGCACATGGATGCTTCTAGTTACTAAGCCCCCCTCCACAGCGGAGAAAAAACTCGAATAGCAATCCCCGCATGTCAAGGTTGCTGTTTTACGCGAGAGTAAACTACGGGTCACGTGAATACCCCCGGTTACTAGGCTTCCCATCATCGGTAATGCGATATTTCTAAATTATTAATCTATTCATGGTCGTCGTTTTACGCGAGAGTAAACAACGGGTCACGCGAATACCCCCGGTTACTAGACTTCCCATCATAGAGCAACTAATATCTCGATTTTAAGGAAAAACTATCCGACTCTAAACTCAATCCAAGTGCCAACAAGACTTATATTACTGGACGACTAGCTACGCGAAAAGTTTAACCAAACGTATAAACGGTGATTTGAAAACACGTATGTCTCTTTTCTTATTTGCTAAAATTTCTACAAAAACGATAAAATTTCGGACCTAATTGAATATTCAACAGAAGCAGAAATCGCTGACTGCAATTCGACCAAAAGTCAACCGTTTCTTCAAAGAGACATCAGTATCGTAACATCAGTTTTACACACAAGGAAGCACGAAAAATTCATGAAAAGTAACGCACTGATGAAATCACAATTTATAACCAAGAAAAATTAAGAAATTAACGCATGCTTCAATCTATTCCACTACACATACATTCATCAACAATAAAACTCATGTGAAAATAAAAGAGATAAGGAAAAGTGAAACTTATTCCAAATGTCTTCTTGAAAGCCAGCACATGTCTGAGTGGAATCGTCTGCCCAACATCACGAGGGACCCCCAAACTTAGTCTCGAGTCATGAAATAACAATAGACATTAAATCCAAGAAAGACTAGAATATGAAGAATAATAACTCATTGGGGTTATAAAGAAATATTAGAGAAATAAGGGCCAACAAGAATACACGAATCCAAACGAAATGACAAAACAAAGAAAAATTAAAAATGAAAAATCAAATAAAAACAACTAACTAGAAAGCAAGTAAAAATGATGGGTTGCCTCCCATCAAGCGCTCTATTTTACGTCTTGAGCACGACGTGGCAAAAAGAGTTTAACGTGGCTTCTTTCTAGGGAGATTGCCAAATGCCCCCTTCAGGCAATCTATAAGCCTCTTATTCCATAAGGGAGGCTTTGGTTCATGCCCTGTTGCCGAAAACAATGAGTAAGAATAATTATGCGGGCAACCAAAAAATGATGGAAGAATATAATAATGATAAGGCATGAAAAAATAAGCAGAGTTCGAATGGGTAAATAATAAAGACTTATCGTGAACAACCACATTAGAACTCGAAGAATCAGCCTCAACAAAATCAGAAGTAATGGGGTCAATCTCTTCCATTATGGATTTAGGAAAGATTATGCGCGGCACCGTTAATAAAATTTTTGGCACAAAAGTGTTCACCTTATTGGTCGAAGTTTGATGACAATTTAATGAAATTTCTTTGGAAACATCATCAATAGTAACTTCTTCTATAGGCTCATCACACTTTATGTAATTATCGGGTGCTGGGGGATCGACCCTAAAACTTAGCATGCCTTTCTTCTCAACCTCCCCCTCAACTTCACTACTAAATATATGAGCTGGAATACAACCATAGTGAATCTCAAGACCACGACGTGCACATTCTAGCTCAAAAAGAGTACTATCAGGATTTTTGAGAACGTCTACACATTGTTCAAGCATGGTCTTTTGTTTTGGGGGAGGGGGCTGACTGACCCTATTTGGCAAATTATTAAGAACATCGAAATTTATGAAATGCCAGGGGCCACGATAATCAACGGAAAACATAATGAAGAAAATAAAAATATAGAGACTAAAGAAAGAAAAACTTCAAATTAAAATTAGAGTCGCTTGGTATTGATATTAGCGAAAAATCAGTCCCCGGCAAAGGCGCCAAAAACTTGTTGTCGGAAAAATACCTCACAATATGCCGCAAGTGCACGGTGTCAACAAGTAATAAAGTGATAAGTAAAGTATCGTTCCCCCGAGGACTGATTTCACTAAGTACCAAAATATAGTCAACTCACAATTTTATTTGAAGAACAATTATATGGAATTTATACCTAAACTAATAAATAATAGTACTAATAATAATAATACTAATAAGGGCGTAGGATTATGATTTTCACCTCAAACAATCAGGAATGATATTTATTCAATTCAATTCACATTTATGCAATTGATTGTAAGCCAGGAATTCCTAAATTATTCTAAAGCCTTTCCCAAGGTCGATAGAAAATACTACAAATTATTAACTCGATATATCCCTATTCGAATTAGATAATTAATAGCTAAAACAGTTTAAGAATTCCCACAATAACAGGCTTCACAATTCTCATGAGTATATCCCTATCTCACGAAAATTATGATTCGTCTCACAAGAACTATTCCTAAATTTCATCTCCCGAATCCATAAAGACATTCAAAACAAATTAACTGTTGGCCAGACAATTAAAAAGCATTAAGAACAGTAAGAAGAATCCAATTCAATAGAATAACGAGTAAATCGAAATAATAATAAATAATCAAACCGTCATGAAATCGGCTACAATCAAAATCCTACTCGAATAGATCTAGGAACTAAGATGCAGAAAAACCGTAGGGATCCATGGTCTTTTCGTCGCCCACAAATCGCGTCCGTGTGTTCTTCGCCCTAGCTGTCGATGTCCTTCCTCTTCCTTTCTGATCGATCCCCCCTTTTCTTCAGCCCTTCAATGCTTATTTATATCAGTCCTAAGCCTCCAAAACGCGTCCGTGTGATTAGGTCGGGAACAGGCTCCAAAACGGCCCAGAAACGCGGAATATTCAGCAAAACCGCCCGGTGGGCCGCGGCTCACTTGGGGCATTCCCGGCCCTAACGCCAGCGCCTATACAGGCGCATTTTCCTCTGGGCCGCGGCTCACTTAGGCGTGCCGCGGCTCACGGTCTGATGTGCTTGGCGCTTTTGGTTGTCTTCGTGTGCGCGGCTCACTTGGTTTGTCTGCGACTCATGACCAAAAGCTTTATTTTCGCCCGTTTTTCATCGTTTTGGCTTCCGGACTCTGATTTCCTGCAAAACATAAAAGAATAGTGCATTAAAAGCTCATTTATGCTGAATTAGGCTCAAGATGGACATAAAATAATGATAAATAAGCGTATAAAAATACGCCTAACAGTAACGCCAAACGGTATGCCAACCCACCGACTCGCTCGAGAATCTCAAAAGGTCCAATAAATCTCGGACTCAACTTCCCCTTTTCCCGAAACGGAAAACTCCTCTCGTCGGCGACACCTTTAGTAAAACGTGATCTCCCACCTCGAATTCCAAAGGTCGACGACGGACATCGGCATAAGATTTCTGTCGACTTTGGGTAGTCAACATCCGTTCCCGAATCAAATCCACCTTCCGTCTCGTCTCTAAAACGACATCCGGCTCGGTCCCAACCAAATCAGACGCCTCATTCCAACAAATCGGTGATCGACATCACCGACCATAAAGTGCCTCATATGGTGCCATCCGAATCGACGCGTGCCAACTATTGTTGTACGTGAATTCGATCAATGGCAAATGCTCCTCGCAGTCGGTGCTCCAATCGAGAGCACAAGCACGCAACATATCCTCAAACGTCTGGATAGTGCGTTCCGACTGTCCATCCGACTGAGGATGAAAAGAGGTACTCAAACGCAAACGAGTACCCAATGCCTTATGCACCGCCTGCCAGAAATGCGATACAAAGCGGCCATCACGATCCGAAACAATAGACTTCGGAGTACCATGAAGCCTCACGATCTGCGCAATAAACACACGAGCCAACTTCTCCGGGCCCCAAGTATCCTTGATGCCCAGAAAATGTGCCGACTTGGTCAGACGATCAACAATCACCCATACCATATTCATGGCTGACCTCGATCTCGGCAAACTCGTAACGAAATCCATCGATATATCTTCCCATTTCTATTCCGGAACGGGAAGTGACTGTAATAACCCAGCCGGTCGCTGATGCTCGATTTTGACCTACTGACAATTCAAACATCTCGCTACAAACTGCGCGACCTCTCCCTTCATATCATTCCACCAGAAATTCCTCCTCAGGTCCTTGTACATCTTACTCGAACCAGGATGAATGGAGTAAGGTGTAGCATGGGCCTCACGCAAAATGCTCTGTTTCAGCTCTGGGTCGTTCGGTACATAAAGCCGACTCTGGAATCTCAAAACACCATCCTCATGAATCACAAACCCGGGAGACTTTCCCTTAAGGACGTTCTCTCGGATTTGAGTAATCATCGGATCCTCTAACTGCTTCAGCTTAATTTCATCGATCAAAGACGACGAAATCTCTAAAGCATAAAGTTGCCCGACAGCTCCAGGCAACAAAACCTCAACATCTAACTCGATCAAAGACCGCCGAAGCTCAGACTGAGACGTAAGGACCTCAAGCGTTCGCAACGCAACCGGTTTCCGACTCAATGCGTCGGCCACGACGTTCGCCTTGCCCGGATGATAAAGGATTTCGAGGTCATAATCCTTAATCAACTCTAACCACCTCCTCTGCCTCATATTTAACTCCCACTGAGTAAATATGTATTTCAGACTTTTATGATTGGTAAAAATCTGACATGCAGAGCCGAAAAGATAGTGACGCCAGATCTTGAGCGCAAATACAACTGCCGCTAAATCCAAATCGTGAGTAGGGTAGTTAAGCTCATACGGCCTCAACTGTCTCGACGCATACGCAATGGTCTTGCCGTGCTGCATCAATACGCACCCAAGACCCTGACCCGAAGCATCACTGTAAACAGCAAAACCTTCGTTGCCACACGGCAATGCTAAAACCAGGGCTGAAGTCAAACGCCTCTTCAGCTCCTCAAAACTCGACTGTCTCTCGTCATTCCAGATGAACTTCTCGGACTTCTGGAGCAACTGTGTAAGCGGCCGAGCCAATTTTGAGAAACCCTCGACGAACTTACGGTAGTAGCCGTCCAGACCCAAGAAGCTACGGATCTCCTTCGTATTCTTGGGCGGTGCCCAGTCCAACACTGCCTCAATCTTCTGCGGATCTACTCGAACTCCCTCGGCCGAAATCACGTGACCCAAAAACATCACTTCCTTCAGCCAGAACTCACACTTCGAGAACTTCGCATAGAGTTGCTCGGTCCTCAAAATGTCTAACATTGTCCGCAAATGAAGGGCATGTTCTTCCTCATTCCTCGAATAAATAAGAATATCGTCAATGAAGACGACGACACACTTATCCAAATACTCGATAAAGACTTTGTTCATCAACTGCATGAACACCGCTGGCGCATTTGTTAACCCGAAAGGCATAACTACGAACTCATAATGTCCGTATCTCGTCCGAAAAGCTGTTTTCGGCACGTCGGACTCCCTCACCCGAAGCTGATAGTACCCCGATTTCAAATCAATCTTCGAGAATACCGTAGCTCCCTGCAACTGATCGAACAAGTCATCAATCCACGACAAAGGATACTTGTTCTTGATGGTCACCTTGTTTAGTTCGCGATAGTCGATACACAAACGCAGTGAACCATCCTTCTTCCGAACAAACAAAACCGGTGCGCCCCAAGGCGAAGCGCTCGGTCGAATATAACCCGACTCAATAAGCTCACTCAACTGCTTCTTCAGCTCGGCCATCCCTGAAGGTGCCATGCGATACGGCGCCTTTGAAATTGGAGCCGCGCCCGGCTCTAACTCTATAGCAAACTCAACCTCACGATCCGGTGGCAATCCCGGTAGCTCGTCAGGAAATACGTCAGGAAACTCACTAACGATTGGAATCGACGAAAGCTCGACTCCACCATCCTCCGCCTTCAAGGTATAGCACCAAAAACCAGTACACCCTTTTCGCAGGAGTCTCATCCCCTTCAAAGCGTTAATAACAAACTTCTGGTTCCTCTTTCGCGCCGCGAAAGAGTGTTCGGTGCCGTCCTCGGCTAGCATGGTAATGATCCTCGTGCGGTAGTTCATGATTGCACCATGCCGCTCGATCCAATCATCCCCGAGAATCAAATCCTCACCCTCAATACCCACGACAATAAGGTTAGAGAGCCAAGCCCTCTCACAAATAGACACAGAACAGTCCCGGACCTCTCGATCACCGACAATTCTATCACCGCTAGGAAGTTTAACGATGAAAGGCTCGCAAGGTGATAAACAGTCGAGACTCAAACGGCGTACACACTCTAGAGAAATGAATGAATGCGTAGCACCCGAATCAAAAATCACACTGACAGGATCTGAATGGATATGAACGGTACCTGTCGCCACAGTGGCCGCTGGATCCTCGGCCCTTCTCATCTCATAGATACGTGGAGGGGCAGAGCCAACACTAGAAGCTCCCCCTCTGGCGAGCTGACCCCGACCTCTCCCATGACCGGCACCCGGCAGGGGCTGCGGAGCAATTGAGCCCTGATTCACACTCGGCTCCATAGGTGCTGGAAAAGAAGTCTAAGCACCAAGAAGCCGTCTTGCCCGTTCCCAAAAAAAAGCCTTGTGGCCCGACTGACCACATGTATGACAAATCAGAGGCAGACGAGGACACTCCCGGTTCCGATGGCCAGGCTCACCACAGTTAAAGCATTTGGTATCCCGAACTAAGGCACTGGCAGTACCTCGATAGCCCCCAGAGAAACGAGCCGAATTACCTCCAGGAATATTCGCAGACTGAGACTTCTGCTGACCTGCACCCTTGTTACTCGAGAAATTTTCGGTGGATTTCTGTTTCTTACTCTCCCGAACCTCCGCACTGGCCGTCACCGACATATCATAGGTAAGAGTTCGACTCTGATAATCTTTCAAGGTAGTGCAGACAAGTCCTGACATGTAGTCCCGAATCGACAGTTTTATCCGTCTGGAGAAGTGATAAATTTTGTCGCTCTCCTCGACAACTTGGGTCTTCACATAACCCAACTCCTTGTTAAAATCGGCAATAGCTTGGGATACGGGGATATCCCGAGGTTGAGCATCATAGAAGGCATGGACTCAAGCCTGTTTAACCGGCCACGGGCAATATTCAGTTTCCATCAATTCCTGAAACTCATCCCACGAAGCAACATGATCTTTGGGCCCAATGGCCTCCCACCAATCTGTGGCGTCTCCAGTGAGAAAATACTGGGCGATAGGAACTTTACGGTCCTCGGGACAGTTGGTGGCAACAAAGACTTTGGATATCTCCTTGATCCACCCTGCCCAGCCAATCGGGTCAGAGGCTCCCGTGAACTGAGGAGGATGCATCTTGATGACATCCTGGAGCCAACGGTTAGCTGCGTCCCGAGCAGCATGGGCCGGATTCTGGACCGCCTGGGCAATCGCCGCCATCTGGTTTACCATCTGTTGCATAACATCCGCAACACCAAGGTCAGCGCCACCTTGAGAAGAAGCATGGCTATGTTGGTCACTGGTGCTGCCGGCTCCCGAAGAATGCGACGTGGCCGCCCCACCGGCTGCCCCACGTCCTCGGCCACATCCACGACCACGACCACAGCCACGCCCACGACCACGGTTTCCTTCGGCATCCATACTGGTGTTAAGAAATAACAGAAGTGTATTGATGATGAGTCAGGGAGGAAAACCAACTACGATTCAAGAAGCGGAACTACAATGCAAGAAAACAAAGGACGAATAAGAAAACTTACTAGCACTGGAAGTACTGAGATGCTGGCAGCGGTGTGAGAATTTGCAAAACAAAACACAACTAGACCCAAATAACTGACAAGCCTAGGTATCCATAAACCTAGAAGCTCCGATACCATTTTCTGTAACACCCCGATATATTCAGGGTATATTACAGTGCCGTGGACCCCTACATGGGACCCACCAGGCTAGACACAATTTACCACAGTAAAAATACACATCATCCAATTTAAAACCAATCACACGCCCGGTACAACCGGCGTAATAATTCACAATGGCAACATAAACAACTTGACGAATACAAATCTTAATCCGAAGAGAAAAGCCTAAGTACTCGCGAGTACAATCTATAAGTTTCAAAAGTGGACAACAACCATATCGAATGGAATAACGGAAATAAAAGGACTCAAACGTCAATGACCCTGGCCAACATCCTCGTACTGTCCCAGCGCATGCTCGTCCGGATGATTATAACCTGAAATCCATAACAAGAATTTCCCCATAACGGGTCCCCAGAGGGGTTAGCAATTACGCTAGTACAAGTAATCAAGGTAAACCAATCGCTTACACATTTCATAGTACATACACTAATATCATTTCAAAACCAAAACCAGACATGTCTTTTCCGGAAACAAACAGTCAAATAATCAATTTTCCTAGGACCAGGACACCACCATGAATCCCACCCGAGGCCTCTAAGGACCCTCCCGAGCTGGCCACTTTATAAAACAAGTCACGCACAGGCATCGCCTAGGACCAGGACGCCACCATGAATCCCACCCGAGGCCTCTAAGGACCCTCCCGAGCTGGCTAGCGAAACAAACTCGTGAATCCAGAGTGAAGTCATAGATTCCTCCGAGGCCCCGTCGGACCCTCCCAGGGTGAGTAAAGCACACACAATATACGTTACCATTTCATGTTAAGCATAAAGGTTTCCAAAAATACTTGCCTTGAATTATTGACAACGCAACGAACGGAAGGAAAAACACCGACGAACGCTAGGGATCGACAATTACGAACCTAACAAATCGAAGAACACAATCACAACCAATCCTAAACGAATACGGAATTGGAATACACCCGAAAACCCGCCTACGATTCTTGTATATTTGCGTAAAAATAACAACGAGGGCGGACCACAACCGAACCCTCTCGAATATGCAACAACCACGAAGTATACCATGAATCCGTAGGAAAACCAATGATATCAACAAGATTAATCATTCTCATCATGAATTAACTGACAAAACGAGACGAATCGGACGGAAATCCCAAAACCCCCAATTTATCCAAAAGTAGGGTTCTAAGAGATTTACCTTGGATTAGGATGAAAGATTCGTGTTGATGTTGATAATATACCCCAAGAACTCAACGAAGTTGATGGTTGAGATGATCGGAGGAATAAATCGCCAAGAAATCGCCCGGAATCGCCTTAGCCGCGGAGAGAAGGAAGAAATGAAAATAATACGTTCATCTCGGTCAACTCCCTGGTTTATATACCCAGGGAGTGTTAGCGCGCGCTAATCTTCAAAGTTAGCGTGCGCTAACGAAACAAACTCCAGTCCAGTAGCCAGATTACTGGCCGTTAGCGTGCGCTACTCCAAACGTAGCGTGTGCTAACAACTTCTCGGTAGCGCGCGCTATCGACCAATAGAGTGCGCTACCTGGTCATCAGCCGAGTCCATAAGCAACTCTCAGAACACACCTAATCCGGTTTGCGCGCGCTATCGACCAAACGTAGCGTGCGCTAAAGTGTATTGGTAGTGCACGCTATCGATCAATAGCATGCGCTACCTGGGCATCAGTCGAGTCCAGTGGCAAACTGTCCAGTACTGGACATTCACACTAGCGCACGCTACCGGGCGTCTCAGCGTGCGCTAACCCCCGACATTAGCATGCACTAGACTACGTAGCGTACGCTAATCCACCAGTCCAGAGGGCTGGAATCGGCACTGCCACTCCCAGGGCTTGCTCTCTAGCGCGCGCTACGAAGCAGTCGTAGCGTGCGCTACTAAGGAACATCTAGCGTGCGCTATGCAGAAAAGATAGCGTGCGCTAGGTACGAAATATAAACGGTCCCAAAACATCGAAATACTAACGAAACATCAAACGGAACATCTCAAAACGTATCATAACGTAGAATGGATCCACGGAAACCCCGAAATGGTGGTTCCGCACAACAATAACGAGAATCAGATCAACAGGTGACTGAAAATATACACTAAAAGGTACACGAGGGTCACTACGACCGAGAAATACACCGAAAATGAAAATACAAGGGAAAGAAAAATGTGGATATTACATGACGAATCGAGGGTGAGTCGGTTCGAGTATACTAATCCAATTAGCATACCTATAACATGTGCTCCCACTAACCATTAGTGTTCGACAGGCACTCTCCTTGTCAAAGAACACGTCATACAAGTCTTCACATAAACTTAACGCCCAGTCAAGTTTCATCGACTTGCGAATGATTAAGTATTTGAGCTATAAACCTTTCCAGTGCCGACCCCCTTATCTAATAAGGAGTGGAACATTTTGCTCCCAAATACATGAACTAGTTTCTATATGTATATTTACGAGTTAGGAATGCCAATAACTACCAGTAAATAAAGAAGCATCCATTGCCTTATATCGATAATTTACATAATAACAAGTACAATGCCCCCACTCAACATCTTCTGAGTGGCATTCGAGGGCATACTCCTAACATTCCCCAACCTTCTCACCTTCCTTCATCCTTGCACCGAACAGTTGCTTGGATATCTTGTTAGGAGTATGCCCTCGAATGCCACTCAGAGGATGTTGAGTGAGGGCATTGTACTTGTAATTATGTAAATCATTAATATAAGGCAATGTATGTTTCTTTATTTACTGGTAGTTACTAGGATTCCTAACTCGTAAATATATATATAGAAACTAGTTCATGTATTTGAGAGCAAAAACGTTCCACTCCTTATTGGATAAGGGGGTCGGCACTGGAAAGGTTTATAGCTCAAATACTTAATCGTTCGCAAGTCGATGAAACTTGATCAAGTAAATTTATGTGAAGACTTGTATGGCGTGTTCTTTGACATGGATAGTGCCTGTCGAAAGTGAGCACACGTTATAGGTATGCTTGAATTAGATACTTTCGAACGACTCACCTCGATTCACATGAATTTCACTCGGGGACGATCGATGTGAGAATCGAAAGGTTGTGATAGGTATTCATGAACCTTCGACTTGAGGATCTAGTAGGGATGTGCTTGTGATGTTAATATCTTCATTAGAGTAGTTCGACCCTATAAACTGGGAGGTAGGGGTCAACCTCGACGTGCATCTTAGCGGGCAAGTAGCAGGTCCTACTGAATACCAAGATAGAATTCTTTCTCCCATTAGTGAGCGGGTTATATGTCCTATGCGTTTATTGGCAGATGAGATCATAAGTCTTTGGCCAAAGCATTGGAGCTAGTTGTATTGGATATACGAGAGCTCAATGATCTCAATGATCGGGACATTTGAAAGATAGGTTTATATGTTTATTGGTATTCACGACAGAATGGTTCTTGAATGATACCATCATTCGTTCTCAGTGGGGGTACAGTGTAGGCCGCCAGGATGGCTAGGTGGTGCTACTACTCTTTGGTTCCTCCCATTGCTGACTGAGACGGACCTACCGAGTCGCGCAATAGGATTGACGACAGAATGTATCAAGCTTATTATCTCATTATTAATATTAGATATTAGATATCTAATTTGGGACATTGGATGTCTAAATCGATTTATTGGATAAATCGATTTACGGTCTAATGGATTGAATAAATTAGTGGGTGATTAATTTAATTCATGAATATAATTATTTCTTGGAGATTTTAATTATGTTATTATATATTTGATATGATTAATTAATTTGATTAATTAATCAATATAAACATCGGAATGGAATCGGAGTTTATCTATTTGGACTCTCGGAAGTCCGAAATGAACCAAACTCGTCCGATTCCTTCTAGAGGCCAGCCCCACATTGATTCCTTACCTTGGTCATAGTCTTGATTTTGTTGGTGGAAGACTTTTGACTTGTGAGATATCATATCTCTTAAAATAAGGAATAAAGGGATTTTATGGGATTTGTAAGATGAATATATGTGTGTGAAGACTTCACTTTCCACCCAAGACTTACATCCATACGTGAAGATTCAAGAGGAGAGAGAAAGAGAGAGATAGAGAGACAGAGAGAGAGAGAGAGAGAGAGAGAGAGAGAGAGAAGTCTTATTCACCATCTTGTTCTTTATTCATCTTCTTCATAATTTCTTAGAGAGATTTTGTGAGGAAATATTGAGAAAGATAGATATTCATACACTTAGAGTGATATTAATATCTATAACAAGCTTACTCACCTTGATCTAGCCGCATCCTTGGAGGATAACAAGATGACTATTGTTTCGATCGTTTTTCCGGGCGTGGCAAGTAGAGACGCGGTGCTTTCGGCGTTGGATCGTTCAAGTGCTTGGAGTGCTTCGGATCGTAGAGAATTCAAGTAAAGCTTGGGGAATAGCTCAAGAGAAGGATACCATTTAATCAACGGACTTTAAGGGTGAGTTTCTTACAACTCTTGTTTTTCCGTTTATATAGCTCGATCGATCCTCGTAGGGATTCAGATCGAATTAATTTTCATTTTACCACTTCCGCTGGGCCTTCGTTTTAGGCACCGAATCCCAACATATCTCATATCTAGCAGTTCTGCTGTGCTCACCATAAAGTTCAGTTAAGTGAGATAGAATCTGCCTAGCAGAAGTTTTTCTCATGAGCTTTCTGAAGCTCATTAGACATAGAAGCCATCATGTATGCACGAACTTTTATGTCATCCTTAACCCACTTTTTGTGGTTTTCAATCTCTTCCTGATTGGCTCTGGTCTGCACAGGAGGCACTGGAATGTCCGTCTACAAGACGTATCCCAGTGCCTCTATACTGAGGACAATCATCAGATTGCGGAGCCAGTCCACAAAATTAGGTCCAATCAGGGTGTTCTTTTCGAGTAGTATTGCGAGTGGATTCATTGTCATATTGAGAGTTATGTCTGCATTAAGTATAACCGATTAATTAGTGACTTGTTATATTATGTTCTGAGTATAGAATTAGGGTCTTTTCTATTCTGGTTACCCAACTCCCACTATTTTTATCGGAATAACACACTCCCATGTGAAATCTGGAAGTATCGTCGCTCTACTTCATAGTGGTGATCGAGTTCTTTATAAATCTTAATAAAGGGCAACCGAACAGGTTTCTAGTCTATTAATTTTCATAAAGTGGTGTCCAACACAAACCCATCTAATGGATGATTCGATCTTTTTTTTTCCCTTGTTCACTCCCCTCAACCTATACGGTTTCTATGGTTCGTGAACAAGTTAAGTTTATACCATCGACGCAAATCAGTTTCACAATTGAATCTTATCCGGCAACCTATCAGGTTTCTAGGGATAACATTTGCTCCAACCGAAGGCATACAATGCGCTCCCGAAAATTTATTCGTCCTTCCCGAATGACTACCCCGATAACTCGGAATCATAACACATCCGGTTTGGATTTCAATTTCCCGAAAGCTCGATGGAGGGAAGGAAAACCTTGAAACCTTATAAACATAATAATTTGTCGTGGGAGAATTTTCGCGATTAATGTTACACTTTGTAAATTAATTCATTTAAGCGCGTTTGTGGCATTCATACAATATGAAACAACCATTCACAACCTAGTTGCTACCAACATGTGGTTCATGGACCGTTCCTAGAAAACAAAAACTCCGTAATCTAATTACAAGTCTTCGTCTTGAATCTTCGTCTTCTCGAAACGGATCTTCCTCCGGTCTTTGTCATTACATATAAATTTTACATTGAAAATTGCATCCCAGATACAAATATTTCTAGTAAAATAAATAGGCTCAAAACAGCCTTTACAACTCAATCGAATAAAACCGAACGATTCAAAAACTAGGTCCATGAATCACATCACCATTCTAAAATAATGCATCTAACACATTAAATAAATGGCATTCATAATGAATCTGAATATTGATCCAATCAATATAAAACAATCCATCCAAAACGAATTAATCCAATTAATTCAAACAACCGTCAATTTTAACTTGTTCCGGACAAGAAAATATTTCATTAAATTAATTCCCCTAAGAATAAAATTATCATAATTAAATCTTAGTCAAATTAAATTCAATTTAATTTGTGGGAAATTAATTATCGAACAAAATATAAAAAACGGAGTCGGAAAACACGGCCGGGCCAAGCCCGGAACCACGGCCAATGAGTGCCGAGCGAGAACTGCAGTCATGCCAGGGCTGCACATCTTGCCCGAGCATGTCCCGAGGTGGCGGACCGCAGTCCAGAAGCGAGACCACGGCGGCGCCGAGACGGCTCAAGTCAGCCGGGTCCGTTTACATTTTTGGCTCGTTTTTTCGCCCCGATTCCAAAAATAATATTTTTCTAATCTTTATATTACACATTTAAATCAGTTTTTCAAAAGAAAATTAGATTTATATTGTAACATAAAATCATGAAAAAATAATTTTTAGATGAACAATAGAAAATCAACGATTAATACGATTATGATTCCAAATCATACACCATCTAATCAAGCATTCCAAATGCCAATATCGTATATAGGATCGCAAGACCTATACTCCGATACCACTGTTGGGATTCGGTGCCTAAAACGAAGACCCAGTGGAAGCGGTAAAATGAAAATTAATTCGATTTGAATCCCTACGAGGATCGATCGAGCTACGTATATACGAATATTCAAATGAAAACACAAGAGATATGGAAACTCACCCTTGTAGTCCGTTGATTAAATGGATTCCTTCTCTTGAGCTATTCCCCAAGCTTTAGATGTATATCCCTACGAACAAAGCAATCCAAGCACTTGAAAGATCCAAACGTCGAAACACAATGCCTCTACTTGCCACGCGCCGGAGAAACAAACGGGATGACGATCACCTTGCTATCCTCCAAGGATACGGCTAGAGCTAAGTGATGAAGCTATTGAATTTGATGAATATACTCTAAATATGTTTATCAAATTTTCTCTCTTTGATTTCTTGATTTTTCTCCAAGAAATTATCAAGAACACATGAAGAAGAAGAAGACTATGAAAAGGAACTCTTTTCTCTCTCTCTCTCTCTCTCTGTCTCTATCTCTCTCTCTCTCTCTCTCTCTCTCTCTCTCACCATTCTCACGTTTTTAATCTCAAAGAATCAAAAGGGTGAGTTGTAATGAGAAGTCTTCCATCATTTATTCAACTCCAACCCACATGATACAAATGATACCACATGATGTCTAACCCCACAAAGTCCTTATCATCCATTAAACAATGGAAACAAAAGACAAGGGGAAGTTAGGTGGAAGGGGGGCGGCCATGATGAGGAAATCGGACGAGTTCGATTCATTTCGGACTCCCGAGAGTCCAAACAGATAAACTCTGATTCCGTTCCGATGTATTTATGTCGATTAATTAATCCAATAAATTAATCGCATTAAATACATAATAATATAATTAATTCTCCAAGAAATAATTATATTTATGAATTAAATTAATCACACAGTAATTTATTTAATTCATTAGGCCGTAAATCAATTTATCTAATAAATCGATTTAGACATCTAATGTCCCAAATTAGATATCCAATATCTAATATTCATAATGAGAGAATTAGCTTGATTCATTTCGTCGTTAATCCTATTGCGCGACTCGGTAGGTCCGTCTCAGTCAGCAATGGGAGGAACCAAAGAGTAGTAGCACCACCTAGCCAGCCTGGCGGCCTACACTGTACCCCAACTGAGAACGAATGATGGGATCATTCAAGAACCATTATGTCGTGAATACCAGTATACGTATAAACGCTTCTTTCAAATGTCCCGATCAAGTTATAGGGTCACGGTCAGTCAAACCCTATCTCTACTTGATGCTCTGCATGTGTTAATGCAAATCGAGATCATCGAGCTCTCGTGTATCCCATACAACTAGCTCCAATGCTTTGGCCAAACACTTATGATCTCATCTGTCAATAACAGCATAGGACATATAACCCGCTCACTAACGGGAGAAAGAATTCTATCTTGGTATTCAGTAGGACCTGCTACTTGCCCGTCAAGATGCACGTCGAGGTTGACCCACACCTCCCGATTTATAGGGTCGAACTACTCTAATGAAAATCTTGACATCACAAGCACATCCCTACTAAATCCTCAAGTCGAAGGTTCACGAATACCTATCACAACCTTTTGATTCCGTCACTGACTGTCCCGGAGTGAAATCCGTGTGACGAATCGAGGGTGAGTCGGTTCGAGTATACTAATCCAATTAGCATACCTATAACGTGTGCTTCCACTAACAATTAGTGTTCGACATGCACTCTCCATGTCAAAGAACACGTCATACAAGTCTTCACATAAACTTAACGCTCAGTCAAGTTTCATCGACTTGCGAACGATTAAGTATTTGAGCTATAAACCTTTCTAGTACCGACCCCCTTATCCAATAAGGAGTGAAAAGTTTTGCTCTCAAATACACAGACTAGTTTCTATATGTATATTTACGAGTTAGGAACGTCAGTAACTACCAGTAAATAAAGAAACATTCATTTCCTTATATAAATGATTTACATAATTACAAGTACAATGCCCTCACTCAACATCCTCTGAGTGACATACGAGGGCATACTCCTAACCGTCTTGATATTAGTGGTCTGCGCATTTTAAATTTCCTCCAAAAACTTCGAATGACCATAACTTCTTCATACGAACTCGGATTTGAATGGACTTTTTTTCAAAATAATCGTCTCAATGAGACGAATAAAAAGAGACCACTCATGAATATATTCGTAATCTTTAAAAATATCGCCCCAAAAATGACAGATGTGTCTTCACCCGGTGTGCTAATCTGCAGATAAAATTTAATTCCCATTAATATAACAAAAATTACACATAATTACTAAAAATTATACTAGAAGTAAAATAATGAAAACACACGAAAAATAATATATATTATCACACAAAATAAGGAAATATATATATATATATAATATCCTAATAAAAATAATAACAGAAGTATACCAAACAAGGATGGCACGGAACATACTCCTGTGGGTTGTACGCCGGGTAGATCAGGGAATGTGATAAGCGCTTTGAAGGCGATAAAGATTCTAAATCAGGGTTGCATAGGCTTTTGGTGCTACGCTTTGAAGGCGGAAGATGGTAGTGTTGATATGTCGTCGATTCCAGTTGTTAACGAATATCCTGACGTATTTCCGGATGACTTGCCAGGATTACCACTACAACGGGAAGTTGAGTTTCCTATTGATCTAGAGCCGAATGCGGCTCATGTTTCTCGGGCACCGTACCATATGACAATTTTACTGTAATTTTATTCGGAAAAACTTTATTTTGCTGAAACACCTCAATTTAATTAATAATTATCCAGATTAGGATAAGTATCAAGATACCAATCCTAGTCTGTTTAGAGTTCCTCCAGTACACATCACACTGTTGTTTTATCCTGGGAGACCGACGTCACACACCTTGGTGGGGGCGAATTTGCTTTAAGGAGATACATATTCTGGACTCAACAGCGACTTTCGTTCGTTTTCGTGATCAACAAATATTTCATCCGGCTAACAATTTTTTGCAGGGCATAAATAATTATATCTTCGATATATACTATATTTATTTTTTTCAAGTATTCGTTTTTGAAAAAGTATTTTGCCAACACATTTATCTGAAGTCTTAAACAAAATAGGTGTTGTAATACATTCCATATTCATCTACATTGCCGACAATATTAAATTTTCCTTCTTTGCTTCAGTACAAAGGGAGATACAAAGAATTCTACACCAAAAAGAAGAAAATTGAACTGAACATGAAGAAATTTGAAGACAAACGAACTCGCAAGTGTAATTTCACAAAACTAATTGTGGATTAATTCTGATATTATTTTTGAAAAATGTGATAAACTCCCGCACAGTTTTCCCGCTGAGTTTTCCTCTCAAATTTTTGACCGCCAATTGAGTTTTTTTTGAAGGGCCAGATATTTTTATCGTCAAAATATATAAAATTAAATCGCAGTCACAGATCCCAAAAGAAGTCCAGAAATGGACAGAGCACAAGATATTGTCTGCGCCATATCAGCACAAACAACTTTGGGAGATGTACTATTGGAGAATGATTTTCTCTATTTTTATGACGTGGATCTCAAATTTTACACATTAGAATTTCCATTAGAGATGCCCCGACTATCCCTACCTATTTCAAATATTATTAAACTTCATAAATATAGAGTTACAATTGGATATATTAAATTTATGAGTTTTTTTTTTAAAAACATAAAAACATATGAAATTATTTTTATTAAATCTTCTGAAATTAATAAATACTTCCTCCGTTATCTTATTATTGCAACGTGTTGACTATTACACTGTTCGCATATTCTCTTTTGACCATCTTTTGTGATTTATACATATGAAAAAATATAGTCATGTGAGATCTTGTTAGATTCATCTCGAAATGTACTTTCAAAATGTCAACTTCTTAAAGCAAATTCTTTTCATTTACTTGATTAAAACAGATCTATTTTCAAAAGTTTAAGATTCTCAAAACCCAACACTGTCTACGGACGTTTCTGGAGGTGCGGCTCAGAAAACCGGATCGGGTTCAGCGAGTGGAGGTGCGCCTCTAATAACTGGATCGGGTTCAGCCAACCACACAGCTTCGATTCCGATTAGTAATTTGGTTTTGATTCCGTTCGACCATGCGGACAAACCTAAGAAATTCAACGGGCAGAATTTCAAGAGATGGCAGCAGAAGATGATGTTCTATCTGACCACTCTAGGCTTGTCTCGATTCCTTAAGGAGACACACCAAAATATGATGAAGACAGTGACCAACAGACTTTGATGGCTTTTGACGCTTGGAAAACTTCTGACTATCTGTGTCGGAAGTATGTGATGAATGGCCTTGCCGATTCACTGTACAACGTGTACATCAGTGCTAAATCAGCTAAGGCATTATGGGACTCATTAGATCATAAGTACAAGATCGAGGATGCCGGTGCCAAGAAGTGGATTTTTGGGCAGTTTCTCGACTATAATATGGTGGGTTCTAAGATTGTAGTCAGTCAGGTACAAGAGTTACAAATGATCATTCATGAAATTCATGCTGAAGGAATGATCATTAGCGAATCCTTCCAAGTGGCTGCTGTGATTGAAAAACTGCCCTCGACTTGGAAAGACTTCAAGAATTATCTCAAGCACAAGCGCAAGGAGATGAGCATGGAAGATCTGATCATTAGACTTCGCATAGAGGAAGACAACAACGGATCGGAGAAGAAGGTAAATTCTACTGTGGCAAAGGCCAATGTTGTGGAAACTGGACAAACATCCAAGAGAGGAAACAATGGAAAGGGAACCAAGTTGGGACCTAAAGGAGGAATTGGTAAAAATAGAGAGAAATTCCTTGGTAAATGCTACAACTGTGAAAAGATGGGACATAGGGCGGCTAACTGCAGGCTGCCAAAAAAACTAAAGAAAAAGGATGGTAATACAGCACATCTCATTACCGAACAAGTGGAAAATCTTGACTTATGTGCTATGATCACCAAAGTGAAGTTAGTTGGCTCAAATACCAAGGAGTGGTGGATTGACACTGGAGCAACTAGGCATATATGTGCCAATAAGTCAATGTTCTCCTCATTGGTAGAAACTGATGCCAGTGAAATAATGTATATGGGAAATGTTGGCCACTAAGTATATAGGATACAACTTGGAGATTGTGATAAACAACAAGCTGTACAGTTTTCAAATCTGAGTGCATAGCGGAAGTCTTGTCAAAGTAAGTTGCTGTAAATACAACAACTAGATATGAAATGTATACTTAAAGATAATCACAAATATTAAAACAGTAAATGCAGAAGGTAATTGACACAATAATTAAAGTGGTTCGAGGTAAAGCCCTCTACATCCACTGGTCCTCCACACAGGAGTAAAAATGTTTATTATAAATACTATGTACACAACAACGTATTTATAATCAAACCTAATCAGTATATCATTCACAGAGATTGATATAATGATCTTAGACTTCAACCGTTCACACAGATTGGTTTGAGCTTTCACTTGACTGGCTTCTTCACACAGTTCCAAAGCTTAGTCTTCTTCAATGCAAGTCCGTCACACACAGTTCGGGAAGAGCAAGGATTCTCAGTCCACACAGGGCTGATGGGTTTGTTCAAGGGTTAGAACAATATATGAACAACAACTTTGACTTTCTAAGCTTTTAGCTGATGATGTGTTGTTCACGGTTTTGAGCAATGTATATCTCTTCTTTCATAATAGCAGAATGCCTTGGGAGATATGTTTGCTCTGAATATTCGTGTAAGAACTTGTTTTACTTGCGTATATATTCGATCGTTTGTTTGCGAGTTTGCGTGTATGTCTCTGTTGTAGATCTTCAGATGCTGGGGATATATATAGGTTTCTGAAATATATCCATCGTGATAAATCCATTGAGCAAGATTCCGTTCCAACGGTATGATGTGTTTGAATAAAACACGATCCGGATTTTGCGCTAGATTGAAGATCTCTGATGGCTTGATATTTAAATACTTTATCCTTTAGTATTTAAATATATCTTCTCAAACGGGACGTTGACTTAGTGAATAACAAAGATTCCTTCTTGTCCTGTTTGGATGCTGTATGGAATGATAGTTGTATTGACGATTCGAGACAGCTTCCATACTTAGTCTTTATAAGACTCCTTTGCTGTATGATTGATTTTGTATGCTGGGGCTACGAGAAGTCTTCGATACAGGTTGATATCTTTTGATCAGCTTTTCGATACAGCTGCTTGCTGTATGCTGGATTAGTATATTGTCAAAACATTCTGTCTTGATCTTTTCGATACAGGGTTTGTTTGTCCTGACAATCTCGATGCAGGGATTGTTATCCCAACAATTTCCCACTTTTTGATAATTTGCCAAGTCCTTCCATGTCTTCTTTTTAAAGCTAAGTGATCCAAAACATCCTTGATGATGCCAAAACTTTGACATTTAGCGTCTTGAATGAGGGCAGACTTCTTGGTCTTCTGTTTGAATGATCTGGTCTTCAGCATTTAGCCTAAAACTAAGAACTGCTCGCAGGCAAGTTCAGCTTTTATCAAAAGAGTAATACATGTTTGAACTTATGATTGGCGCGCAGGCACAATCTTACATTGTATTCTAGATACATACAACATAAACTATGAACTGTTCGTAGACAAGTTTTTTACAGCTTATGTATTAAGATAGGTTTTATGTATGAATACAGCAAGGATAAATTTATGTGTTTGTAACATACAATAACACAGTAGATTACAATAGATTACGAGTTGTAATCTTTCAAGACAGGCAAAAATTTTATTGATATTGAAATGAAGAGTACAAAATTTTGCTGTTCTGAAAATAAGATTACAAAAATAAATCACAAGAATGGTACAGTTTTAGGGTAAAACCGATACCGTACCAAATATATTCGGTTTATTATGATTTAATACCATATACATACGGTTTTTTTCGGTTTGGTAGTTCAGTATTTCGGTTTGGTTTATATCGGTACGGTATTTTTTCGGTTTTTCTACTTGATACTTGATAGCATTAATAATACAAAAATACTCGAATAAATTAATTCAAAAAGGTACCATAAATACCTGATCCAAATTAATAGCTAAACCAAAAAAATCACACCAACCTTAAGATAGTAACTAATTTAATGTTCAAGTTTTCATCCAATTATTTTGGAGGATAAAAATAAAAAAAAATAGACAAACAAGTGTCTTTAACTTCAATAAATTTGTTATACTTCTATATTCATATGAGTTTGTAACTATTATATATATATATGATATATTATCATAAAAATATTTAATATAAATAACGGTACGGTACGGTTTTTTTTCCCGGTATTTAAGTCAAATACCGTACCGTTACCGAAGTTTCGGTTTTATAAAAAATAAAAACCATGTATGTCGGTTTAAACAGTTTATCGGTTTTTTCGGTACGGTTTTTACGGTGCGGTACGGTTTTTCGGTTTAATCGGTTTTTTTGCACACCCCTACCTTCCACTAGTTTTGATGTGCGTCCCTGTATCGATTCATGTATAAGGCTCGACCTTCATATGATTTATCGAAGACTAGGATCCAATCCTCTGGATGGGTAACCAAGTCACCATTCTTGTGCTTTGACTTCATCTGCAGTTGTAGCGGGAGCGTTCCTTCTTCCAGCTTCTTCTTGAACTCCTCTGCGGCTTCCTGTACCGTTCTGCATCTATTGAAAATTGAGGAATCCCTGATAAGTACAACAAAGTATCTTAGCAGTTCATTTCTCCTCCAGTTCTTTATCTCTGCAGCAGTAGGCTGTCGGTCCGCCGGGAGGTTCATAGCTTGCGGATTTCGGACTAGGCTTTTCCAAGGATACTTAGGATCCTGGAATTCTAGTAGATCTCCCTGTATCCTAATATTTGGATATGCGATACGGGCTATATCAACAGTGATGGAGTCTTCAAAAGAAGCTAACATTTCTTTCTCTTGCTCCAACCTCGTTCTCCTAGCAGCTTCCCTCGATTCTTCCCCCTTTTTGGCATCATCAAGGTATGACACCTTTTCATCAAGGCGTTCCAGGATTTGCAAAGTAGTATCCTGTTTCGTCTCGATATTTGTCATTTTCTCAACAAGGGAGGAGAGCACCTGCAACATGTCTTGGATTTTCTCGTCGTGGGCTGGAAGCTAGGAACCGGTTTCGATCATTGCAGATGCTGTCTTCACCTCAGATATGCATAGCTTTGATTGCTCTTCTCTCAGGATCTGCTCCTGTTTTTCTTGCAATTAGCTCAGTGCCTGCTTGAAGACGTGTGGCAAGACAGTGAAGGCTTCTACCACTCGGAAGACTTCATGCTTCAGTCCTGTCATTTCTTCAATGGCAGATGTTGTATCCAATCAAGAGCTTTTTCCACAGAGTACAGGGCATTGACAGCGTCCTGGATGAAAACAGTTTGGAGGCCAAGAGCATGCAATCGTTATTTTCTTGTGGCAGTCCTTGGAGAGTCTGGTTGGGCAAAATCCTCGACTCCATTCAACCGTCTCAAATTCACATTGGGACGTGAATTGAGGTGGACATCCTCAGGTATTATACCGTCGTCAGATTCCAAGGTGGTTGTTGGTGCGGGAGTATCAGATTTGGGCTCGGCGACAGGGAATGCTGCATCCTCCTGTTGTGAAGTGGGTTCTGAAGACATGGATATAGGAGGGACTGATTCCTCCTGCTGTCTCTCAACATCCATCTGCTCCGGTAGAGGGACTGATTCCTCGTGCAGGATGGCATTGGATTCTTCTTCTACTTGGGTGGCGACAAGCTCGGGTGCATGTTGCGAAACAGATTGTTCTTCCTCGACATGAGGGGCTGAATCCTCATTGTCGGGAACAGAGTCTTGTTGATGGGGAGGTGATTGATGTTGACTTGAAGTTCCTGCACCCATCTGAAATTCAGATTCTTCGCGACTCTTCCTTAGACCAGCTTGTAGGGCATCATCATCATCGTCTGAGTCGGGATCTGACTTTGTACTTTCAGGAGATCCCACAGACTTAGCTTTACCTTTCTTGCGTGCTTCGGCTTTTTCAAATAGATGGCTCTCAATAAGATCTTTAACGAATAGGTTGTCCCATTGGATCAGGATAGTAATTTCTTGAGTGTCCGTCACTTCCGAAACAAATCTTTCTTTGTTACTCCACTCGCTCCAGTTGTACAGGGTTTCGTACGGAGCAAGTCTATAACTTTTCCATTGGAGAAACCGCTCGTAAGCCTATTCGATTTGCACAGAAAGTAGGGTTTTGTGGATGATTGTGTCCGGGGAGGGGCTGCGTACAACGCCTGGGTTCGCTGTAGGCATGGGTTCCTCTACAGGTGTGGAATCCTGTATCGGAGAGGGATTCCATAGAGGGGTTGGTACCGTGATGGGAGATGGATCCTGAACGGGTGTGGGATCCTGTATAGTAGAAGTAGCTATAGGATCCAAAGTGGCAGCCGACTTGCCAGAATCTTGTATGTTGGCAGATGTATGAGCATCCATCATAGCCGCCAAAGGCTCGGGATCTGCTGTATCGACAGTAGCAGGCATCTCTTCCACAGGGGTTGGGCCCTGGGGGAGTTGTTCAGTGGGTTGAGCCATGGAAGAAGCGTCCTAGGAGGTTTCTGTTGTCTTAACTTTTGAAAGCCTCCTTAGCTTCTTTTTCGGCTTCTCAACAACAACTGGAATTTTGCTGTGAGATCTTTTTCTTTTCCTTGATGTCTCCTCGCTATGAGACTTCGAAGATACGTCCCTTGGATCGGCAGAAAGCGGCAGTTTTCGAATGTAGGGCCTGTTTGCAATGAGGGGTCCTTTCCTGAAGACGGTGGGTTTGATGCTTCCCATATAAATGCGAGAAGTGATCTTCTTGGCTTTATCGTCTTGCGGGAAACCGCATTTGGTCAGAATGTAGTTCAACAGCAGACCAAAGGATTTCTTCTATGAAGCAGGCTTAGAAACTTCTTCCTACAACCGTTTGAGGATGATTTGACACCAATTGACCTTCTCACAGGTCATTATTGCAACCATCATCCTAAACCTAAGATTTGTGCACATCTCAAAAGCACCTATTCTGTTCTCAATAATACGACAACAGAAATCATGTAAGTAGACAAAAGGTAAACAGAAGTTTTTCTTATGGCAAGAGGTGTGAACCGTTTCAACCGAGGATGAACCGGTGAACAGGCCATAGTAAGCGGTTAACGGTTCCTGGGACCCAAAGGTCTCAAGATATTCCATTGACAGGCCATCAGCAGGTAGCCTGTAGATATTCTGGAGTAGCTCTTGGTCAACGCGGATCTCAACTCCACGAACGACGGCTGTGATGTCAGCGACATGTCCTCCTTGGGCCTGTGAAAGGAAACGAACGGCAGCATTGAGGTATAACTCCTCAACCAAATGAACATAAAATCGTTCAGCAGAGTGGCTTCCAAGGCGATAGAGCCTTGTTGACGAATCCTAGTGATGACGTATTCCATCGATTCGATGTCATCTACTTCGTCATGAACACGTTCAAGCAAGACAAATATGGAGAAGATCCGTCCGTCGATGATGTTGGATGTTTTCTTGAGAGAGATGGAAGAGGTCTGAGAAGATGCCATTGTTGATACTTGAAGAATAGTTAGAAAGGTTTCAAGCAAGAATGCAGTAAACACAGAAAACTTGTAGTCTGTATGCTCAAGAACTCTTACAGTATGCAAAAAGCGTAAAGAGTCTCAAATGGCATTTTCAGTCCTTTTATAGTGGGCGGCGAAGACGGGTTTTCAGAGACTGAACGGTCATATTTAAGGGATGGGAACCGTTTTTTTAAAATGGACGATCACGATTGGACTTAGTGTAACCGGTACAACTTATCTAATTAATTTAAAATAGGAGCGGGTCCCACTTCTAACTTTTCAAATTACCCTTATTGCCTGAAACAGCGGTGTATAATTAATAAAAAATTAGAAAACATCGCGGCTTGAAGATACCAATGTCCAGATGTCGTGTAAAGCATTTAATGCAAACGGCTTGTAATGATAACAGGGCACGTGGACATAAAATATTTTAAAATAAATAACATGATAATTGATTTCCCATTGTATGTGCTGTATCCGTGAAAATACAGCGTTCCCCCTTAAAAGGTACATACGGGTTTCAATTCGATACAGCAACTTTCGGATTAATGCTGTATTCTTGGGTCGTACGGTATTCCCCCTTAATTATTGCACACATCAGCTGTAGGATAATTCATGTCACTTGGTTCCTACAGTGCTGTTCTGATGGACCGAGTGTACAGATAGCTAACGGTGGATACTGTATTCTTGGGTCTTACAGCATTCCCCCTCAATTTGCTGAGTAAAAGCATTAAAAACTTACAAGGAGTCAGGCTGTAGCAAACCCAATTCATGTCGAAGCATGCAGAATCTTGTTGTGTCGAGAGGCTTGGTGAAGATGTCGGCTAACTGGATATCTGTATGAACTTTTTCTAGCCGAACATCCTTGTTCTCAACATGATTCCTGATGAAGTGATGCTTCATGTGAATATGCTTGGTGCGAGAGTGCAATACAGGGTTGTGAGTGATAGCAATTGCACTCGTGCTATCGCACATAATTGGCGTTTCTTTGGCTTCAATTCCATAATCTGACAGCTATTGTTGCATCCAAAGAATCTGCATACAGCAACTACCAGCAGCATAGTATTCTGATTCAGCTGTTGAAAGCGAGTTAGCTAATTGTTTCTTGCTAGACCAAGATACAAGTCTAGGTCCAAGAAAGTGACAAGTTCCACTTGTACTCTTCCTATCCAGCTTGCAACCTCCAAGATCCGAGTCGCTGTAGCCAACTAAATTGAATCCACCTTCTTTAGGATACCACAGTCATACATCGACTATTCCTTTGATGTATTTCAAGATTCGTTTAGCTGTTGCGAAGTGTGATTCTTTAGGTGATACTTGATATCGCACACACACTCCCACAGCAAACTGGATATCGGGCCTGCTAGCCGTTAGGTACATCAGTGAGCCAATAAGCTTCCTGTAGAGTGATTGATCAACCGGCTTTCCAGATTCATCAGCACTAATTTGCACGGAAGTGCTCATGGGGGTTGACGATGATTTGGAAGTATTCATTCCAAATTTGTTGAGAAGCTCCTTGCTGTATTTTTCCTGGTTGATAAAAATCCCTGGAGGCAACTGCTTTACCTGCAAACCTAGGAAATAACTAAGTTCTCCCATCATACTCATTTCAAATTTACTTTGCATAAGATGCGAAAACCCTTGACATAAAGCAAGGTTAGTTGAACCAAATATTATATCATCTACATAGATTTGAACCATCAGGAGGTCATCACCTTCCTGTATTTTGAACAAGGTCTTGTCCACAGCACCTTTCTTGAATCCATTATTGGTTAGATACTGGGACAGGGTCTCATACCATGCTCTAGGGGCTTGCTTAAGTCCATACAGTGCTTTCCTTAGCCTGTATACTAAGTCTTCGCCTTCTGGATTGACAAACCCTGGTGGTTGTTCAACGTATACTTCTTTAGCGAGGTCTCCATTTAGGAATGCACTTTTGACGTCCATTTGGTATACAATGAAGCTCTTATGGGCGGCAAAGGATAAAAATATTCTAATGGCTTCTAGTTTGGCTACAGGGGAAAATATCTCATCGTAGTCTATGCCTTCTTCCTGTCTGTAGCCTTGGGCGACTAGTCAGGATTTATTCCTGATAATGAGTCCATTTCGATCCTTCTTGTTTCTAAATACCCATTTGGTTCCAATTACTGATTCATGCAAAGGTCTGGGTACAAGATACCATATGTTGTTTCATTCGAAACCGTTAAGCTCTTCTTCCATAGATGTGATTTAATGAGAATTGTTGAGAGCTTCTTTGGTGGAAACAGGTTCGGACTGGGCTAAGAATACATCAATAGTGCACATATTGAGTCTTCTAAGCTCGGATTGAGATTTCCATTCAGGAAATAGTGATATCTCAGTATCGGGTTCTTCTTGCGCACATAATACATTTCCTTGTGTACTCTGTATTCTCCTATGGGTAGAAACACCAGCATCAATGTTTCCAATGATCAGCTCTTGCGGGTGATCTCTCAACCATCTTCGGTCGGGTTCTAATTCGGGGTCCCGTACTGTATCTTGAGTTGCTGTAGTTTCGGCTTCAGCCTGTACAGCATCGGCTTCATCTACGTCGATTCTTACAGCTGCGGGGTTGATTTCTAGGTCAACGACAGGTTCTATAGGAGTTGGTGGGTCAACGATGGAGAGATGTTGGATGTTCTGAGAAATGTCTTCTACTCATGTAGGGTCATGGTGAGGTTCATCGAACACTACATGAACTGATTCCTCAATGGTTAGCTTCCTTTTATTAAAGATCCTGTAAGCTTTGCTAATAGAGGAGTATCCTACAAATATCCCTTCATTCGGTTTCTCATCGAAGGTTCTAAGTTGATCCTTACCGTTGTTTAACATGTAACACCTGCGTCCAAATATGTGAAAATATGAAACTAATGGAGTTTTGTTGTTCCATACCTCGTATGCTATTTTGTTGTGATGCTTGTTCATGATACAACGGTTTTGTGTATAGCATGCTGTATTGGTGGCTTCGCCCCAGAAACGCTGTGGCATCTTGCTTGCGGCAATCATTATCCTTGTTGCTTCCTTCAGCGTCCTGTTCTTTCGCTCGGCAATTGAGGTGTACGGGCAGATGAGTATTCGTGTTGTATCCCATTTTCCGAATAGTATTGCTCGATAAAGCGGTTAGTGAATTCTGTACCTCTGTCGGAACGAATGGACACGATACTCGACCCTTTTTCATTTTGAAGCTTTCTCAGGTGCTCGGGCACCTTTGATGTTGTTTCCTTCTTCTTGCTTAGGTAAATTGTCCAAGCATAATAGGAATAATCATCAACAATAACGAGACAATATTTCTTACCTCCCAAACTTACCGGATCTACAGGACCATAGAGATCCATATGTAGCATTTCTAACACTCTGTGGGTTGAAAGGTAGGATTTGCTTTTCAGGGTGGTCTTGATTTGCTTGCCTTTCTGATAGGGTCCACAAACGCTGTCTTTCTAGAATGAAACGTTTGGCAATCCTCTAAGCATTCCCTGTCTGGAGAGTTTGTTGATAGTCTTGAAGTTGATGTGTGACATCCTTTTGTGCCATAACTAGCTTAGATCTGCAGTTCCTTTGGCAACAAAATAAGGAATTGTGGAACTCGTAGGCATCCAGTGAGCAATATACATATTACCTGATCTGCTTCCTGTGAGCACAACTTCTTTGGTCAGGATGTTCTTGACTCTACAGTGATCTATATAGAATTTCACCGAAAACTGTTTGTCACAGAACTGGCTAATACTAAGTAGATTGTACTGTAAGCCTTCAACATAAGCTACATCGGTGACTTTGAATTTTCCGACAAGCAGGTTTCCTTTTCATCTTGTTCTTACTTTAGATTTATCACCAAAGCGCACTTTTGGACCGCGACCTTCTACGAAATCTGATAGCTTGCTTCTATCTCCTGTCATGTGCCGGGAGCATCCGCTGTCGAAGTACCATATGCCCTTCTCCAAAATGTCATGTAGCAAACAAATTAGGTAGATTTAGGTCCCCTTAGGTTGTTGGGTCCATGGCTGTTAGTGCTTTTAGGTACCCATATTTTCCTGACAGCAATAGGTTTACTGTAGGATGGTTTAGGTCCGTAATTGCGATTTCTACGTGGGGAATATACGTAGTTGCTATAACCATTATAATTATTATGCATGTAAAATTCAGGGTTATTATTAGTCCAGTACGAATGTCGTCTTGGAGGTGGAGCCATTTTCTTCGGCCTAACAGCTTGCCTTATGGGTCTCCAGTTGGATTCCCAATGCTGTTGTTGATACTGTGCGGAAACTAGCTGTTGCGATGAATGACGAGGCTCCTGTATCCAATACCTAGGCGTGTTGTACTGAAAGTACTGCCGTGCGGGCCTTTGATATTTGGATACAACCTTCCTTCTAAACGGCTGTTGGCACTGCTGATATGCGCGGGGAGCATGATGTTGGACACGCCTTACGGGTCTGAATGGCTGGTGATTCCGCTGTCTGGAATATGACTAGGTAGCGGAATGGCAGCTTTTGCTATTCGCGGTGCAACGAGTTCCTTCACATGATTCGGAACTTCTTCCAATACAGGAATGGGTTCCACACCCCTGACGAACACAGTACTAGAAGTTTTCCCTTTATTGGAAAATGAGTTGTATCCTAAGCCACTTTTATTATGAGCATGATGCCCAGTGCTTAGAATTTCTTCCATTCTTTTAGATGATTTCTCGAAAGATTTCAGAATGGTCTCAAGTTCTCCTTCTCATTTTTCGAGTGTTTTTACTTTGGCTTGAAGTAGAACAAAATCATTTGTATTGCTCTCACTATGAGATTTACTCTCACTTAGGTCATGATCAAGTTGATGATTGCTCTCCATGAGTTTTTCATATTTGACTTTGCTGTTTTCAAAATTAACAGACATATTTTCGTAATTTACTTTAAGCAAGTCATTTTCTTCATTCAGATCTAAGTTAGAAAGTTGGAGCTTCATATTTTCGTTTTTCAATGTCTCATGGGCCATTTGAATGGTCTTAAACTCATTCATCATATTTGCAAAGGTATGAGATGCATTGGAGGGAATAGCTAAAGTTGAGCTTACCTCATCATCGCTATCTTCATCTTCCAGAATGTCCTTGGCCATAAAGCACATATAGGCTTTATCTTCGAAATCATCATCAGATGAATCACTGTTAGTGACTACTTGAAGACATTCTTCGGATTTAGATGGAGCGGGGGCGGCTTCTAATTCACCAATTAGGGCTTTGAGCTTGTTTTTCCAAGCACGTCTTCTTTCATCCTTTTCTTGTTGCTCGGCTTCCGGCAACCTTTGAACTTTGGGATGAGGACATTTGTTTGCATAATGTCCAAGTTTCCTGCAGTTATAACACAGGTTAGCTTCACCAGAGGAAGTTTTAGTACTTACCTTGTGTACAGGCTTGGGCCTGTATGGAGTTTTTCCCGATTGCTTGATGAACTTCTTGAACTTATGCATGAGGTGCGCCATTTCATCTTGCGACAAGATGTCATCGTCGTTGTCAGCGTTCTTATGAATGGGTGTGTCTTCGGTTGGATACAGCGGCTAAGGTTGTAGTCCTAGCGGGAGATTCTTCAGCTTTCTCTCTCCTGTCTATATCGTACTCAAATGCTTTGAGGTCAGCAAAGAGATCAAAAGTAGATATTTCACTAAGATTACATGACTCGCGCATAGCTGTGGTCTTAATGTCCCATCGGGCAGGGAGAGATCTGAAAATCTTTAGGTTTTTCTCCCTTTGAATATAAATTTTGCCCAAAGCTTCAAGTTCACCAACGATGCCAGTGAATCTGAGGTCAAGTTCCTCAAGTGTTTCAGTTAGTTTCATTTCAAAAGATTCAAAGTGTTGAGTTAATTTTGAAATCTTGTTTTCTTTTGAGAGATCAGTTCCCTCACAAATTAACTTGAGTTTATCCCAGATTTCCTTAGCTGTTTTGCAGCTTTTTACCTTTGAGAACGTGCCTTTATCAAGAGTGATAAATAACGCGTTCTTAGCAACATTATCGAGGTTGGCGCGCTTTCTTTCGTCAGAAGTCCATTGTTCGCGCTCTTTTTCGAGAATCTCTGCATGAGCCTGGCCTTCAATCCTTGGGGCCGGATTTACCTTCATAATCTTTATGGGGCCATCCGGTATGACAAAAATCATCTCTTCGTGCATTGCTGCAAGATGAGCCTCCATTCTATTTCTCCAATCATCAAATTCGTTAATAGAGAACATATGATCTTTATTGATCAATGATGAATCCATATGAAGATATAAGGAAGAAAAAGATTGTTTTAAAAGAATAAGTGATTTAAGGATCTGATTCAATCAAAAATACGACTGATTCTTTTTAGAATCAACCGCTCCGATACCACTTGTTGCCCACTAAGTATACATGATACAGCTTGGAGAGTGTTAGAAAAAACAAGCTGTACGGTTTTCAAATCTGAGTGCATAGCAGAAATCTTGTCAAAGTAAGTTGCTGTAAATACAGCAACTAGATATGAAATGTATACTTAAAGATAATCACAAATATTAAAACAGTAAATGCAGAAGGTAATTGACACAGTAATTAAAGTGGTTCGAGGTAAACCCCTCTACGTCCACTGGTCCTCCACACAGGAGTAAAAATGTTTATTATAAATACTACGTACACAATAACGTATTTATAATCAAACCTAATCAGTATATCATTCACACAGATTGATATAATGATCTTAGCCTTCAACCGTTCACACAGATTGGTTTGAGCTTTCACTTGACTGGCTTCTTCACACACAGTTCCGAAGCTTAGTCTTCTTTAATGCAAGTCCATCACACACAGTTCGGGAAGAGCAAGGATTCTCAGTCCACACAGGGCTGATAGGTTTGTTCAAGGGTTAGAACAATATATGAACAACAGCTTTGACTTTCTGAGCTTTTAGCTGATGATGTGTTGTTCACGGTTTTGAGCACTGTATATCTCTTCGTTCAGAATAGCAGAATGCCTTGGGAGATATGTTTGCTCTGAACATTCGTGTAAGCACTTGTTTTACTTGCGTATATATTCGATCGTTTGTTTGTGAGTTTGCGTGTATGTCTCTGTTGTAGATCTTTAGAGGCTGGGGATATATATAGCTTTCTGAAATATATCCGTTGTGATAAATCCGTTGAGCAAGATTCCATTCCAACGGGATGATGTGTTTGAATAAAACACGATCCGGATTTTGTGCTAGATTGAAGATCTCTGATGGCTTGATATTTAAATACTTTATCCTTTAGTATTTAAATATATATTCTCAAACGGAACGTTGACTTAGTGAATAACAAAGATTCCTTCTTGTCCTGTTTGGATGCTGTATGGAATGATAGTTGTATTGACGATTCGAGACAGCTTCCATACTTAGTCTTTATAAGACTCCTTTGCTGTATGATTGATTTTGTATGCTGGGTCTACGAGAGGTCTTCGATACAGGTTGATATCTTTTGATCAGCTTCTCGATACAGCTGCTTGCTGTATGCTGGATTGGCATATTGTCAAAACATTCTGTCTTGATCTTTTCGATACAGGGTTTGTTTGTCCTAACAATCTCGATGCAGGGATTGTTATCCCAACAGGAAATTCTGCAACCTCAAGTATCTTGGGCGAGGCACGGTGATCTTGAAGATGACGTTTGGAAAGGAATTGACTCTTAAACGTGTGTTATATGTGCCTGATATTTTCAGGAATCTTATTTCGGGTTCCTTGTTGATGAAGCATGGCTTTAGATTAGTTTTTGAGTCTGATAAAGTTATTTTGTCAAAAGGTGGTGTGTTTATAGGCAACGTCTATGAGTGTGATAGGCTGGTTAAGCTCAATGTAATGGCTGTCAAAAATAATGAAATGAAGAATTCTCCTACTTACTTGCTTGAGTCTCCTAATTTATGGCATACTAGATTAGGACACGTTAATTTTAATGCAATGAGTAGACTAATTGCATTAGATCACATACCAAAGTTTAAAATTGATTTAAACCACAAGTGTGAAACTTGTGTAGAGGCAAAATTAGCTCGATGTCCATTCCGATAAGTGGAAAGAAACACCAAACCTTTGGAATTAATACATAGCGACCTATGTGATTTGAAGTTTGTTCAAACTAGAGGTGGAAACAAATATTTTATTACATTCATGGATGATTGTACTAAATATTGCTATGTATATTTGCTTAAAAGCAAAGACAAAGCTATATAGAAGTTCATTCTTTATAAAACGGAAGTTGAGAATTAATTAAATGCAAAAATAAAAGTTTCGAGGAGTGACCGTGGAGGTGAATACGTGGAACCTTTCGGCGAATATTGTTCGCAACATAGGATTATTCATGAAGTCACTGCCCCATATGCACCACAGTCAAATGGCGTGGCGGAACGTAAGAATTGCACTCTGAAAGAGATGATGAATGCGATACTACTAAATTCAGGTCTGTCGCAAAATATGTGGGGAGAAGCCATATTAACGGCGAATTATCTCTTAAACAAGATATGCCGTTAGAATGGGGACAAAACTCCTTATGAATTGTGGAAATGATTTAAGCCTTCCTACAATTACATGGAAGTGTGGGGGTGTCTAGCAAAGGTACTGATACCTACTCCTAAGAAAGTCAAAATAGGCCCAAAAATGGTTGACTGCATTGTCATTGGATATGCACACAACAACAATGTTTACCGATTTCTTGTGGATGAATCCAAAGTGCCTGAGATTCACAAGAATACAATTATGGAATCAATGAATACGTCATTCTTTGAGAATATCTTTCCTTGTAAGACTGCAAGTGAACCCCTTATCTCATCCGAACAGACTTCTAAACTAATGGATGAAGATAATGAAGACCAAAGAATGGATGATGAGGACGAACCTAGAAGGAGCAAACGGCAAAGGACGGAGAAATCTTATGGACCAGATTTCTTCACCTACTTGCTCGAAAAGGAACCTCAGACTTACAAAGAAGCTGTAAGTTCAACGGATGGACCTCTATGGAAGGAGGCTATCAAAGAAGAGATTGATTCTATATTACAGAATCGTACTTGGGAACTAGTGGAATTAACTCATAAGTGTAAACCATTAGGAAATAAGTAGATTTTCAAGAAGAAATTGAAAGATGGAGCAGTTGATAAATATAAGGCTAGGCTCGTAGCGAAGGGATATAACCAACGTGAAGGCCTAGACTATTTTGATACTTACTTTCCTGTGACGAGAATAACTTCCATTAGGATGATACTTGCTATCGCCGCATTACAAGGTTTAAAAGTACATTAAATGGATGTTAAGACTGCCTTTCTTAATTGGGACCTAGAAAAGAAAATCTATATGGAACAACCCGAGGGGTTCTCTACT
Organism: Orobanche coerulescens; assembly: GCA_033398695.1. Lineage (NCBI taxonomy): Eukaryota > Viridiplantae > Streptophyta > Magnoliopsida > Lamiales > Orobanchaceae > Orobanche > Orobanche coerulescens. Next base: position 139,086,818 of record CM065804.1, read on the forward strand.
CCTGGACAAGAAAGGAAAGTCTGCAAGCTGGTAAAATCATTGTACGGATTGAAGCAGGCACCAAAATAGTGGCATGAAAAATTCGATCATGTTATGTTAAACGGTGGCTTCAAAATTAGTGAATCAGATAAGTGTGTACATGTGAAAGACATAGAAGATGGATATGTCATTTTTTGTCTATATGTAGATGACTTTCTCATTACTGGCAGTATTGAAAGAATAATCAAATCCACCAACGACATGATAAGGTCGAGATTCAACATGAAAGATATGGGACTCGCAGATGTAATTTTAGGGATTAAGATCACACGAACATCGAAAGGTCTCATGCTGAGTCAAGCCCACTATGTGGATAAAATCCTTGAAAGATTTAATAAGGACGACTCTGGCACAGCCAAAACCCTGGTGGATATGACGTTAAGACTATCCAAAAATAAGGGTGAAGAAGTATCTCAACTTGAGTACTCTCACATAATAGGAAGTCTAATGTACTTGATAAGCTGTACAAGATCAGATATAGCTTACTCAGTTAGTAGACTAAGTAGATACACGAGTTGTTGTAACATATTTTCCGTACATGTTTAATAGTGTTTTGATGATTAAAGTTGTTACACGAAACAAAACAACAAATAGGCGAAGCAAATCAACGAAGAAAATGAAGTTGCAAAAAGCTGGAAAATACAAGCTTAACGTACGTAATAAGAATATCATAGCGCACATAACATGTGCAGCTTAACGTACGTAATGAGAGTTGTTTAACGTACATAATGTGATGTTTGTGAATTCAAACAAGAAGAACGTTGGACGAGTCAAAGTCAGAAAGGCGGCAACAGATATATGACGTCAGCAATGACGTATCCTTAACGTACGTAATGGGTGATTGATTAACGTACATAATGATCGAATCATATGCTACTGGACTGAAACTGGGAGAATTAATGTACGTAACATTGATAAGTTAACGTACGTAAAAGAGCTTATGTACGTAATATGAAGAAGATAGCGGCCGTAATGAAGAGTCAGGTAGCTAACACCTACTTTGATGAAGAAGTCTATAAATACCATTCCTATAGAATTGTTTCACTACAACAACTTCAAGCAAATGATACATTCATCAGATATTGATATACTATTGTTGTTGTGATATTGAGCTTATATTGTTAGTTTGAGTGTTTATACATTCAACACATACACGAGAGGTAAAAGAAAAGATACGATTGGATTCGGTGTTATTAGGATCAAGGATCCGGCATTGTTAGAATCACAATCGCTATCTTAGTGAGGTTTATCTAGTACTGATAGAAAGCTAGAGTGGTTGATTCCTTGTCCAATAGAAAAGCAAAACGGTTTAACTTGGACTGACAAAAATACAAGTAAGAGAATGGTTTTACTCGGACTAATACGAGCTTGTAACAATAATCCCTCGACCGATAGAAGAGAGGTGCAGAGGTTAATATCTTCAACCTATAGAAAAAGATACCGAGAGAGGACGTAGGCTCGATTATAGCCGAACCTCTATAAATCCGTTTGTCATTTAATTTCCGCACTTTATATTTATGCTTCCGCAACACGGCACAAATACCGATTTGGCTCCAACAATTGGTATCGGAGCGGTACTTCTATAAGCGGCTTAACATCCGAGGAGAAGATCCAAATGGCATTCTAATTTGCTCCAGTCGAAGGTCTTGCTTTGAACCGACCTCCATTTTTTGATGGCACAAATTTCATGGCATGGAAGAAAAAGATGTCAATATTCATCCAAGCATATGACATCGAGATTCGGAAGATCATTTGTCTTGGCCCGAAAGTTCCAATCAAACCTGATGGATCTCTTAAGAGTTTTGAAGAATATAATGACGAGGATTGGAAGAACGACCATCTAAATTGTAAGGCTACTCAACTTCTATATTGTGCCTTAAATCCAGAAGAGGTCAATCGTATCTCATCGTGTGAAAGTGCTAAAGAAATATGGAAAATCCTTGAAATCACACACCAAGGGACAACTCAATTCAAGGAGACAAAGATCAATATGCTTCTACATGACTACGAGTTATTCATGATGAAAGGTGACGAGTCCATCACCAACATGCTCGACCGATTTTTGGTCATCACTAATGGACTTACTTCGTTTGGAAAACCATTATCATGTAGTGAAAAAGTCAAGAAAATCTTAAGATCACTACCTGTTGAATGGGACGGCACGGTTACGGCAATAATGGAATATAAAGATTTAAACAATCTTGATTTTAGTGCTATCGTCGGTTCTCTCATAAACTACGAGATAGTCCTAAAATCTCGGAATGCTAAACCGAAGCCGAAGGAAAGATCAATAGCCTTGAAGGCTAAGATGTCAAAAAGAGAAGAAATCCCGGTTGATGAAAGCGACGAAGAATCGGCATATTATGCCAAGAATATTAATAAGTTTCAAACCTTATTAAACTGTAGAAAGAAAGACATCTCGGGCGAATCTAAGAAATTCAACAACAATTGTCGATTATGTGGTAAACCAGGCCACTTTGCAAAGAATTGACGAGCTAAACCCAAGAAGAAAGTTCTCGTTGCAACATGGAGCGATGAAGACGAAGATGATGATTTTATCAATCAAAATAATCTCGCTCTTATGGAACGAAGTTCATTCGACAATAGAGACGTCGAAAGTCAAGTAAGTACATCCTCTCACGGTGAGTTATTTGAAGCCTTTGAATTATTGCATACCAACTTTCAAAATGCTTTATCCGAGATTAAATCACTTAAATCTAAAAATAAATCAATGGAAATTGAATATTCCAAAATTCTTGAAAAGGGAAAATTTGTGGAGATCGATCATTCAAAATGCATTGAAAATGAAAATATTTTAAAGGATGATCTTGCTAAAATGCAAACCGAGCTCAAAAAATTAACGAAGAAATTTTCTCTCGGAAACGAGAAATTTGAAAATATGCTCTCGGTTCAAAAGTTTACTTTAAATAAATAGGGGTTGGGATTCAAACCTCGTTCTAAAAACGAATCCTTAAATTAAAAAATACACCGTTGCGAAAAATGTTTGAAAATCGGTCACCGTATTTCAAATTGTAAAAGCCCAAGACGGACGATTAAAGTTAAGAAATTTTGGATTCCTAAGGGAATCACCATCCCAAACATCGTTCACATCTCCAAACAAAAACCAACTATAGGTTGGATCCCCAAAATTTAATTTGTATTTTACTCAGGGGGAGTAATAATTTTTCAAAGAGGAGTTAATATTTTCAGGGAGAGTTTATACCCTATTCATGCATATAGTTATATTCATCATTTAGTATCGCATATTTTTTATACAACAATTTGGTATTTATCATTTTATTGTCATTTATTACACTTTTTTATGAAAACAAAAAGGGGGAGAAAGGAGAAAATAAAAAGAATGGGATTAACCCTGAAAGGGGGAGAAAATCGAAGAAAAGTCGAAAAGATGAAGTTGAAAAGAAAAATGAGGAGACGTCGAAAATATGATGAAAAATTAAAAATTCAAAATAAAAAGAAAAGGAAAGAAGGAGTCGAAAAAGAAATGGGAGAAGAAACTAACGAAACGGACAAAGTCGAAAACTTTGGTCTGTACACATATACATATATTTGTATTTTTGCAGGTAAATCCCACTGACGAAGTGTTGTTCTGTAATCATCAAAAAGGGGGAGATTGTTGGAATATTTTGTTCCATACATGCTTAATAGTGTTTTGATGATTAAAGTTGTTACACAAAACAAAACAACAAATAGGCGAAGCAAATCAACGAAGAAAACGATTGCAAAAAGCTGGAAAATACAAGCTTAACGTACGTAATAAGAATATCATAGCACACGTAACATGTGCAGCTTAACGTATGTAATGAGAGTTGTTTAACGTACGTAATGTGATGTTTGTGAATTCAAACAAGAAGAACGTTGGACGAGTCAAATTCAAAAAGGCGGCAACGGATATATGACATCAGCAATGACGTATCCTTAACGTATGTAATGGGTGATTGATTAACGTACGTAATGATCGATTCAGATGCTACTGGACTGAAACTGGGTGATGTTAACGTACGTAACATTGATAAGTTAACGTACATAAAAGAGCTTACATACCTAATATGAAGAAGATAGCGGTTGTAATGAAGAGTCAGGGAGCTAACGGCTAGTTTGATGAAGAAGGCTATAAATACCATTCCTATGGTATTGTTTCACTACAACAACTTCAAGCAAATGATACATTCATCAAATATTGATATACTTATATTGTTGTTGTGATATTGAGCTTATATTGTTAGTTTGAGTATTTATATATTCAACACATACACGAGAGGTAAAAGAAAAGATACGATTAGATTCAGTGTTATTAGGATCAAGGATCCGGCATTGTTAGAATCACAATCGCTATCTTAGTGAGGTTTATCTAGTACCGATAGAAAGCTAGAGTGGTTGATTCCTTATCTAATAGAAAATGAAAACGGTTTAACTTGGACTGACAAAAGGACAAGTAAGAGAACGGTTTTACTCGGACCGATAGAAGACGAGCTTGTAACAGTAATCCATCGACCGATAGAAGAGAGGTGCAGAGGTTTATATCTTCAACCTATAGAAAAAGATACCGAGAGAGGACGTAGGCTCAATTATAGCTGAACCTCTATAAATCCGTGTGTTGTTTAATATCCACACTTTATATTTACGCTTCCGCAACACGGCGCAAATACCAATTTGGCTCGAACACGAGCAACCCCTGAAAGGATCACTGGAAGGCCATCATAAGGGTACTAAGATATTTAAGGGGTACTTGTGAGTATGGGCTGCACTATACCAAATATCCAGCAGTACTTGAAGGGTATAGTGATGCAAATTGGACATCTGATATAAAAGACTCCAAGTCAACAAGTGGATATGTATTCACACTAGTTGGTGCAGTAGTGGCATGGAAATCTTCGAAACACTTATATCTTGGTCAACAATGGAGTCCGAGTTTATAGCCTTATATAAATGTGTAGAAGAAGGAGAATGGCTACACCATTTTCGAGAAGATATTCCAAGATGGGCAAAGCCTGTGACCGCAATATGCATTCATTGAGATAGTTAATCTGCGATTGGCAGGGCACAGAGCATAATGTACAATGGTAAGTCTCGTCATATAAAGAGGAGACGTAATACCGTTAGACAATTTATATCAACATGAGTTATCTCTATTGATTATGTCTCATCAAAGGATAACATTGCGGATCCGCTTACCAAAGAGTTATCAAGAGACCTTGTTAAAAAATCATCAAGAGGAATGGGTCTATTGCCTTGATCTAATGGTTTTATGGAGGATACCCAACCTAAGCTGACTCGAGATCCCAAGATCTAGGTTCAATGGGACAACCAATTCATAAAACTGGGCACGGTCACTGTGGGGGTTACCTCAAACCGACCATTCCTAGGATGAAAACAGTGATACCCGTAGGGAGAGGTTAAGCTTATGCTTTTAATGATTCTTAAGTCGACAACGTATATTTGGGTGGAGTAAAATACGGGTTTACTCAAAACACTTAAAGAGAATCACCTATATTGGAGAGAAGAGGGGCCGCTTCAAAGGAGAATTGCAAAGGCAAAATTCTTTAGAAACTCTCGCAGAAGTAGGACGGTGTCTACGGCCAAAACGGGCATAATAATGAGAACAGAATAAATCAGGGAGGGCACTTGTGAAGGATATACGATCACTTACACAAGCGGTCGGACAGTTCAAAGGCATCTAGTCACATTGTCTAGCCAGTAAGGAGAATATATCTTTTCGAGGGAAGGTTCAAGGAGCATACTCTACTTATCCTATGCAATGCCTAACCGCAGTAACTATCACCAAGTCAAACTCCGTGTCTGACGTGTGTTGTTGGACCATCAATCTCATTCATGTGGGGGATTGTTGGAAATGTTGGAAAAATAGAGGAAATGGGCTGTTTTGAGCAGCCCACTTGAGAGGCAATTTTGAGTGGGCTCGACTACAAGTTAAAGTCGGGACTTAGTTGGAATACGTAGTACTCCATACGAGGTTTCCAAAACATATAAGAACACTCAAAATGATTGAGGTATGAATGAAAATATAATGTTTCAAAGTGAACCCTTTAGAAATAGGTCTTGGGCTGTTATCCCACATTGGAAAAAGAAGGGAAAAATTGTGAGTATATAAGGAGATGTGGACAAGCTCTTGTTCAAAAGTGAGACATGAGTGGATGTATGACTAGGCGCCCCTCGTGCGCGCACACACACACGCGCGCACGCCGCCGCCGCCTTCCATCCGTTCGGCCGGCTCGGCTCGATTCGGTTCGGCTCACTCGAAGGGCGATTTGGGCAAAATGTCTCGGCGTCTCGAAGTTATCTTTTTACTGCAATTTTATTCGGAAAAATTTCATTTTGCTGAAACACCTCAATTATAAATTCCGAATTTTTTGGATCCGGATTAATATCAATTTAATTGATAATTGTCGAATTAATAGGATAAGTATCAAGATACCAATCCTAATCGGTTTAGAGTTCCTCCAGCACACATCCTCCTCCAGCCTTCACCTATAAATACCCGGCCTGAGGGGTTCAATTTTTTCACTTCATACGTATGATTTTCGAGAGCCTTTTTTCGGTCAGATTTTCCTTCTTCGTTTCTCTTCTGTTCCGGGTCGGTGATAGTATACAAATCTATTCCAGTCCGCTGAGGGTGCAAGGGATCATTGATTCAGTGCATCGGACTGTTGTTTTATCCTGGGAGGCAGACGTCACACACCGTGGTGGGGGTGAATCTGCTTTAAGGAGACGAATATTCTGGACTCAACAGGGACTTTCATTCATTTTCGTGATCAGCAAATATTTCATTCGGCTATCAATTCTTTGCAGGGCATAAATAATTATATCTTCGATATATACTGTATTTGTTTTTTCAAGTATTTATTTTTCAAAATGTATTTTGCCAACACATTTATCTGAAGTCTTAAACAAAATAGATGTTGTAATACATTCCATACTCATTCATCTACATTGCCCAAAATATTAAATTTTCCGTTTTTGCTTCAGTACAAAGGGAAATACAAAGAATTCTCCACCAAAAAGAAGAAACTTGAACCTGAACATGAAGAAATTTGAAGACCAGCGAACTCGCAAGTGTAATTTAACAAAAGTAATTGTGGATTAATTCTGATATTATTTTTGAAAAATATGATAAGCTCCCGCACAGTTTTCCCGCTGAGTTTCCCCCTCAATTTTTTGACCCGCCAATTGAGTTTTTTTTGAAGGGCCTGATGTTTTTATCGACAAAATATATAAAATTAAAAAATCGCAAAGTCACAGATCCCAAAAGAAGTCCATAAATGGACAGAGCACAAGATATTGTCTGCGCCACATCAGCACAAACAACTCTAGGAGATGTACTATTGGAGAATGATTTTCTCTATTGTTATGATGTGGATCTCAAATTTTACAGATTAGAATTTCCATTGGAGATGCCCCGACTATCCCTACCTATTTCAAATATTATTAAACTTCATAAATATAGAGTTACAATTGGATATATTTAATTTATGAGTTTTTTTTAAAAAAACATAAAAACATATGAAATTATTTTTTATTAAATCTTCTGAAATTAATAAATACTTCCTCTATTATCTTATTATTGCAACGTGTTGACTATTACACTGTTCACAAATTCTCTTTTGACCATCTTTTGTGATTTATATATATAAAGAAATATAGTCGTGTGAGATCTTATTAGATTATTTCTTAAAGCAAATTCTTTTCTTTTACTTGATTAAAACAGATCTATTTTCATAAGTTTAAGATAATAGATTCTTAAAACCCAACACTGTCTACGGACGTTTCTGGAGGTGCGCCTCAGAAAACCTGATCGGGTTCAGCGACTGGAGGTGCACCTCTGATAACTGGATCGGGTTCAGCCAACCACGCAACTTCGATTCCAATTAGTAATTCGGTTTTGGTTCCGGTCAACCATGCGGACAAACCAAAGAAATTCAACGGGCAGAATTTCAAGAGATGGCAGCAGAAGATGATGTTCTATCTGACCACTCTGGGCTTGTCTCGATTCCTCAAGGAGGACGCGCCAAAATATGATGAAGACAGTGACCAACAGACTTTGATGGCCGTTGACGCTTGGAAAACTTCTGACTGTCTGTGTCAGAACTATGTGATGAATGGCCTTGCCGATTCACTATACAACGTGTACAGCAGTGCTAATTTAGCCAAGGCATTATGGGACTCACTAGATCATAAGTACAAGATCGAGGAAGTCGGTGCCAAGAAGTAGATTGTTGGGCAGTTTCTCGACTACAAGATGGTGGATTCCAAGATTGTAGTCAGTCAGGTACAAGAGTTACAAGTGATCATTCATGAAATTCATGCTGAAGGAATGATCGTTAGCGAATCCTTCCAAGTGGCTGCTGTGATTGAAAAACTGCCCTCGACTTGGAAAGACTTCAAGAATTATCTCAAGCACAAGCGCAAGGAGATGAGCATGGAAGGTCTGATCGTTAGACTTCGCATAGAGGAAGACAACAGAGGATCATAGAAGATGGTAAATGCTGCTATGGCAAAGGCCAATGTTGTGAAAACTGGACAGACATCCAAGAAAGGCAACAATGGAAAGGGAACCAAGTTGGGACCTAAAGGAGGAATTGGTAAAAATAAAGAGAAATTCCTTGGTAAATGATACAACTGTGAAAAGATGGGACATAGGGTGTAACACCCCCAGATATTCGAGGTATATTACAGCGCCGTTAATCCCTACGTGGGACCCACCAGGCTAAGCAACCAACATACTCATTGACTCACGAAAACCACAAAATAACACCTCGTCATAAAGACGCAACCAAATAATCCACCCGGTTCGACCGGTCAACACAACACAATCATCCGACACAAACACAATAGACAACGATACAATCTGGACAAACAAGAATCTCCTAAGTACTCGAGTACTTCTATTAGTTTACAAATCGACGAATGGTAAAAAGGTAAAAAGTAATAAGACACTACTCGTGCACAATCATCATGCACGGCCATCGTCCGCATACTGGTCCAGCGCCCATTCGTCTCGGAGAACTTGACCTGAAATTCATGAAACGAATTTCCCCAAAACGGGTCCCCATAGGGGTTAGCAATTACGCTAGTACAAGTAACCAAATGAACAACTTACATCTTACACATATAGTCAAGCATGCAATTCAGAAAACATCAGTTGAAACACACATTTCCGGAAACGCCATAATCCAAAACACATTTGTAAAAATGCACCACAATTAACCATAGATCCACACCTCCGTGGACCCCTACCGAGACCCCGTCGGATCTAATCCGTAGTGGTTAAAAGCAAAGATCGTCGATCCACACCTCTGTGGACCCCTACCGAGACCCCATCGGATCTAACCCGTAGTGAGCATACACACACAATTTCTCACGCAAAACTAACATGTCAAGATTGTAAGTTCATAAGGGTACTTGCCTCGATCAATAGATGGTGACACGAACGGAACAGAAGAATCAAACACGACCACGAGGAACCGACGAAACCAAACCTAACGATTCGAAGAATACAATTACAACCAATCCTAAACGAATACGGAATTGGAATACACCCGAAAACCCGCCTACGATTCATATATATTCGTATAAAAACAACAACGATGGCGGACCACAACCAAACCCTCTCGATTACAAAATATCACGAAATATACCATGAATCCGTAGGAATACTAACAATACCAACGAGAATAATCATTTACATCATGAATTAATCCATCATACGGAACGAATCGGACGAAAACGTGGAAACCCCCAATTTACCCAAAAACAAGGTTCTAGGAGTTTACCTCGAATTAAAGACGAAGAACTCGATTAGATGTTGATAATAAACTCCAAAAACTCGAAGAAGATGAGGGCTCGGAGTTGGTAAGCTTCAAATCACCGGAAAACACCAAAAAAATCGCCAACGAGTCGGAGGAGAGTAGAAGGATGAAAAATGACCGAAATCGGTCAACTCCTGGATTTATAACCCAGGACGCATTACGTACGTTAGCCACCAATTACTAACGTACGTAAGTAGTGTTACGTACGTAAGCCATAAGGGCCTTACGTACGTAACCAAAAAGGCAGAAATGCCTGTATTGCTCTACACTAGGCCGTTACGTACGTAACCAAAAGGTGTGTTACGTACGTAACATCCCTTCCTCGGAAGTACAGGCCAGAAATAGGCAAGGGAGGTACCCAAAAAGAATCGAAATACAACGGCGAACAATTCACGATGGTACGAACGTAAGGGATTCGAGGCGACGAACTTAAGTGTTGAAGGAAAATATATTCCCGACTACCCAAAGGTTCGGAAAAACAACAACAACAAATGTAATTATCCCAAAACTTTGGGAAATTACAAAACAGCCCAAAACATCCCAAATGTACGATACATGGTCGAAACACCAAAAAAAAGCTCACAAAATGCATAATAACATGAGATAGATCCTCGGAAACGCCGAAACGGCGGTTCCGAACGACGATTTACGAGAATACACGAAGTAGCGACGAACACAACATAAAACACCGAATCGAGTAAAATGAGTCTGAAACAAGCTCGAACGACAAAAAGTCCAATATTAAATATTCTCGAAATGTCAATACGGTTACAAGCGAGTTGCTAAAAATGAAAATACATCAACATGAGAATATCGAGAGAAAGGAAAAATGTGGATATTACATTCTACCCCTCTAAAAACAAGTTTCGTCCCAAAACTTAAGAAGCAAACAACTCGGGGTACCTAGAACGCATGCTCCCAAGTTGCCTCCTCGACACCATGTCTCGACCACTGCACTTTGACCAAGGGAATGGTCTTATGCCTCAGTCACTTCTCACGGTTCTCCAAAATCCTTACGGGACGCTCCTCGAAAGTAAAGTCCTCAGCAATATCGATCTCGCCAAAGTTGATGATATGACTAGGATCTGGGACGTATTTCCTCAATTGAGAAACATGGAACACGTTATGAATGCGACTCAAGGCCGGAGGTAGCGCCAAACGATATGCCAAATCACTGACTCGCTCGAGAATCTCGAAGGGTCTAATAAATCTTGGACTTAACTTTCCCTTCTTCCTAAAGCGGAAAACTCCCTTCGTTGGCGACAACTTTAGCAAAACGTGGTCTCCTACCTCGAGTTCCAAAGGTTGGCGACGGACATTGGCATACGACTTTTGTCGACTCTGAGCAGACAACATTCTCTCACGAATCAATTCTATCTTCCGCCTCGTCTCCATAACGATATCCGGTTCGGTCCCAACCAGATCGGATGCCTCATTCCAACAAATCGGCGAGCGACAACGCCACCCATAAAGTGCCTCATACGGTGCCATGCGAATCGACGCATGCCAACTATTGTTGTATGTGAACTCGATCAATGGAAAATGCTCCTCCCAGTCACTATTCCATTCGAGAGCACAAGCGCGTATCATATCCTCGAACCTCTGGATAGTGTGTTCCGACTGCCCATCTGACTGAGGATGAAAAGAGGTACTCAAACGCAAACGAGTACCCAACGCCTCATGCACCGCCTGCCAAAAGTGCGATACAAAACGGCCATCCCCATCCGAAACAATAGACTTCGGGGTATCGTGAAGCCTCACAATCTGTGCAATAAACACACGAGCCAACTTCTCTGGGCCCTAAGTATCCTTGATGCCCAGAAAATGTGCCGACTTGGTCAGGCGATCAACAATCACCCAAACCATATTCATGCCCGATCTCGATCTCGGAAAACTCATGATGAAGTCCATCGAAATATCTTCCCATTTCCATTCCGGGACGGGAAGCGACTGCAATAACCCAGCCGGTCGCTGATGCTCAACTTTGACCTGTTGACAAGTCAAACATCTCGCCACAAATCGTGCGACCTCCTCCTTCATATCATTCCACCAAAAATTCCTCCTCAGGTCTTTGTACATCTTACTTGACCCAGGATGAACGGAGTAAAGCATAGCATGGGCCTCCCACAAAATACTCTGCCTCAATCCTGAGTCGTTCGGTACACAGAGCCGACCCTGGAATCTCAACACACCATCATCGTGAATCACAAATCCAGGAGACTTTCCCTTAAGAACATTCTCTCGGATTTGAATAATCATCGGATCCCCCAGCTACTTCAGTTTAATTTCGTCGATCAGAGACGACGAAATCTCTAAAGCACAGAGTTGCCCTACGGCTCCAGGCAACGAAATCTCGACACTCAACTTAATTAAATCACGCTGAAGCTCAGATTGAGACGTAAGAATCTCAAGTATCCTCAACGCAACCGTTTTCCGACTCAAAGCATCTGGCCACAACGTTCGCCTTGCCCGGATGATAAAGGATTTTGAGGTCATAATCCTTAATCAACTCCAACCACCTCCTCTGCCTCATATTCAACTCCCACTGGGTGAATATGTACTTCAGACTTTTATGGTCGGTAAAAATCTGACATGTGGAGCCAAACAGATAATGACGCCAGATCTTGAGTGCGAAGACGACTGCCGCTAACTCCAAGTTGTGGGTAGGGTAGTTAAGCTCATACGGCCTCAACTGTATCGACGCATACGCAATAGTCTTGTCGTGCTGCATCAATACGCACCCAAGACCCTGACCCAAAGCATCGCTATACACAGCAAAACCCTCATTACCACACGGTAATGCCAAAACCGGGGCTGAAGTTAAACGCCTCTTCAGCTCCTCAAAACTCGCCTGGCTCTCGTCATTCCAGACGAACGTCTCGGATTTCTGAAGTAACTGTGTAAGTGGCCGAGCTAGCTTCGATAAACCCTCGACGAACCTACGATAGTAGCCGTCCAAACCCAAAAAGCTACGGACCTCCTTCACATTCTTAGGCAGTGCCCAATCTAGCGCTGCCTCGATCTTCTGTGGATCCACACGGACTCCCTCGGTTGAAATTACGTGACCCAAAAACATTACTTCATTCAGCCAGAACTCACATTTCGAGAACTTCGCATAGAGTTGCTCGGTCCTCAAAATGTCTAACACTACTCGCAGATGATGCGCGTGATCCTGCTCGTTCCTCGAATAGATAAGGATATTGTCGATGAAGACGACGACGCACTTATCTAAATACTCGATAAAGACCTTGTCCATAAACTTAATGAACACCGCTGGCGCGTTGGTTAACCCGAAGGGCATGACCACAAACTCGTAATGTCCGTATCTCGTCTGAAAAGCTGTTTTCGGTACATCGGACTCCTTCACCCGGAGCTGGTAGTACCCCGATCTCAAGTCGATCTTCGAGAATACCGCATCTCCCTGTAACTGATCGAACAAGTCATCAATCCTAGGTAAGGGATGCTTGTTCTTTATGGTCACCTTGTTTAGCTCGCGACAGTCGATACACAAACGAAGTGAACCATCCTTCTTCCGTACAAACAGAACTGGTGCACCCCAAGGCGAAACGCTCGGTCGAATGTATCCTGACTCAAGAAGCTCACTCAACTGCTTCTTCGAAATCGGAGCCGCACCCGGCTCTAACTCGATAGCAAACTCTACCTCACGGTTCGGTGGCAAACCCAGTAACTCGTCAGGAAAAACATCAAGAAAATCACTAACAAATGGAATCGATGAAACCTCAACCCCACCGTTCTCTGCCTTCAAGGCGTAACACCAATAACCAGTACACCCCTTCCGCAGGATTCTCATCGCCTTCAAGGCATTAATAACAAGTTTCTGGTTTCCCCTCTTTCGCCCCGCGAAAGAGTGCTCGGTGCCGTCCTCGGCTAACATAGTGATGATTCTCGTACGGTAATTCATGATCGTGCCATGCCGTTCGATCCAGTCATCCCCAAGAATTAAATCCTCGCCCTCAATTCCCCCAACAATAAGATTAGAGAGCCAAGCCCTCTCAAAAATAGTCACAGCACAATCTCGAATCTCACGGTCACCAACGATCCTATCGCCGCTAGGCAGTTTAACGATGAAAGGCTCGCATGGCGATAAACAATCAAGACCCAAATGGCGCACACTTTCCAAAGACATGAACGAATGCATAGCACCAGAATCAAAAAACACACTGAAAGGATGCAAATGGATGTGAACGGTACCTATGGAAACGGTAGCGGCTGGGTCATCGGCCCTCCTCATCTCATAAACGCGCGGGTGGGCGGAGCCGACACTGGAAGCTCCCCCTCTGCTGGGCTGACATCGGACTCTCCCTTGGCTAGTAATCGGTGGAGACTGCGGAGCAAACGAACCTTGATTCACATTTGGTTCCCTAGGCGCTGGAATGGAAGCCTGGGCACCAAGGATTTTCTCTCTCTCAGCACAGAAAGCAGCTTTGTGGCCCGGCTGGCCACACCGATTACACGTCAGCAAAGGACTCAGACATGTACGACTAATGTGGCCCGGTCGACCACAGTTAAAACACTTCGTATCCCGAGAAGGAGTATTGGTAGCTCCGCGAAAACCTCCAGTAGAACGGGCGGAACCACCACCAGCGGAAAAGTTAGCAGACTGGGACTTCTGCTGACCCCCACCTTTGTGGCTCGAAAAATTTCCGGCGGACTTTTGCTTCTTTCTCTCGCAAGCCACCTCACTCACCGTCATAGACATATCGTAAGCAAGGGCCCTACTCTGATAATCCTTCAAGGTAGTGCAAACTATCCCGGACATGTAATCACGAATTGACGGTTTCATCCGCCTGGAGAAATGAAAAATCTTATCGCTCTCCTCCCTAACCTAGGCCTTCATGAAGCCCAACTCCCGGTTGAAATCGCCAATGGCTTGGGAAACAGGGATATCTCGAGGCTGAGCATCAAAGAAAGCATGGACTCGGGCCTGTTTGACCGGCCACGGGTAATACTCGGTCTCCATCAGGTCCTTAAACTCATCCCATGTAGCAGTACGGTCTCTGGGCTCAACGGCCTCCCACCAGTCGGTAGCATCCCCAGTGAGAAAATACTGGGCGATAGGGACCTTGCGGTCCTCGGGACAGTTGGTGGTGACGAAAACTTTGGATATCTCCTTGATCCACCCCTCCCAGCCAATCGGGTCTGAGGCTCCTGAAAACTGGGGAGGATGCATCTTGATGACATGCTGTAGCCAACGATCTAATCCGCCCCTAGCAGCTTGGGCCGGATTCGGGTTCTGAACGGCCTGAGCTATTACCGCCATCTGGTTCACCATTTGCTACATAATAACTGCAACACCAAGGTTGTCGCCATCTTGAGTAGAAGCATGGCTATGACGGTCACCGATACTGCCGGCTCCCGAAGAATGCGACGTGGCCGCCCTACCGGCTGCCCCACGTCCCCGGCCGCGTCCCCGGCCGCGTCCACGGCCTCTTCCAGCATCCATACTGATGTTAAATAAGTAGCAAAGCCATATGATGGTAATTACGAGAAGAAAACCATTAAAATCAAGAATCGAAGGTACAATACAAGGAAACAAGGAACAGAGTAAGGAAAAACTTATGAGCACTGGAAGTACCGGAATCATGGCAGCGTGATGACGATGTGCAAGACGAAACACAACAAGACCCAATGAACCGACAAGCCTAGGTATCCATCAACCTAGAACGCTCTGATACTATTTTCTATAACACCCCCAAGATATTCGAGGTATATTACAGTGCTGTGAATCCCTACGTGGGACCCACCAGGCTAAACAACCAACATACTCATCGACTCGTGGAAACCACAAAATAACACCTCGTCATAAAGACGCAACCAATTAATCCACCCGGTTTGACCGGTCAACACAATACAATCATCCGACACAATCACAATAGACAACGATACAATCCGGACAAACAAGAATCTCCTAAGTACTCGAGTACTTGTATTAGTTTACTAATCGACGAATGGTAAAAAGGTAAAAAGTAATAAGACACTACTCGTGCACAATCATCACGCACGGACATCGCCCGCATACTGGTCCAGCTCCCGTTCGTCTCGGAGAACTTGACCAGAAATTCATGAAACGAATTTCCTCAAAACGGGTCCCCGGATGGGTTAGCAATTATGCTAGTACAAGTAACCAAATGAACAACTTACACCTTACACATATAGTCAAGCATGCAATTCAGAAAACATCAGTTGAAACACACATTTCCGGAAATGCCATAATCCAAAACACATTTGTACAAATGTACCACAATTAACCGTCGATCCATACCTCCGTGGACTCCTACCGAGACCCCGCCGGATCTAACCCGTAGTGGTTAAAAGCAAAGCTCGTCGATCCACACCTCCGTGGACCCCTACCGAGACCCCGTCGGATCTAACCCATAGTGAGCATACACACACACACACAATTTCTCACGCAAAATTAACATGTCAAGATTGTAAGTTCATAAGGGTACTTGCCTCGATCAATAGACGGTGACATGAACGGAACGGAAGAATCAAACACGACCGCGAGGAACCGACGAAATTGAACCTAACGATTTGAAGAATATAATTACAACCAATCCTAAACGAATACGGAATTGGAATACACCCGAAAACCCGCCTACGATTCATGTATATTCGTATAAAAACAACAACGAGGGCAGACCACAACCAAACCCTCTCGATTACAAAATATCACGAAATATACCATGAATCCGTAGGAAGACTAACAATACCAACGAGATTAATCATTTACATCATGAATTAATTCATCATACGGAACGAATCGGACGAAAACGTGGAAACCCCCAATTTACCCCAAAACAAGGTTCTAGGAGTTTACCTCGAATTAAAGACGAAGAACTCGATTAGATGTTGATAATATACTCCAAAAACTCGAAGAAGATGATGGCTCGGAGTTGCTGTTGGCCACTAAGTATACTGGATACATCTTGGAAGGTGTTTTAAACAACAAGCTGTACTGATTTTAAATATGAGTGCGTAGCGGAAGACTTAAATAGTAAGTTGCTGTGGATACAGCAACTCGATGTGCAGTGTATACTTAATTAATCACAGTTTAATAAAACAGTAAAGGCATAAGGTAAATATCACAGTATTTAAAGTGGTTCGAGGTAAACCCCTCTACGTCCACTGGTCCTCCACACAGGAGTAAAAAGTTTATTATAATTACTGCGTACACAACTACGTAATTATAACAACACGTAATCAATATATCGTTCACACAGATTGATATAAAGATATTAGCTTCAACCGTTCACACAGATTGGTTTGAGCTAACACTTGACTGGCTTCTTCACACACAGTTCTGAAGCTTCGTCTTCTTCGATACAATTCCTTCACACACAGTTCCGGAGTAGCAAAGATTCTCAGTCCACACAGGGCTCATGGGTTTGTTCAAGGATTAGAACAATATATGAAGAACAACTTTGACTTTCTGAGCTTCTAGCTGATGATGTGTTGTTCACTGTTTGAGCACTGTATATCTCTTATATCTGAGTTGCAGTGAGCTTTGGAGATATGTTTTGCTCTAATGTATATGATAATAACTTCATAAGCTTTGGTTTCTGGTAATTTTGTAACTGATCTTCAACGCCTTGAGGAGATATATATATATAGTCTTCTGAAAATATATTCGTTGAGATAAATCCGTTGAGCAAGATTCCGTTCCAACGAGATGATGTGTTTGAATAAAACACGATCCGGATTTTGCGGGATTTGAAGATCTGTTGACTTACAGTGTTTAAATACTTTATCCTTTAGTATTTAAATACTTCTTTATTAACGGGACTTAACTTCTAGTGAATATTGAAGATTCCTTCTTTGTCCTGTTGAGAGCTGTATAGAAGAATCACTGTACTGTTAATTCGAGACAGCTTCCATACTTAGTCTTTTATGAGACTTCTTTGCTGTAGGATAGGTTCCACTGTATGCTGGATCTATGAGAGGTCTTCGATATAGGTTGACATTATTGATCAGCTTTCGATACAGTTTCCTTACTGTATGCAGGATTGGCATATTGTCAAAACATATTTATCATCACTATTCGATACAGGGATTGTTTATCCTGATTGTTTCGATACCGGGTATTTGTTATCCCAAAAATTTCCCCCTTTTTGACAATTTGCTAAATTTAAATCTTTCAAGCTATCTTGATGATGCCAAAACCATTCTTCATGAAGCTAATGACCTTCTTGATGACTTCGGGCAGATATCTTGGTCTTATGTCAAATGACATGGCTTTCAGCAACTTAGTCTAATTTGTGAACTGCTCGCAGGCGAGTTCGATACAGCTAAAAGTTTTTACAGCTTAAGCTTATGATTGGCGCGCAGGCACAATCTTACAATGTATTCTAGATGCATACAACTGAATCTATGAACTATTTCGAAGACAAGTTCGTACAACTTAAACAAGTTTCTATACATGTGTTTAATTACAACAAATGAATTAAATTACGTAATCATATAATAACACGGTAGATTATGAGTTGTAATCTTTCAAGACAGGCAAAAAATTTTATTGATACTGAAATAGAGTACAAAAAAAATTGCTGTTTTGAAAGTAAAATTACAAACAAAAATGATACACTAAGGATTTCAGCTCCTATAATCCGAGTGTCTCCATGGCCTTTTCTCGGGGTCGTTCTCGGTTCCACGCCACCAATGATGTAGGGAATCATTGCCTCGATCTAAATAGATTGCTCTACCATCGTATGATCTGTCGAAGGCAAGAATCCAGTCTTCAGGATGGGTGATCCGATCTCCTCTTCTATGTTTGGACTTCATTTCGATTTGGAGAGGAAGCTTTCCTTCTTCTATCATCTTCGTGAATTTATCTGCAGCCTCCGCCAAGGTTTTGTATCATTTGAAGATGGTGGATTCCCTGATGAGTTTTGAAAAATATCTCATCAGTTCATTTTTCCTCCATTGCTTCACTTCTTCAGCAGTGGGATGACGGTTGGTTGGCAGATGAATTTCACAAGGTCTTACGATCATGTTTTGCCATGGGATAATGGGGTCATGAAACTCAGGTCGAGAACCTGAAATCCTGAAACTTTGAGAGGGAGCAGCTAATTTTTTAAGCTCTGCAGTAATGCTGTCTTGAGCAGCATTAAATTTCCTTTCGTGCTGAAGCCTTGTTCTCCTCGTGGCTTCTCTCGCTTCTTCCCCCTTTTGGCATCATCAAGACGTCCTAGGATCTCTAGTGTGGCATCCTGTTTCGTCTCAATGTTTGACATTCTCTCGATAAGGGAGGAGAGTACTTGCGACATATCTTTGATATTCTTGTCATGGGCTCGCAGATGAGAAGTTGTTTCCATCATGGCTGCTGCTGTCTTGGCCTCGGATATGCGAGTTTTAGATTCCTCTTCTCTCAGGATCTTTTCTTGCTTCTCTTGCAGATTGGTTAGGGCCTGTTTGAAGACATGTGGCAGGACAGTGAAGGCTTCGACAACACGAGAGACTTCATGCCTTAAACTAGTCATTTCTTCAACTGCTGATGTGTGCATCCAATCTAAAGCTTTTTCAACTGAGTGAAGGGCATTCACTGCATCATGAATGAATACAGTTTGTAGGCCAAGAGCTCGCAATCGCTCTTTTCTAGCTTCTGTTCGAGGAGAATCTGGCTTGGCAAAATATCCTCAGGTGTAGTACCGTCGTCGGATTCCAAAACTGTTGGTGGGGCAGGAGATGATTCGATCTCGGCGGCAGGAGATGCAACATCCTCCTATTTCGAAGGGATTTCTGTAGACATGGATACAGGAGGGACTAATTCCTCATGGTGTCTCTCAGCATCCGCCTGTTCCTGCAGAGGGAGTGGTTCCTCTTGCTGGAAGGCACAGGATTCTTCTTCTTCTGCGGCAGGCTCGGGTGCCTATTCCGAAATGGATGGTTGCTCCTTCGCAACAGGAGGGACTGATTCCTCCTGGTCGGGAACAATTTCTGGCTGTTGTGAGGGTGGCTCATTATGGCTTGATGGCCCTTCATCATCTTGTTGAACTTGGGGGTCCATCTCTTTCCTGAGCCTCCTCACGACTCATTCTCATACCTGCCTAAAAGGCATCGTCGTCGTCATTTGAGTCGTGGTCTTCTTTTGGATCTTTGGGAGAATTCTCGGACTTATCTTTTCCTTTCCTTCTGGCATCTGATTTGTGCAAGAGATGGCTTTCAATTAACAATTTACAACAAAGATTATCCTATTGGATCAGGGTTTCAACTTCTGTCGAGTGCGTCACTTCCAACACGAATCTTTCTTCATTGCTCCAGTCACTCTAGTTGTATAGGGTGTCATATGGATCTAGCCGGTAGCTTTTCCATTGAAGGAATCTTTCATAAGCCTGTTCAATTTGCACAGAGAGAAGGGTTTTATTGATAATAGTGTCCAGGGAGTGACTTCGTACAATGTTTGAGTCTGCTGTAGCGAATGGTTCCTCTACAGGTGTGGGATCCTATATGGAAGATGGATTCCTTACAGGGGATGGTACCCCGAAGGAAGGTGGATCCTGTACGGGTGTGGAATCCCGCATAGGAGAGTTGGTTGTTGGCTCCAAAGGGGCAGCCGACTCGCTAGAGTCTTCCAAGTTGGCAGATGTCCTCTCATCCATCGTTGCCGCCATAGGCTCGGGATTTACTATCGAAACAGTAACGGGCATCTCTTCCAAAGGGGTTGGGCCCTGGGGTAATTCATCGGTGGGTTGCACCATGCTAGAAGCATCCTTGGAGGGTTTGGTAGGATTTAGCTTTTATGAGCCTCCTAAGATTCTTTATCAGTTTCTCAGCAGCAATAGGTGTCTTGCTGTGAGATCTCTTTCTTTTCCTTGAAGATTCCACACTCTGGGATTTCAAAGAAACATCCCTTGGATCTTCAGAAATGGGCATACTGTGGACGGATGGTTGGTTGGCGACCAGGGTGCTCTGGTTAAAGGCCGAAGGCTTGACGCCTCCTAAGTAGATCCGGGAACTAATTTTCTTAGCATCTGTGGATTGTGGAAGTCCGCATTTCGTCAAAATGTGGTTTAGAAACAAACCAAACGATTTCTTTTGCGACGCAGGTTTTGACACTTCTTCCTGCAGATGCTTTAGAATTATCTGACACCAATTGACCTTTTCACAGGTCATAATCGCTACCATCATCCTAAATCTAAGATTGGTGCACATCTCAAAGGCACTAGTGCGATTCTCGATGATACGGCAATAAAAGTCATGCAAGTACATGTATGGCAAACAGAAATTTTTCTTGTGGCAGGTAGTGTGAACAGATTCAACCGAAGATGATCCTGTGAACAGGCCATAGTACTTGGTCAACAGCTCTTGAGGCCCAAAAGTCTCAAGGTCTTCCATGGTCAGGCCATCAGCGGGCAGCCTGAAGATTTTCTGGAGAAGTTCTCTGTCGATGCGGATCTCCACTCCACGGATGAAAGCGGTGATGTTAGCGACGTGGCCTCCATGGGCCAGCGACATAAAGCAGATGGCAGCATTGAGGTAGAAGTCCTCAACCAAATAGAAGTCGTATTTCTCGGCGGTGTGGCTCCCAAGGCCGTAGAGGCCTTGCTGACGTATCCTAGTGATGATGAACTCCATGGGTTCGACGTCATTTGTTTCAGCGAGAATTCATTCGATGACGACAGATCTGGAGAATATCCGTCCGTCAATGATGTTCGAGGCTTTATTGAGGGCGGTGGCAGAGGTCTGAGCAGACGCCATTGATGAATCTCAAGAAAAGATGAAGGAGATTAAGAGAGATTTGTAATAAAACGCAGAAAAAATTGTAGGCTGTATTTGCTTGAGTGCTCTAGAATTATCCAGAAGGCGTAAAGAGTCTCAAATGGCAATTTCAGTCCTTTTATAGTGGGCGGCGAAGAAGGGTTTTTCAGAGAACGAATGATCAGATTTAAGGTATGGGAACCGACGTTTGAAATGAACGGTCAAGATGGACTGAGTGTAACTGGTACACTTATCCATGGAATATTAAAATATGAGTGGGTCCCACTTCTGACATTTGTTGTTACCCTTAATGCCTGAGACGGCGGTTTAAAATATTAAACAATTTGAAAACATCGCGGCTTTTGAGATTTGATTGTCCAGATGTCGTGTAAGGCATTTAATGTAAATGACGTTTGACATGAAAACAGGGCACGTGGACAAAAATTATTTTTAAAATGAAATATTATAATATATATAATGAATCGAAATTCCATAATGTGTCTTTGTATCATGACGATACTGACGTTCCCCCTTAAAAGGTACATATAGGTTTCAATTCCATACAACAACTTTTGGATTAATGCTGTATTCATGGGTCATACTGTATTCCCCCTTAATTATTGCACACGTCAGCTGTAGGATGATTCATATTGCTTTGTTCACTACAGTGCTGTATTGAAGGATCTGTGTGTACAGATAATTAATGGTAGATACTGTATTCTTGGGTCTTACATCATTCCCCCTCAATTGTTGAGTAAAAACAGTAAGTACTTACAGGGAGTCAAGCTGTAGCAATCCCAATTCTTGTCGAAGCATGTTGAATCTTGCTGTGTCGAGAGGTTTAGTGAAGATGTTGGCCAACTGAATATCTGTATGAACCTTTTCTAGCCGAACATCCTTGTTCTCGACATGATTCCGTATGAAATGATGTTTCATGTTTATATGCTTAGTGCGCGAGTGCAGGATAGGATTGTGCGTTATTGCAATTGCACTCGTGCTATCACACATGATTGGCGTTTCCTTGGCTTCAATCCCATAATCTGACAATTGTTGCTGCATCCAAAGGATCTGCATACAAAGAACTTCGGCTGACATAGTATTACGATTCGGTAGTGGAAAGTGAGTTTGCCAATTGCTTCTTACTGAACCAGGAAACAAGTCTAGGTCCAAGAAAGTGACAAGTTCCACTTGTACTCTTCCTATCTAGCTTGCAGCCTTCGAGATCCGAGTCACTGTATCCAACTAAATCGAATCCGCCTTTTTTAGGATACCACAGTCCTACATCGACTGTTCCTTTAATATACTTCAGGATTCATTTAGCTGTATTGAAGTGTGATTCCTTGGGTGCTACTTGATATCTCACACACACTCCTACATCAAACTGGATATCGGGTCTGCTTGCCGTTAGGTATAAGAGCGAGCCAATAAGCTTCCTGTAGAGTGATTGGTCAACCGACTTTCTGGCTTCATCAGCACTAATTTGCACGGAAGTGCTCAT
This sequence comes from Orobanche coerulescens, assembly GCA_033398695.1. NCBI lineage: Eukaryota > Viridiplantae > Streptophyta > Magnoliopsida > Lamiales > Orobanchaceae > Orobanche > Orobanche coerulescens. Next base: position 139,109,918 of record CM065804.1, read on the forward strand.
GGGAGTTGGCGATGATTTGGAAGTGTTCATTCCAAATTTGTTGAGAAGCTCCTTGCTGTATTTTTCCTGGTTAATGAAGATCCATGTAGGCAACTGCTTTACCTGCAAACCTAGGAAATAACTAAGTTCTCCCATCATACTCATTTCAAATTTACTTTGCATGAGGTGAGAGAGCCTTTAACACAAAGCAAGGTTAGTTGAACCAAAAATTATATCATCTACATAGATTTGAACCATTAGAAGGTCATCGCCTTCCTGTATTTTGAACAGGGTTTTATCCACATCACCTTTCTCAAATCCATTATTGATTAGATACTTGGACAGGGTCTCATACCAAGCTCTAGGGGCTTGCTTAAGTCCATACAGTGCTTTTCTCAGCCCGTATACTAGATCGATGACGTATGTTTTGGCAAACCCTGGTGGTTTTTCAACATAAACTTCTTCGGCAAGGTCTCCATTCATGAATGCACTTTTGACGTCCATTTGATATACAATGAAGCTCTTATGGGTGGCAAAGGCTAAGAATATCCTAATGACTTCTAGTCTGGCTACAGGGGAAAACGTTTCATCGTAGTCTATGCCTTCTTCCTGTCTATAGCCTTGTGCGACTAGTCGTGATTTATTCCTTATAATAAGTCCATTTCGATCCTTTTTGTTTCTAAATACCCATTTGGTTCCTATAACCGATTGATGCGTAGGTCTGGGTACAAGATACCATACATTGTTTCTTTCGAAGCCGTTAAGCTCTTCTTCCATAAATGTTATCCAATGAGAATTATTAAGAGCGTCTATGGTAGAAACAGGTTCAGACTGGGCTAAGAATACAACAATAGTGCACATGTTGAGTCTTCTAAGCTCGGATTGAGATTTCCATTCAGGAAATGGTGATTTCTCAGTATCTAGTTCTTTTTGTGCACACAGTACATTTCCTTGTGTACTCTGTATTCTCCTTCAGGTAGAAACACTAGCATCAATGTTTCCAATGATCAGCTCTTGTGGGTGATCTCTCAACCATCTTCGGTCAGGTTCTAATTCAGGATCCCGTACTGTATCTAGAGTGTCTGTAGATACAGCTTCAGCTTGCACAACATCGACTTCATCTACATCGATTCTTACAGTTGTGGGGTTGATTTCTAGGTCAACAACAGGTTCTATGGGAGTTGGTGGATCTAAGATGGAGAGTTGTTGGATGTTCTGAGTAACATCTTCTAATCCTGTAGGATCATGGTGAGGTTCGTCGAACACTACATGAACTGATTCCTCGATCGTCATCTTCGTTTTATTAAAGATCCTGTAAGCTTTGCTGACGGAGGAGTATCCTACAAATATTCCTTCATCTGACTTCTCATCGAAGGTTCTAAGTTGATCCTTCCCATTATTCAACACATAACACCTGCATCCAAAAATGTGAAAGTACGAAACTAATGGAGTTTTGTTGTTCCATACCTCGTATGCTGTTTTGTTGTGGTGCTTGTTGACGATACAGCGGTTTTGAGTGTAGCATGATGTATTGGTTGCTTCACCCCAGAAACGCTGTGGAAACTTGCTCGCGACAATCATTGTCCTTGTAGCTTCTTTCAGCGTCCTGTTCTTTCGCTCGGCAACACCATTTTGTTGAGGTGTACGGGCAGCTGAGTATTCATGTTGTATCCCATTCTCCGAACAGTACTGCTCAATAAAGCGATTAGTAAGTTCTGTACCTCTGTCAGAACGAATGGACACGATATTCAATGCCTTTTCATTTTGAAGCTTTCTCAGGAGCTCGGGCAACTTTGATGTTGTTTCCTTCTTCTTGCTTAGGAAAATTGTCCAAGCATACCTGGAGTAATCATCAACAACAACAAGATAGTATTTCTTACCTCCCAAATTTACTGGGTCGACAGGACCGTAGAGATCCATGTGAAGCATCTCCAACACTCTGTGGGTTGAAAGGTAGGATTTTCTATTCAGGGTGGACTTGATTTGCTTTCCTTTCTGACATGGTCCGCAGACGTTGTCCTTTTTGAATGACATATTTGGCAATCCTCTTACCATTCCCTGCATTGAGAGCTTGTTGATCGTCTTGAAGTTGACATGAGACATCCTCTTGTGCCATAACCAGCTTAGATCTGCAGTGCCTTTGGCAGCAAAGCATGGAATTGAGGAGCTCATAGGCTTCCAGTCAGCAATATACATGTTACCTGATCTGCTTCCTGTAAGCACAACTTCTTTGGTCTGGATGTTCTTGACTCTACAGTGATCTATATAGAATTTCACCGAGAACTGTTTGTCACAGAACTGGATGATACTAAGTAGATTGAACTGTAAGCGTTCAACATAAGCTACATCGATGACTTTGAATTTTCCGACAAGAAGGTTTCCTTTCCCTCTTGTTCTTCCTTTAGATTTATCACCGAAGCGCACTTTTGGACCGCAAACTTCTACGAAATCTGATAGCTTGCTTCTATCTCTGGTCATGTGCCGAGAGCATCCACTATCGAAGTACCAGATGTCCTCCTCTAGGATGTCCTGTATGCAAAGAGATTAAGTAGATTTAGGTCCCCTTTGATTGTTGGGTCCATGAATGTTAGTGCCTTTAGGTACCCAAATTTTCCTGACAGCAATTGGTTTACTGTAGGTCATATTCGGTACAGTGTTGCGGTATCTACGTGGGGCATATACGTAGTCGCTATAACTATGATAATTGTTATGAATGTAAAATTCAGGGTTATTTTTATTAGTCCAGTACGAGTTCCGTCTTGGAGGTGGAGCCATTTTCTTTGGCCTAACAGCTTGCCTTCTGGGTTTCCAGTTGGATTCCCAATGCTGTGGTTGATACTGTGTGGACACTTGCTGTCTCGATGGATAATGCGGCTCCTGTATCAAATACCTAGGCGTCTTTGTCTTGATAATCTTCTTTGTGCGAGCCTTTGATATTTGGAATCTGACCTTCCTTACGAGCAGTGTTGGCGCTGTTGATATGCTCGGGGAGCATGCTGTTGAGTGAGCCTTTCAGGTCTGAATGGCTGGTGATTCCGCTGTCTGGAGTATGATTGAGGTGGTGGAATGGCAACCTTTGCTTTTCGCGGTGCAGCAGGTTCCTTCACAGGACTGGGGGTATCTTTCGACACAGGAATGGGTTCCACACCCCTGACAAACACTGTACTAGTTTTTCCTTTGTTTGAACATGAGTTGTATCTTAAGACACTTTTATCATGAGCATGTTGCCCAGTGCTCAGAATTTCTTCCATTCTTTTGGAAGATTTCTCGAAAGATTTCAGAATGGTCTCAAGTTCATCTTCTCGTTTTTCGAGAGTTTTGACTTTGGCTTGAAGTAGAACAAAATCATTTGTCTTGCTCTCATTGTGAGTTTTAACCTCACTTAGTTCATGAGCAAGTTGATGATTGCTCTCCATGAGTTTTTCATAATCGAATTTGCTGGTCTTACAATCAATAGACATATTTTTATAATTTATTTTCAGCAAGTCATTTTCATCTTCACCTCTAGGTTGGACAGTTGGAGCTGTATATTCTCATTTTTCAGTGTCTCATGGGCCTTTTGAATGTTTTTAAACTCATTCATCATGTTTTCAAAAGTATGAGATGCATTAGCAGGAATGATTGAGGTTGAGCTTACCTCATCGTCGCTATCTTCATCTTCCGGAATGTCCTTGGCCATAAAGCACATATATGCTTTATCATCGAACTCATCGTCAGATGAATCACTTTCAGTGACCACCTGAAGACATTCTTCGGATTTGGATGGTGTGGAGGAGGCTTCTGATTCTCCGATCAGGGCCTTGAGCTTGTTTTTCCGAGCACGTCTTCGTTTATCCCTCTCTTGTTCCTCGGCTTCTGGCAACTTTTGAACTTTGGGATGAGGACATTTGTTTGCATAATGTCCTGGTTTCCTGAAATTATAGCATAGGTTAGCGTCACCAGATGAAGTTTCGGTACTTACCTTGTGGACAGGTTTGGGCCTGTAGGGAGTCTTTCCAGACTGTTTGATGAACTTCTTGAACTTCTGCATGAGAAGAGCCATTTCATCTTGAGACAGGATGTCGTCGTCACTGTCAGCATTCTTGTAACTAGGCTTTGACGAGCTGGGCATGCTGTGTCGACGGTTCGATACAGCGGCTAAGGCTGTAGTCCTAGCTGGAGATTCTTCAGCTTTCTCTCTCCTGTCTATATCATACTCGAAAGCTTTTAGGTCAGAAAAGAGATCAAAAGTAGATATTTCATTTAGATTACAAGACACACGCATAGTTGTGGTCTTAATGTCCCATCGGACAGGGAGAGATCTGAAAATTTTTAAATTCTTCTCCTTTTGGGTATAAATTTTGCCCAAAGCTTCAAGTTCACCAACAATTCCAATGAATCTGAGGTCAAGTTCCTCAAGTGTTTCAGTTGATTTCATTTCAAAAGATTCAAATTGCTGAGTCAGTTTTGAAATTTTGTTTTCTTTTGAGAGCTCAGTTCCCTCACAAATCAACTTGAGTTTATCCCAGATTTCCTTGGCTGTTTTACAGCTCTTTACCTTCGAGAATGTGCCTTTGTCAAGAGTGATAAACAACGCATTCTTCGCAACATTGTCGAGGTTGGCGCGCTTTCTTTCGTCTGTAGTCCATTGCACTCGCTCTTTCTCGAGCATCTCAGCATGGGCTTGGCCTTCAATCCTTGCGGCCGTGTTTACCTTCATTATCTTGATGGGGCCATCTTGTATAACAAAAATCATCTCTTCGTGCATTGCTGCAAGATGAGCCTCCATCCTGATTCGCTAATCATCAAATTCATTAATAGAGAACATGGGTACTTTGTTGATCATTGATGTATCCATGTGAGAATGTGGGAATGAAAAAGACTGTTTTAAAAATTAAGTGATTTGGATCTGATTCGGTTAAAAATACGACTGATTCTTTTTAGAATCAACCGCTCCGATACCACTTGTTGGCCACTAAGTATACTGGATACAGCTTGGAAGGTGTTTTAAACAACAAGCTGTACTGATTTTAAATCCGAGTGCGTAGCGAAAGTCTTAAATAGTAAGTTGCTGTGGATACAACAACTCGATGTGCAGTGTATACTTAAGTAATCACAGTTTAATAAAAAAGTAAAGGCAGAAGGTAAATATCACAGTATTTAAAGTGGTTCGAGGTAAACCCCTCTACGTCCACTGGTCCTCCACACAGAAGTAAAGAGTTTATTATAATTACTGCGTACACAACTATGTAATTATAACAACACTTAATCAATATATCGTTCACACAGATTGATATAAAGATCTTAGCTTCAACCGTTCACACAGATTGGTTTGAGCTAACACTTGACTGGCTTCTTCATACACAGTTCTGAAGCTTCGTCTTCTTCATTGCAATTCCTTCACACACAGTTCCGGAATAGCAAAGATTCTCAGTCCACACAGGGCTGATGGGTTTGTTCAAGGATTAGAACAATATATGAACAACAGCTTTGACTTTCTGAGCTTCTAACTGATGATGTGTTGTTCACTGTTTGAGCACTGTATATCTCTTATATCTGAGTTGCAGTGAGCTTTGGAGATATGTTTTTCTCTGATGTATATGATAATAACTTCGTAAGCTTTGGTTTCTGGTAATTTTGTAACTGATCTTCAACGCCTTGAGGAGATATATATAGTCTTCTGAAAATATATCCGTTGAGATAAATCCGTTGAGCAAGATTTCATTCCAACGGGATGATGTGTTTGAATAAAACACGATCTGGATTTTGTGGGATTTGAAGATCTGTTGACTTACAGTATTTAGATACTTTATCCTTTAGTATTTAAATACTTATTTATCAACGGGAGTTGACTTCTAGTGAATACTGAAGAATCCTTCTTTGTCTTGTTGAGAGCTGTATGGAAGAATCATTGTACTGGTAATTCGAGACAGCTTCCATACTTAGTCTTTTATGAGACTTCTTTGTTGTAAGATAGGTTCCACTGTATGCTGGATCTACGAGAGGTCTTCGATATAGGTTGACATTATTGATCAGCTTTCGATACAATTTCCTTACTGTATGCAGGATTGGAATATTGTCAAAACATCTTTATCATCACTATTCGATACAGGGATTGTTTATCCTGACTGTTTCGATACCGGGTATTTGTTATCCCAACAGTTGCTAAGCTTCAAATCGCCGTAAAACACCAAGAAAATCGCCAACGAGTTGGAGGAGAGGAGAAGGATGAAAAATGACCGAAATCGGTCAACTTTTGGGTTTATAACCCAGGACGCGTTACGTACGTTAGCCACCAATTACTAACGTACGTAAGCAGTGTTACGTACGTAAGCCATAAGGGCCTTACGTACGTAACCAAAAAGGCATAAATGCCTGTATTGCTCTACACTAGGCCGTTACGTACGTAACCAAAAGGTGTGTTACGTACGTAACATCCCTTCCTGGGAAGTACAGGCCAGAAATAGGCAAGAGAGGTACCGAAAAAGAATCGAAATACAACGGCGAACAATTCACGATGGTACGAACGTAAGGGATTCGAGGCGACGAACTTAAGTGTTGAAGGAAAACATATTCCCGACTACCCAAAGGTTCGAAAAAACAACAACAACAAACGTAATTATCCCAACACTTTGGGAAATTACAGAACAGCCCAAAACATCCCAAATATATGATACATGGTCGAAACACCAAACAAAAGATCACAACACGCATAATAACATGAGATGGACCCTCGGCAACCCCGAAACGGCGGTTCTGAACGACGATTTACGAGAATAAACGAAGTAATGACGAACACAACATAAAACACCGAATCGAGTAAAACAAGTCTGAAACAAGCTCGAATGACCAAAAGTCCAATATTAAATATTCTCAAAATGTCAATACGGTTGCAAGCGAGTTGCTAAAAACGAAAATACATCAACATGAGAATATCGAGAGAAAGGAAAAATGCGGATATTACATAGGGCGGCTGACTGCAGGCTGCCAAAAAAACTAAACAAAAAAGAATGGTAATGCAGCACATCTCATTACCGAACAAGTGGAAAATCTTGACTTATGTGCTATGATCACCAAAGTGAAGTTAGTTGGCTCAAATACCAAGGAGTGGTGGATTGACAGTGGAGCAACTAAGCATATATGTGCCAACAAGTCAATGTTCTCCTCATTGGTAGAAATTGATGCTGGTGAAATACTATATATGGGAAATTCTGCAACCTCAACTATCTTGGGCGAGGCACGGTGATCTTGAAGATGACGTTTGGAAAGGAATTGACTCCTAAACGTGTGTTATATGTGCCTGATATTCACAGGAATCTTATTTCGGATTCCTTGTTGATGAAGCATGGCTTTAGATTAGTTTTTGAGTCTGATAAAGTTATTTTGTCAAAAGGTGGTGTGTTTATAGGCAAGGGCTATGAGTGTGATGGCTTGATTAAGCTCAATGTAATGGCTGTCAAAAATAATGAAATGAAGAATTCTTCTGCTTACTTGCTTGAGTCTCCTAATTTATGGCATGCTAGATTAGGACACGTTAATTTTAATGCAATACGTAGACTAATTGCATTAGATCACATACCAAAGTTTAAAATTGATTTAAACCACAAGTGTGAAACTTGTGTAGAGGCAAAATTAACTCGATCTCCATTCCGACAAGTGGAAAGAAACAACAAACCTTTGGAATTAATACATAGCGACCTATGTGATTTGAAGTTTGTTCAAACTAGAGGTGGAAACAAATATTTTATTACATTCGTGGATGATTGTACTAAATATTGCTATGTATATTTGCTTAAAAGCAAAGACGAAGATATATAGAAGTTCATTCATTATAAAACGGAAGTTGAGAATCAATTAAATGCAAAAATAAAAGTTTTGAGGAGTGACCGTGGAGGTTAATACGTGGAACCTTTCGGTGAATATTGTTCGCAACATGGGATTATTCATGAAGTCACTGCCCCATATGCACCACAGTCAAATGGCGTGGCGGAACGTAATAATCGCACTCTGAAAGAGATAATGAATGCGATATTACTAAATTCGGGTCTGCCGCAAAATATGTGGGGAGAAGCCATCTTAACGGCGAATTATATCTTAAACAAGATATGCCGTAAGAACGGGGACAAAACTCCTTATGAATTGTGGAAAGGAGTCAAGCCTTCCTACAATTACATGGAAGTGTGGGGGTGTCTAGCAAAGGTGCTGATACCTACTCCTAAGAAAGTCAAAATAGCCCCAAAAATGGTTGACTGCATTGTCATTGGATATGCACACAACAGCAATGTTTACCGATTTCTTGTGCATGAATCCAAAGTGCCTGAGATTCACAAGAATATAATTATGGAATCAATGAATACGTCATTCTTTGAGAATATATTTCCTTATAAGACTGCAAGTGAAACCCTTATCTCATCCGAACAGACTTCTGAACTAATGGATGAATATAATGAAGACCAAAGAATGGATAATGAGGACGAACCTAGAAGGAGCAAACGGCAAATGATGGAGAAATCTTATGGACCAGATTTCTTCACCTACTTGCTCGAAAGGGAACCTCAGACTTAACAAAAAGCTGTAAGCTCGACGGATGGACCTCTATGGAAGGAGGCTATCAAAGAAGAGATTGATTCTATATTACATAATCATATTTGGGAACTAGTGGAATTACCTCATAAGTGTAAACCATTAGGAAATAAGTGCATTTTCAAGAAGAAATTAAAAGATGAAACAGTTGATAAATATAAGGCTAGGCTCGTAGCGAATGGATATAACCAACGTGAAGGCCTAGACTATTTTGATACTTACTCTCCTGTGACGAGAATAACTTCCATCAGGATGATACTTGCTATCGCCGCATTATGGGGTTTAAAAGTACATCAAATGGATGTTAAGACTGCCTTTCTTAATGGGGACCTAGAAGAGGAAATCTATATGGAACAACCTGAGGGTTTCTCTGCTCCTGTACAAGAAAGGAAACTCTGCAAGCTGGTAAAATCCTTGTACGGATTGAAGCATGCACCAAAATAGTGTCATGAAAAATTTGATCATGTTATGTTAAGCGGTGGCTTCAAAATTAATGAATTTGATAAGTGTGTATATGTTAAAGACACAGAAGATGGATATGTCATTTTGTGTCTATATGTAGATGACTTGCTCATTACTGACAGTATTGAAAGAATAATCAAATCCACCAACGACATGCTAAGGTCGAGATTCGACATGAAAGATATGGAACTCGCAAATGTAATTTTAGGGATTAAGATCACACGAACATCGAAAGGTATCATGCTGAGTCAAGCCCACTATGTGGATAAAATCCTTGAAAGATTTAATAAGGATGACTCTGGCACAGCCAAAACCCCGGTGGATATGACGTTAAGACTATCCAAGAATAAGAGTGAAGAAGTATCTCAACTTGAGTACTCTCACATAATAGGAAGTCTGATGTACGTGATGAGCTGTACAAGATCAGATATAGCTTACTCAGTTAGTAGACTATGTAGATACACGAGCAACCCCGAAAATGATCACTGGAAGGCGATCATAAGGGTACTAAGATATTTAAGGGGTACTCGTGAGTATGGGATGCACTATACCAAATATCCAGTAGTACTTGAAGGATATAGTGATGCAAATTGGATATCTGATATAAAAGACTCCAAGTCAACATGTGGATATGGTATTCACACTAGCTGGTGCAGCAGTAGCATGGAAATCTTCGAAACAGACACTTATATCTCGATCAACAATGGAGTCCAAGTTTATAGCCTTAGATAAATGTTGAGAAGAAGGAGAATGGCTACACCATTTTCTAGAAGATATTCCAAGATGGGCAAAGCCTGTGACCGCAATATGCATTCATTGCGATAGTTGTTGCAATATTTCATTAACCCAAGTGCACGTTATCGTTGACAAGTAATAAAGTGATGAGTGAGTATCGTTCCCACGAGGACTGAATCACTAAGTACCGATTTTTATATATTCTAATTTTATTTGAACAGTCGAAATTTGAGTTGCAATTAATAACTAAATAAAACCAATAAAAGAACTAACAGTAAAAACGGTCGGTTGAAGAAGGAAAATCAAATAATGGATAAGTCTAGGATTCTGAATCCACCTTGGTTTATCCGAATTTACTCTCGATTATCTGAAGTTAATGATTTTCCCAATTTATTGAAGGCAAAGATTGCTAATATACTCTACCTCCTCTCCCGAGGTCAATAGATTTTTCTAAAGGCGAATAACGCACTCTATCCCTAGGTGAATTAATTCGTCAATAGGCAAAAAGCACAAAATCCTCAAAAGGCCACGTAGTTCCTATGAGTATATTCCTATCTCACAAGATAAAACGGTCCTCACCAATAGTTCTGTTGTTGCCTAAAATATTTATCCGAAGATTAATACTGCTGGAAGACGGACAAAAAATAACAATTTGCGGGAGCACTTCCGAGAGAAAATGAATAAACACTAGATTTGCCGGGGTTGTTATTCCCGGGCTTGAATGCTCTTGCGAGATGTTATTAATACAAATATTCGTGGATACAAGTATTAATGTGAGAATCTAAGTACAATGAGTGTAAAAAGACTTTGTTAATCCAGCTCATGAGCGAAGCTCGGTGTTCTTCGTCCCTGCCGATCGTCTTCTTGATGAGAGAGGCCGAGAGAAGAAGTACCGAATGATAGCTGTTGCCAAGAGTTAGAGATAGCCAAGTGCTGTGTGTTTTGCTCGTTCAGTCAGGCAAAAATCCGAGAGGAGTCAAAGTGCAGGGAGCCGTGTATATATAGAGGCAGCCGAGTCTTGTCTTCTGGCGGGCGATCGCCTTCCAGCCATTATAATAATGGGGCGATCGTCTGCCGGCCGATATTATAATGGGGCGATCACCCGGGTTGTCGGGCTAAAATCGAGAGGATCTTTGGCGATGCCTAAAGTCCAAAGCTACTGAGACGCGGCCGGTGGCGGTCCAATGAGGAGCCAGCACGCGTCCGGAGTCACTGTCACATACGGCCCTACTGACAACTTTCGGCGGGCCTGTCGGCTGGTGGACGGATGCTGACAGGCTGTGGTCAATGATCCGTGATTCGCGGATCTTGTCTCGGCTCTTGCACGTGGTGCCAGTCTTTGAGTCTCGGCCCTTGCCGACTGGATGGCCATCGGCTCTGATCGACATGAGGCGGTCGTCTCTAGCCGGTCACTGAGGGTCGTCATCGGCCAGTTGCTGAGGGTCGGCATCGGTCGGTCACCAAGAGTCGGTCGGCAGGTGCCGAGAGGTGATCGTCCGCTTGTCGGTCGCCAGGAGTCGGTCACCGAGTACCGAGAGATGATCGTATTTGATGTCGATCACTCGGCACCGGGACCTGTCCTGGGACCTTCGGTTGACCGATTTGTCTTGCCTGCCGGGCTAAGGCTTGGTCGCCTGGTCGCTGGTCGGCAGTTCCGACTTGGCTGCTCGGCAGTGGCTAGGTCGCCCGATCTCCGAGGCGATCGCCGGTCGGAGAGTGTAATTCTTGACACAACAATTGCCCCCCAGCTTGCTCCTATGTTGAAGACATGGGGCGAGGTGGTTCTTGCTGGCGATCGTGTAAGATGAGGACGGGCGATCTTGCTGAGTTGACTTAGGATTCGGACTTGGGCTATCATGGTCGATTGGCTAGCTATCTTTCGGTCTTGTACCTGCAAAAACAACATTGGCTGATCCCCCTTGGAAACTTGATGGTTTCGCTTGTTTGAGGAATCGTGCACAGTCGCGGAAATCGATGGACCGACTCCATGACCGTGTCTTGATGCGCGAAGACATTGAGTGTCTCGTGACTCACTTTATTATGAGGGTCCTCTGTTAGGCTACGCCTCGCCTCGTATTTAAACGAAGGGCGTGCGGTCTCGGTCTAGAGGAGTCCTTGCGCGGGGCAGCGTCGGATGAATCAACTCCACGCCCGCGGCTTTGTTAGCTCTGCTTCCACCTCGGCCCACCATGAAGATGGCGAACCTCGACGGTGTACGTTGAGACGGGGGTTGTGGCACGTGTCGCATTGTCCGGGTAGATCATCTTTAGATGGTGAACTTTGAGGGCGGGCGATCGTGTCCACTGATTAATTTTGAGGGCCCTCAGACTACGCTGGCCTCGTATTTAAACGAAGGGCGGGCGATCTCGGCCGAAAGGGACCTTGCATGGCCAAAGCAGCCGGTTCCATCGACTACCAGGACCATGGCCTTATTATGTGCGGCGGAGGCGATCGCGAGCCTTAGTCCCTCATGTTAAATGGTGGACTGTAGGTGGCGAGCGAGTCCTCCGGCTCTGCTGGATAATAGCGATTGGGCTGGGAGACTGGAGGTCGTCGCTCGGGCGCCGATCGCTCTACTCCTAGGCTAAGAAGAAGCCTTTGTCTGGCCATGAATTCTGCGGCTTTAGCTCGGAAGACCGCGTAGGTCGTGGGCTGGTCCTTCGTAAGATGCCTGAACATAGGCGAAAGACCATGGAATCCAGCTAGGACCACGTGGAGGGCGATCTCATCGCTTACGGGCTCGCCGTTGAGGATGATCTCGTCTACCCAGTCGATGTAGTCCGAGTCGGACTCTTCTTTCCCTTGCTTGACTCGCAGCATGCGATGGGGACCTTCCGGTCGAGCGACCTTGGCAGCGAAGTACCTTGTGAAGATGTTCGCCAGTTCGTTAAAGGAGCCAATGGACCGAGGTGGCAATGAGGTGTACCACCGGTGGCGAGGTCGTCCAGCGTCATAGGGAACATTCGGCACCTAGTCGCATCTGATGCCCCACACCCGGTCATGTAGATGTTGAACTTGCTCAGGTGCATTTCGGGGTCCGATCGCCCCTCGTACAAGGGTGTTTGCGGGGGAGCGATCTTGTGCTGCACGGGGGCGAGCTCGATGTCGATCGCGAGCGGCTCGCTTGGCTTGGCGATCGTCTTCATGGCGCCTGCCCTGGATTCCAGGAGCGCCTTCATGTCGTCGATCTGACGTTGTATCGCAGCCATTGCCGTGGCTCGGTTGCTTGCGGATCGGCTTTGGGAGCGGGAGCCGAGGCGATCGTGTACCGATCTCCGGACTCCGCTGCTGCCGACCTCGGCTATTTGGCGAGCGGGGGCCAAATGGCAGGGCTGCCTTCTGGGAGTCGGGTAGGCCGAGCTCCTGGTGACGGACTCAAACTCCGTCGTCTCGTAGCCGGGCCGGATCGCCCGGCCGCGTGTCGGGTCACCGCCAGCGATCGAAAACAGAGGTGCCCCGGCTGGCGAGCGCCTCTTCTTGCGGATGAGAGCCTCCTGGCGATCGCTCGGCCAGGAGCGCCTTGAGCTTCCGCTTGGACTTCTGGCGGGCGACCGAGGGGGTGATAGCAGGAGGCGCGTCGAGAGCACTCCGTCGCTCCTGTAGGACGGCCATGACCTCGTCGATCTGTTCCTTGGTTCGGAGCTGATCGAGCGAGAGGCTTGGGCTGCCGTCCAGGGACGGGATCGAGCGTCTCTGACCGCGGCAGATGCCTTCCACCATCGGCTGCGGCTCGGACTGGGACGGAACGGGGCGTCTGGCCGGCTGGCCAGCGGCTTTCTTCGACGCGGAGGCGGAAGACATGATTTCTGAAAGATTTCTTTGAAGTGCAGTGAGTGTCACTTCAAGTATATGCCCTGAGAACAGTGAGTGTTCTTAAGGACGGTAGGTATAAAAATTTGAGGGTTAGATGCCCCTTCTTCTAGCGCCAATTGTTGTTGCCCAAAATATTTATCAGAAGATTAATACTGCTGGAAGAAGGACAACAAACAACAATTTGCGGGAGCACTTCCGAGAGAAAATGAATAAACACTAGATTTGCCGGGGTTGTTAGTCCCGGGCTTGAATGCTCTCGCGAGATGTTATTAATACAAATATTCGTGGATACAAGTATTAATGTGAGAATCTAAGTACAATGAGTGTAAAAAGTCTCTGTTAATCCGGCTCATGAGCGAAGCTCGGTGTTCTTCGTCCCTGCCGATCGTCTTCTTGATGAGAGAGGCCGAGAGAAGAAGTACCGAATGATAGCTGTTGCCAAGAGTTGGAGATAGCCAAGTGCTGTGTGTTTTGCTCGTTCAGTCAGGCAAAAATCCGAGAGGAGTCAAAGTGCAGGGAGCCGTGTATATATAGAGGCAGCCGAGTCTTGTCTTCTGGTGGGCGATCGCCTTCCGACCATTATAATAATGGGGCGATCGTCTGCCGGCCGATATTATAATGGGGCGATCACCCGGGTTGTCGGGCTAAAATCCAAGGAAGATGCTGGCAGTCTGCCTAAAGTCCAAAGCTACAACAGGCAGCTAGCTGGGCGGTCCAATGAGGAGCCAGCACGCGTCCGGAGTCACTGTCACATGCGGCCCTACTGACAACTTTCGGCGGGCCTGTCGGCTGGTGGACGGATGCTGACAGGCTGTGGTCAATGATCCGTGATTCGCGGATCTTGTCTCGGCTCTTGCACGTGGTGCCAGTCTTTGAGGCTCGACCCTTGCCGACTGGATGGCCATCGGCTCTGATCGACATGAGGCGGTCGTCTCTAACCGGTCACTGAGGGTCGTCATCGGCCAGTTGCTGAGGGTCGGCATCGGTCGGTCACCAAGAGTCGGTCGGCAGGTGCCGAGAGGTGATCGTCCGCTTGTCGGTCGCCAGGAGTCGGTCGCCGAGTACCGAGAGACGATCGTATTTGATGTCGATCGCTCGGCACCGGGACCTGTCCTGGGACCTTCGGTTGGCCGATTTCTCTTGCCTGTCGGGCTAAAGCTTGGTCGCCTGGTCGCTGGTCGGCAGTTCCAACTTGGCTGCTCGGTAGTGGCTCGGTCGCCCGATCTCCGAGGCGAGCGCCGGTCGGAGAGTGTAATTCTTGACACAACAAGTTCCTCACCAACTCTTCTCTCCCGATTCGAGTAAGATAATTAAAACAATTCAATTATTGGCCAGAAAATTGAAAGCATTAAAATCGATTGGGAAAACTCAACAGAAAAAGGGAATTATATAGATAATCTAAAGCAAATCCGTCAAAACTTAGGTTTCATCAAAATCCTAGAACAGGGTTTTAGCCTGACATGATAAAAGATAAAAATACAGAAATAATGAATGAAAGCATGAAAAGCAAATGCAGATGAAGAGCTCGGATTCCTCCATTCTTTTGGCATTCGCCCTCTGCTCTTGATGTCTTCTGCTTATCTCTGTTAGGAGTATGCCCTCGAATGCCACTCAGGGGATATTGAGTGAGGGCATTGCACTTGTAATTATGTAAACCATTTATATAAGGCAAATGAATGTTTCTTTATTTACTGGTAGTTACTGGCATTCCTAACTCGTAAATAAACATATAGAAACTAGTCTGTGTATTTGAGAGCAAAACTTTCCACTCCTTATTGGATAAGGGGGTCGGCACTGGAAAGGTTATAGCTCAAATACTTAATCGTTCGCAAGTCGATGAAACTTGACTGGGCGTTAAGTTTATGTGAAGACTTGTATGACGTGTTCTTTGACATGGAGAGTGCCTGTCGAACACTAATGGTTAGTGGGAGCACACGTTATAGGTATGCTAATTGGATTAGTATACTCGAACCGACTCACCCTCGATTCGTCACACGGATTTCACTCCGGGACAGTCAATGACGTAATCGAAAGGTTGTGATAGGTATTCGTGAACCTTCGACTTGAGGATTTAGTAGGGATGTGCTTGTGACGTCAAGATTTTCATTAGAGTAGTTCGACCCTGTAAACCGGAAGGCGGGGGTCAACCTCGACGTGCATCTTGACGGGTAAGTAGCAGGTCCTACTGAATACCAAGATAGAATTCTTTCTCCTGTTAGTGAACGGGTTATATGTCCTATGCGGTTATTGGCAGATGAGATCATAAGTCTTTGGCCAAAGCATTGGAGCTAGCTGTATTAGATACACGAGAGCTCGATGATCTCGATTTGCATTAACACATGCATAGCGTCAAGTACAGATGGGGTTTGACTGACCGTGACCCCATAACTTGATCGGGACATTTGAAAGAAGGGTTTATACGTATACTGGTGTTCACGACAGAATGGTTCTTGAATGATCCCAATCATTCGTTCTCAGTTGGGGTACAGTGTAGGCCGCCAGGCTGGCTAGGTGGTGCTACTACTCTTTGGTTCCTCCCATTGCTGACTGAGACGGACCTACCGAGTCGCGCATAAGGATTGACGACGGAATGAATCAATCTAATTCTCTCATTATGAATATTAGATATTGGATATCTAAATTTGAGACATTAGATGTCTAAATCGATTTATTGGATAAATTGATTTACGGCCTAATGAATTAAATATATCACTGGGTGATTATTTTAGTTCATGGATATAATTATTTCTTGGAGAAATTAATTATGTTATAATGTATTTGATATGTTTAATTAATTGTATTAATTAATCAATATAAATACATCGATACGGAATCGGAGTTTATCTGTTTGGACTCGCGGGAGTCCGAAACGAACCGAACTTGTCTGATTTCTACATGGACCGCCCCCCACATTTCCACCCACTTTCATATGGACCCATGTTCCATTCTTTAATGGTTGATCATTGAGGTGGTGGGGCTTTGATTCTCATAATTATGAGATGTGCATGTGGAGAGTTGAATAAATGAAGATGAAGACATCTCTCACTCATCATTCCGAGCCACTTTCAACGTGAGATTGAGAGAGAGAGAGAAAAACCATTTTCTCAATTATCTTCATCTTCTTCATTCATTTCTTCTTCATTTTTCTTGGAGAAAAATTGAGAGAAAATCATATAGAGAGAGTAAGATTAAAACACTTAGAGTGTGGTAATCTTTACATATATAGCTTCATCACTTAGCTCTAGCCGTATCCTCGGAGGATAGCAAGGTGATCGTCGTTCCGGTTGTTTCTCCGGCGCGTGGCAAGTAGAGACGCGGTGCTTTCGGCGTTGGATCGTTCAAGAGCTTGGGGAATAGCTCAAGAGAAGGTTATCCATCTAATCAACGGACTACAAGGGTGAGTTTCTATATCTCCTGTGAATTTGTTTTTGATATTCGTATATACGTAGCTCGATCGATCCTCGTAGGGATTCGGATCGAATTAATTTTCGTTTTACCGCTTCCGCTGGGCCTTCGTTTTAGGCACCGAATCCCAACAGTGGTATCAGAGAGTAAGTCTTGCGATCGTATATACGATATTTGGCATTTGGAATGCTCGATTAGATGGTGAATGATTTGGAATCATTTTTGTCATAATCGTGGTACATGTTTTACGTTCCTTGTAGTTATATTTTTCGTAAGTTTATGTCTAAATATAAATCTTAAATTTCTGGGAAATATTATTTATATTGAAGATATGAAAGTCGGAAAATATTGATATTGGATATCCGGTCGAAAATCTAGCCCCGAATCGTCGTCGGACGATTTTTTGGACAAAAAGGGTAATCTGGCCGAGAGTGACTCGACCGTGTCCTGGGTGACACGGTCGTGTCCGGCAGTGTGGCCAAGTCATTGCCAGGCAGACTCGACCGTGTCCCGGTGACTCGGTCGTGTCCGCGCACCGCTGTCATCGCCAGTGCACCCGACCGTGTCCTGGGTGACTCGGTCGTGTCCTGGCCGGCATCTTTCGAGCGCGACTCGGCCATGCCAGGCCTAACTGCCGGCAGGCTGCCGAGGGTGACTCGGTCATGCTGGCCAATTTTCACCCCGGCTCGATTTTTTCGTGTATTCTTGAAAATTAATCTCCCACATGTTAAATTGGATTTAATATAATTAAAATGATTTATGGTATTTTATTTTATAAGGAAAATTTGATTAATTGGAATATTTATGGTCGACCGAATTATTTTGAATGTTATCATATTACCGATTGTGTGAATCGATTGGATCGGTTCGTATTGTTGATTGGATCAATGTACCTCTACGCTTTTCATTTATATAGTATTTATCGGATGAATGCTTTTGAATGGGGATGTGGTTCGTGGACTTAGTTTTGAATCGTTCGTTTTATTCGATTGGGTTGTAAAGGTCGTTTTGAGCCTATTTATTTTACTAGAAATGTTTGTATCTAGGATGCAATTTTCGATGTAAAATTTATATGTAATGACGAAGACCGGAGGAAGATCCGTTTCGACAAGACGAAGATTCAAGACGAAGACTTGTAATTAGATTACGAAGTTTTTTGTTTTCTAGGAACGGTCCATGAACCATATGTTGGTAGCAACTAGGTTGTGAATGGTTTTTTCATATTGTATGAATACCACAAACGCGCTAATATGATTAATGTGCAAAGTGTAACGTTAATCGCGAAAATTCTCCCACAATAAATAATTAAGTTTATAAGGTTTCAAGGTTTTCCTTCCCTCCATCGAGTTTTCGGGAAATTGAAATCCAAATCGGATGTGCTATGCTTCCGAGTTATCGGGGTAGTCGTTCAGGGAGGACGGATAAATTACCGGGAGCGCATTGGATGACTTCGGTTGGAGCAAATTTTATCCCTAGAAACCTGATAGGTTGCCGGATAAGATTCAATTGTGAAACTGATTTGCGTCGATGATATAAACTTAACTTGTTCACGAATCATAGAAACCGTATAGGTTGAGGGGAGTGAACAAGGGGAAAAAGAAGATCGAATCATCCATTAGATGGGTTGGTGTTGGACACCACTTTATGAAAATTAATAGACTAGAAACCTCTTCGGTTGCCCTCTATTAAGATTTATAAAGAACTCGATCACCACTATGAAGTAGAGAGACGATACTTCCGCATATCACATGGGAGTGTGTTATTCCGATAAAAATAGTGGGAGCTGGGTAACAAGAATCTGTTAGGAGTATGCCCTCGAATGCCACTCAGGGGATGTTGAGTGAGGGCATTGCACTTGTAATTATGTAAACCATTTATATAAGGCAAATGAATGTTTCTTTATTTACTGATAGTTACTGGCATTCCTAACTCGTAAATAAACATGTAGAAACTAGTCTGTGTATTTGAGAGCAAAACGTTCCACTCCTTATTGGATAAGGGGGTCGGCACTGGAAAGGTTATAGCTCAAATACTTAATCCTTCGCAAGTCGATGAAACTTGACTGGGCGTTAAGTTTATGTGAAGACTTGTATGACGTGTTCTTTGACATGGAGAGTGCCTGTCGAACACTAATGGTTAGTGGGAGAACACGTTATAGGTATGCTAATTGGATTAGTATACTCGAACCGACTCACCCTCGATTCGTCACACGGATTTCACTCTGGGACAGTCAATGACGGAATCGAAAGGTTGTGATAGGTATTCGTGAACCTTCGAATTGAGGATTTAGTAGGGATGTGCTTGTGACGTCAAGATTTTCATTAGAGTAGTTCGATTGAGAGAAAATCATATAGGGATGTGCTTGTGACACTTAGAGTGTGGTAATCTTTACATATATAGCTTCATCACTTAGCTCTAGCCGTATCCTCGGAGGATAGCAAGGTGATCGTCGTTCCGGTTGTTTCTCCGGCGCGTGGCAAGTAGAGACGCGGTGCTTTCGGCGTTGGATCGTTCAAGAGCTTGGGGAATAGCTCAAGAGAATGTTATCCATCTAATCAACGGACTACAAGGGTGAGTTTCTATATCTCTTGTGAATTTGTTTTTGATATTCGTATATACGTAGCTCGATCGATCCTCGTAGGGATTCGGATCGAATTAATTTTCGTTTTACCGCTTCCGCTGGGCCTTCATTTTAGGCACCGAATCCCAACAATCTCTTCCTCGATTCCAAGATTGAGCGATCCTCTCCAAGATCAAAGATGATTAATTATGGCCTTAAACCCTTATTTATAGCTCCCAACAGCCTCCAAATCGCGTCCGTGTGATTAGGTCGAGAACTGGCTTCAAAACGGCCCAAACCCACGCGGAGTACACCAAAACCGCCCCGTGTGCGCGGCTCACTTAATCTGTGCCGCGGCTCACGGGGCGCAGATTAAGAACTGGGCGCTATAATTTTCCTCTGGGCCGCGGCTCAGAGTATAGTTTACTCTGGTGCCTGCTGGTCCTCTTCGTGTGCCGCGGCCCACTTGGTACGTGCCGCGGCCCCAGGCCAAAAATCGCCGTTTTCGCCCGTTTTGCCTCGTTTTAGCTTCCGGACTCCAATTTCCTGCAAAACATAAAATAATAGGGCATTAAAGGCTCATTTATGCAGATTTACTCACAAAAAGAATGCACAATAATGATAAATAAACGTATAAAAATACGCCTAACAAATACCCCCAAACTTGAGCCTTTGCTTGTCCTCAAGCAAAATAATCAATTTCAGCAAAAGAATATCGTGAATAATCGTGCAACTCATAGTGATCAACCTAATCAATACTATCCTGAAATTCTCTCTGAATAATACAAATATCGTAATAGCGAGTTACATCCAGGACACTGATTCCACAAAGTAACCAATTTCAGTCCTAATCAATCGTTCAAGAAGAAAATCCAGCTCAAAGATTAACAAGTGTGAATTTAATCGACCGTCAATATGAAAGGTTAAAATAAAGAAGCTAACTCGCCCAGTTCCACAGTCTAGTGGCAAAAATTTCAAGAGTTTCATAAAAAATAACCCTCGGACAGTATTCCCTTATATATGCTTAATAAGATGATTCGAGTTGACCACTAGGTTTGGATCTCGGGATGTTTCATCGGGACAATCCTAGGGTGGAATTCCACTCTCATGTGTCGGGGAACCGTTTGACGTAAAAGACACTCATGGGGCACATGGATGCTTCTAGTTACTAAGTTTCCCTCCACAGCGGAGAAACAACTCGAATAGCTATTCCCGCATGTCCGATTCAAGGTCGCTGTTTTACGCGAGAGTAAACAACGGGTCACGCGAATACCCCCGGTTACTATGCTCCCCATCCTCGGCACATACGAAATCTCTAAACCACTAGTCTAATCAGGGTCGTCGTTTTACGCGAGAGTAAATAACAGGTCACGCGAATACCCCCGGTTACTAGACTTCCCATCATAGAACAAATAATATCACGCCTTTTGGGAAAAAACTGTCGGACTCTAAACTCAAATTAGGTGCCAACACGACTTATGTTACTGGACGACTAGCTACGCGAAAAATGTAGCCAAACGTATCGACGGAGATTTTAAAACACGTATGTCTCCTCTCTTATCCGCTAAGACCTCTACAAAAACGAAAAAAATTTCGGACCTAGATGAAGACTTAACAGAAACAGATATCGCTAACTGCAACTCGACTAAAACTCAACCGTTTCTTCGGAGAGAAATCAGTGTTGTAACATCAGTTTCGTACAAAAAGGAGCACGAAAAATTCACGAATAAGAGTAAAATCATGACAAGCAAGGCTAGCAACAAAAAGATTACTAAAAATAACGAAAGCAAACGAAATAAGTACAGCAATAAGTATATCTACAGAAAGTAAACCCCCCCAAACTTAGGACGTACATTGACCTCAATGTACAAAATATAATATGCAATAAAAGTGAAAGGTCAAGTACTCCCCTCAAGTCTGCTCACGAACTGGTACCGGCGTCGTCCGGCGAGGAGGGTGGTGTGGCTGGCCGAGCAGGTGGAATAAATGGCCCGTACGGATGCATAATGTGGGCCGTCCATGCAGCAAGGTGCTCCTGGTGGTAGGCATCCCTCGCTGCCAGACGCCTCATCTCACGCCGGTTGGCCCGGCGGGCCTGCTCTCGCATCTCATCTCGGACGGCACCGATGATGCTCTCCCTCTCCGTCCGACTCTCCTCTCTCATGGCAGCCATAAGACTCTCTCTCTCTCCTCATCTCCTCTCTCTCTCTCCTCATCTCCTCTCTCAACCCGTCGAACATCGCCTGCAAGTGCTCTCTGTCGGGCGGTGGGCTGGCATCTGCCTGCTCCTGTGTCAGCAGAAGATGCTCGGGAGATCCCTCGTGGGCCTCATCAAGTAGAAATCCTCGCCCCCGAGCGTGTGCCGGTTCTCCTCCTCAATGGTCGAAATGCGAAATGATGCGGTGATCAATCAGGCCCTGGGGAGCTAGCATCGGCTCGTCGTCTGACCACGTCATCCCCGACTGCCAGCACAGAGCGCAAATAAGCGAGGGGTGCTTCAGCCCCGTCTTGGCCCTTCCCTGAATACACTGGAAGATAGATCGAACCAGGAGAGGAGCCACATCGAATCGCAGCCCGGAGGTGATAGCATATAATGCTCGGGCTCGAGAGAGAAAAACAGTGCGGATCTGCGAAGTGGGGTCAATACGTGCGCAGATGAAGTACAACCAGGCTCGCCCGAACCGACTGAGGCGCGAGCTCTTAAAGTATAAGGTGGAAGAATCCGCGGCGCGCCTCTCCCAGTCGGAGTCGGGCTGTGTAAGAGTCTCGAGCAGAGCCTCCTTCGTGAGGCTATCCATAACTCGCGTATAAGCCGCCTCATCAACCACAGGTAGCTCAAATAACCTCCGAATAGCAGCTACAGAAAAATTCACCGTAATGCCTCGGACTACGACCTGAGTCTGAGTGTCTAACTTCTGTAACATCTACCCCGCCCCAATGTGCTTCAACAAGGCGCTCGCATAAAACTCCTGCACAATAGATATCACCGCCGGCTCAGGAAGTGCAGCAAAATGGGCCCACCCCATCTCGTTGATCATGGTCAGAAGCTCCCCGTCCTGGGGGGCTGGGCTGAATCCCCTCTCCGGGATCAGAGGTCGAGGGCGAATCTTCTCGTTGAAGATTTTATGGATCTCCGGGTCAGAGAATTGGTGCGCCTCCGACTCGGCTCGACTATGAGAAGTTTCCCCTCGTGTAGGGGACGACTGAGTCCTGGCCCTTTTGCTGAGCTTCTTGGTTCTAGCCATAGCGAGTCCTGAAAATAAATAAACACCGGAGTTTACTTACTTAAGCAATAACGAGAATAACATTACTCGGCTAAGGATATCCAACATAAATCAAGAATTTAACGAGCTAGCACCGCCGTGAGAGAGAAATAAAATTTAAGCTTTCACATTTAACATTGACGTAAGGGTTGGGGTTGCTGTAAATCCAGAAACGAATTAGTTGCACATAGCTTAAGAACATTGACTTAACAAAGAAAAAATTTCATTCAGGCAATTCATCAAACACCTTGAGTGCATCCTTTTAATTGAAGAACAAATATGACTAAAGCTTTATTCAATCCCCAAAAACAACATCCTGAATCGAGTATCATGACAAACAACATAAAACAATAACAATTCATTTATAATCGAAAGATAATCATCCATGATCAATCAACGTCTTCATATTCCCAACTCAAATTTTTGGATAGGATTTTGAAAAAGAAAAACTAATAACTTAATCAATCATCAAATGAAGAACAACAAGCAATTCATGAAGCAATTCATAGAAGGGATTGAAAATTTACCTTGAGTAGATTTGGAGAATGCAAAAAAAAAACGAAGGGGAGAAGTGTACCGGCCGATTGTTTGTGCACAGGGAGGAAGAAATGATACCTGAGTTGCCGGCCGAATGCGTGTTATAAAGCTACCTGGGCTGTTCAAATTCCGAACGGTGGGCCGCGGCACAGCTTAAGTGCACCGCGGCTCAGAGTACAGCCTCTTTTACCTGCTGTTCATTTCGTCGTGTGCCGCGGATCAGAATGCGGGTGCCGCGGCTCAGAGTGTTGATATGCCGCGGCTCACTTGGTCTGTGCCGCGGCACAGAGTACAGCGTCCTGGGCATATCTGGTGCATCTTGTGTGCCGCGGCTCAGAAGCAACGTGCCGCAGCTCAGCGATCAAGTGTGCCGCGGCTCAGGAAAGTTGTGCCGCGGCACATAGTACAGAATGTTCAGCCTTCTGGTTCGATTTGTGTGTGCCGCGGCTCAGGCATAAAGTTTTCCCCTGGGACTTTTTCTGCACAGAATTTTAAAAGTAACATGTCAATAACGAGAGGGATAAGCAAATCAAAGCAAAAATGATGAAAAATAAATGTTCAAAAATGCAAGAAAATACTAAAACACTAAAATCTACTACTAAAACTCGGGTTGTCTCCCGAGAAGCGCTAAGTTTATAGTCTTCAGCCGGACCTATTTAAAATCAGTTCGCTTTTCGCAAACTCCATTTGGACTCCGCCCCGTTCATCGAACCGTTAATATGTGTTTTAAAATTTTGACCATTGGTCTTTAACGATTCAATTTTCGGTTTGGACACCAAATGTTGTTTGCGAAAAGGTTTTGACACAAACAACTTTCCGAAACACCCGTTTTTCTCATGATTTGGCCTCCGTTTTCGTCCGGCTTATTTTCCTCTCAAGAACGAACTTATGACGGCATCGGGATTTTTTATTGGTGGATGCACGGTTGATGATGACGGCATGTCCACATGCTTGAGATATGCAACCCGTTCTAAATTTTTCTTAGGCATCGGACCCTCTGAAACGGATTCTGAGTTTTTCGACCGACGATTCTTCCGGTGTGTGTCTTTCGCAACGGTATCCACACTTTCAATTTGCGAGCTCTTCTCAGCACCACCTGGACATGGAAAGGATTTAAATACTTGAAAAGTGACATGCTCGTTTTGAACCCTTAGAGTTAGTTCCCCTTTTTCCACGTCGATTAAAGCTCGGCCGGTTGCCAAAAATGGTCTTCCCAAGATAATTGGGATGTCGTGGTCTTCCTCCATGTCAAGCACAATGAAATGGGCTGGAAAGATGAACTTATCGACCTTTACTAAAACGTCCTCGATTATTCCCCTCGGATACTTAATGGATCTATCGGCCAATTGCTAAGAGACAGTCGTCGGTTTCGCCTCTCCAATTCCAAGTTTCTTGAAAATAGAGAGAGGCATTAGATTAACACTAGCACCGAGATCGCACAATGCCCTTTCAAAAGTCAGATTTCCCATCGTGCAAGGTATATTAAAACTTCCCGGATCTTTTAATTTTGGCGGAAGCTTCTTCTGAAGAATAGCGTTGCACTCCTCCGTCAATACGACTGTCTCAAACTCCTCGAGTTTTCTTTTCTTTGACAAAATTTCTTTCATGAATTTCGCGTAACTCGGCATTTGCTCCAAGGCGTCGGCAAATGGGATGTTAATATGCAGTTTCTTAAAGACGTCGAGGAACTTTGAGAATTGCTTGTCCACCTTTTTCTGATGTAATCGCTGCGGAAACGGGACGGGTGGTACATATGCCTTGGGATTATCCGGAAATAGTATCGAGGGTCTCCAATCTTGTGATTCTTCCGCCGCTGAATTTTTCTTCTCCCCTTCCTCACTTATCTTTTCGCTCTGCTCAGGCTGATCGCACAATTTCTTACCACTTCTCAAACCAATGGCATTGACACTCTCTCTGGGATTCGTTTCAGTGGTACTTGGCAAGGTACCTTCCGGGCGGGCTGTTAATACATTTGCTATCTAGCCCAGTTGGACTTCCATGTTGCGAATGGAAGCGGAATGGTTTTGCAATGTTGCTTCCGTACGGGTCATGAACTGACTCGTATTCGCTGCCAATTTCGCAATTGCTTCCTCTAGAGAAACTTTTGGAGCAGGAGGAGGTTGCTGTTGGTGTTGAGCGAACGGAGGCTGGTTCGAGTTCTGTCTGTTTCTCCATGAGAAGTTAGGATGATTACGCCATCCCAGATTATAAGTATTGGAGTACGGATTATTTTGCCAGTTTCCGTTTCCTACAAACTGAGCTTTTTCAAATGGGGGCTGCTCGAAAGGGTTTCCGACTTGGCACTCTGCGCTAGGGTGAGATCCATTACACCAATTACAAGATTCAATGGTAATGGGGGAAGGAGCATGCGAAAATGCCTGAAGTTGCTGAGTTAGCGCTGCGACTTGGGCCGACAATGTAGAGATCAGATCATTATTTGAAATTTCCATAACTCACTTCGGATTTACTTGTTCGGACGGCCATTGATATGCATTTGCGGCCATAGCTTCCAACAAAGAGTGTGACTCATCAATCGTTTTTCCCATTAAAGCTCCTCTAGCGGCTGCATCCACGAGAGTGCGTGTAGAGGCACTTAATCCATTATAGAACGTCTGAATTTGCAGCCAGTCCGGTAAGCCGTGATGCGGGCATCTCCTTAGCAAATCTTTGTATCGCTCCCAAGCTTCGTGGAGCGACTCCATATCAAATTGACCAAAGGTGGTAATTTCGTTCCGTAACCTCGCCGTCTTCGAAGGTGGGAAGAATTTAGCAAGGAAGGCTTGCGCTAATTCTTCCCATGTCGTGATCGATCCCGGCGGTAAAGAAGTCAACCAAAATTTTGCTTTGTCCCTCAAAGAGAAAGGGAAAAGCCTTAGACGGATGGCATCATCGGTGACACCGTTGTTCTTGAACGTGTCACAAATCTCGAGAAAAGACGCGATGTGTGCGTTGGGGTCATCGTTCGGCAATCCACAGAACTGGCTCGATTATACCATCTGAATAATTGCAGGCTTGATTTCGAAGTTGTTCGCCTGAATTGTCGGACGCCGAATTCCCGAAAAGTTCACATTGATCTGCGGCATAGCATAATCTCGAAGTGCTAGTGCCGGTTGAGCTTGCACCATGGGGTTTTCCACTTCATGATTTCCGGTATTATCGGCCATAGTGACTTTCGTCGGTAGTTCTCGTTTCTCCTTTTTGTTTCTCCGAAGAGTGCGCTCGAGTTCGGTATCCAAAGGTAGTAAGCCTTCGTTACCAAATTTTCTCATGCACTAACCGAACAATCCTGAAAGGAAAAAACAACAAATAAATAAAATTAAATAAAAACAATAAAAAAAATTCAAACTAAGACTAGAAATACTGAAATCGATATTAGTAAAAATTTCAGTCCCCGGCAACGGCGCCAAAAACTTGTTGCAATATTTCGTTAACGCAAGTGCACGTTATCGTTGACAAGTAATAAAGTGATGAGTGAGTATCATTCCCACGAGGACTGAATCACTAAGTACCGATTTTTATGTATTCTAATTTTATTTGAACAGTCGAAATTTGAGTTGCAATTAATAACTAAATAAAACCAATAAAAGAACTAACAGTAAAAACGGTCGCTTGAAGAAGGAAAATCAACTAATGGATAAGTCTAGGATTCTGAATCCACCTTGGTTTATCCGAATTTACTCTCGATTATCTGAAGTTAATGATTTCCCCAATTTATTGAAGGCGAAGATTGCTAATATACTCTACCGCCTCTCCCGAGGTCAATAGATTTTTCTAAAGGCGAATAACGCACTCTATCCCTAGGTGAATTAATTCGTCAATAGGCAAAAAGCACAAAATCCTCAAAAGGCCACGTAGTTTCTATGAGTATATTCCTATCTCACAAGATAAAACGGTCCTCACCAATAGTTCCTCACCAACTCTTCTCTCCCGATTCGAGTAAGGTAATTAAAACAATTCAATTATTGGCCAGAAAATTGAAAGCATTAAAATCGATTGGGAAAACTCAACAGAAAAAGGGAATTATATAGATAATCTAAAGCAAATCCGTCAAAACTTAGGTTTCATCAAAATCCTAGAACAGGGTTTTAGCCTGACATGCTAAAAGATAAAAATACAGAAATAATGAATGAAAGCATGAAAAGCAAACGCAGATGAAGAGCTCGGATTCCTCCGTTCTTCTGGCTTCCACCCTCTGCTCTTGATGTCTTCTGCTTATCTCTTCCTCGATTCCAAGATTGATCGATCCTCTCCAAGATCAAAGATGATTAATTATGGCCTTAAACCCTTATTTATAGCTCCCAGCAGCCTCCAAATCGCGTCCGTGTGATTAGGTCGAGAACTGGCTTCAAAACGGTCCAAACCCGCGCGAAGTACACCAAAACCGCCCCGTGTGCCGCGGCTCACTTAATCTGTGCCGCGGCTCATGGGGCGCAGATTAAGAACTGGGCGCTATAATTTTCCTCTGGGCCGCGGCTCACTATATCTGTGCCGCGGATCAGAGTACAGTTTACTCTGGTGCCTGCTGGTCCTATTCGTGTGCCGCGGCCCACTTGGTACGTGCCGCGGCCCCAGGCCAAAAATTGCCGTTTTCGCCCGTTTTGCCTCGTTTTAGCTTCCGGACTCCAATTTCCTGCAAAACATAAAATAATAGGGCATTAAAGGCTCATTTATGCAGATTTACTCACAAAAAGAATGCACAATAATGATAAATAAACGTATAAAAATACGCCTAACAATAGTCAATCTGCAATTGGCATGGCACAGAATGTACAATGGTAAGTCTCGTCATATAAGAAGGAGAAATAATACCATTAGACCATTGATATCAACAGGAGTTATCTCTATTGATTATGTGTCATCAAAGGATAACATTGTGGATCCGCTAACCAAAGGGTTATCAAGAGACCTTGTTGATAAATCATCAAGAGGAACGGGTCTATTGCCTTGAGTTAATGGTTTTATGGAGGATAACCAACCTAAGATGACTGGAGATCCCAAGATCTAGGTTCAATGGGACAATCAATTCATAAAACTGTGCACGATCATTGTGGGGGTTACCTCAAACCGATCATTTCTAGGATGAAAACAGTGATACCCATAGGGAGAGGTTAAGCTTATGCTTTTAATGATTCTTAAGTCGACAACGTATAGTCGAGTGGAGTAAAATACGGGTTTACTCAAAACACTTAAAGAGAATCACTTATGTTGGAGAGAAGAGGGGCCGCTTCAAAGGAGAATTGCAAAGGCACAATTCTTTAGAAACTCTTGCAGAAACAGAACGGTGTCCACGGTCAAAACGGTCACAATAATGAGAATAGAATAAATCAGGGAGGGCACTTGTGAAGGATATACGATCACTTACACAAGCGGTCGGACAGTTCAAAGGCATCTAGTCACACTGTCTAGCCAGTAAGGAGAATGTATCTTTTCGAGGGAAGGTTCAAGGAGCATACTCTACCTATCCTATGCAATGCCTAACTATAACACTCCAATTCACAAATGGGACATTACACGCCGTAGAACCCTCATGAGGTCTACCAGGCTAACACATGACACACATTCCGTACATGAAAATCCCAAAGACACAATCATCATTGTAAAAATGGGGTCGTGGCCTTGGCCAAAATATTTTAATAGCCGTACGTGAAAATATAAGTCCACAACATAACATTGCCCACGCAGAGGACTTTAACCGAATACAATAAAACCAGTCAAATTCCGATACTCAAACAGTATAAATGACCGAACATAAATAAAGACTCGAGCCTCATAATCATGCCAATCCATCCTTTGCGTGCATATCCTGTGCCTGCTCCTCAGCTCTACCAGTACCTGAAATTCATAAGACGCATTTCCCCCATTTAAGGGATTAGCATTCGAATAGCTAGTGCAAGTACACAATTACACAACATTATATACAAATACGATTTTACACAATCATCTCAATCAGAAATCATTTGCCATGAATATTCCGGAATACTACATTGGCAATCAAATCCGTTATCAATTCATCACGATATCACAAAATCACAACTGGTGTCCCGTGCCCGTACCCCTTAGTATCGACCCCCAGACATCCCGTCGAACGCTCCGAGTGGGACACCACTTCCGCAGCCGTACCCCTTAGTATCGACCCCCAGACATCCCGTCGGACGCTCCAGGTGGAAGTTCAACCACACACGCACCCAAGTTCACTTCCGAGGCCGTACCCCTTAGTATCGGTCCCCAGACATCCCGTCGAATGCTCCGGGTGGACAGAACACAACTCACACACCCGAAAATCATAATTTATCATTCATTTTGAAAATGTAACATACATAACGGAATGTAATACATGTACTTGCCTTGGTTAACACGACGTGAAGGAAAATGGTGAACGGAAAGGTTTTGGCCCGAATAATCTTCACAAATCCGATCCTAACACAATAATGATAAACAACCAATCTCAATACTACGAAAACGTAGGAATACATCCTAGTTCTACCCGCTGGAACAATTCGTCGGAGGGTATTGTCGAATATAAGTGACGAACATTGGAAAAATCGGAGTTTAAATCCACAAATCCTCAAGAACCACGAAGGAATACAAGTATATAATTGAAGTCTAGTAATAACCTACGACGAATTGGATTGAAAAGGTTTAAATCGTAATAAACCCCCAAAATTCCCCCAAAATCTCAAAACAAGGGTTTTATGAATTCTTACCTTGATTCGGGTGGCGGGAGATGTTAAGAACTTGATGAATTCACTCAAGGAATGCAGGGATGTTAGAAGATGATAATATTGGTCGAAATCAGTTCTCTCAATCGTCTTGAATCGCCCAAAACCGAAGAGAAGGTGTGAGCACAGAAAAAATGATGACGCTGACTGTTGATGTCCTATATATATATAATACATAGTTAGCGCACGCTAACCATCAAAACATAGCTCGCTAACGGGGATCGCAAGCAGTCCAGAAGCAGCTTGGCGTCGCTAGCGTGCGCTAGACATGCTTAGCGCGCGCTAAATACTACCCGATAGCGTACGCTACTGAAGCCTTAGCGCACGCTACCTGATGATCAGTGTACAAGATAAGAATTCAGAACCCCCACTGCCCAGTACGCTGAAATTGTTAGCGCACGCTACACACTACATGTTAGCGTACGCTAACCACACAACGATAGCGCACGCAAGGAATCAAGGAGTAGCGTGCGCTACTCATGTAGCAGTTCAGTACTGCTTAGATCAGTACACTGTTGCAGGCAGTACGAAAGTCGAAATGCAAAGCAAGGACAAAATCCAGAAACATAAACACGGAATATTCAAGACGACGGATCTAAGCATTGAAAGAAAATACAATTCCGACCACCGGAGAGTTCGTAATGCGACAAAGAAAGTGAAATTCTCTAAACTTATAGGAAATTACAAAAATGGCCCAAGTGCCCGAAAATCACGATACGACGTCGGATTAACAAACCGAAAGTCTCAACACGACTAACTCAACCATACGAACTTATGCAAACCAAGAAACAACGAAAACGAATGAGTTTTTCGAGAATCGAATGTACATACGACAAGATATAACTCAAGATAAAAACACGTAAAAACATCTCTGAAACTCGTCCCGATGGAAAAACTCCAACAACAAAATACATTCAGAATTTCGAAATAGTAACAAGCGAGTCGTCCGAGACGAACATACACCAAAAATAGAAATTACCAAAAATAGAAAGTACGGATATTACGTTCTCTCCCCCTAAAAATAAGTTTCGTCCCGAAACTTACAACGCGAATAACTCGGGGTATCTTGACTGCATACTCTCTTCCGTCTCCCACGTGGCTTCCTCGGATCCATGCCTCGACCATTGAACTTTAACCAAAGGAATGGTTCTGTGCCAAAGTTGCTTCACCCGACGCTCTAAAATCTGAATCAGCCTCTCCTCGATGGTAATGTCGGGTCCCAACTCAATCTCTCCAAAATCAATAATATGGCTAGGGTCCGGTACGTACTTCATAAGCTGGGAAACATGAAATACGTTATGCACATGACTCAAGGACGACGGCAAGCCTAATAGATAGGCAAGCTCTCCAACTCTCTCTAAAATCTCGAACGGTCCAATATATCTCGGACTAAGTTTACCCTTCGGACCGAAGTGGTAAACTCCCCGTGTCGGCGACACCTTAAGCAAGACATGGTCTCCCACCTCAAACTCCAACGGCCGGCGACGCGTATCGGCATAAGACTTATACCGACTCTGGGCCGTCAACAACCTATCGTGAATTAGAGCAATCTTCTCTCTCGTCTCAACTACCATATCGGGTTCGGTATCAATCAGCTCGGACGCATCATCCCAACACAACGGCGATCTGCACCTCCTCCCATACAATGCCTCAAATGGTGCCATTTTGATCGAGGCGTGCCAACTATTGTTGTACGTGAACTCGATCAATGGCAAGTGCGACTCCCAATCATCCTTCCAATCTAAGGCACAGGCTCTCAACATATCCTCCAGCATCTAGATCGTCCGCTCTGACTGCCCGTCAGTTTGAGGGTGGTAGGACGTACTGAGTCTCAACTCAGTCCCCAAAGCTCTATGAACAGCCTGCCAAAAATGTGATACAAACCGGCCGTCTCGATCCGAAACAATACTCCTAGGAGTCCCATGCAATCTCACAATCTCTGCAATAAACACTCGTGCCAGCCTCTCCGGCCCCCAAGTGTCCTTAATACCCAGGAAATGAGCTGATTTGGTTAGTCGATCGACAATAACCCAAATCATGTTCCTTCGAGTCCGAGTCCAAGGCATCCCGGTAATGAAATCCATAGAGATGTCTTCCCACTTCCATTCCGGAATGGGAAGTGGTCGTAGCAACCCGCGGGCCGCTGATGCTCAATATTAACCTGCTGACAGGTCAAACACTTTGCCAAAAACTCGCTAATGTCCATCTTCAAATTGCTCCACCAGTAGTTACTCCTCACATCCTTGTACATTTTGCTCGTATCGGGATGTATGGAGTAAGGCTTAGTATGAGCCTCACTCAAAATCTTCTGCCTCAACTCAATGTCATTCGGTACACATAATCTGCCGCAAAATCTCAAAACTCCATCATCCTGAACCACAAATCCAGGGGCTTTCCCCTTCCTCAATCCTCCCTCAACTGGACCAAAAACGGATCATCATACTGTTTCGCCTTAATATCATCAGTCAAGGACGAAGTGATCTCCAACGCACATAACTCACCCTGAACTCTCTGAACCCAAACCTCGATATTCTGAAAAATTAAATCCCGTTGGATCCTGCTCTGTTGTGTAAGTACCTCTAACATCTGTAACGCCATCGGCTTCCGGATCAACGCATCAGCCACTACGTTAGCCTTACCCGGATGATAAAGTATCTCGAGGTCGTAATCTTTAATTAGCTCCAACCACCTACGTTGCCTCATATTCAACTCTTTCTGACTGAAGATATACTTCAAACTCTTGTGATCCGTAAAAATCTTACACGACGACTCATAGAGATAATGCCTCCATATCTTTAATGCGAAAACGACCGCAGCTAACTCCAAATCGTGCGTGGGATAATTTACCTCATAAGGTTTCAACTGGCGGGACGCATAAGCAATAACCCAATCTATCTGCATCAAAACACATCCGAGCCCGAGGCCCGAGGCATCACTATACACCACAAAATCCTCGTTCCCCTAAGGCAATGCTAAAATGGGTGCGGTAGTCAATCGTCTCTTCAACTCGTCAAAACTATCCTGTCTGTATGTGGTCCACTCGAACTTCTGAGTTTTCTGGAGTAACTGAGTGAGCGGTCTAGCGATCTTATAAAATCCCTCAACGAATCTACAATAATAGCCTGCAAGTCCCAGAAAACTCCTCACTTCCTTCACATTCTTGGGCGGTTCCCATGCCATCACCACCTCTATCTTCTGTAGATCTACCCGAACTCCCTCCGCTGAAATCACGTGCCTGATGAACATCACTTCCTTGAGCCAAAACTCACACTTATAGAACTTCGCATACAACTACTCGGCTCTCAAAGTGTCCAACACAATCCGGAGATGTAAAGCATGCTTCTCTCGGTTCCAGGAATAGATAAGGATGTCATCGATAAAGACGACTACAAATTTGTCCAGATACTCGATAAAAACTTTGTTCATTAATTGCATGAACACTGATGGGGCATTGGTTAGCCCGAAAGGCATTACCACAAACTCGTAATGGCCATATCTCGTCCGAAAGGCAGCTTTCGGTATATCGCTGTCCCAAATCCTTAATTGGTAGTAGCCCGATCGTAAATCAATCTTCGAAAAGACTGACGCTCCCTGAAGCTGATCAAACAAGTCATCAATCTGGGGCAAAGGGTATTTGTTTTTTATGGTTAACTTGTTTAATTCTCGATAATCGATGCATAAACGAAGCGATCCATCCTTCTTCTTAGCAAAAAGCACAGGCGCACACCAAGGCAAAGCGCTCGGTCGAATATACCCTTCATCTTGCAACTCCCCCAACTGCTTCTTCAGTTCTACCATCTCCGATGGTGCCATACGATACAGCGCTCGAGAAACAGGGGCCACATTTGAATCTAGATCAATAGGAAACTCGACCTCTCGTTGTGGTGGTAATCCCGGCAAGTTATCTGGAAATACGTCGGGGTACTCGCTAACAACTGGGATCGATGACATGTCGACTCCACCATCCTCCGCCTGCAGAGCGTAACACCAATAGCCGATACAACCCTGATTTAGAAGTTTCATCGCCTTCAAGGCGCTAATCATACTTCCCGACCTACCCATCTTACAACCGACAATAGTATGTCCGGTTCCGTCCTCGACTACTATCGAGATGGTACGAGTCCGATAGTTCATGATAGCCCCGTGACGATCCAACCAATCGTCCCCGAGGATCAAATCCTCCCCCTTAAGGTCTATAACAATGAGATTCGAGGGCCAATCTCGGCTCCCGATCCTCACTGGGAAATCCCTAACTTCCTGGTCCCCTACCATATGATCCCCGCTAGGCGTACCCACTACAAACGGTTCACACTCGAACAAACAATCAATACCAATACGACTCACACAATCCAGAGCAATAAAAGAGTGGGTGGCACCCGAATCGAAAAGCACTGAAACTGGATGAGAAAGGATCTGAGTGGTACCTGATGCCACTGGAACATCTGTCTCCTCCGTGCATCTCATCTGGTACAAACGAGGGTGCACTCTGAACTGGAAGTAGCCCAGCGGTCCGGCTGACCCCGGCCTCCACCACGGCCTATACTCTGCGGGGTCTGAGTGACTGGAGCCTTCTGATCCATGTTGCGCTCTCTCTGAACGGCAGTGGTAGTTGGAGATATGGCAGCCCTGGTGGCTCTCTCACAATGCGCTGCTCGGTGTCCGGTCTGCCCGCAAGTAAAGCAAGTAACTGGAGGAGAAGGGCAATCCTTCATCAAATGCTCATATTGGTTGCAGTTAAAACAAACCCTGCCACCAGAAGCAACGGACTGGACTGAACGATTACCCTGAGATCCTCCAGCCTGATGAAACGGCCTCTTCCTAGGTGTAGGGGCAGACTGAGCTCTCGAAAATCGACCACTCTTGCCGGTTGAAAAACTGCCACCTATTTTCTGTTTCTTGGCCTCGGAGTTCAACTCTAATTCCGGTGCAGCCATCTCGATCGCTAGGGCGCGATCCTGATACTCCTTCAAGGTGGCACACATGAGCGGTGCCATACTCTGCCTGATATGCGGCTTCATACGCATATTGAAATAACGGATCTTATCGGCCTCGGTCCTCACCTGATCATTCACGAATCCTAACTGCTGATTATAAGTGATGATGGCCTGAGAAATCGGCACATCCTGAGGTGTAGCAGTAAAGAATTCCACAATCCTGCGCTCCTTGACTGGCGGTGGACAATATTATGCTTCCATAGCAGCCTTGAATTCCTCCCAAGTGTCCTGGCGGTCTTTGGGCGCCACAGCCTCCCACTATTCCGCAGCTTCCTTATCCAGGAGGTACTGAGCAATATGTACCCTCCTGTCATCGGGACAAGCCACGGCGTCAAAAGTCCTGCTCAACTGAAAGAGCCAATTTTCCCAACCGAGGGAGTCAGAAGAACCAGTGAAATGAGGGGGGTGCATCTTAGTTACTTTCTGAAGCCATTTACTAGCTTCATCCTCTGGAGTCGGAGGCGGATTCTGGCGTCCACCCTGGACTATCTGAGTGAGTTGGGCTACCAACTGCTGA
The DNA here is from genome assembly GCA_033398695.1 of Orobanche coerulescens. Taxonomy (NCBI): domain Eukaryota; kingdom Viridiplantae; phylum Streptophyta; class Magnoliopsida; order Lamiales; family Orobanchaceae; genus Orobanche; species Orobanche coerulescens. The sequence goes on from CM065804.1 coordinate 139,145,464, forward strand.
AGTACGGCAGTAGCCCCGTGTTGCGATATTTCTTACACGCAAGTGCACGTTATCGTTTACAAGTAATAAAGTGTTGAGTGAGTATCGTTCCCACGAGGACTGAATCACCAACTACCGATTTTGTGTATTCTAGTTTTATTCGAACAATCGAATTTGGGTTTTGCAATTAATTTCTAAAAGAATTATTAAAAGTCTAAACAGTAGAAAACGATAGCTTGAAGAAAAGGGAATCAAATGTTGAATAAGTCTAGGATTCTGAATCCACCTCGGTTTATCCGAATTTACTTTCAATTATCCGTAGTAAATAATTTTCCCAATTTATTGAAGGCGGAGATTGCTAATGTATTCTACCGCCTCTCTCGAGGTCAATAGATTTGTCTAAAGGCGAATAACGCACTCTATCCCTAGGTGAATTAATTCGTCAATAGGCAAAAAGCATAAAATCTCCAAAAGGCGACGTAGTTCCTATGAGTATATTCCTATCTCACAGAATAAAACGGTCCTCACCAATAGTTCCTCACCAATTCTCCTCTCCCGATTCGAATTGAATGATTAAATCAACACAACTATTGGCCAGATAATTGCAAGCATTAAACATGATTGGGAAAACTCAACAAAAAGGTAATTAATTAGATAATCTCAAGCAAATCCATCAAAACGTAGGTTTCATCAAAATCCTAGATTAGGGTTTTAGCCTGACATACTAATAAATAAAAATACAGAATAATAGAATGAAAGCATTAAAATCAAATGCAGATGAAGCTCGGATTCCTCCGTTCTTCGGCTTCCGCCCTCTGCCCTTGAAGTCTTCTGCTTTTCTTCCCTTCTGCCGTCTCCAAGCTCAAGATCCAAAGATTCCAAGATCAAAGATGATTAATTAGGGTCTTAAACCCTTATATATAGCTTTTTTACATCCTCCAAATCGCGTCCGTATGAGTAGGTCGAAAACTGGCTTCGAAACGGCCTAAATCCGCGTGATGCATACAAAAGCCGCCTAGTGTGCCGCGGCTCACTATATCTGTGTCGCGGCACATTGCCTCCAGCTGAATGCCTGGGCGTCCTTTAATTCTTTTGTCTTTGCGGCTCACAGGTTGTGCGCGGCACAGAGTCTGATTTACTTTGTGCCATTTGGTGTCTTCCTGTGCCGCGGCTCTGCTTCCTTGTGCCGCGGCTCATAGCCAAAATATGCCGTTTTCGTTCGTTTCGCCTCGTTTAAGCTTCCGGACCTCAATTTCCTGACAAACATACAAAATTAAGGCATTAAAGTCTCATTTAAACAATTTCACTCTCCAAACTAATACAAAATAATGATGAATAAGCGTATAAAAATACGCCTAACAAATACCCCCAAACTTAAGCCTTTGCTTGTCCTCAAGCAAAAAGAATTAATTTCAATAAAAGAATGTCGTGAATAATCGTGCAACTCATAGTGCTCTACCTAATCAATACTATCCTAAAATTTTCTCTGAATAATACGAGTATCGTAATAGCGAGCTACACTCAGAACACTGATTCCACAAAGTAATCAAGTTCAGTCCTAATTACTCGTTCATGAAGAAAATCCAGCTCAAAGATTAACAAACGTGAGTTAAATCGACCGTCAATATGAAAGGCCTAAATAAACAAGCTAGTTCGTCCCGTTCCACAGTCTAATGGCAAAATTTTCATGAGTTTCATAAAAAATAATCCTCGGACAGTATTCCCTTATATAAATATGCTCAAGAAATTTATTCGAGTTGACCACTAGGTTCGGATCTCGGGATGTTTCATCGGGATAATCCTAGGGTGGAACTTCCATTCTCATGTATTAGGAAACCATTTGACGTAAAAGACACTCATGGGGCACATGGATGCTTCTAGTTACTAAGTTCCCTTCTACAGTGGAGAACAACTCGAATATATAATTCCCGCATATCCGAATCAGGGTCGTCGTTTTACGCGAGAGTAAACAACGGGTCACGCGAATACCCCCGGTTACTAGACTTCCCTTCATAGAACAAAAATATCTCGACTAGTGGGAAAAACTGACCGACTCTAAACTCAATCTAAGTGCCAACACGACTAATGTAACTGGACGACTAACTAACCGAAAAAAGTAACCAAACATATCGACGGTGATTTTAAAACACGCATGTATCCTCTCTTATCCGCCAAGACCTCTACAATCACGAAAAAAAAATTTCGGACCTAAATGACGACTAAGCAGAAACAGAAATCACTGAATACAACTCGACTAAAATTCGACCGTTTCTTCAGAGAGAAAAACAGTGTCGTAACATCAGTATCACACACATAGAAGCACGAAAAATTCACGAATAGAGACAAATTAAGACTAGCAAGGCTATTGAAAAATAACGCAAAGTAATGAAAAGTGCAACGAAATATATATATATATATATATATATATATATATATATATATATATATATAGTACAGCAATGAATGTAGCAACAAAAAGTAACCCCCCCTCCCCCAAACTTAGGACGTACATTGACCTCAATGGACAAAATATGATATGCAATAAAAGTAAAAGGTCAAGTACTCCCCTCCAGTCCTCTCACGAGCTGGTGCCGGCATCATCCGGTGAGGAGGGTGGCGTGGCTGGCCGGGCGGGTGCAATAAATGGCCCGTCGGGATGCATGATATGAGCCGTCCATGCGGCAAGGATCTCCTGGTGATAGGCGTCCCTCGCTGCCAGACGCCTCGCCTCTCGTCGGTTGGCCCGGCGGGCCTGCTCTCGCATCTCAGCTCTGACGGCAGCAATAACGCTCTCTCGCTCCGTCCGCTGCTCCTCTCGCATGGCAGCCATCATACTCTCCCTCTCTCTCCTCATCTCATCTCTCTCTCCTCAAATCCTCTCTCAGATCCTCTATCTCTCTCCTCAGATCCTCCCTCAGCCCATCAAACATCTCCTGCAATCTCTCTCTGTCGGGCGGCGGGCCGGCATCTCCATGTGTCAGCAAAAGAGGCTCGGGGGACCCCTCGTGGGCCTCCTCCAGCAGAAATCCTCTCCCCCGAGCGTGCGCCGGCGCTCCTCCCCACTGGTCAAAATGTGAGATGATGCGGTGGTCGATCGGGGCCTGGGAAGCAAGCATCGGCTCGTCGTCTGACCACGTCAGCCCCGACTGCCGGCACAAAGCGCAGATGAGAGAGGGGTGCTTCAACCCCGTCTTGGCCCCTCCCTGAATGCACTGAAATATAGAACGGACCAAAATAGGGGCCACATCGAAACGCAACCCGGAGGTGATAGCATAAAGTGTCCGGGCGCGGGAGAGAAAGACATTGCGGATCTGAGAGGTGGGGTCAATGCGTGCACAAATAAAATATAGCCAGGCACGCCTGAGCCGGCTGAGGCGCGAGCTCTTGAAGTGGAAAGTGGAAGAACCCTGTGCGCGCTGCTCCCAGTCGAAGTCGGGATGTGCAATAGTCTCGAGCAGGGCCTCCTTCGTGAGGCTAGTCATCACTCGGTCATAAGCCGACTCATCTACCACCGGAAACCCAAACAACCTCCGAATGGCAGCAGTGGAAAAGTCAACTGTAACACCTCGGACATCGACCTGAGTCCGAGATTCTAACGACGGTAACGTATGACCTGCCCGAATGTGCTTCAGTAATGCGCTGGCATAGAACTCCTGCACAATAGAGATAACCGCTGGCTCGGGGGTGCAGCAAATCTGGCCCACCCCATCTCATCAATCATGGTAAGCAATTCCCCGTCTGGGGGAGCTGGAGTAAATCCCCTCTCCGGGATAAGAGGTCGCGGCCGAATCTTCTCATTAAAGATTTTGTGGATCTCAGGGTCGGAGAACTAGTGCCCCTCAGACTCGGCGCGGCTACGAGAGGTTTCCCCTCGAGTGGGGGATGACTGAGTCCTGGCTCTCTTGATCAGCTTCTTCGTCCTAGCCATAGTCAGTCCTAAAAAATACAACACGAGGGTTTATTTACGCAAACAATAACAACAATAATCATCACTCGGCTAAAGATGTCTAGCCGTCAATCTAGAATTTAACAAGAGAGTACATCCGTGAGAAAAAATTTGAACTTGGACTATAACGTTTAAACTGGACGTAAGGGTTGGGCTTGCTGTAATTTCAGAACGAATACGTTGCACAAAGATTCAAAAGATTGATTTAAAAAAGAAAATTTTCACTTAGACAATTCATCAAACACCTTAAGGGCATCCTTTTAATTGAAGAACACATATGAATAAAGCTTCATTCAATCCCCAAAAATAATCAACACGAATCATATCTGATGACAAACGACATTATCCATTCATTCATAACCACAAATGAACATTAACAATCGATCAAAACTTCATATCCTTCAATTAACTATCCTAGAACTTTTCAAGGAAATAAGAATATTCAACCATCAAATGCACTACACAACCTCACATTCAAATTCATAAAACAAGTAGAGATTAGAGTTTGGAACATACCTTGATTGGTTTGTAAAAAAAATGCAAGAAAAAAAACCGCAAGAAGAAGACTGGAAGAAGTATTTCGGTCGGTCGCGCGCGCAAGGGAGATGAACAGGAAGGGAAAACTACCTTGGGGTGGTCGGCCGATTTTGGGTTATAAGGTACCTGGCCTTTCCAATTCCGCAAGGTGTGCCGCGGCACAGCTCAAGTGAGCCGCGGCACCGGGTACAGTTCCTTTTACCTGTTTGCATGTTTTGGCGTGTGCCGCGGCTCAGTTTCAGTGTGCCGCGGCTCAAGGCTCAAGTGTGCCGCGACTTATTTATGCCGTGCCGCAGCACAAGGTACAGTGGGTTTAGCTTTCCCCTTCGATTTGTGTGTGCCGCGGCTCACAATACTTGTGCCGTGGCTCAGGCTTCAGTTTCTCCCTTGGGACTTTTCTGCACAGAATTTTGAGAAGAACACGTTAAAAGCGAGAGGCAGAAGCAAATTGAAGCACAAAAATGATGAAAAATAAAAATCAAGAATGCAAGAAAAATAAAGAAACGCAAAAATCTGCAACTACGAACTCGGGTTGCCTCCCGAGAAGCGCTAAGTTTATAGTCTTCAGCCGGACCTATTTGCAAAAATTATTTCGCTTTTCGCAAACTCCATTTGGTTTCCGCCCCGTTCATCGAACCATTCATATGGTTTTCAAAATTATGACCATCGGTCGTTAATGATTCGACTTTCGGTTCGGACATCAAATGTTGTCTGCGGAAAGGTTTCGACGTGAACAACTTCCCGAAACACCCGTTTTTCTCATGATTAGATATCCGTTTGAATTCCGGCTTGTTTCCCTCCTTCAAAAATGACTTCATGACCCCAGCAGACTTGTCTGAGTGCTCGAGAAATGCTACTCGTTCTACATCGTTCTTAAAAATTGGACCATCTGACACAGAATCTGAATTTTTCAACCAACGATGTGTTCGGTGCTTTCCTCTTTCAACGGCATCTACACTTTCAATTTGTGACCTTTTATCAACACTTCCGGGACATGGAAAAGATTTGAACACTTGGAACGTGACATGCTCCTCTTGAACCCGCAGAGTTAATTCTCCTTTTTCCACGTCAATAAGAGTTCTACCGGTCGCCAAAAATGGTCGTCCCAAGATAATCAGAATATCTTCATCTTCCTCCATGTCAAAAACGATAAAGTCCGCTGGAAAGATAAATTTATCCACCTTTACCAAAACATCCTCAATCACTCCCCTCGGATACTTAATCGAACAATCCGCTAATTGCAAGGAGACCGTCGTCGGTTTGGCTTCAACAATGTTTAGCTTTTTAAAAATCGACAGAGGCATGAGGTTAATACTAGCACCGAGATCGCACAGTGCCTTATTAAAAGAAAGATTCCCCATGGTGCACGGTATGTTGAAGCTTCCCGGATCTGTCAATTTTGGTGGGAGCTTCTTTTGAAGAATTGTGCTGCATTCCTCCGTCAAGGCGACAGTTTCAAACTCCTCGAGTTTTCTTTTCTTCGACAATATCTCTTTCATGAATTTAGCGTAGCTTGGCATTTGTTCCAATGCGTCGGCGAACGGAATGTTAATGTGAAGCTTTTTGAACACGTCAAGGAACTTAGAAAATTGTTTGCCCGCCTTTTTCTACTGTAATCTCTGCGGAAACGGGACGGGGGGCACATGTGCCTTCGGGTTATCCGGAAACGTTATCGAAGGTCTCCAATCTTGTGTCTCCTCTGTCGCTAAATTTTCCTTTTCCTCAATTTCACACCTCTTTTCACACCTCTCGGGCTGGTCCAACACCTCTTTCCCGCTTCTCAAGCTGATTGTGTTTAGACTCTCTCTAGGATATGTCTCTGTTGTACTTGGCAATGCTCCCTCCGAGCGGGCTGTCAACACATTAGCAATTTGGCCCAGCTGGACCTCCAAGTTTCGAATGGAAGCGGAATGATTTTGAAATGTCGCTTCAGTACGGGTCATGAATTGACTCGTATTCGCCGCCAATTTCGCAAGTGCTTCCTCGAGAGAAACTTTTGGAGCGGGAGGGGACTGCTGTTGGTTCTGAGCGAACGGGGGCTGGTTTGAGTTCTGTCCGTTTCTCCACGAAAAGTTGGGATGATTGCGCCACCCCGGATTATACGTGTTGGAGTACGGATTATTTTGTCGATTTCCATTTCCCACAAATTTAGATTGCTCCATCGGATTGTGCTCGAACGGGTTCCCGACTTGACACTCCGCGCTCGGGTGGGATCCGTTACACCAATTGCATGTCTCAATGGTAACGGGGGAAGGTGAATGCGAAAATGCTTGAAGCTGTTGGGTTAAGGCGGCGACTTGAGCTGACAATGTGGAAATCGGATCATTACTAGAAACTTCCATAACTCGCTTCGGCGTCAATCTTTCAGATGGACATTGATATGCATTTGCGGCCATAGCTTCCAGCAGCGAGTGTGCCTCGGCCATAGTCTTTCCCATCAAAGCCCCACCGGCAGCTGCATCCACGAGAGTGCGTGTAGAGGCACTCAAACCATTGTAGAATGTCTGAATCTGAAGCCAATTTGGAAGGCCGTGGTGTGGGCATCTCCGTAACAAATCTTTATATCGCTCCCATGCCTCGTGGAGCGATTCCATATCATACTGTCCAAAAGTGGTGATCTCGTTTCTCAATCTCGCCATCTTAGAAGGTGGGAAGAATTTGGCAAGGAAGGCTTGCGCTAACTCTTCCCATGTTGTGATCGACCCCGGCGGTAAGGAATTTAACCAAAATTTCGCTTTATCCCTCAAAGAGAAAGGGAAAAGCCGTAATCGGATCGCATCGTCGGTGACACCATTATTCTTGAACGTGTCACAAATTTCCAGAAAAGAAGCAATATGAGCATTTGGGTCGTCGTTCGGCAATCCACAGAATTGGCTCGCCTGCACCATCTGAATAATAGCAGGCTTGATCTCAAAATTATTGGCTTGGATAGTGGGACGCGGAATTCCCGAAAAATTTGCGTTGATCTGCGGCATGGCATAATCTCGAAGAGCTAGTGCCGGTTGCACTTGCTGCACATGGTTATCTCCTCCTTGAATCTCGATATTCTCGGCCATGATCACCGTCGTCTGTAACTCTCGTTTCTCCTTCTTGTTCCTTCTCAGAGTGCGCTCGAGCTCGGTATCCAAAGTTAGTAGGCCTTTGTTACCGAGTTTTCTCATGCACTAAGCGAAAGATCCTGAAAGGAAAAACAAATAAACAAATGAAATTAAATACACAAAAATAATAAAATAAAAACGTTCAAACTAAGACTAGAAATACTGAAATCGATATTAGAAAATTTCAGTCCCCGGCAACGGCGCCAAAAACTTGTTGCGATATTTCTTACACGCAAGTGCACGTTATCGTTTACAAGTAATAAAGTGATAAGTGAGTATCGTTCCCACGAGGACTGAATCACCAACTACCGATTTTGTGTATTCTAGTTTTATTCGAACAATCGAATTTGGGTTTTGCAATTAATTTCTAAAAGAATTATTAAAAGTCTAAACAGTAGAAAACGATAGCTTGAAGAAAAGGGAATCAAATGTTGAATAAGTCTAGGATTCTGAATCCACCTCGGTTTATCCGAATTTACTTTCGATTATCCGTAGTAAATAATTTTCCCAATTTATTGAAGGCGGAGATTGCTAATGTATTCTACCGCCTCTCCCGAGGTCAATAGATTTGTCTAAAGGCGAATAACGCACTCTATCCCTAGGTGAATTAATTCGTCAATAGGCAAAAAGCATAAAATCTCCAAAAGGCCACGTAGTTCCTATGAGTATATTCCTATCTCACAGAATAAAACGGTCCTCACCAATAGTTCCTCACCAATTCTCCTCTCCCGATTCGAATTGAATGATTAAATCAACACAACTATTGGCCAGATAATTGCAAGCATTAAACATGATTGGGAAAACTCAACAAAAAGGTAATTAATTAGATAATCTCAAGCAAATCCATCAAAACGTAGGTTTCATCAAAATCCTAGATTAGGGTTTTAGCCTGACATACTAATAAATAAAAATACAGAATAATAGAATGAAAGCATTAAAATCAAACGCAGATGAAGCTCGGATTCCTCCATTCTTCGGCTTCCGCCCTCTGCCCTTGAAGTCTTCTGCTTTTCTTCCCTTCTGCCGTCTCCAAGCTCAAGATCCAAAGATTCCAAGATCAAAGATGATTAATTAGGGTCTTAAACCCTTATTTATAGCTTTTTTACATCCTCCAAATCGCGTCCGTATGAGTAGGTCGAAAACTGGCTTCGAAACGGCCCAAATCCGCGCGATGCATACAAAAGCCGCCTAGTGTGCCGCGGCTCACTATATGTTTGCCGCGGCACATTGCCTCCAGCTGAATGCCTGGGCGTCCTTTAATTCTTTTGTGCTGCGGCTCACCTGGGTTGTGCCGCGGCACAGAGTACAGTTTACTTTGTGCCCGGCTGGGTGTCTTCCTGTGCCGCGGCTCTGCTTCCTTGTGCCGCGGCTCATAGCCAAAATTTGCCGTTTTCGCCCGTTTCGCCTCGTTTAAGCTTCCGGACCTCAATTTCCTGACAAACATACAAAATTAAGGCATTAAAGGCTCATTTAAACAATTTCACTCTCCAAACTAATACAAAATAATGATGAATAAGCGTATAAAAATACGCCTAACACCCCGGCGTCGGTGTTATTACCCGACGGTACTGAATAAGAAGCCGAATCCGCAGAGGACTGAGAAATTGAGCCTTCCTCATTATTTGCACCACGAACACGGCCTCGGATGTGCCTCTAGTTGGTCTACCGAGACCTCTCAACATACTGAAGAAAATATGAAAAGGACAAGATCAGAAAGATTCACAATTTACAAAGTTGGTATCACAATTAACAATTCCGAACAACGCAAGAAAACGAATTACAGAAGTATAAGAGTTCGAGGAGACTTACAGCCACGGGTTGCACAAAAAGACGGTAGCATGATGATATTAGGCTCAACGACTGACTCTAACGACATAACTGACAGACCCAAAATTAACCGACAGCCTAGGCATTCAAAACCTAAGGCTATGATACCATAAATGTAACACCCCAATTCACAAATGGGACATTACACACCGTAGAACCCTCATGAGGTCTACCAGGATAACACATGACACACATTCTGCAAAACATTCCGTACATGAAAATCCCAAAGACACAATCATCAATGTGAAAATGGGGTCGTGGCCTCAGCCAAAACTTTTTAATAGACATACATGAAAATATAAGTCGATAACATAACATTGCCCACGCAGGGGACTTTAACCGAATACAATAAAACCAGTCAAATTCCGATACTCAAACAGTATAAATGACCGAACATAAATAAAGACTTGAGCCTCATAATCATGCCAATCCATCCTTTGCGTGCATATCCCGTGCCTGCTCCTCAGCTCTACCGGTACCTGAAATGCATAAGACGCATTTCCCCCATTTAAGGGGTTAGCATTCGAATAGCTAGTGCAAGTACACAATTACACAATATTATATACAAATACGATTTTACACAATCATCTCAATCCGAAATCATTTGCCATGAATATTCCGGAATACTAAATTGGCAATCAAATCAGTTATCAATTCATCACGATATCACAAAATCACAACTGGTGTCCCGTGGCCGTACCACTTAGTATCGACCCTAGACATCCCGTCGAACGCTCCGGGTGGGACACCACTTCCGCGGCCGTACCCCTTAGTCTCGACCCCCATACATCCCGTCGAACGCTCCGGGTGGAAGTTCAACCACGCATGCACCCAAGTTCACTTCCGCGGCCGTACCCCTTAGTATCGGCCCCCAGACATCCCGTCGAACGCCCCGGGTGGAAGGAACACAACTCACACACCCGAAAATCACAATTTATCATTCATTTTGAAAACGTAACAAACATAACGGAATGTAACACATGTACTTGCCTTGGTTAACACGACGTGAAGGAAAACGGTGAAAGGTTTTGGCATGAATAATATTCACAAATCCGATCCTAACACAATAGTGATATACAACCAATCTCAATACTACGAAAACGTAGGAATACATCCTAGTTCTACCCGCTGGAACAATTCGTTGGACATTACTAGGGTATCGTCGAATATAAGTGACGAACAATGGAAAAATCGGAGTTTAAATCCACAAATCCTCAAGAACCACAAAGGAATACAAGTATACAATTGAAGTCTAGTAATAACCTATGATGAATCGGATTGAAAAGGTTTAAATCGTAAGAAAGCCCCAAAACTCCCCCAAAATCTCAAAACAAGGGTTTTATGAATTCTTACCTTGATTCGGGTGGCGGGAGATGTTAAGAACTTGATGAATTCGCTCAAGGAATGCAGAGATGTTAGAAGATGATAATATTGGTCGAAATCGGTTCTCTCAATCGTCTTGAATCGCCCAAAACCAAAGAGAAGGTGTGAGGACAGAAAAAATGACGACGCTGACTGTTGCTGTCCTATATATATATAATACATAGTTAGCGCATGCTAACCATCAAAACATAGCGCGCGCTAACGGGGATCGCAAGTAGTCCAGAAGCAACCTAGCGTCGCTAGCGTGCGCTAGACATGCTTAACGCATGCTAAATACTACCCGATAGCGTACGCTACTGAAGCCTTAGCGCACGCTACCTGATGATCAGTGTACAGGATAAGAACTCAGAACCCCCACTGCCCAGTACGCTGAAATCGTTAGCGCACACTACACACTCCATGTTAGCATACTGTCACGGGATTATACTTGCGCCTCGCTAAGTCCTTACCGTGCGGCACTCTTAGGTTGTCTCAAGCCTAAGTAGTAAGCCTATTAATGAACAAGACTGCTAGGAAGGAGAGTAAGGAAATGCTTGGGGAAGGTTTTCTCTTATTGCACTGTAACAAATCAGATTTCTCAAGAGTGAGTTACAAATGAGCCCCAAGGGGGGTATTTATACTAATCCTCCTAGGCTAAAAATTACCAACAAAACATTACTATTCCAAGTATTTACAAGAATGCCACAATCTAGAATGATCTATACAATTCTAGGTAATTCTAAGAAGACTCCTTGGAGTCCCCAGACCCCTCTGGAACGTCCGGCCCGACCTGGACCGAAGTGCCCCGGCCCGGCCAAGGCCCGATTCGGCCCGTAGCAATCCAACCCGATTTCTGACCTTTTGGAACCCTCTTTGACCTTCTGGAATTAATTGGTCTCCATCTTGAAGCTTCTAGGGTCTTCTTTCTGAAGAGTGGGTTCCTCGGCTTTTTAACGTCTACTGCTGTCACAAGGCTTTTTCCGTCTAAGCCTATTATAGGGGGGTAGTCCTCTGTGAGCTTGGCCCGGTCCATGCACGTGCGCGAGCCTGCTGCGTGCCCGTCCAGAAGACTTCGGCCAGATGCTGTTCGATACCTGCTGCCTTAAGGTGGGGCATGACATTCTCCCCCACCAAAGTCGTGACCGTCCTCGGCACGATGCTATCCCGATATTCTTCAATCTTCTACCGGAATTGCCATAGGTTATACTCATGTTCCCAGCTATTTTCAGCGTCTGGGAGTCCCTTCCAATGCACAAAGTATTTGGTGTATGGGGCCACGCCCCTTCGTCGAACGTCCCGATGTGAAATGATCTCGGCTACTTCCTTGTCGAAGCAAGTAATCACGACAGTAGGTGCTCTATGTGACTGAGCTCGGCCCGGATCCTCCATGTCCTGATGGTAAGGATTCAATTGGCTGACATGAAAGACCGGGTGTATCTTTATCTTCAGCGGTAGTTCCACTCGATATGAAACTGTCCCAACACGCCGCTCGATCTTGTAGGGTCCCTCGTATCTTCGGATAAGTCCCTTATGCACAACCCGAAATGCTTTAAATTGCTGGGGGAGAAGTTTCACCATAACTAAGTCGCCTTCATTGAACTCGACCGCTCGTCGCTTGAGATCGGCCCATTTCTTCATCTTCTTGGCTGCCTTGTCCAATGATGCTCGAGCTAAGTCCGATTCCTCCTGTAATGACTTAGCAAAGGTATATGTTGTGGGACTCTGTCCCGAGTATCCGGTGGCAATGTTATTCGTTGTCGCCGGTTGTCTCCCAGTGGCAAGCTCGAATGGACTGCGTCCGGTTGATTCACTCTTATGCAAGTTGTATGAGAATTGGGTCGTGTCTAAGAGTTTGGCACAATCCCGTTGATTGGCACTCACATAGTGCCGCAAGTAGCACTCAAGCAGTGCGTTAACTCGTTCTGTCTGCCCGTCCGTCTGTGGGTGGAAACTTGTTGAGAATGCTAAATTCGAGCCCAATATCTTGAAAAGTCCAGACCAAAACTTTCCTGTGAAACGTGGGTCTCGGTCACTCACGATTGTCCTTAGAATGCCCCAATGTTTTACCACATGCTTTAAGAACAACTTGGCCATCTCCAGAGCCATTACGTCCGCCGGTGCTGGAATAAAGGTTGCGTATTTTGAGAACCTGTCCACCACAACTATGATCGACCCGTACCCATCTGATTTAGGCAAAGCCGAAATAAAGTCCATTGAAATGCTTTCAAAAGGGTGTTCCGGTATGGGTAATGGTTGAAGTATTCCACCAGGTTGTTGTTGCTCCACCTTGTCTTGTTGACATACAAGACATGTCCGGACGTATGCCTCGACGTCCTCATGCATCCTGGGCCAAAAGTAGGAATTGTCAATTAAAGCCATTGTACGGTGCATACCTGGGTGTCCAGCCCATAGTGTATCATGGCATTCCTTCATGATGTCCCTCCGTAAGTTCCCCCATTTGGGCACGTACAAATGATTGCCTTTGGTAAAGAGTAGCTCGTCTCGTTCCCAGAACCGTCGTGTCTTGCCGCTCCTGGCAAGTTGCATGATGTTTTCTGCGAAAGGGTCCTGCCTTAGTCCCTCGCGTATGCGGTCCTTGATGCTTCCCTCGGCCTTGGTCAAGGCTGCAATCTCGGCCTTCCGGCTTAATGCATCGGCTACTCGGTTAAGTACTCCAGGCTTATACTCCAGGGTATAATCGAACTTAGCTAAGAATTCGTGCCATCTTGCTTGTTTTGGCGTGAGCTTCTTCTGAGTTTGAAAATAACTTGTGGCTACGTTGTCTGTTCGTACCACAAACTTGCTCCCAAGTAAATAATGCCTCCAGGCTCTAAGGCAATGTACCACGGCGGTCATTTCCTTCTCGTGGACCGAGTCTCTCGGTGTCATTCAATTTTCTGCTCTCATAGGCAACGGGATGTCCTAGCTGCATCAATACTCCTCCGATGGCATAATCAGATGCATTGTTCTGAAACTCATAGGCCTTGGCATGGTCTGGCAAGGCAAGAACTGGCTGCTTCGTCACTTCGCCTTTGAGTTGCTCAAAGGCCTCTCGGCACTTATCCGTCCACTCCCATTTGTGGTCCTTCTTCAATAGGCCCGTTAATGGTGCTGCTATCCGAGAGTATCCCTCGATGGACTTCCGGTAGTAGTTCACGAGTCCCAGAAATGATCGGAGTTAGGTTACGCTGGTCGGCGGCTCCCAATCTCGAACGGCTTTCAATTTGGCCTCGTCCATCATTATGCGACCATCCTTGATACGGTGCCCCAGAAAAGTCACTTCCTGTTGGGCGAATGAGCACTTCTCCAACTTTGCATAAATTTCATTGTCCTGCAATGCCTAGAACACCTTTCACAAGAGTTCTACATGCTCCTCCATCGATGATGAGTAAATGACAATATCATCCAAATAAACGACAACAAACTTGTCTATGTATGGTTGAAATACCTTGTTCATCAATGTGCAAAAGGTCGTCGGGGCGTTTGTAAGCCCGAATGGCATCACAAGAAAATCAAACAAACCATACCTGGTCGCCATGGCGGTCTTGGGTTCGTCTCCTTCTGCTATCCGGACCTGCCAATATCCGGATCTTAGGTCGATCTTTGAAAAATATTTGGCACCTCCCAATTGGTCAAACAACTCTCCAATGAGTGGAATGGGATACTTGTTGCGAACCGTCAGTTTGTTGAGTGCCCTATAGTCCACGCACATACGTAAGGATCCATCATGCTTCTTCTGGAACAAAACGGGGGATCCATAAGGAGATTTGGATGGTTGGATCATCTTGGAATCCAACAACTCTTTCAATTGCTTCTGCAGCTCCTTAAGTTCCGGTGGTGACATCCTATAAGGTGTCCTCGAAGGTGGCTTCGCATCGGAAATAAGTTCAATTTTGTGGTCTACATCCCGTCTGGGTGGCAACTTCTTAGGTAGTTCCGCGGGCATCACGTCCTGGAATTCCTCCAAAACGGCTTGAACTTCATTTGGTAGATCCTTGCCTTCAATATCGTTTCCATCATTAGGAATGTAAAATGCAGAGAAGGTCTCTTCCTGTTTCCAAAGTCCTCGACTAAGTTATATGGCTGAAAGGGTGCTTGTCCCCTTTGCTTCCCTCTTGGCCGGAATGGCCTGTGTCCTGTCGGAGTCCAAAATGACTAAGGAATCAGAAAATGGAAGAATGCAAGCCCGTACCTAATCGAACCATTGTAACCCAAGAACCAAATCGTAGTCATCCATGGTCACTACAGTGAAGGTGATCATTCCCTGCCAGTCACCTATCTTTGCTTTCACTCCTCGTGCTTCGCCGGTCACCGGTTTAGCATAGGGGTTCAGTGTCTTGATCGATCCATTAGTTGGAGTGACGGTAAGTCGTAATGCTTTGGCTATGCCATCCCGCATGAAGTTGTGCGTAGCTCCTATATCCACTAAGGCTTTGATGTGTGTGCCTCCGATCAAGGCATCCACGAACATAGACCCCTTTCTGGGTCCCTTTGCCGGCTCCACAACGGCTTTGACAGCATTGAGCAAACTCAATGAGCCCATGTGCGCACCATCCGCAACCTCGGTCTCCGTGGTCTCTTGAATGGCTGCGACCTTCTTCCTCCGAAATGGGCAATCGTACTTCATGTGAGAGGTACTATGACAAATGTGACAACCTCTCGGCTTATCGTTCTCGTCCACTGGTTGCTTACCCGAGTATTTGTTTGGCCTGAACCTTGATGGTCGGTCTCCCCCACCTTTGCCTTTATCGGTGCGGAAAGTCCTTGGCTTATCACTGGTTTTCAACTCTCTTAAGCCCTCGGCCACAGCAATGGCAGTCGCCACATCCTGAACATTGTGCCTTTCTAACTCTTGCCTTGCGAAAGGCTTGAGTCCGTCCATAAATGCAAACAGCTTGTCGGTCGCCATCAAACTTGGTATCTCCAGTACAATTTCTTGGAACTCCTTGACATAGTCTTTGATCGTACGGGTGTGGCTAAGTCTATTTAGCCTGCCCCGAGCCTCGAACTCCACATTCTCGGGATAGAATTGCTTCTTCAATTCGGCCTTGAAGTCTTCCCAAGAAGCCATCCTACATGCACCGCTCTCAATGTCAGCATGCTTGGTCTGCCACCATTGTACGGCTGTGTCGGCTAAGTACAAGGGCGCTGTCCGCAACTTGGTGTCATTATCTCGAATGTTTGAGGCACCAAAGTACTGCTCCAGGATCCATAAGAAATTGTCAATCTCCTTGGCATTTCTCGATCCGTTGAACTTCCCAGGCCTTGGGATGTCAATTCGTGCGGGTGTCGCACCCACATGTTGTAACACCCCTGATATATTCAGGAATATTACAGCGTCGTAAATCCTTTACATGAGGATTTACAAGGCTAAAGAGTTGAAAAGGCATTAACAGGTACCAACGAATGAAAATAACGAAATTAAGATACAACAGTTCTGACCAAATACTGAAAATACAAATGTTCAACAGAAATTATTAATACATCATCAAATTCAAATTCATCAAAAGCGACTACTTACTCGAGTACTTATTGAAATAACTAACAAACAAACAATGCATAAGTAAACCCGCCGAACATCACTCGCACCCCCATCGTCATGCACTCCAAAGTGGTTGTTTCCCGCTCTCCCGGATCCCGAGCATAAACAAAATGTTCACCCCGAAGGGGTTAGCACAACGATGCTAGTACAAGTACCACAACGTATTATTCAACATCTCACGCAATAATAATACGTAATTGACAAAATACCAACGAGTCTTCTCCTACGAAACTCAATAAATAACATACACAATCGATAATCACAACATGATATCATAACATACACATGGTAATTCCGCGATCCAAATGCTCACGCTAGAACCCACGATGATCCCGTCAGACCAACCCGTGGTGGAAAAACCCGTCCGATGATCCAGCGCACGCTAGCATAGATCACCCGATGATCCCGTCGGACCAACACGAGGTGGACATACAATAACGACATACATGCACGACAATATGTATAACAACAATACATAAAACAAATAAGGTACTTGCCTCGATTCGAAGACAAGAACGAAACTTCCACGAAAACGAAACACTCGAAGGTCGCCCCTTCAATCAATCACGCTGCTAAGCTCGGACCTTAACAAAATAAGTAATATAGATTTCATTTACAGTCGTACGAACATCTAACAATCCAAATCACGGTCGGAAGTTCATAAAATGTAACCTAATCAGTCGAGTCAAAAGTCACCTCGTTGATCAGCTGAGTCAAAAATCAACATCGCTGGGCTTATCAGCCGAGTCAGAAGTCAACCTCGCTGATCAGCCGAGTCTATTTTATTCGTCCCGTCGAGATGATCGTTTTAAAAAAAAATCATCTGAATCCGAGTTCGTATGAAGAAGTTATGACCGTTCAAAGGACAATTAAATAGATGGATCATATTGTGCCACGTGTCAACACCCGATGGGACCGGAAATTCAACCTTGCTGATCAGACGAGTCAGAAGTCAACCTCGCTGATCAGCCGATTCAGAAGTCAACCTCGCTGATCAGCCTACTTGACTCGCCTAGTTGATGACAGTAGGGTACTGGGTAGAAAACTGAACATACGAAATTCTCAGGTGAAGTTGGGTGATCCAAGATTGATGTGTTAGATTCCAATATCATCTTTATATCCAGAAAACATCTAACAAATCCAACTTATATGGAAGGATATAACCTCTGATGATTTATTCATAAGTATAAACATCCCAATTTCGAAAACATGATGATGCTTGGATGATTTTATCAGTGGAACTCAATATCTTGACAGCATAATTCTATCATATCCTTGATAACACGAATCCAAGTAGGAATTAGTATTAACATACCTTAAGATGAAGAAAACACCGAGACAATAAGTAGAATCCAACTCCGGTTGCTTGCTTGCCAGATCAAGACATTTCTTCACTTTCAATGATCAATCACCAGTGACACCCAATCTTCAAAGATCACAAAAGGGGTGGTCTAAATGTGTTTAAGAGGTAGGGAAAACTCTCTGAACTTTCAGGGAACTAAGAACAGGTGAAGGAAGATGAAAACCAAATGAAATGAGGTGTTGTCCTTTATAAAATGTTTCTGGACCCCTGTGCTCAATAATTTCCTACGCTAGATTCCAAAGTCAGTCTGTGCTTAATAATTAAAAACTGTCCAGGACTATGTGCTGGCCTCCACCCAACTCCATAATTGATTACTTTACTTATAATATGCAGCCATACTCAATAATTTTGTATTATTGAGTATTTGTATGAGACAAGTAATAAGCTGCCATACTCATGCATGAAAATACAAATACGGTAAATACCATATTCCACTTATTGATATCACAATTCCAACTAATACAGGGTTCAAATACAGGTGAAATACTCGGTAATTAATCCGGATATTACACATGTTCTCCATTGGCAATCGCCCTCTTCACTGTTGCCATCTCCGTCTTGAGAACCTCTATGCCCTCTTGCATAGCCAAGATCATGGCCCGAAAATCGGCCAACTCTTGCTTCATGTCCCCTTCACAAGCATTGATAGTAGAAAGTACCTGGTTGTTCAGCTCCTCACCAGCTTCTTCTAAGTCATCTACCCTCTTCGTAACCTCATCATAGACCTCCTCCAGTCGAGTCACTCGGTTGTCCATGGCAGCAATCTGGTCGACAGACTTGTCTCTGCCCTTCTTGGTCTTCTCGGCCTGAGTGTTGGGTTGGGTGACGTCGGATGATTGTGCCATCTTACTCCTTGCACGATCAGCTAGCAATCTTCGAAACTCCGCCTTGGTTGTCTCAACCTTGGCTCTGATACCAACTATCACGGGATTATACTTGCGCCTCGCTAAGTCCTTACCGTGCGGCACTCTTAGGTTGTCTCAAGCCTAAGTAGTAAGCCTATTAATGAACAAGACTGCTAGGAAGGAAAGTAAGGAAATGCTTGGGGAAGGTTTTCTCTTATTGCACTGTAGCAAATCATATTTCTCAAGAGTGAGTTACAAATGAGCCCCAAGGGGGGTATTTATACTAATCCTCCTAGGCTAACAAATTACCAACAAAACATTACTATTCCAAGTATTTACAAGAATGCCACAATCTAGAATGATCTATACAATTCTAGGTAATTCTAATAAGATTCCTTGGAGTCCCCAGACCCCTCTGGAACGTCCAGCCCGACCCGGCCCGAAGTGTCCCGGCCCGGCCCGACCAAGGCCCGATTCGGCCCGTAGCAATCCGACCCGATTTATGACCTTCTGGAACCCTCTTTGACCTTCTGGAATTGATTGGTCTCCATCTTGAAGCTTCTAGGGTCTTCTTTCTGAAGAGTGGGTTCCTCGGTTTTTTAACGTCTACTGCTGTCACAAGGCTTTTTCCGTCTAAGCCTATTATAGGGGGGGTAGTCCTCTGTGAGCTTGGCCCGGTCCATACACGCGCGCGAGCCTGCTGCGCGCCCGTCCAGAAGGCTTCGGCCGGATGCTGTTCGATACCTGCTGCCTTAAGGTGGGGCGTGACAGTACGCTAACCACACAACGATAGCGCACGCAAGGAATCAAGGAGTAGCGTGCGCTACTCACTGCTAGCTTCAAGATCGCCAGACAAGATAATCGCCGCAGCAAGATTTAAAGTCGAAATGCAAAGCAAGGCCAGAATCCAAAAACATAAACACGGAATATTCAAGACGACGGAGCTAAGCGTTGAGAGAAAATATAATTCCGACCACCGGAGAGTCCGTAATGCGACAAAGAAAGTGAAATTCCCTAAACTTATAGGAAATTACAAAAATGGCCCAAGTGCCCGAAAATGACGATACGATGTCGGATTACCAAACAGAAAGTCTCAAAACGACTAACTCAACCATACGAACTTATGCAAACCAAGAAACAACGAAAACGAACGAGTTTTTCGAGAATCGAACGTACATGCGATAAGATATAACTCAAGATGAAAACACATAAAAACATCTCCGAAACTCGTCCCGATGGAAAAACTCCAAGAACAAAATACATTCAGAATTTCGAAATAGTAACAAGCGAGTCGTCCGATACGAACATACACCAAAAATAGAAATTACCAAAAATAGAAAGTATGGATATTACACTAACTGCAGTAACTATCACCAAGTCAAACTCCGGGTCTGACGTGTACTGTTGGACCACAATCTCATTCATGTGGGGGATTGTTGGAAATGTTGGAAAAATAGAGGAAATAGGCTGTTTTGAGCAGCCCACTTGAGAGGCAATTTTGAGTGGACTCGACTACGAGTTAAAGTCGGAACTTAGTTGGAATACGTAGTACTCCGTACAAGGTTTCCAAAATATATAAGAACACTCAAAATGATTGAGGTATGAATGAGGTATAATGTTCCAAAGTGAACCCTTTAGAAATGGGTCTTGGGATGTTATCCCACATTGGAAAAAGAAGGGAAAAATTGTGAGTATATAAGGAGATGTGGAGAAGCTCTTGTTCAAAAGTGAGACATGAGTGGATGTGTATAATATCCTAGAATTTCGCTATGATTTTTCGCATTATTTTATCCGAGTTGTACCGTACAGAGTGGGACCGATACAGTTTGGATAAATAATTTTGGAAACTGTGACAGTCGTGTCAATATATCTACCGAGATTATATCTAATTCTAGGATATTACATGCTTGGTATATTTTTCAATGTCAGATACACTGTATGAGTATTTGTATAATTGTCGTACTTGGTCGACAGTTGTATTCGAGGTATCGTGCATCAGAAGTATCGTATGAGAATGATATCGGAACGAGCATATGTATTTAGTATGTCGCATGTACGTATTCAGTATATTGAGATGACAGACAGGAGCAAAATGGCTAAGTAGGAAAGCCATTACGTACGTTATATGTTGGAGATTACGTACGTAGCTAAGTATAATTAACGTACGTTACGCTGCGTACATTACGTACGTTAAGAATGGAATCAGCGGGTCCGAGCTGTGGCCGGCAGGTGGGCCCGGTGTCGGCGGCTTTCGGCGCAGGATGTGGACAGGCGAGTCAACCTCGAGACTTACGCACGTTAAGGATGAAGAATTACGTACGTAAGCAAGCGAAATACTGTAGCAAGTCAACTGCTACATTACGTACGCTATGGCAAGTATGTTATGTACGTAATGCATGACACAAAATAGTACAGTTAACCCTGGATGACAATTACGTACGCTATACACTAGTACAAAATACAGTTTAGATAGCGCTTTTTTTAGAGCTTAGATAGCGCAAAAAAGCGCTACGTTAGCTAATGCTATGCAAGTTTCAGTAGCGCTTATTTTGCGCTAGATTAGTTCACGAACTTAGACAGCACATAAAAAATGCTATGCAAGCACTTTTTTTATTTTTCTAGAAATCAACTTCTGCAGCGTTTTTAATACGTTATTTAAACTCTTTTTTTATTATATTGCTTCGATAGCACATAAAAAATGCTATCTAAGCACATTACTCGCTTTTATTATGTATCGCATAACGAGCGCTATCTAAGGGCTATTTTTTATTTATTTTTTTCTGCAGCAACTATTTTAAATTATATAAACAAAAAATAGTCGAAACTAATAATCATTTCATTCAACAATAATAATCAACCTTTCATTTATTACACAATAATAATTCTTACAATCATTCAAAAGAGTTATAAACTAACACAGTCAAAGATATTTCTTCTCGATAATCAATAATGTCGTTAATATTACAATCAACACTAGTTAGAACCAAAAAATTTCATAGTACCTATTTTCTACTACTCCCTGCCATCTTCTCCTTAAGAAATCGGTTATACAAGTATCCTGCCCAATTAACCTGAAAACTCTGCATTTTTGTCCGAGGATAACACTTGATTCTGTTTGTATAGACAAACTGTACCAAAAAAATTACAAGACATTTATTAGAAACAACATTATTGAAAAATATTAAGCCAATGGAAGGAAACCAAATCCAGGGACTAGGAGTACCAATTAAAGGAAACCAAATTTGGGGACGGGGTAGAAATGAAAGGAAACCAAATCCGGGGACTGGGAGTATGTACCAATGTAAGGAAACCAAATCCGGGGACGGGGAGTACAAATGAAAGGAAAACAAATTCGGGGACGGGGAGTACAAATGAGTGATTTACTTACAGAAACAGGGATACTTGTTTCACCGGTTAGCAATATACTCTCAATGAAGCATCCAACATAGTGGCCACAATGAATTCCATCCAGTTGCTTCGGGCACTATTAATTACAATTGATGATTGTATTAAAAGTTTCTAAAATATGAATTCATTTCTTCTCTATCGACAAGTTTGAAATAGTAAATTACCTGAATGTTATTCCATTTGAAACTGTTGAAGTCGGCCTTCTTAGTATTCCCTGGACGACGGGTCCGAAAAGCTCTCATACCACTATTAAAATATGAAATAAACATGTCAAAATATATTTAAATGTATAATTCTAGTATTACATTAAAATAAAGTTTAAAAGATAACACATTACAGTTCAACAAGCTGTTTCAAGTTCTGATTTCTTGAAATTCTTCCATCTTCAGCTGGATCTATATAGTAGATGCTCTCTGTCTTGGTATTGATGGCAACCAATACCCAATGTTTCCTATATAATATTTGAAAGAGTTCAAATAATTTACTTTATATTTACTAAGCATAAAATTGCATGATATATTTAGTTAACTTACCCCACATTATTAGGCACTAAAACAAGGTGGTCTACTCCAACATACTTGAGCATACAATCAGCCAAATAATTGGACGCAGCATGAACATCTACTAGAGGGGGAACCATATGGGGCGAAGCGAAAGAGAACTTAGCAGCTAACTCATGATTTTTGGAAAGATAAGCATCACCCAAATACCTTTTATTAAGACAAAAT
Source organism: Orobanche coerulescens (assembly GCA_033398695.1). Taxonomy (NCBI): domain Eukaryota; kingdom Viridiplantae; phylum Streptophyta; class Magnoliopsida; order Lamiales; family Orobanchaceae; genus Orobanche; species Orobanche coerulescens. Next base: position 139,168,099 of record CM065804.1, read on the forward strand.
ACATGATTATATAATAGTTACAGCAAATATATCGTCAAATGTGAAACCCTACATTAGCAATTTTACCTTATGTACAAGACAATAGAAGAGGGACTTAGCCACTGGTCATCCAAAATCTCCATAATGTTCTCCCGGTCAATGTGCTCAATCCAAGATTGTCTATCAAAATATGATTTGATGGGAACTTGAATGTCATTAACAACATCCGTCTGAATGACTGCACGTAGAAGTACCAATATGACATCATCGTGAATAGAATCCCCAAGAAGGGGATAACCTAGTGGTCTCTGTGGCACTCCACTGGTGGACTCTAATGTTCTCTCCTTTATCTTTCCCGTTCCAGATTGATGAACTTCCTTGTCAAGCTTTCGGTTCCCCTTGTCCATCTTCCTTGTCTTCAAGATCTACAGACATTGCAATATAATTAAAATACCAAACTAGATCATTTAGAAAAATTGAAGTGTCTTCAATAATGATTCAATAATGAAAAGAATGCAAGTTATAACTACTTAATTTTACTTTCAATATTTACCGGTTTCTCCAAAGACACCAACTTTTTTGGCCATGGAAGAAAATACCCAGGAGCTCCTCCAATAGTTCTTGCTTCATCACATGGAACCGGTAGCACTGTATCCTTTTCTTCTTCGACCACCACCTCAAACTGAACTCTCACGTAACCAGCTTCGAGCCGAACAGCATGGCAAGTTTCATTAGGACCATTGTGCAATATCCCTTTCCCAACATAATTACCACATCCTCAAGTATTTGCAATGCTTCTTGTTAGACGTATTTTTATACGCTTATTTATCATTATTTTGTATTCTTTTCATAATTAAATCTGCATAAATGAGCTTTTAATGCCCTATTCTTTTATGTTTTGCAATAAATTGGAGTCCGGAAGCTAAAACGATGAAAACGGGCGAAAATGGCAAATTTAGGCCCGGGGCCGCGGCACAAACCAAGTGAGCAGCGGCACACAAAGGCAATCAGCAGGCACCGATCGCACTGTATTGTGAGCCGCAGCACGTAGAAGCTGAGTCGTGGCCCAGAAGAAAAAAATAACGCCCAGGCAATCCGCTGAGCGCCGTGAGCCGCAGCATAGATTAAGTGAGCGACGGCCCATGGGGCGGTTTTGGTGTGCTCCGTGCGGGTTTGGGCCGTTTTGAAGCCGGTTCTCAACCTAATCACACGGACGCGTTTTGGAGGCTGCTGGGAGTTATAAATAAGGGTTTAAGGTCATAATTGGGGTGGATCTTGGAATCAGAGGATCGCGGAAGAGAGGATCGATCATCAAGGAAGAGAAGCAAAAGACATTAAGAGGCAGAGAGCGGAAGCCAGAAGAACGGAGAAATCCGAGCTCTTCATCTGTGTTTGATATCAATGCTTTCTTTTAATTCTGTATTTTTATCTTTCAGCATGTCAGGCTAAAACCCTGTTCTAGGATTTTGATGAAACCAATGTTTTGACGGATTTGTTTTTGATTATCTATATAATTCCCTTTTTCTGTTGAGTTTTCCCAATCGATTTTAATGCTTTCAATTGTCTGGCCAATAATTGGATTGTTTTAATTACGCAACTCGAATCGGGAGAGGAGAGTTGGTGAGGAACTATTGGTGAGAACCGTTTTATCTTGTGAGATAGGAATATACTCATAGGAACTACGTGGTCATTTGGAGATTTTGTTCTTTTTGCCTATTGTCGAAATAATTCACCTAGGGATAGAGTGTATTATTCGCCTTAGAAAAATCTACTGACCTCGGGAGAGGCGGTAGAGTATTTTAGCAATCTTCGCCTTCAATAAATTGGGGAAATCATTAACTTCAGATAATCGAGAGTAAATTCGGATAAACCAAGGTGGATTCACAATCCTAGACTTATTCATCATCTGATTTTCTTTCTTCGAGCGATCGTTTTTACTGTTTGTTCTTCTATTGGTTTTCTTTAGTTATTAATTGCAACCCAAATTTCGACTGTTCAAATAAAATTAGAATACATAAAAATCGGTACTTAGTAATTCAGTCCTCGTGGGAACGATAACTCACTCATCACTTTATTACTTGTCTACGATAACGTGCACTTGCGTTTAACGAAATATCGCAACAAGTTTTTGGCGCCGTTGTCGGGGACTGATTTCTTTACTAATATCGATTTCAGTATTTCCAGTCTTAGTTTGAACATTTTTTTATTGTTTTTGTGTAATTTTATTTATTGGTTTTTCCTTCCAGGAGTTTCCGGTTAGTGCATGAGAAAATTCGGTAACGAAGGCCTACTACCTTTGGATACCGAACTCGAGCGCACTCTTCGGAGAAGCAAGAAGGAGAAACGAGAACCACCAGCAAAAGTCATTATGGCTGATAACACGGGAAATCACGAAGCAGACAATCCCATTCAGCAAGCTCAACCGGCATTAGCACTCCGCAATTATGCTATGCCGCAAATCAATGCGAACTTTTCGGGAATTCGGCGTCCAACCATTCAGGCGAACAATTTCGAAATCAAGCTGGATATTATTCAGATAGTACAAGCGAGCCAGTTCTGTAGATTGTCGAATGATGACCCCAATGCACACATTGCGTCTTTTCTCGAGATTTGTGACACGTTCAAAAACAACGGTGTCACCGATGATGCTATTCGTCTACGGCTTTTCCCTTTCTCTTTGAGGGACAAAGCCAAATTTTGGTTGAACTCTTTATCGCCGGGCTCAATCACGACATGGGCAGAATTAGCGCAAGCCTTCCTGGCTAAGTTCTTCCCACCATCAAAGACGGCGAGGTTAAGGAACGAGATCACTACCTTTGGGCAATTTGATATGGAGTCACTTCACGAGGCGTGGGAGCGATACAAAGATTTATTACGGAGATGCCCACACCACGGACTACCGGACTGGCTACAAATTCAGACGTTCTATAATGGATTGAGTGCTTCTACACGCACTCTTGTGGATGCAGCCGCTGGAGGAGCATTGATGGGAAAAACGATGGCCGAGGCACACTCTTTATTGGAAGCTATGGCCGCGAATGCTTATCAATGGCCGTCTGAACGAGTAAACCCGAAACGAGTAATGGAAATCTCAAATAATGATCCAATCTCTACATTATCAGCTCAAGTCGCCACCCTGACGCAGCAACTTCAAGCCTTTTCACATTCTCCTTCCCCCGTTACCATTGAATCGTGCAATTTGTGTAATGGATCTCATCCTAGCGCAGAATGCCAAGTCAGAAACCCTTTCGAGCAACCTTCGATGGAACAAGCTCAGTTCGTGGGGAACGAGAACCGGCAAAATAATCCTTACTCCAACACTTATAATCCGAGATGGCGAAACCGTCCTAACTTTTCATGGAGAAACGGACAAAGCTCGAACCAGCCTCAGTTTGCTCAACACCAACATCAACCTTCTCCTACTCCAAAAATTTCTCTAGAAGAAGCAATGGCGAAATTGGCAGCGAACATGAGTCAATTCATGGCCCGTACGGAGGCGACCTTGCAGAACCATTCCGCTTCTATCCGCAACTTGGAAGTCCAACTGGGCCAGATTGTTAATGTATTAACAGCCCGCCCGGAGGGTACCTTGCCAAGTATGACCGAAACAAATCCCAGAGAGAATGTCAATGCCATTGGGTTGAGAAATGGGAAAGAATTGGGTGAGCTGCCCGGGCAGAACAAAAAGAGAAGTGAGGATGGGGAGAAGAAAAATTCAGTGACTAAGGAATCACAAGATTTGAGACCCTCGATACTGTTCCCGGACAATCCAAAGGCATATGTTCCACCCGTTCCATTTCCGCAGCGATTACAACAGAAAAAGGTGGACAAGCAATTCTCTAAGTTCCTCGACGTCTTCAAGAAACTGCATATTAACATCCCATTTGCCGACGCCTTGGAGCAAATACCGAGTTACGTGAAATTCATGAAGGAAATTTTGTCAAACAAAAGAAAGCTCGAGGAGTATGAGACAGTTGCATTGACGGAGGAGTGCAGCGCTATTCTTCAGAAAAAGCTTCCGCCAAAATTGAAGGATCCGGGAAGCTTCAATATACCGTGCACCATAGGGAACCTCTCTTTTGAAAGGGCATTGTGCGATCTCGGTGCTAGTGTTAATCTCATGCCTCTGTCTATTTTCAAGAAGCTAGGAATTGGGGAAGCGAAACCTACTACGGTCTCCTTACAATTAGCTGATAGATCCATCAAATATCCGAGGGGAGTGATAGAGGACGTCTTAGTCAAAGTCGATAAGTTCATCTTTCCGGCCGATTTCATTGTGCTTGACATGGAGGAGGATCAAGACATCCCAATTATTTTGGGAAGACCATTCTTAGCTACCGGCCGAACTCTTATAGACGTGAAAAAGGGGGAACTCACTCTACGGGTTCAAGACGAGCATGTCATTTTCCAAGTGTTTAAATCCTTTCCGTGCCCAAATGGTGTTGAGAAGAGCTCGCAAATTGAAAGTGTGGATACCGTTGCGAAAGACACACACCGGAAGAATCGTCGGTCGAAAACTTCAGAATCCGTTTCAGCTGCCCCGACGCCTAATAATAATGAAGAGCAAGTCGCATATCTTAGGCATTTGAACATGCCGCCTTCAACATCCGTTCATCCACAATCGAAAAATTCTCCTTTTGTCCTAAATTCGCCCGTGGAGTTGAAAATTAAGACGGAGGTCAAACGGGCGCCAAGTCATGTGAAAAATGGGTGCTTCGGAAAGTTGTTTTCGTTAAAATCTTTTCGCAAAGAACATTTGGTGTCCAAACCGAAAATCGGATGGCTAAAGACCAATGGTCAAAATTTTAAAACACATATTAATGGTTCGATGAATGGGGCGGAGTTCAAATGGTGTTTGCGAAAAGCGAACTGATTTTCAATAGGTCCGGCTGAAAACTATAAACTTAGCGCTTCTCGGGAGGCAACCCGAGTATTAGTTGTAGATTTTTGCGTTTCAGTATTTTCTTGCATTTTTAGGATCTTTGTTTTTCGTCATTTTAGCTTGGACATGCTTATCTCTCACGCTCTTGTTGTTTTCTGTTGAAAATTCTGTGCAGAAATTATCCTTTGGGAAAAATCAGCATTGGGCCGCGGCACAAGGATTGTGAGCCGCGGCACACACAGGTCGAAAAAGAAGGCTAAACTTGTTGTACTCTGTGCCGCGGCACAACCTTACTGATCCGCGGCACACTTGATCGCTGAGCCGCGGCACGTTGATTCTGAGCCGCGGCAAACCAGATGCACCAGATATGCCCAGGGATCTGTACTACGGGCCGTGGCACATATGTGCTGAGCCGCGGCACACTAACACATTCGAGCCGCGGCACAAGGATGATGAGCCGCGGCGCATGGCGATGGAACAAAGGAGTCTGAACAGACTGTACTCTGGGTCGCGGCTCACTTAAGCTGTGCCGAGGCCCCCGTTCGAAATTTGAACAGCCCAGGTATCCTTCTTATATTCGATCGGCCGGGACCAGGTAACCTCTTTTCCTTCCTTTACAGAAAGCGATCGGCCGAAAACTTTTTCTCCCCTTCTTCTTCTTGCATTCTTCAAATCTAATCAAGGTAATTCTCAATTCCGTGTATTAATTGCTTCATGAATTGCATAATGAGATGTTGTTCTTTATTAAATATTGATTATGTTGTTAGTTTTTCAAAGTCCTATTAAAATTGGGGAATATGAAGTTTCGATTGATTATTGACGATTATTTTTCGATTACGAATGAATTGATTACGTTTGTCATGATGATCGATGTGAGGTTGTTATTTGTGGGGATTGAATCAAGCTATTATCATGTTTGTTCTTCAACTAAAAGTATGCACTCAAGGTGTTTGATGAAATGCTTGAATGAAAAATTCTTACTTGTTAAGCCAATGTTTTGAAACTATGTGCAACGAATTCGTTTCTGGATTTACAGCAACCCCAACCCTTACGTCAATGTTAAACGTTAAAGCTCAATTTTATTTTTCTCTCACGGCGGTGCTAGCTCGTTAAATTCTTGATTCATGTTTGGATATCCTTAGCCGAGTAATGTTATTCTCATTATTTCTTAAGTAAGTAAACTCCGGTGTTTATCTTTTCAGGACTCGCTATGGCTAGAACCAAAAAGTTAGCAAAAGGGCCAGGACGCAATCGTCCCCCACTCGAGGGGAAACGTCTCAGAGCCGAGCCGAGTTGGAGGCGCACCAATTCTCCGACCCGGAGATTTATAAAATCTTAAATGAAAAGATCCGCCCTCGACCTCTGATTCCAGAACGGGGATTCACTCCAACCCCCTAGGACGGGGAGCTTCTAACCATGATCGACGAGATGGGGTGGGCCCGTTTCGCTGCACCTCCTGAGCCGGCAGTGATCTCCATCGTACAGGAGTTTTATGCGAGCGCTCTGTTGAAGCACATTCGGGCGGGGCAGATGATACCACATTCGGACACTCGGACGCAGGTCGATGTCCGAGGTATTACAGTAGATTTTTCGGTGGCTGCCATACGGAGATTATTTGAGCTGCCTGTGGTTGATGAGACGGCTTATACGTGAGTTATGGGTAGCCTCACGAAGGAGGCTCTGCTCGAGACTCTTACACAGCCCGGCTCCGTCTGGGAGAGGCGCGCCCCGGCTTCTTCCACCTTCTACTTTAAGAGCTCGCGCCTCAGTCGGCTCGGGCGAGCCTGGTTGTACTTCATCTGCGCACGTATTGACCCTACCTCGCAGATCCGCACTGTTCTACTCTGTCGTGCCCGTACTTTATATGTTATCACTTTCGGGGTCAGATTCGATGTGGCCCCTCTGCTGGTCCGATCTATCTTCCAGTGTATTCAGGGAGGGGCCAAGACGGGGCTGAAGCACCCCTCTCTTATTTGCGCTCTTTGCCGCCAGTCAGGCATGACTTGGTCGGATGACGAGCCGATGTTAGCACCCCAAGGCCCGATCGACCATCGCATCATTTCTCACTTCGATCAGTGGGGAGGAGCGCCAGCACACGCTCGGGGGCGAGGATTTCTACTTGATGAGGCACACGAGCAGTCCCCCGAGCCTCTTCTTCTGACGCAGGGGCCGATGGAGTCCAGCCCACCGCCCGACAGAGAGCACTTGCAGGCGATGTTCGAAGGGTTGAGAGAGGAGATGAGGAGAGAGAGAGAGGAGATGAGGAGAGAGAGAGAGAGAGAGCCTTTTGGCTGCACTGAGAGAGGAGAGGCGGACGGAGAGGGAGAGCATCATTGCTGCCGTCCGAGATGAGATGAGAGAGCAGGCCCGCCGGGCCAACCGGTGTGAGACAAGGCGCTTGGCAGTGAGGGATGCCTACCACCAGGAGCACCTTGCTGCATGGACGGCCCACATTATGCACCCGGACGGGCCATTCATTCCACCTGTTCGGCCAGCCACACCACCCTCCTCGCCGGACGACGTCGGCACCAGTTCGTGAGCAGACTGTAGGGGAGTACTTGACCCTTTTTCTTTTATTGCATATTACATTTTGTGTACATCGAGGTCAATGTGCGTCCTAAGTTTGGGGGGGTTTACTTTTTGTCGCTATACTTATTGTTGTACTTATTCGTTTGCACTTTTGTTATTTTTAGTTATATTTTTGTTGCTATCCTTGCTTGTCATGTTTTTAATTGCATTCGTGAATTTTTTGTGCTTATTTTTGTGTAAAACTGATGTTACGATACTGATTTCTCTCTGAAGAAACGGTTGAGTTTTAGTTGAGTTGTAGTCAGTGATATCTGTTTCTGTTGAGTGTTCATCTAGGTCCGAAATTTTTTTGATTTTTGTAGAAATCTTAGCGGATAAGAGAGGAGACATATGTGTTTTCAAATCGCTGTTGATATGCCTGGTTACATTTTTCGGTTAGCTAGTCGTCCAGTAACATGAGTCGTGTGGGCACTTAAATTGAGTTTAGAATCGGATAATTTTTCCCAAATAGTCGTGATATTATTTTTTCTATGAAGGTAAGTCTAGTAACCGGGGGCATTCACGTGACCCGTTGTTTACTCTCGCGTAACACGACAACCCGGATTAGACTAGTGGTCTAGAGATTTCGCATGTGCCGATTATGGGGAGCCTAGTAACCGGGGGTATTCGCATGACCCGTTGTTTACTCTCGCGTAAAACATCAACCTTGAATCGGACATGCAGGAATAGCTATTCGAGTTGTTTCTCCGCTGTGGAGGGGAACTTAGTAACTAGAAGCATCCATGTGCCCCATGAGTGTCTTTTACGTCAAACGGTTCCCCAATACATGAGAATGGAATGTCACCCTAGGATTGTCCCGATGAAACATCCCGAGATCCGAACCTAGTGGTCAACTCGAATCATCTTATCGAGCATATATAAGGGAATACTGTCCGAGGGTTATACTTTATGTTGAAACTCTTGAAAATTTTGCCACTAGACTGTGGGATTGGGCGAGTTAGCTTGTTTATTTTAACCCTTCATATTGGCAGTCGATTAAATTCACACTTGTTAATCTTTGAGCTGGATTTTCTTCATGAACGATTGATTAGGACTGAAATTGGTTACTTTGTGGAATCAATGTCCTGAACGTGGCTCGCTATTACGATACTTGTATCATTCCTTGATATTTTCAGGATAGTATTGATTAGGTTGAGCACTATGAGTTGCACGATTATTCACGATATTCTTTTGTTGAAATTGATTATTTTTGCTTGAGGACAAGCAAAGGCTCAAGTTTGGGGGTATTTGTTAGGCGTATTTTTATACGCTTATTTATCATTATTTTGTATTCTTTTCATAATTAAATCTGCATAAATGAGCTTTTAATGCCCTATTCTTTTATGTTTTGCAAGAAATTCGAGTCCGGAAGCTAAAACGATGAAAACGGGCGAAAACGGCAAATTTTGGCCCGGGGCCGTGGCACAAACCAAGTGAGCTGCGGCACACGAAGGCAATCAGCAGGCACCGATCGCACTGTACTGTGAGCCGCGGCACGTAGAAGCTGAGCCGCGGCCCAGAAGAAAAAAATAGCGCCCAGGCAATCCGCTGAGCGCCGTGAGCCGCGGCACAGATTAAGTGAGCCGCGGCCCACGGGGCAGTTTTGGTGTGCTCCATGCGGGTTTGGGCCGTTTTGAAGCCAGTTCTCGACCTAATCACACGGACGCGTTTTGGAGGCTGCTGGGAGTTATAAATAAGGGTTTAAGGTCATAATTGGGGGGGATCTTGGAATCAAAGGATCACGGAAGATAGGATGGATCATCAAGGAAGAGAAGCAGAAGACATCAAGAGGCAGAGAGCGGAAGCCAAAAGAACGGAGGAATCCGAGCTCTTCATCTGCGTTTGATATCAATGCTTTCTTTTAATTCTGTATTTTTATCTTTCAGCATGTCAGGCTAAAACCCTGTTCTAGGATTTTGATGAAACCAAAGTTTTGACGGATTTGCTTTTGATTATCTATATAATTCCCTTTTTCTGTTGAGTTTTCCCAATCGATTTTAATGCTTTCAATTGTCTGGCCAATAATTGGATTGTTTTAATTACGCAACTCGAATCGGGAGAGGAGAGTTGGTAAGGAACTATTGGTGAGAACCGTTTTATCTTGTGAGATAGGAATATACTCATAGGAACTACGTGGTCTTTTGGAGATTTTGTGCTTTTTGCCTATTGTCGAAATAATTCACCTAGGGATAGAGTGTATTATTCGCCTTAGAAAAATCTACTGACCTCAGGAGAGGCGGTAGAGTATTTTAGCAATCTTCGTCTTCAATAAATTGGGGAAATCATTAACTTCAGATAATCGAGAGTACATTCGGATAAACCAAGGTGGATTCACAATCCTAGACTTATTCATCATCTGATTTTCTTTCTTCGAGCGATCGTTATTACTGTTTGTTCTTCTATTGGTTTCCTTTAGTTATTAATTGCAACCCAAATTTCGACTGTTCAAATAAAATTAGAATACATAAAAATTGGTACTTAGTAATTCAGTCCTCGTGGGAACGATAACTCACTCATCACTTTATTACTTGTCTACGATAACGTGCACTTGCGTTTAACGAAATATCGCAACACTTCTGGATCATCAACAACACCATCAGCATTTCTCCTAGCAGCCTCCCACAATTCCAATCGAGTCACAACTGGATTCTCTTCTCCCTTCTGAATCCTCTCTGCAATCTACAGTGACCATCATAACCTTGAATATTTAGGTATGTATTACATTTAAAGAAATTTAAGTTCACATGTTATATATGCACTTACAATCTTCTCCCTAAGACGGGCACAACCAACACAAGCACTCTTATATCTCGCCTCCATTGCTTCTGCTCTCTCTTTATTTTTCTTGCTCTTCTCCTATCAAATGTACTAAACTTGTTACTTTTTCATTAAAAAAAAAACAAGGACACTTTAAGTTTCACTTTTGATATAACATTAAATATACCTTGAATTCCTCTTTCAATGATTGTTCCACAAACTCACTCCAATATGGCGTTACCGTACTCAATTCTCGATACAGAAGTGGTGGTTGTGCTGAGTAGTTACCATCATCATCTCTAGCAAGATTTCTCAACCTTGTCCTAAACATCTTGTGATAGTAACCGGCACGAGAAATGATAATCTTCTTATGTTTTTCATCCAACCCTGTGAAAGTCGCCTATAAAATAGATTTAAACAAATAAGAAATAGATAATTTAAATTGGAAAGCATAAAATAAATTTTACAATTTAAATAATCATATTATACCATAATCTCATCCTAAAATCCTTCCTTAGCCTGAGTCAACTCCTTGCGAAAATCATTAATAGTGATAGGGAACGTCCTCCTAGCTAAAGCCCCAACATAATGTGCAAGGGTTACTGACTCCTTTCCAATGGGTTGGCCTAGCTTATTCCAATTCACCTGAAAATAACATATCTTTAAAAAAAATGAAGCAGGCCCTGTTACAAATTAAAGGATCATTTACATTGCAAAAAATAAGTAACTAGTCAAACTATTTACCTCCACCAATATTCCCTTGCTTCTGCTTTTTTTTTTTTTACTTTGAGCATACTTACTATTCCTCGCGCTGGAGGATGAGAGATCTTGCTACTATCAGAAGTGCCTGAACCTTGGCTGCCACTATTACCATCATTCTCCCTATCAGTATTACCACATGCGCCTCGAGTACTATGTCTGTATAATCATATTTATATAAATCAGAGATTAGTATTAGCCTTAAGGAAATACAAACATCATCAATAATATGAATAAGGGAGGGGAAAACAGAAGAAATGTGCCACCATAAATTCAGCATGGTTGCATGCTGATTCACTAGTAAGTTTGTCATTGTTTTGTCTAAATTGAAAATTCAAAATCTGAGACATCACTCGCTAGACTATCAAAATGAAGAAAGAGTAAAAAAAATGTAGAAGTATTTCACAAGAAACAGAGTGAGAACTATTGAAAATGATGATTTACTTTGTATACTCCCTTCATCCAAATTCATGGTCCCATTAGTGTAAGCTTGACTTGACAACTGTTGAGATTAACGTGTGTTAACTCACAAATAGTTCCAGCTATAGCTCAAACTTGATCATATACCTTCTCTAAGTTAATACAAACCATTTACAAATATTTCTTCCCCTATTTATGTTCCCATAATTCCCTTGAAATAGAGAGCTTATGTAGTTGAACTCCCAAGCATAAGACATTTTCCAAAATTAGAAGCAATCACAAAAACTCAAGTAAAAACACATTTCGTGTATAACCATTGAATTATTAAATGATACTTTAAATAGTCAACAGGTGAAAATAAAATTAAAGCAAAGGACAAATGAAAATGCATATCCCTTCACTGATGAAACATAGTACAGAGTGTCAATACAACCAACTACCTCATTTGATGCTTCTATAATCTGCAATATTCCACTTTTCAGGAAGTAAATCAAGTTCATTTTATAACAAAATAGAAAGTACTCGGTGAATGGAGGGGGTATTATGCAGAACAATTTCCATTATCCATTATAATGATAAATATATTATGGCTGGATTATTACCATGTACCTGCCACTAGATGGATCATCTTTCTGAGACTCACCACCGCGTCGAGACCTAGCAGTCATACTCCTGTAAGATGTAATAATAAAAATAAATTATTACATATAGATAAACTAAATAGAGTTGAGAAGACAAATACTTCAAGAGAAGAAATAAAAAAACATAAATGAAAGTTCTTAATAAAAATTCTCCAATCATACTTTTCTTTTTAGCCTTTTTAGCCTTAGTTTTTCTTTTTCGTTTCCGAGGCGCTGTTTCATGTTCATGACCATGTACATCGAACAAATCTGGATTTACAAATTCATCCTCGTATAGGTCTACATATTCACCCTCATCATGATCAGGTCTTTGGTACGGGGGTTCATGAGCATCATTATTGGGAAACAAACTGGGAGTATCAACAATATTTTTAAAAGGGTCATCTATAGCATCTACATCTCCATCATCAACGTGATCACTAACTTGGTATCTGTTGTTGCTCTTGTTTGACAAGATAACAATAGACCACTTGTTATCAACTGGATCAGAAATATAGAACACCTGTTTAGCTTGTGTTGCCATAACAAACGAATCATCTTTATATCCAACCCTATTCAAATCAACCCGCATGAAACCATTAATTTCAACATGCACTCCACTAGGAATATCGACCCAACTACAATCAAATACAGGGACTCGAAATGTAATATAATCTACTTCCCAAATTTTCACAATTTGCCCAAAGAATGTGGTGGCTGACTTTTCACCTTCGTTACCCAGTACTGAAAGTCCACTATTCTGCATTGTGCTATTCTCATCATGATCTCGGGTGTAAAATGTATATCCATTTACAAGGTAAGATTTATAAGAAAACACATGTGTATCAGGTCCCCTAGACAACCACTTCACCCTTTCAGAGATTGACTCATTCTTCAGTAGCTTTTCGGAAATATGATTACGGAACCAATCAATGAATGTACGGTTATGCTCCACTTCCACCCAATTCAGATCTCTGTCTGGATGCTCATGTGAGATAATTTGCTTGTGTAACTTGACAAATGGTAACACATCGACACTATTGTGCAAAATATATAAATGTACCCTACCTCGTTGTTCAAGGGTAATATCAACTTGTTGACCTCCTGTGACACCTTCATCATCAATCCTACCGGTGTGACATGTAGTTGGAAGTCCAATTGATTCGACATTTGGGGTAAACTCAGACCAATATTCTAATGCTTCTTCCACTATGTAACGTTCTGCGATGCAACCCTCCGGACGATACCTATTCATCACGTACCCTTTCAAAACTTTCATAAACCGCTCCATGCCATACATCTATCTCATACGACCAGGACCACACATCCTTGTCTCGTAAACAAGGTGAACAGTCAAATGAAGCATGATATCAAAGAAAGAAGGTGGGAAATACATCTCAAGCTCACAAAGTGTCTCCACAATTTGTTTTTGGTAATTAGATAACCTTCTAGGATCAATGACCTTACTGCTCATCGCCTTGAAAAACCAACATAACTTTGTAATAGTGGTACGCACATTTTCGGGTAAAATGGAGTGAATTGCAATTGGGAGTAGAGTCTCAATGATGACATGGTAATCATGAGACTTTAAAGATGTCAACTTCAACCCATTTTCAGATACCACACTCTGAATGTTAGATGAGTACCCCTCTGGGACCTTAACTGACTGAAGTGTCTCAAGTAAGACCTTTTCTCATTCTTAGACAATGTGTGAGCGGCAGGTGGTAAATATGGTGATTTCCCTTCCTCTATCACAGGCACTAATTCTTCTCTAATTCCAAGGTCAACCATGTCCGTTCTTGCATTGTACCCATCTTTAGACTTCTCTTTATCAGCTAGCAAAGTATTTAAAATACTAGCACAAACATTTTTCTCGGTATGCATGAGATCGATAAAGTGTCTCACATACAAGTCTTTCCAATAGCTTAATTGGAAAAAAAATTGATTTCTTCTTCCAACCTTGAGTAGGAATGGTCTTCGAAAATTTCTTACCAAACTGTGTCTCGATGTTTTCCACCTTTTCCAACACATCCTCACCTGACAATATATCAGGTGCGTTTCGCTCTTCAACTTCACCATTGAATTCCTCTGTCATTGTTCTGTACCTATGATTTGGTTCCAACCACCTTCTATGTCCCATGTAAACAGATTTCTTACAATTTTTTAAACGAAAATGATCAGTGTCCTCAGTACACCAAGGACACGCACCATGCCCTTTCACACTATAACCAGAAAGATTTCCTTAAGCTGGAAAATCATTGATTGTTCCAAATAACATGGCTTTTAACATGAAATTATCCTTTCTGTACCCATCATACACATCAATACCCTGTTCCCACAATAACTTCAAGTCGTCGATTAGAGGAGCCAAGTAGACGTCAATGTCATTACCGGTTTGTTTGGGACCTGGTATCAAAGTAGACAGCATCATGTACTGGCGCTTCATACACAACGAAGGTGACAGATTATAAATCATTAGAACAACAGGCCATGTACTATGGGTATTACATTGAATACCAAAAGGATTCATTCCATCGGAAGAAAGTACTAAGCGCAAGTTTCTTGGTTCTTTGGCAAATCCTGGATATCTATCATCAAATTTCTTCCATTGAGGCGAATCAGCTGAGTGTCTCAACATTCCATCTTTAATTCGCCCATCTTGATGCCATGTCAAATGTTTAGCATCATTCGGGGTGTTATATAACCGCCTAAGTCTTGGAATTATCGGTAAGTACCACATAACCTTGGCAAGGGACTTATTTTTGTTATAACATTTTGTACCACACTTAGGACATTCACCAAGATCAGCGTACTCTTTCCGGTACAGAATACAATCTTTTGGGCAAGCATGAATCTTCTCATGTGTTAAGCCAATTAGTTTGAGCATCTATTTTGCTTCATACGCTCGACGAGGGAGCATATTATCATCAGGCAACATATCACTCATGACTTGTAACAATTCTGTAAAGAACACATCAGAAACCTGGTGAACAGCTTTTAAGTTATATAAAGTCAACACAACAGACAGTATTGTTGCCTTTGTACACCCAGGCCATAAGGGTAACCCAGCATCAGCCCTCAACCTCTCGTGCATATCAGGATGGTCCCGTAATTCTTCATTAACAACAGACGGAGTATCTGTTACAGGACTAGATGCTCCATCGCGATCAACCGGCCCAATACTTGTATCCATCTTATTTGAAGAGCAAAAGCCGGGACTTGAACGGTTTGAGCTACATTGACCTTTCCCCTCACCATGATATGTCTATACGGTGTATGTTTTATCGATACCATGACAAATTAAATGTTCATACAACACTTTCTGACCACTGACTGTTTTAATATTCATACATTTTTGACATGGACATGTGATGAACCGAGGATTACTAGCATGTTGGGCTGCACATGTACAGAAATCTTTGACTCCATTCTTGTACTCTTTTGATAATCGGTCCGCAACAATCCACTTACGATCCATAGTTAACTAAATTACAAGTAAACGCCACAATAACGATTTTTGAATAGTTGCAAGTAAACTAATATTTCATAACCCATAACCAACAACCCACTAATTCCAATAGTAATAAAACAACTGCGACCAAAGAGAACAGAAATAAATTAGGCATCAGCTTTTGCAGATTTGTGTACACTGATTGACACTAATGTATTACATCGACATTCAAAGAAGCTCTGGGATGTAATGTAAATAAGCAAATGTAAGTCACCTAGTAGTCAAACAATCAGGTTCCTGAGCAAGAAGGTAGTAATTAGGAAATTTTTACACCACAAAACAACAACAAAAAAGTACTCAAGTCATTTAAACATGCAATAATCACTATATGTCATGTGGGATTCATTGAACAGCGGAATATAGTTAAAACTCGCAATGATAAATGTATATATTAACAAAGTAATTACATCATATATTTAACTAATAACAGGATATAAAACATCTAATCTGATGACATATAATGGAACAATAAAGACCTTAATAACAGTAGCAATTAAACATGGATATAACAACTAAGCTCAAATTATCATATGATTAACACGCCCACATGAGGCTACTGGTAGTAACCAGGCCAATTTCTCAAGCTATAATGGTATCAATTCTATTTCAATCGATACCCAACCAAGATATTGTGAAATCCCCAGTGATAGCGTTTCTCTAATATGAGAAATCCTTAAAAAAGGATTAAAATCAAACCCAATAAAAAGGGCAAGAGCCAGAAAGAATAGATAAATCCTCAAATATAAACCCGAATTATAATACTAACCTTGAATTTTTGTGATATGTCGTCGGTTTTGTGTTGAAGATTTCCGTCGGTTTAATGCTCTGGGATCTGCCGTCGGTTGTGTGTGCTATGTAGTGGTGGTGGTGGTGGCGATGGCTGGTGGTGGTCAGTTGATATCTGTAGTCGTTTTTGCTCGAGATAGTTATCACTGGAGATTGGGGGAATGGAGATATATGTAGTCGTTTTTGCTCCTTTTTTGGATTGGGTGAATGGAGTAGATGGAAGTGATATCTCAAAAAAAACCTTATGAAGTGTATATTACCGTAGCATTTCTATTAAGCATTATCTTAGATTTTCTCGAGATAGCGTTTCTCTAAATATACACTATGGTAGTTTTTTTCTTTTTCTCCCCTTGGTTATTATTAGGTGCAGATGCGCTATGGAAGTTTATATCTTAGATAGCGCTTTATAAAAGCGCTATCTAAGGTACGTTTCCTAAGATCCAATTTGTACTAGTGATATAGGACATATAGCGTACGTTAAAGGCCTTACGTACGTTAAGGTTGTGACTTAACGTACATTACGAGATGTGCAGATTATAAAATAAGAACTGGTCTTTCATTTCTTCACGAAAGGAAACACATTTCCTCTTCCCCAGCTCGTCCCTCTTCACTCTCAAATCCATTTCAGACCCTTATACGTTCGTCAAGACTTTGATGAAGATGATTAGAAGCTTGAAACTTGGAGTTCTTGATGTTTTTGGAAGTGTTTGATCCTTGTGGTTCTTATTCAAGAGGTATGTTGATAAACTCCTTCCATCGATTCAGATTTTGATGTTGTTATTGATGTTCTTCTCTGTATGATGATGATTATGGTATTGTTGTTATGATTTTGAGATTATACGAATCGTATATTGAAGAATATGATGATATGTGCTTTGGATTATGAACTAGATGATGGTTAGATGTTAGAACATATCGAATTACGTCGTTTTGTTGGCTACGAACATGATTATGGATTAATTCATGTTATTGAAGAGTTCTTGAGTAATATATGTCCGTAAATTAGAACGATTATAGTTAATTTTGGTATATGATTATTCGTGATGAAAACCGATAATTGAATTTATATTAATTTACAAAGATGAGCCGTGTTAATCCAAAATTAAGATTGAAGTCGTAACCAAGAATGTTGTAGACGTTGTTAGAACTATTTATTATCGAAATTCGGCTTGAAATTCGTATTGTTAAGAGTTGGTATGGTTTGGTTTCATATGATCAAAATGTCGTTGAACCGTTGAGTTTGATTAGTTGGTTATATCGGTTGTACTGATTGTTATCGAACGTATTGTTAATTTATCATTGCGCTAGGTTGCGTTAAGTGATCGTGATGATTAACCGTTGTGCTGCGATTGGAATTGGAGGACGCATGAATCGCCTTGGTCGGGGCGGTGGAACTTGTAGATGAAGACGACGGGATTGGTAACAACTTCATCGTATCGGTATCAAGGCAAGTTATGCTTGCTCAGTTCATAATGTTTAATAAATGATTTCGTTTTCATTTCATTTACGATTCATATAGCAATGGTATCATGGAATATGAATTATCGGGATGATGATATGCTTGGACTAAGATAAATCTTAATGTATATGACTTTAAAGTGGAAACGGAGACGTGAATTATATTCGGACTATTGTGTGAGAAGATTAGACATCAAGGTTAGTTATCATGCCGATATTGAATTCGAGGTGGTGGTTTGGTATTAGTTATGGACTATACTTCATTTTAGATTATTCGGATAACCGTGTATTCGTTCAGGAATGTTGGTCGTGGAACGGTTAGCGTCTCCAGCTCGAGGTAAATTAATATTGCTAGATTATGATAATCATCATGTTGCATTATTGCATGTGTGTGTTGATATTTCATGTGGTGAGTCTGCACCATCGTTTGTTGTGTTCTGTGATGTGCTCTTTCTTTGAGCTGTAATCTCTTGGGCCGATGTGTTAGGGGATAAGACCTAAATGGTACCTATGTCCGGAGTATTCCTGAGTAAATGCTTCTGTGACCCTTGGCTGCTGCCTTGGGAGTTTATGTGATATTGTCCGGAGTATTCCTGAGTAGATGCTTCTGTGACCCTTAGTTGTTGCCTTGGGAGTTTATGTGTTATTATTATATGCATTGTTGAGCATGTTGTGAACTGTTGTCTGACGGAATATGACATTGTGGTCGTGTCGGTCCTTGATGATCGAGTTATTGTTGCCCTCTTGGGAAGTCTTCTGATCCTTGTTGGATATGTGTTTCTTCGAGATTTGTTGTCATGTTGCATCGTGGCATATCTGGAGTCAGATACGCTCTGATCGTTCATGTGTAGGATTTTCGGGGCGGGTACGTGTAGCATATGTTGGTTTCGACCTCATATTGAACCGTGCACACGAGACGTACTTCGTGAGGCTGATTAGGTACGAGACCAGATGGGTATTGATCAATACCCGTGGTTGGCTTATACACGGACACATGTCCGGATCGTGCGTATCGTGACGTCCATCTTGAGTCTTGTTGATTGGTCGTTCAGACCATGTATAATCGGATATGTTCGATAGTCGGGTTGTCTTGAAATCCCGTATATATGATTTGTATATAGTTGAAGATTTTATTCTCTCATATATCTGTTCCCGTTGACCCTTTTCTGACCTCGTTTGGAGTCACCATACCGATGGTCAACTCGGTTGTCATTGATCCTTATTGATCTTATTTGGGAGTTT
This sequence comes from Orobanche coerulescens, assembly GCA_033398695.1. NCBI lineage: Eukaryota > Viridiplantae > Streptophyta > Magnoliopsida > Lamiales > Orobanchaceae > Orobanche > Orobanche coerulescens. The sequence continues at coordinate 139,187,081 of CM065804.1, forward strand.
GCCCTACCGTTGGTATTCTTGGTTGTTAGTCCTTGATTGATCTTGTTGGAGTTTACCGTGTCGTCGGTATTCTCGGTTCTTGATCCCTTATTGCTCTTTACCGTGTCGTCAGTATTCTCGACTATTTTTCCTTTATTAATCTTATTGGAATTTACCGTGTCGTCAGTATTCTCGGCTATTGTCTCTCTATTGATCTCATTGGAGTTTACCGTGTCGTCGGTATTGTCGGTTATTATCTCTTCATTGATCTTGTTGGAGTTTACCGTATCGTTGGTATTCTCGGTTGCTGATCCTTTATTGATCTTGTTGGAGTTTACCGTATTTTTGGTATTCTCGGTTGTTGATCCTTCATTGATCTTGTTGGAGTTACCACATCATGGTATTCTCGTTCGTGGTTGATCCTTTGTCGATCTTATGTGGAGTTAACATGTCATTGATATTTCTGTTTTGATGCATTGGTTGTTTATCATTATTGATTGTGTGAGTATTCATGTTTTGCATTGATATCCGGGACTTGCCATTGTCTCGGGATGGCTGGTTTACAGATGTGCCGTGTGATATCGGTTTTATCAGAATTGGAATCCGATTTGTGCGATCCCGTGGACAGAATCGGACTTGGACAGATTATTCCATATTGGAGATATGTTTATGTTTGAGAATCTTGGTACCGTTTCGGATACAGCTCAGGTGGTTACTCTGAATTCATCCGTCACTTAAGAACGCGAGATGTGATTATGGTAAGGATTGATTTGATATGGATTGTGATGGGTTGGTAAGGTTTTGTCGGTAAGACTACATTAGAAGTATTCTTACCTTGTAATTACATTGATATGTATTGTTTTTGTGATGTGATCATTATCATTATTGAGTATTATGACTGAACCCGTCGTGGGCTTTATCTTTTAGGTACTCGGAGTTCGAGCTAGTAGCGGTCGTGAAGGGATGAGCTTTCCGGTGATATTGGCTATGGCATGGTCATTGGGATTCGAGTGTTCATTCTGATTTTTATAATTCCGCTGTGAACGTATTTAATTATGTTTTATTCGTTGCGTGTGTATGTTTCTAAATGGCTTTTCGGTATTCTTTTGAACTGTGTTTTTATCCGCTGCGTGTGTGTATCTCGAAAGGGCCTTTTGGCATTTTTAAATGTTTGCGAAAATGATTATAGCCTTGTGGGTTCCAATATGGGGCCCACGGCGCTGTAATATTCCCGTATGGTTTTGGGGGTGTTACAATGTGTGACTAGGCGCCCCTCGCGCACAAACACACACGTGCGCGCGCACCGCCGCCGCCTTCCGTCCGGCCGGCCGGACGGCTCGGCTCGGCTCGGTTTGGTTCAGCTCGGTCGAAGGGCGATTTGAGCAAAATGTCTCGGCGTCTCGAAGTTATCTTTTTACTCCAATTTTATTCGGAAAAATTTCATTTTGCTGAAACACCTCAATTATAAATTCCAAATTTTTCGGATCCGGATAAATATCAATTTAACAGATAATTATCGAATTAATAGGATAACTGTCAAGATATCAATCCTAATCGGTTTAGAGTTCCTCCAGCACACATCCTCCTCCAGTCTTCACCTATAAATACCCGGCTTGAGGGGTTCGATTTTTTCACTTCATACGTATAATTTTCTAGAGCCTTTTTCGGTCAGATTTTTCTTCTTCGTTTCTCTTTTGTTCCGGGTTTGTGATAGTATACAGATCTATAGTTCGCTGAGGGTGTAATATCCAGATTTATTATTGTGTATTTCATCTATACTGGAACCCTGTATTATTTGGAATTGTGATCTCGATAATTGGAGTATGATATTTCTCACATTTGTATCCTTGTACATAAGTATAATAACATGCAAAATTTCTCATTCAAACTTGTGATAGCGGACGCTAAGAATGTAGCTTAACGTGCATTATCGGGCTACAACTAGCGCACGCTACGAATGAATAATTGCGTGCGCTAGGCAAACAATTATTGAGCTGGGCGGCTAGCACATGCGCCAGCTGGACGTAGGTCCGGATAAGATTCTCGCGGACGAACCTGGACAAATTTGGAGTCAACTCTAGTTAGCGTGCGCTAAGGATGTGGAGATAGCGTGCGCTAATTAACGTAAGTGCGGAAATGTTATAAATGGGACCGCAACCCATTTTTGGCTTACATTTCCTTCGTTTATCCTTCGTTCTTGAGAGACCAGAGGGCAATATATCCTCCTTACACACCTAGACCATCTCCACTTAATCACTAAAGATCGGATGCCACTTGTGTTTGATCATTGGAGTGGAGAAACGTCTTGATTTGGCAAACAAGCAACCGGAGCTGGATTCTACTTGTTGTCTCGGTGTTTTTCTTCATCTAATGTTGTGCATTTCGGTATTATCTTGGTAATACTCATTCCTAAGCCTGAACGGCATTGGTCAGCATATCATTCTGTACGGGCCAACATCTAAGACTCAAGCACCAGCCCCTCTAATGATCTAGAAAGTAAACAAAAAACACTAATCAAACACAAGAAAAAACTATTATCCAAGGAGTAAATCAAAGCACGCATGAAGTAAAACATCACTACGTTAAAACAAGAATGAGGGCCAGACTAGTGTTCATATTTAGATTGTCGAGCATCAAAATCGGTGTTGCTGCCCTCAAATACAATAAGACCGCTCTCTTTCACTAATAGGGTCTAAAGTGTCTTTAAATAAGGAAACTGTGCCGTACTACTCTAAAATCATGTGATGCTCATGAGTAAGTGAGATCTTGGAAGTGTCGTAACAAACAGAACTTTCTCCTCCACCTAGCCTGTGGGTGCTTGCTCCATGAGAACGGTGAATTTACTGGCCAAATCCTAAAGTAGTAAAATGTATTGGCCCCAACGCATATACCATGAAGAGGGATGAACGTTCATAATCAATAGAGCAATCCTTGTACAACCTAGAACCCCTAGATAAACATCAAAATTGTAACATAGGTTTGGGGACAAGTTGACTCATGTAGAGTTTTAACTCTTGAGGAGGCAAGACGAAGTTATGAACAAAACAAGAGGAGCTAAACAATGAAGCATCCTTGAGGAGGAGGAGGAGGATTTCTTTTATTTGAGTTAGGAAAGTGAAACTCAAAATTCATGTCGAATATTTGCTCCAAGTCGATCAGTTTATATTTCTTCAAGGGGAGATGTAGACTTGAGGGGGAGTCTTACATCCACACCGTACGTTATACTCTTTTCCTTCCAAGAATCATTTTTCCCACAGGGTTTTTATCACTTGGAAAGGTTTTTAACGAGGTAACAAGATGTACGATTTTAGGGATCGATGCAATGGTCACATTAGTAGCGCTATGATCAAATGTAACGATCATATGAGAGGATGGATTCAAAGGACGAAGTCTAAACTTGATGTGTCTAGATGTTGTACTCTTTTCCCTATGATCAAGATCTTTTTTCCACTGGGTTTTTGCTTGACGATGTTTTAACGAGGCAACATGACATGCGCTTGTAGACTAGGCACAAGGGGGAGTGTTAAAGTAATAATACCTAATGTGTGCCTAAGTCTGTTAGTTTACGGGCTTTCCTAGTTAGGGTATGGTTAGGCCTGCTTGTATGTATAATACACAACTTTTGCCCTACTTTCTGTCTCAGTTATTTTCCCTTCAACAAAGAACTTGTTATATATATATATATATATATATATATATATATATATTCACATATCGAACTTGTTAATAAACACATGAACTAGCTACAATTTTCTTCTTTTGAACTTTGAACTCCATGTTAAATTACATTTTAGTTGTCATTTTATTGATTTCATTAGTTAATTTTGGGTGGTTCCGGTCGGTTATTGGTTATAACCTATTTAGTAGTATTTTTTACTCAGTTGTTAACAAAAAAAATAGAGCAGTTTTTTCAGTTCGGTTCTTAAACGGTTCGTGAAATAAAGGAATAAGAACCCAACTGGATATAGCCGGTTGATTTTGGTTCCAATTCTTCAATTTTTTTTCACAAAAGTTGGACCAATCCCAGACGTGATTAATATAAGGCTAGGCCGCTTCATGTAATTGCCTAAAGATGGGGCTATCATTTTATAGGGACGTTGAGGTCCTTTCATGAGGTAAATTATTCGGGTAATCTTTTCCTCCTTTCGTGTCATGCCAGGGGGATGGGATCTTGGGCCCCGATGGTTCTGAAGAGCAAGAAGAAGGACACTTGTCTCAAGTGCGGTGAGCTGGGCCACTTGGCAAGAGACTGTCCGATTCTTCATGGCGCTTCAGGTACAGAACTTTTAGTTTTGGAAACAAATTGTTCTGCTACTGTATTTTCTACTTCATGGATACTAGATTCTGGTGCTATTTCTCATATTTGTACCGTGAATCAGGATCTGGAACAAAGTAGGAAGCTTGGAGCTGGAGAAGTAATGATCACCGTCAGAAGCAGGCATAGTGTCGAGGCAACCAACATAGGATCACTTCTTTTAGGTTTAGAATCCAGCATTGTTTTGACTTTAGAAGATGTACTTGTTTTGCCCAAGGGGTATAAAAACATTATATCCATTCCGGTCATGGACCGAAAAGGCTTTTCATTTTTCATTAGTGATGGTTCCTGCAAAATTTATTTTAGAAATAAACTAGTGGGTACTGCTACATTGTTAAATGGATTGTATCATCTAAACCTCAGTAACAAAGTCGTTGTGAATACTATGACTAGGAAATGTGGTAGGGATGAAACTAATTATGTTTTGAAATGGCATCTTAGACTTGGTCATGTTGGTCAGACCAAGGTTTACAAAATGAAAAAGATGGACTTATGGGTCCATTGGGATCGGATCCTTTTCCTACTTGTGAATCTTACCTTAAAAGCAAAATGACTAAGTCCCCCTTCACAGGGATTTTTAGAGAGCCGCTGATAAACTGGGATTAATCCATACCGACGTTTGTGGTGCTTTGGAAGCAGCACGTGACGGATATCAGTATTTCATTACGTTTACAAATGATCATACTAGGTATGGTTATGTATACTTAATGAAATGTAAATCCGAGGCTTTTGAGAAATTTCAGGAATTTAAGGCCCTAGTCGAGAAACAAACTGGAAATCATATCAAAGCACTTCGGTTGGACCGAGGTGGTGAGGATATGAGTACAGAGTTTGACAGGTTCCTGAAGGAACATGGAATAGTATCACAACTAACACCTCCAAGCACTCCTCAGTTAAATGGTGTGTCAGAAAGAAGGAACCAAACCTTGTTACACATGGTCCGTTCCATGCTAGGCTATACTAACTTACCGATTTACCTGTGGAGGTATACACTCCTGACTGCTGCATATATCTTGAACAGATGTCCTTCCAAATCCGTTCCTAAAACTCCACATGATATGTGGGAGGGCAGGAAATCAAGTCTTAATCACATTAGGATTTGGGGATGTCCCGCCTATGTCAAGGAGACTAAGGTGGACAAAATGAAAGTGAGGTCCGTGAGGAGACGTTTCATTGGATTCCCATCTGAGGCGATGGGTTATCTATTCTACATGACCTAAGATCGAAAGATTGTTGTTGCTTTCCATGCACACTTCCTGGAAGATGAGTTCATTTAGGAAGGCGGAGCAGGTAGAAATATTTCTTTGGAAGAATACAATGAAACTCCTCAGGAGACACCTGTGCAAGAAATTGGAACCGAACCTTCTGTAACACAAGTACAACCACCTCGTAGGTCTAGTAGGGTGTCTCAATTACCTGAGAGGTATAGTTTTATGCACTTGGAGGAACTGGGTTTCCACGAGGTTCCAGGTGATAAACAAGAGACCGACCCACGACCAATGACCTAGCATTGGTGGATGTAGACTCCATGAAATGGACTGTAGCAGTCTTTATGTAGTTGGAACCTTTGTTTTGACGAGACAGTCAAAGAGTTTGAATTTGTGAAAAATGAAGAGGAACCTTGTGTATACAAAAGGGTTAGTGGGAGCAAGATCACATTCTTAGTACTATATATAGATGACATTCTACTGATAGGAAATGATGTGGGAATGCTCAGTTCTATTGAAAGCTTGGCTTTCGAGTAATTTCTCCATGAACGACTTGGGAGAAGAAACCTATATTCTTGTGATTCGACTCTACTGGGATAGATAGAAAAGAACAATAAGTTTTTCCCAACCCTCTATATAGATAAAATCTTAAAGCGATTTAAGATGGATTACTCTAAAAGAGGGTTCCTGCCGATGCGACATGGAATAAAACTCTCCTCGAAGATGTGTCCTCTGGGTGAGGAACAACGAAAGGAAATGAGTAATATACCGTAGTCTTCGGAATTTGGGTAGCCTTATATATACTTTATTATGTACGAGACCTGACATTGCGCATGCTGGGAGTGTGGTAAGTAAGTTTCGGGCTAACCCAGTTCGGGAACATTAGACCGCCGTAAAGAACGTTCTCAAGTACTTTAGAAGGACTAGAGATCTGGTTCTTATATATGGCGGTGGAGAACTGAATGTGATGGATTCACTGTATTGGACTTCCAAGGACAGAAAGACGATTCTATGTCTACTTCTGGCTATATTTACTCTTAATGGAGGAGCAGTATCTTGGCATAGTGCCAAGTATAGCGTGACTTCTGGTTCCACCTATTAGGTTGAGTATAAAGCAGCCTCGGAGCCTCCAAAGGAAGAATTAGGAAGTTGATGGATAAACTTCACATGACACCTTATGCTGCGCTGCCAGAGCGGTAGCACAGGCATAGGAGCTGAGGTTTCATAATAGTACAAAACATATTGAGAGAGAGTATCATCTTGTAAGAGAATTCGTTCGCAAAGAGATACATTGTGCTGCATAGAGTTGAGTCAGCCGACTACGTCGCTGATCCACTGACCAAGCCACTTTCTCAGATTAGCTTAGAGCTTCATCTGGAGAACATGGGTATTAGATACCATAGTTTGTGGCATTGAGTGCAAGTGGGAGATTGTTAGGAGTATGCCCTCGAATGCCACTCGGAGGATGTTGAGTTAGGGCATTGTACTTGTTATTATGTAAATCATCAATATAAGGGAATGGATGTATCTTAATTTACTGGTAGTTACTGGCATTCCTAACTCGTAAATATACATATAGAAACTAGTCCGTGTATTTGAGAGCAAAATGTTAAGGGGGTTGACACTGGAAAGGTTTATAGCTCAAATACTTAATCGTTCGCAAGTCGATGAAACTTGACTGGGGTCATAAGTTGTTTATGGTCACAGTTTTCTAAAATTTTGTGTAGTCAAATATTATATAATGACCACATTTAATCAAATTTTCATGGTCATAGGTAGTTTATGGCTACAGTCCGAATTATTTCGTGTGGACATAATTTAACTAAAGCCCACAAATCTTATTTTCGTGTTACTAAAAGGTAGCTAATTGCCATTGTGTAAAAAAATAGTGTAACCACATGTCATGCATTAACCGTGGTTGATATGAACTTTACGTGGTCATAAGTAGTTTATGGTCACAGTTTTGGTTAATCTGCGTGAGCATAAGGTAACCAATAGCCACAATTTTAACTATTTAGTATAACCATATATCATGCATTTACCACGGTTAATATGTAATTTGTGTGACCATAAGTCGTTTATGGCCACTGTTTTGGTTGTTCTGTGTACCAAAAGGTAATCAATAGCCATGGTTGTAACAATTTAGTGTGACCAAATGTCATTCATTTTTTACGATTAATATTAAATACTTGTGGCCATAAGTAGGTTATGGCCATAGTTTTAGGAAAATGTTTAAATATCAATAAAAATTTGATACTCTTATAGCCACGGTTTTTTTATCTTTGGCAACAGTTTTTCATGTAATATAGTCACGTAATTTAAATGTAGCCGTAAGGGTGTCAAAAATCACGGTAGGATAGGCTACGGTTTTGGTGAAGAAAATAACCGTGGCTAAAGACCTACGACCACTGTTTTTAATCGTGGCCTATGTGACATTTTGTACTAGTGGTTTCCCAGTTGAGGAAATATGTTCCGGATCCTAGTCATGTCATCAACTATGGCGAGATCGATATCGCTGAGGATATTACCTTCAAGGAGCGTCCCTTGAAGATTTTGGAGCACCGTGAGAAGCGATTGAGGCATAAGACCATTTTATTGGTCAGGGTGCAGTGGTCGAGACATGGTGTCTAGGAAGCAACTTGAGAAACCCGCAACAATAAACTACGAACAAAAACAATAACAACAAAAATGAATTCCAAAGTACGACCCAAAGCCGCTGAATTCAAGTAATAAACGATGAAAGTTCAAGGGTTTCCCCCAAAATGGTCAAGAACCCGAATCGACCGGACAAAAACATGGAAATAGAATTCCCAACTGAATTATGGATATTCAATCCATAGGATAAGTTAAAAACATCATTTTACAACAATCGGTCCATCAAAAACGGAAGGAAAACGAAATCAAAAAAAAATCCCCCAAAAAGTCAACTCGAAGGAAATCAAGAAATATACCTTGATTTGATGAAGAACAATGGATTAAATGACGTTAAACACATGAATAATATTAAGATTAATCAAACCCATCATAGATTAATCAACAATACGGAACGAATCGGACAAAAACCCAAAAACCCCAAAATTTCCCAAAGATATGGTTCTAGGAAATCTAACCTTGATTCGCTGGATCAAAGGATGTTATAGGATGATCAATCAATGATATGAACTCAATAACTTCATGGATTTGTTGTTCAACAACATGGCTTCGCCTCCTCCGAAACCCCAACCGCGGAGAAAAAAGAAGGAAAATAAAAAACGAGTGAAAATGCGACTGCTCTGTCACATTTATACTGGGCCGGACTAGCGTGCGCTATCGGCCAGTATCGGCCCAGAACCCTCGGCTGGGGCCCGCACGACCCGGCACTGCTGACAAAACCTGCCGACCGAGACCTGCCCGCCCGACCCCGATAGCGTGCGCTGCGCAGACGCTAGCGCGCGCTAGCCAACCTGTCCAGAACCCTCTGGACTAAACTGCTCGGCCAGGTAACGTGCGCTAGCCGGCCGACAGCGTGCGCTACACCTGCCTGTTAGAATGTGCCGCGACCGATAGTAGCGTGACCTGCCGATCCTTCCCGAGTCCAGAACCTCATAAACCCCTCTGCCCACATGTGATAGCGTACGCTGGCCGGTCGGCAGCGTGCGCTACACCTGTCGAGCTAGCGTGCGCTGCCTTCCGGCAGTAGCGTGCGCTACGCCGGTTCCTGTCGCGCCTGCCGGCGATGCCAGCCGCCGGCGATTACTGCTGCACCTGTCCGGCCAGTGCTCAGCCGTCATGACCCGACGACACAATTTCCGAAAACGCACGGAACGAACACGACAAAATGCTCGCGGACAACATCATCGACCCAAAATAAAATACCATGCAACAATTAATCACACGCGACCATGAAAAGGGTCAAGACAACAAATACGAATGTGGATACCCACAACTTTGGGTAAATTACAAAATGGCCCAAAATGTCCGAAAATTACGATACGTGATCGAATAACCAAACCGAAGTTCATAACACGTCTAACAAAGTTAAACGGACTTACGGGAAACTCGAAACAGCAGTTTCGAACGAGATTCGCAAGAATGGAACTCAAGTGCGGAAAAGTCGCTAAGAAGCACGGAACTCAACAAAACGACACCGAAACGAACTCGGATATCAAAAAGTGTAGAATTAATCATTCTCATAATGACGAAACAGTCACAAGCGAGTCGTCAAAAGGGATTCCTGCTAAAAAAAAAAAAAAAATTAGCGGAAATCGAAATTGCGGATATTACATACTACCCTCCTTAAAAGAAGTTTCGTCCCGAAACTTAAAACAAGTAGGGAGAAGCAATATCCCGCCAGGAAAACTCAACGAGATACAGAAGAAATGCGTAACTTACGCCCAACGGCGAAACGTTACAAGCAACGCAGAGAAATATACGGCGTGAAAACACGCTCCACGACGACCAACACAACGCCATCGGTAGAAACATAGTAAAACCAACAAGTGACAAGCATCATCAGATAGATAATACAATCAAGTCAATTATCCGAACAATCACAAAACACTAACCACCGTGCACAGTCGAGAAAACAAAAAATAAACACAAAACAATCCACTTCAAATAAAAGAACTTAATCTCCGAAATTCAAAACAACCGGCTAAGGAAATAACATAACATACAACTGATCGACCACGCCCCTCAAGGACTCCTCGGAGTCAGTCCTGATATCAGTGCTCAAGTCCGTGCCTCGGAAGGCCCAGCGACTAACTCGCAAAACTGAACCCGGTGTCCCTCAAGCCCGCACTTGTAACACGTTACTAACGGAGAAGGACAATGTGCACGGGCATTCCCCGCCACATTATAGTTAAAACACCTCCTGGCTTTACCAGGAGTCAAAGCAGACGACTTGGAACTCTCAGTCCCACGCAACGAGCGACATATCTTTACAACAAAAAGACTACGACATTGCGAACTAGAAACACCAACTCCTGCACTATCCACAAGGTCATCGGACTTCCTCTGCTTCTTCGACTCGGGCACACGCTCCGACGATAACGAAGCTAGTTCACGGGCCAAGGATCGATCTTGGTAGTCCCTCAACGAAGTGCAAGTGAGTCACACGTGAATCTCTGGCTTCATTCGTCTGTCAAAATGAAAGATCCTCTCTTCCTCGGTTCTCACCCGATCTCGCACATAACTGAGTTGTTTGCTATAGTCTATGATAGCCTGTGACACTGAAATATCTAGCGGTTCTGCCAAATAAAATTCGTGAATCCTCTGCTCTCTAATCAGTTTCGGACAGAACTCAGCTTCCATAAATGCCTGGAACTCCGCCCACGTGACATCACGATCACGAGGCTTAACAGCTTCCCACCAATTAGCGGCATCTTTGTCAAGAAGGTACTGCGCAATAGGTACCTTCCGCTCTTCAGGACAATCGACAGCCTCGAATATCTTTCCCAACTGGAAAAGCCAACCATCCCAGCCCAATGCATCCGCAACACCGGCGAATCGAGGGGGATTCATATGAATTACCTCCCGAAGCCACTGATTTGCACCAGTGTTCTGGGTCACATCTGTAATGTGCTGAACTGCCTGAGTCAAATGAGTCATCTGTGTAGCTACCTGCTGTAAGATAGTAGAAACACCGACAACGATATCATCACCAGCAGCATGATCCCAATCACGCACCCGGTCGCCACGACCACGACCTCTTCCCCTCGGCATACTGAATAAGCAACCACTCAGCACAACAGGAAATCATAACACGCAACACTTACAACGATTACCATCATAAAGCAACACACATACAAACACCTCAGCAACGATGGTATCGTTCGGCGACCTCAGCGGTCCTAACGATATCCAGCATATGGTTACTAAACATCACGAAACAACCACCTTGAAAAAAAAAATTTGGAAACACTAGTTGATCTTGAGTATCACTTAACAATAAGTTGAACAAACATCATTGTCGAGACTTTGAAAACCATCTTGCGTTGAATAAAAATGAGGACATTCTTCTTTTAGTGAAAAACTTTTGGAAATATTCGACCCTCGGGTCTAAGCAAAGCATTTCTAATAATTGAAAATATCTCAAAATATTTTGGTCCCCAATTGGAATAATTTGAAATATATTGCGGCACTAGAAAGCACTTTGAAAGTACCGCGAGAAAATAATTCATTTTAAAGGTACGTCTCCAAAATTTATTTTCTAAGATACTCAAGGTTTTCGAAAATCTATTAGGCTAGAATGCCTAAAAACTCACATGTAACAATATTCACTTACATACACCACAACACATGCATCAACTCGCTCAAAATCAAGACAGCACATGTCTTTTACCGGAAAACAACCAGTCAAATATCATAGTCAAAAGGACATAAATAGCGACAACACTCCTCATATAAACAAAATATGAGAGAAACACAAACGCATCACGAAACCAAGAATCTGCATAAAGATTCCATCACTTAACACATAATCATACCAGTAACTCGTGCCACACGAGGCACAACAAAAAGGAGGGAGACTTACATCCACAGGTCGCACGAAGATGATGATCGCCCCACGATACTAATCACGACCAACAAACTCAGATGACGCGTCGCGACATGACTCAGTCAGACAAAATCTGACGAGACAAAACTCAACAGACACCACTTGACCCGACAGCCTAGGTTTCCACAACCTAAGCTCTGATACCATTTATGTAACACCCCCAATCCGCTCAGGGATATTACACGCCGTAGAACCTTTCCTCAAGGATCTACCAGGCTGGTAACAACATTAAACATCTCGACAATGCCTTTAAGGCTAAAATGACTCAGTAGACCGATTTGGTGTTTCAATAAATACATACAACTCAATCAAAACACATACCCACGCAGGGGTCGAGTACAACACACTCCCGTACAATGGGAAAGAATACTGCAGCGGAAATAAAATACAACTAAACCAAACAATAATGTACGGGCCCTCATGTGATTAGTATCGATCATCTTTCATCATCCTTCGTGCCGACCCTGTGTTATGCTCCCAAACCTGAATGCAAAGACAGACATCCACCCCCCGAATACTCGGGGGTTAGCAAAACTCCACTGTTTAGCTAGTGCAAGTATAAAATACGAAAACGAGCCATACATATCATACTCCACGGAACATGATAATCATAAACATACTTCCCGAGGTAAATCACTTGATCAAAATGGTTAAATCGAAAGATAGGGGTAAACCCGATATACATCTTGTAAAAACATTTTACGATCTCGGGAGTTTTGAAAACATTTGGGATTTTAAGAATTCTCAAGCTTTTCGAAAACATTTAGGGACACAGCCCAAAAGTCATTTTCCCAAAACAAAATTACAATAACAACACACGGGGTCCATGACCTGATCATACCATAACAACCTGTTTCCACAGATTATTCGCATCCCGTGCTAGCAAGCCACGGACATCAGATGCTCCCGTAGAACAAACCCGAGTGAATAACCCACAGGGAAACTATATCAAATCACATCTCACCGTAACAACAGTCACGTGACTACAAGCACAGATACGTACTTAACCAAACCACAACCATAAGTTATCCCGGCATCGCACTAACAAGCTACGAATCTCGGAGTCCCCGCAAGACATACCTGACGATAACCCCATCAGTTATCTCGGCATCAGGCTAACAAGCCACGAACCTCGGAGCCCCCGCAAGACATACCCGGTAGATAACCCTACGGCCACGCCCGACCCACACTAGCAAGTATGGATCCCGGAGATTCAACAATCCTACTCGGAGGCACATCACATACAACAAGCACACAATAATAATCCACTATCAAGCCAAGCAACATTAAGCATCAAAACTTCCTTTCAAAGGAGTAACAACCAATATCACCCGTCACATATTCACCGAACAAGCACACATAACAACACGTTATCCTCGGTAAATGATTACGGTTTATTACATTCACTAAATGTGATCATGAGTCTTTCAACCAACGGAGTTAACACACATAGGCCAAAAACACACTTATTCACGAAGCATCCGAGTTATCGTTGAAAGACAACATTTATCGAGAACATACCGATACTTTTTAACATTCATTAAACATCCGAATTTTACATAAAATCATTTACCAACAATTATGCCTAAGAAACATGAAATGTATGGGCAAGATACTTGCCTCGAATAATCACAACGCGGAGAATCGACCGAAGTGAGGAGACTCGGACCGACTACGAACCCGCCGACTCCGCCGAACGACAACCCGCAACAATAAACTACGAACGAAAACAATAACAACGAAAATGAATTCCAAAGTACGACCCAAAGCCGCTGAATTCAAGTAACAAACGATGAAAGTTCAAGGGTTTCCCCCAAAATGGTCAAGAACCCGAATCGACCCGAAAAAAACAAGGAAATGGAATTCCCAACTGAATTATGGATATTCAATCCATATGATATGTTTAAAAACATCATTTTACAACAATCGGTCCATCAAAAACGGAAGGAAAACGAAATCAAGAAAAAATCCCCCAAAAAGCCAACTCGAAGGAAATCAAGAAATATACCTTGATTCAACGAAGACCAATGGATTAAATGATGTTAAACACATGAATAATATTAAGATTAATCATACCCATCATAGATTAATCAACAATACGGAACGAATCGGACAAAAACCCGAAAACCCCAAAATTTCCCAAAGATAGGGTTCTAGGAAATCTAACCTTGATTCGCTGAATCAAAGGATGTTATATGATGATCAATCAATGATATGAACTCAAGAATTTCATGGATTTTTTGTTCAACAACATGGCTTCGCCTCCTCCGAAACCCCAACTGCGGACAGAAAAGAAGGAAAATGAAAAACGAGTGAAAATGCGACTGCTTTGTCACATTTATACTGGTCCGGACTAGCGTGCGCTATCGGCCAGTATTGGCCCAGAACCGTCGGCTAGGGCCCGCACGACCCGGGACTGCTGACAAAACCTGACCGAGACTGCCGCCCGACCCGATAGCGTGCAGCTGCAGACGCTAGCCTTGCGCTAACCTGTCCAGAACCCTCTGGACTAAACTGCTCGTCCAGGTAATGTGTGTTAGCCGGCCGACAGCGTGCGCTACACCTGTCGGTTAGCGTGCGCCGCGACCGATAGTAGCGTGCTCTACCTGCCGATCCTTCTCGAGTCCAGAACCTCAGAAACCCCTCTGCCCACATCCGATAGCATACGCTGTCCGGACGGCAGCGTGCGCTACACCTGCCGAGCTAGCGTGCGTAGCCTTCCGGCAGTAGCGTGCGCTATGCCGGTTCCTGCCGCGCCTGCCCGGCCAGTGCCCAGCACTTCCGACAGTGCCTGCTGCACCTGTCCGGACAGTGCTCAGCCGTCATGACCCGACGACTCAATTTCCAAAAATGCACGGAACGAACACGACGAAATGCTTGCGGACAACATCATCGACCAAAAATAAAATACCATGCAACAATTAATCACACGCGACCATGAAAAGGGTCAAGACAACAAATACGAATGTGGATACCCACAACTTTGGGTAAATTATAAAATGGTCCAAAACGCCCGAAAATCACGATATGTGATCGAATAACCAAACCGAAGTTCACAACACGTCTAAAAAATTTAAACGGACTTACGAGAAACTCAAAACAGCAGTTTCGAACGAGATTCACAAGAATCGAACTCAAGTGCGGAAAAGTCGCTAAGAAGCACGGAACTCAACAAAACGACACCGAAACGAACTCGGATGTCAAAAAGTGTAGAATTAATCATTCTCAGAATGATGAAACGGTCACAAATGAGTCGTCAAAACGGATTCCCGCTAAAAAAAAGAAAATTACCGGAAATCGAAATTGTGGATATTACATATTACCCTCCTTAAAAGAAGTTTCGTCCCAAAACTTAAAATAAGTAGGGAGAAGCAATATCCCGCCAGGAAAACTCAACGAGATACAGAAGAAATGCATAACTTACGCCCAACGGCGAAACGTTACAAGCAACGCAGAGGAATATACGGCGTGAAAACACGCTCCACGACGACCAACACAACGCCACCGGTAGAAACATAGTAAAACCAACAAATGACAAGCGTCATCAGATAGATAATACAATCAAGTCAATTATCCGAACAATCACAAAACACTAACCACCGTGCACAGTCGAGAAAATGAAAAATAAACACAAAACGATCCACTTCAAAAAAAGAACTTAATCTCCGAAATTCGAAACAACCGGGTAAGGAAATAACATAACATACAAATGATATACCACGCCCCCCAGGCACTCCTCGGAGTCGGTCCTGATATCATTGCTCAAGTCCGTGCCTCGAAAGGCCCAGCGACTAACTCGCAAAACTGAACCCGGTGTCCCTCAAGCCCGCACTTGTAACACATTACTAACGGAGAAGGACAATGTGCACGGACATGCCCCGCCACATTATAGTTAAAACAACTCCTGGATTTACCAGGAGTCAAAGTAGACGACTTGGAACTCTCAGTCTCACGCAACGAGCGACAGATCTTCACAGCAGAAAGACTACGACGTTGCGAGCTAGAAACAACAACTCCTGCACTGTCCACAAGGTCATCGGACCTCCTCTGCTTCTTCGACTCGGGCACACGCTCCGACTATAACGAAGCTAGTTCACGGGCTAAGGATCGATCTTAGTAGTCCCTCAACGAAGTGCAAGTGAGTCCCGACATATACACGTGAATCTCTGGCTTCATTCGTCTGTCAAAATGAAAGATCCTCTCTTCCTCGGTTCCACCCGATCTCGCACATAACTGAGTTGTTTGCTATAGTCGATGATAGCCTGTGACACTAAAATATCTTGCGGTTCTGCCAAATAAAATTCGTGAATCCTATGCTCTCTAATCGGTTTCGGACAGAACTCAACTTCCATAAATGCCTGGAACTCCGCCCACGTGACATCACGATCACGAGGCTTAACAGCTTCCCACCAAGTAGCGGCATCTTTGTCAAGAAGGTACTGCGCAATAGGTACCTTCCGCTCTTCAGAACAATCGACAGCCTCGAATATCTTTCCCAACTGGAAAAGCCAACCATCCCAGCCCAACGCATCCGCAACACCGGCGAATCGAGGGGGATTCATATGAATTACCTCCCAAAGCCACTGATTTGCACCAGTGTTCTGGGTCACATCTGTAATGTGGTGAACTGCCTGAGTCAACTGAGTCATCTGTGTAGCTACCTGCTGTAAGATAGTAGCAACACCGACAACAGTATCATCACCAGCAGCATGATCCCGGTCACGCACCCGGTCGCCACGACCACGACCTCTTCCCCTCGGCATACTAAATAAGCAACCACTCAGCACAAAAGGAAATCATAACACGCAACACTTACAATGATTACCATCATAAAGCAACACACATACAAACACCCCAGCAACAACGGTATCGTTCGGCGACCTCAGCGGTCCGAACGATATCCAGCATACGGTTACTAAACATCACTAAACAACCACCTTGAAAAACAAAATTTGGAAACACTAGTTGATCTTGAGTATCACTTTACAAACGTTGAACAAACATCATTGTCGAGACTTTGAAAACCATCTTGCGTTGAATAAAAATGAGGACATTCTTCTTTTAGTGAAAAACTATCGGAAATATTCGACCCTCGGGTCTAAGCAAAGCATTTCTAGTAATTGAAAATATCTAAAAATATTTTGGTCCCCAATTGGAATAATTTGAAATATATTGCGGCACTAAAAAGCACTTTGAAAGTACCGCGAGAAAATAATTCATTTTAAAGGTACGTCTCGAAATTTATTTTCTAAGATACTCAAGGTTTTCGAAAATCTATTAGGCTAGAATGCCTAAAAACTCACATGTAACAATATTCACTTACATACACCACAACACATGCATCAACTCGCTCAAAATCATGACAGCACATGTCTTTTACCGAAAAACAACCAGTCAAATATCACAGTCAAAAGGACATAAATAGCGACAACACTCCTCATATAAACAAAATATGAGAGTCACACAAACGCATCACGAAACCAAGAATCTGCATAAGGATTCCATCACTTAACACATAATCATACCAGTAACTCGTGCTACACGAGGCACAACAAAAAGGAGGGAGACTTACATCCACAGGTCGCATGAAGATGATGATCACCCCACGATACTAATCACGACCAACAAACTCAGACGACGCGTCGCGACACGACTCAGTCAGACAAAATCTGACGAAACAAAACTCAACAGACACCACTTGACCCGATAGCCTTGGTTTACACAACCTAAGCTCCGATACCATTTATGTAACACCCCCAATCCGCTCAGGGATATTACACGCCGTAGAACCTTTCCTCAATGATCTACCAGGCTGGTAACAACATTAAACCTCTCGACAATGCCTTTAAGGCTAAAATGACTCAGTAGACCGATTTGGTCTTTCAATAAATACATACAACTCAATCACAACACATGCCCATGCAGGGGTCGAGTACAACACACTCCCGTACAACGGGAAAGAATACTGCAGTGGAAATAAAATACAACTAAATCAAACAATAATGTACGGGCTATCATGTGATTAGTATAGATCATATTTCGTCATCCTTCGTGCCGACCCTGTGTTATGATCCCAAAACCTGAATGCAAAGACATACATCCACCCCCCGAATACTCGGGGGTTAGCAAAACTCCACTGTTTTGCTAGTGGAAGTATAAAATACAAAAACGAGCCATACGTATCATACTCCACGGAACATGATAATCATAAACATACTTCCCGAGGTAAATCATTTGATCAAAACGGTTAAATCGAAAGATAGGGGTAAACCCGATATAAATCTTGTAAAAACTTTTTACGATCTCGGGAGTTTTGAAAACATTTGGGATTTTAAGAATTCTCAAGCATTTCGAAAACATTTAGGGACACAGCCCAAAAGTCATTTTCCCAAAACAAAATTACGATAACAACACACGAGGTCCATGACCCGATCATACCATAACAACCTGTTTCCACAAATTATTCGCGTCTCGTGCTAGCAAGCCACGGACCTCAGATGCTCCCGTAGAACAAACCCGAGTGAATAACCCACAGGGAAACTATATCAAATAACATGTCACCGTAACAAAAGTCACGTGAATACAAGCACAGATACGTACTTAACCAAACCACAACCATAAGTTATCCCGGTATCGCACTAACAAGCTACGAACCTCGGAGTCCCCACAAGACATACCCGGCGATAACCCCATCGGTTATCTCGGCATCGGGCTAACAAGCCACGAACCTCGGAGTCCCCGCAAGACATACCCGGCGGATAACCCTACGGCCACGCCCGACCTACACTAGCAAGTATGGATCCCGGAGATTCAACAATCCTACCCGGAGGCACATCACATACAACAAGCACACAACAATAATCAACTATCAAGCCAAGCAACATTAAGCATCAAAACTTCCTTTCAAAGGAGTAACAACCAATATCACCCGCCACATATTCACCGAACAAGCACACATAACAACACGTTATACTCGGTAAATGATTATGTTTATTACATTCACTAAATGTGATCATGAGTCTTTCAACCAACGAAGTTAACACACATAGGCCAAAAACACACTTATTCACGAAGCATCCGAGTTATCGTTGAAAGACAACATTTATCGAGAATAGTGATACTTTTTAACATTCATTAAACATACGGATTTTAGATAAAATCATTTACCAACAATTATGCCTAAGAAACATGAAATGTATGGGCAAGATACTTGCCTCGAATAATCACAACGCGGAGAATCGACCGAAGTGAGGAGACTCGGACCGACTATGAACCCGCCGACTCCACCAAACGACAACCCACAACAATAAACTATGAACGACAACAATAACAATGAAAATAAATTCCAAAGTACGACCCAAAGCCGCTGAATTCAAGTAACAAACGATGAAAGTTCAAGGGTTTCCCCCAAAACGGCCAAGAACCCGAATCGACCCGACAAAAACATGGAAATGGAATTCCCAACCGATTTATAGATATTCAATCCATAGGATATGTTTAAAAACATCATTTTACAACAATCGGTCCATCAAAAATGGAAGGAAAACGAAATCAAAAACAAATCCCCCAAAAAGTCAACTCGAAGGAAATCAAGAAATATACCTTGATTCGACGAAGAACAATGGATTAAATGATATTAAACACATGAATAATATTAAGACTAATCATACCCATCATAGATTAATCAACAATACGGAATGAATCGGACAAAAACCCGAAAACCCCAAAATTTCCCAAAGATAGGGTTCTAGGAAATCTAACCTTGATTCGCTGGATCAAAGGATGTTATAACTCAAGAACTTCATGGATTTGTTGTTCAACAACATGGCTTCGCCTCCTCCGAAACCCCAGCCACGGACAGAAAAGAAGGAAAATGAAAAACGAGTGAAAATGCGACTGCTCTATCACATTTATACTGGGCCGGACTAGCGTGCGCTAGCCTTCCAGGACTAGCATGCGCTATCGGCCAGTATCGGCCCAGAACCCTCGGCCGGGCCCGCACGACCCGGCACTGCTGACAAAACCTGCCGACCGAGACCTACCCGCCCGACCCCGATAGCGTATCCCTCCAAATTGATCTCATCCTTCAATCTCTACCTGACTCCTTCACGCATTTTGTAATGAATTTCAACTGTAATGAAATTTCGTGTACATTAGCTAGACTAATGAACAAACTGGTGACGGTACAGTAAAACATGAAGACTAAGACGAGGGAGGCTGCTCTTGTGATTTCTTCTGGGACTCGGAGGTCTAATAACAAGAATAAAAAGACCTACGAGCAGTATAAACCCAAGAAAGGGGTGGAGAAAGTTAAGGTCAAGGCCCTAAAGGTTCAGAAAGTAGGCGGTCCCAAACCTACGGACAAATGTCTTGGATGCGGTGAGCTGGGCCACTTGCGTAGGACTTGTCCCAAGATCAATGGTGCAACAGGTACGGAACTTTTTGTTTTTGAAACCAATTATTCAGCTACTCTATATTCTGCTTCATGGATTCTGGATTCAGGTGATACTTCTCATATTTGGACTATGAATCAGGATCTGGAACGAAGTAGGCAGCTTGAAGCTGGGGAAGTGAGGGTCACTGTCGGAAGCGGACAGAGTGTCGAGGCAACCATATTGGACCTACTAGGTTTGGAATCCGGTTTTATTTTGACGTTAAATGAAGTACTGGTTTTGCCCAAGGGGCATAAAAACATTGTATCCATTCCAGTCTTGGAACAAAAAGGATTTTCTTTCTTAATTGGCAATGGTAGTTGTAAGATTTATTTTCGAAATAAAATTGTTGGTGCAGCTACATCGTTGAATTGTTTATATCATCTGAATCTGTAAAGTAAATCAGCAGTGAACATTATAACTAGGAAACGTGGCAGGCATGATACTAATCAAGCTCTTAAGTGGCACCTTAGACTGGGTCATGTTGGTCAGACCAAGGTTCACAAAATGGAGAAAGATGGACTTTTAAGCACATTGGGTGAAGAACCCTATCGAACTTGTGAATCCTGACTTAGAGGCAAGATGACTAAGTCCCCCTTCACAAGAACATTTGAAAGGGCTGCTGAGAAACTTGGGTTGGTACATACCGATGTTTGTGGTGCTTTGGAAGCAAACCGAGACGGATATCAATATTTCATAACGTTCACAGATGATCATACTAGGTATGGTATTTACTTAATGAAACATAAATCTGAAGCTTTTACTAAATTCAAGGAATTTAAGGCCCTAGTTGAAAAATAGACTGGATGTCACATCAAAGCACTTTGGTTGGACCGAGATGGCGAGTATATGAGAACCGAGTTTGATGAGTTCCTTAAAGAACATGGAATAGTTTCACAATTCACGCCGCCAGGAACCCCACAGTTAAATTGTGTTTCAGAAAGGAGAAATCGGACTTTGTTGGACATGGTTCGCTCCATGTTGAAATACACTGATTTACTGATTTACCTATGGGGGTACGCCTTACTTACCGCTGCCTATATCCTTAATAGATGTCCTTACAAATCCATTCCTATCACTCCGCATGAGATGTGGAAGGGTAAGAAACCAAGTCTTAATCACATAAGGATTTGGGGATGTCCAGCCTATGTCCAAAAGGCTAAGGTGGACAAACTGGAAGCAAGGTCCGTCAAGGGACGTTTCATTGGATACCCAGAGGACTCGATGGGTTATCTATTCTACATGCCAGAAGACTATAGGGTCGTTGTGGCTTTACAAGCGCACTTCCTTGAGGATGAATTCATTCAGGAAGGTGACTCGGGTAGAAATGTCTCTTTGGAAGAGCACAAAAAAAGTCCTGAGGTGACATCTGATCAGGGATCACGAACCGAACCTATTGTAACACAACCTCCACTTCGAAGGTCTGATAGGATGTCGCACTTACCTGAGAGATATGGCTATACACATATCGAGGAATTGGGTCTCTACGACGTACCTGGTAGCATGAGGACGATCCTATCACCTATGACCAAGCGATAGTGTACGTGGACTCCAATAAATGGCAAGAAGCTATGGAAGCTGAGATAGACTTGATGCATGACAATCAGGTCTGAACTCTAGTAGATTTACCAACTGGCATGAAGCCTATTGGCAGTAAATGGATCTATAAGAGAAAGATTGGTGGGGATGGCAAGGTTGATGCCTATAAGACCAGGCTTGTGGCAAAGGGTTATACCCAAAAGAAAGGGATCGATTATCATGATACCTTGTCACCCGTAGCTATGATCAAGTCAATTCGCATGATACTTGCCATAGCTGCCCATTACAATTATGAAATATGGCAAATGGATGTCAAAATGGCTTTTCTAAATGGATACCTCGAGGAGGAAATCTACATGGAATAGCCTAAGGGTTTTGTGTCCAAAGCTAATATTCATAAGGTGTGTAAGCTGCAACGAGCCATTTATGGGCTGAAGCAAGCTTCTCGGAGTTGGAACCTTCAATTTGACGAAGCAGTAAAGGATTTTAGTTTCGTTTAACATTAGGAGGATCCATGTGTTTACAAAAAGGTCAGTGGGAGCAACATTACGTTCTTAGTACTATATATGGATGATATTCTACTTATGGAAAATAACGTAGCAATGCTCAGCACTGTGAAAGCTTGGATTTCTAAAACGTTCTCCATAAAAGACTTGGGAGAAGCTTCCTATATTCTAGGGATCCGTCTTTGCAGAGATAGACCGCGAAGAATGATAGGACTTTCCCAAGCCCTCTATATAGATAAGATCCTGAGAAGATTCAATATGGATAATTCTAAAAGAGGGTTCCTTCCCATGCGACATGTCATCTCACCAAGAAAATGTGTCCTCAAAGTGAGGAAGACAAAAGAGAGATGATTAAGGTACCCTATGCCTCGGCAGTGGGTAGCCTCATGTACGCTATGTTGTGCACGAGACCGGACTTAGCCTACGCTTTAAGTGTGGTAAGTTGTTTTCAAGAAAACCCGGGAAGGGAACACTGGACTGCCGTCAAGAACATTCTTAAGTACTTAAGAAGAACCAGAGATATGGTTCTTACTTACGGTGGTGGAGACCTGAAGGTGGTTGAATTCACCGATTCTGATTTTCAAGGAGACAAGGACGACTCTAAGTCGACATTTGGGTATTTGTTTACTCTCAATGGAGGAGCAGTATCTTGGAGAAACTCCAAAGCGGTACTGCAGATTCCACCTGCCAAGCAGAATACCAAGTTGCCTCAGAGGCTAGCAAGGAAGCATTTTGGAAGTAGAAGTTTGTGCAAGAACTTCAAGTGGTGCCTAATGCGGAACTACCTGTATCACTATTCTGTGATAATAATGGAGTTGTCGCCCAAGTCAAGGAGCCAAGGGCTCACCACAACACCAAGCATATAGAGATAAAGTATCACAACATTCCAGAGATGGTTGAAAAAGGATATGTTTTGTTTCAAAGAGTAGACACAGAAGGCAATATCTCTGACCCGCTGACTAAGCGGTTATCTCAGACTGTCTTGGAAAGATATCTGAAGAACATGGGTATTAGATACCATGATGTGTGGCATTGAGTGCAAGTGAGAGATTGTTAGGAATATGCTCTCTAATGCCACTCAGGGGATGAGAGAGAAGGGGCATTATACTTGTAATATTATGGAATAATTAATAAAAGGCAATCTGATTCATTCATTGTTTATTGTATTTCTAATGCATTCTTGATTTGGAAAACATTGAAGTGAAGTCCATGTAAATAAGAGAGAATATTTAACTCTCATTATCGAATAAGATAAAATACACTAGAAGTGTTTAAAGCTTATTTACGTAAACGATTCGCAAGTCGATAAACTTAATTGGGAATTAAGTTTTGAGTAAGACTTGTATAACTGATGCTAGGACATGTGCATGTCTTTATAGCATAGTGATAAGTATATTGGTGGGACCAGTGTACTTGAACATGACTCATACTTGATTCAGTCACACGGTATTCACTCTTGGAGAGTTGATGACGAATCGAAATGTTGTGATATTATACGTGGACCTTTGACTTGAGGGTTCAGTAAGAGATGTACCTGTGTCATTTAGTTTGTCATTAGAGTAGTTAGATCCATTTGCTTAATCGCTGGGTCAACCTCGAAATGCGGACTATACGGGCAGATAGCAGTCTTTACTGGACGCCAAGAAATGATTCTATCTCCTGTTAGTGAGCAGGCAAATGTCCTATACGGTTAATGGAAAATACTGTAATACCCGGTTGTAATTCATTCATTTTCATTCAGTAATTATCAGTCTGTAATTGTCACTCAGTAACTCTCACTCGTTAATAATCACTCATCATTCTTGATTCATTCATTAGTGTTCACTGTTGGCATGTTATAATCGTATATCAGTTACCGATCGGCATGTCATCTCCGTTAGAGACCGATGGGAGTATTATTATTTTCATCGTGATTGTTAGTCGTATACTGGGAGCATCATCTGTGGCTTGTGTTAGACTTGTTCATTTTCACATTCGTATGATATGTCAGATCACTCATCAGTCGTAGCGAGGAATCGGAGTTGTCGGATTTTTTTTCAAATTGGCCAGCATCGAGTTACGGCCGTAAGGACTTTGGGTTACGGCCGTAACAAGGGTTCGTGTTTCAGGCCATTTGGACGAAAGGGACTTACGGCCGTAAGGTCTTGTGATACGGCCGTAAGTTGAGCGGGTACGGCCGTAAGGCTGGCGATTCTGCCGTCGTGGTCAGCGAGCCGCCTGCATTTTGGCCGAAGGCGAGTTACGGCCGTAAGGAGGGTTAGTTACGGCCGCAAGTGGTGTTCGTAAATTTTGGGTGTTGTCGACCAAGGGTGACTTACGGCCGTAAGGGTTGCGGCATACGGCCGTAAGTCGAGGAAGGTACGGCCGTAAGGCTTGGCCGGTTACGGCCGTACGCGGCAGGCAAGGTGCCTGGTCGTTTTCGACGAAGAGGGCTTACGCCCGTAAGTTTGGCCGGATACGGCCGTATCATCCGAGTTACGGCCGTAAGGTGCGCGGTTACGGCCGTAAGGGTGTCGACGGATGTTTTTGACGAAGGCGGGTTACGCCCGTAACTCAGGAGCGGTTACGGCCGTAAGTCTGTCGGCAGGCTTTCGGACGAAGCCGAGTTACGGCCGTATGAGTTGGCCGGTTACGGCCGTAAGGCCGTTGACCTGGGATGTTACGGCCGTAAGAGGGCCGAGTTACGGCCGTAACTTCCGGCAGTATTTAAGGACTTGGCCGGGTCATTTTTCCTCACTTCTTCATTTTTCCATCTTTATCCGAGAGAGAGGGTTGAGGGAGAGATTTTATCATCATCAATCACTTGAGTGTGCAATCTTCATCATCTTCATTCCTTTGGGAGGCTTGGATACTCGTTTTAACTCGTGTTCATCGGATCGAAGTAGTTGGATCTTCAAGAGGTAATTTATTCAACACCTTGGACTTCGATTTTGTGTTGAGATATGATGTTTTTGGACGTTATAATCATGTTATATGAAGGGATATGTATATGATTATGAGTTTGTATAAGGATTCATTGGATTATTGAGGGATTATTCAAGAATACTTTGAATATCGAGTTGGATTTGGGGATTTTCGATTAATTGTTGTTATAATCACGTTTTTGGATATTCATAACGGATTATTGATCGTATTGGAGATGTTTTGTTGATTTGAAACACTTCTTGGGGATTCGAAGTTGGTATTGTTGAGGTTTAGTTGTAATCAATCGAAGTTGGCCTCAAAGTGTTCGATTTAATGCCCCAATGAACTTGGTTTAATCGTATCGACGTCTTGAGTTCGTTATATTCGTGTTTAATTCGTTTATTGATCGGATTGTTGGTAATTGTATTGAATTAAGGTTGTTCGAGCGACCGACACTTCATTTAGGACATTTGTTCGTGGAAGGACTTTCTTCATCGGTATTGTGTAAGTTGATTCTTACTCGGTTAAAAGGATATTCATTCCTTTTGTTGTTGATCATTCATAATCATAACTCATTCATCATTGTATTAATCATATTGAGACTTGTAATTGTCGAATAATCACTTCATTAATAAGGAACGGCGGTTCCAATCATTTCATTGAAACTACCAATCACTTCATTATCACTTTCATCTCGGTAAGTCATTCTTGACGTTGTCGGATTATTATTATTCATTGATATTCATTATGGTCATTCTCGTTCATATGACCTTCTGGGTTCATATTGCGTGGCCGGGTGCGGATGTGTGGAATTTTTAGTCAGGCACATGATGGCCATGTATTGGGAGTGATACATTGGACTGTGCACACGGTAACGTTTACCTCCGTGAGACTAATTAGGTACAAGGACGGGTGTGTCCGGTCATCCGTCTTGTACACTTGCACGTAACACTACGGGCGTACTATGGTACTCCTCTTCAAAGATAATTCATAATTAAGGATATTTCATAACTCGGTTAATTCATGATTGTGTGATTTCAACCCTTGAGGATTGTTGTTCTGTATAATCGACCCCGTTTGGGGATATTTTTTTCGTGTCATGGCAAGGCAAAGGCGCAGGAGAGCACGTTGACGGCGGGAGTCCCAGTGATACTAGAAGGGGGCCCCAGTTCTTTCAAATCCTTTATTCAGTCATTCATGTTTTCTTTATTTATTCCGCTGCAGACATTCCGTTCGAATACTCATTTCATTCAGTGTCGTGTATTTTATCGTCACATAAGATACACATGTATTCTATATTATCCTGGGTGTGTTGTATGAAACTCCTAATCGGAGTAATTGATGTTATAATGTGGTTCGGTACTACATTTACCCTGTGTAATTCATCCTTTTCATTCGCCTGGTGGGTCCCGATCGGGGTCCACGGCACTGTAATATCCGCCTAGTTTGGGGTGTTACAGAGTTGGTATCGGAGCGTGGTTTTGAATACTACCCTCCAAGTCATGTCTCATTTGAAATCATCATCATCGGACTAGTATCATTGGACTTTCGCGTCACGTGTGACCTGTGCAAATGCCGAGCCAATCAGACCAAGAACTGTAAGATTTCTAATGCCATGGTATAATTTCTGGCAATAATCATTCATTCATAATTCATCGATTAACAATCCTCAATCATCATTGTCTTTTTGACTGTGACGGTCCGATTAACTCATTAATCACTCAATTCATTTCACTATTCATTTGTTGATCGTGAAGATCAAATCATTAATCTTGTTAACTCGCTCAAGATAATCCTTTCATAATTTCATCGGATAATTTGTCACCTCGATTAATCATTCATTTAATCACCGTATTAAAGCGTGTATGCTCATTTTCATCATCCCATATCATAATCATAACGTGATATTCATGCGGGAAATATAATCATCATGTGACTTTCCTACTTCAGTATGGAAAGAGGCGGCGAAGGACGAGGAGGACGAGGCCGTGGAGCGGGCCGAATCCCGAGAACTCGCGTGAACACACGTGCAAATGCGAGAAATAATGCTAATTCATCGAGCAATGACGCCGCCACTCATTCACCTGGACGCGATCATTCACTATCTGGGAGTCGTACCCGGGTCACGGCTCGATCGGAAGGTGTCCGGTTGACCCACTCACTTTTATGCAGGCATGATGGCCCAAATGACCCGGATGGCACAGCTGATGGAGACGATGCATAACTCCGTCAATCAAAATCAACAGGCTCCTCCACCGCCACCTCAGAGGCAAGAGAGGAATGTGAGCAATATCATCGGCGACATCTCTCGCCAGAGGCCACCGACTTTCGAGGGCTCGTCTGAGCCGGCAGATATTATTCATTGGCTCGAACACTTCGAGAAGTTGTTTGATATGGTAGAGTGTCCCGAAGGACACAAAGTTTCTGTTGCAGCTTACTACTTGGGCAAGAGCGCGCATTCTTGGTGGTTGTCGTTGAGGCCCACCGAAGGATCATGTACATGGGATCAGTTCAAAACTCTCATGATGGAGAGGTATTATCCGGCCCCACTCAGAGAGGCCAAGCTGTCAGAGTTACTCACTCCCGACCCCTCATCAGACGAGGATGTTCTCGCCATTGCCGAGAAATTTCAGGAACTTCTTCCGTTCGCCTCATCTATCATTCATTCCGAGGCAGATAAGATTAAGTATTTCAGCAAGAGGCTGAAACCCCGTATGAGACTACAGTTGCTTAATCATAATTGCACCACGTTGGCTGAATTCATTGAGAAAGCTCTTACCTATGAGCTTACTGCTAAGGAGATTGCTAAGCAGCAACCTTCGTCTGCTAGCAAGAAATCGAAGAATCGTAACTGAGGGCGGTCAGACAACCTTCAAGAAACCTTGTGCGGGCTCTGCTTTTTCTGAGCGACCTCCTGTGTCGTCTAAACCCGCGGAATCTCAGTCTCGAGCGGCCAGTTTGGCCATCACCTGTTATAACTGTGGAGATCTTGGTCATGTCAGCACCAAGTGTCCGAGACAGTCTGTCACTTGTCATAACTATGGAATTGTTGGGCATAAGGCCCGTTTTTGCCGTAGGGACTCCAAACCTACTCAGGCGTCATCTCAAGCCCCGGCGATCGGCCGTTAATCAAGCCACTCAATCGGCGTCGTTTAAAACGACAAGAGCGACTAAAGGGGGAGCCTATAGCCGCAGACGGAGCGTCGGTCTGGGACTAGCAAGCCCGGATTTATGAGATGAAGAAGACCGATGATCCCGAGGCCCGAATGATCTCAGGTACACTCGATATTCTATCTCAACCTGTGTGTACCCTTTTTGATACTGGTGCATCGCATTCATTCATTTCCGAGTCATGTTTGAGTAGACTACGTCTGGGTAGTGCTACTAGTTGTGAGCCTTATGTCATTGGCTTACCTGATGGTAGACGAATTATCGGTAATCGTGAGATTCAGAATTGTCCGACTCAGTTTCATGGTCGTGTATGGCCAGCGGACCTAATCGTAGTAGATTTGCCGAGGGACGATGTCATCTTGGGTATTGATTGGATGGATCGTCATGATGCCATCATTAGTGTCCGTAAGCGTATGATCACTATCATTTCAGACGATGGGGTGGAATGTGTGTTTCAGGGAGGTAATCCCGGCTGTTCGGGTAAGGTCATTAATTTGATGAAAGCAGTGCGATTACTCGATCGAGGATGTGTTGGTTATTGGTGCTTCATGACCAAAACCGAGAAGTCATCAAGAATGTTGACGGATATTCCAGTAGTGAGGGAGTATGCCGACGTTTTTCCGGATGAGTTACGGTTTGCCTCCACAGAGAGATGTGGAATTCACGATTGAGTTGGAGCCTGGTACGTCTCCGATATCAAAGGCACCGTGCGGATGGCCCCGACCGAAATGCAGAATTAAAGAACCAACTTGAGGAGTTGTTCGAGAAGGGTTATATCCGACCGAGTGCGTCTCCGTGGGGAGCACCCGTGTTGTTTGTCAAGAAGAAGGATGGTTCATTTCGTTTGTGTATCGATTATCGGGAGTTGAACAGAGTGACAATCAAGAATAAGTATCCCTTACCCCGTATTGATGATCTTTTAGATCAACTTGTGGAGCTTGATATTTTCCAAGATCGACTTAAGATCTGGATATCATCGATTGGATTCGAGAGTCGGATATCGCGAGGACGGCGTTTCGAACACGCTATGGTCATTATGAGTTCGTAGTTATGCCGTTCGGGCTAACTAATGCACCTGCGGTATTCATGGAATTGATGAATCGGGTTTTCATCGACTTTTTGGATCAGTTTGTTGTTGTCTTCATCGACGATATTTTGATTTATTCTCGTAACCGAGAGGATCACGAGGTTCATCTTCATCAGGTTCTCGACGTGTTGAGACGAGAGCAACTTTTTGGAAAGTTTTCCAAGTGCGAGTTCTGGATGTCCGAAGTGACTTTTCTCGGACATGTAATTTCGTCAGACGGAGTTCGTGTCGACCCTCAGAAGACGGAGGCTATCCGAGACTGGTTATCTCCGAAGAATGTTAAGGAAATCCGAAGTTTTCTCGGATTAGCGGGCTATTATCGGCGATTTGTGGAGGGGTTTTCTAGGATCGCTCAACCCTTGACGAACCTTTTACGAAAGGATAAGAAATACACGTGGTCCGACGCGTGTCAGCAGAGTTTTGAGGAACTCAAGAGCCGATTAATGTCAGCACCTGTACTTTCCTTGCCGCAGGGACGGAGGATTTGTGGTTTATAGCGATGCGTCGGACGTGGTCTCGGATGTGTACTCATGCGAATGGGAAGGTTATTGCTTATGCTTCACGGCAATTGAGACCTTACGAGGTTAATTATCGACCCACGACACGGAGCTAGCAGTAGTGGTGTTCGCTTTGAAGATATGGCGTCATTATCTTTATGGCGTTACATCGATATTCACCGATCATAAGAGTTTAAAGTATATATTTACTCGAAGGAGTTAAATATGCGGCAGAGGCAGTGGTTGGAATTAATCAAAGATTATGATATCGAGATCCTTTACCACCGGGCAAGGCGAACGTTGTCGCCGACGCCTTGAGTCGCAAGTCCATTCGGAGCGGATGCTTGCTCGTCTAACAGATTCGAAGGAGCTTCAGCGGGAATTCCTTAGACCGAGATCGAGGTCCGGCTTCAGCGAGTTCAGGGACAACTTTGTATGTTAGAGATTTCATCGTCACTCGAGGAGGCAATCCGAGAGAATCGGAGTTCGACCCTTCATTGTTGCGCATCCGTGAGGATGTGACTCGAGGAAAGCCCACAGATTCGTAGTCCACGAGGATGGACTTTTGAGATTTAAGAATCGGTTGTGCGTACCGGCAAATGACGAGTTGAAAAACTCGATTTTGAAAGAAGCTCATGCTACCCCTTATTCTGTTCATCCGGGGTCCAGCAAGATGTACAAGGACTTGAGACAAAATTACTGGTGGAGTAATATGAAGCGAGAAGTCGCAGAATTTGTTTCGAGATGCTTAACCTGTCAACAAGTTAAGATTGAACATCAGCGGCCGGCGGGTATGCTGAAACCTCTTCCTATTCCCGAGTGGAAGTGGGAAGACATTTCTATGGATTTCATCACGAGTTTGCCGACGAGTCGTCGTGGCATGAATACGATCTGGGTGATCGTGGACCGCTTAACCAAATCAGCTCATTTCCTTGAGATCAAGGATACGTGGGGTCCCGAGAGACTGGCTCAGTTGTTCATCAAGGAGATAGTGAGACTGCACGGTACTCCTAAGAGTATCGTTTCCGATCGTGACGGACGATTTGTGTCTCATTTTTGGAAATCAGTTCATCGTGCTATGGGAACTCAGCTCAATCTCAGTACCGCCTTTCATCCTCAGTCCGACGGACAATCAGAGAGGACTATTCAGACATTAGAGGACATGTTGAGGGCATGCGTCCTCGATTGGAAGGACGATTGGGAAGCCCAACTACCATTGATCGAGTTCATGTATAATAATAGCTAGCATGCTTCCATTAAGATGGCACCTTACGAGGCCTTGTACGGTCGTCGTTGTCGATCTCCTTTGTGTTGGGATGACTTGTCAGAATCAATCGGCATCGAGCCCGATATGCTTATAGCAGCCCGGGAGAAGGTAGCTTTGATCAAGAGTCGTATGTTGACAGCTCAGTCGTGAAATCATATGCGTATAATCGTAAATCGACCACTAGAGTTCGAGACGGGTGACCACGTTTTGGTCAAGGTATCCCCGAGTCGAGGTATTTTCCGTTTCGGAAAACGGGGGAAGTTGAGTCCGAGATTTATTGGACCGTTTGAAATTTTGGATCGAGTAGGCGAGTTAGCTTATCGATTGGCTTTACCTCCGGCTTTGAGTCGAATTCATAATGTGTTTCACGTCTCTCAGTTGCGGAAATATGTTGCCGACCCGAGCCACGTACTTCAATTTGATAAAATCGAGATCGCAGATGATCATTCGTACGAGGAGCGTCCTGTACGAGTGTTGGAGCGGCGAATCAAACAGTTGAGGAACAAGACGATCCCTTTGGTCAAGATTCAGTGGTCCAGACACGGAGTCGAAGAGGCCACTTGGGAAACCGAGGAGAGTATGCGGGAGAGTCATCCCGAGTTGTTTGACCCTTAGTTTCGGGGACGAAACTATTTTTAAGGGGGGGAGTATGTAATACCCGGTTGTAATTCATTCATTTTCATTCAGTAATTATCAGTCTGTAATTGTCACTCAGTAACTCTCACTTGTTAATAATCACTCATCATTCTTGATTCATTCATTGGTGTTCACTGTTGGCATGTTGCAATCGTATATCAGTTACCGATCGGCATGTCATCTCCGTTAGAGACCGACGGGAGTATTATTATTTTCATCGTGATTGTTAGTCGTATACTGGGAGCATCATCTGTGGCTTGTGTTAGACTTGTTCATTTTCACATTCGTATGATATGTCAGATCACTCATCAGTCGTAGCGAGGAATCGGAGTTGTCGGATTTTTTTTCAAATTGGCCAGCATCGAGTTACGACCGTAAGGACTTTGGGTTACGGCCATAACAAGGGTTCGTGTTTCAGGCCATTTGGACGAAAGGGACTTATGGCCGTAAGGTCTTGTGATACGGCCGTAAGTTGAGCGGGTACGGCCGTAAGGCTGGCCGGTTACGGCCGTACGTGGTCCAGCAGGCCGCCCAGGCATTTTGGCCGAAGGCGAGTTACGGCCGTAAGGAGGGTTAGTTACGGCCGCAAGTGGTGTTCGTAAATTTTGGGTGTTGTCGACCAAGGGTGACTTACGGCCGTAAGGGTTGCGGCATACGGCCGTAAGTCGAGGAAGGTACGGCCGTAAGGCTTGGCGATTCTGGCCGTCTGCGGCAAGGTGCACAGTCGTTTTCGGCGAAGAGGGCTTACGCGTAAGTTTGGCGGATACGGCCGTATCATCCGATTACGGCCGTAAGGTGCGCGGTTCTGGCCGTAAGGGTGTCGACGGATGTTTTTGATTTAGGCGGGTTACGCCCGTAACTCAGGAGCGATTACGGCCGTAAGTCTGCCGGCGAGCTTTGGACGAAGCGAGTTACGGCCGTATGAGTTGGCGATTACGGCCGTAAGGCCGTTGACACAGGATGTTACGGCCGTAAGAGGGCCGAGTTACGGCCGTAACTTCCGCGATATTTAAGGACTTGGCCGGGTCATTTTTCCTCACTTCTTCATTTTTCCATCTTTATCCGAGAGAGAGGGTTGAGGGAGAGATTTTATCATCATCAATCACTTGAGTGTGCAATCTTCATCATCTTCATTCCTTTGGGAAGCTTGGATACTCGTTTTAACTCGTGTTCATCGGATCGAAGTGGTTGGATCTTCAAGAGGTAATTTCTTCAACACCTTGGACTTCGATTTTGTGTTGAGATATGATGTTTTTGGACGTTATAATCATGTTATATGAAGGGATATGTATATGATTATGAGTTTGTATAAGGATTCATTGGATTATTGAGGGATTATTCAAGAATACTTTGAATATCGAGTTGGATTTGGGGATTTTCGATTAATTGTTGTTATAATCACGTTTTTGGATATTCATAACGGATTATTGATCGTATTGGAGATGTTTTGTTGATTTGAAACACTTCTTGGGGATTTGAAGTTGGTATTGTTGAGGTTTAGTTGTAATCAATCGAAGTTGGCCTCAAAGTGTTCGATTTAATGCCCCCAATGAACTTGGTTTAATCGTATCGACGTCTTGAGTTCGTTATATTCGTGTTTAATTCGTTTATTGATCGGATTGTTGGTAATTGTATTGAATTAAGGTTGTTCGAGCGACCGACACTTCATTTAGGACATTTGTTCGTGGAAGGACTTTCTTCATCGGTATTGTGTAAGTTGATTCTTACTCGGTTAAAAGGATATTCATTCCTTTTGTTGTTGATCATTCATAATCATAACTCATTCATCATTGTATTAATCATATTGAGACTTGTAATTGTCGAATAATCACTTCATTAATAAGGAACGGCGGTTCCAATCATTTCATTGAAACTACCAATCACTTCATTATCACTTTCATCTCGGTAAGTCATTCTTGACGTTGTCGGATTATTATTATTCATTGATATTCATTATGGTCATTCTCGTTCATATGACCTTCTGGGTTCATATTGCGTGGCCGGGTGCGGATGTGTGGAATTTTTAGTCAGGCACATGATGGCCATGTATTGGGAGTGATACATTGGACTTTGCACACGGTAACGTTTACCTCCGTGAGACTAATTAGGTACAAGGACGGGTGTGTCCGGTCATCCGTCTTGTACACTTGCACAGAACACTACGGGCGTACTATGGTACTCCTCTTCAGCGTAATTCATAATTAAGGATATTTCATAACTCAGTTAATTCATGATTGTGTAATTTCAACCCTTGAGGATTGTTGTTCTGTATAACTGACCCCGTTTGGGGATATTGTTTTTCAGGTCATGGCAAGGCAAAGGCGCAGGGAGAGCACGTTGACGGCGGGGAGTCCCAGTGATACTAGAAGGGGGCCCCAGTTCTTTCAGTCCTTTATTCAGTCATTCATGTTTTCTTTATTTATTCCGCTGCAGACATTCCGTTCGAATACTCATTTCATTCAGTGTCGTGTATTTTATCGTCACATAAGATACACATGTATTCTATATTATCCTGGGTGTGTTGTATGAAACTCCTAATCGGAGTAATTGATGTTATAATATGGTTCGGTACTACATTTACCCTGTGTAATTCATCCTTTTTCATTCGCCTGGTGGGTCCCAGTCGGGGGTCCACGGCACTGTAATATCCGCCTAGTTTGGGGTGTTACAAATACGATCATAAGTCTTTGGCCAAAGCATTCTAATCTAGTCGTATTGGATACACTAGTAATCGGTCGGTCTTGATTTGTATTAACACATGTATAGTGTCTAGTCAACAGTAGGGTTTGACTTTACCGTGACCCGAAGACTTGATCGGGACATCTGATGAAGGGTCTATACGTATATGGTATTCACGACATAATGGTTCTGGAATGATCCCATCATTCGTTCTCAGTCGGGGTTTACAGTGCGGCCCGCTAGGCTGGCTAAGTGCTGCCCGCACTCATTGGTTCCTACCAATTCCGGCTGAGACGAACCTACAGATTCGCGCATCAGGATCGTTGATGGATAAATATGAATTTATCATCTCTCTATTAATATCAGATATTGGATATCTAATTATGATTTATTGGATAAATCAAATAGCGGTCTTATGAATTGAAATTAAATTACTGGGTAATTAATTTAATTCATAAATAATATTTCTTAGAGAAATGTATTTGTATTTTATATAATTAATTGAATTAATTAATTAGTATAAATATATTGGAAATAAAATGGAGTGTATTTAATGGATTCGTTTGACGAACGTCCGGTACACGAGCCGAGTGACTCGGCCCGTTTCTTAGAAACTTCCTTATGGCCGCCCCCCCTCTCCTCTCTCCACATGGGTTGTCCTTTTTGTTGTTGGTGGATGGTGATATTTTTCCACATGGTGCCATAGTTTAAGATGTGAAAATATATTTTTATATCTTATCTTATCACATGTGAGGTGTATAAGAGTTGGTTTTTCAACACCACTTTGACTAACACACCTTATCATTCGGCAGAACCAAAGAGAGAGGGGGAGAGATTTTTCTTCAACAAATTCTTCATCTTTGAGGTGGAAGAAAAGAAAGAAAAACAATAGAGAAAAATTCCTACGAGTTTCCCTAGTCGTGTTCTTGATAGAACGGAGTTGATTTTTCCGATCAAGTTCCGATGCGTGTGAAGTAGAGACATCGTGCTTTCGGTGTTTGCGATGAAAGGATTTCGTGCTCGTGTTCAGATTCATGATCATCATAAAAATTACGAAGATATTATCAAAGGCTTCAAAGGTATGGGACTTTAATCCTTTGTCTTCGTCAATTTATTTTTCATATATACGTTACTTGATCGATCCTGTTTGGGATTCTTTATTGAGCTTTATTATTCCACTAGGCACTCATTTTCTGTATCCGAAATCCCAACAGCATGAGCCTCCGACATAATGCCCTGCCTCAATTCCAAGTCATTCGGAACACACAAACGACCTTAAAATTGTTGCGAAATTTGGTAAGTGCAAGTGTACTCTATCGTGAACAATTAATAAAGTAGTGAGTAGAATATCATTCCCACGGGGACTAACGTACTAAGTGTCACACCCCCACACCAAGGTTCGACGAGAATGCGACAGTTAACGTAATAAATAATGTTTGTGATATTACATTCCAGTAAAGCATACATATGCCAGATCTCAGCCCGGTGAACTATGACTGGTTATTCCATAGAAAAGAAATATTCAAGAGTACAGCGGAATTATTACATCAAGTGCAAAAGAGTACATCGGAAACCAAAATACATTTTGACAGAGGAATAAAAAGAAGCGTTAAAGCGGCATCCTAATTCCTACGTTTGGCAATACTTTGAGGACAGTCTTCAGTGCTCGTCAGCATATGTCTCTTCTTCTTCTTGGTTCTCTTCATCTAATGGAGTTTTAGAAAAACAATTAAAAATGGGGTGAGAATAATGGATTCTCAGTGAGTTGTGGTTTGATATTTAATGAGTTTATTAGTTAATAAACATTATGTTTCTCCCACTTTTGAAAAATAGTGTTGTTTAAAAATTGGTGCAAGTTTTCAAGAAGAATATTATGAATTATGACATGAATGTACAGTCAATATCCGTAGATTGCGGTTGAGTATGAAGAATGTACGGCACCGAGCGCCCAATGAGTATTTAGCTTTGGGAGATCGTCTACATGACTAATCCCTTAGCCTCCTTATAACGTCTTAGACCGTTATCAGTGTTTGACCTTTGACTATCTCCACGACCTTTGGTTTGATAACCGTAGCCTTGGGCGTTTGTCGGACCGTCACTATAACATTGGCCTTTGAGCTTTATCGCTCTCACGCTTGGCGACGTGCTGCCTTATCTCTTATCTGGTCTCGATATGTCCTTAGCTTGGGTCTATGCCCAGATCATATCATAATCGCGACTATACCCGAATTCTACGACCCAGTCACCTTAGGATCACTCCGTCCTTTGGCTTAAAGGGAGTAGGATACGACGGTAGCTTTTCCTAGAACCGCAGCCACGCTGCTCGATTCATGACTTAGACTAACCGTCCCTCATGCATATAAATAGAAAAGGGACTCTAGAGGTACTTGTACGGACTCTAGCGGTGGCTCCCGCCCGAAAGTCATAGCACTTAGCTCCGCACAGCACTTACTCCCGATTTCTATTGAATAACGATTATTGTCGTGATTAACAACGATTATACATATTATAAGATATCAATATGATTATTTGATAGTAAATGGACTTATATAAACTTGAGGAATTAGTTCAACTGGTTGATGATTAGATTGCTATTGTGCGAGTCTTAGCATAATCTTATAATAAACTCATAATCTTGAATAGTTCGGTACGGAATATTTATACGTCCGAAAATTATGTACTTTATTGTGAAAAGTCCGTTATGATGTGAGTATTGAAGGTTAGAAGTTGCATGATAGTTTCACCTTTCGGAAATTACAATTCTGCCTTTCCGTCTTTTAGGTACTATCATTATTATTTTTACTATAATTGTATGAATTTGGATAATTCGGCACGGATTGATTATACGTCCAAAAATTATGAACTTTATTGCGAAAAGTCCGTTATGATATGAGGATTGAAGGTAAGAAATTGCATGAAAGTTTTATCTTTTGCAATTATAATTCTGCCCTTCTGTCTTTTAAGTACTATCATTATTTTTACTAAAATATTATAAATTTGATTAAGTCGGGATGGTTTGATTGTATGTCCGAAAATTATGAACTTTATGGCGAAAATTACGTTATAATATAAGATTTTGAGATCAGAAGTTACATGGAGGTTTTTCTTTCCATAAATTACAATTCTACCCTTTCAAAATTATAGTACTATTATTATTATTATTTTTATTTAGTTTTGTCTTATAATTTTGATTAATTCGTTTGGATTCATTTAAACTCCGAAAATTATGAATCTAGTTGCGATTTGAACCTTATGACTTGTACTTTTGGATTACGTTCAGTTTTAATTTTTGTTTAGTCTATTAGAAATTATAATCTTACCCCTTCATTTTGCCTTAATTGGGATTTTAGTATTCTTGCCATATCTTTTTCGTTTCTTGTCGGATTGACCTCAAATTTTTGGGGTAAGCTCTTTATATTATTATGAGTCCAGAGAGTTTAACTTTTCTGGAAATTTTATTTTGAAAACAAAAATTTTCTGTAAATTACAGTTTTAGCCCCGAATTCTTGAAATTTATATTTTTGCCCCGATTTTCTATTTTAATAAATTCCGATTTAGGTAAATTTTATAGAGAACTTATTTTTTATATATTAAGACTTACTTTCAGGGTATAAGGCTAGAATTATGGATTTTAGCAATTTTACCCCAAAATTCATCTTAATTAAACTGTTTTAGTTATCCTTCGAATTTAGGTTCGAATTATCAAATCTTCTGGTGACTAATTATCATCTTACCATAGCCCAGTATATATTTATATATTTTTGGAGTTTTAATAACCAAATGTCATATTTGCCATATTCAACCAAAATTTCCACCCATGAATTAATTTACACATATAATCAAAATATGACAAACTAAAATTCAACAATTACAAAGATCATTACATGCATGGTAATGAATGTCATTTTAATAAAGTATAGCTAACTAAAGTCATAATACTTGTATGCACCATATATATTTATCTTGTAATAATTTTGATTAAGAGAAAAGAAATAAATAATTTTTACCCACCTCGATTTCTTGCCGGAAGTAATTGGTTCTAGGTCTCGAAAGTTGAAGACGATCCTCCCCTTCACCACTACTAGGTTCGGCCGAAACATGCATTCCATGCTGTATATGTTGTTTGCATGTTTAGATATTTGAGTTAGATTAGAAGGATTTGGATGATAACTAATATATTGAAGTATAAGAAATGAGATTATCTATTCTCTTGTTGAATTTTTCCCTTACTCCTTCTTCTCCCTTGGCTCGGCCCTCTCTCCCTCTCTCTCTCTAATTTTCAGATTTTGCTTTGCATGTGAAATAAAGTGATAGTGGTGTATATTTTAAGTGTTTTAAAAAAGGTGGTCAATGCATGGGAAAAGGGAGCACAAGACACAAGGTTATGTCTTGAATAAGGAGGACATGAAGACTCTAAATGTCTCCCCCTCTCCACTTGGCTGCCCATTTTTTTTTGTGTGTGTGTGTTGTATATATATATATATATATATTGTATTTTAAGTGTGTAGAATGTTAATATAATTAGTTGGGTATTTGTTTAATTGTAAATGGATTAAGTAGTTGGGTTGGGCCTTCAACTATAAATTCAAGACTTAGAAATTTTATAAAGTTGAGTTTGAGACTATTAGTGAGTTTATATTGGTAAATGTTGGTACACATAGCCTATTAGGTGAACCAGTATTCTACTTTAACTTTCAATTAATCTATTATTTACGAAACAATCAAGTAAAATAAAATGAAACTAGATGTAGATTATATTAATGTTATTAAAATACATCATGATATAATAAACCGTACATGTAGTGAGCTATCGAATTTTAGGGGGTTCTACACTAAGTACCAATTTTACGGTCTCCTACCAGTATTATTTGAATAATCGAATTGGTATAATGAGATAAAAAAATTGTCTAATTAACAAATTACTAATAAGCTAACAACTAAATAAAATAGCTCAATTTAAATAGGGTAAAAATCAAATGAGAAGAATTAGGGTTGTGTTTCCACCATGATTTATATGATGTGATTGTTTATGTGTTATGTTCTAACATTCTAATTCAACTGATTGAAAGTGGAGAATCCCTAAAATAATCTAAAGCCTCTTCCGATGGTCAATAGAAAATACTACTAATTATCAACTCAATATATCCCTTATATGAATTAGTAACTCAATAGCTAATCCGGCACAGTGGTTCCTCGACAGAAACAATGCTTCACAATTCCTACGAGTATATTCCTATCTCATAGAACAATTATGATTTTCCTCACCAGTTTCACGCTTAAATCTCTTCTTCTGAGTAAATAAAAGCGTTAAAGACAATTCAACTATTGGCCAGGTAATTCAAAGCATTAAAATCAATGAGTAAAATCCAATCCTGTTGAACAGATGATAAGAAACAAAAAATATATGAAATCACATCTTCAAAATCTAGGTTTCATCACAACCCTAAAATAATAGTTTAGCCAAACATAATAGTAACAGAATTAATCATCAAAATCAAAGACATAAGTATAGATGAATCTTCACAATAAATAGGCAATTCCTCGCGTCTTCTGAGGTGTTCTTCACTTCGTTGGAATTTTGCCTTCTCCCCAAAATGATGATTAGCTTGTGGTTGTCTCCACTTTTATAACCTCCCCTCTGACCCAAAATGTGTCCCCAAAAACGTTTCTCCAATCCATGCAAAAATGGTCGAAGTTTTAGAGTTGCATTAGGGTTTCGCCGCCTAGGGCCGCGGGCCCCGGATAAGTGTGCCGCGGCCCCAATCACATGATCGCCCAGTTTTGGGCCATCCATCAGCATGGGCCACGGCCCTGAGGTGTCTGTGCCTCGGCCCTCGGTACAGCTCGTTCCAGCTTGCTGCATGTTGAGTCTGCGACGCGGCCCGACTTCGTGTGACGCGGCCCTTCACTAAAAATTGGCGTTTTCCACCGGTTTGACTGATTTTAGCTGCACTATATCTTAAACCTTCAAATAAACAAAAACTCCATCATATTTTTATCAGTAATGATTAAATTGTGCCAAATAACTAGAAATAAATCGTGTTTAATATGCACAAAATAATGTTCAATAAATACCCCCAAACTTAACTCTTTGCTTGTCCTCAAGCAAAATAACTCCAAGTACAATAAAAAGTATCGTGGAAAATTGTGCAAATTCATATCGCTCAATTTGTGCTAACCTGAAAATCTCAAAGAATAATCCGAATATCCGTACTAGCGAGTCACCTCATGGATTTTGATATTAAAACAATGATTTCTCAAAGTACCATTTGTCATGCTAGTCTCGGCTCATGAAAGTATCCAAGGCTCGAAGATCAACAGACTTGAAAAAGGCTGACCGACAAAATGAATGGTGCAAGAGATGGAGGATATAATACGCTAAATCGCCTAGTCTCACAGCCTCGTGACATATCCACATGAAATGCAGCGTAACACATAATATTTCCATGATGGCATTCCCCGGACAGCAATCCATCTTTATTTAATCACTATTATTATGGTTTTAGGAGCGACGAGTTAACCACTAGGTTTCAACTCCCGGAATGTTTCATCGGAAGAGTCCTAGGGTGGAGTTCCATACTCATGTGTTGGGAGACCGTTTGACGTAAAAGACACTCATGGGGCTCATGAATGCTCCTAGTTACTAAGTCTCCCTCCACAGCGGAGTAAAAACACGAGGCTTTACTTTTATTTGGTTTTAGGCAAGACGAGTTAACCACTCGGTTTCAACTCCCGAAATGTTTCATTGGAAGAGTCCTAGGGTGGATTTCCATACTCATGTTTTGGGAAACCGTTTGACGTAAAAGACACTCATGGGGCTCATGAATGCTCCTAGTTACTAAGTCTCCCTCCACAGTGGAGTAAAAACTCTTTTTTTTGAGGAATTCAAACTGTCCGGAAAAATGCACTATCATCAAAATTCAATTATTGCTTACAAGCCCAATGTCACTAGACAACTAGCAGGGTGAACAATGCAACCAAAAATATATACGGTGGCTCGATTAATGCAAACACTTCAAACAAGTCTATCTCATTTCCTGAATGTCAAGGCTTCCACAATGGCGCAAAAATCAACACTAAAATGAGTACTCGAGTATAAAATAACATAAGGTGAACTCAACTAGAATTATCCATTTATTCAAATAGATTTCAGTTACATGTATTCAGTCTTATGAATGATTGCACAACATACTCACGAAACACTAAAACTATCTATAATATAAATGAAGACAAGCATATAACAAATGAAGTCAAACACAACCTAAAAAATAAACACACGCAAGCAAAACAAACTAACTCCCCCCCAAACTTAAGATGTACATTGACCTCAATGGACAAAAATAAAATACATAGTATATAACAGGTCAAGTACTCCCCTGAATAAGTGACAGTTCAGGTCCTAGTGTCAGCCTCGTCGGGTGAAGTAGGTGGCGTAGGTGGCATGGTCGGAGGTATGAAGGGCCCGTCTGGGTGGAGGATATGGCCAGTCCACACCGCCAGATACTCTTGATGATACGCGTCCCGTGCAGCCACTCGCCTATCAGCACGGCGATTGGCCCGGCGGATCTGCTGGCGCATCTCACGGCGCACAGCCTCAATTACACTGTCCCGCTCTGCCCGTATCTCCTGTCTCAGACCGTCAAACATCATCTGCAAGGTGTGATCTCCCGCTGCGGGGGGTGGAACGGAATCTGTCTGATCTTCTATATCAGTCGCTTGGTCATCAACAATAAGTAGAGGCTCCGAGATATTCTGGATAGGAGGGGAGTGCTCAAGTGGCTGATCCAAAACAAATCCTCATCCTCGCGGGTGTGCTCGTGCGCCACCCCACTGGTCGAAATGAGATATGATGCGATGATCTACAGGACCCTGGGGCGCAATGGTCGGCTCATCATCCGACCAGACAACACCCGACTGGCGGCATAAAGCGCAGATCAAATAGGGGTGCTTCAGTCCCATGTTGGCGCCCCCCCTGATGCACTGTAGAATGGACCGGGCGAGACGTGGGGCTAAATCAAATCTGAGATTGGAGGTGATGGCATAAAATAGTCGGGCGCGAGGTAGTAGGACTGAGCGTATCTGCAAGGTAGGGTATACCCTCGAGCATATGAAGTATAACCAGGCTCTAGCTAGCCGACTGAGGCATGAGCTTTTGAAGAAATAAGCTTCGGAGCCCGGAACACGTGTCTCCCAAATAGAATCTGGCTGAGTCGGTGCTTCTATTAAAACCTCCCTCGTGAGGTTACCCATCGCCGTCATGTACGCCGATTCGTTGACCTCTGGTAACTTTTACAAGCGTCGATTCGCAGCCATGGAAAAATCAACCATCTGACCGCGGAAAGTAAC
The DNA here is from genome assembly GCA_033398695.1 of Orobanche coerulescens. NCBI lineage: Eukaryota > Viridiplantae > Streptophyta > Magnoliopsida > Lamiales > Orobanchaceae > Orobanche > Orobanche coerulescens. Next base: position 139,230,185 of record CM065804.1, read on the forward strand.
CTCTGTATGAATATTCGGTATCCCTAGCATTGGTCTGCCACGCACGTGGTATTGCAAAGCGTGAGTATAGAATTCGTGCACTGTGGATGTAACGGCTGGTTCGGGCTGTGCGGCAAATCGTGTCCAGCCCATCTCAGTGATCATTTGTAATAACTCGCCATCTTGAGGGGCAGGAGTAAATCCCCTCTTAGGCATAATAATTCTCGGGCGAATCCTCTTGGTGAATAATCGGTGAGCCTCCGGGTCAGTGAAATGATGGAATTGCCCCTCGGCGGGGACTTGAGAGGGTTGACCTCTTGAAGGAGATGATCGAGTCGCAGCGCGGGCCGACTTTGACTTTCTTGTACGAGCCATCACGGGTTCTTATAGTAAAAAAATCTGAAATCAGCCGAGGAAAAGGCAGAACAAGACACGAACCGCTAACTTATAGAATATGATAAACATATAAGCGAACATCGCGATAAAGTCCCTACTCTCATACAAGAAAAATGATGTGAAAATTAACCCAATATAAGCATTATGATCAGGGGAATACACTACTCAATTAATCTTTTCGCAGCATAAGATTGACGATGCGTGTTCACAAACAACTCACTTGAGCATTGCCCCGAACACTTGGCGGGCATAAACACAAGCCAAGAGAAACAAAAATCTTGGTGAGTTTATTTACCAACAACAATTTCTCGCACTAATTCACGACAAAACGCGCACCATAATCAACTTCAACTGAGATTCGTAATATATTTCGATCATAATTTCGCTAGAAATCATAGGATATGCAAATTAATCAAACAAAGGGAGAAGACTTACCCAATTCTCAATCCTTGAAATAACTTCAGAAAATATAACTTAAAAAGCATGGATTACCTGGATTTGGATAGTTGAGAATCAAAGATGAAAGATAGGAAGAAGAACCGATTTGAAAGGGGAACCTGCCTCTCGACCGAATGATATCCTTCACGGTGCGTCAGTTTAAAACCCTTCAGCAGGGCCGCGGCACGTAGTAAGTGTGTTGCGGCCCGCGGTACAGAATAAAGGCATTCGGGTTGAGTCTAGGTGCGTGCTGCGGCCCGGAGTTTGTGTGTCGCGGCCTGTAGTACAGAAAATAAGACCCTTGAGTTGAGTCTATGCGCACCGCGGCCCATAATTCACATGCCGCGGCCCTAGCTGGGAGATAGCCCTAGAACAATTTCTGCAGCAAATTCTTCAACTGTATCCAAACAAACAAGTGAGAACAACACAATATGTCGAAAATACCGAAAAACTAGACTACTATTATTGTAAAACCCCCTAAATTCGATGGCTTATCACATGTACAATGTACTAAATCATGATGTACTCTAATAATAATTGTTTATAATCTACATCTAGTCTCATTTTATTTTACTTATTTATTTCGTAAATTATTTTATGAATCAAATAATAAATTAATTAAAATTTAAAGTGGGAACATAAATTCCTAATGGGCCATGTGTATCAATACTTACACATGAACACACTATAAGACTCAAGCCCAACTTAATAAAATTCCTAAGGCTTGAAATTACACTTCAAAACCCAACTAATCAAGTCAACTACAACAATAACTATAACAAATAAAATAATATATATATATATATAAACACTAAATGGGGCGGCCAAGATGGGTAGAAAAGAGGGGAACCAACAATTTTCTAGAACCCATGTCCCCCATGCAAGAGACCTCACTTACACCTTCAATTCTCAAGCCCTCATGTATCTCACCTATAAATACCACCACCCAACCCTTAGCCTCATTTTACACCTCCTACACAACCAAAAAAAAAAAAAAAAAAAATCTGCACCATAGTTAGAGAGAGAGAGGGCCAAAAAAATTGAGAAGAAGGAGGAAGAAGGAGTTCAACAAGGTTCAAGTAAACTGGTAACCTTCCCTCCCCTAATCTCTTCTATAATATGTGCCTTATAAAATCTCTATATACTAACATAATTCTAACAACATTCAAACTAAATACTCATCTTGGGGTGTATGGTGATTGGCCGAACCATGTAGTGCAATAGAGGAGGTCGTTCTTCCACTTCTGAAACTTAGAACCGACGAAATCCGGCTAAATCGAGGTGGATGAAAACTCTTTCAAAAACCCTTGAAAAATAATGATGATTCCTACTTACCTTGTGATGCATGTTATAATCTGAACTATTTTGATACCGTGATAATATGATTATGTCATATACATCACGATAAAGGTGCATGTGTTATAATATTGTGTATAGTTTAAGATTTTACGTTTTTCTTAAACTTAATCCCTAAATATTATGAAAAATATGGAAGCATACTTAAATCTAGAATTTCTCGTGTAATTGTATGTTTTATGGATGTGTGTTAAGGTTATAATAACATGCAATACGATTTATTGAATTTAAATGTCATCCGATTTGGTAGTCGGATCCCGATTATATGATAAGTTGAAGATCTCATGACTTCTTTGTATTTTTTTTTTGTAAACTTGCCATGAATCTGGAAAATTGTGTTACATGACTAAGAAATGATATGTGGATAATTTACTTGTGGCCAAAACGGTACCTTAATCAAGTATACGGAACTTCAGGTATAAAACGTAAAAAAAATTTAGGTTGGGGACCAAACTGAACATTTACAAAAAATAAAACATTCTGGACCTTGTACAGTACATATTATATCATGTATGAGCTGTTCATAAATGTTCAAGTGATTCGGAGTTCGATATCCAAACTTATTAGTCATATTGCAATTGAAACAACTTTGGGGTCAAAATGCAAGAAAACAGAAATTCTGGGTCAAGTCCGAATTTTTCTGCAATTCTTACAAATCTGGAATTTCAGGTTCATCACGAGTCATCTCGTGAAATTTCATTAAATTCTGAGTTAAATTCATAGCTCTATAAGCCTCGGAACGATTTTCTTAAGTTTTGGGGCGATATCGTAATTTCTGAAAATTTTAGTCCCGAAACTGGAAATTCCAAATATTTCCTTAAATATGGAGTCGAAGAAGTATTTTTGACTTCCTCATAAATTTTCATGACCATCCGATTTCGTTTCATATTCCAAACGCTTAGGCTTGAACCTAAGGGTAAAACGTCCTTTCAACCTATCCCAGAAAGTCTTCGTTTTCATTTCGTCAAACCTACTAATTTAATATATCTGATCTGAACTCCTCAAACCATTAATAAAATATTGGGAATATTTTCAAAACTAAGTACAAGTCCTTTTTTTATCGTGCCATAAGTATAAACAATCCATATTTCATACTTAATCAAAGACGCCATTAACCCCACTAACCGAATGTATGAGTATTCTCGCTTCAATACGTCTAACTGATAATTGTGACTGTCCGGGAACTAAGTGCTATACAAACAAAGTGCCACGGACGGGTCCGCCTCTAACTCGATTGGGACAAAGTGCCACGTCGGCGGACGGGGGCCACCTGTTGAACTCATACGAAACAGAGAGCCGACCTTCAATCTGGGGGCCACCTCTTGAGCTGTAGGAGCCACCTCTAGAGTCCCTAAATTGTGTCAGGGACGGTTAGGCCGAGTCTTGAATCGAGCAGCATGGATGCGGTTCATGAACAAGACTACCGTCGTATCTTATTCCCTTGAAGCCAAAGGACGGAGTGTTCCTGAGGTGACTGGGTCGTAGACTTAGGGTATAATCGCGATTATGGTGTGATCCAGGTGTAAACCCAAGCTAAGGACATACCGAGTCCAGATAAGAAATAAGGAAGTACGTCACCAAGCGTGAGAGCGTTAAGCTCAAAGGCCAAAGTTATAGTGACGGTCCGACAAACGCCCAAGGCTACGGTCAATAAACCAAAGGTCGTGGCATTGGTCAAAGGTCAAACACTGATAATGGTCTAAGACGTTATAAGGAGGCCAAGGGACTTAGTCAAATAGACAACCTCCCAAAGCTAAATATTGACTAGGCGTTCGACGCCACATATTGTTATACTTAATAGCAATCTACGGAGATTGACTGTACACCCATACCATAATTCATTGCATTTCTTGAAAACTTGTGCCAACCATAAACAATAATATTTTCAAAAGTGGGAGTAATAATATTATATTTCAAAATAGTTATAAATTTGGAAAATACTCAAACCCACTCACTGAGAATCCATTATTCTCACCCCATTTTGTATTATTTTCTAAAACCCCACTAGATGAAGAGAATCAAGAGGAAGAAGAGATAGATGCTGACAACCATTGAAGACCGTCGTCGAAGAATTGCCAAGACATAGGAATTATGATGTTAGAATAAATGTTTCTTTTTATTCCTGTGTCAATGTATTCTGATTTCCGATGTACCCTTTTGCACTTGATGTAATCATTCCACTATACTCATGAATATTTCTTCTATCGTATAACCAGTCTTAGTTTACCGGGCTAAGATCTGGCACTTGTATGCTTTACTGGAAATTTATTACGTTAACTATCGCGTTCTCGTACAACCCCGGTGTGGGGGCGTGATAATTATGGAACAAAAATATAAAAAGAACAAAGAAAAATAAAAACTACTACTACTGCTCGGGTTGCCTCCCGAGAGCGCTAAGTTTATCGTCTTCAGTCGGACCCTGCCAGAATTTAATCAGTAGCGGATAGGGTGATTGTGGACTTTTGCGCATCCATCGGATCACCATTGTATATTTTCAAACACTGGCCATTGACCTTGAATTTGCGTTTCTCGCATTCTACTTCCACTGCGCCGTGAGGAAACACTTGAACCACAGTGAAAGGCCCCGACCATCGTGAACGTAATTTTCTGGGAAACAACCGCAAGCGAGAATTGAATAATAAAACCTTTTGACCCGGAACCAACTCTCAATATATAATGTGCTTATCATGCCCCTCATTGGTTCTCTCCTCATAGAGTTTAGCATTCTCGTAGGCACCATGAGTCGGTGTTGTATATGTGCCCACCAAAAGATATTCTAGCGGGTCGCTTAGCTGATTTTCGTCAAACCATTCATTTGCAAATATTCGGGCCTCGTCAAGTTGAAAACATGTATCGTCCGTATGAGGGTGCTTCATAGCACGAAAGACATCAATTGTAACTTGCTCTTCTTGAACCCGCAAAATCAGCTGCCCTTTTTCCACGTCAACTAGAGTTCTGCCAGTCGCTAAAAATGGTCTTCCCGATATAATTGGGATGTCATGATCTTCCTCCATATCTAAAACAACAAAGTCCACTGGGAAGATGAATTTTTCGACCTTAACCAAGACATCCTCAATTACACCCCGCGGATATTTAATCGAGCGATCGGCTAGTTGCAATGATATGGTAGTGGCGTAGCCTCCCCTAAACTTAATTTTCTGAAAACAGGTAGAGGCATAAGATTAATACTTGCACCAAGATCACACAAAGATTTTTCAAAATAAGAATATCCAATGGTGCAAGGTATTGTAAAACTCCCTGGATCTTTTAATTTCGGCGGAAGCTTTTTCTCCAGGATCACGCTATATCTTCAGTGAGTGCCATAGTTTTGAATTCTTCGAGCTTTCTCTTATTAAATAATATGTATTTCATGAATTTTACATAGCTTAGCATTTGTTGCAAGGCGTCCGCAAATGGAAGATTTGTATGCATCTTCTTAAAGACATCCAAAAATTTGGAGAATTATTTTTCCAACTTCTGCTTTTTCAATCGCTGTGGAAATGGGGTTGGTGACAAAGAAATGGGAGATTTTCTGGCTGCAAGTGTCGAATTTTTTCAATGATGCTTGGTTAGTCGACGTGGTTCCTTCTTCGATCATTTCTTCTTCATGAATAATTGAGTTCGGGCAAGGTTTCGGGCAAGGTTTCGATGGTTCCGATAATTCTTTTCCACTCTTTAGGGTAATCGCTTGCACATTCTCTTTTGGATTAGTTTTGGTGGAGCTTGGCAAGCTACCTTGCGTTCTTTCACTCAACATATTTGCAATTTGACCCACTTGCACTTCCAAATTTCGAATAGAAGCCAAATGGTTTTGCAGCGTCAAGTCCGTGCGAGTCATGAACTGGTTCGTGTTTTGTGCCATTTGAGCTAATGCATCCTCCAATGAAACCTTAGGTGCTTGCGGAGCCTGCTGTGGTGGTAAGCTGTTTTGTGGCTGCGGGGGCTTATTCAGGCTCTGACCATTCCTCCAAGAGAAATTTGGATGATTTCGCCACCCTTGATTGTATGCGTTCGAATAAGGATTATTTTGACGAGTCGCATTGCCAACAAACTATGCTTCCTCCTGATGGGACTGATCAAATGGATTTCTAGCTTGACATTCAACACTCGGATGAGGACCACTGCACCAATTGCAAGTTTCAATCTTAGAAGAAGAGTGTGAAAAAGCCTGCAGCTGCTTAGTTAAATTGGCGACTTGGGCTGTTAAGGTAGAAATCGGGTCATTGTCATTGATCTCCATAACCCTCTTCGGATTTATCTGCTCGGAAGGCCATTGGTAGGCATTTGCAGCCATAGTCTCCAATAATGCATAAGCATCCTCCATAGATTTTCCCATTAATGCCCCACCGGCGGCGGTATCAACTAATGTGCGCGTAGAACCACTCAAACCATTGTAAAACGTCTGTATTTGCAGCCAGTTAGGTAGACCACGATAAGGGCATCGCCTGAGTCAATCTTTATATCTCTCTCACGCTTCGTGTAGAGTTTCCATATCATGATGTGCAAATGTGGTAATCTCATTGCGAAGCCGAGCTGTTTTCACCGGTGGGAAGAATTTAGACAGAAAAGTTTGTGCTAACTCGGCCCAAGTAGTAATGGATCCCGATGGAAGAGCATTGAGCCAAAATTTTGCTTTATCCCTCAGAGAGAAAGGGAAAAACCGAAGTCTAATAGCATCATTACTAGCACCATTATGCTTAAACGTATCGCAAATTTCCAAAAATGTAGTGATATGAGCATTGGGATCTTCATTGGGCATGCCGCAGAACTGATTAGCTTGAACCATCTGAATTATTGCTGGCTTAATCGCGAAGGTATTTGCTTGAATGATCGGGCGACGGATACCCGAAAGGTTCTCATTAACTTGCGGAAGTGCAAAGTCGCGAAGAGCTCTGGTATTTGCAATTGATCTTGATTGTTGTCCTAAATTTCCTCTGCGTCTGCCATGGCTTGGCTTTGTGCACTAGAAATTTATATTTTCTCAGAACGAACTCTTCGACAAGTGCGTTCAATCTCAGGGTCGAAAGCAATTAAATCCTTCATGCACTAAGACACTACCTTAAAGAAACCCAAACAAAGAAAACTTTAACTAAAAGATTAACGAAAATAAAATTCAAACTAATACTAGAAAAGCCACAATTGAAATTAGTAAAAGCAATTAGTTCTCCGACAACGTGTAACACCTCCAAGTTATTCAGGGTATATTACAGCGCCGTGAACCCCACCGTGGGACCCACAAGGCTAATCATACGCGAAACTATAAAACTTGACCGAGAAGGTCCAAATACAATGAAATGAAAGACGATACAAAGGGTATTCAAACCATGTCCAATGTATCCAAATACATCACAGTACAAAATCAAAACCTCGGCAACACAGGCCGGAACATCAAGGAAGACTGAAAACAAACAATACTCGAGTATTCAATAACCATTCCAGTACAACAACACTGAATGGAGGAACACAAAACATATCCGGAGATAAAATACAGTATCACGCTTGCCCATCATCTTTGTGCCGACCCGGTACCTACCTATCAGCTCTCCTGGATCTTAAAATACATAAAAAGTATTTCCCCCATAAAGGGATTAGCCGTCGAATAGCTAGTGCAAGTATATAAAATATGAAACACAATACTCCTCGACAATAAAGTAAAGGTAACCGTCAATTCATCAATTCAAGACTAGTATTCCAGAATTACTAAATCTCATATCATCACAACAATGCATATATGATCAACCGTGGAACTGCACCAGAGGCTACGGAACCCTCAGGGGACCCGTCGGCCCACCCCAGAGTGGTTAACCCAAATTATCCGTGGAATCGCACCAGAGGCTACGAAACCCTCAAGGGACCTGTCGGCCCGCCCCAGAGTGGATATAAACAATCATACCATTCATATATCTTACTTTCAAAGTCGAGAACGTATAATCATAAATATATACTTGCCTTTGAGACATCGAGAAATTGAACGGAAAAGAGTATGAGTTCGGTAGGTCCAAGAATGCGCTTCCGGCACCTAAACGATTCGTAAGGGACATGATAATCAATAATCCATACTCATAATTCACGAAGAAACTCCTGAAACCCGTTTACGATTCGCGAAAATACAAGGGTAAACAACTGGAGTTCGGAAAATCACCCAAACCCTCACAATTCTGAACACGGCACAAACCAATCCATAAAATCGTAGTAAAAGCATGTATACGGGATAGATACATCATAATATCAAGGTTCTCAAGCTTCAAAATGGATAAATCGGACGAATCTAGGAAAAACCGCAAAATTCCCAAAAAGAAGGGTTCCAAGGATTTTTACCTTGATTTGGACGATAGAATGGATTAGATGTTGTGTAATCCTTGTTCTTCAACCAAAGATGTTGATGTTTGAAGATAGATCGCTTCCAATCGCCCAAAATCGCCTCTCCCGAGCTTCTCCCATCGAAAATGAGTAAAGAGAATGAAAAATGATGAAATGGAAGTCAACTGTCCAATATATACTCGCCCAGTCTAGCGCACGCTACGCCTTGATTATTAGCGTGTGCTAGCGAGGTCATCGGGTAGTCCAGTGGCTTCTGCCGGCCCCATTAGTGTGCGCTAATCGCCTTATCTTAGCATGCGCTAGCCCAAAAATGGTGTCCAGAAACTGGAGTCTAGAACCTACTGTCTTCTGCCCTGCTCGAGTCTTAGCGTGCGCTACCGCTATGGCTTAGCGTGCGCTACGCAGCTCTTATAGCGTGCGCTATTCGAAGACTAGCGTACGCTACTTGATAGTCCAGAAAACCTGACAACCTCACTGCATCTGCCAACCAGCCCGTTAGCGTGCGCTACGGACGGATGTTAGCGCGCGCTACTGACCATGAATAGCGTGCGTTAACGAACTCCTAGCACGCGTTAATCGCCACCCGTAGCGATGAGTTACGGTTCGACTGATCGTCCCTTAGCGCGCGCTACGGCTCAAAGCTAGCGTGCGCTACTCAAGCAGAATTAGCGTGCGTTAGCCTAGGCCTAGCGTGCGCTATTTCTCTGACCCAGAACACTTCCGCAAGGTCTAAACAACACGATTGTGATCCAAACAAGATGCGAAGCTCTATAACAATATCGACAACATCACCAAGAGTTTACAGAGCGACGAGAAAAAGAAAAACGACAAGGTCAAACAGTCAATAAAAGTACGGGTATTACCCCGAAACTTAAGAAATAAAAAGTTCGGGGTACTCTGACCGTATCTTCTCTTCCGTTTCCCAAGTCGCCTCCTCGACTCCATGTCTCGACCATTGAACTTTAACCAGTGGAATGCTCTTATGCCGAAGTTGTTTCTCGCGACCTTCGAGGATATTCACGGGTCTCTTCGGAAAGGTAATATCCTCGGCTACGTCAATCTCACTATAGTCGATAACGTGACTCGGATCCAGCACGTACTTTCTCAACTGAGACACATGAAAAACATTATGGATGTGACTCAAAGTTAGAGGAAACACCAAGCGATATGCTAAATCTCCAACCCTGTCCAAGATCTCGAAAGGTCCGATATACCTCGGACTAAGTTTCCCCATTTTCCCGAAGCGGAAAACCCCTCTGGTCGGCGACACCTTGAGTAATACATGATCCCCCACTTCGAACTCCAAGGGTCGACGACGATTATCAGCATAAGATTTCTGACGGCTCTGGGCAGTCAGCAATCGGTCCCGGATAATAGAAATCTTTTCCTTAGTCTCCATCAACATATCCGATTCCATTCCAATTAGCTCCGAAGCCTCATCCCAACATTATGGCGACCTACATCGCCTACGATAAAGTGCCTCGAATGGTGCCATTTTGATCGATGCATGCCAACTATTATTATAGGCAAACTCGATCATCAGCAAGTGAAGTTCCCAATCATTACTCCAGTCTAAGGCACAAGCTCGCAACATATCTTCCAACGTATGAATCGCCCTCTCTGTCTGACCGTCCGACTGAGGATGAAAGGAAGTGCTCAATCTCAACTCAGTACCCAAAGCCTGATGAACGGACTGCCAAAAATGTGATACGAAACGACCGTCTCGATCAGAAACAATGGTCTTGGGGGCACCGTGCAATCTTACGATCTCAACTATAAAAGTTCGAGCCAATCTATCCGGTCCCCAAGTATCCTTAATACCCAAGAAGTGTGCATACTTGGTCAACCGATCGACAATTACCCAAATCATATTCATTCCGGCCTTAGTTCTCGGCATGACAGTGATGAAATCCATAGAGATGTCTTCCCACTTCCACTCGGGAATGGGAAGCGGCTTCAACAACCCCGCTGGTCGTTGATGTTCAATCTTGACTTGTTGACACGTCAAGCACCGTAGTACAAATTCCGCGACATCCTTCTTCAAGTCCTTATACATCTTACTCGTCCCGGGGTGGATTGAGTAAGGCGTAGCATGGGCTTATCGGAGAATTCTCTGCCTCAACTCTAGATCATTCGAAACACAAAGCCTGCCCTGAAATCTCATAATACTATCCTCGTGAACCATAAATCCATGAACTTTTCCTTTAATTACATCTTCCTTCAGTTGAGAGATCATCGGGTCACTCCACTGTTTCCCTTTGATGTCGTCAACCAAGTACGAAGTAATTTCGAGAGTACACAACTGTCCTTGTACTCGTTGAAGCCAAACTTCTATCCCTTGCTCGATTAAATCCTGATGAATCTTTGTCTGAGATGTAAGAACCTCGAGCATTTGAAGAGATGCCGATTTGCAGCTCAAAGCATCTGCGACGACATTAGCTTTTCCGGGGTGGTAAAGAATTTCCAAATCGTAATCCTTTATCAACTCTAACCAACATCTCTGTCTCATATTCAGCTCTTTCTGACTGAAAGTATACTTCAGGCTCTTGTGATCGGTATAAATCCGACACGGAGAACCATACAAGTAATGCCGCCAAATCTTGAGTGCGAAGACAATTGCGGCCAACTCCAAATCGTGAGTAGGATAATTCATCTCATACGGCTTTAATTGTCGTGACACAAAAGCTATCGTCTTATCATGCTGCATAAGCACACAGCCAAGACCTTGACCTGAAGCGTCACTATAAACCGCAAAGCCCTCACTACCATGTGGTAAAGCTAAAATCGGCGCTGAAGTCAAACGTCTCTTGAGCTCATCGAAGCTCTGTTGTCTCTCCGTCGTCCAAACAAACTTTTCCATTTTCTGGAGTAATTTCGTAAGTGGCCGAGCGAGTTTCGAGAACCCCTCGACAAACCGACGGTAATATCCAGCAAGGCCCAAAAAGCTACGAACTTCCTTAACATTTTTAGGCGGTGCCCAATCTAGCACTGCCTCAATCTTCTGCAGGTCTTCACGGAAACATAACTTCTTCCAACCAGAACTCACATTTTGAGAATTTTGCATAGAGGTGCTCGGTTCTCAAAATATCTAGTACCAAACGCAAGTGTCGGGCATGTTCCTCTTTATCTTGAGAATAGATCAAAGTGTCATCAATAAAGACGACCACACACCTATCGAGATACTCGATGAAAATCTTATTCATTAACTGCATGAATACTATCGGTGCATTAGTCAACCCAAAAGGCATAACTACAAATTCATAATACCCATATCTCGTCCGAAATGCCATCTTCGGAACGTCGGAATCTCTCACCCTGAGTTGATAATACCCTGATCTTAAATCAATTTTCGAGAAAACTGCAGCCCCCTGCAACTGATCAAATAAATCGTCTATACGAGGCAAAGGGTACTTGTTCTTGATGGTTACTTTGTTCAGCTCACGGTAGTCGATGCACCAACGTAGTGAACCATCCTTATTCCTCACAAAAAGAACAGGTGCGCCCTAAGGCGAAGCGCTCGGTCTGATGTACCCTCTTTCCAGATGTTCTCCCAACTGATTCTTTAATTCTTGCATCTCGGAAGGCGCCATACGATAAGGTGCCTTATAAATCAGAGCCACATCTGGCTCTAAGTACACAGAAAATTCTATCTCACGATCTGACGGTAATCCCGGGAGATCGTCCGGAAAAACATCGGGATACTCATTAACAACCGGGATCGAATAGAAATCGACTTCATTCCCTTCTATTTTCAAGGCATAACACCAATAGCCCGTACAGCCTTTATTCAAAAGTTTTACAGCCTTCATGGCGCTGATAAGTAACTTGGATTGGCCAGACTTACATCCCAAATATGAGTACTCGGATCCGTCTTTAGTCATCATGGTGATAACCTTAGTACGGTAATTCATAATCGCTTGGTGACTATCAAGCCAATCCTCGCCGAGGATCATGTCCTCGCCTACCATATCAACTACAATCAGATTCGATAACCATTCGATACAAGATATAATCACCGGAAAATCTTTAATCTCCCGGTTTCCCACAATTCTATCCATGCTAGGTAGTTTCACAATGAAAGAATCGCAAACAGTCATACAAGTTATACTCAAACGGCGTACACATTCCAAGGAAATAAAAGAATGTGTAGCACCCGTATCAAAAAGCACACGGATTGGATGATATAAAATATGAATGGTACCTGAAGCCACCGCCGCGTCGGGTTCGTCTGTTCGACGCATCTCATAGACTCGTGGTTGTACCGAACTGACGCTAGAGTTTCCCCCTCTAGCGTTCTGACCCCGTCCCCGGCCCCAGCCGTAATTTTGGTGAGATTGACCAAAAGATTGCCGCTGATTAGCGCCTTGGTCAAGTGGTGCTGGGGCAGAAGCCCGAGTGTCCAAAGTCTGATTTGGTTCGGAACAATAAGCCGCTCTATATCCCATCTGTCCGCAAGTGTGACACTTCAACGGCGGAAAATTGCATTCTAAATTTACATGGCCTGGATGACCACAATTATAGCAAGTTACCGTGCGATTTATGGTGCCCGGAGCAGAACGAAAACCCCTCTTTCCTTTAGCAGAACGTGATGACTGTCCGGTAGAACGGTTAGTCGTCTGTGACCTCTGGAAGCTGCCACTCTTAGAGCCAGAAAAATTTCCCGCAATCTTCTGCTTCTTCGATTCTTCAGTGGTACCGTTGTCAGGGCTTAACATATCATGGGATAAAGCTCTGTCCTGATATTCCTTCAGTGTGGTGCAAGCAAATCCGGCCATGTACCGCCGTAAGTCCATATTCATCCGCATATCAAAATAACGGATCTTATCACGTTCGTTTCTCACTTGATACTTCACGTAGATCAATTGTTGGTTGTACTCTACAATTGCTTGCGAAACGGGAATATTCTGTGGTTTAGCCTCGAAAAAGGCTCGAATTCGGCTCTCTCACACCGGCCAAGGACAAAACTCGGCCTCCAAAAGCTCTTTAAATTCATCCCACGTGACAACACGATCCTGTGGCTTGATGACTTTCCACCATGTAGCGGCCTCCTTGGTGAGGAAATATTGAGCAATCGGTACTTTCCTCACTTCGGGGCAATCAACTGCTTCAAAAATTTTCTCCAACTCCGCTAGCCAATCTTCCCAACCTAACGGGTCTGTGGCACCGCCAAACTGTGGAGGGTGCATACGGATTACATTCTGAAGCAAGGCATCCGCGTTCGGGTTCGGATTATTCAGCTGAACGGTTTGGGCTAAAATGGTCATCTGGTTAGCCAATTGTTGAAGTACATTCGCAATTCCAACGTCCGAGTTGTTCCCCTGGCCAGTCGACTGGTCGTGCTGCCTTTTGGTGTCCGGATGCACCGAGTTCGATAAACTGGGGTTGGTTGACCCCGCAACAGAACTGAGGGAAACGGCCGCGCCACGTCCTCGTCCACGTCCACGGCCACGGCCCCTACCAGCTGACATACTGAAGAACACACACGGCACATAAGTATAATTCAATCGCACTTCATCAAAGTGACCGATTCTCAAGAATACCAAAATAGAAGCAAAACGAATAAGGAAACACCAGAAGAGTAAGAGGTCTTACAAGTACCGGTCGCACTGTGATGATGGCAGAGTAGTGATACTGTGGACAAAAGACGACTCAATCGACCCAAAAGACCGTCAGCCTAGGTATCCATAGACCTAAGCTATGATACCATATTCTGTGCTTGTACATCTTTCTAGACACCGGATGAATAGAATAAGGGGTAGCATGGGCCTCTCTCAAAATAGAGTTTTTCAACTCGTCATCTGCCGGAACACATAATCGATTCTTAAATCGCAAAAGTCCATCCTCGTGGACCACAAATCCAGGGGCTTTCCCTGAGTCACATCATCTCGAATGCGTAACAAAAAATGAGTCTGGGCCCTATTTCAGTCTGATCGCCTCCTCAAGTGGCGATGAAATCTCCAGCATACAAAGTTGCCCTTGTACAAGCTGTAACCAAACCTCAATCTCATGCCTTAGGAATTCCTGTTGAAGCTCTTTCTGAATGGTTAAACGATCAAGCATTTGCTCCTGAACGGACTTACGGCTCAAGGCATCGGCGACAACATTCGCCTTACCCGGGTGATATTGAATCTCAATATCATAATCTTTAGTCAGTTCCAACCACCATCTCTGACGCATATTTAACTCCTTCTAAGTAAATATATACTTCAAACTCTTATGATCAGTGAAAATCTGATAGGTGATGCCATAAAGATAATGACGCCAAATCATCAACGCAAAAACCACGGCCGCTAGCTCCAGGTCATGGGTTGGATAGTTGACCTCATAAGGTCTCAGCTGCCGTGAAGCATAGGCAATCACTTTCCCGTTCTGCATTAATACACATCCGAGACCTTGTCCGTACGCGTCACTATAAACCACGAATCCCTCTATCCCTTGTGGTAAAAAAGGACAGGTACTGAAATTAAACGACTCTTGAGTTCCTCAAAACTCTGCTGACATGCGTCAGACCACGTGTATTTCTTATCCTTTTGCAAAAGGTTCGTCATCGGTTGACTGATTTTAGAAAATCCTTCCACAAATCGCCGATAATAGCCAGCTAATCCGAGAAAGCTTCGGATTTCCTTAACGTTCTTCGGTGGTTGGCAATCTCGTAGAGCCTCCGTCTTCTGAGGGTCGACACGTACTCCATCTAATGAAATCACATGCTCGAGAAACGTCACCTCGGACATTCAGAACTCACATTTGGAATATTTCCCATAAAGTTGCTCTTGTCTCAACACGTCGAGAACCTGATGAAGGTGAAATTCGTGCTCCTCTCGATCACGAGAATAAATCAAAATGTCGTCTATGAAAACAACCACGAACCGGTCTAAATAGTCGATGAAAACTCGGTTCATCAACTCCATGAATACAGCAGGTGCATTAGTTAACCCAAACGGCATCACCACAAACTCGTAATGCCGATAGCGTGTTCGAAATGCCGTTCTAGCGATATCTGACTCTCGAATTTGTAACTGTTGATAACCAGATCTCAAATCGATCTTGGAAAATACTGAAGCTCCCTGAAGTTCATCCAAGAGATCATCAATGCGGGGAAGGGGATATTTATTCTTGATTGTCACTCTGTTCAGCTCTCGATAATCAATGCACAAGTGAAACGAACCATCCTTCTTCTTGACAAATAATACTGGTGCTCCCCACGGAGACACACTCAGTCGTATATAACCCTTCTCGGTTAATTTCTCTAGTTGATTCTTAAATTCTTGCATTTCGGTTGGGGCCATACGATATGGTGCTTTCGATATTGGAGATGTACCGGGCTCCAATTCAATCGTGAATTCCACATCTCTCTGTGAAGACAAACCAGGTAACTCGTCTGGAAATACATCGGCGTATTCTCTCACTACCGGGATATCCGCCAATGACACTGATGATTTCTCGGTCTTGGTCATATAGCACCAATAACCAACACACCCCTGATTGAGTAATTTCACTGCTTTCATCATATTGATAACTCTTCCAGAACAGCTGGGATTACTCCCCTGAAATGCACACTCGACTCCATCGTTTAAAATGATAGCGACCATACGCTTACGGACACTAAGGATGGCATCATGACGATCCATCCAATCAATACCCACAATGACATCATCTCTAGGTAAATCTACCATGATCAGGTCTGCCAACCAAACACGACCATGAAGCTGAATCGGACAATTCTTAATCTCAC
The DNA here is from genome assembly GCA_033398695.1 of Orobanche coerulescens. NCBI lineage: Eukaryota > Viridiplantae > Streptophyta > Magnoliopsida > Lamiales > Orobanchaceae > Orobanche > Orobanche coerulescens. The sequence goes on from CM065804.1 coordinate 139,246,407, forward strand.
TATCTTCGATAATTCTTCTACCGTCAGGTAGTCCAATAATATAAGGTTCACAACTAGTAGCACTATCCAGATGAAGTCTACTCAAGCATGACTCGTAAATGAATGAATGAGATGCACCATTATAAAAAAGGGTACACACAGGTTGAGATAAAATTTCGAGTGTACCTGAGATCATTCGGGCCTCCGGATCGTCGGCTCTCTTCATCTCATAAATTCGGGGCTTGCCAGCCCCGGAACCGGATGCTCCTGTCTGATAGCTGTGGGATATGCCTTTGTTTGCTCCCATCGTCTTAAACGACGTGGACTGAGTGGCCTGATTCTGAACCACTGACTGCTTCGGGGCCTGAGATGTCGCCGGAGTAGGTTTGGAGTCTCTTTGGCAGAAACAGGCATTATGCCCTGCAATCCCACAGTTATTGCACGTGATAGTCTGCCTCAGACACTTGGTGCTGAAATGACCCTGTTCACCACAATTGTAATAGGTGATGGCCGAATTGGCTGCTCGGGACTGAGATTCCGCAGGTTTAGGCACCGTAGGAGGTCGCTCAGAAAAAGTAGAGCCCGCACGAGGCTTCTTGAAGGTTACCAGACTGCCTTCAGACTGATTACGCTTCTTCGATTTCTTGCCAGAATATGAAGTTTGATTCTTAGAAATTTCCTTAGCAGTAAGCTCATAAGCAAGAGCTTTCTCGATGAATTCATCCAGAGTGGTGCAATGGTGATTAAGTAATTGTATCCGCATACGAGGTTTCAACCTCTTGCCGAAGTACTTGATCTTATCCGCCTCGGATTGGATAATGGATGAGGCGAAGGGAAGTAGATCCTGAAACTTCTCGGCAATGGCGAGGATATCTTCTTCCGTTGAGGGGTCGGGACTGAGTAACTCTGACAACTTGGCCTCCCTGAGTGGGGCCGGATAATATCTTGAACTGGTCCCATGTGCAAGATCCGTCGGTGGGTTTCAAAGATAGCCACCAAGAGTGAGCGCTCTTACCCAGGTAGTAAGCCGCAACTGAAACTTTGTGTCCTTCGAGACACTCCATCATAACAAATAACTTCTCGAAATGCTCCAGCCAGTGAATAATGTCCGCCGGATCAGATGAGCCCTCGAAGGTAGGTGGCCTCTGGCGAGAGATGTCATTGATGATACTGTGGAGGAGCCTGTTGAGCCTGAGTGGCTATGTTCTGCATCGTCTCCATCAGACGTGCCATCTGAGTCATTTGGGCCATCATGTCCTGCATAAAAGTGAGTGGATCAACCTGAACACCTTCTGATTGAGCTGTATCTCGGGTACGGCTTCCTGACGGTGAATGATTATTTCTAAGTGAATGAGTAGCAGCGTCGCTGCTCGTTGAGTTGACATAATTCCTCGCGTTCGCACAGGTATTCGCTCGAGCTCCCGGGTTTTGGCCCGCACCGCAGCCTCTTCCCCTGCGTCCTCTGACAGCTCGATCCATACTGAAGGTAGGAAACACATGATAATTATAGATCTCGTATGAATATCGCATGAAAGATCAACTGAGGTGACATGATTATCCGATGAAATTATTGAAATGATTATCTTGAACAAGTTAACAAGATTGATGATACGATCCACAAGATTAACAACTGAGCAATGAAATTAACTGAGTGATTAATGAATTAACATGATCGACATGACCAAAAATGATAATGATGATTGAGGATTGTTGACTAATGAATGATGAATGAGTGATTCTTATTGCTAGAAATTATACCATGGCGTCAGAAATCTTACTGTTCTTTCGGTCTGAGGAGCTTGGTGCTTGCACATGTCATACGTGACGCGAAAGTCCAATGATACTAGTCTGATGAATGATGATTTCAAATGAGACATGACTCGAAAGGTAGTATTCAAAACCACGCTCTGATACCAACTCTGTAACACCCCAAACTAGATGGATTATTACAGTGCCGTGGACCCCCGACTGGGACCCACCAGGCGAGTGAAAATTAATGAATTACACAGTGCAAATGTAGTATCGAACCACATTACATCATCAATTACTCCAATAAGGAGTTTTAAGTACAACACACCCAGGAGAACAGAATACATGTATATTTCATGTGAAGATAAAATATACAACACTGAATAAGAAATTGAGTTGAATGATGGACATCATAGTACGCCCGAATGGAATGTGCAAGTGCACAAGTAGCCGAGTGTCTGGAGTCCCGCATATACACCCGCAACTTAGCCTAATTAGTCTCATGGAGGCACGTTACCGTGTGCATAGTCCAATGTGTCCGGAGTCCCGCATATACACATGACCATCGTGTGCCCGACTAAAAATTCCACACATCCACCACCCGGCAACGTAATACAATCCCAGAAGGTCACAAGAACAAAAGCGACCGAGATGAGGAATAATGAATAAAAATCCGACAAGGGTCGAGAATGACTTACCGAGATGGAATAATGGTGCAATGAATGATAACTTCAAATGAAATGATTAGAACCGTCGTTCCTCGTGAATTAAATGATTAAATTGATAATTACAAGTCTCAACATGATTGATATATTACGATCTAGAATTAACTTGCCTCAAATATCGGTGAATAATGTCCTTCATCGAACAAACGTCCTTAATGGAGGTATCGGTCGCTCGAACAACCTTAAATAACACAATTACCAACAATTCGCTTAATATACGTATCAATAGCGATCATAACCAATTCAAGAGGTTGATACAATAAATCCAAACGCATTGGGGCATTTCGACAAACACTTTGTAAATAATCTCCCATTATTTACAACTAATCCCAATTGTATCGAAAACCAACCTCTAATGAATGATTCAATCCAATAAAACACCATCAACACAATCGATAATCCAATAGGAATACTCAATTCGAGATTACGATAACATTTAAATGAAAATCCCAATTCCAAGTCAGCCTTCAAAGTGTTCTTGAATAAAACTTCCAACAATCCGATGACAACTCATAAAAACTCATAATCGTATGTATATCCTTCACAAATCATGATTATATCATCCAAAACACCATGCTCCAACTCAAAATCGAATCTAGGGTTGAAGAAATTACCTTGAATTAGGATGAAGAATCCACAAATATGTTGTTAATCCACACCACAACTTAAAGAAGATGAAATTCTCTGAGTTTGATGATGCTAAATCGCCCAAAATATCGCCCACAAATCGCCCAAGGAGAGGAGGAAGAAGAAAGATGATGAAATGACCATTCTCCTCACAAAACCCGCTGAAAAAGGCTATTCTGCATCGCGCACCGTGGCACGAACTGAGTGTGCCGCGGACCGCGGCCAAAAAACTGCCCAGCACTTGGCTTAGTGCCGCGGCCCGGCCAGCAGGGGACCGCGGCCCGCGGTACAGCCGATACCACCACCAAAAGTGCAATGTGTGTGCCGCGGAGCACACTCTTCGGGCCCAAAAATGACGAAAAACAACCCGGGAAGAGAATAAAAGCCATAGAACTCAAAACTTGGGAACAATAACACAAAATGGAAGTGCGGAAACCCCAAAATGGTGGTTCCGAACAATGATTACAAGGGTTTGCCCAACAATAGCACGATTCGAACAAGGAGTAAATTTTGAAATGGCATTAACTCCAATATCAACACCGACTAACGAAGCAATTACAATAATCAAGATAATATTCTCGTCTTGATTCTCAAGCAAGGTTGAAACAATGAACAATATTGATACATGACTCAAAGTTACTCCGAACGGTGAACACAAATGAATGAATGTGAATGATGAATGATTATTAATAAGTGAAAAATTACAGAGGAATGATTTACTAATGAGAATGAATGAATTTACAATCGGGTATTACAAAGACGATCATGCACCTTGTGAAGATTCGAGGAAAGGAAAATCATGCTGACATGTTTACTAAGGGTAGGACCTTAGAGAAGTTGAAGTTATGCATGGCTTCAACTGGGCTCATGACTTAAGATGAGAGGTTGGCACTACCATTGAAATTGAGGAGGTGATTACTATTGACTTCAGTCTCTGAGTGGGAGATTGTTGGGTTGTGGAGCCAAATTTTTGGGAGGGGTATATAGGGTATTTACCTGTATTAGTTTTTTTTGTTTTTGTCTATAAATAAGCCCTTATGCAGTCAGTTGTACACACCTAATTGTAAGAGCTGAACATCTCTCTCTTTCTTAGTGATATTCCTGGATTGGTAGTGTCCCCAGACATAGTCAGATTTCTGATGAACTGGATTAAAAAATCTTCTGTTTTTTATCGTTTTTCGATTCCTTTTTCATATTATCCTAGTAAATCCTAACAACTGGTATCGGAGAGCCTTAGGGTTCGAGTAGGAGCATATATGATGGCTGAAGGAAGATCGCCAATCGAAAAGTTTGACGGAGCTGACTTTGGGTTCTGGAAGATGCAGATCGAAGATTACCTATATGGTAAAGATCTGTATTTGCCCCTTGGTGATAAGCTGTTGGAGATGAAAACGAAGAATGGAAGGTGCTTGACAGGAAGGCGATGAGTGTGGTTCATTTGTCCTTGTCACGACACATCTCATTTCATACGACGAATGAGAAATCCACTAAGCGAATTCTGAAGGTTTTAGGAGACATGTACGAGAAGCCATCAAAAGTGAACAAGGTTCATCTGATGCGGCGTCTCTTTAACCTAAAGATGTCAGAGAGCTCTGTGGTGGCCGATCATCTAAATTAATTCAACTTAATCACAGCCCCATTGAGTTCGGTCCAGTCGATTTTGAAGACGAGGTTAGAGCCCTAATTCTATTTTGGTATCTACCTGAAAGTTAGTGGTACAGTTACCGTCGTTAGTGATTCAGCGGGGAAGGAGAAATTAAAATTTGACGAAGTAATAGATCTGATTGTAAGTGAATAAATTCGCAGGAGAGAATCAGACGTGGCTTCGGGATCAGTTCTAAACACAGAATACAGTGGCAGATCGAATTATAAGAATTCTAACCAAGGCAGGTCGAAATCAAGAGGCAAAAGTAGATCGAGGAAGGATTTGAGTTCGATTAAGTGCTGAAATTATGATCAATTTGGTCATTTCAAGAATAAGTGTCCAGTCCCCAAGAAGATCGTGAAATCAGCAAATATGGCAACGGAAGAAATCAGCGATGCCCTAATATTGAGTGTGAGTAGTCAAGACGAATCATGGTGTTTGGACTCAGGTGCATCTTACCATTCATGCAGAGAAGCTGACATGATAGAATCTTATACTCCTGGAGATTGTGGCAGGGTTTATCTTGCTGATGATGAACCAATGAAGATTGTGGGAAAGGGGGGGTGCTTGGATAAAAACCCTGAACGGAGGAAAGATTTTGTTGCATGATGTAAAACACATTCCTGGTTTGAAGAGGAATCTGATTTCAGTAGGAGTTCTTGATAGCGAAGGTTATAATGTGAACTTTGGCGGCAGTGAATGGAAGATAACAAAAGGGGCCATGGTGGTGGCTCGTGGAAAGAAAAGGAGTACGCTGTATACGACAGTCAACACGAAAGAAAGCATCACCCTTGTAGGATCAAATGGGGATACAGAGTTGTGGCACTATCGTCTTGGCCACATGAGTGAAAAAGGGATGAAGGAGCTTTGTTCAAGAGGTATGCTGTCGGGCCTCAAAGCAGTTGATATCGGTCTGTGTGAAGGATGCATATTCGGGAAACAGAAAAGAGTGAGTTTTTTGAAGGGAGGCAGAGACTTGAGGAAGAATAAACTGGAGTTAGTTCACAGTGACTTATGGGGACCAGCTCTGGTTACATCTCTTGGTGGTGCGTCTTATTATATGACCTTTATTGACGACTCCACACGAAAGGTATGGGTTTATTTTCTGAAACATAAATCTGATGCATTTGATGTTTTTGGAAAATGGAAAGCCCTTGTAGAAAATGAAACGGGTCTGAAATTGAAGTGTTTGAGATCTGACAATGGTGGAGAGTATGAACTTACCCAGTTCACCAAATACTGTAAGATGAATGGTATTCGTATGGAAAAGACTCCGAGAGGCGCCCCTCATCTAAATGGGGTTGCAGAACGTATGAACAGAACTTTGAGTGAACGTGCTAGATGCATACGGTTGAAATATGGGTTGCCGCAGATGTTCTAGGCTGGTACAGTTAACACTGCTGCTTTCTAGACCATCGACTACTTTGGATAATGGTATACCGGAGGAAGCTTGGAGTGGTAAAAAGGTAAACTTATCATTTTTTCGAGTTTTTGGTTGTGTTGCATATGTTCATGTTGATGCTACTGCTAGAAATAAATTGGATGCTAAATCTGTTAAGTGTACGTTCATTGGATATGGTGGTGACGAATTCGGATATAGATTTTGGGATGAACATAATCGGAAGATAATTCGCAGTCGATATGTTGTATTTAATGAACAGGTGTTGTACAAATACAGGTTGGGAGCGCCGGAAGTTGATAATGCAGGTACTCGGGCTAATAGTCCCGAAGTTGTTGAGTTGGATATCTCCATTTCGGGTGGGAGCAAAACTGTTCAGAATGATCGGGAGGTTGTTGAACCTGAACCGAGAACGCTGACAGTTCCAATGTGGAGATCTGAAAGGCAGCGTCGTGCACCATATAGGTACTCACCCTCTCTATGTTATTTGTTAGTGACTGACATGGGTGAGCCTGAATGTTATGCAGAGGCTGGTCAAATTGAGGATGTGGACAAGTGGAAACTTACGATGGATGATGTAATTGATTCCTTGATGATCAATGATACTTGGGAGCTTGTTGAGCTTCCTATGGGAAAGAAAGAATTGCATAACAAGTGGGTTTACAGGATTAAAGAAGAGGCATATGGAAGTGACCGTTACAAAGCAAGACTGGTCGTGAAAGGATTTCAGCAAAAATATGGTATTGACTATACCGATATTTTTACTGCTGTTTTTAGACTAACCACTATTATGATGGTCTTGGGTATGGTTGCTGCAAAAAATTTATTGTTGGAACAGATGGATCTAAAAACAGCCTTTCTTCATGGTGATCTCGAGGACAAAATCTACATGAAGCAACTGGAAGGGGACTTGTCTAAAGGTAACAGTGAGCTGGTGTGTAAACTGAAGAAGAGCTTGTATGGTTTGAAACAGGCTCCGAGACAATGGTACAAGAAGCTTGACGGATTCATGCACGAGATTGATTTTGTGCAGTGTGATGCTGACCATTGTTGCTATATCAAGAGGCTTGACAATAGCTATATCATTTTGCTATTATATGTTGATGACATGCTAATAGCTGGTTCCTGTGCTCGAGAAGTTAGCAAGTTGAAGAAGCAATTGTCTGAGCGATTTGCTATGAAAGATCTTGGTGAAGCTAAGCAAATTTTGGGTATGTGGATTACTCCAGATAAGGAGGCGGGAAAATTGTCTTTCGCAGGCTGAATATGTAGAAAAAGTTTTGAAGAGATTCAATATGCAGGATGGAAAGCCAGTAAGCACTCCATTGGGTAGTCATTTCAAACTATCTAACAAGGTGTCACCTACAAACAATGAAGAGCGTGCCTACATGGAGAAGATTCCTTATGCATCAGCAATTTGCAACATTATGTATGCAATGGTGTGTACTAGACCAGATATTGCGTATGCAGTGGGAGTTGTTAGCAGATTCATGAGCAAACCGGGCAAGAAGCATTAGGAAGCAGTGAAATGGATCTTTAGGTACTTACGGGGTACCACAGAGAAGGCCTTATGTTTCGAATGCAATGATATTAAATTGGCAGGATATGTCGATGTTGATTTGGCAGGAAGTGATCTTGACAAAAGGAGGAGTACAACCGGTTACGTGTGTACTTTGGGTGGAACATCAATTTCTTGGGCTTCTAAATTGCAGAAGATTGTGGCCTTATCTACTACAGAGGCCGAGTACGTGGCGGTGACCGAAGCCAGTAAAGAGATGGTATGGTTAAAGAGTTTCTTGCATGAATTGGGAAAGGAGCAGAAGAATAGTGTTCTATACAGTGATAGTATGAGTGCTATTTACTTAGCTAAGAATCCAGCATTTCACTCTAGAAGTAAACATATCGAGCTATGGTATCACTACATACGATATCTCTTGGAGAAGAAGATCATGCAACTTATGAAGATTCGAGGAAAAGAAAATCCTGCTGACATGTTTACTAAGGGTGTGACCTTAGAGAAGTTGAAGCTATGCATAGCTTCAATTGGCCTCAGGACTTAAGATGGGAGGGTGGCGCTACCATTGAAATTGAAGAGGTGATTACTATTGACTTCAGTCTCCAAGTGGGAGATTGTATGGTTGTGGAGAAAAATTTTTGGGAGGGGTATATAGGGTATTTACCTGTATTAGGGTTTTTCTGTTTTTGGCTATAAATAAGCCCTTATGCAGTCAGTTGTACACACCAAATTGCAAGAGCTGAACATCTCTCTCTTTCTTAGTGATATTCCTGGTTTGGTAGTGCCCCCAGACGTAGTCAGATTTCTGACGAACTGGGTTAACAAATCTTCTTTTTTTTATCGTTTTTCTAGAAGATTCCTCCTACATGGAGAAGATTCCTTATGCATCGGCAATTGGCAGCATTATGTATGCAATGGTGTGTACTAGATCAGATAGTGCGCATGCAGTGGGAGTTATTAGCAGATTCATGAGCAAAACGGGCAAGCAGCATTGGAAAGCAGTGAAATTGATCCTTAGGTACTTACGGGGTACCACAGAGAAGGCCTTATGTTTCGAAGGCAAAGATATTAAATTGGCAGGATATGTCGATGCTGATTTGGGAGGAAGTGATCTTGAGAAAAGGAGGAGTACAAACGGTTACGTGTGTACTTTGGGTGGAACAGCAATTTCTTGGGCTTCTAAGTTGCAGAAGATTGTGGCCTTATCTACTACAGAGGCCGAGTACGTGGCGGTGACCGAAGCCAGTAAAGAGATGGTATGGTTAAAGAGTTTCTTGCATGAATTGGGAAAGGAGCAGAAGAATAGCGTTCTATACAGTGATAGTATGAGTGCTATTTACTTAGCTAAGAATCCAGCATTTCACTCTAGAACTAAACATATCGAGCTGAGGTATCACTACATACGATATCTCTTGGAGAAGAAGATCATGCAACTTGTGAAGATTCGAGGAAAGGAAAATCCTGCTGACATGTTTACTAAGGGTGTGACCTTAGAGAAGTTGAAGCTATGCATGGCTTCAACTGACCTCAGGACTTAAGATGAGAGGCTGGCACTACCATTGAGATTGAGGAGGTGATTACTATTGACTTCAGTCTCCAAGCAGGAGATTGTTGGGTTGTGGAGCCAAATTTTTGGGAGGGGTATATAGGGTATTTACCTGTATTAGGGTTTTCTGTTTTTGGCTATAAATAAGCCTTATGCAGTCAGTTGTACACACCAAATTGTAAGAGCTGAACATCTCTCTTTCATAGTGATATTCCTGGCTTGGTAGTGCCCCCAGACGTAGTCAGATTTCTGACGAACTGGGTTAACAAATCTTCTTTTTTTTTTATCGTTTTTCGATTCCTTTTTCATATTATCCCAATAAATCCTAACACAAATGAGGTCGAGACTCTTGTCATGAATGGACATTATTGTCGTGTAGACTTATTTTATGGCACAATAGATACACAAATGCAAGAAACTAAAAGGCACTTTAATGAATATACATACTGTGGACATACTTCTTAGTATTGTTTGAAATGGTTGAAATGTTTTTAGAATTCTTTCAGGAATCTCAGATATTTGCAATTTGATAAGTTGTCAGAGTTTACCAGCTATGAGAAAGATGAGTTGAGGAGAGAAACTCCAGAACTACAAATATGTAGTAAAAAACCTCAAATATGTCTTTCAACTATTTCTGCAGTGTGTCAATGGTTGCTAAGAACTGAAAGATCAATTTGTTTAGCCTTGTTTTTTAGAGTGATTGTGCTTGTTCTTACTTTCGCGATTTCCACCACTACAGAGATATCATTTTCCGTCATGAATACCATCAAACTAGTATCCAAAGCAAAGATGGAGATGTAAATGCATTGACTCTGCACATCCATTGAGATATTGCATAACAAAATAAGCATCGAGGCAATTATTGGAGATTTTGAAAGTATTAAAACGTAGAGTTCAAATTCATTAATTTAATTTTGTCAACTTCAATTAGAAATGTAGCTATATTTTTTGGAAAAAAAAAACAGTTGCACTGAGAAGACTAAATAAATGACTACATTTTTAATGGTTTGGGATATTAAATGAATATGTAGTTTTTTACTCCTTTTTTGTTAGTGTTTGTTAAATTTTTAACAAGGATATTTCTTCGAGCCAATGGTCCTCCCATACTCTAAATCCCTTGGAAAAGAAAGACGACATAAGCACGAAAAATCTAAATATTAATTTGAATGGGAAAAAAAGAATCTATACAAGAAGAAGATTCAACGGTTAAATAAATCCCAGTATAAGTTTCTCTACTACTTTCAATGCAGCGCATCACCCAAAAAAAAATTACTTTACAGTTACAGTTACGACTCCAAATATTTGTACCCAAACAAAAGCAGCTTCTGTTCCAGGGACTAACTTGGTCTGCAGGATGTAAAAATGACTCGAAAGCAGTTAAACTGATCCTTCACAATGCAGAACGAAGATCAAAAGTTCCACCGGTCTAGTTGTAACTTGGCTTCTGCCATGTCCTTCTGGGCTTTTTTCCTCCGATAAAATATTGGACAATCTCGACTGGGAGCATACATACAATTATTAGAACCAAAAAACCAAATCCGCAAGCAAATAATGGAAAAAGAACATACCCAGAAAGAATTTCAGAAATAGTCAACAAATAAAACATGCTAAAATATCAAACCTTGTGCAAAGAACATCCTGATGAAGGGAGCCCTGACACTCCTGGCATTGTGTCCATAGCCTACCGAAAAGCTCCTCCAACTCAGCAACTGAAAAAATACAAATTTCTTAGAGAAAAGAAGCTCTCTATATAAATTGAAGAGACGTGAGAAAAAGCACGCATACCATTAGCTACTGACTTGCAATAGAGTTCAGCTTCTCTTCCTTTGCAGTGTGAGCATAGAGTATGATCTGAATCACTGGACCAGCGAATAGGAATAGTTAACACTGATTTTTACAACATGGATAATAAGTAAACATGGTATCTGGGTGTGGGGAAACATTTTGAGGTGTCTATCATGTGGAATGAACATAAGTGATTTCATGATGAGTTCTCTAAAAATGCATATGTCAAAGTCATATTAACGGGCTATCGTCTTTCTAGTTTTCATTTTACAATGTATTATACACCTTTTTACTCCATGCTCCCCCTTCATGGCGCACACAACATCTTAGCGTTAATCCTAAAATGATTTGGGGTCGGCTGTCATGACCCATCATTCGAAACCGTCAACGACCAAGAAAATCAACTAATAGCAAAAACAAAACAAAAAAAATCCTACCTACACATGAAGAATGTTTAAATGCTGAAGATAAAATATATTCAACTATGATATGGTGGCGGTTGACAATCATCGTGGGATGAGGGCGGTGATCGCAGGTGGTCCTGGGCTTGGACCACGATCTTGATTTACTTATTTTAATTATGCTCAGCTCTATTTAATTATTCTGTTTTTAGTTGAGTCTTAGCATGGGCTTGTCATGCGGGCTTTTCTGTTTCATAGTACAAGTAACTTTGATTTCCTAGGCTAGGATTATCAGGGAGGAACCATTGGAATTATTTCAGCCGCAGGCTTGGAGGGGAATTTTTCCCAGAAATTCTTAATGTAATATCATTCTTCAGTTTATCGGTGTCGTGTTTATGTGTTCTTGTGACTACGGCTCCTTCGAGAGATGGGAGACAGAAGATAAACAGGAAGTTGGAAACTATGCCGGCAGTAATCATGTTACCAATAACAATGTGTCCTACATCATGACCCTAGCCCATCTATTGGTATGATCACTATCTTGCTATTTCAAGGAACCAAACCTCGCTGGAGCAATCTGCAATACTTTTTACTTTAATCTGTGGAGCCACGAAATGTAATTCCAGGCAGCACTTCTACTCAGAGATTAAAAATAAATCACATGAAATATGTTAAGATTGTGTCATGTGATTTCAGGTTTGCAAAGAACTACATCTTTGAATCTAAGCAGGCAGCCATACATCAAAACTTGTCTTCTTTATTTCCTGCTTTCAAATAAATCAACAAAAGCAAAATCCATTTTTTTATGAAATCCCTCCATTTAACACTATGATATGCAGAAAATATTTGGTAAATAAAGTCCGAAGAAGAATTTTAAGGCTCAAATAGTAGTTGCGGAAGTCATTACAGGGAAAAAATTTGAAGACTTGGAGAGAAGATAAATAATGATCATTATTATTATTATAATAATAATTAGTAATAACGGAAAGAGCAAATGATGTGTTTTGTTCAATTAACTCTCCCTGAATGTAACAGGAAAGAAGCTAACATCTGAGTTTACCTAATCACAGCCTTGCACCCAATGCAAGTTGGTTGCCTTCTTGCGAACCTCATGATGCCACTGTTTGAAGGGGTAGAGATGGAAATAGATCTGGTATGACTTCCTTGAAGAAGCTCTTTCCTAGCATCCTTCAAGATGGGTTCAAAGATCCTCAGCAATGGCTGCAAAAGAATGTTGTTATAGCTTACAGGAAATCAGCAAGCTAAGAAACCATTAAATTGCCTCACAAACCTTGCTAATTTGATTTTCAAGGTAGTAATTGGGATCTATAGGAATGTTGTTTTCTAACACATAGATAGGGTCCTCCGATCTTTCATAAGCCTGTTTATCATCAATATATCAGAATTTCTGCATCAAGCTCTAGGAAGTTAACAGAGATACCAAACAGAAGTTACCTTGGCACCTTTTGCAGCTTTTACAATGACGTAAGGTACTCGATCTCCAACACTTGGAGCAGTAGCAGCATCTCGCTTTTTGTCAAAACAACGGAAAATAAAAGGCATATTTTTCAAAAGGGTTGTCGGGTAAAAATTTAATATTAAGAATTAAACTTAAATCACAATAATGTTAAATCCGCATTCGAGAAAAAGGTCAATCCAATCCAGAGGACTCAACCTTCAATGACTACTGAAGTTATCAATAACTCGACTTGAAAAGATCAACTTGAAAATAGGGAACAAATTCATCAGACAAATAAAACCAAACAGAAAAGAACAGCTGCCGCACATGGTACTGTAAAAATAGCTGTTAGACTCGGAGCATCCTTTATGAGATTGACCTCATGCTAAATGTAAAATGGATATACATCTCTGTCGTGATGATTAGCAACGTATCAAAGCATAGAAGAAAAATCTATTTAAAATTGAAGTGTACAATATGTATATTCTGGAGCATTAAAAGAATTATTCAGAACAGTACACCCCATGTATGCAAGATATCTAGATCCATAGCTGAGTCCAAAATCTTTTTTTTGTGTGTGCATGTGTGTTCAAAAGGGCAGTGCCTTGCAGTACATTTTCAAGGTTTCCCTGAGACCACGTATACCTGAGTTCTTTACTTCATTAACTTCAAATTGAGGACTCATTTGTGAAGACAGCTCTACTGTCACCAAGATGTATGAATCAGCAATCTAAATAACATAATTGCCACTATTTCTGACTAAATTTGCCGTAAAAGCATGGCTGCAAAACGACGTATGAAATCACACCCAACACTCACTATTATATAACCTATAAACATCATGAAAAAGTGACAGTTTTATCATAAATATAACATTTTCACATTTCAGTATTTCCTAAGGCCATGTTGAAGATTAGAGACCAAAAGCATATGCAATATATCAAAATGATCGTGATCATAGAAAACTTGCTTTCATTATTAACTATATTATGACATACGTTGATCAAACTAATTAATCATTTTCAACCTTGCGCATTCGTTCCGCAAGCTCCACATGTGCTGCTTTAACTTCGTAGTCATCTCCTGTTTTCGTAAGACCCTATTTTAAAGTAAACAGTAGGGCAAGGATAATCAATAGTACAATCAAATGTTCAAAAAACATTAATTACTTAAAAGGCATAGAAAATTGTCCAAGTAAGCCTGGTTTCTTACCTTGGTTATAACTAAAAGGGATAAATCCATTCGATTCATAAGGAGATCTGAGATGGTATTCTTGACATACTGAACTGCTCCAGGGATATCTTTGTCTATTAGTATTTTATTGAGGCATTCACTCACAAGGTTTTTGACCAGCAAACAATTATCTCTTCGTACGGTTTCAATACCTGAGAACAGAGGCGGGGGGTATAAAAAAGAAAACCTTAAGAGGACAATCATAAGATTAAAGAAAATAGAGTCGATACGGCAAGCAAGTGATATCAACGAAAAACAGAACCGAAGAGAAACAACAGATTATTCACACAGAAGTTGAATGAGCCGGCTGGCTCACCTTTGGTGTCCATCTTGTCAAATTTCTTTGGGTTTGTCCAGTAAAGACCAGCATACCTCTTTTTACTAATTAGTAGATATGGATAGTAAACCTTCTCAAACTCTAGTTTTATAGGCTGAGGAAAAAATGCAATAATAAGAACAAAAGATTAAAAAAATAAAATATGTATTAAACAAGAAGCATGGGTGGAGAGGGGGCAAGCATAGATGGATGAAACAATAAGAAATGAGAAAATAAAGTTCGAAAATGTAGAAATCTGATAGTAAATAAGAAAATCTCAAATAAAAGTATTGATAAGTTAAGATAAAATTGTTGTTACATGGAACTATGAAAAAACTAAAAATCAGCAAATAAAGCACATACTTTGGAGTGCTGCTTGCCAGCAAGACAATGCAAAGAAGCAAGGTCCAATTATGCTTATTAAACAAAAGAATTAAATTAGAGGGGTTGTATGGAAAGCTACATACTGTGGCAAGCACAAGGCAGCAGCTTATGGATCATTTCATAACAAGTGAAACATGAAGGCTCACGAACTGAAGAAAAGGCAGAAGGTAAATAGATAATATATATGGAAAAAAGATTTAGAATTCATTAATTACACTGAGCACATTTGAGATAATATTTTTCATAAATAGATAAGATAATTCTGATTAATTTGATTTTAACCGACAATTAGAATATGTGGATTATATACACGGTAAAAAAAAATGGTCAGCGTTAGACAACAGATAAATTTGACCAAAGTAACCAAAGCACACAACTCCAACTCCCGTCACCCATTTCAGATACTTCATTTTTTGTTTGCTAGAAGCGTTTATAGATAGTGATGAATGAGAAAGCCAATAAGCAAAAACTTACCTTGATGAAGGTACCACTGATATAATCAGCAGCTTCCCTACCCAAGTTCATGGCTGCTTCAACCGAGGACACACCAAATTGCACCATCACAGAATCTGTATCTCCATATATGATCTGCTACCAAAATATTTACATATATACTCAAAATATTTATTGTACCATGAACGGTAAACAAAATATTGAAGACATAAACTATAGCTATAGAGTGTGCCATCACACACAAAGAAAGCTAAACGACAATATACTCTCAAATGCCTACTACAAAGAAACAACGTAATTAACAAAGAGGAGAATATACAGCCCAACTATCCCATTTTTATATACTTGCTCAGTTTAGTACATGGTTTTATGGTTAAGCACAATAATTAATGTATGCAAGTATCAAGTTGTCACTTTATTTTACTTTGTTGTTATGGTGGTGGTAATGGTAGTGGTGGTGGTGATACACATATTATAACAGCAAGAAAGTTCCATTTTCAAAAGAACGTGTCTTGTCAAACAAAAAGAAATCTTATTAAGAGAACAATGACGGATGATATACCTCCGCATTGTGCTCATAACCCCCAAGCACAGTGAATTTATCTTCCACGAGTTTTTTGGTGTCTTCAATCATTTGTCGACCTTTGGAGACCAATGAAATTAGTAGATCAGATATCATTTAAGAATAATGCCAGCTCCAATAATTAGGAAGAAATGTTCAAGTCATGCATTTAAGTAATTATTCCTCCTTCATATGAAGGTTGTGACAAGAAGGGCATCCAGCTGTAAAATTTGGCACATGGACTATTGCATGAATTTATAGTGTTAATTAATTTTAGACAGTTAATTGACACTACAATCTTCATGTCACCAACTCCAACATAGTTGGGATTAAGGTGCATTTGACGATGAAGACCTGCATTGAAGTGTCTAAGATTAATTACCATAGCTGGTAACACTATGATATCTCTATACAAGGTAACTTATTCATCATTTTAAGTGTAAGATTTATTACCATAGCTGGTAACACTTGAAGATATCTCTAAACAAGGCAACTGACCAATTGTAGCTCCAGTAAAACCATATACAGAATTTGCACTTATCTGGGAAAAAAATCCAAATAAGTCACTCAATTATGTGAATTTCATGCCGAAGACCAACACAGTAATTAACATGTGAAACAGAACACATGAAAGGGCTATAAATGGTATGCTTTTACCTTTAAAGCCAGTTGACGACCATCTAACACAGCTTTCTCAAGAGGATCCTTTGCTTCCTAATTATCAAGTCATATATTTAGGAGAAGAGTTCTGTTAGTGAAATAACTAATAAGCTTCAGAGATTTACTAAGAATAGTAGTAGGAGATAAAATGACATCCATAGTCTGCAGTTTATGAAAATATCCACAAAATAAACTGTAATCAAAGATCAGTGTCACCTCAGGAAGGTGATTCAAACTACCAATAACCAGTGAAGTAACTGGACCACAGAGCACAGGCCACTGATGATATATATATTGGTTCAGTTACATCCATTGTCTTTTCAAGATAATGGCAGGCTCCAATTGGTGAACTACGTGTTCTTTATCTGAAGAGTACTTATTGGCGGAAAAATGATTCAAATCTGAAAGGGTCTTACTACCATACTTCAGCCACTTATCAGATGAAATAAAGATTATTAAACCACATTACTCGCTAATTGATATCTCTAGATTCAGCAACGAGGTAATATTAAATAGCAACAGTGATGGTGACCTGAAATTTTAATATCATCCAGAGCCCATGAAAATATAATTAAACCGATATACAACTGTAAACTAGTATATTACTTTTTCAAGAGTCTTAGTTGACCACAGGCCAATTAGTGTCCCTCCCTTTGATTTGCCTTTTACATCATACTAGATCATTCAAACATAAGATCTTCATAAACCCAAATGGAGGAAGTTTGCTGAAAAGCAAGAAGTGTAAGCCTAAAAGGTTGTGTGTTGATTATTAGTCTCACACAGAAACATTACTCAAAAGTATTAACATTTCAGATTAAACAAAAATCTATGATGTTGATCACATTAAGCCCATGATATGCCAGCTGAAACAAGAGGTTTGAAACTTCCAACAGATGATTGATTTGGTACGGAAAATATCTATGCCATCTGCAACTAAACTGGGTTCTACTAAGCAAAAGGCATTCTACAAGCCCATTTCATGTTGAAATATATAGTGCAATAATAAGAATAAATAACTTGAGAACCTTCAAATCCGCTTTAGCCCTTCTACGTGCGGCCAAAAGTTCTTCGAGAATTTCCGGAAGTATTCCCTGATGTGAGACATAATCATTAAGACAAAGGTAAAATGAAACTTATGCATTACGAGGACTCCCAAGTTTCACATCAAATTTCCGCAACCTTCTGTAAATTCGATTTGACAAATATTTCACCAGATGGAGTTTTGTTGACACATTCTGGAGGCAAATTAAGTTTTCTGGCATCTTCAGGAGTTACCTGTGCAATAGTAAGAGATAATAAATACTAAAAGTTGATTCGAGTTCGATTTGTGAAACTATTCGAACTATTCGATTCGATTCGATTTTTATTCGAATATTAAAAGTTGATTCGAGTTCGATTCGATATGGATATTCGAATTATTCGATTCGATTCGAGATTCGATTTTTTTTAGGATATAATGGAAGATACAAAATTTTAGCATAAAAAAATTAAAGTAAAACCTAAAAATAATATATAAACATTTATATATATATATATCATTTTCTTTTTGATTATATATATATATATAATATATTAAATATATTTATAATTGCTTCGAATCGAATATTCGTTAACAAAACGAATCGAATACCATCAGATTTATATTCGGATTCGTTATGTCAACAAATATAAAGTAGAATTCGAATTCGAATTCGAATTCGAATTCGAAAAAAACGAATACGAATTGGGCTAAACGAATTCGAATCACGAATCGAATCAAAAAAATTTGATTCGTTTACAACACTATCTCAATGGAAATGAATATTTTTGTTTGAACATTCTTATTTATTAACTCTCTAGATTGAAACTAGCATATAATACACACACACGCACACACCACCTCAAACCCGAAAAAATAAAATAGAGACTGACATGCAAACATCTTTACCAGTGTACAATAACACAAGTTATATGCCATCATAATTGATGGATATAAAGATGCAAAATCGAGTGTTGCAATAGGCTTCTCGTAGAATCCTGCTCTGGCATCCAGAACCTGCATACAAAATTCCTTGCCTATGAGAAAGTAATTTATTCTTTCCAAGTGCTCAACCTCTCTACAGAATGAAAATAAAGGAAAGAAGGGGAAAAAAAATCCATGTACAACAGAAGAAACAATGAATGACATTTTCTTATTTCCAGGGAAATGTGCACTAGTGCGTTAAGCTTTCGATCACTGAAATTTCTTCTACACCTGTCAATTATATCTCCTGCAATCCTATTTGAATACATATTGGACTCAGCACCTGTGGCAAATGAGGTGGTTGAGGATTACAGAAGCAGTGGGATGAGGGGGTTCTTGGACTTCATATTAAATAGGAAAGGATTTGGAGATAGATAGAGAATGTGGATCAAGGGCTGTTTACATACTGCTAGCTTCTCAGTGATGATTAATGGTCGGCCAAGGGGAAAATTCTGGGGCTCAAGAGCTCTCAGGGAGATCCTCTCCCTTCCTATTCAATATTGTCGCAGATGGGCTAAGTAGATTGACAAGGCAAAGAGGGCAGCTCTATTCAGAGGGCTAGTCGTGGGAAAAAAAAGGTCGAGGTCTCTCACAATTTGCAGAAGACACCCTCTTTTTTTATCAATGACAGTGCTGTCCATTTTAAGTGGGTGATGGTGATTCTGAGATTTTCAGCAGCATGTCTGGCAGGAAATTAATATGGACAAAAACACCTTATTGGATATTAATGTGGGAGAAGGAGAGGTCCAGAATTTGGCATCAGTAGGGGGGAGAGCATTTTTCTCATAAGGAGGCATGCTCACCCTTATACAATCAGTGTTGAACGCGCTGCCAAGATATTAGCTATCGTTGTTTCGGATACCCAAACGGAATTGACAACATCCTTGAGAAGAAAATGAGAGATTTTTTGTGGGACAGGGCTGATGGAGATAACAAATCGCACCTCGTCTTTTGGGAGTGGTGACACACTGTTATGAAGCGGGGGTTCCAGGACCTAGCGGACCTGAATCTGGACCGAACAGCGTTAGGTGACCGAGCTGGACCGACTAGCGACCAGCTGGAGATGACCGAGCTGGAGCTGGAGATGACCGAGCCGACCTAAGCCAAGACCGGGCCGCGGCCGGGGACTGAGCAGAACCCTTGCAGGTGTATTCCGCATGTCCAAGGAATAATTATTATTCATTTATTTAAGTATCATTATTATTAATATAATTATTGGTATGTCTTTCCTAATAAGGAGACGTAGGGAGTTCTTTTTCTTCTTTAGTTTTATGCAATTATGAATTTTGAATGGATTGAACCCTTAATGTGATTAGGGTTAAGGATGGATCACAACAACATCTAAGCCTTAGTCCCGTTGTTAAGTCGCAAGTCGACAAGTCGAGCCCGAGTACCGTGGGATTGACTAGTCGACAAGTCGCCCGACTAGTCGTAAAAAGTCGTAAATAGTCGACAATATCCTATTTAGAGTAATTATAATATATAATATAGGTAAACATAGTTCAATTTCATAGTTCAAATAAAAATTAATAGATAAAAAATTCAAGTACCCAAAATCAAACATCTATAAGCAAATAAAAACATAATTAAATAGTCAAATCAACTAAACAAACACAATCATGCATCAAAGTATGGTTATATAGGACGGGGTTCGGTTCGAAACGAGGTACGGAAATGGATACGGGAAACTTTAACTTTGATGAACCCGGTACGAGGGAACGTATGGGTACGAAGGATAATATATTTATATTAGTTTTTTATCTAAATAATACTATATCAAATTAGTATTCAAAATTAATATCATAAATGTTTTTCAAATTACTATACTAATTCAGAATTAATATTTAAATATTTTCAAATTAATTTTATAATATTTTTTTAATATGAAATAGAACCTATATAAAATTTGAAAGATAACTGCAAAAGATTTGTAAAACTTAAAATAATGTAGAACCATTTTTTTTTAAATAATTTAAAGATTAAGTTTTATTTTTATATCATAAAATAATAAAAAAGTTAAAACTTTTCTCTTCCAGATCTACTTTTCTTTCGAGGCATTGACTCTTTCTCCTCCAAATCTACTTTTCTTTCGGTCCTTTCCTCCTCCTTTCCTCTTCTTCCTACGTTCTTCTCTTTTTTCTTCTGTCTTCTCTCTTCTTTTCCTCTCCTTATACTCCTTTCTTCCTTCTTATACCGGAAAAGATGTCGGAATCACAGAACTCGTCGGAGTTAGCGATCTGGGACGCGACCCGTCGCGACTGTTCCGCGTTCTGGAACGGACGACCCAGATCGCAAAACGGGGGTCGACTATCACAGAAGTCGGGCCTCGACTTTTTCAGGCATGTCAACTTTTCGACTAGTCGTCGACGTGACAACCATGATCGTTACATAAATAACATAAAAGAAAAAAAAAAAAAAAAAGAGGGAAAAAAGTAGAGAAAAAAAAAGAGGAGAATGAATGTTAACAAAAAAAGAAAAAAAATGAAAAATCCTGAAAAAATAAATTAAAAGATAACATGAAATAAAAGAAAATAGGAATAAAAAAAAAAGAATCAGATTCCATCCACCATCCGTATTCTTTCCTAGGGCTGTTACTGGGCCGGATAAATCCGAGACCCACCCGATAACCGGACCGAAAAACCCGAAACCGGGACTCACCCAGAAGCTAACGGGACGGATACGGAAAATGAAATTGAAACCGAAACCGATAAGAAACCGGACCACTAACCCGAAAAAATACCCGGTAAATTTTCTTTTTAATTATGCATACCACCAAACAGCCCCTTAGGCTCCTGGTGTATATATATATATATATATATATATATATATATATATATATATATATATATATATAAGAGATAGGTTTGGAAACCCTAATCTCTTCATTTACTTCTATCCGCTGAAAGCTCCCTTCCTGTCCCTCATTCTCTCTCACCAAACTCCCTGCCTAGAGAAAAAACTCCCTGCCTTCATTCTCTCTCGGAATCTTTGGTAGCCTCCAGTTCGGCTCTGGAATCATCCTCCAGTTTCAGCTTCCAAATCAGAATATCCCTTGTATGGTCTTCAATCTTCATCTTATATTCATAATCAATACATAATACTTGCTTGCATGTCATTTACTTTTTATATATTCATCTGAAACATGATAAAACGTGTTTTGTTCGATTTGTTGAATTTTATTCGATTAATTTTCAGACTGTTATTTTAAAAAGTCTCGATTGTAAATACTAATTACACTTTCAAATTCGATTTTAAAGTTTATGGTTCTCATTGGGTTAAAAATTTTGGGGGGTTTGGGGTTTGAAATTTTTGGGGGATTTAATTTTTGGGGTTATGCAGTTAACAACTAAAAATGTGTGGGCCGGATTCATGATTATAAGTTAATGAAGTTATAATGAGTTAGTTTTTTCAGTTCTTGAATGATAATAAATTATAAAATATGTATAAATAATCAGATTAAACTATCAGGCTATATAAACACGTTGTAAATTTGTTTAATAAATCTTGAACTTACTGAGTTATGTCATTTGAAGATTCTTCAGTGTTCCCTATCCACAATTCATACGTTGAAATGGATAATTATGATGATGATGATGGTGATGAGACCATAGGGGGAATTGAGATTGGAGAACATCTTGATAGCCAAAATGATGGGTCAATCGCTGCCGAGCTATCAACCGGAGTTGAGGATGATCCGTCAAAGAATGCATATGGGAAGCGTGAACGCCCAGAAAAATCAATTGTCCACAAAGAGATGAATGTTATCACTATCCCAAATGGCACAAAAATGTGGAAGTGCAATTGGTGTCCGACCAAATTTAAGGTTGATATAAAACATGGCAGCACCTCAAATGGTTATAGACATTTGAAAACAAAATGTATTCAAAGAAAATTGCACATTCAAGATATGCATACAAATGAAAAAGACCCCATACAATCAAAACTAAGTGGCCATATGTTAGGTGTTGGTGATGATAGTGGTCCAAGTCTTGCTACTTGGAAATATAATCATGCCAAGGTTAGAGAGTTAGCTGCCCATATGGTTTTAGGGCATGAATTTCCATTTCTGATAATGGAAGGTGTTATTTTCAATGAGTTTTTGAGAGCGATATATCTATGGTATAAATGAATAACAAGACAGACTTTAAAGGGAGATTGTGAGTTTTTTTTATAAAGCTGAGAGAGTTAAGATGAGAATAGCAATGTCTAAAGTCAATAGGATCAGTTTGACTACTGATTTGTGGTGGTCAAGTGAACAGAAAATAGGTTACATGACTGTAACAGGCCATTTTGTTGACTCAAAATGGAAACTTCATAAGAGGGTCTTGGATTTCACTAATGTACCCCCCCCCCCTCATTCTGGGGAGGTAATTGCTAGGGAATTGATTAGAGTTATGGATGATTGGCGTATAAAGGACAATATTTGTTGAACTCTGAGGCTAGAGGCAAACAGTTTGCAAAAATAGTTAAAGAGTTAGATCTTGTGGGTAGGATGCAAGTTTTGGATACTAAAACACGGTGGAATTCAACATGGAAAATGTTGTCCACTGCCAGTCTCTATAAAACCGTTTGGCCAAGGTATGCGGAAGATAATGTATCATTTCTCCACTATTTGTCGAATGATAGTGACTGGGAGATGGTTGATGATATTTGCAAGTTTTTAGAAGTGTTTGCGGATGTTACGGAGATTATAAGCGGCACTTCTTATCCAACTGCGAATTTATTTTTGGCCGAACTTTGGAGGGTCAAGGTGTTGTTGGATGAGAATGTTGAATTGACCTCCAAGCCTCACTTGCAAATGATGGCAACCGAAATGAAATTGAAATACGACAAGTATTGGTCGCAAAGCAACATGTTGATATCAATTGGAGCTTTTCTTGATCCAAGGTAAATATTTTGTGGGCTTTTTTATGAAATGTTTAATTGTGAACTTTCATACATTTGTGGGCTGTTCTGTGGGCTGTTTATATTGTGAATAAGTGCATTTTGAGGGCTGTTCATCTATTGTTTACATGCCCTGGATTGAGGGCTGCTTTGTGGGCTGTTTCATTATGCCGTTTAATTATTATGCTTCAATTTGTATATAACCTTTATGCTGTTTCATTATTTTTAGGTATAAAATGGTTTTTATCACATGGGCTTATGTCCATGTATCCTCATGGTGATGATGCTAAAAAAAATAAAGAGTTGGTGTCAAAGAACATATACTCTTTGTTTGATGAGTACGAAAAAACATACAAAAAAGATGATGGAATGCAAAGTTATAGTAAACAAGTTGGGGCTATTTCAACTTCTGGGTTGGGAAAAAGAAGTTTTGAGATGTACTTAGATAGTGTCGAGGTAGTTGATAAGGCGAAGTCTGATCTTGATTATTATCTTGAAGAGAAACCTCTTAAATTTCCAGTTGGTGTGAATAAGTTTGATGTCTTACAACGGTGGGTGGCTAACGAACCAAAATATCCAATTCTTAGTAAGATGGCGAAGGACATTCTCCCCATTCCTATCACAAGTGTTGCTTCAGAAGCGACGTTTAGTGCTGGTAAAAGAATTATTGATCCAAAAAGATCTTTTATGAAAGTTGAGACAGTTGAGATGCTTCTTTGTGGAGGTGATTGGGTGAAAGAGCTGTATGGAATCAAGAAAGGACACGAGCGAAGTATTGTATGTATTTCTTCATTTCTTTTTTCCTTTAGTGTTGCAAATATTTTCTTGCGTCTAATGTTTTAACTTTTGCAATGTAGCTTCAACAAGAAGAAGATGTGCATTTAGAATACGACTTCACCAGTGTAATAGTCTTATTGTTTTGATTTATATGTTTTTTTTATTTGAATTGTGAATGTGTGATACTAATTTTTTTCATATGTTATTGTTGATTGTAGGATTGTCTGGGAGCAACTACTTCAACCAAGTATCAGCCCCGAATTATGACCAAAAATGGGCCATAATTTGGGTCCAAACATCGAAGAAATCTACGGCCCGCTAAAGAAATACAAAGTGCACCACAAACCGTGGGCTAATGTGCGGACCCGTAGACTAAAATAACTCAACTCCGAATTATGACCAAAAATGGGCCATAATCCGGAACCTAAAATCTAGAGTGCCTACTGCCCGCTAGATCAATACAAGGTGCACCACTAAAACTGTGGGCTAATGTGCGGACCAATAGGCAAGCAAGCAATCAATAAAATAAAAAACCTATCTAAATCTAAAAGACGGATAAGCTGATCCATCCGTATAAGGGAGAGAAGAAACGGAGGAGCAGTAACGTAAGTATAAGTCTGAATGCCAAGGGACGACATGCCGAGCTCAGAAAGATAGTCGGCCAGCCTGTTGCCCTCCCGGAAAATGTGAGTGACTCTGAACTGAATATCATTGAGAATATGTCGGATACGCATAAGAGTGTGACGAACCTGCCAAGAGCCCCGATGGCCAGATGATAGCAGGGTCACCACAGCAGCAGCATCAAGTTCAATCCAAACATGTCTCGATCTCTGGGAAGCTAGAATCAATCCAATCGTCAACGCCTGGACCTCAGCATCAAACTCGAAGAGGCCTGAAAAGAGGAATGGAAAGCAAGAAAGAGCTCTCCATGGTGATCTCTAATCAGACTTCCCCCACCCGCAATCTGTGTGTCTCTATCGAACGAATCATCTGTGTTCAGCTTGATCCAAGGGGTCTCGGGTCGAAGCCAAACCACCGGGACGGGGCGACGAGTCTGAGCGGGGGAAGATGTAGCTCGCTGGAAACGATCAGGCGGCGAGCAACCCGCCCAGAACTCAGATGAAATAAGCCCCGCAGAAGCCAATAAAGCAACATGGCGCTCCACCTGCACAATAACATGAGACGAAAGAAAAACCACACGCCTCTATCCCCTGTTCTTTTTATTTTTTATTTTTTTTTTGCGCCTCACATTTGTCAGGCGCGCGCCTCGCCTTGCGCCTTGCGCCTCAGGCGATAGGAGCCCTTATCGCCTTGGTGCGCCTTTCGCCTTTAATAACTATGGCTCCTGGATAATGTACTGTGGAGGGTCGAACACCTGAAGCAGGTGTAGAGGAATCGTGCAGAGAGTGCTCTTAATAAGAGCCAAGCGTCCCCCAAAAGCAAGGTGGCGATGGGACCAACCAGAGATCCTATCCAACATCCGTTGCTTCACCCCAACAAAGAGCTCTCGTCTCATAAAGCCTTTGTAAAGGGGCACAGCAAGATAGGTGATGGGGAGATCGCCCTGGCGAAAACCAGTAAGATCGTGAACTCTCTGGTGCCAACGAGGCGCATGCTTAGAAGCAAGAATAAAAGTGCTGTTTTGGATACTAACCATTTGGCCCGAAGCCATAGAGTAGTGATCCAGGAGACGCATGAGATCAACGAGACCATCATCCACAGCCCGTGTGAATATAATAATGTCATCGGCGTAGGATAGGTGCGAGACGAGGAAAGGCCGTCCAGCCGTCCTATACCTCATCAAAGGATGGTCTCGAGTGAATCGGTCCAAGCAGCGCGATAAATAATCAGCGGCAAGCACGAAGAGCGACGGAGAGATAGGGTCGCCCTGACGCAAACCCCGACTAGAGGCAAAATAGCCGGTCGGACTGCCGTTCACCAAAATGGAGAACGTGCAACTCTCGACGCAATGACGGATGAACAAAATCCATCTAGCCGGGAATCCCATCCTCACCAGGACCTCACGTAAAAACTGCCAGTGAACCCTATCATACGCCTTAGCCATATCAAGCTTCAGCGCAAGGTTCGGGACACCATGAATGTCCACGACGTGGAGGTCGTGAATAAGTTCTTGGGCCAGAAGGATATTATCAGTAATAACCCGCCCGTGAACAAATCCACTCTGGTTCGGAGAGATAATCAGAGGGAGGAGAGGAGCAAGCCGAGTGTTAAGGATTTTCGAGATAATCTTATTGGTCACATTACACAGACTAATAGGCCGGTAATCTGACCAACCACTCGGAACAGGGGATCAAGACGATCGTAGTCGCCGTGAAAGCCGGAGGCATAGGATGACCCTCAAAAAACTCGAGCACAGCCTCCTCCACGTCGGAAGAGACAATCTCCCAACAATGCTGAAAAAACAAAGACGAGAACCTGTCAGGCCCAGAAGCGTTGTGAGGATCGATATCAAATATCGCAGCACGAATCTCCTGGGGAAAGGGTGGGACACACAAACTATCAGAATCAAAAGAACAGAGGATAGAGGGAAAACAAGTGTCATCCGGGGGGACGAGAACATCACCATCGGATGTAAGCAGAGTCCTAAAGAAATTCACAGCGGATGATCGGATGTCCGACTCTACAGCGATCGTCGTACCACCATCCTCAATGCTGTGAATATGCGACTGACAACGCTTCTGCTTCGCAAAACCCTGAAAGAACCGGGTGTTGCGCTAGCCCTCAGTAACCCAACGAACTGCGGCTTTCTGTTTCCAGAAATCTTGTTCCATAGAGAGACGAAGATGGTACTCAGCACGAAAACGGTGCATAGCGGTTCTATTCTCCGGAGTAGGATCCGAATCATATCGTCGCTCGGCTTCGTCAGCAGCCCTCAAGGCCTCATCCAACTTCGTATGAAGATTTCCAAAAAAGACCAGTTCCACTGTTTCAGCCTGCACTTAACCGTAAGGAGTTTGGCCTATAGGTTATACATGCCAGATAATCCAGTCGGGGTAAGCCAGACCTCCCTAACAGTGTCCAGGAATGTGTGATGCCGGATCCACATACTCTGGAAACGGAATGACGACTTGTGACGAATCGCGGAGAAGCGACACTGGATAAGAAGGGGCACATGGTCCGACCGAAGTCTAGGCAGGTGAGTGACGGTAGAAACCGCAAACACGTTCGACCATGCTTCATTAAATAAAGCACGATCTAGCCTTTCCCTCAAACCATTGCGCTCCCAAGTGAAAATATCGCCCTCGCAGCCCGCATCAATCAACTCACAATCAGCAATAGTCTGTGCGAAGTCTAGAATCTCTAGAGAACGGCCTGTGTTACTACCTTCGCGCTCATGTGAATGCAAGAAGATGTTGAAGTCACCGCTGACTAGCCACGGCAACCCCTCTACTTCCGAAGCAATCTCACAAAAGGTGTCCCAAAGGGCGTAACGACCAACACGGTTAGTGCTGGCATAGACAAAGGTGACATAAATCGACTGAGGAAGAAGGGGGGAAAAAATAGAAAGATGGAGGACTTGATCGGTATCCAACAAAACTTGGTGCTGAAAGTGAGGGGAAGAAAAGAACCAAATTTTGTTAGACCGATTATGAAGTCCCGACGCAAAACCTAAAGAACGAATATAAAAATCAAAATTAGCATTGGAACCCATGGGTTCTAAAATGCCAATAAAAGAAAACCTATGAACACGGTTGAGATATCGAATGCGCTTCTGTGCTCCGGTGTTAGCCAGACCACGAGCGTTCCATGTAAGAATGGGTATCGACATAAACTAACCAACCAACTCAGACGAAGACCTAGGAAGCTGACTGGAGCGGCCCCGTCTCTGAGGTGTATCCTGCCGGGCAGATGTTCCCCCTTTCAAGGGCGATGAAGATCGCCCCTTCGAGGAGGAGGAGGGTCCGCGAGAAGCTGTTCTTCCTCGTGTGGAAATCGAGTCGGAAGCAGCTTTGCCCCTAGTGGTGACACCAGGAGCAGCAGTAGAAGACATCAGACGTCTCTTAACCGGGGGCTTCGGTGCCGTCGTAAGAGGCATTAACGCCGAGAAAGAGAGACTGGACTCAGAAATCTCAAATTAGGTGCGTTTAAGACCACACTCAGTCTGAGATAGAGAAGGAAAAGGAGAAGAAGGGGGAGGAGGGGAAGGCTCGTAAACCACCATGGCGAGGGTCTCAGGCTCCACGATGATCGG
Organism: Orobanche coerulescens; assembly: GCA_033398695.1. NCBI lineage: Eukaryota > Viridiplantae > Streptophyta > Magnoliopsida > Lamiales > Orobanchaceae > Orobanche > Orobanche coerulescens. Next base: position 139,274,722 of record CM065804.1, read on the forward strand.
ATCATCCGTGCAGCCCTTACCGTCAGGGCGGGGGGAGGTAGACTCTACGAGTCTATAAAAGTGTGGGACGGTAGAGGACTCCGTGTCGTCCTCTAAAACACGCTCAATATCGTTATCTCGACCACCGTCATCGCTACCCAACACGCCATCTTTATTGCCCACGCTAATAATGTCATCTATGCCTACTAAATCCTCTTCCTCTCTAGCAGAGGAGTCTAACGATGCAAAGTGCGAGTGCTGTCCGGTGGCAGCCATGCCCTTAGGGATCATCCCCGTCTCTCTAGCTCCTTTTTTGGTAACTTGCCAAACGGCAGGATCCTTCCCTTTAGCGGTCTTAGGAGCAGCCTGAGAGGTATTAGCTTTAGGGGCTTTAGTAGGGGCTGGTTGCGCCTTCTGTTGTCTAGATATGACAACAGCAGGCTTCTTACGCTGGGGCGGAGGAGGCCGTTCTTTGTTGCCAACTATGTAGTAACTGGACGGGTCGTGCCCCACATGAGAACAAAGAGAGCAATACAATGGAACTCTCTCATAGATAATGCGCTGCGTAAGAATGTGATCATCAAATTCAACTTCAATCTCGGGTACTCTGGGCGCCAAAAGATCAATCTCGACACACACACGGGCGACTGAAAGTCGTGAATGTGTGGCTGTCGGGGCATCAACTAAGATGGGATTGCCTACAGCCTTGGCAATCGTGTATAATGCGCGTGGGTGAAATAAATGCAAAGGCAAACCCGGAAGTCTATCCAAACCGGGCAGATCGAAGTCTCTGTCCTAACCGAAAAACTAGGTGACCACTTAAAAACACGGGCAGGACATCCAGAAAAATTCCACGTTGATCCTAACCAAATTCGTCTAAAATCCTCATCATTATCAAACCTAATCGCTATGTGGCAATAATTTAACCAACTCCAGCTAAATTTACCCCTCAGTTTCATATCATTCAAACCCGAAGACGCATTTCGAGGGGACGGGATAGCATGCGAGAATTTAAGAATCAAGGTGCGTTCCCATGACGCAGCAAGAGTAATCATATCAGAGGAAGAAAAGGTAACACGCATTTTCTCATTTACGGAGGATAGACCAAAAGGACTAACCTTAGCTCCGTCGAAATTGAAACTTTTAACTGTCGACCCGGTATGCTGGACTAAATCGGGTTGGTGAGCCGAGCCGGATGAATTATTCACCATTTGAGCATATGTATTCCTCGGCCGGGGCGGGTCATTGGGAACCAGGTCAGATTGCCGGATCGGGTTGTACATGGCAGGACCGTTCGGTCGTGTTACATCAGTGTGTGCCGTACGGGTTGAATCTGTTGCCATTGATTCCGGGTGTCGGGTCGGATCTTGCAAGATGTTGGTTGGCTGGAGGTTCGTTGTGGGTGAAGTTGGTGCCGGCTGGCTGACCGGAATGAGAAGGACCGATGCTGTTCGAGAGAGTTGGGCTGGGTTGGAAAGTTTTGCATCAGTGGGCCGAGAAGGGGGTTGGGCCAGTTTTTGAGGATTGGGTTCGGGTGAATGGGCTGAAGATGGCTTGATAGGTTTGCGGATGGGCTTGGTTGGCTGGGTGTCGGTTGGGTCAGGTTTAGGTCCGGATGAGGAGGAAAGGTTGGGCCGTATGGGCTTGTTTTGGGTGGTTGGGTTTAAATTAATTGGGTGAAAGTAATTTAGTATGGTATTGGGCTTAGATGAAGGGTTGGGCTTGGGAAATAATATGTTGTGGGATTGGGTTTGAGGAAAGGTGGGATCAAACGGAGTGGGCTGAGATCCAATAAGATCGGCCTGGAAGGTAAATGGCCCAAAAATAATTGTGTAGGGTTATAAGCAAGTGGGTTGATTAATTTTGGGCTATTATTTGATATAGGATTTGGGCTCGAATTAAAATAAGATGTGGGCCAAGTATGATTAGGAATATTGGCCCTTACCTAAGGTGAGATGATTTGGGCCGCTGTGGGGGATTCACTTGTTTCGGACGGAAGATATGGGCCGTAAGATGGAAAAGGCCCTAGGATCGACGGCTCATCTTCAATCCTCACACCCTTTTTATTTTACTGTACGTCCGCCGTTAGGGTTGCATGCGGATTCATCTGTGCAGCAACTAGGGTCGACGGCGCGGTTGCAGCAACATGGAGGGTGGACGGAGCTTCATCTCCATGAGGACTAGTGTTAGGTAAACCTTTACTCGGAGCGACGGAGCTATCATGCGGGCGGCGGAGATTTGCAGAAACCTTCATTGGCGACGGTAATGGCGAAACTGGCGGCGATGGAAATCCCGCTGAAGTTGGCGACAACGATGAAACCCGGTTGACACGGGCGACATCGAAAGCTGTAGATGATGCGACTTTTTTATTTTCGGGCGATCGCGAAGCCCTTTTTTTCTTCGTCATATATGCAGAGATTTAGTCGACGGGAGGGGCGATGGTGGTCATGAATCTTGATGACTGGTGGATAGGGGGAGAAGATGTGATGTCAGATCTGAGTATGTGTGAAGAAGACGACTGCAGAACAAGTCGGAAAGTGCAGGCGACCGAATATGTGATTTTCACCTTGAGTGTGTGAAAATCGTCTTCTCCGCGGAGGCTGCTGCCGGCTTTGGTTCAGGCAGGAAGTTGCAGGCGAAGGTTCGGGCAGAGATGGCGAGTCGACTGGTGGGTGAGTTGGCCGGAGACGGTGGCCGGACGGTGGTGCGGTTGAAGAGAGAAGTGGCGGCGTGTGTGTGAAGGAGCAAATCGCCCTCGGGGTCAGAGCAATTGGAGGCGCAAACAGCTTAATCATCCGGTGGAACCCCAGCTCCCTCCGAGCTTGGAGATTTCGAGTTGGGATATATTTGAGCCCCTTAAAGTGCTTCGGTGCGATCGAAGGAGCAACAGGATGGTAGGGTCTGCCAAGTATTAATACACTGGAAGGGACGGTCGAAAGATGAGGCGACATCGGTAGATGATGAGGAAATTAGATGGAAATTTTCGGAATTCCGCCTAGGGATAAGGCGATTTTTTAGGGGAAAGAAGTTGTTACGAAGCGGGGGTTCCAGGGCGGGGCCAACATGAATCTAGACCAAACAGCATTAGGTGACCGGGCTCCCATCTAGCGACTGAGCTGGAGATGACCGAGCCAACCAAAGCCAAGACCGAGCCACAATCGGGGGCTAAGCAGAACCCTTAGCGGTAAGAACGACTTTCTGAAGTCCTTGGAAGTTCACCTCCCAAGTCTATCCAGAGTTCTTGCAATCGGTTGCATCGTTGTTCCAAAATGGAATAAAGTTTGTTTTTGAGAAGATAGTTGTTTGGGTAATCTCTCTTTCTTGTAGGTTCCCTCTTTATATCGGCTCCATCTATCCATTATGAGCCTATAAACTCTTTCTCTCTAATGTTTATCAAAATTCCCACCCCTTATCGTGGAATTTTCACTTTTTTAGAAACCTGAAAGATGACGAGGTATGTGAGTTTTGCAGCTCCTCATACTTTTAGAGGATGTTAAGCTCAGGGAGGCGCGTCTTATTCTGTAGAAAACCAATCCCAATCCTTTACGAGCAAGTCTTATTTCATGTCTCTTTGTTCTAAGTTCTAACAACTTGCCCCATTTCCCTTGGTTTAAATTCATATGTAGAAGATTTTGGTTCCTAAGAGAGATCAACTTTTCTTATGGTTGATAGTTTTGGGGAAGTTACCCACCTGTGATTCTCTGCAAAAACATTTCCCAAATTTTTCCGGCTCCAGATTGGTGTGTTCTATGCAGGTGCCACTCAGAGAATCTAAAGCACTTCTCCGTGCGATGTTCTTTCGTTCATCATCTGTGGAGTAGGGGTGGTTTGTCAATTGGGTCTACAATGGGTTACCCAATCGTTCAGATTTGCTCAACATACATATGGGGGGTTTTCTTAACAAGAGAAGTAAAATTCTATACAGAACAATTGTTCCTGGGTCTACTTGACTTCAGAGGAATAAAAGGATCTTAAAATTTGTACAGAAATACTAATGGATGTGTGGACTAGGATAAAGTATAGAGTACAGTCCGCTAGTCCTAGGCTATTCAAAGGTGAACATATGTCTTGTAAACGTATGATCGTTACGTGGATCCCTCGTCCTTATCAATATTTCTAATGCAATGATATATATATATATATATATATATCCTATTTCATTATAATCAGTCTGTCAAAATAATCAATGCTAAGCATTATTTGTATGGGCTCTGCACCATTTGTATTTGAATTGACTAGCCTACATATTTATCTGTAAAGCCAATGTGGAGCAACTATCTGCATGAATATCATTGTGAATTTATACACTTGCATGTCGGGATAATAAAAATTAAAAACTTACAGTTGCACCCTCATAGGATCCTTGTTCTGATCCAGCCTGTTTGACATTTGGCAGAACTAGATTCTTTTGTTTTGATTTTCGTAGAAGCTGAGACAGCACCTGAAGATAAACGTTTAAATTAGATCTGCAATTCATAATCTTCCAATCTATGCTGTAATTATCTAAAGAAGCTGTAGAGCGCTGAAGCAACCTTGATGGCCTGCCCTCTGGAAAGTAGAAACGAGATGGGAACACCAGTTACACGAGCCATCTCTACATAGTTATAAACAAACATCAACTTGTCCAGAAGGCGTTGTGGAAGGTAAGCATCCTACACATATTAAGCCTTTCAGCAGAAGTAGACATAATGAAACAGCATTTTCCTTGTCAGCCTATTTCTATATGGAAACTGTTAAAAAACATTAAACCACAATTAATAAAAACTATTTAAAAACATGAAGGAGCTGGCTAATTATTGGTGGACCGATATCAGATTTCCTTTGACTTTATTCATACTTGTGTGACCCACATTCCAACAGAAATACAAGTCGAAATCCGTAACAATTTCACAAGTGTGCGAGCGGGCCAAGATAACATCTTCAAGTAAGCTTGAGACACAGTGTTGAAGATCCCACAAGTTAGAGTCAAAGGAAGGTGCTGTTATTGCTGTTATTAACTGTATATTTGCATTCCACAATTATTACTAGAAAACTGTTAACAGACATTCTCGTACAGTTCTAGTGATTATCTGTCTTTTGTAGAGATAGTTTTCTTTTCTACTATTTTGTACTTTATGTATATCAGGATGCTCTATAGTGATTTCATACAACTGAAAGAAACAGACAAATTAGATAGAAAGAAATGAAAGACTTGGTGCATTTTTGGTAAAAATAAGCTAGCTTATCTTTTGAGCTTATTTAAAAAGTCCGTTTGATACACCATAACTAGCTTATAAGCTAGCCATCAACCAACAGCTAGCTTATCAGCTAAACTGCCAGACACACCCTTACCACTAACGAAGGGTGAAAACAAGAGGAAAAAGAAAAGAAAAGAAATATGACCCCGAGGAAAAAAGTAGGAAACTTGCCACAAAATAGGGTTCCTGTTAGTACCCAGTCTAAGGCATATCCTAAAATATTTCACATGCTACCATTTCAGTTGAGTTCTGAGGGAACAATAAGAAAAGGATCCAGTGATTTTGCAGAGAAGAGTGACTAAATGCTTTAAACTTCTTATGAATGTAAAGGGTTTTTTCTGAAAGCATAAAGCGTGAGGTAAATAGAAAGAAAATGACAAGGACACGCATGACAAGCCTGTAATATGATAAGACAGAAATTACTGGTTCAAATATATTTGAACCCAAGTATATTGTTCACCTTCAAACAATATACAGCAAGACGCCTCCTGGTTTCTGGATTCCCATTCTGAAGGTCAGATATAATTGAATGATGGACATCCTCTTTCTGCACATTTATTGATACAGTAAACATAAATCAGAAACAGAATCAGGCAACAACTGCCACCCAGGTCCATGAGATCATAATTTCAAATGCATAATGAAGCAATAATTTTAAAAAAGTGCAGAATTCAGGGGGAAAAAAGGAAAAGAAAAATGATATAATTTGAAAAACCCAGATCGCGCCTGTGATTAACAAGATGAGATAACTGCACCATTGTCATGTTATCATAGAGACATGTTATATTTGATTAATTCCCAATAAATTTAAGTATTACTAAGTTCCATCTGGATATCTTAGCTGGCTGCGGGTATATTAAGAGATGCCAAAAGAAATCCAGCTTGCTAATGCTATTCCAGATTTCTCCTTCAGTTATAATTCACTTTAAGCATCGATAATGCGCCTCTAATCCTCTTAAGCTGTTTCTTACATAATAATCCAACTCCAGCAAAAGAATCTCCACTTGTAAGACAAGTTGCAACACGCTCGGTTAAACCAGGAACGAAGCCTTCGTTTCTGAGAGAAAAGTCCTACGGTTTCATTTCCAATGGTCCACCTTCATTTTCCAACTGTGCATAAAAGTAAATCTTGTTTGGGTAACTTTTTTCATTGGGAAGCATCATTTTCAATTTCTATAAACACTACCATACATCACTTATCAATCACATCCTCATCATCTTGTGTATGAGGCGCACCACTGCCACCACTATCTACTTCAAATATTACTTTTAAAAATAATTACTCCCTGTGTCCCAGCCAAAGGACAGAGGTGTATACTCGGCATGGTTGTTACGGCGGTAAGTCGAGTCGAGTCAACGAGGGTCCGGCATGGCGAGTCACAGACTAGTCGTAGACTAGTCGACTAATTATAAATAAAAGATAATATATATTTATATATATAAATTACGTTAAATATAATATATATATATATATATATATATATGTAAATATGTAATGACAAGAAAGAAGAAAGAAACTAGAAGAAAGAAAGAAGAGTAGAGGAAGCGAAGAGTACCACTTAGGTATACACATCAAAACGGAGGCAGGTCAGCGGCAGATCGGCGGTGGTCACTTCAAATCGATGGAGATGGACTGGATTCGCTTCTGTCGGCTCTGCAATTAGATTTCAAAATACCACTTTCTTTTCCTATTTTTCAATATATGGGGTCTTATACGAGTCGGGTCTTATGCCAGTCGGCTCCAAGTCGTCGACCCAAGTCGTCGACTAGGCGACCCATGTCGTTCCTGGCACGTGAAATACTTATATCAGTCGAGTCAGAGTCTCAGGGCGACTGTCCTGCACCGCCTGGGCAACTAGTCGACGACTAGTCGCGGTAATGATTAGTATAGGTAATGATGGTAAGTGTGGTGGAGATTAAAAAGTAAAAAGTATTTGACGATAAATGTGTGATGGAGATTAAAAAGTAAAAGGTGATTGATTGATTTGATTATGAAAAGTGATATATATAAACTTACTAAAGGGATAACTTTTTGAGAGAAATATAAACCTTTGGGTGGGACGGAGGGAGTATATCTAAGGGGACCCATCACCAACCTTGTTATTATATTTTATCATATATTCAAATAAAAATAATGGAGGTGGACCTCACCACTAACAACTTTTAAAATATTTTATACACAAGCAACTATTTCAAACTTACTCATCCAAACATAACCCTAATTTTCACACTAAACTAAATAAATTCTCAATCAGAAATAGTCCATGAAAACATAACCACAAATGTTACTGAAAAGATGACTTAACAACTCCTTTTTGCTCTTTCTTAGCCTAAAATTGTAGGTGGTAGAGTCGATGCTCTAAAAGGCTGCCTCGAGGCGAGGCGCGGAAAAAATGTTCCGAGGCGCCAATGTATGTGAGAAGTCTGAGACGTACGCCTCTTTGGGTCGAGGTGTATGAGGTATACGCCTTGAGATACCCGGGATGCAATATAAGTGTGAGACGTTACTTTAAGCAATTTTGTGGTTCTTTGTAAGAAAAATGAATAAAACAACCCTAGCCCCATGCTCCAGACATAATCGCGCAGACAGAGAGAAGCCACGCAGGGCAGAGAACTGTGCACAAGAACGCACGACCGCCCTGGCTTTTTCTTCTTTAGTAAGACCCACGACACCGCTTCTTTTGCGTGAGTACATGGTCATCATGGTGTCGCCTTCGCAGCTGGGCGGTCTAGCCAGCCAGCCAGTAGGCTTCACATCGCCTGAAATCGAGCAAGGCGGACAAGTCGTCGCTTGGGCAACGCCTGAGCCTGTTAGGTGACGCCTGGAGGCTGGATGCTAGATCTGGGTCAAACCAACCCTTAATTACAAGGAAAAAAAAAACTTCCAGCTGAAAAGCATGAAAGAGAGGCAGGAGAGATAGGCATGAAAGAGAGATAGAAAGATAGAAAGAGTACCAACTTGATCGCCAAAAAAAAAAGAAAAAAGAACAACCCTAATTGCGAGACTTGCTTACTGATTGGCACAGTTCCTTTTTTTCCTTCCGTACTTGATAAATAACTACGTTTAAGTTTGGAGGGTTTTTTTGGAACAAATAGCTTTTCATTCCAAATGGATCAAATAAGTACATCCGTCTCAATACAAAACAGCAACAATTTCGCTGAGCATAAAAACAAAAGACTAAAGCCAGAAAAAATCAAGAACCTAGACTATGACACCCAGACAAGGTCACACAGTAGGATATCAGAAATAGCTCTACACATCGCCTGCATTTTGGATGAGAAGAGGCATCTTCCAACAGCAGTTTGTATAACCATCCTCAACAGAATATTATCATCTTCTTTCTTGTCTTGAAAAATATGCATATTGCATTCTTTCCACACTGCGTATATCAACTCTGTAGTGACAACTTCCAGACGATTGGCAGCAGCTTTTCCTTTCACCATCAAGCTGAGTTTGGGGACAATAGTACGCCAATCACCTTGAAGGCCTGACCTGCTGCGCCAATTCATAACTGCATCCAGAAGTTTGCGGGTGAAGGAACAAGAGAAAAGAAGGTGATCAATGTTCTCTACCTGTTCCACACAAGATACACATAGGATCTAAGCTGGGCTGAAACTGGATGAGCCTGCCCTTTGTGGGGAGGCGTCTTCGTAAAGCTACCCATAGAGTAAACCATGCTCTAGGTGTAGCCATATTATTAAGCACACATTCCCTCCACTCCACTTTCCCCACTGTTGGCGGGAATGATGGTAAATAGCAGACACAGAAAATCTGGCCGCCTCCAGTTGTTGCTGCCAAACAGTAGAATGTACCACTAAGCTCCTTACCTTCCGCACCTTCTTCAATAAGTAAGAAGCATCAGATGGTATAGACATGCTCAAAACATTCTGTTCTTTAATGTAATACGAATGGATCCAGCGAATCCACAACTTATCCTCTTTAGTTATCAAAGCCCAAAGAAGTTTCAAAATGCAAGCCCTATTCCACGAGGTAATGTGTAACACTCCCAGCCCCACCTTCAGAAACAGGCCTACATAAACCATCCCAAGCAACTAAACCCCGCCTAGAGTCCCCAACTTCACCAGTCCACAGGAACTTTCTGCAAATACACTCAACAGCTTTGAGAACTTTCTTTGGAAAATAAAACACTTGGCTCCAATAGTATTGTATTGCATAAAGTACACTCTTCACAAGTTGGACTCTGCCCCCATAAGTCAGTAATTTTGCAGTCTAATGCCTTAGTTTGGCAAGCATTTTCTCAAGGAGGGGTTGGAATTGTAAGATAGAGAGCCTCTTGGCATTAAGCGGAACACCCAAATATCGGAAAGGTAAAGTGCCTTCTTAAAGTTGCACAGCAGTGGAAATAGTTTCTTTCATCCTTTCACTAACGCCATTAAAATATATCTCACTTTTACGCTTATTGGCAGTCAGCCCCGATGTGTTACTGAAATCTTCAAATTTCTCCATAAGTGCAGTAATAGCTTCCACCTTACCTTTAGAGAAAAACAGGAGATCGTCTCCAAAGGTTAGATGGGTTAAATCCAACAGCTCACATATGGGGTGGTACTTGAAAGAAGGGTGAAACCTCAAGGATTTCATAGTCCGGCAAGTAGTCTATACACAATACAAACAAATAAGGAGAGACAGGGTTGCCTTGTCTGATTCCCTTCTTGCCATCAAAAGGAGCCAATAATTCACCATTCAGACAAATTTGATAAGATACAGTGGTGAGACAAGTGATTACCCATCCAACAAATTGATGTGGAAAGCCAAGATGTCTCAGTAGCTTTTCAACAAAACTCCATTGGATTGAATAGTAAGCCTTTTACAAGTCCATCTTAATCATACACTTGCAGAAAGGCCCTTTCTACCATACCCTCTAATGATCTCCTGCGCCAAAACCGTGTTATCATGAATGAACCTCCCGGGGACAAAGGCGGACTGCTCTTCCCCAACCAAGTAATTCATGATAGTACTCATTCTATTTGTCAATACTGTTGTTGCCCAAAATATCTATCCGAAGATTAAATACTGCTGGAGACGGACAACAAACAACAATTGCGGGAGCACTTCCGAGAGAAAATAAATAATACAAGATTTGCCGGGTTTGTTAGGCCCGGGCTTGAATGCTCTCGCGAGATGATATTAATACGAATATTCGTGGATACAAGTATTAATGAGAGAAATCTAAATACAATGAGTGTAAAAAGACTCTGTTAATCCGGCTCTTGAGCGAAGCTCGGTGTTCTTCGTCCCTGCCGATCGTCTTCTTGATGAGAGAGGCCGGGAGAAGTAAGACCGAATGATAGCCTGCTAAGAGTTGGAGATAGCCAAGTGCTTGATGTTTTGCTTCGTAATGTATACCGAAATCGCGATAATGCACTTGGCCGAGTGCGGGGTGCCTAGTATTTATAAAGGGGCCTGTCCCGTCTCTAGCGGCGATCGCCTTCCGCCATTATAATAATGGGGCGATCGTCCGGCCAATATTATAATGGGGCGATCACCCGGCCGGCTAAAGTCCAAGGAAGAGGTCATGCACTAAAGTCCAAAGCTCAAGACGGCCGTGGCGGTCGATGAGGGGCCAGCACGCGTCCGGAGTCAGTCACATGCGGCCCTACTGACAACTTTCGGCGGCTAGTCGGCTGGTGGAAAGATCCTGCCAGGCTGTGGTCAATGGCCCGAGATTCGCGGATCTTGTCTCGGCTTTTGCACGTGGTGCCAGTCTTGAGGCTCGGCCTTGGCTGACTGGATGGCCATCGGCGCTGATCGACATGAGGCGGTCGTCTCTAGCTGGTCATCAGAGGTCGCCATCGGCCAGTTGCTGAGGGTCGGCGTTGGTCGGTCACCAAGGGTCGGTCGGCAAGTGCCGAGAGATGATCGTCTCCAGTCGGTCGCCAGGAGTCGGTCGCCGAGTACCGAGAGGCGATCGTATTAATGTCGATCGCTCGGCACCGGGATTCGTCCTGGGACCTTCGGTTGGTCGATGTAGCTCGTCCGCTGGGTTAAGGCCTGGCCGCCTGGTCGCTGATCGGCAGTTCGGCCTTGGCTGCTCGGCAGTGACTCGGTCGCCCGACCTCCGAGGCGATCGCCGGTCGGAAAGTGTTAATTCTTGACACAACAAATACTTTGGAGATAATCTTATATATAACTGAGCAACAAGCTATGGGTCTATAGTCTTTAATTGTGTTGGCCGTAGCAGCCTTAGGGATAAGAGTGATGAGAGTGATGTTAATGCTCTTCAACAATCTACCAGTTCTAAAGAAATCTTGTACCGCCAAGACTATGTCATCCCCAAGAGTCCTTCAAGAATTAAGCGGAGTAGCCATCAATTCCCGGAGCCTTATCATTCCCAATCGACTTCAAAGCATCTACAATTTCTTGTCTGGTAACTGGGCCAACTGGAGAAACCCTTTGGTTATGTTTCAAAACAGGCCCCAGGTGTATCATAGTCAAATCAACATCTATAGTGGTATTTGCAGCTGTTCCTAACAGTCCTTGATAGGAGAGGACTTCCTGCTGAATGTCATCTTTTGTTTGGAGTTTTATATATATATATATATATATATATATACACACATAAATAATTTATATTTGACAAAATTTAACATACTGAATTTCGGATTCATTACAAACATTAATATATGAGTATAATTTTATAAATAATATTACCATATTATATTTTATTACATACTTTGAGGTGCCTAATTGGCGTCTACACGTCTAGGCAATAGGCTAGCGCCTAACCTCGACTTGGGGCTGTGATAACCATGCTTTAAGTAAGCTGCTTTTATTAAATAAAACAGATCCCTTTTATTAATCTAAGAAAGACAAAGAAATGGATCCCTTCCATTAATCTATGCAGATCCTTACTTATTTTTCATAAGAAAACTTCTTTCTTCCTGGTATTAGTGTTTTCATTTTGGAATTTTATTCTTTGAGCCCATATTTAGAATTTAAATTTATTTTTAAGAGAAAGTTTGGATTGTTATCGTAATTAAGTTAATAATATATTTAATCATAGTTAACATTATACTGATCACTGAATTTGGGTGAATTGATCGTGTAAGAATATTTCATCCTGTAATCATATAGTTAATTTGGTGTAATGACCAAGTACTTCAAAACATTGCTATTTTGACTATGTAACTTTATTAACTATGAGCATTTTATTGTATTTTAGTTTTTTAATTAAAACTGAGGGTTACGCCTCAATGCACCTTGTAGGCTTCGCCGCACCGAAGCAAAACGCCTGAGACCGCCTCGCTCTTTTCAAAACATAGGGTAGAGGGAACTGACAGATTTCTAGTTAGCTATAGAAAGTATGGATCCTATCACAAGCTGAGCCTAGCACACGTCTCTCGAGAATCTTCGACAGTTCTACATCTTGAGAACAAAGGACAACACAAAAATCACAATAACAAGGTAAGCTACCTACTAAGGAAATACGGTGTCAAAATATATAATGCAGAACTTAATGTCTAGGCTACGACAAATGCATAGTATACGAGATAATTCTGGACCATAAGAACTCCCTATTTGCAGTCTCATTGAAGTTAGGCAACGTACATTTAAGGCCAATTATATATAACTTCCCACAATGTTTTTAAATGCATGGGGCAAGATTGAGACCCATTGAGGCGTAAGCCTCAATTAAAATAATGAAATCCTAAAAATCTCAGAAAAATATCATAATATTGATAGAAATTACTAAAAAGAGCGGAAAAAGTATAAATTATGTTGCTAAAATATCATAGTATTGAGGCGTATGCCTTAACTTTATTTTATTTTTTCCTAATAAAAATCTCAAAAAAGTATAAATCAAGTTACCATTCTTTAATATATTAAAATTCTCTACCAAAACTTTAACCAAATTTTTTATTTTTATTTATCTTCTATTAATTTTCAAAATATTAAATACCATCTAACAATTAAAAATTTTTACATTTTATTTTTTTCAAAAGAAAAAAGAGAGCAACAACTGATAAATCTAATTGACCCAAAGTCACTATAAATATCCAATATAACTGAGAGTAGTTAGGTCATTGACCACTTTAAATAAAACCATATAAGAATAGGGTCACTATTCTTTTCTTGACGCCCACACCACAACAACTGACACCCGCCACCTCCATCTCTTTCCTTCCCTCTCATGTACATTTTGTTCTTCTTCATTTTAAAGCCTTGCGCCTCGGGATGAAGATAGAAGCCCACCTCACGGTTCACACCTCAAAGAAGCACGCCGCAAACGCGCCTCAAACGAGCGGGACCTAATCCTCAGTGGGGGGGGGGGGGGAGGCACTGCCTCAGAGGGATTTTTCCGCCGCCTCGCCTCGAGGCGTGCACCTCGACCGCCTTTTAAGGCACCGACTGCCCATATTGGTCTAGTAGAGAACTAAAAGGGAATAATATTTAGAAGCCTAAAAAAATTGTATGATATTCAACCCCTAGAAGAAATCTGGAAGGTTAAGGAGAGAAAATACTCACCTATGTCCATCTCTGTAAACCCTATCATGGACAAAAGTATCACACCAATAATGTGAAGTAAATTAAATCCTAAAACTGGATCGCAAAAAATAATGAAAGTTGTCTGAAGTATTTCATATATATAAGGCATAATCTACATGGTGAATTCACGAAGATCTCAAAAGTAAATCAGAACAAATAAAGCAATGATTCTGAATAAATATGAACAAAACTCACCTGCTCGTTAAGAAAGTGCGCAGAAACAGAATTGAGCGAGTAAGAGCTTAACTTGTAATCCCTTTGCACAGCCTGCAAGAACCAGAAAGTGGTCGTCAAAAGAATATTTCTGGTATCATTCTTAATGCAACGAATATCTTGACAGTTCCATGTTGGGGGGAAACCTGCAGCAAATCAAATTGAACTCTCCCCTCAATTGCAACTTCTTTACTTTCTCGGGTGCCTAATTGTCTGCAGCTCCAAAAGCATAAGTCAGTAGACTTAGCAACAAGTTATGAAGTAAGAACTAACAAAAAGAAAAAAAAAAAATTCAATGATTTCATGACATCGAGTGCACAAATATTTTGTCCACCAAATATACCAGGAACCACAACACAGCCAAGGTGAACAGAAATAAGGACGGGGTGGGGGTGGGGTGGGGTGGGCGGGTTACACACCACTGAATTTACTATCTAGGCTTCAACAGTTTATGTAGTGGATGTTGCATAGAGCTGCAAGTTCTAATGCTTCTGCATATGGGTTAGTGAAATAGAAAATGCTAGGGGCTACGTGATACAACATTTACAATCTAGTCTGGCATAAATATTAGAACTATTTTTCTCTTCCAATATACTGTGTGTGTTAAAATCGGATTCTCAGTGCAATTCCTCGTTCTTCCAAGCTTTTATGTTGTGTGGTAACATAATCAAGACGAAAATAGTTCAATTCCAACCATAAATATGAGCTTACTTGTCAAAGCAAAAAAAAAAAAAAAAAAAAAAAGATACGAGAAACAAAAACAAAGGCTAACAATGAAATGAACAGAACTATCTCTGGGTGACATATAACCCAGCAGGTGCGAACTTAAATGGCTGCAAGTACGAAGGCAAAAAGGATTTGATGACCTTGATGAGAACTTTGCATCTCTGACACGAACCCTGGTGTGTCGCATGCGCCCAAGTATTGGAAATTCAGCTATCCCTAATACTTCAGCTCTCTGCCCAGGAAAAATATAAATAAAAATAAATAAATGAAGTGCATATAATCATTAACTTGTTGGAACATTATGAAATCCATTCATCTTTCATGGAGCCAGGAGGTCAAAGATTTGCAAAAAGATTGGAATCAAGTTACTGAAAAAGGAAGTTAAATGCAATGTAGAGAGAATTTTTCCACCTGAATGAGGTATGGCAAATCAAATTTGCAAATGTTATAGCCGATTATAATATCTGGGTCCACTTCACGAATAAAATCCTGCGATTGGAAAATAAAGTTAAGATGAAATATGGAAAATTTGAACGTACGGTCAAGTGGCATGTTGCTTAATAAAGGAAAAGAAAATGAAAATCATAAGAGACATGATACAACTCAATTAATATTACGTGTATGATATAAGAAAATATTAAATTCCCTTCCCCTTCTATATCACATTATATAGTTGCAGGCAATACCAACGTTGTCGGCATGGTGCTAAAGAGAGCGATATCATGAACTGTCAAAAAATGCTACTGTTTGGGTAGTCCCAATAGAAGAACTGTGGCCAGCATTAGGAAGATAGAATTTCGTAAAAATAATAAATAAGAGAGAAAGAGAGAGTATATAAAGAGAATAACCAGAGAAGCACATTAAAACTATAGAAAATTGAAGCACCATTGGAGTACCAACCCCAATATATTATATAACATAAAGAGGTTCATTGAACAAGTGAAAGTAAAATCAAAATAAAAGTAAAAGGAAAACAGTCAATGGTTGCAGTTCTATAACTGAGTTATCCAAGACCATCGACCGCAAAAAAAACAAAAACAAAACGGCAGCTTTACACATGAAGGGCATGGATATCATATTGGGGGAAACAACATTGCTACAGTTTTAACTCTGGTCAAATTGACATTACACTTATCGTACAAGTGCCAATAACATTACCCTCCAAGCTAAAAGAACCTCCTTTTCTGTGTCGAATGACATAACATCAACACCGACAATTGGTGAACAAGACTTGAGCGTCATCACATTACGAACAAATGGATGATCTTCTCCCTGTAAAGTCACAAGATTGGCTACCTAAAAAACAACCACAAGAAAATCAGAAACTGGAAGTTCAGTAAAGCAGCAAATAAATACTAGTATTAGAGATTACTTGAACACAAACCTGGATAACAGGATCATGAGTGGGCTCAGGAAAAAGGCCTTTTCTCCCGGCACACTCAATGTCAAAGCTTAATATGCGAAACGGGGCCATCTTTGAGAATTCCCCTTCAGGAGCATGGCTGATCAAATTCGAATAACTAAGTGTGTAAAGGGAAATTCATTTCAAAAAGATTACATGGGGGAAGAAAAAAAGTGAAATTAATGTGAAGACACTACTAATTTTCCATGCATCAGGATACAGGCAATCAAACTCTAACTGACAATAAGAGCGATTTTCTGCTGTCTTTTTATATTTTCCACGTGGAACTTCAATCCAGTTGCCCCCAACTATGTTGCAATCAATCATGAAACGAAGAGCAAAAGCAACATTACTTTCATACGTCATAAAACTCTTCATGCCCAGTCCGTCAATTTGTATTCCTCTATCAAGAATACCTGTCCAATTTGCATTTTAGATCATTAGCAAAAAAAAAAAAAAATTGCAGAGCAAAAAAAAAAAAAGACTTAAATATCGTCAATTCTTGAATACATGATATGTCGGTGCCACCAATTATACCAATTTATTACTCATCATAGGCTATTCGAGAATATTTCACCACAATGTGGTTAAAAGATGAAAGATTTATTTAAAGATGAAGAGTATGAAAAATCGTATTTCATACCGCGGCAGCTGGCAACCATTGAGGGCAAAGCCACCACAATTTTAAGAAAAGACTGAGAATTTTGCTGTTGATAACACATAATGCTTCTCCTCTGAACTAGATCAATGCGAGGAACATATTTGGGAACTTTATAATTTCGGTTCGCTTCTCTCATCCTACCCTGTAGCAACAAGAAAACAATCATGTTAAACAAGAAAACCTTGCAATTGATTATGAGGGGCAACGAAAGTATGATTATTGAAGGCAAATGCAAGCTTTTAAAACAACCAGAAATACTACCTCGAGGATTTGATGGAAACGGGAGATATCATCTGGACCCATTCCTGGAGGACAACTGATGTAAAAGTATGGCTGAAACCCATGTACAAAACAGCAAACACTATGTCCTGGCCATATAAAATTGTAGAAATTGAAAAAAAAAAAAAAAAAGTGTCTTGTTGTGTGTATCAAGAAATAACAATAAGAACTCTAGTTAAGGGATAATCTCGAAGACCACCAACATTTAAAAAATAAATAAATAATTCCAGTTATCTCTCAAAACTAAAAATATCCCCCTTGAGGTCTGTGTTTATTATGTCAAGGAGGTTTTTGTAAATGTCAAATTTGTTACAGGCGTGCCTCAGGCGACAGGTGTGCAGAGGGAAACCCATGTCGCCTCCCGAGCCCAAAGGTGGATAACCTATGGAAGGCTCGTGCCGCAGTACGCCTTTTACTGCACCTCGGGGAGCCTCGATGCGCCCTTGTGAGATCAAACAAACAAATAAAGCGAGCTAGGAACCACCGACACGGTACTCGTACAGGTACGGTTGCGGATGCACGTGCGGCAAACGGCATTTTGAAAATATGAGACACGGTACGGCCGGCACACGCCAAATATATATACATATAAACACACACCATGAATACATTCGTAAGTCGTTATAAACAATAATTCATCAGAAGGTACACTTAATAATTCAAACTATTTAAACTACCAAATCTAAAGACTATTCTAACTTCTAATATATTTATATAAAAAAATTATATAGGGATTTTATTTTATTTTCTGTATATCAACCCCTTCTTTGTAAAACTAGTAAAAAAACTAATAAAAAAACTTAAAAGTCGTGTCCCGTCCCCGATGTGTCCCCGGATGTGTCCCCCAGTTTCCCCGACGAGTCCATATTAAACAAGGGGACACTTATTTCCGGGTGTCCTGTACGTGTCTTCGCGTGTCCCTGTGTCCGGAATGTCTGACACTCGTATGTTAACCTCTTAGAAGTGTTGGTGCTTCATAGAAAGTGAGCCATTTGTGGTACAAGGGTTTTTTATTTTTTTATTTGAAAGGCACTTTAAGGATTGTTTGTATTGTTTTGACGCTTTATTTTTGTTTAACCATTAAGTTTTTAGTGGATATTATGTTTCCTTGTCGTTATGTGCTTATGATTTAGATTTATTTTACTTATTTTCTTCTTTCTTTTGCACCACTTCTGCCAGGCGCATGTCTCGTCTTGCGCCTTGTGCCTTTATCAACTATGGTAAATGTGAAAGACAACTGGGTTCTTTTGTAACTAGACTAAACCCCAAGGATATATTTACATGTGTAGTAACGGAATGTAATGTATGTATGTGTATGTGTGTGTATGTGGGCAATAGAGTGAGGGAGAGAGAAATAGAGAACTGACCTTCTTTGGTCACTCCGAAAATCCTAATAATTGCAGCCGAACCTGAAGAACTATGAAGAAGTTCTTTGTAGCTATCTCCAACAATATAATCTATTTCCAACTGCTGAAATACTTCAAAATAGAAAACGAGGCAACAAGAGGACAATTAAACGATTTATTCCACAAAAATAGAGTCATTGCCATTTCCATAGAAATATCCACTCTATCATTCACAAACCTGATAAGATATGCATGCACCTAATGTAATTTGCGTATGAGATTGGGATATAAAAACAGCAGCAATATATAGAGAATGGTTTGCACCATACAATGCGATTAATCTATTTCACTGGCAAAGAAATGACAACTTTGGCTTGATAAATTTCTCACACCTAAACTAAGCATTATATTACAAACAAACTTCCAATCTTGCAAATCAAACGAGCAAAACGAAGTCAATATTTAAAGAAAAACACAAACAAAAATGTAATGGAATGTGACGCAGTTAAAGCACAGAGTACAACAGCAGCAGCAGAAGCGAACGTGGAGTTTTGACTTTGAGTGTCAGCAGTTACCAATGTTCTGAGATAGGGATAGGTACGAGGGGGAAAGTGCTGGGCGCTTCCACTTGGCAAGACGCTCGGCAAATGCCCGACGCTGCGAATCATCCTCCTCGTACTGGATCAGGGTTTCCTCGAGGAATATGTCCTCGTCAAAATCCTCCTCCTCCATCGCTGCGTGATGCTTCAGCTGAGGAGGTTGAATTGCTGCCGGAGGCGGAGGCGGCGCCGGGCGTTTCCGCGTGTTGCTGTTGGTGCTCATGGTGGCGGATGGAGGGTTTCGGGAGGTTAGTGTGTAAAAATCCCGCCAGTTTCACGACTGGGGGGTGTTTTTAATTTATATTTAGGATAGCGAGTGCAATTTGATATTATAATTTTGTATAGGGTCCTTTCTATTAGACCATTTTCAACCATGGAGTTGTGAGAGCATCCGAAATGGTGAGGTAATTGGCTCACCAAACTTTATCCATTTTAAAATGATAAGTGAAAAATAGTTAATCTTATTTTTGAGCGAAAAAAATCTGCTCAGAATACAAGGGAGGTTGGGCCTAAATAATTTTTTTCTGCCTTGCCCAAATGATGTTATTTGGGTCAAAATAATATGAACGTTCTAATATTTTTTTATATGGATTTTAACGTTCAACCCATCTTATTAGTTACTTACTAAATATTTGGGTCTTATATTTTCTAAAATAGCGATGAGGTCCAATTTTAAATAAATGGTTGATTTTCTGCATAAAGTCCATTTTACCCATAGAATAAAACATTTCTTTGAAATTGGTTTATACAATATTACTAAATAAAATATTTCTTTTAAAACAAAAAAATAAGAAACGACTTGTTTCTTCCGTCTTCTCCCGTTAACACCAAGAGACACGGAAGGCCGTGGATAACACACCTTCTTCCGTACTTGCGGAAGCAAATATTGCTACTCTAGGAGCCTCAATCCGAAAAAAATCGCCGGGAAAATCGTGATCTGTGATTGCGGCGGCAATGCCATAATTGAGAAAGGAAACGCCGTTCACACTGTCGGCGGCGCCGGCATGATTATGGCGAATCTGGCTGATTCCGGCGAAGAACTCCTCGCTGACGCTCATTTTATCTCTGCTACCATGGTCGAGCAAATCGCCGGAGACAAATTCGAGCCTATGCACGCTCAGATCCAAATCCAACGGCCACAATCCCATTCAAGGGAACAGTTATCGGCTCTAACCCACTCCTCGAGTGGCTTCCTTCTCGAGCCGTGGGCCCAGTTACCGAACTGCTCAGATTCTCAAACCAGATGTAATCGCTCTCGGAGTCAACATCCTAGCCGGTTGGACCGGCTACATAAGCCCAACCGATTTTGAATCGGACACCATAAAAGTCGAATTCAACATCATTTCAGGCACATCAATGTCATGCCCTCATGTCAGCGGCTTAGGCTCTGTTCTTTTGGACTGAATGAATCGAATCGAATCGAATCGAATCAACTAAATGGATTCGAATCGAATCAATCAACTAAATGGAATCGAATCGAATCATCGAATCAAATATAGATTAAGGGTAAATAATAATAATAATAATGGTAAATAATAATAATAATAGTAATTAACAACAACAACGATAATAGTATTATTATTAGTAATAATAACAATAATAATAATTAAGATTAATAATAATAATAATAATAAGAAGAAGAAGCGAATCGAATCGAACTTAATCGAATGAATCAATCAACTAAATGGACTCGAATCGAATCGAATCAATCAAAAGCGAAAAATAAGTCCAAAAGAACAGGGCCTTACTCGCGCCGCTAAGAAAGGCTCATCCCAATTGGTCCCCAGCAGCTATTACGGACCTTGCCACCGGTGAAGAGTCCAACCCATTTGTTGTTGAGAGACGTATCACCCTTTTTTATCGCAATTCTTCTTGCATACTTCATTTTGAAATCTCAAACGACGAACACTTGAGGAGGATGATGAAGACATCAAAAATTTTGATTTTATGATACCACAATTGTTTCCACACAAAAACACAACTAAAATGGACCAACATTGATGAATTTATAGCCAAAAAACGGTCACAAACGGTAACTAATGGAAACGTTTATAAAAATATTACAATAAAGTCCATAAAAGTTAAATAATATTACAGTCCAGGTAGGTATATACTAAACAATATTAGAAAAAAGGACGGCATGTGCGGCTCATGGGACATTTCGTTTAAAGGAAAAGGAAAAAGAAAAGGCAGTAATAAAAGAAAGGGAAAAGAAAATGAATTTTCCTCTCTTTCTCCTATGACATCAGCACCAAAGTTACTTTCGTCCTTAACTGTAAATACAAACTTTTAGAGTTCAAGTTTTGTCCTTCGTCGTAAAATATGAAAATATAGGGACTCAGACATTTATATGGCATCTAAAAGGGTTGTCAGATGTAAATCACTCATTTCCCTATATAACCTGATATTGAAATGGTATTTGGAAAAGTATTGGTAGTTTTAGAAATTATTATCTCACATGATTTATGGATTTTGCATTCTTTCGTCAGATGAAAAAGATGATCATGCGAACGAGTTCTCGAGAGGGTAATATAAAAAAAACTCAAGTCAAATTGAGCAAAACGATATTTTCACGTATATGAGGAGAAATCCACACATTGAAAATATTGTCACCGAATATATGGCGTGCAAATGGACTCTCTAAAATAAATCCACACACTTGACTCTCAAAGGAAACTTAATTGAACATATATATGCAAATAACAGTTCTTGATATTGTATGTGGCATTTCATTTATGATTGTCGTTGCTTTGTGTTCTTACGTATATTTAATTTGAAGTTATTATTTTCGTGTGTACAATATTTTAGATATCACAATCAGGGCCGGCCCTGTGAATTTGGAGGCTTAAGACGATAAAATTTTTGAGGCCCTAAAAAAATTAATTTAAAGTTGAGAATTCAGAGTAAAGTACAAAAAGTTTAAAAATCTAAATATAAATAGTATTTATATTTCAAAGTATCACTGAAATATGACACGTCTTGCATTTTTAGATATATTGGGGTATTTTAATATATTGTTTAATTGTTATTCTTTTTATTAAAATTAGTTGAAATGTCAGCTATTGTGTGGGATAACAATTAAAACGGGTTAATGGTCCAAAACCTGGGCTGGACTGATTTTATGATGGGTTGTTAGGTTAACACATTTTTTTTATCAAGTCTATATATAATTTTTTAAAATTTTGGAGGCCCTACAAAATGTGAGGCCCTAGGCCCAGGCCTCACTCGCCTTAGCCCAGGGCCGGCCCTGATCACAATTGATGTTTATTTATGATTGTGTGTAATATGTGTAATGCCCGAATAATATCGTGTATTTATCTTGTATTCGAACTTGTAATATTCGACTTCGTGGCGTTATTAATCGATGATTGGTTTCTTGTATTCGTATCCTTAAGTTTTTGTATCCCCAACATTTTGCATGCATGGTTCTGCACGTCATAACGTACGCTAGGTGATGATCATAGCGTACGCTACGACTGCAATATAACGTACGTTATATGTTAAGCTAAACGTACGTAAGCTTAGTCAACTCGAGATCAGACAAGGGTCGGCATGTGGGGGCCAGTGAAGATTCGTGAGATGCTCCGCATGAACCTGGACGGTTTTCCAGCTAAGCAAGTCAACGGACTTAACGCACACTAAGGTGGATTATTAACGTACGCTAAGGTCCTAGCGATTACGTACGTAAACCAGTATGATAACGTACGTAAGCAAGTGTCAGAAATAGGTCAGTGAGCTTTGGCCAGACGTTAGCGTACGCTAAGGATTGAGTATAGCGTACGCTAAGCTTCTTACGTACGTAATGGATTACAGATAACGTACGTAACGATCAGAAATCTATTTGTAGACATGAACCCCCATTTCATTTCTTCCTCACACCTTAGCCGATTTTCATAATCTGGAGACTATCCATCACCATTTATCCCTCATATCATCGTCCTAGCTTGATTTTGAAGATCATAGACCCTTGTGGATTGGTGTTCAAGCCTACGGTGTTGAGTTTCTTCAAGTTCTTCGTTGTTCGTCACTATATTGAGGTATGTGATCCTTCACCAACTGGTTTAGCATGTTCTTAGTGATGTTTTGGACCGGTTTTAAGTTTACCAAATCAGTTATATTCGTGAGGAGTCTTACATCATGGTTTTAGAAGACTAAATTCGGTTATACTTCGGTTCCCTTTGGTTGTTGAACATGTTGAACGAACCTTATAGTGATTAGATTCTTGAATATAGCATCCTGAGATTATGAACCCAATTATAACAAGTTTTCGGAGATGATCTAAGTTCTTAGGAATGGTATGTGTTGTGCGGCGATTAATACGCCTCGATAGGCGATCAGCATCACGATCAGGGAAGCCAACCATGGAAGACATACTCTGGACAAACGCCCAGAGTTCGGCACAATACAGCGACCGTATTTTGGTACCCAGCGATCGTCTTTTGATATCTGACGATCGTCTTTAATGAGCGAACCAGAGGCGATCGTCTCATGCCACGTATGGATCCAGCATCCATCAAAGTCGTCGAAGACCGAATCTTGGACGGTGGCCCACGTGCGGATCTTCAAAAGGCGCCGACAGATAGGACATTTGACCACAACCTGTCACCTACCTCACCTACCGACAAGGCCGCCGAAAGGTACAAAGTGGGTCCTCCTGACAGGCGACTCAAGACGCGTCTTGGCTTCCCATTAGTTCGCCCGGTGCCACGGCGGCGACCTCGGACCTCAAGGGAACAGGCCCACGTGACGGGACGATCGGCCATCTTATTTTAATATAGAAAACGGCGGTCGCCCGCGATCGCCTGAGGAGTCCCAACTACCTTGTCCCCTATAAATAGAGAACTCACTGCAATGGCCAAAGAGACGCAAATTTACTACGAATTCAGTGCAAAATACACACAAAAAGAGAATCAAAGACTCTTTTGGCAACCACTTATACATTCATAGTGATATTCATATACATTTTATCATATATCCCAAGCAAGAACTCACATATTTACTTATCTGGTTCTTCCGGCAATCTACACGCTCTACAGCCTAGATAACTAGAAGTCTTTACACTCCTTGTAATAGATTCTAACATTAATATTTGTACTCGACAGTATATTTATTAATAACATCTCGCGAGAGCATTCAAGCCCAGGATTAACAACCCCGGCAAATCTTGTGTTACTTATTTTCTCACGGAAGTGTTCTCGCATTTGTTTGTTACTCGATCATTCCAGCAATACTATCTCCGGATAATATTTTGGGTAACAACAATTGGCGCTAGAGGAAGGGGACTAAACCTTCATTTTTATTCCTACCGTCTCGAAGAACACTCATTGTTCTCCGGACATACACTTGAAGAAACACTCACTGTTCTTCAATAGAAAAGCCTTCAGAAAAATGACATCTGCGACGACCTCCAAGAGAGCCACCCTAAGATCTGCCGGAAATCTCATTCCGGCCCGGACCGAATCCCAGCCCACGGCGGAAGGCGACCGTGGCGACGCTAGGCTCTCACTCCTGCCCCCGAGGAACGGTTCTAGCCTCTCACTCGATCAGTTCCAGACCACGGAACAGATTGAGGAGGCTATAGCCATCCTCAGGGAGCGACAGAAGGCCAATGGCTCGCCCACCACCACTCCGTCTACCGTCCGCCGGGCAATCAAACGAAAGCTCAAGGGGATCTATGTCGAGAAATCGACAGAAAGCCCCGAGCCACAGGAGAAGGCTCTCGTAAGGCGGGACGATTCTGTCTTCAGGCGCCAGGGGAGCGATCCCTCATGGTGACCTGGGCACTCAGGCCCCAGTCGGGAGACATCGGTATCCGAATCCTTTACCAGGAGTTCGGCATATCCGACTCCCAGGAAACAGGTCGGACAACGAGCCCCTGCTCGCCCAAGGAAGGAACCCACTGACAGGGAGCTCGTCATTCACCATGGGGCTAGGGGATCAGTACACGATCGCCTTGGCTCGCGCTCCGAGAGCCAATCGGCGAGCAGTCAGGCAACGGCGATAGTCGCCATACAACGCCAGCTCGACGAGATGAAAGCGCTCCTGGAGAATGGGGCAGGTGCCAGAAAATCAATCATTGGGGCAAGCGAACCACTCACGATTCAGATCGAGCTCGCCCCAGTCCAACCAACGATCAATCCCCCACAAACACCTCTATATGAGGGGAGAACGGATCCGGAAACCCACTTGAGCAAATTCCGAATCTACATGACCGGATGTGGAGCATCAGATGCAACCAAGTGTCTAATGTTCCCATTAACACTGGGTGACCTCGCCCACAGGTGGTACGTCTCACTACCACCTCGCTCAATCAACTGCTTTGAGAAGCTGGCGAAAGACTTCACGTCGTATTTCGCCGCCAAAGTTGCTCGCCCTGAAGGCCCCCACCGCATGATGAAAATCAAGCAGGGGAAGGACGAATCAGATGAGGATTACATCGACCGGGTAGACGAGATAGTCCTCACCGGCGAGCCCATCAGCGACGAGCTCGCTCTCAACTCAGTCATGAGTGGATTCCACGGACGCTCGCCCATGTTCAGGCACCTCACAAAGGATATCCCCCCGACCTACTCGGTCTTCCACGGCAAAGCCGCCGATTTCCTGGCCAGGCAGAGGATGCTCTCACTCCGCTTGGACGAGGGACCGTCCGAAGAAGGAAAGGCACCATCCCATGTCCAGAAGAAGGCGGTCGCCAAGCCCAGAAAGGCGGTCGCCAAGCCGCCTGGCGAGTTCAAAGCCTTCGAGGATGTAGAGGTCCACCTTCTCCACAACCTCAACTTATCCCCGGCCCACATCTTCAACGCAATCAAGGGTCGCGAGTGGCTTTCCAAACCAAAGCCGATAAGGGACCACGGTCATCTAGACCGTAGCAAATTCTGTGCCTACCATAAGAGTCCCGGCCACAACACCAGCCAATGCCGCGACCTCCTCGAGACAGCCTCCGCGATCGCTGAGGAGGGCAAACTGGACAACTTGGTCACCAAGCCAGAGCCTAGGACGGAAAGGACCGGAGGGCGCGAGCGCCGACAACACGAGAGAACTCCCCCCCAATCCGGTCGCCAGAATCTAGCATGAGCCGGAGTACTCTGATGAATCGGTCCCTCCGATCAACCCTGGCGGTCGGATCAACATGCTCCAAGCGGGAGGTGAAAACCTCGGGGGCCTTTCCCCGGTTTCCTCCATGTCAAACAGGAAGCGAAAGGCCGAGCTGAGAACGTTCGCCGGGGTCCATGTCGTGGTACCTCCAGAGCCGACCATCTCTAAAGACGCACTCATCACCTTCTCCAACAAAGACAGGGAGGGAGTGCAATGCCCCAAAGAGGACGCACTGGTGATCTCCGCCTGTATCCTTGGGAAGACGGCCGATCGCGTGCTGGTCGACAATGGGAGTTTCTGCAACATTATATTCAAATCCGCCCTAGACCAACTCGGCAACTTAATCAAATTCATCAAGCCTTTCGACACCGTGCTCCAAGGGTTCGGCGACAACACAGTCCAAGCCTACGGGAGGATCAAGCTCTCCGTCGAGCTAGTATGCTTTTATGATCCCAAGGTTAGGATTACTAGGAACCTAAGTTTTGTAATCATAGATAGGCCCAACATCTATAATGGGTTCCTAGGTCGCCCATTTTTAGAAACCTTTGAGGCGGTCGCCTCATCTTTCTTTTACTGTATCAAATTCCCCACTGCCGATGGGACAGTCGGTACTGTAAAAGGAGATCAGCTAATGGCAAAAAGATGTTTGAATTACTCCTATGTTGTTACTTCTTTCAATACTTCCCATACTATATGAAACATTGAAGCGATCGACGATCAACCCATGGAGATCGACGAGCCGAGCACATCGTACCAACCCGACTCAGGGGAGGCCATCTCTCATCAATTGACGGACGACATCGAGCCAAGGATCGGTTTCGAGCCAAGTCTCGACATCGATCCAAGGACCGAGTCCGGAGATCGCACCCAAACGAGAGGTGACCGTCCCTGTCGAAGAGTTGGAAAGCATTACGATGGATCCGGTTCATCCAGAACGGGAAGTACAGATCGGCGCAAGCATCGACCACGAATTAAAGGGAGATCTGATCAACTTGCTACGTAGGAACATCGGAGTCTTTGCCTGGTCGCATCAAGATATGGTTGGCATAAGTCCCGAACACGCTTGCCATTATCTGAAGATCGACCGGGCAATGAAGCATGTTCACCAGAAGCGTAGGAAGTTCGGTCCCGAGAAATACACGGCGCTCGACATAGAAGTCCAGAAGTTACTCAACAACAAATTAATCGGGGTAGCTACAGACGAACCACAATGGGTCGCCAACGCGGTACTCGTCAAGAAGCCGACTGGTTTCTGGAGGTTATGCATCGACTTCACCGACCTCAACGCGGCATGTCCAAAAGATCACTTTGCGATGCCTCATATTGATCACTTGGTCGATAGCACGGCAGGTTGCGAAATGATGTCGTTTATGGATGCCTTCGCCGGATACCATCAAATCCCAATGGCGGAGAAAGACATAAAACACACATCTTTCCACACGGAAAAAGACATATACTTTTGGGTCCGAATGCCGTTCGGCTTGAAAAACGCAGGGGCGACCTACCAGCGATTAGTCAATAGAATGTTCGCTAATCAGATCGGCAAGACCATGGAGGTCTACATTGACGATATCGTAGTCAAAATACTCAAGAAGGAAGATCACCTCAACGATCTCGCCAAGACGTTCGCCATCCTTAAGAAGTTTAACATGAAGCTGAACCCCAAGAAATGCAACTTCGGGGTGGGCTCCGGGAAATTCCTGGGGCACATCGTGAGCCAAAGGGGGATCGAGGCGAACCCCACCAAGATACAGGCGATCCTTGACATGCAGGAACCGCGAAACATCAAGCAGGTGCAATGCCTCACAGGTTGTCTAGCCGCCCTCAACCGTTTCATATCACGGCTCGGCGATAAAAGCAAGCCTTTCTTCGCAACCATCAAGAACAAGAAGTTCGCATGGACGAAGGAAAGCCAGATAGCGTTCGCCAAGATAAAGGAATATCTATCTAACCCCCAGATCCTGGCAAAGCCGATCCCCGGTGAAAAATTATTCCTTTACCTAGCAGCCTCGGAGGTCGCGCTGAGTGCCATTCTGGTGCGAGCAGAGGGACAAGCCCACTTGTCGATCTACTATGTTAGCCAGGCGCTCCACGACGCTGAGACACGCTATACACCATTGGAGAAGATCGCCTATGCCCTTGTCATGAGTGTTCGTAAGCTGAGGGCTTACTTCTTCGATCACCAAGTGGAAGTCCTAACAACTCTACCTCTAAGGCAAGTCCTACACCTAGGACACTAACAGGCGACTCCTCAAGTGGTCGCCGGAGATCGCCCAATACGGTATCACATACGCTCCTCGCACGGCGATCAAGGGCCAAGCTCGCGGACTTCGTGGTGGAATTAACTTTCCCTCACGGTCAGACCCAGATCACCGACCTGCCTGAAATTATATGTGGATGGCTCGGCGACCAATTCGCGAGCAAAGGCGAGATTGTCCTCATCAGCCCCGACGGACAAAGTTTCACAAATGCTGTGCGTTTCGGTTTTCGTGCGACCAACAATGAATCCGAATACGAAGCTTTGGTAGGCGGCCTCGATCTAGCCCTCGCCCTAGATGTTCGTCGCCTCCATATCTTCATGGACTCCCTTTTGGTCGTGAACCAAGTCAAGGGAGAATATGAGGCGCGCGGCGAACAGATGGTCAAATACCAAGAGTCATTCGAAATGTGCACAAAATTTGAAGAAGTGCTAATCGAACAAGTCCCGAGAGAGCACAACTCCCAGGCCGATGCCCTTTCCAAACTAGCATCATCGGATGGGGCAGCCGACTTCTCCAATATCCAAATCACAAAGTCAACAAGGCCGGCGATCGACAAAAGCCTGGTTACCACGGTTGCCATCGCCGAGGAGAACTGGATGACTCCGTTCATCAAATACTTAAAGGACGGAACGGTCCCTGACGACCGTGTCAAAGCTCGCCAACTCCAGCTCCACGCGACCAGATATACCCTATTGGACGACCAGCTTTACAAGAGAGCCTTCAGCCTTCCCCTCCTCAAGTGTATTACACCGGAGGAAGGTCGGCTCGTTTTAGCCGAGATCCATGACGGGATTTGCGGAAACCATGCGGGCGGGCGAGCTCTCATCCATAAGACAACCAGGCAAGGTTTTTTCTGGCCATCACTGAAGGATGCGATCGCCTATGCCGATCGTGTCACAGTGCGATAATGGGCCCAAACATTAAACTCTCCCGAACAGCTCACCTCCATGTACAAACCTTGGCCATTTGCGCAATGGGGCATCGACCTTATTGGTCCCTCGCGGCTCCAGGGGTCAGAATTTGCTATCGTAGGGTCGACTATTTCACCAAGTGGGCAGGCCGAGCCACTAAACAAGATCGGCCAGAACAGTGATCAAGTTTATCTGAAAAACATCAAACGCCGATCTGATGCCCTGTGCCATCATCTCCGACAATGGAAAACAATTCGACGGCACAGAAGTCATGCAATTCTGTGAAAAGTGGGGAATCAAAAGGTTATTCTCGGCGCCCTATCACCTTCAGACGAACGGGCAGGTAGAGGCAGTGAATAAGATCCTCAAACACACGATTAAAGCGCGACTCGAATCCAGGCAAGGACGATGGGCGAGCGAGCTCCCAGACGTTTTGTGGTCCTACCGAACGATGACCCGCAATTCAACCGGCGAAACCCCATTCGCCCTTGCCTTCGGAACAAAAGCGGTGATTCCTTCAGAGATCACCGTCCTCAGCCATCGAACCGAACAGGATATGACGACCGACAACGATGTGGCCCGACGAATCGACCTAGACATGCTCGAAGAACGACGGCTGACCTCAGAAATGAAGAACACAATCCACAAAAGGAGAGCCGAGAAGTTCTTCAATTCAAAAGTCAAAGAAAGAAGGTTTCAAGTGGGCGATCTCGTCCTCAAGAAGATCCAAACCCACACAGGCGTTTTCGGTCCGAACTGGGAGGGACCTTTCAGAGTATCCAGATGGCTAACTAAAGGAGCCTACGAACTGGAACATCCTGACGGTACTCCGGATCAATACCCCTGGAACGCCGTGCATCTGAAAAAATACTACCAGTGATAATTTCGTATTCAATTTCAATGATGTACAAGGAATATAATGAGATTTTTTCCTATCCCATCTATTCTGGCGATCGCCCCACCAGGCATATCGCATACCGCCGACGATCGTTGATCATGATGATCCGAGGTAAAATCAATGCAGCCATGGTCCTGGAGGTCGATGGAACCGACAGCTTCGCCCATGCAAGGTTCCTTTGGGCTGAGATCGCCCGCCCTTCGTTTAAATACGAGGTCGGCGTAGCCGAAGGACCCTCCAAAATAATCAGTAGACACGATCGCACGTCCTCAAGGTACATTATCTAACATGGTGAACCCGGACAATGCGACGTGCCACTACCCCCATCTCAACGTACACCGTCGAGGGTCGCCATCTTCACGGCGGGCCGAGGTGGAAGCAGAGCTGACAAGCCGCGGACGTGGAGTCGAATAATCCGACGACGCCCCGCGCAAGGACTCCTCCAGACCAAGATCGCCCGCCTTTCGTTTTAACACAGGCAGGCGTATCCTAACGGAGGACCCTCACAAAAAGTGAGTCGCGGGATACACAATATCCCTCGCACACAAAGACACGATTGGGGAGGTCGGTCCATCGAACACCCCAACCGCACATGATTCTTCAGAATCGGCAAAACTGAAGATAGCTCGCCAAACAAACTAGTTTTTGTTTCCTTACTTACAATAAGTAAACAAAAACAAGGGGGTAGAGATGGGTCGAGCTAATCCCAAATACGATCGAACGGACGATCGGAGCCGTTCGACAAAAATTACAAGTAAGAATTCCGATTCAAAACATATCAATGCTTTCAACACTCAGACAATCGGTCGGATGAACAAAACGTCGAAAGCAATCATACACGTACTTGTAAAAATTGCACGCAAACATTCAAAGGCGATCGTATGTAAAGAGACAGTATGAAAAGAGGAATATTTTATTCATAACGCAAGTTTCGTACATTACGGGGCCCGAAGGCATTACAAAAGGAAAACAAAAAAGTACAAGTTACAGAGGAAAACAAAAATGTCTCTCAAGGCGCCGCCTACTGGTCATCGCCCTCGGGTTGCGGATCGGCTTGGGCCCCCATCGGCCTCGGGATGAATGAGTTTACCAAGATACCAACTCAAGTCGATCCCAAGTCGACAAAGTCAAGGATCGGCAAGGAGAACTCCGGGTGCAGAGGATGCTCGAGGGCATAGGATTTGAAGCTCTCCATCAAGGGACCGATCTCGATCCTCGCCTTTTAGCGGCTCGAGCAGCAAGATAGGCCAAGTAATAAGCGAACTCGCCGACGAGCGCAACGTTGAGGTAGGGATCGGCCTCGATCGCCTTCAGCTGCCCCTTCAACTCCACGGCCGTCTTCTCAGCCTCCGCCAGCTCGACCACCTTGGCAGCATTCTCACCCTTGGCCTTCTCCAGCTCCTTCTTCGCCGCCTCCAGCTCACCGCTGAGCCGATCCACCATCGCCTTCAGCCCGACCGCCTCCTCCTGCGAAGCCGCATACTTCTGGCGGGTTTCCTTCTCCTTATCACGGGACCGATCGGCAGCCTCCTTAGAGCGGCTCAGCTCCTGCTTCAATCGGTCAACGTTCTGTTTAGCCCTTTTGGCCGTCTCCTCATACTCCTTCTCCATAGACTAGATCCGGTTAGCAAATTCAATGTTTTTGTTCCGGGCGGCCTCGAGGTCGCTATGGAGACGAGCAGTGGAGGGTCGCCCCTCAAAATCCCTAGCGGCTTGGACGGCCATCGTCGCCGTCTGGAGAGCCAGGGCAACGGTCGCCTGCATGGCATCTCCAGATCGCCGACGAGCGATCGCATCAAGATCGGTTGTCCAGGCCTTGGGCAGAGAGGTGATAGCCTGCTGGACGTAAGTAGGGACGTCGAGAGATGTTTGCGGAGCCTTACTCGACAAAAAGTCCAGCACCATAGGAGCGACGTCCGGATCGGCGAGACGAACCCTGCAGCACAGACCAAAGAAACCAAGGAGTTAGCATATACCTTACTCAGAATGCCTAACTCAGAAAATTTTGATCCTTTCTTACCTATTAACCAGCTCGGGATCGCGACCAAAATAAGGCTTGCCCCGAGAGGTTTCCGCCTCAGCGATCGCCACCTTCTTCGTAGGGCCGCCCGATGACCGGGAGCCAGTCGCCGAGGGCCTAGGGCCTGATCGCTCCGTCATCGGGATGGCAGAAATAGGAGCCGCAGCAACCGGAGGCTCAAGAACGGACACATCCGCCTCAGCAATCGGCAGGGACTCCTCCGGCCTCCGCCTCTTGCGGCGCTGAAGTTGTTCCCCTTCCTAAACTACCGGTTCGGCGACCGGCACCTCAGCAGGCCTCGTCACCGGAGCAGGGCGAGACGTCGTCGCAGGAACGCGACCAGTCTGCTTACCCAAGTGAAGGCGACCGATGAGTCCCGGGTTTGACATGGCAATCTCTGGCGGTGGCTCGGAAAATCGGGGAAAATGAACCTCTGTCAAAGAAGAGGTACAAACAAGTTAGACAACAACTTAAACGATACGACCTACTGGAGACGATCGTCAAGCAAGGAAGCACCACTTAAGCTCATACCTGGAACTTTCAAGTGACGAGGGAAGCAAAACAAACGAGCCCCCAACCGATGAGTTTCGTTACCAAGCGAGCGAATGTCAATAAAGGAATCCGGCAAGGCACGAATCTGCTCCCAAACGATCAAGAAATCGAAAGGAAGGTCGCCGATCGCTGGAACGAGGGGTCCTGCAAAAAGAAAACAAAATTAGATCAGTCCAAGACAAGCTTAATCAAGGGGAGAGTTAAAATCCTTACTCGGATTCCTCTCCCGGAAAGTGGTGGGGATCTCCAACTCCTCATTCGGCCTGTCACTCGATGCCGATCGCCACGCCCCGCCGACCCA
Organism: Orobanche coerulescens; assembly: GCA_033398695.1. NCBI lineage: Eukaryota > Viridiplantae > Streptophyta > Magnoliopsida > Lamiales > Orobanchaceae > Orobanche > Orobanche coerulescens. The sequence goes on from CM065804.1 coordinate 139,307,708, forward strand.
GCACCATTTAGCTAGGTCACCCTTGGTCTTGTTCGGCACGCCGAGGACCACTCTCCCCATTTGGCCTTGGATATGATTGCCGCCGATCGACCCTTTCTGCGCGACCAGTTTAAACAGATAATTCATCTCCAGCGCAGTAAGGAGGCGGAACAACCGGTGACCGCCAAACAGTGTCAACATGCAGATGACCTGTAGCCAAGCATTCGACGTCAGTTGAAGAGGCCCAAATTCCAGGCGATCAGCAAGTAGGAGACGGCGAATGGCAGAGGAAATCGCAGACCGGCCTCCATAATCATCTCGCTGACGGCAACCATATCCTCGGGCGGTTGATCGGCACGTTCATTCTCCGAGGGCACGTGCAAGGAAACGTCAGAGGGGATGTGATATTTGACCCTCCAACGGCTCAGGTCTTTCTTGGTCGCCGTACTCCGAATCTTTCCGAGAGTCCACGGAGACGGGACGGCGGCCCGAAAAAGCGTCCGCTTCACATGTTCGTAAGGGTGAGCGGCGGAGTAGGCCAAGTCGACCCGGACAGGTCCGCGATCGCCTCCATCATCCGAGCGAAAGCCACATAGGCAGGGCCGAATCTACTCTCTCGTTCCCAGGCCGCCCGCACCAAATCATCCTCATCCACCGGCGAGCCCCCCTGCTCCGCCGTCGCCGCCGTCCTCGCCACTTCGGCCTCGTTGAAAAGTTCTTCGAGTTCTGCGGGTGCAATCCCCGAACGAATAGCTTCAACGGCCGTCTCCATATCCACTCCAACGGGAATCTCCTCCCGTTCAGGCGACGCTGCGGCGGCGGAAGAACTTCCGGTCTCGAAGGTTTTGGATCCTCCCGACATATTAGAAAGTAAAGGGAGAGAGAAGATTAATTTTTCTTACCTAGAGAAAAGAAGGAGATCGGCACAAGAAGCTCCAGAAATTTTTGCAGAGTTTCAGCTATGGATGCAAGGACGCGTAAAGAATGAAAGAGAAGAAGACCTAGCCCTTTTATAGATGGAGGCAGGGGTCTAAGTGCAAATAGGTAAAATCTCGAGGGCCGGATCGCAACCGTCATCGTGGGGACGCATTAAATGCTGCCCTCGAATCCCGCAGACGCGTCTTTTCGAGGGCACGCCAGGCGACAAAGTCTGACAAACCGTCGGACTCCCCCAACAATAGCACGACGCGTGTTCTTGCAACTTTTCGAGAGCCTGCCTTCATTTCCCGCTGCTCCCGGCGCAAAAGGAGATCGTCCAGATTTGAATTCAGGTCGTCTGATCGGCTAAATATTGGCGATCGCCAACAGTGCCACCTCACCCCGTGTTTTCAACATCGAGGCGAGCTGGGGAGCAATTGTTGTGCGGCGATTAATATGCCTCGATAGGCGATCGGCACCACGATCAGGGAAGCCAACCATGGAAGACATACTCTGGACAAACGCCCAGAGTTCGGCACAATACAGCGACCGTCTTTTGGTACCCAGCGATCGTCTTTTGATATCTGACGATCGTCTTTAATGAGCGAACCAGAGACGATCGTTTCGTGCCACGTATGGATCCAGCATCCGTCAAAGTCGTCGAACACCGAATCTTGGATGGTGGCCCACGTGCGGATCTTCAAAAGGCGCCGACAGATAGGACATTTGACCACAACCTGTCACCTACCTCACCTACCGACAAGGCTGCCGAAAGGTACAAAGTGGGTCCTCCCCGGACAGCGACTCAAGATGCGTGCTGGCTTCCCATTGGTTCGCCCAGCCGGCCACCAGCGGCGACCTCAGACCTCAAGGGAATAGGCCCACGTGACGGGACGATCGGCCATCTTATTTTAATATAGAAAACGGCGGTCGCCCGCGATCGCCTGAGGAGTCCCAACTACCTTGTCCCTTATAAATAGAGAACTCACTGCAATGGCCAAAGAGACGCGAATTTACTACGAATTAAGTGCAAAATACACACAAAAAGAGAATTAAAGACTCTTTTGGCAACCACTTATACATTCATAGTGATATTCATATACATTTTATCATATATCCCAAGCAAGAACTCACAGATTTACTTATCTGGTTCTTCCGGCAATCTACGTGCTCTACAGCCTAGATAACTAGAAGTCTTTACACTCCTTGTAATAGATTCTAACATTAATATTTGTACTCGACAATATATTTATTAATAACATCTCGCGAGAGCATTCAAGCCCGGGATTAACAACCCCGGCAAATCTTGTGTTACTTATTTTCTCATGGAAGTGTTCTCGCATTTGTTTGTTACTCGATCATTCCAGCAATACTATCTCCGGATAATATTTTGGGTAACAACAGTATGATCGAGCATTTCGTTGGAGAAATTAATGGATTGAGCTTAAGGTTAATTCCTAGAAGGAGATGATAATCAAGATGAACCTAGTGAATAAATCCTTATGATGATTCGTCGAAGTATTTCCGATATCTTGTTATTGAAGAACATGATTAGAATCCTTCTAAGATGAATTTCATTTCATATTGTATCATTCGACCGAAGAAATGTGTTTGAACTTGGATAGTATTCGATGAGATTGTTGCCCGGCCGAATAGCATAGTGTCAGTTCAACCGAATGAATTAGGGCAGAATAGTTCTATCGCCATAATAGAGTATAACATGCATTTTGTTGATTCGTTTGATGATTAGAACGATTATCCGGAATCGTTAGTTATATCGGTATTATTGTTCGATGAAGGTTTGGATTTTGGGAGCTGATCGAGTGAGAATTCTCCGAGCGGATTGAAGCCTATTCATAGTAGCAATTCTTATCGCCATTTCTGAGGCAAGTATCGTATTTTAAAATTGTTATTATTGGTGATTTTGATCATGTATACTGTTTGTTCATATTGTTGAACATGAAATTATTTTCGTTGAATTGTCATGAAATTCGTTATCAGTTACTCGTATGTTCATGTTGATGGACATAGCGATTTTTGCATATATGTATGCGTAGTTGTGTTCGTATGTTGTGTTGGTCCGAAGGGATCGAGCGATCTATGCTGAGGGCGCTGGATCGGGTGTCCACCTCGTGTTGGTCCGATGGGATCATCTTGGGATCTATGCTGAGGGCACTGGATCATTGGACGGGTTTTTCCACCTCGTGTTGGTCCGACGGGATCATATTGGGATCTATGTTGAGGGCGCTGGATCGTTGGAATACCCATGTTGTGTTGATAGAATCGTGTGGATTCGCATTGTTAGATTCCGGTAGTGTAAATCCATAGTGTGTATTTTATTATGCATTGTTGTTGCATATTCGATTTGTGTATTATGATACTTGTACTAGCATCGTTTTGCTAACCCCTTCATGGGTGGACATTTATTTTGATGTTCAGGTAGCCGAGGAGTGGGGAAGCAGCCACAGTACCGACATGACGACGAAGGGGCTCAGTGATGTTAATTGTTGTTGTCTTGTCTTTCTGGTTTATTTTCAGTACTCGAGTACGCATGTCTTGTGATGTTTTGAGATGCTTGTAATAATGGACTCATTTGAACTGTTTGAACTGGTTTTGTATTTTAAACTTTAATGGTACTTTTGTATTATTTCTATATTTTTTCAAATTAGCCTTGTAAATTCTTATCTAAAGGGTTTACGGAGCTGTAATTATTCCGAATATCTCGGGGTGTTACAGAATATGGTATCGGAGCTAAGATTCATGGATATCTTGCCAGTCGGGTTTTAGTTGGGTCTGTTGACGTTGTTTGATTTATTGTTTATAACATCACTGCTCAGCCAGTGTCGTCATGTGGACCGTGGTTGTAAGTTTTCTAATCTCATATATTACCGTTTTGTTTAGTTGTGTTTTGTGAATATTGAAGGACTTTCTCTTAGAAGATTTTGCCCTGGATATTGAGTATTTGTGTTTACAGTATGTTGAGAGGAGGTCGTGGACGCATATGCGGTCGTGGACGCGGACGTGGTAATGCGAGACAGGAAGATTCAGCATCTACCCCGGATGCATCGACTAATCGAACTGATTCCAATTCCGGAGGACAACAGGAATCAGTAAATGATGACGCTAATCCTAACATGCCGGGAATGCTTCAACAGGTGGTCGCTCAGATGACCCAGTTTGCTCAAGTAGTTGACCGCATGCAGACAGCGATGGGCCAACAGCGCAACGAGGATAATCAGGGAGACAAGTGGCTTATGGAGGTGGTCAAATTTCACCCACCAAAATTTGACGGTTCTGCAGAGATGCCTACTTGGGATCACTGGTTGAAGGAGTTAGAGAAGATATTTGCAGGGATTAACTGTCCCGATGACCGAAAAGTTCCGATCGCCCAGTATTTTCTGACTGGGGAGGCTTTCGACTGGTGGGAGGCCATTCGACCTGGGGATCATAATGCTGACTGGACGGAATTCAAATTAATGATGGAAGCAAATATTGTCCTCGCCCAGTTAGAGAGGCTAGAGTCCGAGAGTTTTTCTCACCGCAAAATCTGGAGGCATCTGTGACAGACGTGATCAAGACTTTTAATCACCAGCTGACCTGTGTGAGACACTTGGTCAGGACCGAGGCGGGGAAGATTTTCCATTTTGACATGCGGATGAAACCTGAGATTCAGCGATATATGTCCGGATTTGAATGTACTACCTTGCGTCAATATCAGGACAAAACGCTGGCCTACGACATGAAAGAGGCAGTGGTGGAGAAATCGACGGAAGCAAAGAAGCGGAAAGTGTCTGGCAACTTCACGGAGAACAAGAGTAGTGGGCCCCGCAAGGGCCAGTCCTCTTTTCACTCATCTAGGAAACCTCCGTATCCTTCCCGAGTGGAAATAAGTTCCAGACAACATCAACGGTTTCAGACGCATCGAAGAAGTGTTATAACTGTGGTCGAGTAGGGCATGTTCGGCGTGATTGCTCCGCTCCTTCTGTGACCTGTTTTGAATGTGGGCAAGAAGGGCACCATGCGAATTTTTGCGTAAATGTGACTAGATCTTTTGGTACTCGCACTCCAGCACCAGTTCCGAAAGCGACAAGTGTGAACCAGACACATCAAAGTGGTTTTCAGCAGCAGAATGTTGGGAAAAGAGAGGCATCCAGTGCTGGGTCCGTTCCTCTGTGCCTGTACGAGATGAGGAAGTCAGCCGATCAGAACACTGCTGTTGCATCAGGTACGATTCAGATCCTTTTGCAACCAGTTAGTGTCTTATTCGATTCAGGAGCTACGCATTCTTTCATATCATTGAACTGTGTTAATCGTTTGAAAATCTAGTATTTACATGATTGTGAACCTTATGTTGTGGGTTTACCGAGCAGAGAGAGAATTGTGGGAACCCTAGAAATTAGATATTTCCCTATGTCGAGGGAGATATTAGCCATCAAAACTTATTGTGATCGACATCCATGGTGACGATTTAATTCTCGGGGACGATTGGCTCAATCGTTATGTGGCTATTTTGAATTACCAGAAGAGAGTTATTTCGATCATTGCCGATGACGGATCCGAACATTTATTCAAAGGATAGAGACCGGGTTGTCATGGATTTTGGTGTTATGCCATGAAGAAAGAAGGAGTAGAGCTCTCATCTATTCCAGTTGTGAACGAATTCTCAGACATATTCCCTGACGAACTACCTGAGTTACCTCCGCGGAGAGAAGTAGAGTTTAATATCGAATTAGAGCCTGGGGCCGCACCTATTTCCAGAGCACCATACCGTATGGCGCCAACTGAGATGTATGAATTAAAGAAATAGCTCGAGGAGTTATTGCAGAAGGGTTACATTCAACCTAGCGTTTCTCCTTGGGGAGCACCCGTTATCTTTGTCCGGAAGAAAGATGGATCCCTCCGATTGTGTATTGATTACAGGGAGCTAAACAAGGTGACGATCAAGAACAAGTACCCACTACCTCGGATCGACGACTTGTTTGATCAACTGCAGGGGGCAAAGGTATTCTCGAAGATCGATTTGAGATTAGGATACCATCAGTTGAGAATTAAGGAATCGGATATCCCGAAATCTGCTTTCAGATCCCGATACGGGCACTATGAATTTGTGCTGATGCCATTCAGACTTACTAATGCTCCAGCAGTATTTATGCAATTGATGAATCGGGTATTCTTAGAATACTTAGATAAATTCGTGGTCGTTTTCATTGATGACATCTTAATCTATTCGAAAAACCCAGAGGAGCACGCAGAGCATTTGCGTATTGTTTTGAATACTTTGAGGAATGAACATCTCTATGCGAAACTTTCTAAATGCGAGTTCTGGCTTAAATAAGTAACATTCCTTGGGCATGTGATATCAACTGACGGAGTTCAGGTAGACCCGAAGAAAGTTGAGGCAATCTTGTAGTGGGAAGCTCCTAATAACGTGAAAGAAGTCCGAAGTTTCTTAGGACTTGCTGGATATTATCGCCGTTTTGTAGAAGGATTTTCTAAAATTGCTCATCCGCTTACTCAGCTGTTGCGGAAGACTCAGAAATTCGCGTGGAATGAGAAATGTCAGGCCAGCTTTGATGACCTTAAGAGAAGACTGACAACGGCGCCTATACCAGCACTACCAGATGGGACCGATGGATTCATGGTGTACAGCGATGCTTCAAATCAGGGTCTGGGTTGCGTGTTGATGCAAAAGGATAGGGTGATTGCCTATGCCTCTTGACATTTGAAACCGTACAAGGCTAACTACCCGACTCATGATTTAGAGTTAGCAGCTGTAGTCTTTGCCCTGAAGATTTGGCGACATTATTTGTACGGCACTCATTGTCAGATCTTCACAGATCATAAGAGCCTCAAATACATTTTCAGTCAGAAGGAATTAAACATGAGGCAGAGGAGGTGGCTGGAATTGATCAAAGATTACGACCTGGAAATTCTTTACCATTCAGGCAAAGCGAACGTGGTAGCCGATGCACTGAGCCGCAAACTTGTTTCTCTTTGAATGTTGGAAGCATTTACGTTGCAGCCCATCATTCAACGAGAATTAATCCGCGAATGAATTGAAGAATGGTCACAAAGAGTCCAAGGACAGCTATGTATGGTGGAACTAACTGTTGGAACATTTTGTTCCATACATGCTATAAATAATGTTTTGATGATTTAAGTTGTTATACAAAACAAAACAACAAAGAGATGAAGCAAAGCATCGAAGAAGATGAAGTGCAAAAAGCTGGAAAAACACAAGACTAATGTACGTAACATGTGTCACTTAACGTACGTAATATGTGGAGATTAACGTACGTAAGGAAGGTTGCTTAACGTACGTAATATGATGTTTATGAGTTCAAACGAGATGAACGTTGGGAGAGTCAAAGTCAGAAAGGCGGCAACAAATATATGACGTCAGCAATTTACTGTTTGCGTTGAGGACTGTATATTTCTTTGCTTCGATGATGTTGTATGATCAGGAAATATACTGCTCTTTCTTAGCCTGATATTATGATTGTCAGGTCTATTGCGCGAAGTAAAGTGTTTAATGTCCTCTTGCTTGGGGCTATTTATAACACTGGAAATAGATTCGTTATAAATATAGAGGTTGGCCAGTTGGTGAGGTTTAGACATCTCTGATTTGGCAGCTGCAGAATGTTTGAATTAAAGGCGATTCACATTTAATGCTTCAGACATTTTCTTTGACTTTGCATCGAATGCTCTTCAGCACATTCAGAATGTTGTCTCTTTTGACTGTTGTCTCTTTGCATTGAATGTTGTCCTATCAGCAATAAATGCTGCTTTAACCGTGAATACTTTATGAATAACTATTAGGAGTATGCCCTCGAATGCCACTCAGAGGATGTTGAGTGAGGGCATTGTACTTGTTATTATGTAAAACATTATCAAAAGGCAATTGTGTGTTTCTTTATTTACTAGTAGTCACTAGCATTCCTGACTCGTAAATATATATATATATATATATATATAGAAAATAGTCCGTGTATTTGAGAGAAAACATTCCACTCCTTATTGGATAAGTGGATCGGCACTGGAAAGGTTTATGGCTCAAATACTTAATCGTTCGCAAGTCGATGAAACTTGACTGGGCGTTAAGTTTATGTGAAGACTTGTATGACGTGTTCTTTGACTTGGAGAGTGCCCGTCGAACACTAATGGATAGTGGAGCACCCGTTATAGGTATGCTAATGAGATTAGTATACTAGAACCGGCTCACCCACGATTTGTCACATGAATTTCACTCTGGGACAGTCAATGACAGAATCGTCAGGTTGTGATAAGTATTCGTGAACCTTCAACTTGAGGATTTAGTAGGGATGTGCTTGTGACGTTAAGATTTTCATTAGAGTAGTTCGACCCAGAAAACCGGAAGGTGGGGGTAAACCTCGACGTGCGTTTTGACGGGCAAGTAGCAGGTTCTACTAAATACAAAGATAGGATTCTTTCTCCTATTAGTGAACGGGTTATATGTCCTATGCGAATATTGGCAGATAAGATCATAAGTCTTTGGCCAAAGCATTGGAGCTAGTTGTATTGGATACACGAGAGCTTGATGATCTCGATTTGCATTAACTCATGCATAGCGTCAAGTACAGATAGGGTTTGACTGATCGTGACCCTATAACTTGATCGGGACATGTGAAAGAAGGGTTTATACGTATACTGGTATTCACGACAGAAAGGTTTTTGAATGATCCCAATCATTCGTTCTCAGTTAGGGTACAATGTAGGCCGCCAGGCTGGCTAGGTGGTGCTACTACTCTTTGGTTCCTCCCATTTCTAACTGAGACGGACCTACTGAGTCACACAATAGGATTGACGACGGAATGGATCGAGCTTATTCTCTCTTTGTTAATATTAGATATTGGATATCTAATTAATTTTGAGGACATTGGATGTCTAAATTAATTTATTGGCTAAATTAATTTCGGCCTAATGAATTAAATAAATTACTGGGTGATTAATTTAGTTCATAGATATAATTATTTCTTGGAGAAATTAATTATACTGTTTTGTAGTTGATATAATTAATTAATTGGATTAATTTATTGATATAAATACATCGGAACGGAATGGAGTTTATCTGATTGGACTCTGGAGAATCCGAAACGAACCGAACTCATCCGTTTCTTCTAGATGGCCGCCCCACCTACTCCCATTTCCTCTTGGTCTTTGTCTCCACCTTAATAGGTGGAAGACCAATGAATTTAAAAGATTTGATATCTCTTTTTTGATATGGTGTAGGTGACTTGATATAGATAAATTGAAGAATAAAAGAAGAGACTTCTCTTGATTCCTAGAGAGCTTGAACTCATGGTTCATCCAAGAGCAAGAGAGAGAAGAAAAAGTTTTTTCCTAGTCTTCTTCACTTCTTCACTACTTCATTTAATTTCTTAGCGAAATTTGAAGAGAGATATTTTGATATATATACTTGGAGTGTATTCAACAAATTATATAGCTTCATCATCCTATTCTAGCCGTAACCTTGGAGGTTAATAGGGTGGTTGTTATTCCGGTCGACTTCCAGTGCATGACAAGTAGAGACGCGGCGTTTTCGGCGTTGGATCATCCAAAAGCTTGACTAATAGGATTTGTGGGGAAAGATCACCTAAAGCTGGGGGAACCGCTTACGTAGAGTACACCATTTACTACGAGGGTATGATTTCGAATCTTTCTTTGTTTCATTTTTATATTCGTATGTACGTAGCTTGATTGATCCTCTTAAGGGATTCGGATTGAATTAGATTCGTATATTGCTTCCACGTTTCGTTTTAGGCACCAAATCCCAACAGTGGTATCGTAGTGCGACCGTATATACGATATTTAGCATTTGGAATGCTTGATTGGATGGTTAATGATTTGGAATCATTTATAGTCATAATAGTGGTGTATGTTTTTCGTTCGTTGAGGTTATATTTTCGTAAATTTATGTCTAAATATAAATATTTAATTTCTGAGAAATGTGATTTATATTGAAGATATGAAAGTTGGGAAATATTGATATTGGATATCCGGTCGAAAATCTAGCCCCGAATCGCCGTTGGACGACCTTCCGACGAGTTTTGGTGTTCTGGACAGGTGACACGGTCGGGTCAGCTGTCCAGTGAGTTTGACATGGCCCGTGTCATTTTGTGACTCAACCATGTCGGCTTCCAGACCCATTTCAGACTCGATTTTTCGTGTGTTTCAGAAAATTAATCTCCCGCATATTAAATTGGATTTAATATGATTAAAATAATTTATAGTATTTCATTTTATAAGGGAAAATTGATTGATTGGAATTCTTGAGGATGACCGAATTATTTTGAACGTTTTCATATTACCGATTGTGTGAATTGATTGGATCAATTCTATTTATTAGTTGGATCAATATATTTATATGCAATCCATTTATTTAATATTTATTGGATGAATGCTTTTGAATGGGGATGTGGTTCATGGACCTAGTTTTGAATCGTTCAGTTTTATTCGACTGGGTTGTAAAGGCCGTTTTAGAGCCTATTTATTTTACTAGAAAGATATGTATCTAGGATGCAATTTTTAAATGTAAAATTTATATGTAATGATGAAGACCGGAGGAAGATCCGTTCGAGAAGACGAAGATTCAAGACCGAAGACATGTAACTAGATTACGATGTTTTTTGTTCTAGGAACGGTTCATGAACTACTTGTTTGTAGCAACTAGGTTGTGAATGTTTTATTCATATGGTATGAATTCAACAAATGCGCTTAAATGAATTAATGTGCAAAGTGTAACATAAATCGCGAAAATTCTCCCACGACAAATTATTAAGTTTAAAAGGTTTCAAGGTTTTCCTTCCCTCCATCGAGCTTTCGGAAAATTGAAATCCAAACTGGATGTGCTATGTTTATGAGTTATTGGGGTAGTCGTTCGGTAAGGGTCGATAAATTACTGAGAGTGCATTGGATGCCTCCGGTTGGGGAAAATTTTATCCCTAGAAACCTGTTCGGTTGCCGGATAAGATTCAATTGTGAAACTGATCAGCGTCGATGGTATAAACTTAACTTGTTCACGAACTATATAAACCGTATAGGTTGAGGGGAGTGAACAAGGGAAAAAAAAGATCGAATCATCTATTAGATGGGATGGTGTTGGACACCACTTTATTAAGATTAATAGACCAGAAACCTGTTCGGTTTCTCTCTATTAAAATTTATAAAGAACTCGATCACCACTATGAAGTAAAGCGAACAAGTACTTCCAGATTTCCCAAGGGAGTGTGTTATTCCGATAAAAGTAGTGGGAGCTGGGTTAAAAGAATAGAAAAGACCTTAATTCTAAACTCAGATCATTATTGAACGAGTCACTAATAAATCTGTCGTACTTAATGCAGACAAACAACATATCAACTCTCATAATGACAATGAACCCACTTGCAATTCTACTCGAGAAGAACAACCTAACTGGACCAAACTTTGTGGACTGGCTCTGCAATCTGATGATTGTCCTCAGTATGAAGGCACTGGGATACATCTTGGAGGCGGACATTCCGGCACCTCCAGTGCGCACCAGAGCTAGGCAGGAAGATGTTGAAAATCACGAAAAGTGGGTTAAGGATGACATAAAAGTCCGTGCCTATATGATGGCTTCTATATCTAATGAGCTTCATAGAGCTCATGAGAAAATGTCTTCTGCTAGGCAGATTTTATCTCACTTAACCGAGCTTTATGGTGAGCACAGTCGAACTGCTAGATATGAGATATCTAAAGAGCTTTTCGGTGTTAGGATGAAGGAAGGTGAGAAAGTTGGGGACCATGTCCTCAAAATGATCTTTATGATCGAGAGATTAGAGGGTCTTGATTTTAGGATGCATGATTCTCTACAAATTGACCTCATCCTGCAATCTCTTCCTGATTCCTTCTCACCGTTTGTTGTGAATTTCAACTGCAATGAGATTGCTTGCAACTTAGCACGGTTGATGAAAAAACTGGTAACCGCTCGGTCTCAGATGAAGACTCTGCGGGTGAAGGAGTCTGCCCTTGTGATTTCTTCTGGACCTCGGAGGTCTAAGAATAAGAAGAAAAAGTGAAGAAGCAGATAGACCCACAAAGAAAGGACTTTAAGGGTAAGGGCAAGACCTTGATGGTTCCTAAGAGCAAAAAGAAGGACAAATGTCTCAAATGCGGTGAGCCGGGCCACTGGGCAAGAGACTGTCCGATTCTTCATGGCACTTCAGGTACAAAACTTTTAGTTTTGGAAACAAATTATTCTGCTACTGTATTTTCTACTTCTTGGATATTGGATTCAGGTGCAAGTTTTCATATTTGTACCGTGAATCAGGATCTGGAACAAAGTAGGAAGCTTGGTGCTGGGGAAGTGATGATTACTATCGGAAGCAGGCATAGTGTCGAAGCAACTGACATAGGATCACTTCTTTTGGATTTGGAATCCGGCTTTGTTTTGACATTAGATGATATACTTGTTTTGCCCAAGAGGCATAAAGACATTGTATCCATTCCGGTCATAGATCATAAAGGTTTTTTATTTTTCATTGTTGATGGTTCCTGCAAAATTTATTTTCGAAATAAACTAGTAAGCACTGCTACATTATTAAATGAATTGTATCATCTAAACCTAAGTAACAAAGTTATTGTGAATACTATGACTAGGAAGCGTGGTAGGGATGAAACTAATCAAGTCTTGAAATGGCATCTTAGACATGGTCATGTTGGTCAGACCAAGGTTTATAAAATGGAAAAGGATGGACTTATGGGTCCATTAGGATCGGATCCCATTCCAACTTGTGAATCTTGACTTAAAGGAAAAATGACTAAGTCCCCCTTCACAGGGACTTTTGAAAGAGCTGCTGATAAACTTGGATTAGTCCATACCGACATATGTGGTGCTTTGGAAGCAGCACATGATGGATATCAGTATTTCATTACGTTTACGGATGATCATGCTAGGTATGGTTCTGTATACTTAATGAAACATAAATCCGAGGCCTTTGAGAAATTCCAAGAATTTAAGGCCCTAGTCGAAAAACAAACTGGTAATCATATCAAAGCACTTCGGGTCGGACCTAGGTGGCGAGTATATGAGCACTGAGTTTGACGAGTTCCTAAAGGAACCTGAATAGTGTCACAACTTACATCTCCAGGAACTCCTCAGTTAAATGGTGTGTCGGAAGGAACCGAACCTTGTTGAACATGGTCCGTTCTATGCTTAGCTACACTTTACCTGTGGGGGTATGCACTCCTGACTGCTACTTATATCTTGAACAGATGTCCTTCCAAGTCCGTTCCTAAAACTCCACATGAGATGTGGGAGGACAGGAAACCAAGTCTTAACCACATTAGGATTTGGGGATGTCCCGCCTATGTCAAGAAGACTAATGCGGAGAAACTGGAAGCAAGGTACGTGAAGGGATGTTTCATTAGATTCCCATCTGGGACGATGAGTTATCTATTCTACATGCCCGAATATCAAAAGATCATTGTTGCTTTGCAAGCACACTTCCTGGAAGATGAGTTCATTCAGGAAGGCGGAGCAGGTAGAAGTATTTCTTTGGAAGAATACAATGAAACTACTCAGGAGACACCTGTACAAGAAATTGGAACTGAACCTTCTGAAACACAAGTACAACCACCTCGTAGGTCTAGTAGGGTGTCTCAGTTACCTGAGAGGTATGGTTTTATGCACTTGGAGGAACTGTGTCTCCATGAGGTTCCAAGTGATAACCAAGAGACCGACCCAACGATCTATGACCAAGCGATGGTGGATGTAGACTTTGTGAAATGGCGAGAAGCTATGGAAGTTGAGATAGACTCGGTGCATGTCAATCAGGTGTGGACTCTAGTATGCCGCCCTAAGGGCATAGTGCCTATTGGGAACAAGTAGATCTATAAGAGAAAGACTGATGGGGATGGCAAGATTGACACCTATAAGGCCAGACTTATGGCAAAAGGTTATACCCAGAAAGAAGGGATCGATTACCACGATACCTTCTCGCTCGTAGCTATGATCAAGTCTATTCGCATGATGCTTGCTATAGCTGCCTACCACAATTATGAGATATGGCAGATGGACGTAAAGACGGCTTTCCTTAATGGATTCCTCGAGGAGGAAATCTATATGGAGCAGCCTAAAGGTTTTGTGTCTGACGTCGATATTCATAAGGTGTGCAAGCATCAGCGTTCCATTTATAGACTGAAGCAAGCTTCGCATAGTTGGAACCTTCGTTTTGACGAGGCAGTAAAAGAGTTTGACTTCGTGCAAAATGAAAAGGAACCTTGTGTATACAAGAGGGTTAGTGGGAGCAAGATCGCATTCTTAGTACTATATGTAGATGACATTATACTAATAGGAAATGATGTGGGAATGCTCAGTTCTGTAAAAGCTTGGCTTTCGAGTAGATTCTTCATGAAAGACTTGGGAGAAGCTACCTATATTCTTGGAATTCGGCTCTACTGGGATAGAGCGAAGAGAATGATAGGCCTTTCCCAAGCCCTATATATATATAAGATCTTAAAGTGATTTAAGATGAATGATTCTAAAAGAGGGTTCCTACCGATGCGACATGGAATAAAACTCTCCACGAAGATGTGTCCTAAAGGTGAGGAACAACGAAATGAAATGAGTAATATACCATATGCTTCGGCCATGGATAGCCTTATGTATGCTATGTTGTGTACAAGACCTGACATTGCGCGTGCTGTGAGCGTGGTAAGTAGGTTTCAGGCAAACCCAGGCAAGGAACATGGACCGCCGTAAAGAACGTTCTCAAGTACTTAAGAAGGGCGAGATCTAGTTCTTATGTATGGTGGTGGAGAACTAAATGTGACGGACTTCACTGATTCAGACTTCCAAGGATAGAAAGATGACTCGATGTCCACTTCTGGCTACATATTTACTCTTAATGGAGGAGCAGTATCTTGGAGAAGCACCAAACAAAGCGTGACTGCTGATCCCACCTGTCAGGCTGAGTATCAAGCGGCCTTGGAGGCCTCTAAGGAAGGGTTTTGAATTTAGAAGTTTTTGGGAGAAGTTCAAGTGATACCATGTGGTGAGCTACCTGTTCCATTTTTCTGTGACAACGAAAGAGCTATAGCATAGGCCAAGGAGCCGAGGTTTCACAACAGTACCAAACATATTGAGAGGGAGTATCATATCGTGAGAGAGATTGTTCGCAAGGTATACATTGTGCTGCATAGAGTAGACTCAGTCGATAACGTCACTGATCCACTGACCAAGCCACTTTCTCAGAATAGTTTGGAGCGTCATCTGGAGAACATAGGTATTAGATACCATAGTGTGTGGCATTGAGTGAAAGTGGGAGATTTTTAGGAGTATGACCTCGAATGCCACTCAGAAGATGTTGAGTGAGGGCATTGTACTTGTTATTATGTAAAACATTATCAAAAGGCAATTGTGTGTTTCTTTATTTATTAGTAGTCACTAGCATTCTTGACTCGTAAATATATAGATAAAAACTAGTCCATGTATTTGAGAGCAAAACATTCCACTTATTGGATAAGGGGATCGGCACTTGAAAGGTTTATGGCTCAAATACTTAATCGTTTGCAAGTCGATGAAACTTGACTGGGCATTAACTTTATGTGAAGACTTGTATGACGTGTTCTTTGACTTGGAGAGTGCCTGTCGTACACTAATGGTTAGTGGGAGCACACGTTATAGGTATTCTAATAAGATTAGTATACTCGAACCAACTCACCCTCGATTTGTCATAAGAATTCACTCTGGGGCAGTCAATGACAGAATCGTAAGGTTGTGATAAGTATTCGTGAACCTTCAACTTGAGGATTTAGTAGGGATGTGTTGGTGATGTTAAGATTTTCATTAGAGTAGTTCGACCCAAAAAACCGGAAGGTGGGGGTCAACCTCGACGTGTGTCTTGACGGGCTAGTAGCAGGTTCTACTAAATACCGAGATAGGATTCTTTCTCCTGTTAGTGAACTGGTTATATGTCCTATGTAGTTATTGGCAGATGAGATCATAAGTCTTTGGCCAAAGCATTGGAGCTAGTTGTATTGGATACACGAGAGCTCGATGATCTCGATTTGCATTAACTCATGCATAGCGTCAAGTACAGATAGGTTTGACTGACCGTGACCCTATAACTTGATCGAGACATGCGAAATAAGCGTTTATACGTATACTGGTATTCACGACAGAAAGGTTTTTGAATGATCCCAATCATTCGTTCTCAGTTAGGGTACAGTGTAGGCTGCCAGGCTGGCTAGATGATGCTACTACTCTTTGGTTCCTCCTATTGCTAATTGAGACGGACCTACCGAGTCGCGTAATATGATTGACGACGAAATGAATCGAGCTTATTCTCTCTTTGTTAATATTAGATATTGGATATCTAATTTATTGGACCTACCGACTGCCAAGATATCCATGAATCTTAGCTCCGATACCATATTCTGTAACACCCCGAGATATTCAGAATAATTACAGCGCCGTAAACCCTTTAGGTAAGGATTTACAAGGCTAATTTTAAAAGAAGTGTAAATATAATCCAATCGTACAACTGAAGTTCAAATACAGATTTGATTCAACCGATCAAATGAGTTAACTTATACAACCATATCGAAATGACCTTATTAAAACAGACGTACTCGAGTACTGAATGAACCAAGAAGACAAATCACAATAACAATAAACATCAACCACATCACTGAGCCATTTCATCGTCCTGTTGGAACTGTGGTTGCTTCCCCGCTCCTCGGCTACCTGAACATCAAAACAATGTCCACCCCCGAAGGGGTTAACAAAACAATGCTAGTACAAGTATCATAATACATAAATCATCAATACATCATAAACAAGCAAAACGGACTTCCGTCATCGGAATCCAACGATGCGAATCCTCACGATTCCATCAACATAGTACAGGGTAATCCAGCGATCCAGCGCCCTTGGTATAGATCCCCATGATGATCCCGTCGGACCAACGCATGGTGGAAAACCCATCCAGCGATCCAGTGCCCTCAGCATAGATCCCCATGATGATCCCGTCGGACCAACGCATGGCGGACATTCTATCCAGCGCCCTCAGCATGGATCCTCATGATCCCGTCGGATCATTTATACCATAAATCAATCAATTTTGCATACATATATGCATTTCAATATGTTCATCAATACGAACAAATAACAACGAATACAACGAGAAATTACAGAAATACATCTCATATTCAACAACATGAACAAAACCACAAGCATGATCAAAGTTTCAACATAAATCGAACTCGACATATGATACTTGCCTCGAAAATGGCAAGAATGGAAATACTCCAACAAATGACACGCGTCCGTATGCCACCGCCCCTCGATCGTCCCCTATGCAAGGCTCGGACCTAAGAAATAATAAAAAATTCCTCTCAAGTCGTACGAACGTCTAATAATCCGGTTTATGACCGCAAGCTCTAAAAATGCATTCTGCTTGAACTACTTAGCGCGCGCTACGTACTATACGTAACGTGCGCTAAGCCTGCCCGTTAACGTATGCAAATGACAAGGTTTAGCGTGCGCTAGCTGTAATCGACAGTCTTCTTCAATGTACCGATCGCCTCGCTGATGATATAACGTACGTTACGTATCCAACGTAGCGCACGTTACTCGTTCCCGATAGCGCACGTTAATATATACATCTTAGCGTGCGCTAATCGTGCATGGCAGTCACTACTGGGTAAAACTAGAGCTAAAAGTGATGAAAACTCATGAAATCATCAGCGTTAATACAAGCCATCTCAGTGTGTATCATGCTCATACGGTTTGTTACTGATTAAACGACTACAAGATACAAGGGTACGTATAATCATCACAACACCATAATTCATCTTTGATCTTCAAGAAACATCCTAAGTCCAATCCATTTCATGTCCCAAACGTATGATTCTATCATGTCAAAACATAAGAACTTGATGTTCTCCCCATACCGGTCATAAACAGTTTTGAAGATACATGAATACGTTTAGGAGTCCAACACTAAAAAGGTTCAAAGGTTTATACGATGAATAAGTGCCGAAACGTCGAAAATATCCTTCTAACACATGATGATCGACTATTAACGAATCTAACTGACTAGATAAGCATAATCAAACGTCCCTAGAACACTACTAATATTGGTGAAGAATCACCTACCTCAAAGTAGCGAAGAACAAGGAGGAAATCGAAGCAATCCAACATCGAAGGCTTGAACACCAATCCTCAATGATCTACAATCTTCAACACGAGCTAGGATGCTGATGGGAAGTGTTTAGGATGCAGAGAGTAATACTCTAAGTATAAGGATTCGGATGTTGGAAGAGAAAAGACTGAAAATACGAAAAGGATGCTGTCCTATTTATAGAAAATGGTTATTAGCGCGCGCTAGTCCATACTCGTAGCGTGCGCTAACGTCTTACTGACTTCACTGTACTTAGCACTTAGCATGCGCTATTCACATGCCAGTAGCGTGCGCTAAGGCGTTGACTTGGATTTTCCCGAAATCCGTCTAGGTTCATCCCGACACAATCCGACCAAGATCCCCAGCCTGATCTCACCTACCACACGTCTCAATCATATTGACCACGTATAGCGTGCGCTAATGATCCTTTGTAGCGTGCGCTATGGATCCATGTTAGCGTACGCTACACATAGACGATAGCGTGCGCTACATGCGCAGAATCACAAATCTTAAATCACATTCATGAAATCATACGCTCAACAACACCGGACTATAAGATACGGAGAATAATACTCAGATTAAAGTGCAACAATTATAATATCACAAGTTCCAAATACATATCAGAAATCTCGGGTATTACATCCTTCCTCCCTAAAAAGAAGTTTCGTCCCGAAACTTAAGATGAAAACAACTCTGGATATCTAGCCTTCATACTGTCCTCTGTTTCCCAAGTGGCCTCTTCAGCTCCATGTCGTGACCATTGTACTTTAACCAAGTGTATTGGTTTATTCCTCAATTGTTTGATCCGACTCTCGAGTATCTTGATTGGTCTCTCTTCGAAGGTGCCATCATTAGCTATCTCGATCTCGTCGAAATCAATGACGTGACTGGGGTCCGGTACATACTTCCGCAATTGGGATACGTGAAACACATTGTGAACGTGACTCAGTGATGGTGGTAAAGCCAACCTGTATGCTAAATCCCCAACTCTCTCTAGGACCTCAAATGGCCCGATATATCTCAGACTTAGCTTACCTTTCCTCCCAAAACGGAAAATCCCTCGTTTAGGAGACACCTTCAATAGTACATGGTCCCCGACATCAAACTCTAGAGGGCGACGACATACGTCTGCATATGACTTCTATCGACTCTGGGCAGTCAACAGTCTTTCCCGAATCAAAGCTATCTTCTCTTGAGTCTGAACTATCAATTCCGGTTCTGTCCCGATCAAGTCCGAAGAATCATCCCAGCACAGGGGTGATCGACATCTTCTCCCGTACAAAGCTTCAAATGGTGCCATCTTGATAGAAGCATGCCAACTATTATTGTAGGTGAATTCAATCAATGGCAAATGAACTTCCCAATCAGTTGACCAATCCAAAGCACAGGCTCTAAGCATGTCTTCTACTGTTTGTATAGTCCTTTCGGACTGACCGTCCGTTTGGGGATGATAAGCCGTGCTAAAGTTGAGCTCAGTCCCCAAATCCCTGTGAACTGCCTTCCAGAAATGCGACACAAAGCTACCGTCTCGATCCGAAATAATGGTCTTCGGCGTCCCATGCAATCTGACTATCTCTGCAATAAATACTCGTGCCAATCTCTCGGGTCCCCATGTATCTTTAATTCCTAGGAAATGAGCCGACTTGGTTAGTCGATCAACTATAACCCAAATCATGTTCATTCCCGTTCTAGTCCTTGGCATACTGGTGATGAAATCCATCGAGATATCCTCCCACTTCCACTCAGGGATAGGAAGCGACTTTAATATTCCGGCAGGTCGCTGATGTTCAATCTTAACCTGCTGACAAGTCAAACACTTCGAAACGTACTCTGCTACGTCCTTCTTCATATTCCCCCACCAGAAGTTTTGTTTAAGATCTTTATACATTTTATCACGCTGGGTGAATAGAATAGGCGCGCCGTGAGCTTCCTTGAATTGTCCGTCTCAAACCATCATCGTCGAACGCAAAATCGACTCAAATCTCGTAACCCCATCATCTTGAATCATGAATCACAGGGCCTTTCCTTTCTTTACTTCGTCACATAACCGAAGGATCGAGAATCGCTCAACCGCTTAGATTTGATCTCCTCGACTAGTGATGAAGCCGGCCCATCACATAAAGTTGCCCTTGGATTCCTGGTGCCCATACTTCAATCCCTTCGCGGATCAGTTCCCGCTGAATTCTGGTTTGGGGTGTAAGTGCTTCCAACACTCGAAGAGAAACAGGCTTACGGCTCAAAGCATCGGCTACTACGTTTGCTTTCCCCGGATGATAGAGAATCTCCAAGTCATAATCCTTGATCAATTCCAGCCACCTTCTCTGCCTCATGTTTAATTCTTTCTGACTGAAAATATACTTGAGGCTCTTATGATCTGTAAAGATCTGGCAATGAGTGCCGTACAAATAATGTCGCCAAATTTTCAAGGCAAAGACCACAGCTGCTAGCTCCAGATCATGAGTCGGGTAATTAACCTCATACGGTTTCAATTGCCAAGAAGCATAGGCAATCACCTTATCCTTTTGCATCAACACACATCCCAGACCCTGATTCAAAGCGTCGCTGTATACCATGAATCCATCAGTTCCCTCTGGTAGCGCTAGTATAGGTGCTGTCGTCAGTCTCCTCTTAAGTTTGTCAAAACCAGCCTGGCACTTCTCATCCCACGTGAACTTTTGAGTTTTCTGCAACAGCTGAGTGAGCGGACGAGCAATTTTGGAAAATCCCTCTACAAAGCGGCGATAATATCCAGCAAGTCCTAGGAAACTCCGGACTTCTTTTACGTTACTTGGAACTTCCCATTCCAAGATTGCTTCGACTTTCTTCGGGTCCACCTGAACTCCATCAGCTGATATCACATGCCCAAGGAAAGTTACTTCCCTAAGCCAGAACTCGCATTTGGAAAGCTTTGCATACAGCTGTTCCCTCCTCAAGGTGCTCAAAACCACACGCAAATGTTCAGCATGCTCCTCTGCGTCCTTCGAATATATCAAGATGTCATCAATGAAGACGACCACAAATTTATCCAAGTATTCTAAGAATACCCGATTCATCAATTGCATGAATACCGCAGGAGCATTGGTAAGTCCAAATGGCATCACTACAAATTCATAATGCGCATCGACTCAAAGCAGACTTCGGTACATCCGATTCCTTAATTCTTAACTGATGGTATCCTGATCGCAAGTCAATCTTCGAGAATACCCTTGCCCCTTGCAGTTGATCAAACAAGTCATCGATCCTAGGTATAGGATACTTATTCTTGATCGTCATCTTGTTGAGCTCCCTGTAATCAACACACAGTCGGAGGGATCCGTCTTTCTTCCGAACAAAGAGAACGGGCGCTCCCCAAGGAGAAACGCTAGGTTGAATATAACCCTTCTGTGACAATTCCTCCAGTTGCTTCTTGAGTTCATACATCTCGGTTGGCGCCATGCGGTATGGTGCTCTGGAAATAGGAGTGGCTCCAGGCTCTAATTCGATAGTGAATTCCACCTCTCTCTGCGGAGGTAACCCAGGTAGTTCGTCAAGAAATACGTCGGAGAATTCATTCACAACTGGAATCGATGAGAGCTCTGTTCCTTCCTCTTTCCTCATAGCATAACACCAAAGTCCATGACATCCCTGCTTCAGTAATTTCACAGCTTTCATTGCTTTGATCAATTTTCCCGAGCTTCCCGGTCTCCATCCTCGGAATAAGTGTTCAGATCCGTCATCAGCAATGATAGAAATAACTCTCTCACAGTAATCCAGAATAGCTCCATAACGGTTGAGCCAATCGTCTCCGAGAATTAAATCGTCACCGTAGATGTCAACTACAATAAGGTTCGATAGCCAATCTCTCCCTCCTATAGGCACTGGAAAATCCCTAGCTTCTAGGGTTCCCACAATTTTCTCTCCGCTCGGTAATCCCACAACATAAGGTTCACAATTATACAAGCACGATATTTTCAAACGATTAACACAGTTCAAAGATATAAAAGAATGCGTAGCTCCTGAATCGAACAAGACACTAACTGGTTGCAAAAGGATCTGAATTGTACCTGATGCAACAGCTGTGTTTTGATCATCCTTCTTCATCTTGTAAATACGCGGAGGAACGGACCCAGCGCTGGATGCCTCTCTCTTCCCAACATTCTATCAAGGAAACCGCTCAAGGCTCTGGTTTACACTAGTGTCCTTCGAACCGTGCGAGTGCGAGTGCCAAAAGATCTAGTCGCATTTCCACAAAATATTGCGCGATGTCCTTCCTGTCCACACTAAAGCAGTCACAAGCAAAGCGATCCACGTCGAATATGCCTGCTTTGCCACAGTTATAACATTTCTTCCTATGTCTCAAACGATTGGTGCCGCCGGAACTTCTTTCCTCCTCGAGAAGGATGCGGAGGCCTCTGGATGAATGAAAAGAGGACTGGCCTCGCGAGGCCCACTACTCTTATTCTCCGTGAAGTTGCACCACTCTCTGCTTCTTTGCTTCGTCGATTTCTCTCTTTTGCCTCCTTCATATCATAGGCCAACGCCTTGTCCTGACATCGTCGTAAAGTGGTACATTCAAATCCGGACATATATTGCTGAATTTCCGCTTCATTCGCATGTCAAAATGGAAAATCCTCTCCGCCTCGGTCGACCAAGTGGCGCACATAAGTCACCGGTGATTAAAAGTCTTAATCACGTCCGTCATGTATGCTTCAATTTTGTGGTGAGAAAAACTCCCGAACGCGGGCCTCTCTAATCGGGCGAGGATAATCTGCGCTTCCATCATTAATTTGAATTCCATCCACCAACATTATGCTCCTCCTGGTCGAATGGCCTCCCACCGCCGAAAGCCTCCCTGTCCGAAGATCTTGCGACCGGAACCTTTCTGTCGTTGGGACAGTTAATCCCCGCAAAAATCTTTTCTAATTCCTTCAGCCAGTGATCCCAAGAAAGCGTCTCAGCAGAAACGTCAAATTTCGGAGGATGCAATTTGATCACCTCCGTAAGCCATTTATCTCCTCGATTATCCACGTTATGCTGCTGTCCCATCGCCGTCTGCATGCGATCCACAACTTGAGCAAACTGGTTTATCTGGGCAACCACCTGCTGAAGCACTCCCGGCACGTTAGGATCTGCATTATTATTTGCTGATCCCTGCTGTCCCCCGGAATGGGAATCCGTTCGGCTAGCGGTTATTTCTGGGGTAGACACCGAATCTTCTTTTCTCGCGTTTCCACGTCCGCGTCCACGACCGCGTCCGTGTCCACGACCTCCTCTCAACATACTATAAACACAAATACTCAATATCCAGGGCAAACTTTCTAAAAGTACATCTATCAATGTTCACAAACATGAATTAAATAAAACGGTAGTATTTGGGATTTAGGAAACTTACAACCACGGTCCACACGACGATGCTGGCTCAGCAGTGATGTTACGAACGACCAATAATCAAATAACGTAAATGCACTAACTAACCCGATTGCCAAGATATCCATGAATCTTAGCTCGATACCATATTCGTAACACCCCGAGATATTCGAATAATTACAGTAGTAAACCCTTTAGGTAAGGATTTACAAGGCTAATTTTAAAAGAAGTGTAAATATAATCCAATCGTACAACTGAAGTTCAAATACAGATTTGATTCAACCGATCAAATGAGTTAACTTATACAACCATATCGAAATGACCTTATTAAAACAGACGTACTCGAGTACTGAATGAACCAAGAAGACAAATCACAATAACAATAAACATCAACCACATCACTGAGCCATTTCATCGTCCTGTTGGAACTGTGGTTGCTTCCCCGCTCCTCGGCTACCTGAACATCAAAACAATGTCCACCCCCGAAGGGGTTAGCAAAACAATGCTAGTACAAGTACCATAATACATAAATCATCAATACATCATAAACAAGCAAAACGGACTTCCGTCATCGGAATCCAACGATGTGAATCCTCACGATTCCATCAACATAGTACAGGGTAATCCAGCGATCCAGCGCCCTTGGTATAAATCCCCATGATGATCCCGTCGGACCAACGCATGGTGGAAAACCCATCCAGCGATCCAGCGCCCTCAGCATAGATCCCCATGATGATCCCGTCGGACCAACGCATGGTGGACATTCGATCCAGCGCCCTCAGCATGGATCCTCATGATCCCGTCGGATCATTTATACCATAAATCAATCAATTTTGCATACATATATGCATTTCAATATGTTCATCAATACGAACAAATAACAACGAATACAACGAGAAATTACAGAAATACATCTCATATTCAACAACATGAACAAAACCACAAGCATGATCAAAGTTTCAACATAAATCGAACTCGACATATGACACTTGCCTCGAAAATGGCAAGAATGGAAATACTCCAACAAATGACACGCGTCCGTATGCCACCGCCCCTCGATCGTCCGCTATGCAAGGCTCGGACCTAAGAAATAATAAAAAATTCCTCTCAAGTCGTACGAACGTCTAATAATCCGGTTTACGACCGCAAGCTCTAAAAATGCATTCTGCCTGAACTACTTAGCGCGCGCTACGTACTATACGTAACGTGCGCTAAGCTCCGCCTGCTACCGTACGCAAATGACAAGGTTTAGCGTCGTTAGCCGTGGTAATCGACAGCCTTCTTCGAATGTACCGATCGCCTGCTGATGATATAACGTGCGTTACGTATCCAACGTAGCGCACGTTACTCGTTCCCGATAGCGCACGTTAATATATACATCTTAGCGTGCGCTAATCGTGCATGGCGATCCTACTGGGTAAAACTAGAGCTAAAAGTGATGAAAACTCATGAAATCCTCAGTGTTAATACAAGCCATCTCAGTATGTATCATGCTCATACGGTTTGTTACTGATTAAACGACTACAAGATACAAGGGTACGTATAATCATCACAACACCATAATTCATCTTTGATCTTCAAGAAACATCCTAAGTCCAATCCATTTCATGTCCAAAACGTATGATTCTATCATGTCAAAACATAAGAACTTGATGTTCTCCCCATACCGGTCATAAACAGTTTTGAAGATACATGAATACGTTTAGGAGTCCAACACTAAAAAGGTTCAAAGGTTTATACGATGAATAAGTGCCGAAACGTCGAAAATATCCTTCTAACACATGATGATCGACTATTAACGAATCTAACTGACTAGATAAACATAATCAAACGTCCCTAGAACACTACTAATATTGGTGAAGAATCACCTACCTCAAAGTAGTGAAGAACAAGGAGGAAATCGAAGCAATCCAACGTCGAAGGCTTGAACACCAATCCTCAATGATCTACAATCTTCAACACGAGCTAGGATGCTGATGGGAAGTGTTTAGGATGCAGAGAGTAATACTCTAAGTATAAGGATTCGGATGTTGGAAGAGAAAAGACTGAAAATACGAAAAGGATGCTGTCCCATTTATAGAAAATGGTTATTAGCGTGCGCTAGTCCATACTCGTAGCGTGCGCTAACGTCTTACTGACTTCACTGTACTCAGCACTTAGCGTGCGCTATTCACATGCCAGTAGCGTACGCTAAGGCGTTGACTTGGTTTTTCACGAAAGCCGTCCAGGTTCATCCCGACACAATCCGACCAAGATCCACGGCCTGATCTCACCTACCACACGTCTCAATCATATTGACCACGTATAGCGTGCGCTAATGATCCTTTGTAGCGTGCGCTATGGATCCATGTTAGCGTACGCTACACATAGACGATAGCGTGCGCTACATGCGCAGAATCACAAATCTTAAATCACATTCATGAAATCATACGCTCAACAACACCGGACTATGAGATACGGAGAATAATACTCAGATTAAAGTACAACAATTATAATATCACAAGTTCCAAATACATATCAGAAATCTCGGGTATTACAGTTGCGGCCGGATGCAGGGCGGAGGTCTAAGGGGCGGTGGCGATGGTGAAATCAAAGGCTACGGCCTTGGACTGATGAAGGGATTTCAGTGGCCATGGCTGGCTCTAGCTGGAGCTCAGGTGTGGGTTTGTATAGGGCCGATGGGATTTACCTCAATTCTGGGCTGCGGACTTCAATTTGGCACTGACGGCTATAGGGTAGTCTCAACTGATTCGATGGTGGACTTCACTTTTATTTACAAATCGGGTCTCATGGTGATTACTATGAACGGTGATGTGAAAAATAGCTCATGGTAAGTTTGGCGTTTTACAATGAAGAAATTTAATGGTGGTTGGGGTCCCAATGGCTTTGAGGCTGATTGAAAATTTGGGATTGAGCAGTGTTGGTTTGCGTTTTAGAGAATTTAGATTAAACATGGCATTGATATTGGGACTTATCTTCAATTAGGGCGCGTTCGTGTATTGAAGGTGATAATCTTGAACTGATTTGGGTATTCATAATAGAATTTCTGGGCGTGAAGGGAAATACTATACTAATGGATATTTGCAGAAGAGGCTAGGGATAGATAAATATAAAAGAAATTTGATTACCTGACTGAAGAATCAAACTGCAGTTCAGGAAGCTTTCCTTGACTACGGATGAACGCCTATAACAAACTCATCCACTCCTTGTTGTTGTTGCAGCGTGAGAATTGGGAAGAATACAGTGTATTTTTTTTATTTGTATGTTTGCGGATTCTTTGCTGAAGTTTGAATCTGATGATGGGAGAAAGGGTTGCAGAAGTTTGGTTCTGGAGCAGCCGTCCCTTTTCTTTTTTTTTTTTTCTTCTGCGTGAGAAATCAGAATTGTTGGGTGATAAATTGTATTTATAGATATAGTTTAAAGTTTTTTAGTTGAATTAGGATTCTATATTAGAATATATATCAAGAAGTTTTGATGAAGTGAGAACTGTGATGGGGAACGCTCGGTGAGGAAGGAAAATTCTTAATTATGGTTATTTAAGTTTAATCATAGTTGGTTAAATTATAACACAAGGTTAAATATAATTGATATAATAATAATAATGGTATAATAATAAGTATAAAAGTAATAATTCGGTAATAATGATAATAATATCGCAAAATGATAATGATAATAATAATAATATTAGTGCTAATAAAATAGTAATAATAATATTATTAATAATAACAATGATAATATTAATAATAGTAGTGTTAGTATTATGCTTGAATAAATAATAACATTATTATAATACTGACTACTGACAAAATGACCCGGGATAGAACTTGTGATACGTCGAAATAAATATTTATGATCCTCTAAATGAGATTAAATGAAATGAAAATGTATTATTAATATTATTATAAATAATAATATTATATTATAAAAATGGCGGATATTACAGTGTGACTCCTTAGGTGCTACCGGATACCGAGCATATACTCCTACAACAAACTGGATATCCGGCTGCTAGCTGTTAGGTACATGAATGAGCCTATTAGCTTCATGTAGAGTGATTGATCAACCGGATTTCCAGCTTCATCAACACTAATCTGTGTGGAAGTGCTCATGGGAGTGGATGAGGATTTGGAGTTGTTCATCCCGAATTTATTGAGCAGCTCCTTGTTGTACTTTTCCTGGTTGATGAATATGTCTGTAGGCAATTGCTTAACCTGCAATCATAGGAAATAGCTCCCATCATTCTCATTTAAAATTTACTTTGCATGAGATGACAGAACCTTTGACATAAAGCGAGGTTAGTTGATATATCATCGACATATATTTGTACCATAAAAGATCGTCACCTTCTTGTATCTTAAAGACGGTCTTGTCCACTGCACCTTTTTCAAATTCATTGTTGATTAGGTACATGTACAGGGTTTCATACCAGGCTCTAGGCGCTTGCTTAAGTCCATACAATGCTTTCCTTAGCCTATATACTAGGTCTCCGCCATCAGTGTTGACAAACCCTGGTGGCTGTTTAACATAGACTTCCTCGGTGAGATCTCCATTTCGGAATGCAGTTTAATGTCCATGTGATATACTATAAAGTTCTCATGAGTGACGAATGCTAGGAATATCCTGATGGATTCTAGTCTGGCTACAGAGGCAAAAGTTTCATCATAGTCTATGCCTTCTTCCTGTCTGTAACCTTGAACGACTAGTCGGGATTTATTTCTTATGAGAAGTCCATTTTCATCCTTTTTGTTTCTAAATACCCATTTAATTCCAATTGCAGCTTGATGATCTGGTCTGGGTACGACATACCATACGTTGTTCCATTCGAAATCATTCAGCTCTTCTTCCATTGAAGTGATCCAGTGGGAATTATTCAGAGCCTCATTGGTCGAAATAGGTTCAGACTGGGTTAAGAATATAGCTAGAGTACACCTAGCTAGTCCCCTAAGTTTGGCTTGAGATTTCCATATAGGAAATTGAGACTTTTCAAAATCTGTTTCTTTCTTGTGCACAGAGTATAATTCCTTGTGTACTCTGTATTCTCCTACGAGTGGTTGCACCAGCATCAATATCTCCTATAATCAGCTCCTGGGGGTGATCTCTCAGTCATGTCATGTCAGGTCCTGTGCTGTATCTTGTGGTGCTGGAGTCTCGACTTTAGCTTATACAGCATCAACTTCGACTTCTTCTGATCTTACAGATGCGGGATTGATTTCTGGGTCCACGATAGGTTCTATTGGAGTTTGGGGATCGTCAATGGAAAATGTTTGGATGTTCTGGGTTATGTCTTTTACTCCTATAGGGTCACAACAGGCCTCATCGAATACTACATGTAGAGCTGTTATCGGACCGGTTCAGATCGGTTTTCTCCAGATTCGGATCCGGTCCGATAGGTTATCGGGTAGATCCGGTCCGGACCGATAACGGTTCCGGTTCAATTTTTAGAACTCGAATCCGAACTCGTTAGTTTCCGGGTGAGTTTCGGTCCTGGGTATTTCGGTCCGGTTCATGACCGGGTTTCGGGTTCACTCGGACCGCTAACAGCCCTATGTGGGATGGATCTTTACTAGGAAAATGATGGAAGAGCAGCAAAATAAATCACATAAATGGGGGTTATATGATTCGAACTCCAGACCTTTTATTCAAAGGTATAGCGTCTTAACTACTTGACCAACATGCTATTTGTGTTTAAAACACGCAAAATGTATTAATAATATATGTATAAAATATATAAATTATAAAATACATATAAACTTTTTTTTAATTTATTACCGGGTTTCTTTTCGATTTTATCGGTCCGGGTCTTATCGGTTTCGGTTCAATGTTTAGAACTCGAATCCGAACTCGTTAGTTTTCGGGTGAGTTTCGGTCCCGGATATTTCGGTCCGGTTCATGACCGGGTTTCGGGTTCACTCGGACCGCTAACAGCCATCTACATGGATGGATTTCTATATTGTCAGCTTCCTCTTGTAAAATATCCTGAAAGCTTTGCCGATAGAGGAGTATCCTACGAATTTGCCTTCATCCGACTTTTCGTTGAAGGTTTTGAGTTGATCCTTTCCATTATTTAGAACATAACACCTGCATCCAAAACTATGAAAGTATGCAACCACTGGAATTTTATTATTCCATACCTCATATGATTTTTTGTTATGATGCTTGTTTATGATACGACGGTTTTATGTGCAGCATGCTGTATTTGTTACTTCTCCCAGAACCGCTACGGAAATTTGCTTGTGGCTAACATGGTCCTTGTTGATTCTTTGAACGTCCTATTCTTTCACTCGGCAATGCCATTTTGTTGAGGAGTTCGGGCTGCTGAGTATTCGGGTTGTATCCCATTTTCCATACAGTATTGCTCTATGAAGCGATTTGTGAATTCTGTGTCTCGGTCGGAGTGAATGGACACGATACTCAGTTCTTTCTCACTATGTAGCTTCTTCAGGTGCTCTGGCAATGTAACACCCCTAATCCGCTCAGGGATATTACACGCCGTAGAACCTCTCCTCAAGGATCTACCAGGTTGGTAACAACGTTTAACATCTCAACAATGCCTTTAAGGCTAAAATGACTCAGTAGACCGATTTGGTCTTTCAATAAAATACGTGCAACTCAATCCCAAAACATGCCCACACATGGGTCGAATACAACATACTCCCGTACAATGGGAAAAGAATGCTGCAGCGGAAAATACAAACTAAACCAATACAAAAATAAACGGGTCCTCATGTGATTAGTATCAATCATCTTTCATCATCCTTCATGCCGACCCTGTGTTACGCTCCCAAAACCTGAATGCAAAAACAGACATCCACCCCCTGATTACTCGGGGGTAAGCAAAATTCCACTATTTTGCTAGTGCAAGTACAAAGTGCAAATACGAGCCATACAATTCAAGTTCCAAGAACAGTACTAACCGGGAATCCTCAAAGATTCAAATACAATGAAACAAAATACTTCCCGAGGCAAGAATTTGAGTAAAACTTTCCAAATCTGAAAGATCGTAAATAATGAGGACGGTTTGTAAAATAGTTTAAAATGCCCTCGGGAGTTTTAATAGAAAACAACTTAGGATTATCGAATCCTTCTTTTTTCAAATCAGCAGGGGGTCACAACCTAAATGTTTTGTTTTAACAAATAAAACCAACAACAGTTCACAGGGTTAAAACCTTCGCCACGTGTCCTCGACGTACATAAAATCAACACCCACTCGTGAAGTTTTACTCGTGAATCTAGGGCGAAACCATTGGACTCCCTCCGTGGCCCCGTCGAACCCTCCCGAGGTGAGCAAAATACATTCAAAAAACATACACACCAACTCGTGAAGTTTTTACTCGTGAATCCAGGGCGAAACCATTGGACTCCCTCCGTGGCCCCATCGAACCCTCCCGAGGTGAGCAAAATACATTCACAAAACATGCACACCAACTCGTGAAGTTTTTACTCGTGAATCCAGGGCGAAACCATTGGACTCCCTCCGTGGCCCCGTCGAACCCTCCCGAGGTGATCAAAATACATTCACAAAATATACACACCAACTCGTGAAGTTTTTACTCGTGAATCCAGGGCGAAACCATTAGACTCCCTCCGTGGCCCTGTCGAACCCTCCCGAGGTGAGCAAAATACATTCACAAAGCATACACAACACTCGTGAATCCAGGGCGAAACCATTGGACTCCCTCCGTGGCCCCGTCGAACCCTCCCGAGGTGAGCGAAATACATTCACAAATCACACAATCAACATGTCACACCAAGGATATCCAAGCAATTCACCCAAAGGCAACAAACACAAAGCATGACACAATTGTCGAATCACAACGTACCGAAATGAGATAATATATGCATGGGGAAATTACAGCCAACTACCCTATTATATGGCCTCTTTAGACTTTAGTCCCTATTGTTTCATAAATTACAGCGAATGACAAAAATCTGAATTGGTGTTGACTTCTATTAAAAAGACGAAAATGCCCCTCTATTTACTTGAATAAAACATTTCTTTTAAAATACATTTAATATGAAACAAATAGCTTATAAGTTATTAAAGTGTTTGGCTAATACATTTCTTTTAGAAAATATTATTTTTTCAGAAAATTATTTTTATTCCAGAAAATATATTTTTTTATTTTTTCGCAAAAATATCTTATTTTTTCACAAAAAATATTATTTTGCCAAAAAATAATTTTTTCTCTAGAAAATATTTTTTATTTTTTTCGGAAAAATATTTTTTTTATTTTTTTTCCAGAAAATAATTTTATTTTTCAAAATAATAATATTTTTTCCAGAAAATAATTTTATTTCGAAAAAATATTATTTTGCCAAAAAATATTTTTTCCTCCAGAATTTTTTTTTTTAATTTTTTCGAAAAAATATTTTTTTTATTTTTTTTCCTCAAAATAATTTTATTTTTTCGAAAAAATAATATTTTTTTCGAGAAAATAATTTTATTTCGAAAAAATATCATTTTACCAAAAAATAATTTTTTCTCCAGAAAATATTTTTTAATTTTTTCGAAAAAAATAAAAAAATCCATAAAATAATATTTTTTCAAAAATATAATTTTTTACCAGAAAATATTTTTTTTTTATTTTTTTGAAAAATAATATTTTTTTTCCAGAAAATACTTTCTTTTTTGGAAAAAATATTTATTTCTAGAAAGCTTGAAAATTTATTACATTGAAGTCCAAAAGTGTTATATATATATATATATATATTACAATGAGGTCCAGCATGTGCCACCCACGTGAGGCGAAAAATAAATGGGTAAAAAAGAAAAAGAAAAATAAAAGGGCATATTCGGAATATCAGTACTCTCTCTCCAGTGACATCATCTGAAAGTTTGACTTTTGTCCTTCGTTGTAAATATAGTTTCTGGACAGTGCAAAGTTTGTCCTTCATTGTAATATCTGAAACAATAGGGACTAAACTGTAATTAGGCCATCTAAAAAGGTAGTCAAACGTAAATCGCCCATATATGCATATATATTATCAAAGCACAACAACAACACCAAGCATATTCATGGGGTTCACTTAATCAATCACGAGACACAACATTCACAAAACACACACGTTTTGAAAGAGAGCCTTTGATGAGGCTAAACCGAATCTTTTGAAAGTTCATTTCAAAACAACCAAACAAACACATTTAGACGATCACCGATCATTATATTCACAAAACATAGAAATGTATGGACAAGACACTTGCCTCGAATAATCACAACACGGAGAATCGACCGAAGTGAGGAGACTCGAACCGACTACGAACCCGCCAACTCCGCTGAACGATGACCCGCGACAATAAACTATGAACGACAACAATAACAACGAAA
This sequence comes from Orobanche coerulescens, assembly GCA_033398695.1. Lineage (NCBI taxonomy): Eukaryota > Viridiplantae > Streptophyta > Magnoliopsida > Lamiales > Orobanchaceae > Orobanche > Orobanche coerulescens. The sequence continues at coordinate 139,340,442 of CM065804.1, forward strand.
ATGAATTCCAAAGTACGACCCAAAGCCGCTGAATTCAAGGAACAAATGGTGAAAGTTTGAGGGTTTCCCCCAAAACGGCCAAGAACACAAATCGACCCGACAAAAACATGAAAATGGAATTACCAACCGAAATATGGATCTTCAATCCATAGGATATTTTTAACAACATCATTTAACAACAATCGATTCATCAAAAACGGATGGAAAACGAAATCAAGAACGAATCCCCCAAAAAGTCAACTCGAAGGAAAGTCAAGAAATATACATTGATTCAGCGAAGAACAATGGATTAGATGATGTTAAACACATGAATAATACTAAGATTAATCATACCCATCATGGATTAATCAACAATACGGAACGAATCGGACAAAAACCAAAAAACCCTAAAATTTTCCAAAGATTGGGTTCTAGGAAATCTAACCTTGATTCGCTGGATCAAAGGATGTTATAGGATGATTAATCAATGATATGAACTCCCAAACTTCGTGGATTAATTGCTTGACAACATGTCTCCTTGATCACAAGCCTCCAGCCGCGGAAATGAGAAGATAGAAATGAAGAACGGGTGAAAATATGACTGCTCAGTCATATTTATACTGGCGCGGCCTAGCGTGCGCTAGCCTTCCGGCAGTAGCGTGCGCTATCGGCCAGTATCACCCAGAACCCTCGGCTGGGGCCCGCACGACCGGGCACTGTTGACCCGACTCCCGACCGAGACCTGCCTGCCCGACCCCGATAGCGTGCGCTAGCCGACCTCTCCAGAAACCTCTAGGCCAAACTGCTCGGCCAGGTAACGTATGCTAGTCGGCCGACAGCGTGCGCTACACATGCCGATTAGCGTGCGCCACGACCATCAGTAGCGTGCGCTACCTACCGATCCTCCCCGAGTCCAGAACTCCAGAAACCCCTCTGCCCAGCCCGATAGCGTGCGCTGACCGGCCTAATAACGTACGCTTGTCCTGCCGAGCTAGCGTGCGCAGTCTTCCGGCAGTAGCGCGCGCTACGCCGGTTCCTGCCGCGTCTGCCCGGCCAGTGCCCAGTACTCCCAATAGTGCCTGCCGCACCCGTCCGGCCAGTGCCCAGCCGCCATGTCCCGACGATTCAGTTTCCGAAAATGCACGGAACGAACACGACGAAAAGCTCGTGGACAACAACATCGATCCGAAACGAAATACCAGGCAACAATTAATCGCACGCGACCAAGAAAAGGGTCAAGACAACAATTACGAATGCAGATACCCACGACTTTGGGTAAATTACAAAATGACCCAAAACGCCCGAAAATCACGATACATGATCGAATAACCAAACCGAAGTTCACAACACGTCTAACAAAGTTAAACGGACTTACGGGAAACTCGAAACAGCAGTTTCGAACGAGATTCGCAAGAATCGAACTCAAGTGCGGAAAAGTCGCTAAGAAGCACGGAACCCAACAAAACGACACCAAAATGAACTCGGATGCCAAAAAGTGAAGAATTAATCATTCTCAAAATGACGAAACGGTCACAAGAGAGTCGTCAAAACGGACTCTCGCTAAAAAAAGAAAATTACCGGAAATCGAAATTGCGGATATTACATACTACCCTCCTTAAAAGAAGTTTCGTCCCGAAACTTAAAACAACTAGGGAGAAGAAATATCCCGCCAGGAAAACTCAATGAGATACACAAGAAACGCGTAACTTACGCCCAACGGCGAAATGTTACAAGTCACGCTCCACGACGACTAACACAACGCCATCGGTAGAGACGTAATAAAACCAACAAGTGACAAGCATCATCAAACAGATAATACAATCAAGTCAATTATCCGAACAATCACAAAACACAAGGCACCTATTACAAGGAAACACGCATAGTTGAGAAAACAGAAAATAAAAACAAAATGGTCCACAAGAACAATCACAAACAATTCGGACCACGCCGAAATCCTTAAAAAGCACACTAGGCATCTCCGTGTCCTTTAGGAGCGGAGATGCAACCTTGATACCCAAATCTCTCAGCTACCGTCTCGAAAAGCACAGCTCGGTGACCCACCTGGCCACACTCGAAACAACAGACTAACGGTGAACAACAATTCTTCGGGGTACGAGATCAGGCAACAACAGTCAAACAACCCCGATCGAACAGCAACGATCGGACCACAACGACCGAACAACAACGATCAAATAACAGTGATCGAACAACAACGGTCGAAAAATAACTCCGAAGTTCACACTTCAACTTAAGACATTAAAAGAGCTGGTAGAAACTGAAAGATGTTACTTTTGAATAAGGTTCACAAGAATCGAACCGAACTCGTAAAAATCACAACGATAAACAGATTGATCCGAAACAAGGTCACAACCTGTTCGAACGATGACAACCGAGATACCAAACAAGTTTAAAAAGTATCAACGAACACGAACAAGTCGATATAATTTAGAAGGAGAAAATGCAGAAGTAAAAAATAATACGAGTATTACATTCAACCTCTTATAAAAGAAATATCGTCCCATGGCCTCCCAGAGCCGATCCTGATATAAACGCGAACTCCGGAAGTCTCGGTAACCAATTCGCAAAACTGAATTCTGTGTCCCTCGAGTCCACACTTGAAATGCGTTACTGACGAGAAGGACAATTTGCACGTACATGCCCCAGCATAACACAGTCGAAGCGCCTCGGCATACCGAAAATACAACTGCTAGGTACAATGGAATATAACATCGCAGAACAACATACCAGAGGTGCCAATTCCACACAACATATCGACGTAAGGTAGCCCACATACACAGAATCATAGCAAAAATGGCATACATTCGGCGATTACAACGGCCCAAATGATAACCAACACATAGTCACAAAACATCATGAAACAATCACACATGTACACAAACGTACAAACCCGAGCTCTAACAGCTCGCACATGTGCGATAACGCACAAATCACCATGAGGCGACAACATTCAATACCAACATCGCATCTCTCACAGAGGGCTAACACAACAAATGTGTGGCGAATGACTCAACGCTCACACCACCAACTTAATCACAACTCAGAGGGCCAACACCCTAACGACAATGCTAACATCACACACATATTCCCCGACGGTAGCAGGAAATGATAGGTTTTAAAAAAACGAAAACCACCTTTTGAAAATAATTTAGAAACACCAGTTGATCTTGAGTATCATATATCGAAAAAAGTAGTACAAACATCGTCATCAAGACTTTGAAAAACCATCTTGCGTTTAATAAAAAAAATGAGGATACCTTTCTTTAGATTAAAACTTTTTAGAAATATTCGACCTTCGGGTCTAAGCAAATGCGTTTCTAAATCATTGGAAATATCTCAAAATATTTTGGTCCTCAAAGTGGAATAATTTTGAAACATAGTGTGGCACTAGTAAGCACCTTGAAGGTACCATGAGAAAATAATCCGTTTTAAAAGTACGTCTCGAAATTTATATTCTAAGATACTCAAGGTTTTTTCGAAAATTTATTAGGCTAGAATGTCTAAAAACTCACATGTAACAACATTCACTTACATACATTACAATACACGCATCAACTCGTTCAAAACCAAGACAACACCTGTCTTTTACCGGAACAAACAGTCAATTATCACAGTCAAAAGGACATAAATAACGACAACACTCCTCATATAAATGAAACATGAGAGTCACATAAACGCATCACGAAATCGAGAATCTGCATAAAGATTCCATCACTTAATACATAATCATACCAGTAGCTCGCATCAGACGAGGCACAATCATAAAGAAGGGAGACTTACATCCACAGGTCGCACGAAGGTGATGATCATCCCACGATACTAATCACGACCAACTAACTCAAACGACGCGTCGTGACATGACTCAGTCAGACAAAATCCGACGAGACAAAAACTCAACAGACACCACCAAACCCGACAGCCTAGGTTTCCACAACCTAAGCTCTGATACTATTTATGTAACACCCCCAATCCGCTCAGGGATATTACATGCCGTAGAACCTCTCCTCAGGGATCTACCAGGCTGGTAACAACGTTTAACATCTCAACAATGCCTTTAAGGCTAAAATGACTCAGTAGACCGATATGGCCTTTCAATAAAATACGTGCAACTTAATCCCAAAACATGCCCACGCAGGGGTCAAATACAACACACTCCCGTACAATGGGGAAAGAATACTGCAGCAGAAATAAAATACAACTAAACCAATACAAAAATAAACGGGTCCTCATGTGATTAGTATCGATCATCTTTCATCATCCTCCATGCCGACCATGTGTTACGCTCCCAAAACCTTAATGCAAAAACAGACATCCACCCCCCGATTACTCGGGGGTTAGCAAAATTCCACTATTTTGCTAGTGCAAGTACAAAGTCCAAATACGAGCCTTATAATTCAAGTTCCAAGAACAGTACTAACCGGGAATCGTCAAAGATTCAAATACAACGAAACAAAATACTTCATGAGGCAAGAATTTGAGTAAAACTTTCCAAATCCGAAAGATCGTAAATAACGAGGACGGTTTGTAAAATAGTTTAAAATGCCCTCGGGAGTTTTAATAGAAAACAACTTAGGATTATCGAGTCCTTCTCTTTTCAAATCAGCAGGGGGTCACATCCTAAAGGTTTTGTTTTAACAAATAAAACCAACAATAGTTCACAGGGTTAAAACCTTCATCACGTGTCCTCGACGTACATAAAATCAACACCCACTCGTGAAGTTTTACTCGTGAATCTAGGGCGAAACCATTGGACTCCCTCCGTGGCCCCGTCGAACCCTTCCGAGGTGAGAAAAATACATTCACAAAACATACACACCAACTCGTGAAGTTTTTACTCGTGAATCCAGGGCGAAACCATTGGACTCCCTCCGTGGCCCCGTCGAACCCTCCCGAGGTGAGCAAAATACATTCACAAAACATGCACACCAACTCGTGAAGTTTTTACTCATGAATCCAGGGCGAAACCATTGGACTCCCTCCGTGGCCCCGTCGAACCCTCCCGAGGTGAGCAAAATACATTCACAAAACATACATACCAACTCGTGAAGTTTTTACTCGTGAATCCAGGGCGAAACCATTGGACTCCCTCCGTGGCCCCGTCGAACCCTCCCGAGGTGAGCAAAATACATTCACAAAACATATACAACACTCGCAAACCCAGGGCGAAACCATTGGACTCCCTCTATGGCCCCGTCGAACCCTCCCGAGGTGAGCGAAATACATTCACAAATCACACAATCAACATGTCACACCAAGGATATCCAAGCAATTCACCCAAAGGCAACAAACACAAAGCACGACACAATTGTCGAATCACAACGTACCGAAATGAGATAATATATGCATATATATTATCAAAGCACAACAACAACACCAAGCATATTCATGGGGTTCACTTAATCAATCACGAGACACAACATTCACAAAACACACGCGTTTTGAAAGAGAGCCTTTGATGAGGCTAAACCGAATCTTTTGAAAGTTCATTTCAAAACAACCAAACAAACACATTTAGACGATCACCGATCATTATATTCACAAAACATAGAAATGTATGGACAAGGTACTTGCCTCGAATAATCACAACGTGGAGAATCGAGCAAAGTGAGGAGACTCGAACCGACTACGATCCCGCCGACTCCGCCGAACGATGACCCGCGACAATAAACTACGATCGACAACAATAACAACGAAAATGAATTCCAAAGTACGACCCAAAGCCGCTGAATTCAAGGAACAAATGGCAAAAGTTCGAGGGTTTCCCCCAAAATGGCCAAGAACACGAATCGACCCAACAAAAACATGAAAATGGAATTCCCAACCGAAATATGGATATGCAATCCATAGGATATGTTTAACAACATCATTTAACAACAATCGATTCATCAAAAACAGATGGAAAACGAAATCAAGAACGAATCCCCCAAAAAGTCAACTCGAAGGAAAGTCAAGAAATATACCTTGATTCGATGAAGAACAATGGATTAAATGATGTTAAACACATGAATAATACTAAGATTAATCATACCCATCATGGATTATTCAACAATACGGAACGAATCGGACAAAAACCAAAAAACCCCAAAATTTTCCAAAGATAGGGTTCTAGGAAATCTAACCTTGATTCGCTGGATCAAAGGATCTTATAGGATGATTAATCAATGATATGAACTCCCAAACTTCATGGATTAATTGCTTGACAACATATCTACTTGATCACCAAGCCTCCAGCCGCGGAAATGAGAAGATGGAAATGAGGAACGGGTGAAAATATGACTGCAAAGTTATATTTATACTGGCGTGGCCTAGCTTGCGCTAGCCTTCCGGCAGTAGCGTGCGCTATCAGCCAGTATCGCCGAGAACCCTCAGCCAGGGCCTGCACGACCCGACACTGTTGACCCGACTGCCCGACCCCGATAGCGTGCGCTAGCCGACCTGTCCAGAATCTCTGGGCCAAACTGCTCGGCCAGGTAACATACGCTAGTCGGCCGGCAGCGTGCGCTACACATGCCGATTAGCACGCGCCACGACCGTCAGTAGCGTGCGCTACCTGCCGATCCTCCCCGAGTCCAGAACTCCAAAAACCCCTCTGCCCAGCCCGATAGCGTGCGCTGGCCGGCCTAATAACGTACGCTAGTCCTGCCGAGATAGCGTGCGCAGTCTTCCGGCAGTAGCGCATGCTACGCCAGTTCTTGCCGCGTCTGCCCGGCCAGTGCCCAGCACTCCCGATAGTGCCTGCCGCACCCGTCCGGCCAGTGCCCAGCCGCCATGTCCTGACAATTCGGTTTCCAAAAATACACGGAACGAACACGACGAAAAGCTCGTGGACAACAACATCGATCCGAAACGAAATACCATGCAACAATTAATCGCACGCGACCAAGAAAAGGGTCAAGACAACAATTACGAATGCAGATACCCACGACTTTGGGTAAATTGTAAAATGGCCCAAAACGCCCGAAAATCATGATACGTGATCGAATAACCAAATTGAAGTTCACAACACGTCAAACAAAGTTAAACGGACTTACGGGAAACTCGAAACAACAGTTTCGAACGAGATTCACAAGAATCAAACTCAAGTGCGGAAAAGTCCCTAAGAAGTACGGAACCCAACAAAACGACACTGAAATGAACTCAGATGCCAAAAAGTGCAGAATTAATCATTCTCAGAATGACTAAAACGGTCACAAGCGAGTCGTCAAAATGGAATCTCACTAAAAAAAAGAAAATTACCGGAAATCGAAATTGCGGATATTACAGGCAACTTTGTGGTGGTATCTTTCTTTTTGCTCAGAAAGATTGTCTAAGCATACCTGGATAAATCATCAACAATAACAAGTCAATATTTCTTACCTCCCAAACTTACAGGGTCTACAGGGCCGTAGAGGTCCATGTGTAGCAAATCCAGTACTCTGTGGGTGGACAGGTATGACTTGCTTTTCAGGGTGGTCTTAACTTGCTTGCCTTTCTGATAGGGTCTATAGAAGCTGTTTTTATGAAATAACACATCGACCAAACCTCTAACCATTCCCTGTCTGGCGAGTTTGTTGATAGTCTTGAAGTTGATGTGTGACATCCGTTGTGCCATAGCCAATTTTGATCTACAATGCCTTTGACAACAAAACATGGAATAGTGGAGCTCGTGGGTTTCCAATCAGCAATGTATATATTACATGATCGGCTTCCAGTGAGGACGACCTCCTTGGTCTTGATGTCTATATTGATCTATATAAATTTGACCGAGAACTGTTTGTCACAGAACTAGCTAATACTTAGTAGATTATACTGTAAGCCTTCAACATAGGCTATGTCAGTGACTTTAAACTTTCCTACAAGCAGGGTTTCCTTCTCTCTTGTTCTTCATATGGATTTGTCACCGAATCGTACCTTTGGACCATGACCTTCTACATAATCTGACAACTTGCTAATATCTCCTGTCATATGCCGAGAACATCCGATGTCGAAGTACCGGTTGTCCTTTTCTTTGATATCCTGTAAGCAAAGAGTTTAGGTAGATTTAGGTCCCCTTTGATTATTCGCTCCATGTATGTTACTGCCCTTTGGTACCCAAAATTTTCTGACAGCAATTGGTTTGTTGTAGGTTTCTTTTGGTTCAGTTTTGCGATATTTACGTGGGGCAGACATGTATTCGCTGTAACCTTGATTATTATGCATGTAAAATCTAGGATTTTGATTCCAGTACAATTGCCATCATGGAGGGGGAACCATTTTCTTCAGCCTTACAGCTTACCTTCTAGGTTTTCAGTTGGATTCCCATAGCTGTTGGTGGTACTGCCCGGCGTCCTGTTTCCTAGATGGATAACGGGGCTCCTGTATCCGGTATCAAGGTGCACTATACTGTTGGTAGTACTGAGGTGCGTGCATTTGATACTTAGATACAACCTTCTTTCTAGATGGATGCTGGCGCTGTTGGTATGCTCGGGGAGAATACTGTTGATTTAGTCTCACAGGTATGGGAGGCTAAGCCTTCTTCCATCCTTCTAGAAGATTTTTCAAATGATTTCAGGATGGTCTTGAGTTCTCCTTCTTGTTTCTTGAGAGTTTGTACTTTAGCTTCGAGTAAAGCATAATCATTTGTCTTGCACTAACTATGAGACTTTGCCTCATTTAGATCTTCTGCGAGTCGATGATTGCTTTACATGAGTTTTTCATAAGTTACTTTTGCTATTTTCCCAATACATGGACATATTTTCATAATTTTTTTTGAGCAAGTCATTTTCGCCTTAGCTCCAGGTTTAAAATGGTTATATATATATATATATATATATATATATATATATATATATATATATTCTTGTTTGAGTGTCTCATGGGCTTTTTTGAATGTTTTTAAATTCATTCATCATGTTTTTAAAAGTATGCGATGCATTGATAGAATAGTTGAGTTTGAGCTTACCTCATCATCGCTGTCATCATCATCGTCTATTTATTTGGCCATAAAGCACATATATGCTTTATCCTCAATTTCATCGTCGGAGGAGTCACTGTCAGTGATCAATTTTAGGCACTCCTCGGTCTTGTTCGATGCGTAAGAGGCTTCTGATTCACCAATCAGGGCCTTAATATTGTTTCTCCATGCACGTCTCTTCTCATCCTTTCCCTGTTTCTCAGCTTTGGGTAACTTTTGCACTTTTGATTCAGCCGTGGGTAGCCTTATGTATGCAGTGTTGTGTACGAGACCTGACATTGCGCATGCTGGGAGCGTGGTAAGTAGGTTTTGGGCTAACCTAGTTAGGGAACATTGGACAGCCGTAAAGAACATTCTCAAGTACTTTAGAAGGACTAGAGATCTGGTTCTTAAATATGGTGGTGGAGAACTGAATGATGGGCTTCGGTGATTTAGACTTCCAAGGACATAAAGACGACTCTATGTCTACTTCTGGCTAAATTTTACTCTTAATGGAGGAGCAGTATCTTGGCATAGTGCCAAGCATGGCGCGAATGCTGATTCCACCAGTTAAGCTGAGTATCAAGCGGCCTCGGAGGTCTCCAAGGAAGGGTTTTGGATTAAGAAGTTACTGAGTGAACTTCAAAGTGACACCATGTGATACGCTGCCTGTTTTTCTTTTTATGCGATAATAATAGAGCTGTAGCACAGGCCTAGGAGCTGAGGTTTCACAAAGGTAAAAAACACATTGATAGGAAGTATCATCTCGTGAGAGTATTTGTTCGCAAGGGATACATTGTGCTGCATAGAGTAGACTCAGCCGATAACATCGCTGATCCACTGACTAAGCCACTTTCTCAGATTAGCTTGGAGCGTCATCTGGAGAATATGGGTATTAGATACCATTGTGTGTGGCATTTAGTGCAAGTGGGAGATTGTTAGGAGTATGCCCTCGAATGCCACTCACGGGATGTTTGAATGCGGGCATTGTACTTGTCATTATGTAATTCATTATCAGAAGGCAATTATATGTTTCTTTATTTACTGGAAGTCATTGGTATTCTTGACTCGTAAATATATATATATATATATATATATATATAAACTAGTACGTGTATTTGAGAGCAAAACATTCCACTCCTTATTGGATAAAGGGGACGGCACGGGAAAGGTTTATGGCTCAAATACTTAATCATTCGCGAGTCGATGAAACTTGACTAGGCATTAAGTTTATGTGAAGACTTGTATGACGTGTTCTTTGACTTGGAAAGTGCCTGTCTAACACTAATGGTTAGTTGGAGCACACATTATAGGTATGCTAATTGGATTAGCATACTCGAACCGACTCATCCTCGATTCGTCACATGTATTTCACTCCGGGACAGTCAATGACGAAATCGAAAGGTTGTGATAGGTATTCGTGAACCTTCAACTTGAGGATTTAGTAGGGTTGTGCTTGTGACGTTAAGATTTTCATTAGAGTAGTTCGACCCAGAAAACTGGAAGGTGGGGGTCAACCTCGACGTGCGTCTTGACGGGCAAGTAGCAGGTCCTACTGAATACCAAGATAGAATTCTTTCCCCTGTTAGTGAATGGGTTATATGTCCTATGCGGTTATTGGCAGATGAGATCATAAGTCTTTGGCCAAATCATTAGAGTTAGTTGTATTGGATGCACGAGAGCTCAGTGATCTCAATTGTATGTATTAATTGAAAGACCAAATCGGTCTACTGAGTCATTTTAGCCTTAAAGGCGTTGTTGAGATGTTTGATTTTGTTACTAGCCTGGTAGATCCTTGAGGAAAGGTTCTACGGCGTGTAATATCCCTGAGCGGATTGGGGGTGTTACATTAATAACTTTCGTATTCACAAATTATTTTAACAGAAGTTTATATTTAAATAATCTAATTACTCTATCCAACTAAATAATACCTTTCGGATTCATATTTAGTTCCTGGGTTATATAGTACCTTTCGGATCAATAATTAACCCTTTTAATCAAATTAAGATTTGCAAAAATATTTCCTTCCGGTCTCTATTTTTGCATTTGTGAATTATATCAATTTAAATTAAAGAAGGCACATTAATAAATTTAATATAAGATTGAGTATTTAATTTAACTCATCCTAACCCAAGAATATAAAATTTAGCTCATATTCCTATTAACAGGTAAAATTACGAGACAGATAAATATTGACATATTCAGAATAAATACAACATAAATTAAAAGAACTTACTTGATGTAGATAAATTAAACTGAAAGAAAAATGCTGAAACTGATAGAGAGAGACTTATCCCAATACGCCAATTGATCCAAGCAGCTTGAATGTAACGTACGAACTTAAATTATAAAATTGTAATTATAAATAAAAACATAAAGGTGAATTTTATCTGATAAAAATAATATTAACTAAGCTTTATTTGGAATATAATCTGGGGTACATTATTATTTATGTGTATAACAGTACAAATATATAAAACATAAATACAGAAAATAAAAACAAAAACTAAAATATAAAACTGATACGTAATCTGTATTACATTTTAAATTCTGCTATGCACTGTTTTTTCCTACTCTACTCCTCTCCTCAGTGTTGAGAGGGTACTGCTATTTATAGGAGTACATCAACCTCGCCAGAATTTTAATAACTGAAAGATGCTGCTCAGATAAATTATTGTAGCATCTTAACTCTTCAATAATGTTGCATCGTTCAAAACAATAAACAGTGCAGGAAAGGCAAAGGAAAGGAAAAGCTTATCAAACAATATAATCTGATCCGCCACATCATCGCTAACATGGCGAAATTTTCACGCGCGCGTGAGATCCATGCACCCATCGGACGGTTCTGATCCGGCGCCTGTGACTCACGCGTTGTACGTGAGAGTGGGCGTCGGCTGACACGGTGGACGGATGTGTGGCAGGCGTGTGTCTTACTGACGTGGCATGACACATGGCGTCGTATTATTGGTCTAGGTGTGACAGGCGTGCGATGGGCGTATGCCCTGCTGATGTTGCATGACATGTGGCATCGGTTTATTGGACCGTCCATGCACATGTGTACTGACGTGGAGGTTGGTTGGCATGTGATGTGATGTCATGCTGACTTCATCCGACGAATCTGGTTCCGCCACTTATCTTTGTTGGGATTCGGTGCCTAAAACGAAGGCCCAGCGGAAGCAGTAAAACGAAAATTAATTCGATCCGAATCCCTACGAGGATCGATCGAGCTACGTATATACGAATATTCAAACGAAAACACAAGAGATATGGAAACTCACCCTTGTAGTCCGTTGATTAAATGGATTCCTTCTCTTGAGCTATTCCCCAAGCTTCAGATGTATATCCCTACGAACAAAGCACTCCAAGCACTTGAAAGATCCAAACGTCGAAACACAACGCCTCTACTTGCCACGTGCCCGAGAAACAAATGGGATGACGATCACCTTGCTATCCTCCAAGAATACGGCTAGAGCTAAGTGATGAAGCTATTGAATTTGATGAATATACTCTATGTTTATCAAATTTTCTCTCTTTGATTTCTTGATTTTTCTCCAAGAAATTATCAAGAACACATGAAGAAGAATAACACTATGAAAAGGAACTCTTTTCTCTCTCTCTCTCTCTCTCTCTCACCAATCTCACGTTTTTAATCTCAAAGAATCAAAAGGGTGAGTTGTAATGATAAGTCTTCCATCATTTATTCAACTCCCACCCACATAATACAAATAATACCACATGATGTCTAACCCCACAAAGTCCTTATCATCCATTAAACAATGGAAACAAAAGACAAGGGAAAGTTAGGTAGAAGGGGGGCGGCCATGATGAGGAAATCAGACGAGTTCGATTCGTTTCGGACGAGAGTCCAAATAGATAAACTTCGATTCTGTTCCGATGTATTTATGTCGATTAATTAATCCAATAAATTAATCACATTAAATACATAATAACATAATTAATTTCTCCAAGAAATAATTATATTTATGAATTAAATTAATCACCCAGTAATTTATTTAATTCATTAGGCCATAAATCAATTTATCCAATAAATCGATTTAGACATCTAATGTCCTAAATTAGATATCCAATATCTAATATTCATAATGAGAGAATTAGCTTGATTCATTCCGTCGTTAATCCTATTGCACGACTCGGTAGGTCCGTCTCAGTCAGCAATGGGAGAAACCAAAGAGTAGTAGCACCACCTAGCTATCCTGGCGGCCTACACTGTACCCCAACTGAGAACAAATGATGGGATCATTCAAGAACCATTATGTCGGGAATACCAGTATAAGTATAAACCCTTCTTTCAAATGTCCCGATCAAGTTATAGGGTCACGGTTAGTCAAACCCTATATGTACTTGACGCTATGCATGCGTTAATGCAAATCGAGATCATCGATCTATCGTGTATCCAATACAACTAGCTCCAATGCTTTGGCCAAAGACTTATGATCTCATCTGCCAATAAACACATAGGACATATAACCCGCTCACTAACGGGAGAAAGAATTCTATCTTGGTATTCAGTAGGACCTCCTACTTGCCCGTCAAGATGCACGTCGAGGTTGACCCCCATCTCCCGGTTTATAGGGTCGAACTACTCTAATGAAAATCTTGACATCACAAACACATCCCTACTAAATCCTCAAGTCGAAGGTTCACGAATACCTATCACAACCTTTTGATTCCGTCATTGACTGTCCCGGAGTGAAATCCGTGTGACGAATCGAGGGTGAGTTGGTTCGAGTATACTAATCCAATTAGCATACCTATAACGTGTGCTCCCACTAACCATTAGTGTTCGACAGGTACTCTCAATGTCAAAGAACACGTCATACAAGTCTTAATATAAACTTAATGCCCAGTCAAGTTTCATCGACTTACGAACGATTAAGTATTTGAGCTATAAACCTTTCCAGTGCCGACCCCCTTATCCAATAAGGAGTGGAACGTTTTGCTCTAAAATACATGGACTAGTTTCTATATGTATATTTACGAGTTAGGAATGCCAGTAACTACCAGTAAATAAAGAAACATTCATTGACTTATATAAATGATTTACATAATTACAAGTACAATGCCCTCACTCAACATCCTCTGAGTGGCATTCGAGGGCATACTCCTAACAATCTCCCACTTGCACTCAATACCACACATTATGGTATCTAATACCCATGTTCTCTAGATGACGCTCCAAGCTAGTATGAGAAAGTGGCTTGGTCAGTCGATCAGTGATGTTGTCGTCCGAGTCTACTCTGTGCAGCACAATGTATCCCTTGCGAACAAATTCTCTTACGAGATGATACTTCCTCTCAATATGTTTGGTGCTGTTGTGAAAACTCGGCTCCTTGGCCTGTGCTACAGCTCCGTCGTTGTCGCAGTACAGCGGAACAGGAAGCTCAGCACATGGTATCACTTGAAGTTCTCCCAGAAACTTCTTAATCCATAACCCTTCCTTGGAAGCCTCCGAGGCTGCTTGATACTCAGCCTGACAGGTGGAATCAGCAGTCGCGCTTTGCTTGGCGCTACGCCAAGATACTACTCCTCCATTAAGAGTAAATATATAGCCAGAAGTAGAGATCGAATCGTCCTTCAGTCCTTGGAAGTCTGAATCAGTGAATCCCACCACATCCAGTTCTCCACCCCCATACATCAGAACCATATCTCTAGTCCTTCTTAAGTAAATGAGAACGTTCTTTACGGCAGTCCAATGTTCCCTACGTGGGTTTGCCTGAAACCTACTCACTACGCTTACAGCATGCGCAATGTCAGGTCTTGTACACAATATAGCATACATAAGGCTACACACGACCGAAGCATATGGTATATTACTCATTTCCTTTCGTTGTTCCTCACTTTGAGGACACATCTTCAAGGTGAGTTTTATTCCATGTCGCATCGGTAGGAACCCTCTTTTAGAATCATCCATCTTAAATCGCTTTAAGATTTTATCTATATAGAGGGCTTGGGAAAGACCTATCGTTCTCTTTGCTCCATCCCAGTAGAGCCGAATTCCAAGAATATAGGTTGCTTCTCCCAAGTCTTTCATGGAGAAATTACTCAAAAGCCAAGCTTTCACAGAACTGAGCATTCCCACATCATTTCCTATTAGTAGAATGTCATCCACATATAGTACTAAGAATGCAATCTTGATCCCACTAACCCTCTTATATACACAAGGTTCCTCTTCATTTTGCACGAAGTCAAACTCTTTCACCGCCTCGTCAAAACGAAGGTTCCAACTACGCGACGCTTGCTTCAGTCCATAAATGGAACGCTGAAGCTTGCACACTTTATGAATATCGACCTCGGACACAAAGCCTTTAGGCTGTTCCATATAGATTTCCTCCTCGAGGAATCCGTTAAGGAAGGCCATCTTTACGTCCATTTGCCTTATCTCATAATCGTGGTAGGCAGCTATAGCAAGCATCATGCGAATAGACTTGATCATGGCTACGGGCGAGAAGGTATCGTGGTAATCGATCCCTTCCCTTTGGGTATAACCCTTTGCCACAAGCCTCGCCTTATAGGCGTCAACCTTGCCATGTGCATCAGTCTTTCTCTTGTAGATCCACTTATTCCCAATAGGCACTATGCCCTTTGGGCGGTCTACTAGAGTCCAGAGTTGATTAACATGCATCGAGTCTATCTTAGCTTCCATAGCTTCACGCCATTTAGCAGAGTCTATATCCACCATCGCTTGGTCATAGGTCGTTGGGTCGTTCTCTTGGCTATCACTTGGAACCTCATGGAGACCCAGCTCCTCCAAGTGCACAAGCCCATACCTCTCAGTTAAATGAGACACCCGAATAGATCTACGAGGTGGTTGTACTTGTGTTTCAGAAGGTTCGGTTCCAGTTTCTTGTACAGGTGTCTCCCGAGGAGTTTCATTGTATTCTTCTAAAGAAATACTTCTACCTGCTCCGCCTTCCTGAATGAACTCATCTTCCAGGAAGTGTGCTTGTAAAGCAACAATGATCTTTCGATCTTCGGGCATGTAGAATAGATACCCCATTGTTCCAGATGGGAATCCAATGAAACATCCCTTCGCGGACCTCACTTCCAACTTCTCCACCTTAGTCTTCTTGACATAGGCGGGACATCCCCAAATCCTAATATGATTGAGAATTGGTTTCCTGCCCTCCCACATCTCATGTGGATTTTTAGGAACGAATTTGGAAGGACATATATTTAAGATATAAGCGGCAGTCAGGATTGCATATCCCCACAGGTAAATTGGTAAGTCAGTATAGCCCAGCATGGAATGGACCATGTTCAACAAGATCCGGTTCCTTCTTTCTGACACACCATTTAACTGAGGAGTACCTGGAGGTGTTAGTTGTGAAACTATTCCATGTTCCTTCAGGAACTCATCAAACTCCGTACTCATATACTTGCCACCTCAGTCCGACCGAAGTGCTTTGATATGATTACCAGTTTGTTTTTCGACTAGGGCCTTGAATTCCTGGAATTTCTCAAAGGCATCGGATTTATGTATCATTAAGTATGCATAACCATACCTAGTATGATCGTCTGTAAACGTAATGAAATATTGATATCCATCACGTGCTGCTTTCAAAGAACCACATACGTCAGTATGGATTAATCCCAGTTTATCAGCGGCTCTTTTAAAAGTCCCTGTGAAGGGGGACTTAATCATTTTGCCTTTAAGGCAAGATTCACAAGTCGGAAAAGGATCCGATCCAATGGACCCATAAGTCCATGTTTTTCCATCTTGTAAACCTTGGTCTGACCAACATGACCAAGTCTAATATGCCATTTCAAAACTTGATTGGTGTCATCCCTACCACGTTTTCTAGTCATAGTATTCACAACTACTTTGTTGCTGAGATTTAGATGATACAATCCATTTAACAATGTACCGGTACCCATTAGTTTATTTCTGAAATAAATTTTGCAGGAACCATCACCAATGAAAAATGAAAAGCCTTTTCGGTCCATGACCGGAATGGATACAATGTTTTTGTGCCCCTTGGGCAAAACAAGTACATCTTCTAAAGTCAAAACAAAGCTGGATTCTAAACCCAAAAGAAGTGATCCTATGTTGGTTGCCTCTACACTATGCCCGCTTCCGACTGTGATCATAACTTCTCCAGCTCCAAGCTTCCTACTTTGTTCCAGATCCTGATTCACGGTACAAATATGAGAACTAGCACCAGAATCCAGTATCCAGGAAGTAGAAAATACAGTAGCAAAACAATTTGTTTCCAAAACTAAAAGTTCTGTACCTGAAGTGCCATGAAGAATCGGACAGTCTCTAGCCCAGTGGCCCAGCTCACCGCACTTGAGACAGGCATCCTTCTTCTTCTTGTTCTTCAAAACCGTCGGGGCCTTGCCCTTACCCTTAAGGTCCTTAACTTGTGGTCCAATTTGCTTCTTGGTCTTTTTCTTCTTATTCTTAGACCTCCTAGGTCCAGAAGAAATCACAAGGGAAGAATCCATCATCCGCGGAGTCTTCATCTGAGACTGAGCGGTCACCAGTTTGTTCATTAGCCCAGTTAAGTTACATGCAATCTCATTGCAGTTGAAGTTCATAACAAACTATGAGAAGGAATCAGGGAGAGACTGTAGAATAAGGTCGGTTTGTAGAGAAGTATCCATTTTAAAATCAAGAGCCTCCAATCTCTCGATCATGGATATCATTTTGAGGACGTGTTCCCTGTTGGGATTCGGTGCCTAAATCGAAGGCCCAGCGGAAGCGGTAAAATGAAAATTAATTCGATCTGAATCCCTACGAGGATCGATCGAGCTACGTATATACGAATATTATATGAAACACAAGAGATATAGAAATTCACCCTTGTAGTCCGTTGATTAAATAGATTCCTTCTCTTGAGCTATTCCCCAAGCTTTAGATTGCTTTCCCTACGATCCGAGCCGCTCCAAGCTCTTAGATGATCCAATGCCGAAAATACCGCGTCTCTACTTGCCACGCACCGGAGAAATGAATGGAACGACGATCACCTTGCTATCCTCCAAGGATACGGCTAGAGCTAGGTGATGAAGCTATTGATTTGTGATTACAACACTCTAAGTGTATAACTCACTTTCTCTCTTTAATTTCTTGATTTTTCTCCAAGAATCACCAAGAACATATGAAGAAGAATGAGACTTTGAGGAAGAACTTTTCTCTCTCTTTCCTCTGTCACAAGAACCGTATGATGCCAAGAATCAAGTTTGTTTGATTAGTCTTCCTTTTCTTTCTTTATACACTTTCAACCAAACCATACAACTCATTCACATGAGTAGTCACCCCACAAGTCATTGTCCTCCACTTAAAATGGAGACAAAAGACAAGATGAAGCTTGGTGGAAAGGGGGGCGGCCATCTAGAAGGGAATTGAAGAGTTCGGTTCGTTTCGGACTCCCATGAGTCCAAACAGATAAACTTCGATTCCGTTCCAATATATTTATATTAATTAATTAATCTTATCAAATACATAATAACATAATTAATTTCTCCAAAAAATAATTATATTTATGAATTAAATTAATCACCCAGTAATTTTTTTTAATTCATTAGGCCGTGAATCAATTTATCCAATAAATCGATTTAGACATCTAATGTCCCAAATTAGATATCCAATATCTATTATTTATACTGAGAGAATAAGCTCGATTCATTCCGTCGTCAATCCTATTGCGCAACTCGGTAGGTCCGTCTCAGTCAGCAATGGGAGGAACCAAAGAGTAGTAGCACCACCTAGCCAGCCTGGCGGCCTACACTGTACCCCAACTGAGAATGAATGATTGGGATCATTCAAGAACCATTCTGTCGTGAATACAGTATATGTATAAACCCTTCTTTCGAATGTCCCGATCAAGTTATAGGGTCACGGTCAATCAAACCCCATCTGTACTTGACGCTATGCATGCGTTAATGCAAATCGAGATCATCGATCTCTTGTGTATCTAATACAACTAGCTTCAATGCTTTGGCCAAAGACTTATGATCTCATCTGCCAATAACCGCATAGGACATATAACCCGTTCACTAACAGGAGAAAGAATTCTATCTTGGTATTCAGTAGGACCTGCTACTTGCCCATCAAGATGCACGTCAAGGTTGACCCCCGCCTTCCGGTTTACAGGGTCGAACTACTCTAATGAAAATCTTGACGTCACAAGCACATCCCTATTAAATCCTCAAGTCGAAGGTTCACGAATACCTATCAAAACCTTTCGATTCCGTCATTGACTATCCCGGAGTGAAATCCGTGTGACGAATCGAGGGTGAGTCGGTTTGAGTATACTAATCCAATTAGCATACCTATAACGTGTGCTCCCACTAACCATTAGTGTTCGACAGGCACTCTCCTTGTCAAAGAACACATCATGTCGTATTAATTGTAGCAAATGCATGACATATGATTACGCTAAATTGAAAAAGTCGTGGCTTATTGCTTATCTTTTAGTCACATTGAATGACGAACCGTGATCATAAACTACTTATGGCCACTAAAACTGCATAATAACTGTGGCAAATGCATGACATTGGTCACACTTATTTTTTAGAATTGTGGCTATTAATTATTGTTTAACCACATTTATTTAATTTAATTATTGTCTTTGCTATACTTATAGATACACAAAATTTATATTAATCGTCACTAATTCATGATGTTGGGATAATTAACCCTGTTCGATGTTTTGATAAACTGCCAACAACAAGCCTTCGAGTTACCATCATACAGCAACAGAGTCATATAGCGCTAAGTATGGAAGCTATCCCTTCATACAGCAACACTCCATACAGCAGCAACTTCTATATAGCCTACAACATAATTGGATATAACATACAAGCTATAAGTATTGAGATCTTCAATACTTATCCAAACAGGACTAAAGACCATTAGGAAGAAATCTGCTTTATTCGCTAAAGTCAAGTCCCATTTGAAAAGAAGTATTTAAATACTGAAAGGATAAAGTATTTAAATACTAAATCCGACAGAGATACTCAAATCTAGATCTTGGTCTACACAAGTCAACCATCCAGTTGTGGAACAGACTTTTGCTCAACGGATCTTTCTCAACGGATCTATTCAGAAGCTATTTATTCCCCAGAGTTTGAAGATCAAACAATGACTTAAAAAAACATAGACAGATACACGAACTCACAATCTTACATCTGTGAAGAATATTCAAACTGAGCAAACTGAGATATAGTGAGATTCCACGAGATCTTCTAAAGAACAGTATATCAAGAGCAATAATATTTCTTCAAGCAAACTGCCAATCCTGAGAGAAGAAATATACAAGTGCTCATCTCTGAACAACACATCATCAGCCTAAAGCTCAAGAAAGTCAAGCCGTTGTTCAACCAAAGTTCTTACTTTGAAGAAAACCATCAGCCCTGTGTGGACTGAGAAAGCCTTGCTTTTCCAGAACTGTGTGTGACGGATCTGCATTGTAGAGACAAAGCTTCGAAACTGTGTGTAAAGAAGCCAGTCAAGTGTTAGATTTGACCAATTTGTGTGAACGGTTGAAAGCTACGATCTTTGTATCAATCTGTGTGAACGATACATTGATAGGTTTGATTATAGACACGTAGTTGTGTATGTAGTGTTTATAATAAACTTTTTACTCCTGTGTGGAGGACCAGTGGACGTAGAGGGGTTTACCTCGAACCACTTTAATTACTCAGTTAATTACCTTCTGCATTTACTGTTTTCATAACCGTGATTATTTTAAGTATACATTGCATACCTAGTTGCTGTATTTACAACAACTTACTGTTACAGGACTTTCGCTACGTACTCTAATTAGAAAATCGTACAGCTTGTTGCTAAAACACTTTCCAAGCTGTATTTTGTATACTTAGTGTCCAACAAGTGGTATCAGAGCGGTTGATTCTAAAAAGAATCAGTCGTATTTGTGATCGAATCAGATCCTAAAATCACTTATTTTAGTAAAACAGTTTTTCTTTCCTATATTCTCATATGGATACATCAATGATCAATAAAGTTTCTATGTTTTCTATTAACGAGTTTGACGATTGGAGAATTAGGATGGAGGCTCGTCTTGCAGTAATGCACGAAGAGATGATTTTTGTTATACAGAATGGCCCCATAAAGATCATGAAGGTAAATCCGACCCCAAGGATTGAAGGCCAAGCTCTTGCCAAGATGCTCGAGAAAGAGAGCAAATAGTGGACCTTAGATGATCGGAAACGCGCCAACCTCGACAATGTTGCGAAGAATGCGCTATTTGTCACTCTTGACAAAGGCACATTCTCTAAGGTAAAGAGCTGTAAATCAGCCAAGGATATCTGGGATAAACTCAAGTTAATTTGTGAGGGAACTGAGCTCTCAAAAGAAAACAAAATTTCAAAATTAACTCAGCAATTTGAATCTTTTAAAATGAAACCAACTGAAACACTCGAGGAACTTGACCTCAGATTCACTGGAATTGTTGGTGAACTTGAAGCGTTGGGCAAGATTTATACCCAAAAGGAGAATAACCTAAAAATTTTCAGATCTCTCCTGCCCGATGGGACATTAAGACCACAACTATGCATGTGTCGTGCAATCTTAATGAAATATCTACTTTAGATCTCTTTCTGACCTCAAAGCATTTGAGTATGATATAGACAGGAGAGAGAAAGCTCAAGAATCACCTGCAAGGACTACAACTTTAGCCGTTGTATCCAACAGAAGGCATAGCATGCCCAGCTCATCAAAGCCTACCCACAAAAGTGCTGGCAGCGACGAGGACATCCTGTCACAAGATGAAATGGCGCTCCTTATGCATAAGTTCAAGAAGTTCATCAAGCAGTCGGGAAAGACTCCATACAGGCCCAAGCCTGTTCACAAGGTAAGTACCGAATCTTCCTCTGGTGATGCTAACCTGTGTTATAATTGTAGGAAACCAGGACATTATGCAAATAAATGTCCTCATCCTAAAGTTCAAAGGTTGCTGGAAGCCGAGCAATAAGAAAAAGATGAAAGAAGATGTGTTTGGAAAAACAAGCTCAAGGCCCTGATTGGCGAATCAGAAGCCTCCCCCACACCAACAAAGTCCGAAGAATGTCTACAGGCAGTCACTGACAGTAACTCGTCAGATGATGAATTCGAAGATAAAGCATATATGTGCTTTATGGCCAAAGACATACCGGAAGATGAAGATAGCGATGATGAGGTAAGCTCAACCTCAATTACTCCTGCAAATGCATCGCATACTTTTGAAAACATGATGAATGAATTCAAAAATATTCAAAAGGCCTATGAGACATTGAAAAATGAAAACATACAGCTCCAAATTTCTAACTTAGAGCTAAGGGAAGAAAACGACTTGCTAAAAGTAAATTACGAAAATATGTCTGTTGATTGTGAAAACTGCAAAGTCGATCACGAAAAACTCATGGAGAGCAATCATCAACTTGCTCACGAACTAAATGAGGCTAAATCTCACAGTGAAAGCAAGACGAATGATTTTGTTCTGCTCCAAGCCAAAGTAAAATCTCTCGAAAAACGAGAAGGAGAACTTGAGACCATATTGAAATCTTTCGAGAAATCATCTAAAAGGATGGAAGAAATTTTTAAGCACCGGGAAAAATGCTCACGATAAAAGTGGCTTAGGATACAACTCATACTCCAATAAAGAGAAAACTAGTACAGTGTTCGTCAGGGGTGTGGAACCTATTCCTGTTCCGGAAGAAATTCTGAGTCCCGCAAAGGCAACAGCTGCACCGCGAATAATAAAGGCTGCCATTCCGCCACCACAGTCATATTTCAGACAACGGAATCCTCAGCCATTCAGACCTGTAAGATGAATCCAACAGCATGCACCCCGAGCATATCAACAGCACCAACATCTGTTCAGAAAGAAGGCAGTATCTAAATATCAAAGGCCCGCACGGCAGTACTTCCAACAGTACAGCGCGGCTAGGTATTGGATACAGGAGCCTCGTTATCCATCGCGAAAGCAGGTCGCCGCGCATTATCAACAACATCTTTGGGAATTCAACAGGAGACCCAGAAGGCAAGCTGTTAGGCCGAAGAAAATGGCTCCACATCCAAGACGGCATTCGTACTGGATTAATAATAATAACCCTGAATTTTTCATGAAAAATGATTATCATGGTTACAGCGATTACGTAACTGTCTCACGTAGATACCGCAAGAATGTACCTAAAGCATCCTACAGTAAACCCATTGCTATCAAGAAAATCTGGGTACCTAAAGGCACTAACACCCATGGACCCAACAATCAAAGGGGACCTAAATCTACTTAATTTATTTGCATACAGGACATCTTAGAAAAGGACATATGGTACTTCGACAACGGATGTTCTCAGTATATGACAGGAGATAAAATCAAGCTGTCAGATTTTGTAGAAGATCGCGGTCCAAAAGTGCACTTTGGTGATAAATCCAAAGTTCGAACAAGAGGGAAGGGAACCCTGATCATTAGAAAATTCAAAATATCTGACATAGATTATGTTGAAGGCTTACAGTACAGTCTACTTAGTATTAGCCAGTTCTGTGACAAACAGTTCTCGGGGAAATTCTATATAGATCACTATAGAGTCAAGAACATCCTGACCAAAGAAGTTGTGCTCACAGGAAGCAGATCAGGTAACATGTATATTGCTGACTGGATGCCTATGAGCTCCACAATTCCTTGTTTTGTTGCCAAAGGCACTGCAGATTTAAGCTGGCTATGGCATAAAAGGATGTCTCATGTCAATTTAAAGACGATCAACAAGCTTGCTCGATAGGGAATGGTTAGAGGTTTGCTCGATGTGTCATTCAAAAAGGACAGTGTTTGTGGACCCTGTCAGAATGGCAAACAAATTCAAACTACCTTAAAAAGCAAATCCTACCTTTCAACTCACAAAGTTCTAGAAATGCTATGATCTATACGGTCCTGTAGACCCGGTAAGTTTGGGAGGTATGAAATACTATCTCGTTATTGTTGATGATTTTTCCAGGTATGCTTAGACAATCTTCCTGAGCAAGAAGAATGAAATCACATCAAAACTGCCCGAGCACCTGAAGAAACTTCAAAATGAAAAAGGGTCGAGTATCGTGTCCACTCGTTCCGACAGAGGTACCGAATTCACTAACCGTTTTATAGAACAGTACTGTTCGGAAAATGGATACAGCACGAGTACTCAGCTGCCCGTACGCCTCAACAAAATGGTGTCGTCGAGCGAAAGAACAGGACACTAAAAGAAGCAACAAGGACCATGATTGCCGCTAGCAAGTTGCCACAGCGTTTCTGGGGCGAAGCCACCAATACCGCGTGCTATACACAAAACCGCTGTATCATCAACAAACACCACAACAAAATAGCCTACGAGGTATGGAACAACAAAACTCTATTAGTTTCGTACTTTCACATTTTTTGATGCAGATGTTATGTCTTGAACAACGGGAAAAATCAACTTAGAACCTTCGATGAAAAATCGGATGAAAGGGATATTTGTAGGATATTCCTCTGTCAGCAAAGCTTACAGGATCTTTAATAAAAGGAAGCTAACAATTGAGGAATCCGCACATGTAGTGTTTGCCGAACCTCACCATGATCCTACAGGAGTAGAAGATATCACTCAGAATATCCAACAGCTCACCATTAATGACCCTCCAACTCCTATAGAGCCTATCATTGACTTTGAAATCAACCCAGCAGCTGTAAGAACAGAAGTAGTTGAAGCCGATGTTGTACAAGCTGAAGCTGAAACTACAACAACTCAAGATATAGTATGGGATGCCGAATTAGAACCGGACAGAAGATGGCTGAGAGATCACCCACAGGAGTTGATCATAGGAAATATTGATGCTGGTGTATCTACTCGTAGGAGAATATAGAGTACACGAGGAAATGTACTATGTGCGCAAGAAGAACCAAAGTCTGAGACATCTCCATTTCCTCTACGGAAGTCTCTATCCGAACTTAGAAGACTTAATATGTGCTCTATCGCTGTATTCTTAGCTCAATCTGAACCCGTTTCCACCAAAGAAGCTCTAGACAATTCTCATTGGATTACATCTATGGAAGAAGAGCTTAATGGTTTCGAGAGAAACAATGTATAGTATCTAGTACCCAGACCTACGCATCAATCCGTAATTGGAACAAAATGGGTATTTAGAAACAAGAAGGATGGAAATGGACTCATTATCAGAAATAAATCCCGTCTAGTCGCACAAGGCTACAGACAGGAAGAAGGCATGGACTACGATGAAACTTTTGCCCCTGTTGCCAGACTATAAGCCAGTAGGATATTTTTAGCCTTTGCCACCCATAAGAGCTTTATTGTTTATCAAATGGACGTCAAGAGCGCATTCCTGAATGGAGAACTTGCCGAAGAAGTCTATGTTGAACAACCACCAGGGTTTGTCAACACAGAAGGCGGAGACCTTGTATACAGGCTAAGGAAAGCATTGTATGGACTTAAGCAAGCACCTAGAGCGTGGTATGAGACCGTGTCCCTGTATCTTACTGATAATAGATTCGAGAAAGTTGTTGTGGACAAGACCTTATTTAAAATACAGGAAGGTGATGGCCTCCTGATGGTTCAAATATTTGTAGATGATATTATATTTAGTTCAACTAACCTTGCTTTATGTCAAAGGTTCTCTCATCTCATGCAAAGTAAATTTGAAATGAGTATGATGGGAGAACTTAGTTATTTCCTAGGATTGCAGGTAAAGTAGTTGCCTATAGGGATTTTTATCAACCAAGAAAAATACAGCAAGGAGCTTCTCAACAAGTTTGGAATGAATATCTCCAAATCATCGTCAACCCCATGAGCACTTCCGTGCAAATTAGTGCCGACGAAGATGGAAAGCCGGTTGATCAATCACTCTACAGAAAGCTAATTGGCTCACTCCTGTACCTAATGTCTAGCAGGCCCAATATCCAGTTTGCTGTAGGAGTGTGTGCGCATTATCAAGTAGCACCTAAAGAATCACACTTCACAACAACCAAATGAATCCTGAAGTACATAAAAGGAATAGTCGATGTAGGACTGTGGTATCCTAAAGAAGGCAGATTCAATTTAGTTAGCTACAACGACTCGTATCTTGGAGGTTGCAAGCTAGATAGGAAGAGTACAGGTGGAACTTGTCACGTTATTGGACCTAGACTTGTATCTTGGTTCAGTAAGAAGCAATTGGCAAACTCGCTTTCCACAGCAGAATAAGAATACTATGCTGCTGGTAGTTGCTGTATGCAGATTCTTTGTATGCAACAACAGTTGTCAGACTATGGAATTGAAGCCAAGGAAAAACCCATTATGTGCGACAGCACGAGTGCAATTGCTATAATGCATAATCCTGTTTTGCACTCGCGCACTAAGCACATCCATATGAAGCATCACTTAATTAGGAATTATGTTGAGAACAAGGATGTTCGGCTGGAAAAAGTTTATACAGATATCCAGTTAGCTGACATCTTTACCAAGCCTCTCGTCACAACAAGATTCTGTATGATTCGACAAGAATTGGGTTTGCTACAGCCTGACTCCCTGTAAGTTTTTAATGCTTTTACTCAACAATTAAGGGGGAATGCTGTAAGACCCACGAATACAGTATCCACCATTAATTATCTATACACCCAGACATTCCGACAGCACTGTAGGACAACGGAGACACTTTTCCTACAACTGACGTGTGCATTAATTAAGGGGGAATGCAGTATGACCCATGAATACAGTATTAATCCGAAGATTGCTGTATGAAATTGAATCCCGTATGTACCTTTTAAGGGGGAACACTGTATTTTCACGGATACATCACTTACTGTGGGAAAATAAATTAATAATATAATAATATGTTATTCCTTTTAAAAACAATTTTTAGTCCACGTGCCCTGTCATTATATCAAACTTCTTTGCAATAAATGGTTTGCATGACATCTGGACTATTTTCTATCATACGCCACGACTTTTCAAATTATTTTATAATTTCACACCGCCGTTTCGGGCTATAAAGGAAGACTAAACGTCAGATGTGGGACCCTCTATAATTTCAAAATCTGATAGATAGGATGTACCTGTTACGCTCAGTCCATCCTGTTCGTTCATTTCAAACAACGGCTCCCATCCCTTAAATATGACCGTTCACTGTCTGCAAAAACCCTACAACTTCCACCGCCCACAAATATATAAGGATTGTATCATGCTCCCTTCGACTTTTTATGCTTACTGCAAAATTAAACTATCTTAGAGCATATAGCCTATATTGATTTTTGCAAAGTTTTGTACTCGTTCTCTGTAACCCCTATCTCCCTAACAATGGCATCATCTCAAACTTCTTCTCAATCAATGAAAAAGAGGGAAAACATCATCGACGGATGTCTGTTCGTTCGATCTATCATCATGGAACATATCAAATTTGAGGGTCAAGATCTTGATGGAATGGAGCGTGTCGTCTCCAGGATTTAGCAGCAAGGCTTACACCACCTTGGTAGCCAGCACCCAGATCTATATGATGAGTGCATCATTGAGGACTTTTATCTCGATGCATATGTGAAGTTATTTTCTTTGAAGAGATGACGCGATGTTTGTGACATCACTGCTATAGTCCACGGAGTCGAAATCTGCGTTGACCACTCTCTTCTTGGAACTCTTTTTAGGCTACCTTCCGATGGCCTGAAGATTGCAGACCTTGAGACCTTCGGGTCATAGGATCTTCTAGCTACTTATTGGGGATTGTTTACTGGCAATGCCTCAGACAGGAACGTGCATCCTTCTTGCCATAAGAAGCATTTCTGTTTACCTTATGTTTATCTGCATGATTTTTGCTGACGTGTTGTTGAAAACAGGACCGGTGCGTTCGAGATGTGCACCAACTTGAGGTTCAGAATGATGGTCTCCATTATGTCTGGAGAAAAAGTCAACTGGTGTCAAGTTATTCTGAAGAGGCTGCATGAAGAAGTTTCCAAGCTTGTCTCTCAGAAGAAATCGTTTGGTCTTTTTCTGAATTCTCTTCTCACGTTTGGTCTTTTTTCTGAAGATCCTATGACTGATGATCAACTGCTTGCCAAAATTGAAGGAACTGGTGAATCGGATGCATTCACTGAGCCGAAAACCGCATCTCCTATACGGCATTCCGCACCCATACAGGATCCATCTCCAACACAGGATCCCATACCTGTCGAGGACCCAATGACGACAGTAAGCCCAAGTGTTGTTCGGAGTCCCTCCCCCACAGTACTCATCAATGACACCTTGTTTCAATTACAGGTTGAGCAAGCTTTTGAACGCTTCGTTTAGTGGAAGTCATATAGAGTTGCACCATATGACACCTTGTACCATTAGAGCGAATGGAAGGACGAAGAAGCCTTCATTTTATAAGTCACAGACTGTCAGGACATCCACTTGTTACTTCAATGGGACAACAAGTTCTGTCATGAGCTTATTTCTAGCAGTATTATGACAAAGGAGAAGGTCTGACTCAAGGGCAAATCAAAATCCACTGACTCAGCTCCATAAAATCCAAAATCTGATTATGACTCAGACAACGACGACGACGCCTTCCAGGCAGGTCTGAGAATGAGTCGTGGGGAAGCTCAAGCCCAGGAATTCTCAAGAATATCCGACCAACAGGGTCAAGGGACATCCTTCCAACTCTCCTCTCCATCAACAAGAAGCTGCACAAGAACAAGAGGAATCAATCCCTCCTGTCATCGAAGAGCAAACAGCTTCTCAACAGGCACCCGAGCCTATCACCACCTAACAGGACGACCAGACCCGCACCATCCCGCAAGAGGAATCAGTCCCTCTCCCGGAGTAGGTAGACGTTGAGAGACAGCATGAGGAATCAGTCCCTCCTGTACCTATGTCTACCACATCCATTCCGGAACAGGAGGATTCAGTCCCCCCTGTTGCCGCTCCAACATCTGATGCTCCCGCATCTTCACCTATTTTGGAATCCGACGACGGTCTCATACCCGAGGATATCTAACTCGAGTCACGCTCCCATGTGGCTATGAGACAGATGAATGGAGCTGAAGACATTGCCAAGCCCGACTCTCCCAGGACTATTGAAAAGAACGAGCAACTGCATGCTTTAGGCTGTCAAACCGTCTTCTTACAGGATGCTGTTAATGCCCTAAATGCTATTGAAAAAGAAATTAATTGGTTACATCAATCTGCCATTGAATAAATGACCGGTGTCAGGCACGAAGTGTCAAAAGTGGAAGAAGCCTTCCGTATCTTGCCCACTGTCTTCAAACAGGCACTCAACCTACTTCAACAGCGACATGAGCAAATCCTTTTGGAAGAACAGGCCAAGCTTCGCATATCTAAGGCCAAGACTACATCATCCCTTGTTGAAACTGGCTCCCAGCTCTGAGGACATGACAAAAAGATTCAAGATATGTCGCAGGTGCTCAACTCCCAAGTTGATCAAATGTCAAGTTTTGAGACCAAATAGGATAACGCAATAAGAATCCTTGAAAGCCTAGATGAGAAGGTCTCTTACGTTGATGAGGCCAAAAAGGGGGAAGAGGCTAGGGAAGCTGCAAAGAGATTAAGGCTGGGACAAGAAAAAGAGATGGAAGCTGCATTTGGAGACAGCATTACTGCTGAAATTTCTCGATTATCATCTCCTGCTCACACTGTTAGGATACAGGTAGCTCGTCCAGAATTTCACGACCCTAAATTTCCTTGGAAAAACCTCATGCAGAAGCCGCAAATAATAAATCTCCCGGCCAACCGACAGCCAACAGCCGATGAGATAAAGGATTGGAGGAAGAATGAACGGTTAAGATACTTTGTAGTTCTTATCAGGGAATCCTCCATATTCAACAGTTGTAAGATGCCGCAGGTGTAATACCTGTATTTTTAGTATAATTTTTTCGCGTTATTTTATCTGAGATATACTGGATAGTTTGGTGTCTATACAGTATGGATAAAATAATTTGAGGACTGAGACAGTTGTATTTGTACAATTGACGTGATTGGTTGACAATTATAATTGAGGATATCGTATAGCAGATTGTTTTAATTGTGATATCGGGTATATCATATGAGAATATTACTGGAATGAATATATTTATTCAATATGCCGTATGTTCGTATTCTTTATGCCGAGACATTGGACAAGATTGGCTGAAAATTGCTAAGTACAGCCACGTTAGCGCACGCTACAATGTATGCCTAGCACACGCTAAGATGTATACTTAGCGCACGCTACGGTGTATAGTTAGCGCACGCTAAGAGGTTTGAGTTACGTATCCTAAGGAGGACCCCTAACGTACGTAAGGTATTCTGGATAAGGTTCGGAAGATGGACGACAGGTAGTCCCAGGTTGATCATTGTATGCACTTAGTGCACGCTAATGCATTTTGGTAGCGCATGCTAATTTCAGATCCGTCAACAGGGAATCTTGGCTTTCGGGAAGTGGACCCGGCCACTTTCGACACGTGACCAGATAAGGTCAACGGATGTTTGTCATGTAGGGCTAGCGCACGCTAAACCGTATGGTTAGTGCATGATAATTTCAGATCTGGCAGAGAGAATCCCGGTAATCACGGATGCCTTCAGCATGTGGGGGCACGGGTGGTAGGTGCAGACTGTAGCAAGTCAACTGCGAATAGCATACGCTAAGGTTAAGGACTTGAGTGCACTATACAGAATGGTTATGTACGTTAATACATGGACTTTACATACGTAAGTTGATGTAAGACAGTAGACTCTGGGCTGTGATAGCGCACGCTAACAAAGTCAGTTAGCGCACGCTAAGGCTGTAGCGTATGCTAAACATAAGGTTTAGCGCACGCTAGTATTTTGTTTTATAAAAGGGGACAGACGGGTACTGAGAGGCATTTTGTCCATTCTCCTTCCTTCAGTCAATAGAGAGAGCCTTGGGAGGTACTTGAAGTTCCTAAACACTCTGAGATGATGATATTTAACAAGATTAAGATGGAGAGTATGGATTAAGGCCTTGTTCTTGAAGTTATTCATGATTCTTGGAATGAAGTTCAATTGTTCTTCTCCTTGGTTCGTCCATGCAAGGTAATTCTCGTATCCCTTTGACAATGTTTGTTTCTAAGGGATTATTACTTATGAGGGAGCATGTTGGATTATAATGTGACGATGTTATATGAGATTTATTGGAATTGTGATAAGAGAATTCGGATGTAAATCATGATTCTTGTGGTGAATTGTGTTGTTCATCTTTTTGAGATAACTTGGTTAATCCTTCTCCTCATTTTCGGATGTTGATGTTGTTATTGATACCTTCCTCATATGATGATAGTTATGATGGTTTTATTGCGATTCTTGAGGTTATATGAATTGCATGATGAACAAAGTGATAACATGATGATTACATTGGATTATGTCATTTTGAACGTGATTTCGGATATTTCATGTTGTTGATGAACTCTTGAATTATATGATATGATGATTATGTATAAGAGGTGATGGTGTTTTGGATATGAATATGCGATATTCATATCTAGAACTAAGTATGTATTTTGATATAATATTCGTATAAGAATAAGAATATGATTTCGAGTATGATGATGAGATTGAATTTGGAAAGGTTATGTTTGATCTTGGAGTATAGTTTTCCTTACATTCATATTCGTAGCCGCAAAGTGTTAGTCGATGCTTGGAATGCATACAACTGTGTAGCATTAGCGCACGCTAAGCTTACTGGCTAGCGCACGCTAACGGGAGCGACTTAGCGCATGCTACATTATGTGTTTAACGTGCGCTAAGTAGGCAGACAGTGCAGTATTTTCGTGTTGTGATTATGAATTCGTGATGGTTTGATTTGGATTGTTCAGATTGTGTTTAATCGAGACATTGTGGAACCGTTGGGTTTTTGATCAATTATATTGATTGTTAATTATGATTGTCGAGTTGCGGTTGGTATTGTGGACATGAGTTCTTAATTTTTTTGCATTGTTCGGTTTTGAATGTAATCGAGGTATTGTTGAGCCGTTGAGTTTGATTGGTTGGCTAGGTCGGTTATTGATTGTTATCAAACTTATTGTTAATCGATTATTGCAATAGGTTGTGATAATTGATCGTGGATTTGATCGTTATGTCGCGGTTGAGGATGAAGAGTTCATAGATTGCTTTTGGTCGGGGCTTAGGAGCTCATAGACAAAGGCAATGGATTTTGGTAACGACTTCATGGTATCGGTATCGAGGAAGTTTATACTTGTTCAGTTTATAATACTTAATGAATGATTTCACTTTCGTTTTATTTATAATTCATATAGCAATGTTGTTATAAATGTAAATTGTTGGGATGATGGTTTGTATATCGTGCTCTAGTTTGGATTAAATCATAATGTATATGATTTAATTGTGTTCAAGGAAGACGTGAGTTATCTTTGGTCAAGTATATGGAATATCGGATATCGACGATAGTTATCGTGTCGATATTGATGTCGGGATGGTGGTTTATTGAAACTAATGAATTGTACCTCATTCGAGGTTATTCGTATAACTGTGTATTCGTTTAGGGATGTTGTTCGTGGAAAGGATGTTGTCTTTAGCTTTGAGGTAATTTAAGCATTGTTCAATTATGAGGATAATTAGTATGCTGAGTTGTGGTATATGTTGAGGTTTCGTATGATGAGATTCGTATTTTTGTTGTTCGTTGAGGGATGTTGATCCCAGGATGGTAGTGTTGAGATTGTTGATCGCGTTGATCATTCTTTGGGAATTGTGATCCCAAGATATTTATTTTGGATATTGTCGGTCGTGTCGATCTTTCATTATCCGTATGTCATTGTTCACTTCGGTGAGTCTATTGATCCTTATTGGATATGTGATTCTTTGAGTTTCGTTGTCATGTTGCATCGTGACATATCTGGAGTCATATCTGCGTGCCGATTGGTTATTATGTAGGATTTTTAGCTGGGCACACTATGGTTATGCGTGGATGTTTCCGCATTGAACCGTGCACACGAGACGTAGTTCGTGAGGCTAATTAGGTACATGTCCCACGTATATCCTAGATTCCGTACACGGGGTGGACATGTGCACAGACACATTTCCGGATCGAGCATACTGTGACGTCCATCTTTGAGCCATATTGTTTGGTCGTTCACAATCCATGTATGATTTGATATGTTCTACGGTTTGCGACTGGTTGTTCATACGCCTGAGGGGTATGTTCGACAGTCGGAGTTATTTCTTTGAGATGCATTATTGTTGATAATTTGGAGTTTACCTTGTTGATGGTACTCTCAGTTATTGTTGATTCTTTGTTGATCATTTGGAGTTTATCATGTTGATGATATTCTCGGTTATTGTTGATCCTTTGTTGATCGTGTTTGGAGTTTACCTTGTTGAGGGTATTCTCGGTTATTGTTGATCCTTTGCTGATCGTGTCGGAGTTTATCATGTAGATGGGATTCTCGGTTATCGTCGATCCTTTGTTGGTCATTTTGGAGTTTATCAGGTCGATGATATTCTCGGTTGATGTATTGGTTGAACATTGTTCTTGATTGTATGAGTATTCGGACTGTACGTCGATGTTTCAGGATTTGTTATCACTGTTTGGTGGTAGTTAATCTACTGATATATTGTGTATTATTGGTTTATCCAGTTGAGATTTGATTGTGTAATCCGACGGATAGGATTTGGCACAGATTGGATTATTTCACGCTTATGAGTTATGATGATTTTTGAGGGTTCTTGGTATTGTTTGATTACAGTACAGATGTTTGTTGTTGAGTTCATTTTGTCATTTGAGGATGCGAAATGTGGATGATGGTAAGGATTGATCTGTTATGGATTGCTATGGGTTGGTAAGGTTATGACGGTAAGATTACATTGGTGGTATTCTTACTTTATTATTACATTGGTATGTAATTATTTATGATGATGTGATCGATATTATTATTGAGTATTGTGGCTGACCCCGTCGTGGACTTTATTTTTAGGTAATCGGAGATCGAGCTAGTAGCGGTCGTGAAGGGGTGAGCTTCCCGGGTGATACTGGCTGTGGCATGTTTTTGGAGAATCGAGTATTCTTTCAGGTTGTTTTATTTTCGCTGCAATTGTGAATTTTGAACTGTGTTTTTATCCGCTGCGTGTGTATTTCAAAATGGCTTTATGGTATTTTTACCAATTCGTGTTTCACTTTCAAATTGCCCCTTTGGGTGTCTCGTAAACTTGGGTTATTTCGTTAAACCCTTTTTCCCTAAATTATTTTATCGGTACGTATAAGTGGTGGCTTAACGTACATTTTGAAACTGTTGAGTTTTGGCATTTTTGCCTTGTATTTTTCAGCTGGTATTTTGTGACGGTATTTGAGAACTATATTTTGGAAAATATTTGAGTATTTAAAATATTACCATCATCGGCCTTTTGGCGTTTTTGAACGTTTTTGAAATGGTTTTTAGCCTGGTGGGTTGCGGCGCGGGACCCACGGCGCTATAATATCCCGGATGATTTTGGGGGTGTTACTGTAACACCCCCGATGTATTCAGGAATATTACAGCGCCGTAAATCCTTTACATAAGAATCTACAAGGATGAAGAAAGGAAAAGATAATAACAAGGACCGACATATAACAGTAATCAACAGTTCAGAACAAAATACCGAAATTACAATTATCCAGAGGAAGAACATTAATACATCACTAAAATCCAATCATCACAAACGACGTAGTACTCGAGTACTTATTAAAAATAATATAACAACAGACAATGAAACCCGGACGGAACATCACTCTGCACCCTCGTCGTCATGCAGCTCTAGTGGTTGTTTCCCTGCTCTCTTGGATCCTGAACATACACAAATGTTCACCCCCGAAGGGGTTAGTACAATGATGCTAGTACAAGTACAATAATAATTCAACAATGATTTAATCAACAATAGTCATAACGAGTTTCTCCAGCGAGAAAGAACAGCAATACATATCACATCATAATAGTTTCAACATACTCATGGTATTCCAATGATCCAGCACACACAGCTATAGATTCTCATGATGATCCCGTCGGACCAAAGCATGGTGGAACTACCTGTCCAACGATCCAGCGCACACAACTATAGATTTCCCATGATGATTCCAGTCGGATCAACGCATGGTGGACAATTAATCATAACACATGTACACAGTAGAATTATAACATAACCGACATATTACGGATAATTTTCTAATTAAAATACTTGCCTCGATTTGATGACAAGAAAGACTTCCACGAATATTAAAATGCTCGAAGGTCATCCCCTTCGATTAAACACGTTGCTAAGCTCGAACCTTAATAAAAGAAATAATATAGAATTCATCTCACGTCGTACGAATGTCTACCAATCCAATTTACGGCCGAAAGTTCATAAAACGTAATCTGTCTGAACTGCTTAGCGTATGCTACGTATTCTATGTAGCGTGCGTTAAGCCTGCTCATTAGCGCACGTAAACAATGAAGTCTAGCGTACACTAACTATGTATCGACAGTCCTCTCTGATCAGCCGACTGACTCACCTGATGACATAACGTACGTTACGTACCAAACGTAGCGTACGCTAAACATGCCCGATAGCGTACGTTAATATACATAGCTTAACGTACGCTAAGCGTGCATGGCAGTTTCATTACTGGGTAGCAGACTGTTCTAACGGTGATGAGACTTACGAACTCCTCAGTGATTAACGTAGGTTACCCGTCTACATATCATGTTCATAACTTATGAATGATCTTACGGATTCAATCATCTTTGAATTCAAGGAAATGAATATCATCACAATTCTTATATTCAACTTGATTATCATTCTCATGTGAAGTTCGGTGATCTCAGGTTGATGCACTAGATTCCATTGTCATTAATACATTCAGACTTCATCTTAAAGGTGAACTAACAATTCCAGCTTATAAGAAAGGGTACAACCTAAGATGATTCTTTCTAAAGTCCTTTTAACAAAAGTGATATCAACTCCAAGTTTACGATCAATATGGCAATGTTATTCATACGGATAATCAATATCAGAATATTCCTCTCATCATTTGACATACTAGGATTCCAACTACGATGTTTCAACGACGATATCATAAGCATAATCATTCCAACTTCTAAACATGATGTTTGTTTGAATAATTCATCAATGGAACTCAATATCTTGATAGCATGATCATCTTATTCTTAAGAACACGAATCTAAGGCTGGAGATAGAATTAACATACCTTAAGATGAAGAAAACACCGAGTCCAAAAGGTAGAATCCAACTCTGGTTGTTGTATGCCAATCCAAGGTGCTTCTCCACTTCAATGATCAATCACAAGTGACATACAATCTTTAATGATCAAGTAGAGGTGGTCTAAGTGTGTTTAAGGAGGATATAAGGCTCTCTGGTCTCTCAAGAACGAAGGACAAGTGAAGGAAATGTAAACCAAGAAATGGGTTGTTGTCCCTTTTATAACATTTCTGTATGTATGTTATTTAGCGCACGCTAACTAGCATTGACTCCAAATCTGTCCAGGTTCGCCACGGGAATCTTATCCGGACCCACGTCCGGCTGGTGCATGTGCTAGCCACCCATCTCAATAATTGACTGGTTAACGCAAGCTATGCTACATTCGTAGCGTACGCTAATTCTGACAGATAACGTACGTTAAGCTATCTTTGTTAGCGTACGTTATCACATATTTGCATAGGAAAATTTACATGTTTCCATACTCATGTACAAAGGTTCAAATACGAGAATATCATACTTCAATTATCGATATCACAATTCTGAATAATACAGGGTTCAAAACAGATGAAATACACAATAATAAATCCGGATATTACATACTCTCCTACTAAAAAGGAGTTTCGTCCCGAAACTCAAGACGTAAATAACTCTGGATATCTGGACCTCATGATATCTTCCGTTTCCCAAGTGGCTTCTTCCACTCCGTGGCGTGACCACCGAACCTTGACCAAAGCGATCAGTTTGTTCCTCAATTGCTTAACTCGACTCTCGAGTATCCTGATCGGTCTCTCTTCAAATATGCCATCTTGAGCAACTTCGATCTCGTCGAAATCAATGACATGACTAGGGTCTGGTATATACTTCCGTAGCTGGGATACGTGGAACACGTTATGAACATGTCTCAATGACGACGGTAATGCCAATCTGTATGCCAATTCCCCAACTCTCTCAAGAATTTCGAACGGTCCGATATACCTTGGACTCAACTTCCCCTTTCTTCCGAAACGAAAGATTCCCCGAGTAGGAGAAACCTTTAAAAGTACGTGATCTCCAGTACTGAACTCCAATGGGCGACGGCATACGTCTGCGTAAGATTTCTGTCGACTCTGGGCCATCAACAGCCTTTCGCGAATCAAGGCTATATTTTCTCGTGTCTGCACGATCAATTCCGGTTCTCTCCCGATTAAGTCTGACGAATCATCCCAACATAGGGGCGATCTGCATCTCCTCCCGTATAATGCCTCAAACGGTGCCATCTTAATGGAAGCATGCCAACTATTGTTGTAGGTGAATTCAATCAACGGTAGATGAACTTCCCAATCAGTTGACCAGTCTAAGGCACAAGCCCTCAGCATGTCTTCCACTGTTTGAATAGTCCTCTCAGACTGTCCGTCTGTCTGCGGATGATAAGCTGTGCTGAAGTTCAACTCGGTCCCCAAGGCCTTATGAACTGCTTTCCAAAAATGAGACACAAAACGACCGTCTCGGTCAGAAATAATGGTCTTCGGCGTACCATGCAATCAAACTATCTCTGAAATAAATACTCGTGCCAACTTCTCGGGTCCCCACGTATCCTTAATGCCTAGAAAATGAGCTGATTTGGTTAGACGATCAACTATCACCCAAATCATATTCATTCATGTCTTGGTTCTCGGAATATTAGTGATAAAGTCCATCGATATGTCCTCCCATTTCCATTCAGGAATCGGGAGTGGCTTTAGCATCCCGGAAGGTCGTTGATGTTTGATCTTAACCTGCTGACAAGTCAAACATTTCGAAACATAATCCGCTACATCCTTCTTCATGTTGCCACACCAGAAGTTCTGTTTCAAGTCTTTATACATCTTACTAGTGCCCAGGTGGATAGAATAGGGCGTGCTGTGAGCTTCCTTCATAATTGTATGCTTTAGAGCACCGACATCGGGAACGCAAAGTCAGTTCTGAAATCTCAAGACTCCATCATCATGAATTATAAATCCTGGGGCTTTTCCTCTATTTACTTCATCGTAGAACCGAATCATCAGTGGATCATCCAATTGCTTAGATTTGATTTCTTCGGTTAACGATGAAGTTATTTCCATCACGCACAGTTGTCCTTGGACTCTCTGCAACCATACTTCAATTCCTTCGCAAATCAATTCCTGTCGAATGTCGGGCTGGCAGGTCAGAGTCTCCAGCATCTGAATAGAAACAGGCTTGCGGCTATGCATCGGCCACTACGTTTGCTTTGCCTGGATGATAAAGAATCTCCGAGTCGTAGTCCTTAATTAGTTCTAGCCATCTCCTTTGCCGCATGTTCAACTCTTTCCGGCTGAAAATGTATTTGAGACTCTTGTGATCTGTGAAAATCTGATAGTGAGTCTCGTACAGGTAATGCCTCCAGATTTTCAAAGCAAAAACTACTGCTGCTAGTTCCAAATCGTGCGTTGGGTAATTCAATCCATAAGGTTTCAGCTGCCGTGACGCATAAGCGATTACCTTATCATTCTGCATCAATACGCATCCGAGTCCTTGGTTCGAAGCATCACTGTAAACTATAAATCCTCCAGTTCCCTGTGGGAGTGCTAAAATCGGTGCCGTCGTCAATCTCTTCTTTAATTCATCAAAGCTATTCTGGCACATCTCGTTCCACTCAAAATTTTGAGTTTTCTGTAGTAGTCGAGTAAGTGGGCGGGTAATTTTGGAAAACCCTTCCACGAACCGACGATAATATCCAGCAAGTCCTAAGAAACTTCGGACTTCTTTCACGTTTTTAGGAGACTTCCAATCCATAACTGCTTCGATTTTATGAGGATCTACTTGGACTCCTTCAGCTGATACTACATGGCCGAGGAACATTACTTCCTTTAGCCAGAATTCACACTTAGACAGCTTGGCATACAATTGCTCGTTTCTCAACAGGTCTAACACAATCCGTAAATGCTGCGCATGCTCTTCCGGGCTCTTAGAATACACCAGAATGTCATCAATGAACACAACCACAAATTTATCCAAATACTCGATGAACACTTGGTTCATCAATTGCATGAATACAGCAGGTGCGTTAGTGAGACCAAACAGCATCACTACAATCTCATAGTGTCCGTAGCGAGTTCTGAACGCTGATTTCGGAACATCAGATTCCTTAATCCTCAGCTGATAATATCCTGATCTCAGATCAATTTTAGAAAACACTGTTGCTCCTTGTAACCGGTCAAACAAATCATCAATCCATGGCAACGGATACTTGTTCTTAATCGTCACCTTGTTCAGCTCTCGATAGTCAATACACAGTCGAAGCAATCCATCCTTCTTCCGGACAAAAAGAACTGGTGCTTCCCAGGGCGAAATGCTTGGCTGGATATAGCCTTAATCCAGTAACTCCTCCAGTTGCTTTTTCAGTTCGTACATCTCAGTAGGTGCCATACGATACGGCGCCTTAGAAATTGGTGTAGCTCCGGGTTCCAGCTCGATGGTGAATTCTACATCCCTTCGTGGAGGTAGTCCAGGTAGCTCGTCAGGAAATACATCCGGAAACTCGTTCACAACAGGAATGGATGAAAGTTCCACAATTTTGTCTTCTTTCTTCATTGCATAGCACCAGTATCCGGTGCAGCCCTGTTTCAACAATTTGACAGCTTTCATCGCTTTGATCATCTTTCCTGAGCTTCCTAGTTTCCATCCTTCAAACAGTATTTCGGAACCATCGTCAGCGATCAGCGAGATATTTCTCTTTTGGTAGTTTACAATAGCTCCATATCGATTAAGCCAATCATCGCCGAGTATTAGGTCATCTCCTTGCATTTCTATTACAATCAGATTTGAGAGCCACTCTCTGCCTCCAAGTGATACAGGGGAATCTCTAGTTTCTAAGTTTCCAATAATCCTCTCTCCGCTCGGTAAACCCACAACATAAGGTTCATAATTATGAAAACCAAAAATATTCAAACGATTTACACAAGACAAGGATATAAATGAATACGTAGCTCCTGTATCGAATAAAACGCTAACTGGCCGGGAAAGGATCTGAACAGTACCTGATGCGACAGCAGCATCCTGATCGTCTATCCTCCTCATCTCGTATAGACGTGGGGGATAGGATCCGACACTCGAGGCTCCCTTATGATCGAATTGTCCTCTGCCTCGTCCTCGACCGAAATTTTGGGGCAGCTGAACACTCTGCTGCGTCTGCTGATTACTAGCTTCTCTCTGAGCTGGCTGTGATGTACGGGTTCCATTAAACTTTGTGGCATCCTTGCAAAACATCGCACGGTGCCCTTCCTGTCCGCAATCAAAACATGTAACTGGAGTGCGAAAACAATCACGCCAATGGTGGGCTGGGCGACCACAGTTAAAGCACTTCCTAGTTGTATCCATCGTGACTGATACTGCTCCAGAGTTCCTTCTGCTTTTGGATGGGTGCGGAGGTTTCTTAAACGAATAAAAGGTTGACTGGGCCTTGCGGGGCCTGCTGCTCTTGTGCTCTGTAAAAGTACCAGAGACTTTATGCTTCTTGGATTCCATAAACTTCTCCATTGGTGCTTCCTTGATTTCATACGCCAATGCTTTATCCTGGTATTGGCGGAGAGTGGTACATTCAAAACCGGACATGTACCTCTGGATTTCTGGTTTCATTCTCATATCAAAATGGATCATCATTTCCGCGTCTGTTCTGACTAGGTGTCGAACAAACTCCATCTGTTTATTAAACGTTTTAATTATCTAGGATACTGGTTCGTCTGACGGCTGTACGGAGAAAAATTCCCGAACTTTGGCTTCCCTCACAGGACGAGGGCAGTACTGAGCTTCCATCATCAATTTAAATTCTGTCCAGTCAGCATCATGGTCTACAGGCCGGATAGCTTCCCACCACTCGGATGCTTCCCCTATCAGAAAGTACTGAGCAATAGAGGCTCCCTGGTCATCTGGGCAATTAATTCCGGCAAAATTTTTCTCTAATTCCTTCAACCAATGGTCCCATGTGGGAGTCTCAGAAAAGCCGTCGAATTTGGGAGGTTATATCTTTGCCACCTCCTGCAGCCATCGGTCGCCTCGATTTCCCATATCTGGGATCCCTTGCTGTTTATCTCCCTGCTGTAATCCCACCGCCACCTGCATTCGGTCCACGACCTGGGCGAACTGAGT
Source organism: Orobanche coerulescens (assembly GCA_033398695.1). Classification (NCBI taxonomy): domain Eukaryota; kingdom Viridiplantae; phylum Streptophyta; class Magnoliopsida; order Lamiales; family Orobanchaceae; genus Orobanche; species Orobanche coerulescens. The sequence goes on from CM065804.1 coordinate 139,381,612, forward strand.
CATCTGGTTCACCACCTGACGAAGGATTTCGGGCACCGCAGGTTCCAGTTCATTATTAATAGATCTTTGTGGCTCGCTTGAACTGTGGCTGGCCTGATTAGATGGCGAAGCTTCTCTTTCAGCATTCCTTCTTCTGCGTCCGCGACTGCGACCACGTCCACGTCCACCTCTCAACATACTATAAGCATAAATACTCAATATACAGGAAACAATATCGTTATAATGTTCAAGTATAAAGAGATACAACATGTAAAGGACGAGATAGAGTTTAGGATCTTACAACCACCGCTCGCATGAAGAAGTAGGCAGTACAGTGATGTTATTCGCGGCTGGTTACCCCAAAAGACATACATGACCCCTATTTTAACCCAATGGCCAAGATATCATTAATCTTAGCTCCGATACTATATTCTGTAACACCCCCGATGTATTCAGGAATATTACAGTGCCGTAAATCCTTTACATAAGAATTTACAAGGCTGAAGAAAGGAAAATATAATAACAAGGACCGACATATAACAGTAATCGCCAGTTCAGACCAAAATACCGAAATTACAATTATCCAAAGGAAGAACATTAATACATCACTAAAATCCAATCATCACAAACGATGTCGTACTCGAGTACTTATTAAAAATAATATAACAACAGACAATGAAACCCGGACGGAACATCACTCTGCACCCTCGTCGTCATGCATCTCTAGTGGTTATTTCCCTGCTCTTCTGGATCATGAACATACACAAATGTTCACCCCGGAAGGGGTTATCACAACGATGCTAGTAGAAGTACAATAATCATTCAACAATGATTTAATCAACAATAGTCATAACGAGTTTCTCCAGCGAGAAATAATAGCAATACATATCACATCATAATAGTTTCAACATACTCATGGTATTCCAATGATCCAGCGCACACAACTATAGATTCCCATGATGATCCCGTCGGACCAAAGCATGGTGGAACTACCTGTACAACGATCCAGCGCACACAGCTATAGATTTCCCATGGTGATTCCCGTCGGATCAACGCATGGTGGACAATTAATCATAACACATGTACACAGTAGAATTATAACATAACCGACATATTACGGATAATTTTCAAAGAAAAATACTTGCCTCGATTTGATGACAAGAAAGACTTCCACGAATATCAAAATGCTCGAAGGTCGTACCCTTCGATTAAACATATTGCTAAGCTCGAACCTTAACAAAAGAAATAATATAGAATTCATCTCACGCCGTACGAATGTCTAATAATCCAATTTACGGTCGAAAGTTCATAAAACATAATCTGTCTGAACTGCTTAGCATACGCTACGTATTCTATGTAGCGTGCATTAAGCCTGCACATTAGCGCATGTAAACAACGAAGTCTAGCATATGCTAATTATGTATCGACAGTCCTCTCTGATCAGCCGATTGACTCACCTGATGACATAACGTACTTTACGTACCAAACGTAGCGTACGCTAAACATGCCCGATAGCGTAAGTTAATCTACATAGCTTAGCATACGCTAAGCGTGCATGGCAGTTTCATTACTGGGCAGCAGACTGTTCTAACGGTGATGAGACTTACGAACTCCTCAGTGATTAACGTACGTCACCCGTCTACATATCATGTTCATAACTTATGAATGATATTACGGATTCAATCATCTTTGAATTCAAGGAAATGAATATCATCACAATTCTTATATTCAACTCGATTATCATTCTCATGTGAAGTTCGGTGATCTCAGGTTGATGCACTAGATTCCATTGTCATTAATACATTCAGACTTCATCTTAAAGGTGAACTAACAATTCCAACTTATAAGAAAGGGTACAACCTAAGATGATTCTTTCTAAAGTCCTTTTAACAAAAGTGATATCAACTCCATGTTTACGATCAATATGGCAATGTTATTCATATAGATAATCAATCTCAGAATATTCCTCTCATCATTTGACGTACTAGGATTCCAACTACGATGTTTCAACGACGATATCATAAGCATAATCATTCCAACTTCTAAACATGATGTTTGTTTGAATAATTCATCAATGGAACTCAATATCTTGATAGCATGATCATATTATTCTTAAGAACATGAATCTAAGGCTGGAGATAGAATTAACATACCTTAAGATGAAGAAAACACCGAGTCAAAAAGGTAGAATTTAACTCCAGTTGTTGTATGCCAATCCAAGGTGCTTCTCCACTTCAATGATCAATCACAAGTGACATCCAATCTTTAATGATCAAGTAGAGGTGGTCTACGTGTGTTTAAGGAGGATATAAGGCTCTCTGGTCTCTCAAGAACGAAGGACAAGTGAAGGAAATGTAAACCAAGTAAAATGGGTTGCTATCCCTTTTATAACATTTCTGTACGTACGTTATTTAGCGCACGCTATCGCAATTTCCTTAGCGCACGCTAACTAGCGTTGACTCCAAATCTGTCCAGGTTCGCCCACGGGAATCTTATCTGGACCCACGTCCGGCTGGCGCATGTGCTTGCCGCCCAGCTCAATAATTGACTGGTTAACGCACGCTACGCTACATTCGTAGCGTACGCTAATTCTGACAGATAGCGTACGTTAAGCTATCCTTGTTAGCGTACGTTATCACGTATTTGCATGGGAAAATTTACATGTTTCCATACTCATGTACAAAGGTTCAAATACGAGAATATCATACTTCAATTATCGATATCATAATTCTGAATAATACAGGGTTCAACACAGATGAAATACACAATAATAAATCCGAATATTACAGTTACAGCAGGAAGCTGCCGAGGAATTCAAAAAGAGGCTGGACGAAGGATCTCTCCCCCTTCAGCAAAAGTTGAAATCCAAACACAGGTAAGGAGATCTGGTTACCCACCCGGAAGACTGGATCCTCGTTTTCGATAAATCAGCTGAAGGAAGAGCTATCTACTTAAATCAAAATGGGGATGCCTTGCATAATTGGTGGAAGGGAACTAAGAGTGATCCAAACAGGCCTTGGAGACATGCTGACTATAGGAGTTAGCCTGTAGGATCCCTCCCGTATTTTATTTTTTTTAAACAGCAAAAATTATGTATCTTTTTGCCCTATCTTGTAATCCTTGCTCAAATATCAATAAAATATATTTTTGTCTTGAATGACACAACTCGTAATCTACTGTGTTCCTGTATGATTACGAAATAAATTCTTTTGCTAAAAACAAGTATGAAAACTTGTTAAGAATATAAGTTGTAAGAACTTGTCTGCGAACAGTTCGTAGGTTAAGTTGTATTCAACTAAATTAAACTGTAAGATTGTGCCTCCGCGCCAATCACAAGTTTAAGCCGTAATACTCTTTCTTGTCAGAGTTGAACTCGCCTGCGAGCAGTTCATAATATTAGACTATTTGCTGAAGGCCAGAACATTTGGCAGAAGATCAAGAAGACTGCCCTCCTGTAAGATGTTTCAAAAATGTTTCAACATCAAGGTTTTGGCATCATCAAGAACTTTTGGCAATATCAAGAGGTTTCAAAGAAGATGTGGCAATTATCAAAAAGGGGGAAATTGTTGGGATAATTAACCCTGTTCGATGTTTTGATAAACTGCCAACAGCAAGCCTTTGAGTTACCATCATACAGCAACAGAGTCATATAGCGCTAAATATGGAAGCTGTCCCTTCATACAGCAACACTCCATACAGCAGCAGCTTCTATATAGCCTACAGCATAATTGAATATAGCATACAAGCTATAATTATTGAGATCTTCAATACTTATCCAAACAGGACTGAAGACCGTTTGGGCGGAATCTGCTTTATTCGCTAAAGTCAAGTCCCATTTGAAAAGAAGTATTTAAATACTGAAAGGATAAAGTATCTAAATACTAAATCCGAGAGAGATCCTCAGACGGCACAAAATCCGGATCTTGGTCTATATAAGTTAACCATCCAGTTGTGGAATGGACTTTTGCTCAAATGTTCTTTCTCAACAGATCTATTTAGAAGCTATTTATACCCCAGAGTTTGAAGATCAAACAACGACTTAAAAAAACATAGACAGATACATGAACTCACAATCATACATCTGTGAAGAATATTCAAACTGAGCAAACTGAGATTCCACGAGATCCTCTAAAGAATAGTATATCAAGAGCAATAATATTTCTTCAAGCAAACTGCCAATCCTGAGAGAAGAAATATACAAGTGCTCATCACTGAACAACATATCATCAGCCTAAAGTTCAAGAAAGTCAAGCTGTTGTGCAACTAACTTTCTTACTTTGAAGAAAACCATCAGCCCTGTGTGGACTGAGAAAGCCTTGCTTTTCCAGAACTATGTGTGACGGATCTGCATTGTAGAGATGAAGCTTCGGAACTGTGTGTAAAGAAGCCAGTCAAGTGTTAGCTTTGACCAATCTGTGTGAACAGTTGAAAGCTACGATCTTTGTATCAATCCTTGTGAATGATACATTGATAGGTTTGATTATAGACACGTAGTTTTGTATGTAGTGTTTATAATAAACTTTTTACTCCTGTGTGGAGGACCAGTGGACGTAGAGGGGTTTACCTCAAACCACTTTAATTACTGTGTTAATTACCTTATGCATTTACTCTTTTCATAACTGTGATTATTTTAAGTATACATTGCATACCTAGTTGCTGTATTTACAGCAACTTACTGTTACAAGACTTCCGCTATGTACTCTAATTAAAAAATCGTACAGCTTGTTGCTCAAACACTTTCCAAGCTGTATTCTGTATACTTAGTGGCCAACACATGACATATAGTTACACTTATTTTTTAAAAACTGTGACTATTGGTTATCTTTTTGTCACACAAAATAATAAAAATCGTGGCTAATGCATGCTACATGGTTACGCGAAATTGTAACAACCGTGGCTATTAAGTATCTTTTGATCACACAAATTTCATATTAATTGTGGCAAGTGCATGACATATGGTTACGCTATTTTTTTAAAACAGTGGGAATTAGCTACCTTTTAGTAACACGAAAATAAGATTCGTGGCCTTTAGTTAAATTATGGCCACACGAAATAATTCGGACTGTAGCCATAAACTACTTATGACCATGAAAATTTGATTAGACATGCTCAATGCATAACATTTGATTACACAAAATTTTAGAAAACTGTGACTATAAACAACTTATGACCATATAAATTTCGTATTAATTATAGCAAATGTATGACATATGATTACACTAAATTGAAAAAGTCGTGGCTTATTGCTTATCTTTTGGTCACATTGAATGACGAACTGTGGTCATAAACTACTTATGGCCACTAAAACTGCATAATAACTGTGGCCAATGCATGACATTGGTCACACTTATTTTTTAGAATTGTGGCTATTAATTATTTTTTAACCACATTTATTTAATTTAACTGCTGTGTTTGCTATACTTATAGATACACAAATTTTATATTAATCGTGACTAATTCATGACATATAGTTACACTTAACTTTTAAAAACTGTGACTATTGGTTATCTGTCACACAAAATAATAAAAATCATGGCTAATGCATGCGACATGGTTACGCGAAATTGTGACAACCGTGGCTATTAAGTATCTTTTGATCACACAAATTTCAACTGTGGCAAGTGCATGACATCTGGTTATGCTAAATTGTAAAAAATCTTTGTTGATTATCTATTGATCATATTGGATAAAAAACCGAACCAAAAACTACTTATGGCTACACAAGTTTCATAATAAATGTGGCTATTAATTACCTTTTAACCACATTCTAATAGGGTGCAAAAATGGTTAAAATTAAAAAAATCTAAAATAACAATCAAATCAGAAACATCAAATTAATATTAATAATAATAATCACTGATAAATCTATGAATATTGTATAAGAACATCAGTGGTAAATCCACCATCACTAATTCTCTAAAACATTACTTCTACTTATTAAAGCTACTCCTCGTATGCTTCGGCCTCAGTATCTCGTTAATAGTTGTGTAATTCTTTTTTATCTTCTTAGATTTTGGCTTCTCATTATGTTCGTCGAAAATTAGTCATGTACTGCAATCAATTGTTCAATACTATGTCAAACCAAGCAGTGCCTCAGAAGAACATAAAAAATGTTGAAATATTTGACCAGAAACACAAAACATCAGTAGCACCCAAACAGATTACCCTACCTAAACAACATTAATCAGAACCAAGATAATAATAGAACTCAAGCATATTAGTTTAAGCATATTATTTAACTGTCGTTTGATTCTAAACAGGACAATTGAATCTCATTTTTCTTAAGTAAAGGAAGGATGAGGTAGAGATAACTCAAGATTCTCATTAGTTTGACACATCAGAAACAAAAGACTTCCGCTGGAAAGATTCTTGCTTTTACCCATCAGAAAGCGATAACAATAAACACCAGGCGATCTGACAAGAAAAGAAAGGTTTAAGAGTAAGTCGGCTTGCCACTGAGCCGTTAGAGTGTCCAGACAGAGTGACACCTGGGACGTAGTTCATCCTTTTGTACAAGATGCTTCTCTACACTTCCTAAGGTATCATGACAGAATCTACCCCAAATTTTTGGGTAATTACAAAACAACCCAAAAAAGTTTCAAAGAATAAATAATCCCTCAAATTTATGATTCAGATATCACATTAAATTGCCTACACTTGGTATGACCATGACCATTTCAACAAGGTATCATCATCGAATTTACCTCAAAAATTTGGGTAGTTACAAAATAACACCCAAACTAAACTTCAAAGTTCAAATGACCCCTCAAATTTTGGTGCCAGGTATCACATTAAACTATCTATACTTTATATAACCATGACCAGTCAAACATAAGGTCTCAGCACACAATCTACCCCAGAAATTTAGGTAATTATAAAATAACCTAAAAAAGTTTCAAAGTACAAATAACCCATCGAATTTTGGTGTCAGATATCTAGCAAACTATATTCTTACAGAAAGATGAAACTTACCATGCACATGCTAAGGAGTCAGGTTTTGGTAATTAACCTTTAACGATATCTAAAATCAAATAAGCAGCTAACCTTCAAATCAAGGATCACAAGTTTTTTTTGCCAAGCCACAAAACTACGATGATCATCCCCTACTGTTTTGTGATCACCAGCTTGGATAGGTAAAAAGGCAGCTGGCTTTTTTAAATCATCAATGGAAACTTTATAGCAATCACCCTTTAGTGGAACTCCATGTACCGTCTGTTTTTCTGATGAGTAGTAGATAGTACCATGTGCTACTATGTTTCTCGGATCTGGATGTGACAGTTTGCTAGTCTACAAAAATATATGGTGCATGAACATCATAAAGTTCAATCTAAAATAAAATAATTTCATAAGCCTTAAAAAACTTACTACTAAGCCCTCATCTGGCAATAATTGAGATGCCGTAGTCTTAAGTTCTTGTGACTTAATAGCATGAGGAGAGTGCTGCATAAATCCAGGTGTACAAGCTAGCTGTGGAGATTGTCAAAATATTTTTAAAGACTTTTTAATAGTACGGTCCAACAGAGATCCATTGGAGCGGTTGCTAGTTGCATGAGTTCCTTGCTGAGATGGCAAACAACTTTTCGAAGAATTCTGAAGAGTGCAGTCATTACACTATGTTAGTTAATCATAATTAACTGTCATTAGTTATGGTTAATATTGTCAAAAGAAAAATTCATTAATTAGTGTGCAATACTCAAAGACAACATGTAGGTAAAGTATGAGGGAGTATATCCTATTTCTTACTCGTCCATCGAAACTGGTATTTGTGGCTTGAAGCTGTGACACACTTCTTTGAGATGTGGGCAGTGGTGGTAATCCTATTCCTTGAGAGGCTAGATGGACTAATATTAAATTTAATTGTTGACCTAGTTCTCCCCTCTTTATCTTCAAATCCTTAACTTCTTCATTCTTCAACTCACGTTCGCGTCTTTCATTGTCTAACTGCGTCTGTAGCTGCGTGATGAATTCTTTTGATGATTTTCTATGTGGGGAATGTGCCAGTATTTGGATGGAGTCACTCCACTGCCAATCCCTCTTACACGCCCACCATGCTCTTTGCCAAATACAAGTGTGAGTGCATTAGTGCCGTGATCAGATTTTATACATCCATCTTGAATCTCTTTTTGATGGTCGACCTATACAAATCATATATGAATAGTATATAAGGACAAAATGGAATACATTCCAACAAAATAAATAGATGAGTGAGTTATTACAATTTTATTTGCAATAACCATAAGATCATTATCTTTGTAATCTCCGTCTTTGCTCATACGTGCCTTTCTCCACATGAAAGACCGCGATGGAAGTTCATCTTCAAGAAGTTCTTTATCTTTGACCTAGTAAATATCAAATATATATAATATATACATGTAAACACAAAGATGACCAATATAGTGTATGTGCTGTTGTTAATCGTTGCATGTCTACCATAATCACACAAATGTAAGAAAATACAAATTTTGGTTTTTAGCTATCTTTCAATTTCCAGTGGCCTATATAAACCAAATATTTTTGTTGCTGGCATATGTAGGTATCTGGGGTGTGCAAAAACATAACCAAACTTACTAATCTTTCTCTTAGTCCCGAGTAGCCTGATCGTCTCAACCGATGTGGGTACTTGAGCTTTGCACGTGCTTCTTTTGCCGCTTCGGACATACACTTGAAACAGAGTTAAAAACAATTTCATCAATATTTTGGATAGAAAATAAACATCAATCGATGAGCATAAGTATATGTATTACATAACCTTGAATTCATCCGAAGGTCTACAGTTTACGAACTCATCCCAGTGTTCTTGATCCACATACACACGTTATTGTTTTGGAACAACTTTAAGTTTCGCAGGTTTACCCATATTGGGCAGTATATACATTTTATATAATCGTATTCTAAAGTCGCGCAAATGATCACAAAGATGAGACATTGTGTATTCCATCCTCGATGCATCTATTTTATAAAAACCCTACCATAATATATAATGAAATGTTAGTATCAGCTCGTACTCAATAGAAATGAGAAATAAAGATAAAATTTATTTTGCATATAGAATCAGTAGATGCATACCGTTACTTGCTCCCATAACTTATCCTTCACCTTCTTTATCACCTTCTTCCATTTCATGTATCTAAGTCCAACATCTCGCCATACCAAGTCACCCAAAAATATATTAGGTGACTCGAAAATGTGACTCGGAGTGGCTCGAATAGGTGACTCGAATGCATTTTAGGTAGCTTGAATAGGTGACTCGAATGTGACTTAATGACTCGAATGTGACTTAGTGACTCGAATAGGTGATTTGAATGTATACTAGGTGACTGAGATGTAATTAAGTGACAGAAATAGGTGACTAGAATGCATTTAGATGACTTGAATATGTGACGAGAATTTTAATATAAATTTATTTTAGAATTTATTACATAAATTAGTTTCACAAGTACAAGATATATTGTAAATATTTTTCGTACAATAAGTAAATTTCAAAACTAACAACAAATTTTGTATATATCATTTCTTTATTATCGTATAATTCAATAATCAACATTTGTATTTAATTTTGTATATGAGAGAATATATTATTTCTTATTAACGATTATATCTTCTTGTAATAAATATAATTGCTAAAAACACACTAACATGAATTCTCATTTAAATATAATTCATACTATTTGAAAGATAAAGTTCCATAAACTTAAAAATTAAATAATTAAATTTATAAAAAAAATAACTACTAAAAAATAATCGGGTATTCGGTACCCGAATTTACCAACAATTCGGATTATGACCCGGCCGATTATATAACTTTTTTTCAGAACGGGTACCGGCCTGAAAACTCTAAAAAAATCTAAAAATACCCGATATTTTTAGTTCGAGTCATCAGATAGTTGGACCGAGTAGTTTGAACACCCATAGTGTAGGTTGTAATGCAAGTTTATCGTACAATAAATGTTGTGAAAAGCGAGATCAGTCTGAATGGTTTAATCCATTCTTGTTCCTGTGACGAATGGTTTAACCACAAAATGAGCATTCCTACTATGATTAAACATAAATATAAATAAGAGTGAATTTCATCTAACACCCTATTAGATATTCTAATTACATTTGTTATCTATTAATTTAACAATTACATATAGATCCTTCTTTCAGATCTTTTTTTTATTTCCGCGTTGACCAAAGTGTGGAATCAATTGTTTCCCAAACATGGACTTAAAAAATACAATATTTTAAAGAAAAATAAAAATAGATAATATTCTTTTTTATTTTTATCTTTCTCTGTTTTTTTTTCAATTAACAAAAAAAAACATTATTTTATTGAAAAAATAAAAACAGAAAAAATATTTTTTATTCATAAAAATATTTTAAAGAATATATTATTTTAAAAGAAAATTAAAAACAGAAAAAATATTATTTTTTATTTTAGTTTTTTTCTGTTTTTACGGTTAACAAAAATTAAAAAAAAAACATATTATTTTAAAAAAAACAATAAGTACATAAAAATAAATTTTTTTTTATTTATTTATCTGTTCTATTTTTTGTTAATAAAAATATTTTAAACAAATATCCTTCTCTATTTTATTTTTTTATGTTTTTATTTTTCATGCAAGATTTAGTTCCTTATCTTATTGAGGAATATGGTATTGTGTAAATAATAAATATAAGTTTAGAGTAAATAAGATCATTTTGTAAAATAAAATACGATTTTAAGGTACATATAAACTTCCTTATAAGTTAGGTTCAGATTTGCAATTTGCAAAATAATGTGCTTGCATTTCAAAATTAGTTTGACTTCGGGATATATATGTAATTACAAATATTGTAATTGTTATTATTTTATTATCATTGTTCAACAAATGATAATTCACTTTGTATATTTACGCTGATTAAACTAATTATACTGGAAATGCGAACTTTACAAACAATTATTTCTACTCTACCTTTGTTTAATGAGTCATGCCGCACTTTCAAGATTACACAAGGGCATATAAGCTATATGTTGCACAGGTGCGGGGCGGGTGCGGGTGCGGGCAGATACGGGTGCGGGATACGGTTTTTTGAAAATGTTAGGGTGCGATACAGCAAGGATACGTCTGTTTATTTTATATTTTATTATATATAATACTTGTTAAATATAAAAAACAACAATTCAAATATCACCATAAAACCAATTCAAATAAATAAAACAAGTCATACAAAAAATAATTCAAAATGACTTTGAGCAGCGGAGCTTTCTGATGCTGTTCGTGAATGTGCTAAAGGTAAAAGTAATTACTTAATAAATAATTTACTTTTTGTATTTTAGTTTATTTAATTTACTTTTTAAAAATTACAAAAAAACCCTAAAAAAATAAAAAAAAAACAAAAAAAAAACTATCCGGATACGCGTATCCTGTGCAAGGATACGCGAGTCTGATTTTTTTTTTGCACGAATTCGCCACGTGGCGAATCCCGTGCGAATCCCACGCGAATCGCACCCGCACCCGCACCCATGCAGTATCCGATATTTTATACTGGTCAATTTTGAAGAATCCGTGCATCATAACATATAAGTAATGAACGTAAAAAGGTTATATTATATAGTACTTTTGCTTACCGTTTTTTTTGGCAAACACTCTCCAATTCTTCTACGAGAAATGATAGGGAACACCTGAACCACAACCCCAAATACACTCGTGCTTTATGAGTGTTGTACTGCGTGCTACTGTTAATTTTATTATAATATTATTATAAATATATTTTAAAGAAAGATGCAGATAACACTCCATAAAGACGGAAACAGATGTATGGTTTGCGCTGTCCCTATCACCCTCTTCTTCTATATATGCATCGAACTTTCTATATTCTCTAAATAACGTCAAACTCCCTCCGACACATCCATATATACTTTAAAAATGTGAAAAAAAACTTGTACTTTTTCCCGTTCATCGAAGTTGTTACGTTTTCCTTTTCGGTCCCGTCCACCGAAGTTGTTACGTTTTCTTTTTGGGACAACTTTATTACTTACACAACTTTATATAATATATATTTCTATCATCACTTTACACTACTTTTCAACCTCTTCTAAAACTCCGTGTCCAAAAGAAACGTAACAACTTCGGTGAATGGAAGAGAGTATTATATACATATTTCTAATGTGAATTTACCGGTTTAATTTTTGTGAAATATTGTGATTATCTTTAGTGTGATAATTTGAGATCCAAGTTTAAGATTTATTTCTAGATTCATTTAAATAGTTTAAAGATTTTTTATTAGTGAAGCGGAATCCCGTCCCTAATTTAGGAGGTTTGCAACTCTCTACAGAATATAGCGATTTGACGATATTTAGAAAATATAGGGGATTCGTGGTCTATATAGAAAAATTAGAGGGTGTTTGATGCAATTCAACCCAAAAACTAAGGACGTTAGTCTCTTTTGGACGGAAATAGCTACAGCGGGTTGCAACTCTTATGTCGAATATAGGGGTCTGACGCTATTCAGAAAATAAAAGTGGTTTGTCGTCTATATAAAATATCTGGAGTGAGTTTGATGCAATTATTCAGTTAAAATTGTGCATTAGCAACAGTGAATGTCAAAACATTGGAATTACAGCAAAACGCAAGAAGTGTATAGAAAGACAGCCACATATTTGGAATAAAAAATAGTGGACAAATGTATTTAGAAAGGAGAAAGAATAGCCTAAGCAATAACCTGGCTTGGTATTCTTCTGCCATAGAAAGCAGAATCCCGAGGCACGGAATCAGTGTAAGAAGGATGAGCGTGGATATAAACGGAATACATTCCTTCATGCCCTTTGAAAAACCTGTCCCACAATGTAGCAAGCGGCAATGGTCCCGGCGTCAAAAACATAAACGCAACTTTTTTATGCTTAACAACTTCTCCGGCAACTCTTCGAACCTTCGAAGCTCTCGAAAGCAACTCATCATCGCTCATGTTGTGCATGAGCCCTGCTAATGCTGCCGGTAAATTTCCCCCCAAAAAAACATCGATAACATTAGTGTAGTTAGATGTTCCGTTCGACGCTGAGGGTGTCATGACCTCCGCAGCAGGAGGCGGGGGACGTGGATTTCCCGGCTGTGGCGGAGGGAGAAGTGGGGTTGTTGATGGTTTATATATTGTAAGGGTGTTGGAAAATAATGGGAGGGATGGGATGGAGAAAGAGAAAAGTTTGAGACGTACTAAAGCGGAGAAAACGCCGATGGATATACCGAAGATTACAAGAAACGAGTGAAATAAACGAATGGAGGGGGCGGAGGGCCTGGAGAGATTAAGATTTATCATCCTTCCTGAAGTAAGAAATTTTTGTTCTGGCATTTTGTCGAACGAATAGAATGCACTATATTATATACATGCGAGAAAAAGAGTGGAACTCAAAAAGTTGCGAGGAATTAATGGGGGGGGTTTGCATGTGTTGCATGTTGGCGTGTGTAAGCGCGTTCCGTTGCTTGAGACGCATGTGAATTGGGACTCAAAACATGAGGTGAATTATTACCCCATCTGTTGCATATAATTAAGGTTGGAAAAAAATACGGATCCATTGTAGTTACCGTAAGTAAAAAATATGAACGCATCCAACTTTTTGATATAACTAGACATCCAGAACCCGTGCTACGCACGGGCTAAGAATCTAATTGTTAATCGTGTATTCTTTCTGTATATTTGCGAGTGTATACTTAATTATTGTTTAGTATGTTGTATGAAATGTTTTAACTTTCTTGTATAAAAATTTAAAAGTGTTTGATGTTGTTTTGGTTTTGTGGTGTTGTATTTTATATATGGGCTTTTGGTTATTAAGTTCTGATGGATTTGTTTCTTTTGATCTATTACTTATTTGCATGATAAAAAAATAGTTTTATTTCTTTTGATCTATTACTTAGCCCTACAATACTTGTCCATTAGATGCTTTTTGCATGGTAATATGAAGCACATGAGGTCTATCTAATTGGTTATAATTTAATGTGCGTTAAATATTTTCTGTATTAAGTTTGTAAGTTAAAGTTTGTGTAATAATGTATATATAATAATGCCACATAAACGGTATAAAAATCGTTACAAACCTTTTTAGCTTCATCTCATTTTATTGTATAACTAATTTCATTGAAAATTAATAGTGAAGTCTAACTAATATTAATAAATTTATCAATAAACTCAATTCAAAATAGTCAACTAAATGAATATTAATTAACACACTATTAATAATTCCTAAAACCTTTGGACTCCACTATTATGTCTTACACTTAATTTTTTTAATTTACAAATGGGTTTGAGCAAAAATTATGTACTTTTTCTTTTATATTCATTATTCAAGTTGCATGCTTACATAAACTAATCATGCTAAAAAGTATAATTTAACCATTTAAATGTTGTTTTACATACATGCTCGTGCACATTTTCTTTAATCAATTCGCATATGTGAGTTACATCAATAGAAAACACACATAAATTACTTGTATATGAAAATGCATTAACATAATACATATATCTATATATATTGCATTAGGTTAAATCATCAATTATTCTTGCAACCTTTTCAACTTCATCTCATTCCATAACCGACTTTTAATTCTATACTAATTACTAAATATCATGTGATAAATTTCGTCAAGCCTTGCACTTCCATCTCGATGTTGTATATACTTCACATTAAATGTACAAATTTTGTTTTTCGATAAAAGTTTGAACTTTTGCTTATGTTTAAAACTCAACTTTGTTTAATTAAATACAAAAATGATAAATTAGAATTATAGGTGAAACTATTTTATTTATGATGATAAATGTAATCCTATGATACCTTTGCATCGGACACAATAAAATCGGTACTAAAATATCGGCCAGTAGTAGAATTCACATCCCAAACTCTACAAAGCATTACAACAATGGTGCCAGTAACACCTACATCAAGTTTGTCCAGGTAGAAGAAACTGCTTGGCTGGGGAACCTCCATTGCAAGGCTATCCGATTTCTTGTTTGACATGGTATATGTTTTGTTTAACTAAGTAATGCTGGCAGATCAATCACCATGGTTTGGGTAATGCAAAATAAATGAGGTCGTAGTTCTTTTATAGGGATCGATATGATCCGATTGTAATTGTATCTTGAATCACTTGGCATTCTTGCAATAACTCAGATGCAACTCTTTGCATCTCACATTTAGATTCATTATAACGCATAAACACTTAGCATGGTCACAATAACTCAGGTGCAACCCTTTGCATCTCGCAATTACTCAGGTCCAACTCTTTGCATCCTCGCAATTACTCAGATCGAAGCATGAAGCACTCTAAAAACACGATATTGATTTACAATTGGTGTCATAAATACTACACACTAAATGCAAGGACTGAATCTTATAGTATAATAGATGTAATGTTCCGTAAGGTATCATCATAGAAGAATATATATTGATATACCATCATGCTGTTGGGATTCGGTGCCTAAATCGAAGGCCCAGCGGAAGCGGTAAAACGAAAATTAATTCGATCCGAATCCCTACGAGGATCGATCGAGCTACGTATATACGAATATCAAAACGAATAACAAGAGATATAGAAACTCACCCTTGTAGTCCGTTGATTAGATGAATAACCTTCTTTTGAGCTATTCCCCAAGCTTTGCTTGATCTCTACGAATCTATTCCGCTTCAAGCCCTTGAACGATCCAACGTCGAAAGCACCGCGTCTCTACTTGCCACGCGCCGGAAAAACGAACGGAATGACAACACCTTGCTATCCTCCGAGGATACGGCTAGAGCTAGGTGATGAAGCTATTGATTTTGATGTATATACTCCAAGTATATTTATCAAAATTCTCTCAATATTTTCTCTCAATTTTCTCCAAGAAAAATGAAGAAGAAGTTAGTGAAGAAGATGAAGAAGTATGAACACCAAGAAATGAACTCTAAGTTCTTTTCTCTCTCTCCTTCAAACTTTCTTACGTCTCTCACCTCCAAGGTGTGTATTACATATGTGATATTATATATCTATTCAATCACAAGTCTACCTCTAATTATTAATACACCTTCCACCAACTTATACAACTCATTCACATGAGAGGTATCCCCACCATGACAATATCATCCATATAAAATGGAAACAAAAGACAAGGGGAAATTAGGTGGAAAAGAGGAGGGTGGCCATGATGAAAAACGGACGAGTTCGGTTCGTTTTGGACTCCCGAAAGTCCAAACAGATAAACTCCGATTCCGTTTCGATGTATTTATATCGATTAATTAATCCAATTAATTAAAAATATCAAATACAAAATAATATAATTAATTTCTCCAAGAAATAATTATATACATGAATTAAATTAATCACCCAGTAATTTATTTAATTCATTAGGCCGTAAATCAATTTACCCAATAAATCGATTTAGACATCCAATGTCCCAAATTTAGATATCCAATATCTAATACACATAATGAGAGAATTAGCTTGATTCATTCCATCGTCAAACCTAATGCGCGACTCGGAAGGTCAGTCTCGATCGGAATGGGAGGAACCAAAGAGTAGTAGCACCACCTAGCCACTGGCGGCCTACACTGCACTTAATCGAGAACGAATGATTGGGATCATTCAAGAACCATTCATCGTGAATACCGGTATACGTATAAACCATTCTTCCAAATGTCCAGATCAAGTTATAGGGTCACGGTCACCAAACCCTATCTCAGATTTGACGCTATGCATACGTTAATGCAAATCGAGATCATCGAGCTCTCGTGTATCTAATACAGCTAGCTCCAATGCTTTGGCCAAAGACTTATGATCTCATCTGCCAATAACCGCATAGGACATATAACCCGTTCACTAACAGGAGAAAGAATTCTATCTTGGTATTCAGTAGGACCTGCTACTTGCCCATCAAGATGCACGTCGAGGTTGACCCCCGCCTTCCTGTTTACAGGGTCGAACTACTCTAATGAAAATCTTGACGTCACAAGCACATCCCTACTAAATTCTCAAGTCGAAGGTTCACGAATACCTATCAAAACCTTTCGATTCCATCATTGGCTGTCCCGGAGTGAAATCCGTGTGACGAATCGAGGGTGAGTCAGTTCGAGTATACTAATCCAATTAGCATACCTATAACGTGTGCTCCCACTAACCATTAGTGTTCGACAGGCACTCTCCTTGTCAAAGAACACATCATACAAGTCTTTACATAAACTTAACGCCCAGTCAAGTTTCATCGACTTGAGAACGTTTATGTATTTGAGCTATAAACCTTTCCAGTGCCGACCCCCTTATCCAATAAGGAGTGGAACGTTTTGTTCTCAAATACACGGACTAGTTTCTATATGTATATTTACAAGTTAGGAATGCCAGTAACTACCAGTAAATAAAGAAACATTCATTGCCTTATATAAATGATTTACATAATTATAAGTACAATGCCCTCACTCAACAACCTCTGAGTGGCATTCGAGGGCATACTCCTAACAATCTCTCACTTGCACTCAATGCCACACACTATGGTATCTAATACCCATGTTCTCCAGATTATGCTCCAAGCTAATCTGAGAATGTGGCTTGGTCAGTGGATCAGTGACGTAGTCGGCTGACTCTACTCTATGCAGCACAATGTATCTCTTTGCGATCAAATACTCTTACGAGATGATACTCTCTCAATATGTTTGGTACTATTATGAAACCTCGGCTCTTAGGCCTGTGCTACCGCTATGGCAGCGCAACACAAGGTGTCACGAGAAGTTTACCTAGTAACTTCTTAACCCTTCCTTTGGAGGCCTCCGTGGCCGCTTTATACTCAGCCTAACTGGTGGAATCAGCAGTCGCGCTATACTAGGCACTATGCCAAGATACTGCTCTTCCATTAAGAGTAAATGTAGCCAGAAGTAGACATATAATCGTCTTTCTGTCCTTGGAAGTCCAATACAGTGAATCCCACCACATTCTGTACTCCACCACCATATATAAGAATCAGATCTCTTAGTACTTCTAAAGTACTTGAGAACATTCTTTACGGTGGTCTAATGTTCCCTGACTGGGTTAGCCCGAAACCTACCTACCACGCTTCCAGCATGCGCAATGTCAGGTCTTGTACACAATAAAGCATATGTTAGGCTACCCACTTCTGAAGCATAAGGTATATAACTCATTTCCTTTCATTGTTCCTCACTATGACGACACATCTTCAAGGTGAGTTTTATTCCATGTCGCATCGGAAGGAACCCTCTTTAAGATCTAATCTATATAGAGGGCTTGGGAAAAACTTATCATTCTCTTCGATCTATCCCAGTAGATTCGAATCCCAAGAATATAGGTTTCTTCTCCCAAATCTTTCATGGAGGAATTACTCGAAAGCCAAGCTTTCCCAGAACTGATCATTCCCACATCATTTCCTATTAGTAGAATGTCATCTACATATAGTACTTAGAATGTGATCTTGCTCCCACTAACCCTCTTGTATACACAAGATTCCTCTTCATTTTGCACGAAGTCAAACTCTTTGACCGTCTCGTCAAAATGAAGGTCCCAACTACATGAAGATCGCTGATCCATTTCATGGAGTCTACATCCACCATTGCTAGGTCATTGGTCGCGGGTCGGTCTCTTGTTTATCACTTGGAACCTCGAGGAAACCCAGTTCCTCCAAGTGCATAAAACTATACCTCTCAGGTAAATGAGACACCCTACTAGACCTACGAGGTGGTTGTACTAGTGTTTCAGAAAGTTCAGTTCCAGTTTCTTGCACAGGTGTCTCCTGAGGAGTTTCATTGTATTCTTCTAAAGAAATACTTCTACCTGCTCCGCCTTCCTGAATGAACTCATCTTCCAGGAAGTGTGCTTGTAAAGCAACAATGATCTTTCGATCTTCGGGCATGTAGAATAGATATCCCATCGTCCCAGATGGGAATCCAATGAAACGTCCCTTCGCGGACCTATCTTCCAACTTCTCCACCTTAGTCTTCTTGACATAGGCGGGACATCCCCAAATCCTAATGTGATTAAGACTTGGTTTCCTTCCCTCCCACATCTCATGTGGAGTTTTAGGAATGGATTTGGAAGGACATCTGTTCAAGATGTAAGCGGCGATCAGTGCATACCCCCACAGGTAAATCGGCAAGTCAGTATAGCCCAGCATGGAACGGACCATGTTTAACAAGGTCCGGTTCCTTCTTTCTGACACACCATTTAACTGAGCAGTACCTGGAGGTGTTAGTTGTGAAACTATTCCATGTTCCTTAAGGAACTCGTCAAACTCCGTACTCATATACTCGCCACCTCGGTCCGACCGAAGTGCTTTGATATGATTACCAGTTTGTTTCTCGACTAGGGCCTTGAATTCCTAGAATTTCTCAAAGGCCTCAGATTTATGTTTCATTAAGTATACATAACCATACCTAGTATGATCATCTGTAAACGTAATGAAATATTGATATCCGTCGCGTGCTGCTTCCAAAGCACCACATACGTTGGTATAGATTAATCTCAGTTTATCAGCGGCTTTTTCAAATGTCCCTGTGAAGGGGGACTTAGTCATTTTGTCTTTAAGGCAAGATTCACAAGTAGGGAAGGGATCTGATCCCAATGGACCCATAAGTCCATCTTTTTCCATCTTGTAAACCTTGGTCTGACCAACATGACCAAGTCTAAGATGCCATTTCAAAACTTGATTGGTTTCATCCCTACCACGTTTTCTAGTCATAGTATTCACAACTACTTTGTTGTTAAGATTTAGATGATACAATCCATTTAACAATGTAGCAGTACCCACTAGTTTATTTCTAAAATAAATTTTGCAGGAACCATCACCAATGAAAAATGAAAAACCTTTTCGGTTCATGACCGGAATGGATACAATGTTTTTGTGCCCCTTGGGCAAAACAAGTACATCTTCTAAAGTCAAAACAAAGCTGGATTCTAAACCCAAAAGAAGTGATCCTATGTCGGTCGCCTCGACACTATGCCCGCTTCCGACTGTGATCATAACTTCTCCAGCTCCAAGCTTTCTACTTTGTTCCAGATCCTGATTCATGGTACAAATATGAGAACTAGCACCAGAATCTAGTATCCAAGAAGTAGAAAATACAGTAGCAGAACAATTTGTTTCCAAAACTAAAAGTTACATGCACGAAGTGCCATGAAGAATCGGACAGTCTCTAGCCCGGTGGCCCGACTCACCGCACTTGAGACAAGCATCCTTCTTCTTCTTGTTCTTGAACCATCGGGGCCTTGCCCTTACCCTTAAGGTCCTTAGCTTGCGGTCAGTCCGCTTCTTGGTCTTTTCTTCTTATTCTTAGACCTCCGAGGTCCGGAAGAAATCACAAGAGCAGACTCCTTCATCATGAGTCTTCATTTGAGGCGAGCGGTCACAAATTTGTTCATTAGCCCGGCTAAATTACATGCAATCTCATTGCGGTTGAAGTTCATAACAAAGCGTGAGAAGGAATCGGGAGAGAGGCGTAGGATAAGGTCGGTTTGGAGAGAAGTATCCATTTTAAAATCAAGAGCCTCCAATATCTCGATCATGGATATCATTTTCGGACGTGTTCCCCAACCTTCTCACCTTCCTTCATCCTTGCACCGAGCAGTTGCTTGGATATCTCATATCTAGCGATTCTGCTTGTGCTCACCATAAAGTTCGGTTAAGTGAGATAGAATCTGCTAGCGAAGTCATTTTCTCATGAGCTCTCTGAAGCTCATTAGAAATGGAAGCCATCATATAAGCACTGAGACTTTCACGTCATCCTTAACCCACTTTTCATGGTTTTCAATCTCTTCTGATTGGCTCGGGTCCGCACAGAGGCGCCGAATGTCCGTCTCCAAGGCGTATCCCAGTGCCTCTATGCGAGGACAATCATCGGATGCGGAGCCAATCTACAAAGTTAGGTCCCATTAAGGTGTTCTTTTCGAGTAGAATTGCGAGTGGATTCATTGTCATATTGAGATTTATGCATTAAGTATAACAGTTAATTAGTGACTCATTCAATTATGTTACGAGTATAGAATTAAGGTCTTTTCTATTCTTGTTACCCGGCTCCCACTATTTTTATCGGAATAACACACTCCCATGTGAAATCCGAAGTATCGTCGCTCTACTTCATAGTGGTGATCGAGTTCTTTATAAATCTTAATAGAGGGCAACCGAACAGGTTTCTAGTCTATTAATTTTCATAAAGTGGTGTCCAACACCAACCCATCTAATGGATGATTCGATCTTCTTTTTCCCCTTGTTCACTCCCCTCAACTTATACGGTTTCAATGGTTCGTGAACAAGTTAAGTTTATACCATCGACGCAAATCAGTTTCACAATTGAATCTTATCCGGCAACCTATCAGGTTTCTAGGGATAAAATTTGCTCCAACCGAAGGCATCCAATGCGCTCCCGGTAATTTATCCGTCCTCCCCGAATGACTACCCCGATAACTCGGAAGCATAGCACATCCGGTTTGGATTTCAATTTCCCAAAAACTCGATGGAGGGAAGGAAAACCTTGAAACCTTATAAGCTTAATAATTTATTGTGGGAGAATTTTCGCGATTAACGTTACACTTTGCACATTAATCATATTAGCGCGTTTGTGGTATTCATACAATATGAAAAAACCATTCACAACCTAGTTGCTACCAACATGTGGTTCATGGACCGTTCCTAGAAAACAAAAAACTTCGTAATCTAATTACAAGTCTTCGTCTTGAATCTTCGTCTTCTCGAAACGGATCTTCCTCCGGTCTTCGTCATTACATATAAATTTTACATCGAAAATTTCATCCTAGATACAAACATTTCTAGTAAAATAAATAGGCTCAAAACGGCCTTTACAACCCAATCGAATAAAAC
The DNA here is from genome assembly GCA_033398695.1 of Orobanche coerulescens. NCBI lineage: Eukaryota > Viridiplantae > Streptophyta > Magnoliopsida > Lamiales > Orobanchaceae > Orobanche > Orobanche coerulescens. Next base: position 139,403,389 of record CM065804.1, read on the forward strand.
GAACGATTCAAAACTAAGTCCACGAACCACATCCCCATTCAAAAGCATTCATCCGATAAATACTATATAAATGAAAAGCGTAGAGGTACATTGATCAAATCAACAATACGAACCGATCCAATCGATTCACACAATCGGTAATATGATAACGTTCAAAATAATTCGGTCGACCATAAATATTCCAATTAATCAAATTTCCCTTATAAAATGAAATACCATAAATCATTTTAATTATATTAAATCGATTTAACATGTGGGAGATTAATTTTCAAGAATACATGAAAAAATCGAGCCGGGTGAAAATTGGTAGCATGACCGAGTCACCATCGGCAGCCTGCCGGCAGTCAGGCCTGGCATGGCCGAGTCACGCTCGGATGCCGGCCAGGACACGACCGAGTCACCCAGACACGGTCGGGTGCACTGCTGGCGATGACTTGGCGGTGCGGACACGACCGAGTCACCCAGGACACGGTCGAGTCTGCCTGGCAGTGACTTGGCCACACTGCCGGACACGACCGTGTCACCCAGGATACGGTCGAGTCACTCTCGGCCAGATTACCCTTTTTGTCCAAAAAGTCGTCCGACGACGATTCGGGGCTAGATTTTCGACCGGATATCCAATATCAATATTTTACGACTTTCATATCTTCAGTATAAATCATATTTCCCAGAAATTTAAGATTTATATTTAGACATAAACTTACGAAAAATACAATTATTACGAACAAAAAACATATACCACGATTATGACTAAAATGATTCCAAATCATTCATAATCTAATCGAGCATTCCAAATGCCAATATCGTATATACGATCGCAAGACCTACGCTCCGATACCACTGTTGGGATTCGGTGCCTAAATCAAAGGCCCAGCGGAAGCGGTAAAACGAAAATTAATTCGATCCGAATCCCTACGAGGATCGATCGAGCTACGTATATACGAATATCAAAACGAATAACAAGAGATATAGAAAATCACCCTTGTAGTCCGTTGATTAGATGGATAACCTTCTCTTGAGATATTCCCCAAGCTTTGCTTGATCTCTACGAATCTATTCCGCTTCAAGCCCTTGAACGATCCAACGCCGAAAGCACCGCATCTCTACTTGCCACGTGCCGGAAAAATGAACGGAATGACAACACCTTGCTATCCTCCGAGGATACGGCTACAGCTAGGTGATGAAGCTATTGATTTTGATGTATATACTCCAAGTATATTTATCAAAATTCTCTCAATATTTTCCCTCAATTTTCTCCAAGAAAAATGAAGAAGAAGTTAGTGAAGAAGATGAAGAAGTATGAACACCAAGAAATGAACTCTAAGTTCTTTTCTCTCTATCCTTCAAACTTTCTTACGTCTCTCACCTCCAAGATGTGTATTACATATGTGATATTATATATATACTCAATCACAAGTCTACCTCTAATTATTAATACACCTTCCACCAACTTATACAACTCATTCACATAAGAGGTATCCCCACCATGTCAATATCATCCATATAAAATGGAAACAAAAGACAAGGGGAAATTAGGTGGAAAAGAGGAGGGTGGCCATGATGAAAAACGGACGAGTTCGGTTCGTTTTGGACTCCCGAAAGTCCAAACAGATAAACTCCGATTCCGTTTCGATGTATTTATATCGATTAATTAATCCAATTAATTAAACATATCAAATACAAAATAATATAATTAATTTCTCCAATAAATAATTATATACATGAATTAAATTAATCATCCAATAATTTATTTAATTCATTAGGCCGTAAATCAATTTACCGAATAAATCGATTTAGACATCCAATGTCCCAAATTTAGATATCCAATATCTAATACACATAATGAGAGAATTAGCTTGATTCATTCCGTTGTCAATCCTAATGCGCGACTCGGTAGGTCCGTCTCAGTCAGCAATGGGAGGAACCAAAGAGTAGTAGCACCACCTAGCCGGCTGGCGGCCTGTACCCCACTGATCGAGAACGAATGATTGGGATCATTCAAGAACCATTCTGTCGTGAATACCAGTATACGTATAAACCCTTCTTTCAAATGTCCCGATCTAGTTATAGGGTCACGGTCAGTCAAACCCTATCTGTACTTGACGCTATGCATACGTTAATGCAAATCGAGATCATCGAGCTCTCGTGTATCTAATACAGCTAGCTCCAATGCTTTGGCCAAAGACTTATGATCTCATCTGCCAATAACCGCATAGGACATATAACCCGTTCACTAACAGGATAAAGAATTCTATCTTGGTATTCAGTAGGACCTGCTACTTGCCCATCAATATGCACGTCGAGGTTGACCCCCGCCTTCCGGTTTACAGGGTCGAACTACTCTAATGAAAATCTTGACGTCACAAGCACATCCCTACTAAATCCTCAAGTCGAAGGTTCACGAATACCTATCACAACCTTTCGATTCCATCATTGACTGTCCCGGAGTGAAATCCGTGTGACGAATCGAGGGTGAGTCGGTTCGAGTATACTAATCCAATTAGCATACCTATAACGTGTGCTCCCACTAACCATTAGTGTTCGACAGGCACTCTCCTTGTCAAAGAACACATCATACAAGTCTTTACATAAACTTAACGCCCAGTCAAGTTTCATCGACTTGCGAACGATTAAGTATTTGAGCTATAAACCTTTCCAGTGCCGACCCCCTTATCCAATAAGGAGTGGAACGTTTTGTTCTCAAATACACGGACTAGTTTCTATATGTATATTTACGAGTTAGGAATGCCGGTAACTACCAGTATATAAAGAAACATTCATTGCCTTATATAAATGATTTACATAATTATAAGTACAATGCCCTCACTCAACAACCTCTGAGTGGCATTCGAGGGCATACTCCTAACACATGCAATATATTTTCTCGGCATGTACTGGTATACCGTCATTTTCTTTATACCGAGGTTCCAAGCTTACACCTGACTAGTTCTCGGGATAACAGCCCCGGCCCCACAGTACTGCTACCAGTTAAATCACGAGATGTGTATCTGGCTCACAGGTTCTTAAATATCCTCAACTACCGCGCACAAGGAGGCGTCCCCCAAGTGATTGCTCCATGTTGGACCCCCTCAAATCCAACCGCAGGGTCTCACCGAGATCTGGCCTCCCACACTGCCGCTTGAAGCCCTCAATATTTAATTGTTCTACCAGCGTACCCCGGAAGGCTAGGACCTAACCCTTAGTCAAAGACTAAGAGATCATTGGGCCATGAGAAATTCAATTCTAAAGTGTTATAAGTTGAAGGTCAGGTGGTCAACTGCGCCAAGACAGTTGATTTATACCGTCATACTTTACATGTGTTTAGGTTAGCAAAATTTATATATTTTAAGGCATGGTATGGTATCATATGTATGTGATATTGTAATTTTGGTATACCGTGAAATTGGACAAATTATATCTATTGATTTTTTATATACCATATTCTTCTGTACGACATATGATATGAGTGAAAAGTTTCGGTATGCCACACCCGCTCAGCCCTAGTTTAATACTAAGTGTCATTTTATTTTTCATTTTTTAAGGTTGCACTTTGTCATTAGATTATCTCATAAAGATAATCATACAAATTATAAATCGATTTGTATTAAGAATATTTTTATACTATAAAATATAGATATTTTTTAGATAATCTGTAGTAAAAATTTAATAAAAATAAAATAAAACATTTAATATGTGATGAAGGTATTCTATAGGTTGCGGGCATTGTCGGGCCTTGTATCCTACAGCCCATGAACGTGGGCAGGATGCACACGATCGTACTCCATGATGGGCATGATCGTGTGCTGCCATCGTGTGCAACACATGACTGGTCTGGATTTACCAACTGCACCATAAACTAGCTTATTTCCAGATTTAATAATACAACACATCAATCTTGCCAAAATATATCTGAATTAAAAATAAAATACATACTCATCAGTATCAAAAATACATTATCATACACTACGTCTAACGACAACAAAAATATTTTAGCATCTAAACCATATTGATATTTCTTAATATATTTCTCATTCATTTCCTTGATTTGGTGTCTACTGGGTTTGCAGATATGAGTCCATCCAAGTACATGCACGCAACTGTGATTGTCATTTTGTATGAACTGCAGTTCTTGTGGCATAATTTTGAAACTCATCTCCGTGTCATACTTTTTCTTCGATTGCATGTTCAACCAGTACCCAGATTGAGATAGCACATGAGGCATCAGACGAGTAATTGGTCACAGTTTCTTGAATCGGTATCAACCATCTTGGTGTTGGTGTTACAAGGAATCATACAGCTCCATGGTCATGTTATGATGTTAATCTTGATAGTCACCCAGTGGATCTGGTCGAGGCAACAAATGACAATGATCTGTTGAAACAAACTATGTAAATATATAAGATCATCACATCAAACATAGCGAAGCATTTATAACTATGGTACTTTTAAACTTACTTCGTCACAATTTGACCTTGGAACTGCATTTGGTGTGTCAAGACCTGTCATGAAGTCCTCGATGGATTTAGGAATTTTTCAACCATTATAAACTGGCTTCGCCACCTCTTGCAGCAATCGGTCGCCTCTGTTGGAACATTTTGTTCCATACATGCTATAATAATGTTTTGATGATTTAAGTTGATACACAAAACAAAACAACAAAAAGACGACGCAAAGCATCGAAGGAAATAAAGTGCAAAAAGCTGGAATCATGCAAGATTAACATACGTAATCAATCAAGCCTAGTGTACGTAAAAAGGCAAGGTTAATGTAATTTCAAACCAGCTGAACGTTGGGAGAGTCAAAGTCAGAAAAGCGGCAACGGATATATGACGTCAGCAATGACATATCCTTAACGTACGTAAAGAAGATTAGCTAATGTACGTAATGTTTAAGTCAGATGCTGCTGGACTAAAACTGGGTCATGCTAACGTACGTAAGGAGTGGAAGTTAACGTACGTAACATTGGTTACGGACGTAATGGTAAGAAGATAACGGCCGTAATGAACAGTCAGTTTGCTAACGGCTAGTAAGGCTTTGGAGCCTATAAATACCATTCCTATAGTATTGTTTCACTACAACAACTTCAAGCAAAACATTCATTGATATGAGATTCATATACACTCTATTGTTGTTGTAATTTTGAGGTTATATTGTTAGTTTGAGTGTTTATACATTCAACACATACACGAGAGGTAAAAGAAAAGATACGATTGGATTCGGTGTTATTAGGATCAAGGATCCGGCATTATTAGAATCGCAATCGATATCTTCGTGAAGTTTATATAATACCAATAGAAAGCTAGAGTGGTTGATTCCTTGTCCAATATAAAAGGAAAACGGTTTAACTTGGACCGACACAAAGACAAGTACGAGTGGTTTATCACGGACCAATTGAAGACGTGATTGTAACGGTTATCCCTTGACCGGTAGAAGAGAGGTGCAGAGGTTTTTATCTTCAACCTATAGAAAAAAATACCGAGAGAGGACGTAGGCTCGTTTATAGCCAAACCTCTATAAATCCGTGCGTCACTTAATTTCCGCATATTTAATTTACGCTTCCGCAACAATGCGCATATACCGATTTTGCACCAACAATTGGTATTGGAGCAGTACCTCCAATACGCGGTTTAACATCCGAGGAGTCTATCCAAATGGCATTTCAACTTGCTCTAGTCGAAGGCCTTGCTCTTAGCTGACCACTATTTTTTGATGGCTCAAACTTCATGACGTGGAAGAAAAAGATGTCAATATTCATCCGAGCGTATGACATCGAGCTTTGGAAAGTGATTTGCCTTGGTCCGAAAATTCCTCTCAAACCCGAAGGTACGCTTAAATCCTTCGAAGAATATGATGACGCGGATTGGAAGAACGACCATCTAAATTGTAAGGCTACTCAATTTCTATTTTGTGCCTTAAATCCGGAAGAGGTCAATCGTATCCCATCGTGTGAAAGTGCTAAAGAAATATGGAAAGTTCTTGAAATCACACACGAAGGGACAACTCACGTCAAGGAGACGAAGATCAATATGCTTCTCCATGACTATGAGTTATTCATGATGAAGGGTGACGAGTCCATCACCAACATGCTCGACCGATTTTCGGTCATCACTAATGAACTTGCTTCGTTTGAAAAACCATTATCAAGTAGTGAGAAAGTCAAGAAAATCTTAAGATCACTAACTGCTGAATGGGACGGAACGGTGACGGCGATTATGGAATCGAAAGATCTCAATAATATTGATTTTAGTGCCCTCATTGGTTCACTAATAAATTACGAGATTGTCCTTAAATCTCAAAATGCAAAGCCGAATCCGAAGGAAAGATCGATAGCCTTGAAGGCTAAGATGTCTAAAAGAGAAGAAATTACGGTGGATGATAGCGACGAAGAATCGGCATATTATGCCAAAAATATTAATAAGTTTCAAACCTTATTAGACCGGAGAAAGAAAGACATCTCGGGCGAATCTAAGAAATTCGACAACAATTGTCGATTATATGGTAAACCAGGCCACTTTGCAAAAAAATGCCGCGCTAAACCCAAGAAGGAGGTTCTCGTTGCAACATGGAGCGATGAAGACGAAGATGATAATTTTATCAATCAAAATAATCTCGCTCTTATGGTACGAAGTTCATTCGATGATAGCGACGCCGAAAGCCAAGTAAGTAATTCTTACGACAATCTTTTTGAAGCATTTGAATTATTTCATACGGATTATCAAAATGCTTTATCTGAAATTAAATCCCTTCAATTTAAAAATAAATCATTGGAAATTGAATATTCCAAAATTCTTGAAAAGGGAAAATTTGTCGAGATCGATCATTCTAAATGCCTTGAAAATGAAAATATTTTAAAGGATGATTTTGTTAAAATGCAAACCGAGCTCAAAAATTTAACAAAGAAATTTTCTCTCGGAAACGAGAAATTTGAAAATATGCTCTCGGTGCAAAAGTTTACACTAAATAAATAGGGGTTGGGATTCACACCTCGTTCTAAAAACGAATCCTTAAATTTAAAAATACCCCATTGCGAAAAATATTTGAAAATTGGGCACCATATTTTGAACTGTAAAAGCCCACGCCGGACGATTAAAATTAAAAGGATTTGGGTTCCTAAAGGAACAAATATTTCAAATATTTTCTATGTTTCAAATGAAAAACCAACTCTCGATTGGATCCCCAAAAATTGATTTTTTATCAAAATATTTTACTTAGGGGGAGTAATAATTTTTTTTAAGGGAGATAATATTTTCAGGGGGAGATTATACCCTATTTCTGCATATAGTTATATTTATCAATTTGATATTTATTATTTGTGTTATTTATTACACTTTTTGATGAAAACAAAAAGGGGGAGAAAGCTGAATAGGATTAACCCAGAAAGGGGGAGAAAAATCGAAGAAAATTTGAAAAGTTGAAATTGAAAAGAAAAATGGAAGTTGAAAGGAGAAAAGGAGAAGAAAAGTCGAAAAGATGAAGTTGAAAAGAAAAATGAGGAGATGTCGAAAAGATGATGAAAATTTGAAAATTCATAAAGAAAAAGAAAAGGAAAGAAGGATTCAAAAAAGAAATGGGAGAAGAAACTAACGAAACGGAGAAAGTCGAAAACTTTGGTATGTACACATATACATATATTTGTAATTTTTGTAGGTAAATCCCATTGACGAAGTATTATTTTGTAATCATCAAAAAAGGGGAGATTGTTGGAACATTTTGTTCCATACATGCTATAATAATATTTTGATGATTTAAGTTGATACACAAAACAAAACAACAAAAAGACGAAGCAAAGCATCGAAGGAAACGAAATGCAAAAAGCTGAAATTATGCAAGCTTAACGTACATAATCAATCAAGCCTAGCGTACGTAAAAAGGCAAGGTTAACGTACGTAAGAATTGTTGCTTAACGTACGTAATGTAGTTCAAACTAGATGAATGTTGGGAGAGTCAAAGTCAGAAAAGCGGCAACGGATATATGACGTCAGCAATGACGTACCCTTAACGTACGTAAAGAAGATTAGCTAACGTACGTAATATTTAAGTCAGATGCTACTGGACTAAAACTGGATCATGCTAACGTACGTAAGGAGTGTAAGTTAACGTACGTAACATTGGTTATGGACGTAATGGTGAGAAGATAACGGCCGTAATGAACAGTCAGTTTGCTAACGGCTAGTAAGGCTTTGGAGCCTATAAATACCATTCCTATGGTATTGTTTCACTACAACAACTTCAAGAAAAACATTCATTGATCTGAGATTCATATACACTCTATTGTTGTTGTAATTTTGAGCTTATATTGTTAGTTTGAGTATTTATACATTCAACACATACACGAGAGGTAAAAGAAAAGATACGATTGGATTCGGTGTTATTAGGATCAAGGATCCGGCATTATTAGAATCGCAATCGATATCTTCGTGTGGTTTATCTAGTACCGATAGAAAGCTAGAGTGGTTGATTCCTTGACACAAAGACAAGTACGAGTGGTTTATCCCGGACCAATTGAAGACGTGATTGTAACGGTTATCTCTCGACCGATAGAAGAGAGGTGCAGAGGTTTTTATCTTCAACCTATAGAAAAAGATACCAAGAGAGGACGTAGGCTCGTTTATATCCGAACTTCTATAAATCCGTGCGTCATTGAATCTCCGCACATTTAATTTACGCTTCCGCAACACGGTGCATATACCAATTTTGCACCAACAGCCTTGATTTCCCATGTCTGGGATACCTTACTGTCTATCTCCCTGTTGTAATCCTACTGCCACCTGCATTCGGTCCACGACCTGGGCAAACTGAGTCATCTAGTTAACCACCTGGCGAAGGATTTCGGGAACCACAGGTTCTGGTTCATTGTTAATAGATCTTTGTGGCTCGCCTGAGCTGTGGCTGGCCTGATTAGAAGGCAAAGCCTCTCTTTCAGCATTCCTTCGTCCGCATCCGCGACCGCGACCACGTCCACGTCCACCTCTCAACATACTGTAAGCATAAATACTCTATATACAGGAAACAATATTGTTCTAATGTTCAAGTATAAAGAGGTATAACATGTAGAGGACGAGATAGAGTTTAGGAACTTACAACCACCATTCGCACGAAGACGTAGGCAGTGCAGTGATGTTATTCACGACCGATTACCTCAAAAGACATATATGACCCCTATTTTAACCCAATGACCAAGATATTTATAATCTTAGCTCTGATACCATATTCTGTAACACCCCTGATATATTCAAGAATATTACAGCGCCGTAAATCATTTACATAAGAATTTACAAGGCTGAAGAAATGAAAAGACAATCAGATACCAACATATGAAAGTAACTGAAATAAAATACAACAGTTCTGGGCCAATACCGAAAATACAAACATCCAAATGAAGACTATTAATACATCACCAAATCCAACATCACAAATGATGACGTACTCGAGTACTTATTAAAAACAACACAAACAACATACAATTAAACCCGGCCAGAACATCACTCTGCACCCTCGTCGTCATGCAGCTCCAGTGATTGTTTCCCTGCTCTCCTGGGTCCTGAACATAAACAAATGTTCACCCCCGAAAGGGTTAGCATAACGATGCTAGTACAAGTACCAAAACGTATTATTCAACATCTCATGAAGAATAATAATAACATAAATGATAAAATACCAACGAGTCTCCTCCTACGAGAAACTCATAAATAACATACACAAATGATAATCACAACATGATATCACAATATACACATGGTAATTCCGATGATCCAGCGTTCACTGCCTAGATCCCCCGATGATTCTGCCAAACCAACACGAGGTGAAAAAACCCGTCCGATGATCCAGCGCACGCTAGCATAGATCCCCCGATGATCCCGTCGGACCAACACGAGGTGGACATACAACAACAATATATATGCACAACAATATGTATAACATCAATACATAGAACAATTAAAGTACTTGCCTCGATTCGATGACAAGAATAACACTTCCACGAATATCAAAACACTCGAAGGTCGCCCCTTCGATTAATCGCGTTGCAAAACTCAAACCTTAAACAAACGAAATAATATAGAGTCCATCACACGTCGAATATCTAACGTACGAACATCTAACAATCCAAACTATGACCAAAAGGTCACAAAACGTATCCTGCCTCGTTTGCGTAACGTACGTTACGTATCCAACGTAGCGTACGTTAAGGCTGCTCGTTAGCGTACGTAAACTACGAAGTCTAGCATAAGCTAATCATACATTGACAGTATCTTCTCTGATCAGTTAACTAACTCGTCTCATGATATAATGTACGTTACGTACCAAACGTAGCGTACGTTATTTCTGCCCGCTAGCGTACGTAAGTTACAGGGCTTAGCGTACGCTAAACACATATTGACAGTTTCTCACTGAGCAGACGACTGTCTCGGTTTGTGATAAAGCGTACGAAATCCTCAGTGATTAACGTACTTTATCCTCATACATATCATGCTCATACAATTATGAATGATCTTACGGATTAAAATATCTTCGAATTCAAGAATACGTATATCATCATGATTTCATACTCCAATCTTGATTACAAATTCTCATACATAATTTGGAAGACCTATGGTTGATATCAATATCTTATATCATTCAAACTATCATCTTGAAAATTGTTTAACAGTCCACCTTTACAAGATACAACAAATCCTTCCATGATCAACCTCCTAGATTCGTCTAACAACAATGATGTTAATACCAAGTCCGTGATTACTACGAAGACACTTTCCAAATTTAGATTATCAATCTCAGAAAACTTACTTTACTTGTAACAAGATTCAAATTATGATGTACTTAAAGCATAATCATCTCAACTTCCTAGACATGATGTTGGTTGAATAATTCATCCATGTAACTTAATATCTTGATAACATGATCATAATATTCTTAAGGATACGAATCCAAGGTTGGAGATAGCATTAACATACCTTAAGATGAAGAAAACACCAAGACAATAGGTAGAATCCAACTCCGATTGCGTGTGTGCCAAATAAAGATGATTCTCCACTTCAATAATCAAGTATAGTAATCTCCAATCTTCAATGACCAAGTATTAAGTAATCTAAAGGTGTAAAAGGTGGCTGGGAACTCTCTGAGGATGAAATATGCTGAAAGCCAAGTGAAAGAAACGAATGAAATGAAATGGGGTGATTTCCCATTTATAACTTTCTAACCTTAACGTACGTTAGCCTTCATGCATAACGTACGTTAGTCACTTAGCGTACAATACCCAGTATACTTAGCGTACGCTATCATCACTGATAGTTAACTATTCTCATTCTATACTCGATTACGTACGCTACACCATCAGGTTACGTACGTAAGCAACGCCAATTAGCATACGCTAGACATATACCTTAGCGTACGTTAACACTCGTTGACTTCAAAACAGTCCAGGTTCATCCGCGAGAATCTTATCCGGACCCATCGTCCGGCTGGCGCATGTGCTAGCCGCCCAGCTCAGTTATTGGCTGCTTTACGTATGCTACGCTTCATTCGTAGCGTACGCTAGCTTTGGCGGATAACTTACATTAAGCTTCCTTCTTAGCGTACGTTATCACATATTTACAACAACAACAACAACAACAACAACAACAATATCTATGCCTTAGTCCCAAAATGATTTGGGGTCGGCTAACATGAATCAAACTTTGAAACTGTCAATGATCGTTACATAAATAACATAAAAGGAAAAAAAAGAGGGAAAAAAGTAGAGAAAAAACAAATAAAAAAAGAATGAATGTTAAAAAAGAGGAAAAAAATGAAAAATCCTGAAAAATAAATTAAAAGATAACATGAAATAAAAGAAAATAGGAAAAAAAGGAAAAGAAAAATCAGATTCCATCCACCATCCGTATTCCTTCCCGCCACATTTGCCTCTCCATCGCCATACTTTCTCCAATTCCAAGAAACCGCATATCATTTTCAATCATCTTTATCTAAGTTTTCTTGGGTCTTCCTCTACCTTTCACAATATTACTTGTTCCCCAACTTTCTAGCCTCCTCACTGGGGCATCAACAGGTCTTCTTCTCACATGACCAAACCATCGTAATCGATTCTCCATCATCTTGTCTTCTATAGACGCAATTCTTAACTTCTCTCTAATCACCTCATTTCTGAGCCGATCCTTTTTTGTATGACCACACATCCATCGTAGCATACGCAACTCCGCCACATTTATCTTTTGAACGTGACACTATTTTATAGCCCAACACTCGGTGCCATATAACAGTGCAGGCCTAATTGTCGTGCGGTAAAATTTACCCTTTAATCTATGAGGCATGTCAGGATCACATAAAACCCCTATGGCACTCTTCCACTTCAACTACCCTGCCTTTATTCTGTGAGCCACATCGCCATCTAGCTCTCCATCCTTTTGGATAATAGATCCAAGATGCCGAAAGAAAGTGGATCCATGAACAACTTTTCCATCAAATGTGATCATCCCTGCCTCTCTATCACTGTTTTCGCTAAACCTACACTCCATATATTCAGTCTTACTTCTGCTCAGCCTAAAGCCTCGATCTTCCAAAGTATCCCTCCAAAGTTCCAATTTTTGTTGCACTCCAACCTTCATTTCATCAATCAACACAATATCATCTGCGAACATCATGCACCACGGAACGTCATTTTGAATTTCTCTGGTCAATTCATCCATGACTATGGCAAAGAGAAAAGGACTAAGAGCAGATCCTTGATGCACCCCAATCTTAATAGGGAATTCTTCTGTCCTCCCAACATTAGTACGTACACTTGTACTAGCTCCCTCATACATGTCCTTTATAATGTCAATATATTTCCGCGATACACCCTTCTTTGCTAAGGCCCACCAAAGTACTTCCCTTGGTACTTTATCATATGCCTTCTCTAAATCAATAAAAACCATATGTAGATCTTTCTTTTTATCTCGATAATGTTCCATCAACTGCCGGATAAGATAAATTGCTTCCATGGTCGATCTTCCAGGCATAAATCCAAACTGATTTTCTATTATTTTCACACATTTCTTGATCCTTTGTTCAATCACTCGTTCTCACAACTTCATGGTATGACTCATTAGTTTAATTCCGCGATAATTAGAACAATCTTGAACATCACCTTTGTTCTTATACAAAGGGATGAGAATACTTTTCCACCATGCTGATGGCATCTTATTGCTTCTCCAAATCTTATTGAAAAGCATAGTTATCCATTCGATCCCTCTCTCCCCCAAACATCTCCAAACTTCAATAGGTATACCATCTGGTCCTTCTGCTTTCTTTGACCCCATCTTCTTCAATGCCATTGTTACTTCACCCTTTTGAATTCTACTCTTAAATTCTCGGTTAACCATACTTGAGGGGATGTTTAAATTCCCAATATCTTGTTCTTGGTGTCCATTAAATAGGGTATCAAAGTATGACCTCCATCTCTCTTTTATCTCTTTATCTTGAACCAAAACTTTTTGGTCAGTATCTTTTACACATTTAACTTTTCCAATATCTCGCGTCTTCTTCTCTCTCATTCGAGCAAATTTATAGATATCTTTTTCCCCTTCTTTTGTATCTAATATTGCATATAATTCTTGATTGACCTTTGATCGGGCATTTCGCACTGCGTTTTTAGCTTCTGTTCGAGCTTTCTTGTACTTCTCATAATTTTCATTGCTCGAGCATTTACCCAGTACCTTATAACATTCATATTTGGTCTTTATCGCTTGCTTAACTTCATCATTCCACCAAGATGTGTCCTTACTTGATGGTCTGTTTCCTTTAGATTCTCCTAGGACTTCTTTTGCAACTTCCTTTATGTTATGCTTCAACAAGTTCCACATCGAATCTATATCCATCTCAGTGCAAACAGACCAAATAACACTATCAGCAATCTTAGCCACAAAAGTATGTCGACTCTCCCCTTGGAGCTTCCACCACTTAATTCGAGGGTCAACTTGTGGTCTTCTCTTTCTTAAGTGCCTCTTACCTCGAAAGTCAAGCACCACAACCCTATGCTGCATTGCAGCACTCTCACTAGGTATCACCTTGCAATTAGTAAAACTTTTCCTCCAAACATTCCTTACTAAAAAGAAATCAATCTGACTTGCATTACCTCCATTTCTATATGTCACCAAATGAGAGTCCCTTTTCTCGAACCAAGTGTTCATAATACCCAAGTCATGAGCTAATGCGAAATCCAATATACTATTTCCTGCTTCATTCCTATCCCCAAAACCAAAGCCATCATGAATGCTCTCAAATCCATCTCTGCTAACACCGACATGCCCATTGAGGTCACCACCAATGATCAATTTTTCACCCATAGGAATTCGTTCGACAACCTCTTCCAAATCTTCCCAAAATTCTTGTTTGATCAATGCATCCAATCCTACTTGTGGTGCATAAGCACTTATGATAGTTAGAAACTCATCCCCTATCACAAGTTTAATACTCATTATTCTATCGCTCTTTCTTGACACTTCCACCACATCATCAATGATTTCTTTATCAATGACGATACCCACTCCATTTCTACTTCTATCCTTTCCAGAGTACCAAAGATTGTAACCCCAAGGAGCTAACACTCTTGCCTTTTCGCCAACCCACTTAGTCTCTTGTAGACTGATTATGTGAATGCTCCTCCTTTTCATAACCTCCCCCACTTCTGCTGATCTCCCTGTCAAAGAGCCAACGTTCCAAGTTCCAAACCGCACCTTACTACCCTAACTAGCCGCATGAACTAACTTCTCTATCTGTTCCCATCCACACTGCAAGGATCCTTGCACATTTGACACCACACCCATACTTCGAGGTGGCGTGCTGCTTCCGGGCGACGACCTAGCAACCCTTGCATATTTTCCACTACACCCGGGCCTATGAAGTGTAGCGCATCCTTGCTCATTTGACACCACCCTCAGATGTAAAGGTGGCGCGCCGCTTCTGGGCGACGACCTAGCAACCCTCGCATACTTATCACTGCACCCGGGCCTATGAAATGCAGCGCGTAGCTTCTGAGGAGACGCCCCAACGATTTTCAAAGTTCGACTCATGTCGATGGAATGTGACAGGTTTTACGCTAGCTGCCACTAACCTACCGCAACCCTCCTCTTTTATCCGAGCTTGGGACCGGCAATGAATGTCAAGAAGACACCCACAGCAGAGTTATGTTATCACATATTTGCATGAGAAAATTTACATGTTGCCATAATCATGCACAAGGATACAAATACGAGAAATATCATACTTCAATTATCGATATCACAAATCCGAATAATACATGGTTCAATTACAGATAAAATACTCAATAATTAATCTGGATATTACAAAAGATTCCAAACATTACCAAGTTGTTGATCGGTACTTCTAATGGATTCATCAGAAGAGTCATCAGTGTAACACCCCCAATCCGCTCAGGGATATTACACGCAGTAGAACCTTTCCTCAAGGATCTACCAGGCTGGTAACGACAAACGAACAACTCGACAATGCCTTTAAGGCTAAAAAGACTCAGTAGACCGATTTGGCCTTTCAATAAATACATACAACTCAATTACAATACATGCCCACGCAGGGGTCGAATACAACACACTCACGTACAACGGGGAAAGAATACTGCATCGGAAATAAAATGCGACTAAACCAATAACATCATACGGATCCTCGTGTGATTAGTATCGTTCATCTTTCATCATCCTTCGTGCCGACCCTGTGCTATGCTCCAAAACCTGAATGCAAAAACAGACATCCACCCCCCGAATACTCGGGGGTTAGCAAAACTCCACTGTTTTGCTAGTGCAAATACAAAGTGCAAATACGAGCCATATAATTCAAGTTCCACGAATAACAATAACCAGGAATCCTTAAAGATTAAAATACCACGAAACGAATACTTCCCGAGGCAAGAATTTGAGTAAAACTTTCCAAATCCGAAAGATCACAAATAACGAGAATGGTTTGCAAAATGGTTTAAAATACCCTCGGGAGTTTTAATAGAAAACAAATTAGGATTATCAAATCCTTCTCTTTCCAAAATCAACAGGGTCACAGCCCAAAGGTTTTATTTTCGCAAATAGAAAACCGACAACAATTCACAGGGCCAGAGCCCAACATCACGTGTCCTCAACGGACATAAAATCAACGAAACGTAATCACGCACGCGCATCGCCTAGGACCGGGACGCTACCACAGACATCCCACCCGAGGCCTCGAAGGACCCTCCCGAGCTGGCTAGCGAAACAAATCACACACATCTCACGGTTGGATCAATCACTTGTTGCATCCTGGCCACATGATCACATGCCATGTGCCACCGTAGATTAACTTTGGCGCTCACGGTTGGATCAATCACTTGTTGCATCCTGGCCACATGATCACATGCCATGTGCCACCGTAGTTTTTCTTAGGCTCTCACGGTTGGATCAATCGCTTGTTGCATCCTGGCCACATGATCACATGCCATGTGCCACCGTAGGCCCCGCCCACATCCACACAATCACATATATAGCACAATACAGCAAAGATATCCAAACAATTCACTCAGAGGCATCAAATCCTTAGCAAAACCACCACGTCAAAACACACTGCACCAAAATGAAATAATATACGTCCACACGCAATACCAAGTGCAACATCAACACCAAACATATCCATAGAGTTCACATAGTCATTCTCAAACCTCACCATTCACAAAACACACGTGTTTTGAAAGAGGGCCTTTAACAAGGCTAATCAAATCTTTTGAAAGTTCAATTCAAATGACCACACAAACACATTTAGACGATCACCAATTATCATATCCACAAAACAAGAATCATATGGACAAGGTACTTGCCTCAATATCGGCACGAAAGTATCCCGACGAACACGGCTCAACCGGAAAGCTTCGAAACGCCCGATGTTTTTGAAAAGGAAAACGACAACGAACGGAAGGGTTCAACTTGGTTTCTTCGCAAGAAACTCGACCCTAACAACATATAATCCATAAATCAACAATCATACGAGGAAGGATAATCGTAGAACGCCCGAAAACCCCTCTATGACATTCTACCGGACACCTTCAAGGCGTCGATCAAGAACTCGACCAAAACAACGAATTGATACGATCCAACCATGGAATAACAAGGGAAAAGATATAAAACATCTAAATAATCATAAATCCATCATAATCCTAAGTTAAATCGGATTAATCGGACGAAAACAACCAAAATACCCAAATTCCCCAAAACTAGATTTCTAGGAAATCGATTCGATCAGTAGATCGGAGGATGTTATAGGATGGATGATTGATGATATGAACCTCAAAACTTCATGAATTTATTGTCCAACAACATCTCTCCATGATGAACTAATCTCCACCGGAAGGGAAGAAAATGAGTGAGAAATGTCTCAAGAAAACGCCGCTGTGCCTTATATAAAGCCGATCACGTACGGGTTACGACGAATCGACATGGCTTACGTACGTAACCGGCCATGGCCGAACTCACTGCCTGGAAATGCCGGAAGCGTTACGTACGTTACCGGCCAGGGCCTTATGTACGTAACCGGCCTTACGTACGTAACTGCCGATCACTACCGCACGTTACTCGGCCAGGGCTGGCCTGGCCCCAGCATGCCCGGCCATGACTCGGTCGGGACCAACTCCGACGGACCGAACGATTCCGAAACCCGAACCTGAGTACGAATCGAAGATACGGTTACGAAGTACTCGCAAAGATGAATCTGAGCACTAAGAGAACACACGATTCCGACCACCCGAAGGCTCGAAATTCGACAACGGAAAGTAATTACCCCAAACTTTGGGAAATTACGAAAATGGCCCAAAACGCCCGAAAATCACGATACGTGATCGAAACACCAAGCCAAAGCTCGCAACATGAATAATAACATTAAAGGAACTTACGAGAAAGTCGAAACAACAGTTTCGGACGAGATTCGCAAGAATCGAACTCAAGTGCGGAAAAACCGCTAAAAAGCACGGAACTCAACAAAACGACACCGAAACGAGCTCGGATGACAAAAAGTGCAGAATTAATCATTCTCGGAATGACGAAACGGTCATGAGCGAGTCGTCAAAACGGACTTCCGCCGAAAAAAAGAAATTTACCGAAAATCGAAAATTGCGGATATTACATTCTACCCTCCTTAAAAGAAGTTTCGTCCCGAAACTTAAAATAAGTAGGGAGAAGCAATATCCACTGTCAGGAAAACTCGACGAGATACCCAAAAACCGAAAACTCGCGCCCGACGGCGAAACGCTGCAAGAAACGCAAAGGAACATACGGCGTAAAAACACGCTCCACGACGACCAACACAACGCCACCGATAGAGACATAATAAAACCAACAAGTGACAAACGTCATCAAACAGATAATACAACCAAGTCTATTATCCGAACAATCACAAACACAACGAACGAAAATCAATATGATTGACCACCCCAACGGTACATCAATCAAAACGCGAGCCAATCGCTGAAGAAATACGGAATTCCACCGCCCAAGGGTTGGAAGATCAAAAACGAGACAAATTTACCGAATATAAGGAAATTAGGAAGGAGTCTGAACGCTCAACAATCACGAAACGAGATCAACAAAAACCGAACAATCAAACGATCGAACCACAACGGTCGAGACAACAAAAATCGAACAATCATGTTCGAATCACGAAGAACAATAAAATTCAAACAACAACTCTCAGGTTCACGTCTCGGCTCGAGACAATATATGATCCGGTAAAAGCAACAAGATGTGATTCACATAAGATCCATAGGAAAGGGAATAGCAATTGAAAAGTCACAACGACAAACGAGTAATTTCGAAACACTACACTCGTTCGATCAATAAAAGCAAGGGATAGGGCAAGCTCAGAAAATATTAACGAACATAAACGAGTCGACAGAGTCGAAAATATAGAAGTTCAAAATCTAATCCACTTCGAATAAGAGAACTAGTAAAACCAGATGATGTCACTTCCGAACAAGGTTCACAAGAATCGAACCGAACTCGAAAAAGTCACAGCAATAACCAGATTGACCCAAAACAAGATCACAGCTCGTTCGAACAACGAAACCGAAATACAGAACAAGTTCAGAAAGTATCAACGAACACGAGCGAGTCGATAGACTTGAGAAAGAGGAAATGCAGAAGCCAAAAATAATACGGGTATTATATTCGACCTCATCTAAAAGAAGTGTCGTCCCCGAAACTCACAACAACGAAATCAATGTGACAACACAACAAGCAACTGACAGAAACATCTTTCAAAGGCCTCTCAAAGCCGATTCCGATGACTGTGTTGAAGCGCGAACTCCGAAAGTCTCGGTAGCCAATTCACAAAACTGAATTCGGTGTCCCTCGAGTCCACACTTGAAATGTGTTACCGACGAGAAGGACAAATTTACACGTGCATGCCCCGGCACATCACGGTTGAAATGCCTCGGCTCGGCATACCGAAAATACAAATGCTAGATACAATGGGGCATAACGTCGCAAAACAACATAGCGGAGATGCCAACTCAGCACAACAAGGAATCATAATACATATCATATACAACGATTATCATCGTAAAATAATACACACAAACACTACAGCAACGACGGTATCATTCGGCGACCTCAACGGCCCGAACAATAACCAGCACATAATTACAAACATTATGAAACAATCACATATGTACACAAACGTACAAACCTAAGCTTTAACAGCTCACACAGGTGCGATAACACGCAAGCCACCACGAAATGACAACATTAAAGATCGTCATCACACCTGCCACAAAGGGTTAACAAAACATATGCGTGGCAACGACTCAATGCTCACGCCACCAATTCAATCACAAATCGGGATTAACACCGTAACGAAAGTTCGAAAACCATACACGCATTTCCGGTCCGCAAACAGGAATGATAGGTTTTAAAAACGAAAACCACCTTTTGAAAACAGTTTGGAAACAACAGTTGATCTTGAGTATCATTTTACAAAAAGTAGTACAAACACCATTATCGAGACTTTGAAAATCATCTTGCGTTTGAACAAAAATGAGGACACCTTTCTTTTAGTGAAAAACTTTCAAAAATATTCGACCCTTGGGTCTAAGCAACTGCATTTGAAAATATCTCAAAATATTTTTGGTCCTCAACCGGAAAATTTTTGAAATGTATTGCGGCATTAGAAAACACCTTGAAAACACCGCAAGAAAATAATTCGTTTTAAAAGTACGTCTCGAATTTTAATTTTCTAAGATACTCAAGGTTTTCAAAAATAATTCAATGGGCTAGAATGCCCAAAAATTTCAGGTAATTACAAGGAACAATATAGCGCCGTGGGTCCCGCGCCGGAACCCACCAGGCTAAAAACCTTTTATAAACTACCAAAAAGGCCGATGACGGTAATATTTCAAAAACTCACAAAATCCATTTACAAAATACTAAATTCCGTCATAAGAATTTCGCCAAAATGATCAAGGCCATAATGCCAAAAACTCGGTTAAGGGAATTGGTTTTCGAAATAAAACTCAGTCGGTAAAATACCGAAAGCCATTACAAAAGAACTCACGCAGCGGATAAAAGAAATAAAGTCAAACATGCACAAGACAGCAACACTACTCCTCATATGAACGAAAAATGGGAGTCAAATAATCACATATCACGAAATCAAAATCCATAAGAGGATTCCGTCAATTAACTCATAATCATAAAAATAGCTCGTGTCACACGAGGCACAACACAAAGAAGGGAGACTTACATCCACAGGTCGCACGAAGATGATGATCGCCCACGATACTAATCACGACCAACAAACTCAGACGACGCGTCGCGACACGACTCAGTCAGATAAAATCTGACGAGACAAAAACTCAATAGACACCACTGACCCGACAGCCTAGGTTTCCACAACCTAAGCTCCGATACCATTTATGTAACACCCCCAATCCGCTCAGGGATATTACACGCCGTAGAACCTTTCCTCAAGGATCTACCAGGCTGGTAACGACAAACGAACAACTCGACAATGCCTTTAAGGCTAAAAAGACTCAGTAGACCGATTTGGCCTTTCAATAAATACATACAACTCAATTACAATACATGCCCACGCAGGGGTCGAATACAACACACTCCCGTACAACAGGGAAAGAATACTGTAGCGGAAATAAAATGCAACTAAACCAATAACATCATATGGATCCTCGTGTGATTAGTATCGTTCATCTTTCATCATCCTTCGTGCCGACCCTGTGCTATGCTCCAAAACCTGAATGCAAAAACAGACATCCACCCCCCGAATACTCGGGGGTTAGCAAAACTCCACTGTTTTGCTTGTGCAAATACAAAGTGAAAATACGAGCCATATAATTCAAGTTCCACGAATAACAATAACCAGGAATCCTTAAAGATTAAAATACCACGAAACGAATACTTCCCGAGGCAAGAATTTGAGTAAAACTTTCCAAATCCGAGAGATCACAAATAACGAGAATGGTTTGCAAAATGGTTTAAAATACCCTCGGGAGTTTTAATAGAAAACAAATTAGGATTATCAAATCCTTCTCTTTCCAAAATCAACAGGGTCACAGCCCAAAGGTTTTATTTTCGCAAATAGAAAACCGACAACAATTCACAGGGCCAGAGCCCAACATCACGTGTCCTCAACGGACATAAAATCAACGAAACATAATCACGCACACGCATCGCCTAGGACCGGGACGCTACCACAGACATCCCACCCGAGGCCTCGAAGGACCCTCCCGAGCTGGCTAGCGAAACAAATCACACACATCTCACGGTTGGGTCAATCACTTGTTGCATCCTGGCCACATGATCACATGCCATGTGCCACCGTAGATTAACTTTGGCGCTCACGGTTGGATCAATCACTTGTTGCATCCTGGCCACATGATCACATGCCATGTGCCACCGTAGTTTTTCTTAGGCTCTCACGGTTGGATCAATCGCTTGTTGCATCCTGGACACATGATCACATGCCATGTGCCACCGTAGGCCCCGCCCACATCCACACAATCACATATATAGCACAATACAGCAAACATATCCAAACAATTCACTCAGAGGCATCAAATCCTTAGCAAAACCACCACGTCAAAACACACTGCACCAAAATGAAATAATATACGTCCACACGCAATACCAAGTGCAACATCAACACCAAACATATCCATAGAGTTCACATAGTCATTCTCAAACCTCACCATTCACAAAACACACGTGTTTTGAAAGAGGGCCTTTAAGAAGGCTAATCAAATCTTTTGAAAGTTCAATTCAAACGACCACACAAACACATTTAGACGATCACCAATTATCATATCCACAAAACAAGAATCATATGGACAAGGTACTTGCCTCAATATCGGCACGAAAGTATCCCGACGAACACGGCTCAACCGGAAAGCTTCGAAACGCCCGATGTTTTTGAAAAGGAAAACGACAACGAACGGAAGGGTTCAACTTGGTTTCTTCGCAAGAAACTCGACCCTAACAACATATAATCCATAAATCAACAATCATACGAGGAAGGATAATCGTAGAACGCCCGAAAACCCCTCTATGACATTCTACCGGAACTTAGGATTATGATGGATTGATGATTATTTAGATGTTTTATATCTTTTCCCTTGTTATTCCATGGTTGGATCGTATCGATTCGTTGTTTTGGTCGAGTTCTTGATCGGACGAAAACAACCAAAATACCCAAATTCCCCAAAACTAGATTTCTAGGAAATCTGACCTGATTCGGTAGATCGGAGGATGTTATAGGATGGATGATTGATGATATGAACCTCAAAACTTCATGAATTTATTGTCCAACAACATCTCTCCATGATGAACTAATCTCCAGCCGCAGAAGGGAAGAAAATGAGTGAGAAATGGCTGAAGAAAAACGCTGCCAGGCCTTATATAAAGCCGATCACGGCCGTTACGACGTATCGACATGGCTTACGACGTAATCGCCATGGCCGAACTCACCGCTGGAAATGCCAAGCGTTACGTACATTACCGGCCAGGGCCTTACGTATGTAACCGCCTTACGTCGAATCGCCGATCACTACCGCACATTACTCGCCGGGTGGCTCGCCTCAAAGATGCCCGGCCATGACTCGGCCGGGACCAACTCCGACGGCCCGAACGATCCCAAAACCCGAACCTGAGTACGAATCGAAGATACGGTTACGAAGTACTCGCAAAGATGAATCCGAGCACTAAGAGAACACACGATTACGACCACCCGAAGGCTCGAAATTCGACAACGGAAAGTAATTACCCCAAACTTTGGGAAATTACGAAAATGGCCCAAAACGCCCGAAAATCACGATACGTGATCGAAACACCAAGCCAAAGCTCGCAACATGAATAATAACATTAAATGAACTTACGAGAAAGTCGAAACAACAGCTTGCACGAGATTCGCAAGAATCGAACTCAAGTGCGGAAAAACCGCTAAAAAGCACGGAACTCAACAAAACGACACCGAAACGAGCTCGGATGACAAAAAGTGCAGAATTAATCATTCTCGGAATGACGAAACGGTCATGAGCGAGTCGTCAAAACGGACTTCCGCCGAAAAAAAGAAATTTACCGAAAATCGAAAATTGCGGATATTACAATCAGAACTATTATCATAGACCTCATCCTTCTCGAAATTCTCATTGTTTTCTTTAGCCTCAAATTCTACCTCATCCCCATTGTAACCCTCTGATACATCCATAACATACACTGTACATATGACATATGTAAGAATATTATAGGCAAGGTGAAAGTTGACAAGTTGAGTGTACTGCAATTCTGGTAGGGCGATTCTGGTTTTTGGCATTTTATCAATTACAACATACAATAACAAAATCCAAATGAAAGAAGAAGAAGAAGAATGAAAGTTGCCCCTAACAATAATAACAAAATGGAACAACATACAACCTACAGTAGCTGGGTAGCATGCAAATAATGGGAATAGCCACACATGGGTATGGATTTCATGGTTACAGAACAGCTCACTCATAATAATCATTAGGAAAAAATTATAAAGAAAAATATTATGCACTTGTTTAATTCTTGAAGGATTATAAGAAGACAAACAAATCATAATTAAGAGTCTATCCTATTTATCATTAAACGGATTGCCGAGCGCAGAAGTTTCGCTACTGGGACATCGAGGAGTTCCTCTCCAGCTACATGACTTAGTGATATAAATTACATTCTTCCTAAATACAAGATAAGAGTACCCGTATGGAAAGCAACATAGGACTATCATCCACAAAGTCAGAAATAATTACAAAAGTTCTACATAATTCAACAATTGAGCTAAAATGATTATATTAAAATATGCTCCATCATTTTTTTCCCAAATCAAAACAAACATTGTAGAATTCAATCAAATGTATGAAAAATTATTATGAAAACATTTGCAGGATTATAAGGAAGATAGTGGTTTGAGAAGAAACACTTACCCACTAAAAAAGTTCGCACCCACGATCAATCAACAACCCGCTGAAGCCACGAAGCTGCTGAAAATAAACCTTCGGCCTAAATATAAAGGTTAGGATTTGGCGGGAAATCGATGAAGAAGGAAATGAAGGCGGCAACATGTTTGGGTTAGGGTTGGTTAGGCGAATCGCCACCATATCTCTACGGGATGAGAGAATTCCGGAAGGAACGCGGGGAGAAGCAATTTAGGATAGCAATGAGCGACGTGGGTAGTAATGAGGGGAGAATTATTTTTGTAATATCTGTTTCTTAGGTTTCACTTTTCATTTTTTGGATTTATTTTTTCATAATTACTTATTTTAGTTTTTATTTTATTTTCAATTTTAGGGTTTATTTTCAATTTTTAGGGTCTATTTCTAGGGCTGTCAAAAAAAATCCGAAAAGTCCGATATCCATCCGAAATATCTGTATTCGTATCTGGAAAAAGCGGATATTATTTGAATCCGAAAAAAACGGATACGAATATTACCCATATCCGAAGATTCCAGATACGGATATGGATATAGGCGCATCCGTATCCGAAATTAATTATATATAATATATATTTTTAATATAATTTAAATATATAATTATAAAATATAAGCATGCTACTCCCCATAATACTTTGTCACATGTCTTCATTCTTTATTTCTCAATATTAAAATATAAGCATGCAGTATAAGTTATCTTTACTTATTAGTTATTTCCCTTTCTAACACAATAATCAGGTCAGCAAGCCCAAGCGGTATTGGCATTAGGAATTTTGTAAGGATGCATCTGCCAGATATTATCCGTATCCGTTCCGTCCGGATATTTTCGAATCCGGATACGGATTCGGATACCTTTTGCTAAGGCCATGTTCTTTTGGACTTATTTTTCGATTTTGATTCGATTCGTCATTCAATTCGATTCGATCAGTCCATTCGATTTGGTCGATTGATTCGAGTCCATTCATTTTAGTTCAGTTCAGTTCAGATTCATTCAGTCCAAAAGAACATAGCCTAAATGCCGGATTCGGATACGGATATGGCCATATCCGGCTCCGTATTATCCGTTTGACAGCCCTATCTATTTCAATATCGTACTTGTTTTAATTATTTTTTATTTTTATTTTTAGGGTTTATTTTAAGGTTTTTAGGGTTCATTTTTACTATTTACTAATTAAAATTGGCCTCTTTCCACTTTCGCCTAATTACAGATTGCCCCCTTCCACTTCTTCCTAATTACAAATTGGCCCCTTTCCACTTCTGCCTATTTACAAATTGGTCCCCTTCCACTTCTTTCTAATTACAAATTGGTCCCTTTCCACTTCTGCTAATTACAAATTGGTCCCATTCCACTTTGCTAATATTAAATTTCAGTTTCATCTAGAGGTGCCCATCGCCGGCTCTGGGTCCGGGTCTGGGTCGGACCCGCCGGGTCGCCGAGTCGGCCGTCCGGATCGGACCCCACCCGTACATATGAAATGTACGGGTTGGCGAGTCGGCGGGTCGGCCACGGGTCCGGGTCCGGGTCTGGCCCGCCAATTGTTTTTTGAAGTATTTATAAAATTTTATTTATTATCATTTTATACACGAAAAATAACTATAAGTGAAGAAGTAAAACATTTGAAAAATGGGCTTGTATAATTTTAACTTTTTACTTAAAATTAAATTATCAACGTATCCTCGTGAGTGATCAAAGCTCTACGTAGTTCTTTTACTTAAGAAGAATTAAAAAAAATAGGCTTGTAGTTAATTTTAAGATTTTACTTAAAATTAAATTGCCTACGTATTCTCGTGAGTAATCAAAGCTCTACGTAGTTATTTTACTTAAGAAGAATTAAAAGAAAACGGGCTTGCATTTAATTTTAAGTTTTCACTTAAAATTAAATTGCCTACGTATCCTCGTGAGGAATCAAAGCCCTACATAGTTTTTTTTACTTACCTGACTTACCTTACTTACCTTTACTCGAAGTCGATGTTATCGTCGTCTTGATCATCGGTTTACCTTTAGTTCTTGACTTTCATTTTCAAAACCGGGTGGAGTTTGGTTTTGGGACTCCGAATAATTATCCCAGATGGTTTCTTCGATTTGCCCTAAAGAGCCATTTGCTCGAACTTGAACATTTTGGATTTTTTGGGAGACGTAGCAATACCCTTTCCCTTGTCAGAACTCGACATAATGATTAACTACGAAAAAAAGAGAGAGATTAAATGGTATAACAATTAACAATGAGACCTTGAGAGATATATTAGAATAAAGGAGTGAAAAAATGAGATGGGTTGGGGAAGTATTTATAGATAGAATTTTTTGCTTTTTTTTTTTTTAAATTGGAATTCTGTCAGTCCGACCCGCCGGGTCGGACAAAATTTCAATTTTTTTTCCGCTCGGCCGACGGGTCGGACCCGTCGGGTCGTCGGGTTGGTAAATGTAAGACCCGACCCCCACCCATGTATACCATGGGTCCGGGTCGACGGGTCTGACGGGTCGGGCGGGTCCGGGTCTTACACGGGTCAGCCGGGTCCGGGTCGACGGGTCGACCCGCCGGGTTCGGGTTTTCTAGGCACCTCTAGTTTCATGAGAGTATTTGTAATTATTGTGCGTGGTCTTTGTTGTTTCGAAATCCACTAACTACTTATCGAGCTAACGTTGATTCATCAAAAATAGTTTGGATTGCTTATTATTTTGTGTGATCTTCATTGTTTTCACTATCTTTATTAATTAGTTGGCCATTAAATGTTTATATTTGTGGTATTCATATATTTCGAAAGAAAATATGACGATTAGATTAAATGATTTTACTCCAAGTGTAACACCCCCAATCCGCTCAGGGATATTACACGCCATAGACCCATTTCCGCAAGGAGCTACCAGGCAGGAGACTGTAACACAAAACCCACATGCGGTCGACTGGACCAAAATATAAGACCATAGACCGATTAGGTCTCTCAAAAACATAACATATCCGAACATCTGATAAAACAAAATACAACTCGATCACAATATACATTAAATGTCCATCCCCTCGAGGATGACAAGGAAAACTCAACCCAACAGATCCCTAGTGTACAACCGACTCCAACTATGACTAGTATCGCTGCTTTACATCATCCTCCGAGCCGATCCTGTGATTGCTCCCTCAAAAACATAACACCTGGAAAAGATAACAAATCCCCAACGAGGAGTTAGCGATGGAATCGCTAGCAAGTAACCAAGCTATAAAGTTATACATCAAGAATACAACCGTTATGAAAATAACCTTTCAACAAGGTAGTAACGCGATCCCCGAGACTAAAGTCTTTTCAAATACATTTCCCAAAAAAGGGGAGATCATAAAGATAACTTCGAAACACATTTGAAAGAATAATTGAGGACGTCGGGGGTCTCAGTGTAAATTCATGAAAAGATTTATCATTCTCATTTCCAAAAGGATTTTCTTACTAAATCACAAAAATGATCAGATTCCCAAACAAGTCAATCATGTTTGCCTAGGACCGGGACGAAGCCACAAATCCCACTCGAGGCCTCTAAGGACCCTCCCGAGCTGGACACCATCATAAAATAAATCAAGCACACGCATCGCCTAGGACCGGGACGAAGCCACGAATCCCACTCGAGGCCTCTAAGTACCCTCCCGAGCTGGCTAGCTAAACAAACTCAAACCACCCATAAGTTATCTTGACATCGTACTCGCAAGTACTGATTCTCGGAGCCCTCTCCAGACCTACTCGATAAGATAACCTTATGGTCAAATCATACATACTGGCTGTACTCGCAAGTACACGCCGCCGGAGGCCTCACATGTAACACCCCTAAATCCTATTGGGTAATTACAGTGCCGTGGACCCCACGCCAGGAGATCCACCAGGCGAACATGACTAAAATACACTAAATTAAGCAACAAGGGAAAATCATAGTCCCTACCATGATACCCGACACAATATTCCGATAAGGAATTTCAACGACAACGATGGGCCTACATGGCCAAAAGTAAAGTACAACAACATCCACGAGCATCTGCTCGGGTAATACATAATGACAATGACTGACAAACTGGAGAACACTCCAACTGACTGACCAACATGAACAACTCGGACTAGTATCACTCGAATGCCTCGTCGCCATCATCATGCCCATGTGTCTCAACTCTCTCCTCGCAAGCACCTAAAACATGAAAACATGTTCCACCCCACGGGGTCAGTCATCCAGATAATGAACATCAAATACATGTATAACATGATATGCATCCAAAGGCAGAATGAAACGGTACAATGATAATAATAATACGAGATGCTCACAAACCAAGGTAAGAACCGAGCATTCGTGAAACAATATGCCCACAACATATGATCAATACCTGCTCAACATGTTAAAGTATACGTGCCCAACGGCAAATCAGTGATACAGAACACCACAATGAATTACACTAGGATGAACCAAACCAGAACTGAATTAAATATGAATCACAATGAATTACGTGAAGATGAACCAAACCAGAATTGAATTAAATATGAATCACAATGAATTGCATGAAGATGAACCAAACCAGAACTGAATTAAATATGAATCACAATGAATTTCATGAGGATGAACCAAACCAGAACTGAATTAAATATGAATCACTATGAATTACATGAAAATGAACCAAACCAGAACTGAATTAAATATGAATCACAATGAATTACATGAAGATGAACCAAACCAGAACTGAATTAAATATGAATCACAATGAATTACATGAGGATGAACCAAACCAGAACTGAATTAAATATGAATCACAATGAATTACATGAAGATGAACCAAACCAGCCCGAAGTTGTAACAATGAAGGCCGAAGCCACGGCACGAATCCGTATCAAAATGAAACCATCCAATGGTCGTTGACCTGCTGAGCTGTAGGTGTTGGGGAAAACAACCGCGAAGGTTCAGTGTTGTGAGGAAATCCCTAACACTATGCCGCAAGTGCACGGTATCAACAAGTAATAAAGTGATAAGTAAGATATCGTTCCCTCGAGGACTGATTTCACTAAGTACCAAAATATAGTCAACTCGTAATTTTATTTGAAGAATAATTATATAGAAATTATTTCTAAACTAATTGCAGAAAAATAAATAGAAAATAATAATAGTAATAATAAAAAATAATAATAATAAGGGCGTAGGATTATGATTTTCACCTCAAACAATCAGGAATGATTTTTATTTAATTCAATTCACTTTTATTCAATTGATTGTAAGCCAGGAATTCCTAAATTATTCTAAAGTCTTTTCCAAGGTTGATAAAAAATACTAAGAATTATTAACTCGATATATCCCTATTCGAATTAGATAATTAGTAGCTAAAACAGTTCATGAATTCCCACAATAAACAAGCTTCACAATTCCCATGAGTATATCCCTATCTCACGAAAATCATAATTTTTCTCTCAAGAACTATGCCTAAATTTCATCTCCCGAATCCATAAAGACATTCAAATCAATTCAACTATTGGCCAGACAATTGAAAGCATTGAGAACAGTGAGAAGAATCCAATTCAATACGAATAACGAGTGAATTGAAATAAAAATAAATAAATCAAACCGTAATGTAATCGGCTACAATCACAATCCTACTCAAACAGATCTAGAAAATAAGATGCGGAAAAATTAAGAAAAACCGTAAGGGATCCGTGGTCTTGTCGTCGCCCACAAATCTCTTCGTTTCCGCTCTCCCCGGATTCTTGTGTTCTTCGATCCCGTCCTACGATGTCCCCCTCGACGATCCCCCCCTTTTTCTGACCTTCAAGGCTTATTTATAGCTCTCCTCAGCCTCCAAAACGCGTCCGTGGATTAGGTCGAGAACAGGCTCCAAAAACGGCCCAGAAACGCGGCAAATCCATCAAAACCGCCCCGTAGGCTGCGGCTCACTTAATCTGTGCCGCGGCCCCTAATATTCAGCGCCTCTATACCTGGGCGCATTTTCTTCATGGGCCGCGGCTCAACATCCTTGTGCCGCGGCCCAGATAGCTTGGTGCGGCGCCCGCTAGTCACCTTCAGGCCGCGGCCGGCCTTGGTGTGCCGCGCCCTGTGCCAAAATTGTCGTATTGGCCAATTTTTCACCGTTCGAGCTTTCAGACTCCAATTTTCTACAAAACATATAAAGATAGTGCATTAAAAGCTCATTTAAGCAGATTTAGGCTCAAAATGGATATAAAATAATGATAAATAAGCACATAAAAATACGCCTAACAAATACCCCCAAACTTGAGCTTTTGCTTGTCCTCAAGCAAAAATCAATTTTCAAATAAAAAGTATCGTGAATGATCGTGCACATCCATAGTGCTCAACTTAATCAATACTACCCTGAAATTCTTAAAGAATAATACGAGTATCATAATAGTGAGTCACATTCACGGACACTGATTCCAAAAAGTAATCATTTTCAGTCCTAACCAATCGTTCATGAAGAAAATCAAGCTCAAAGATTAACAAGCGTGAATTTTACCGACCGTCAATATGAAGGGTTAGATTAAACAAGCCAATTCGCCCAGTCCCAAAGTCTAGTGGCAAAAATTTAAGAGTTTCATCGTCAAAAATAATCCTCGGACAGTATTCCCTTATGTATGATCAATAATATGATTCGAGTTAACCACTAGGTTCGGATATCGGGATGTTTCATCGGGATAATCCTAGGGTGGATTTTCATTCTCATGTATTTGGGAACCGTTTGACGTAAAAGACACTCATGGGGCACATGGATGCTTCTAGTTACTAAGTCCCCCTCTACAGCGGAGAAAAAACTCGAATAGCAATTCCCGCATGTCAAGGTTGCTGTTTTACGCGAAAGTAAACAACGGGACACGTGAATACCCCCGGTTACTAGGCTTCCCATCATCGCTAATGCGATATTTCAAAATCATTAGTCTATTCAGGGTTGTCGTTTTACGCGAGAGTAAACAACGGGTCACGTGAATACCCCCGGTTACTAGACTTTCCATCATCGAACATGTATAAATTCTCGACTTTTTGGGAAAGACTGTCCGACTCTAAACTCACTTTAAGTGTCCACAAGACTCATGTTACTGGACGACTAGCTATGCGAAAAGTATAACCAAACGTATAGACAGCGATTTGAAAACACGTATGTCTCCTTTATTATCTGCTAAGATTTCTACAACAACGAAAAATTTTGGACCTAAATGAATACACAGAGGAAACAGATATCGCTGTCTGCGACTCGACCAAAAGTCAACCGTTTCCTCAAAAAGAAATCAGTATCGTAACATCAGTTTTACACACGGAAGCACGAAAAATTCATGAAAAATTCACGTTTTTTTGGCAAAAACCAACAACAGTATGCAAGAAAAATAAAGCAATGATGAGATCGCAATTTATAACCAAGAAAAATTAAGAAAATATCGCATGCTTCAATTTATTCCACTACACATAAAATCATCAATAATAAAACTCATGTGAAAATAAAAGAGATAAGGAAAAGTGAATCTTATTCCAAATGTCTTCTTGAACGCCAGCACATGTCTGAGTGGAATCGTCTGTCAATCCGTACTTCAAATAATGCCCAACATCACCAGGGACCTCCAAACTTAGTTTCTAGTCATGAAATAACTATAGACATTAAGTCAAGAAAGACTAGAATATGAAGGATGATAACTCATTGGGGTTTTATAAAAAATATTAGAGAAATAAGGGCCAACAAGAATACACGAATCCAAACGAAATAACAAACAAAGGAAAAAAATTATTAACGAAAAAATCAAATAAAAACAACTAACTAGAAAGCAAGTAAAAATGATGGGTTGCCTCCCATCAAGCGCTCTATTTTACGTCTTGAGCACGACGTGGCAAAAAAAATTAACGTGGCTTCTTTCTGGGGAGATTGCCAAATACCCCCTTCTTGCAATCTTAAGCTTCTTATTCCACAAGGGAGGCTTTGGTTCATGCCTGGTTGCCAAAAATAATGAGTAAGAATAATTATGCGGACAACCAAAAAATAATGAAAGAATATAATAATTATAAGGTATGAAAAAATAAGCAGAGTTCGAATGGGTAAATAATAAAGACATATCATGAACAACCTCATTAGAACTCAAAGAATCAGCCTCAACAAAATCAAAAGTAATGGGGCCAATCTCTCCCAATATGGATTTAGGAAAAATTATGCGTGGCACCGTTAGTAAAATTTTAGGCACAAAAGTGTTCACCTTATTATTCGAAGTTTGATGACAAATTAATGAAATTTCATTGGAAACATCATCAATGGTAACTTCTTCTACAAGCTCATCACACTTTATGTAATTATCAGGTGCTGGGGGATCGACCCTAAAACTTAGCATGTCTTTCTTCTCAACCTCCCCCTCAACTTCACTACTAAATCGATGAGCTGGAAAATAACCATGGTGAATCTCAAGACCACGACTTGCACACTCTCTCAAGAGGGGTACTATCAGGATTTTTGAGAGCGTCTACACAATGTTCAAGCATGGTCTTTTGTTTCGGGGGAGGGGGCTGACTGACCCTATTAGGCAAATTATTAAGATCATCGAAATTTATGAAATGCCAAGGGTCACGATAATCAAAGGAAAACATAATGAAAAGAAACTAACGAAAAAACTTCAACTTAAAATTAGAGTCGCTTGGTAATGCTATTAGCGAAAAATCAGTCCCCGGCAACGGCGCTAAAAACTTGTTGTGAGGAAATCCCTCACACTATGCCGCAAGTGCACGGTGTCAGCAAGTAATAAAGTGATAAGTAAGATATCGTTCCCTCGAGGACTGATTTCACTAAGTACCAAAATATAGTCAACTCGTAATTTTATTTGAAGAACAATTATATAGAATTTATTTCTAAACTAATTGCATAAAAATAAATAGAAAATAATAATAGTAATAATAAAAAATAATAATAATAAGGGCGTAGGATTATGATTTTCACCTCAAACAATCAGGAATGATTTTTATTTAATTCAATTCACTTTTATTCAATTGATTGTAAGCCAGGAATTCCTAAATTATTCTAAAGTCTTTTCCAAGGTCGATAGAAAATACTAAGAATTATTAACTCGATATATCCCTATTCGAATTAGATAATTAATAGCTAAAACAGTTCATGAATTCCCACAATAAACAAGCTTCACAATTCCCATGAGTATATCCCTATCTCACAAAAATCATAATTTTTCTCTCAAGAACTATGCCTAAATTTCATCTCCCAAATCCATAAAGACATTCAAATCAATTCAACTATTGGCCAAACAATTGAAAGCATTGAGAACAGTGAGAAGAATCCAATTCAATACGAATAACGAGTGAATTGAAATAAAAATAAATAAATCAAACTGTCAAGTAATCGGCTACAATCACAATCCTACTCAAACAGATCTAGAAAATAAGATGCGGAAAAATTAAGAAAAACCGTAAGGGATCCGTGGTCTTGTCGTCGCCCACAAATCTCTTCGTTTCCGCTCTCCCCGGATTCTTGTGTTCTTCGATCCCGTCCTACGATGTCCCCCTCGATGATCCCCCCCTTTTTCTGACCTTCAAGGCTTATTTATAGCTCTCCTCAGCCTCCAAAACGCGTCCGTGGATTAGGTCGAGAACAGGCTCCAAAAACGGCCCAGAAACACGGCAAATCCATCAAAACTGCCCCGTAGTCTGCGGCTCACTTAATCTGTGCCGCGGCCCCTAATATTCAACGCCTCTATACCTGGGTGCATTTTCTTCATGGGCCGCAGCTCAGCATCCTTATGCCGCGGCCCCCGGTACAGTTGGTGCGGCGCCCTGCTAGTCACCTTCGTGTACCGCGGCCGGGCCTTGGTGTGCCGCGACCCCAGGTTAAAAATTGTCGTTTTGGCCCATTTTTCTCTGTTCGAGCTTTCAGACTCCAATTTCCTACAAAACATATAAAGATAGTGCATTAAAAGCTCATTTAAGCAGATTTAGGCTCAAAATGGATATAAAATAATGATAAATAAGCGCATAAAAATACGCCTAACAAATACCCCCAAACTTGAGCTTTTGCTTGTCCTCAAGCAAAAATCAATTTTCAAATAAAAAGTATCGTGAATGATCGTGCACATCCATAGTGCTCAACTTAATCAATACTACCCTGAAATTCTTAAAGAATACTACGAGTATCGTAATAGTGAGTCACATTCACGGACACTGATTCCAAAAAGTAATCATTTTCAGTCCTAACCAATCGTTCATGAAGAAAATCAAGCTCAAAGATTAACAAGCGTGAATTTTACCGACCGTCAATATGAAGGGTTAGATTAAACAAGCCAATTCGCCCAGTCCCAAAGTCTAGTGGCAAAAATTTAAGAGTTTCATCATCAAAAATAATCCTCGGACAGTATTCCCTTATGTATGATCAATAATATGATTCGAGTTAACCACTAAGTTCGGATATCGGGATGTTTCATCGGGATAATCCTAGGGTGGATTTTCATTCTCATGTATTGGGGAACCGTTTGACGTAAAAGACACTCATGGGGCACATGGATGCTTCTAGTTACTAAGTCCCCCTCTACAGCGGAGAAAAAACTCGAATAGCAATTCCCGCATGTCAAGGTTGCTGTTTTACGCGAAAGTAAACAACGGGTCACGTGAATACCCCCGGTTACTAGGCTTCCCATCATCGCTAATGTGATATTTCAAAATCATTAGTTTATTCAGGGTTGTCATTTTTGTAACACCCCCAAATCCCATTGGGTCATTACAGTGCCGTGGACCCCACACCAGGTGATCCACCAGGCGAACACGACTAAAATACAACAACCTGTCCAAAATAGGAAATCACAGACCCTACTATGACGTCCGACATACTATTCCGATATGGAATTTCAACGACAAGGATGGGCCTACATGGCCAAAATAAAATACAACAACATACACGAGCCTTGCTCGGATAATACAAAACGACAACGACTGAACAAAATTGGAGTACTCCAACTGTCTGACCAACATGAACGCCAAAATATCTCGGACTAGTATCGCTCGAATGCCTCGTCGCCATCTTCATGCCCCTGTGTCTCAACTCTCTCCTCGCAAGTACCTAAAACATGAAAACATGTTCCGCCCCACGGGTCACCATCCGAATAATGAATATCAAATACATGCACAACATGATATGCATCCAAAGGCGTAATAAACAAGATAACAATGGTAGTACGAGATGCTCACAAACCAAAGTAAGAATCGAGCATTCGTGGAATACTATGCCCACGGCATACGATCAATACCTGCTCAATAGGTTAGAACATAAGTGCCCAACGGCGAATCATCAATATAGAACACAACAATACGTTACCCGAAGGTAAATCAATCCAACGCCGAAATAAATAAGGATCACAATGCCCGAAGGCTCCAACGGAAATACCGATACATCACAATGGCTCGAAAGCCCTCAAATTAAGCCGCCAAAATATCACGATGGCACGAAAGCCCTCAAATTAAGCCGCCAAAATATCACGATGGCACAAAGCCCTCACCAAGCCGCCAAAATATCACGATGGATCGAAGCCAACAGCAAGTCGTAAATCATCACAATACAGATCTCAAAGAAACAAACATGACTGTCGAACATACCCCTCAGACGTATGAACGCTTAATCACAAAACGTCGAACACATCCACGCCTTTAAATGGACTATGAACGAACAAAATTGTATGGCTCAATGATGGACATCACAGTACGCCCGATCCGGAAATGTGTCCATGTACATGTCCACCCCGTATACGGAATCCAGAAATATACGTGGGACAATGTACCTAATTAGCCTCACGAACTACGTCTCATGTGCACGGTCCAATGCAGAAACATCCACGCATGACCATCGTGTGCCTGGCTAAAAATCCTACACAATAACCAATCGGAACGCAGATATGATTCCGGATATGTCACGATACCACATGACAACGAAACTCAAAGGATAACACATCCAATACGGATCATACGACTCACCAAGTGAACGATGACACACGAATAATGAAAGATCGACACGACCAACGATATTCAAAACAACCATCCTGGGATCAAAATCCCTAAGGACCGATTAACACGAGCAACGATCACAACACAACGGTTCGGGAAATCCTCAACCTTCAAAGATCACAAAATTACCGAGTTCACAAGAATAATAGTGTGCTGCCTTGAATCGGTCAACACGACAATAATAATTCAACGGATGGGAATTATCGTTGATAATCCCAATTCAATACTTCGATTACCGTAGAATGGCCAATCGATAACAATTATACAACAGATGGGAATTATCTTTTTGACAACGGGTGGAAATTATCTTTGATAATCCCATTGATATATCGATTACCGTTAGAGCGGACAATCGATAATAATTATACAACGGATGGGAATTATCTTTGATAATCCTAATTCAATATATATCGATAACCTTCAGAACGGTTAACCGATAACAATTGTACAACGGATGTCTCGGCACCTTTAATCGGTTACCGATAACGAAGATGATAATCGAATACGTCAATGCCTTCAATCGGCCAAAACGACATCAATAGAAAAACACTGATATCAATAACGATTTATTCACAAAAATATCTTGATGGAACATCAATCAATAATAACAATCGATACGTCGATGCCGCGAACCGCTATCAACAACAATATCTCAAAGGAACATCAATCAACAATAACAATCGATATGTCGATATCATGAACTGCTATCGACAAATATATTACCAACAAGTATCGCAATGCCTTAAATCGGCCATTTACGAACAACAATAATATTTGGCATAATTTGCCGAAGGGTACCGTATCAAACAATCCCCTGATATCAACAAAATCATAAAGAGACCAAGTCTCGAAATGATACACACATTCATACACATACATGATAACATTAATCTCATTGACCAGTACAAGTATAAAACTTGCCTCAAACCGAAGGCGAGAAAGTCCTTCCACGATCAACGTCCTACCACGAATCAATCAACGCGTCCTCCGACAATCACAAGCACTCGAACAACCTTGAATGAAATACAATTCATTCGATAACACGATATCGACCGAAAACAACACAATAGATAATTCCGATTCCAACACGAACACATACTATACTCGTATTTATCCGAATACACACATATATATATATATATAATATATACAGCACACACATATATATATATATATATTTTTATATCTATATCTCTATATATATATATACACAAAACCCATACTGGACACATTATATATATAAATATATATATATATATATATATACATACACTCAACACACCCACACACACTGTGCACATGCACACACAAACTATCACAATTTATATATATATATATATACACAACACATATATATATATATATTCTTATACAACACACACACACCACTGCACACATATATATATATATATATATATATATATATATACATATTACACCACACACACAGCTCACGTTATATATATATATATATATATATATATTTACACCACACTTCACAATTTATACAACACACACCACATACAGTATATACACCACACATAATATATATATATATATATATATATATAAGAAAAAAAAACTCACACACAAAAACTAACCAGCGGAAGAAGCCGATCGGCCAGGTCCGAAAAAACTCCCATGCCGGAAATCGGCCGCCGGAAAAATTGACCCGCCGGACTTCGTCCAACTCCGGTCCGTTTCCGTCCATGGCCGGTTTTCACCATCTCCGCCTGCAACTCTTCGCCGGAAGTATGTCAAACCTCCGTTCCGCCGTCCGTTCCGGACAAAAACCACCTCCGGTCGCCGGAATCAATGGAGCTCCGTCCATGGCCGGAAACCATGAAGAACGCCGGACGCCCGAGCTCCGCCTTGCCGGAAGAAAAAAAATGCCGGAACAGGTCGACCGGATTTGCAGCCTTCCGGTTCGGAAATTCCGACCAGGCCGCCGCCGAGCTCCGGTCGTGAGCCGCCTGCCGTCGCCGAACTTCAGTCGTCGCCGGAGACGAAGAAGCCGCTGCCCGCCTACAGCTCCACCTCGCCGGAAGAAAGAAAAAAAACGAGAGCGGAGAGAAGAGAGAAGATGGCGAGAGGGAGAGAGAGGGAAGATGGCGAGAGGGAGAGAGAGGTGAGATGAGTGAGGGATAACAAAATGATAATATATATATATATATATATATAGCATGAGGGAGAGAAAGGCAACTGGAAGAGAAAAAAAATGATAGAGGGAGGAGAGAGAGGGATAACCACGTGAGGGAGAATCAAATGAGGGAAAAAATGATATATATATATATATATATATATATATAAATGATACCCTAAAGATACCCTCGCCCCGAAAGTTGACCACGAGGAAGGTTCCCACCACCTACCACGCATTACGTACGTAACCTCAGGGCGTAACGTACGCAATCGCAACAAATTAGTGTACGTAATGCTACACAGGTAGCGTACGCTATGGCTATAAACTTAGCCAAAATTCCAAACTCGCCAAGCAACAACCAAACGACGAAACCAAACCGACGACCAGTATAAATATTTCGATCCCGAAATATTCTAATACAATATACATTGTATCGGTCCAAACAACACTTGTACAATTCCAAATGAATACGTACAACTCAACAGTAACACGAAAAAAAAAATTACCCCCGGATATTACATACTCCCCCCCTTAAAAAGAGTTTCGTCCCCGAAACTCAGGGTGCACAAGTCGGGGCACGGACTATCCATCAGGATAAGAAAACAACATCTCCAGGAATACTCCTCAATACGAGCAATTCCGCCTAAGCAACTGGGCCGACCCCACGGGTCCCCACGTCTCCTCTGCCTGAACAAGGCGAAAAAATCAAGTGATAAAGACACTCAACCAAGTGCGAGATTAGCCGAATCATGACTCTCCTGCTAGAGACCAGCCAGGAAGTCGCACCAAAAAGAAAATAACAACGCACGAATAGTCCTCGGGACCATATCAATCGCGCACCCAAGTCCTCACGACTTGATGTCTCGAATCACAATGAACGATTACCCAGATCATCACAAAAATCTCGGGTACAGGACCAAAAGGAAAGAAAATCACATCAAATGACTCAAGTGTCAAGATTCTCAGATACAATGATAACAAGATAGATCAATAATAAATGGTTCACAACCGCAATATTAAAATACAGACCGAGTCAAACATCAATCCGAAAGACAAAGAAAATACAAATCAAGGCTACATCTCAAATGTACCCGGAATCAACATCCTCCAGATCATCGAGTTCCTCGATCCCATCGACTCGAGGAAAACACAAATCTGAACTCGCTACTCCCCCTCGGGTGTCCATACCTCTGGCTCCCGAAGCCCGATATGACCCCTTGGGTGAAGTACGGACTGAAGTGACAAAATCTCTCGAGGCCCATGAGCTCTCTCGAGACCTACTGGCACTAGAACTCCTGCAGTATTTCTAAAGGTGTCCCTGCCTTCCACACAGAAAATAAATAATAGCTGGCACCGTCCATCAAGTACTCACATGCCCCGCTGAATCACAATTAAAACAAACAACAGTCGAACTCGTCGCCTGAGAAGAAAATGCTTTCCCAGCACGAGGACGACTAGAAGACGACCTCCTGGACATCGGAGCTCGATGTCCCTCTGAACGAATCGGCATCCTAGTCCTCTCACCAGAAGATACTGAAGGATCCTTCTGAGTAAGCTCCTTGATCGAAAACTCTGCTCTAAGAGCCTTCTCGATGAATTCGCCAAGTGAACTACAATTGTGATTGAACAACTGCATTCTCAACCGCGGGTTCAACCTCTTGTTAAAATACTTGATCTTATCCGTCTCAGTACGGATAACAGATGAAGTAAACTGAAGAAGTCCTTGAAACTTCTCAGCAATAACAATAACACCCTCGTCCTCGACGGATTCGGGGTTCAAAACCTCCGACAACTTGGCTTCACGAAGTGGAGCCGGATAATACCTCTCTAACATGAGAGTCTTGAACCCGATCCAAACACAATCACGATCGGTGGGTTCTCGAGCACGACTCCGAAAATGATTCGTCAGCCCCCAAATTATTGGTACGAGGTTTCGGGTGTCGGCCCACTCTGCGGCCTCTACCCCCTTTGTCACGTCCTCTTTACAGACTGAAAGAATAACGTTCAATCATGACCACAGCTCAAGTATGCCTCAACGGCCAGAATGCTAGGTCAACGCAAAACACGAGTATACATACTCAACAGATAAACAATCTCATCGATCGTGCTAATCATAGCCGATACAGAGCCCACAAGCTCCAAAGCAAATAATCATAAATCAATCGCACCCGATCGTCACATACAAGTGTCAACAAAACAGGTTTAATCAATGACATAATGAATGTATGCACACAAAAGAGAATAGAGTCCTTACACAGGTCATACGAAGCTTCGAGGTCTTGCGATACTAGTCTTCACTGACGACGACTCGATGAAAGAATGACTCATACAGTCGTCCAACTATCACGACTCACAAAACCCGACTGTCCAGATTGTCATAACCTGACAGCCCCGCTACTACCGCCTTGGTAGAGCCACATAACACACAAGCCAGGGTATCATACAACCCAAATCTCTGATACCATCTTCTGTAACACCCCCAAATCCCATTGGGTCATTACAGTGCCGTGGACCCCACACCAGGTGATCCACCAGGCGAACACGACTAAAATACAACAACCTGTCCAAAATAGGAAATCACAGACCCTACTATGACGTCCGACATACTATTCCGATATGGAATTTCAACGACAAGGATGGGCCTACATGGCCAAAATAAAATACAACAACATACACGAGCCTTGCTCGGATAATACAAAACCACAACGACTGAACAAAATTGGAGTACTCCAACTGTCTGACCAACATGAACGCCAAAATATCTCGGACTAGTATCGCTCGAATGCCTCGTCGCCATCGTCATGCCCCTGTGTCTCAACTCTCTCCTCGCAAGTACCTAAAACATGAAAACATGTTCCGCCCCCACGGGGTCAGCCATCCAGAATAATGAATATCAAATACATGCACAACATGATATGCATCCAAAGGCAGAATAAACAGTACAACAATGGTAGTACGAGATGCTCACAAACCAAAGTAAGAATCGAGCATTCGTGGAATACTATGCCCACGGCATACGATCAATACCTGCTCAATAGGTTAGAACATAAGTGCCCAACGGCGAATCATCAATATAGAACACAACAATACGTTACCCGAAGGTAAATCAATCCAACGCTGAAATAAATAAGGATCACAATGCCCGAAGGCTCCAACGGAAATACCGATACATCACAATGGCCTGAAAGCCCTCAGCCGAAGCTGCCAAAATATCACGATGGCCTGAAAGCCCTCAGCCGAAGCTGCCAAAATATCACGATGGCCTGAAAGCCCTCAGCCGAAGCTGCCAAAATATCACGATGGCCTGAAAGCCGAACAGCCCGAAGCTGTAAATCATCACAATACAGATCTCAAAGAAACAAACATGACTGTCGAACATACCCCTCAGGCGTATGAACGCTTAATCACAAAACGTCGAACACATCCACGCCTTTAAATGGACTATGAACGAACAAAATTGTATGGCTCAATGATGGACATCACAGTACGCCCGATCCGGAAATGTGTCCGTGCACATGTCCACCCCGTATACGGAATCCAGAAATATACGTGGGACAATGTACCTAATTAGCCTCACGAACTACGTCTCGTGTGCACGGTCCAATGCAGAAACATCCACGCATGACCATCGTGTGCCTGGCTAAAAATCCTACACAATAACCAATCGGAACGCAGATATGATTCCGGATATGTCACGATACAACATGACAACGAAACTCAAAGGATAACACATCCAATACGGATCATACGACTCACCAAGTGAACGATGACACACGAATAATGAAAGATCGACACGACCAACGATATTCAAAACAACCATCCTGGGATCAAAATCCCTAAGGACCGATTAACACGAGCAACGATCACAACACAACGGTTCGGGAAATCCTCAACCTTCAAAGATCACAAAATTACCGAGTTCACAAGAATAATAGTGTGCTACCTTGAATCGGTCAACACGACAATAATAATTCAACGGATGGGAATTATCGTTGATAATCCCAATTCAATACTTCGATTACCGTAGAATGGCCAATCGATAACAATTATACAACGGATGGGAATTATCTTTTTGACAACGGGTGGAAATTATCTTTGATAATCCCAATTCAATATATCGATTACCGTTAGAGCGTACAATCGATAATAATTATACAACGGATGGGAATTATCTTTGATAATCCTAATTCAATATATATCGATAACCTTCAGAACGGTTAACCGATAACAATTGTACAACGGATGTATCGGCACCTTTAATCGGTTACCGATAACGAAGATGATAATCGAATACGTCAATGCCTTCAATCGGCCAAAACGACATCAATAGAAAAACACTGATATCAATAACGACGATTCACAAAAATATCTTGATGGAACATCAATCAATAATAACAATCGATACGTCGATGCCGCGAACCGGCTATCAACAACAATATCTCAAAGGAACATCAATCAACAATAACAATCGATATGTCGATACCGCGAACCGGCTATCGACAAATATATTACCAACAAGTATCGCAATGCCTTAAATCGGCCATTTACGAAAAACAATAATATTTGGCATAATTTGCCGAAGGGTACCGTATCAAACAATCCCCTGATATCAACAAAATCATAAAGAGACCAAGTCTCGAAATGATACACACATTCATACACATACATGATAACATTAATCTCATTGACCAGTACAAATATACAACTTGCCTCAAACCGAAGGCGAGAAAGTCCTTCCACGATCAACATCCTACCACGAATCAATCAACGCGTCCTCCGACAATCACAAGCACTCGAACAACCTTGAATGAAATACAATTCATTCGATAACACGATGTCGACCGAAAACAACACAATAGATAATTCCGATTCCAACACGAACACATACTATACTCGTATTTTTCCGAATACACACATATATATATATATATAATATATACAGCACACACACATATATATATATATATATATTTTTATATCTATATCTCTATATATATATACACAAAACTCATACTGGACACATTATATATATATATATACACCAACCACACACACTCTACACATTATATATATATATATATATATATATATATATATACACTCAACACACCCACACACACTGTGCACATGCACACACAAACTATCACAATTTATATATATATACACAACACATATATATATATATATATATTCTTATACAACACACACACACCACTGCACATATATATATATATATATATATATACATATTACACCACACACACAGCTCACGTTATATATATATATATATATATATTTACACCACACTTCACAATTTATACAACACACACCACATACAGTATATACACCACACATAATATATATATATATATATATATATAACTGAAGAAAAAAAACTCACACACAAAAACTAACCAGCGGAAGAAGCCGATCGGCCAGGTCCGAAAAAACTCCCATGCAGGAAATCGGCCGCCGGAAAAATTGACCCGCCGGACTTCGTCCAACTCCGGTCCGTTTCCGTCCATGGCCGGTTTTCACCATCTCCGCCTGCAACTCTTCGCCGGAAGTATGTCAAACCTCCGTTCCGCCGTCCGTTCCGGACAAAAACTACCTCCGGTCGCCGGAATCAATGGAGCTCCGTCCATGGCAGGAAACCATGAAGAACGCCGGACGCCCGAGCTCTGCCTCGCCGGAAGAAAAAAAATACCGGAACAGGTCGACCGGATTTGCAGCCTTCCGGTTCGGAAATTCCGACCAGGCCGCCGCCGAGCTCCGGTCGTGAGCCGCCTGCCGTCGCCGAACTTCAGTCGTCGCCGGAGACGAAGAAGCCGCTGCCCGCCTACAGCTCCACCTCGCCGGAAGAAAGAAAAAAAAACGAGAGCGGAGAGAAGAGAGAAGATGGCGAGAGGGAGAGAGAGGGAAGATGGCGAGAGAGAGAGAGAGGTGAGATGAGTGAGGGATAACAAAATGATAATATATATATATATATATATATATATATATATATATAGCATGAGGGAGAGAAAAGCAACTGGAAGAGAAAAAAAATGATAGAGGGAGGAGAGAGAGGGATAACCACGTGAGGGAAAAAATGATATATATATATATATATATATATATATATATATATAAATGATACCCTAAAGATATCCTCGCCCCGAAAGTTGACCACGAGGAAGGTTCCCACCACCTACCACGCATTACGTACGTAACCTCAGGGCGTAACGTACGCAATCGCAACAAATTAGTGTACGTAATGCTACACAGGTAGCGTACGCTATGGCTATAAACTTAGCCAAAATTCCAA
The DNA here is from genome assembly GCA_033398695.1 of Orobanche coerulescens. Classification (NCBI taxonomy): domain Eukaryota; kingdom Viridiplantae; phylum Streptophyta; class Magnoliopsida; order Lamiales; family Orobanchaceae; genus Orobanche; species Orobanche coerulescens. The sequence goes on from CM065804.1 coordinate 139,448,279, forward strand.
ACTCGCCAAGCAATAACCAAACGACGAAACCAAACCGACGACCAGTATAAATATTTCGATCCCGAAATATTCTAATACAATATACATTGTATCGGTCCAAACAACACTTGTACAATTCCAAATGAATACGTACAACTCAACAGTAACACGAAAAAAAAATTACCCCCGAATATTACAGTTTTACGCGAGAGTAAACAATGGGTCACGTGAATACCCCCGGTTACTAGACTTCCCATCATCGAACATGTATAAATTCTCGACTTTTTGGGAAAGACTGTCCGACTCTAAACTCACTTTAAGTGTCCACAAGACTCATGTTACTGGACGACTAGCTATGCGAAAAGTATAACCAAACGTATAGACAGCGATTTGAAAACACGTATGTCTCCTTTCTTATCTGCTAAGATTTCTACAACAACGAAAAATTTTGGACCTAAATGAATACTCAGAGGAAACAGATATCGCTGTCTGCGACTCGACCAAAAGTCAACCGTTTCTTCAAAAAGAAATCAGTATCGTAACATCAGTTTTACACACGGAAGCACGAAAAATTCATGAAAAATTAACGTTTTTTTGGCAAAAACCAACAACAGTATGCAAGAAAAATAAAGCAATGATGAGATCGCAATTTCTAACCAAGAAAAATTAAGAAAATATCGCATGCTTCAAGTTATTCCACTACACATAAAATCATCAACAATAAAACTCATGTGCAAATAAAAGAGATAAGGAAAAGTGAATCTTATTCCAAATGTCTTCTTGAACGCCAGCACATGTCTGAGTGGAATCGTCTGTCAATCCGTACTTCAAATAATGCCCAACATCACCAGGGACCCCCAAACTTAGTTTCTAGTCATGAAATAACTATAGACATTAAGTCAAGAAAGACTAGAATATGAAGGATGATAACTCATTGGGGTTTTATAAAAAATATTAGAGAAATAAGGGCCAACAAGAATACACGAATCCAAATGAAATAACAAACAAAGGAAAAAAAATTATTAACGAAAAAATCAAATAAAAACAACTAACTAGAAAGCAAGTAAAAATGATGGGTTGCCTCCCATCAAGCGCTCTATTTTACGTCTTGAGCACGACGTGGCAAAAAAAATTAACGTGGCTTCTTTCTGGGGAGATTGCCAAATACCCTCTTCTTGCAATCTTTAAGCTTTTTATTCCACAAGGGAGGCTTTGGTTCATGCCTGGTTGCCAAAAATAATGAGTAAGAATAATTATGCGGACAACCAAAAAATAATGAAAGAATATAATAATTATAAGGTATGAAAAAATAAGCAGAGTTCGAATGGGTAAATAATAAAGACATATCATGAACAACCTCATTAGAACTCAAAGAATCGGCCTCAACAAAATCAAAAGTAATGGGGCCAATCTCTCCCAATATGGATTTAGGAAAAATTATGCGTGGCACCGTTAGTAAAATTTTAGGCACAAAAGTGTTCACCTTATTATTCGAAGTTTGATGACAAATTAATGAAATTTCTTTGGAAACATCATCAATGGTAACTTCTTCTACAAGCTCATCAGACTTTATGTAATTATCAGGTGCTGGGGGATCGACCCTAAAACTCAGCATGTCTTTCTTCTAAACCTCCCCCTCAACTTCACTACTAAATCGATGAGCTGGAAAATAACCATGGTGAATCTCAAGACCACGACTTGCACACTCTCTCTCAAGAGGGGTACTATCAGGATTTTTGAGAGCGTCTACACAATGTTCAAGCATGGTCTTTTGTTTCGGGGGAGGGGGCTGACTGACCCTATTAGGCAAATTATTAAGATCATCGAAATTTATGAAATGCCAAGGGTCACGATAATCAAAGGAAACATAATGAAAAGAAACTAAAGAAAAAAAACTTCAAATTAAAATTAGAGTCGCTTGGTAATGATATTAGCGAAAAATCAGTCCCCGGCAACGACGCTAAAAACTTGTTGTGAGGAAATCCCTCACACTATGCCGCAAGTGCACGGTGTCAACAAGTAATAAAGTGATAAGTAAGATATCGTTCCCTCGGGGACTGATTTCACTAAGTACCAAAATATAGTCAACTCGTAATTTTATTTGAAGAACAATTATATAGAATTTATTTCTAAACTAATTGCAGAAAAATAAATAGAAAATAATAATAGTAATAATAAAAAATAATAATAATAAGGGCGTAGGATTATGATTTTCACCTCAAACAATCAGGAATGATTTTTATTTAATTCAATTCACTTTTATTCAATTGATTGTAAGCGAGGAATTCCTAAATTATTCTAAAGTCTTTTCCAAGGTCGATAGAAAATACTAAGAATTATTAACTCGATATATCCCTATTCGAATTAGATAATTAATAGCTAAAACAGTTCATGAATTCCCACAATAAACAAGCTTCACAATTCCCATGAGTATATCCCTATCTCACGAAAATCATAATTTTTCTCTCAAGAACTATGCCTAAATTTCATCTCCCGAATCCATAAAGACATTCAAATCAATTCAACTATTGGCCAGACAATTGAAAGCATTGAGAACAGTGAGAAGAATCCAATTCAATACGAATAACGAGTGAATTGAAATAAAAATAAATAAATCAAACCGTCATGTAATCGGCTACAATCACAATCCTACTCAAACAGATCTAGAAAATACGATGCGGAAAAATTAAGAAAAACCGTAAGGGATCCGTGGTCTTGTCGTCGCCCACAAATCTCTTCGTTTCCGCTCTCCCCGGATTCTTGTGTTCTTCGATCCCGTCCTACGATGTCCCCCTCGATGATCCCCCCTTTTTCTGACCTTCAAGGCTTATTTATAGCTCTCCTCAGCCTCCAAAACGCGTCCGTGGATTAGGTCGAGAACAGGCTCCACAAACGGCCCAGAAACGCGGCAAATCCATCAAAACCGCCCCGTAGGCTGCGGCTCACTTAATCTGTGCCGCGGCCCCTAATATTCAGCGCCTCTACCTGGGTGCATTTTCTTCATGGGCCGCGGCTCAGCATCCTTGTGCCGCGGCCCCCGGTACAGTTGGTGCGGCGCCCTGCTAGTCACCTTCGTGTGCCGCGGCCGGGCCTTGGTGTGCCGCGGCCCCAGGCCAAAAATTGTCGTTTTGGCCCATTTTTCTCCGTTCAAGCTTTCAGACTCCAATTTCCTACAAAACATATAAAGATAGTGCATTAAAAGCTCATTTAAGCAGATTTAGGCTCAAAATGGATATAAAATAATGATAAATAAGCGCATAAAAATACGCCTAACAAATACCCCCAAACTTGAGCTTTTGCTTGTCCTCAAGCAAAAATCAATTTTCAAATAAAAAGTATCGTGAATGATCGTGCACATCCATAGTGCTCAACTTAATCAATACTACCCTGAAATTCTCAAAGAATAATACGAGTATCGTAATAGTGAGTCACATTCACGGACACTGATTCCAAAAAGTAATCATTTTCAGTCCTAACCAATCGTTCATGAAGAAAATCAAGCTCAAAGATTAACAAGCGTGAATTTTACCGACCATCAATATGAAGGGTTAGATTAAACAAGCCAATTCGCCGAGTCCCAAAGTCTAGTGGCAAAAATTTAGGAGTTTCATCGTCAAAAATAATCCTCGGACAGTATTCCCTTATGTATGATCAATAATATGATTCGAGTTAACCACTAGGTTCGGATATCGGGATGTTTCATCGGGATAATCCTAGGGTGGATTTTCATTCTCATGTATTGGGGAACCGTTTGACGTAAAATACACTCATGGGGCACATGGATGCTTCTAGTTACTAAGTCCCCCTCTACAGTGGAGAAAAAACTCGAATAGCAATTCCTGCATGTCAAGGTTGCTGTTTTACGCGAAAGTAAACAACGGGTCACGTGAATACCCCCGGTTACTAGGCTTCCCATCATCGGTAATGCGATATTTCTAAATCATTAGTCTATTCAGGGTTGTCGTTTTACGCGAGAGTAAACAACGGGTCACGTGAATACCCCCGGTTACTAGACTTCCCATCATCGAACATGTATAAATTCTCGACTTTTTGGGAAATACTGTCCGACTCTAAACTCACTTTAAATGCCCACAAGACTCATGTTACTGGACGACTAGCTATGCGAAAAGTATAACCAAACGTATAGACAGCGATTTGAAAACACGTATGTCTCCTTTCTTATCTGCTAAGATTTCTACAACAACGAAAAATTTTGGACCTAAATGAATACTCAGAGGAAACAGATATCGCTGTCTGCGACTCGACCAAAAGTCAACCATTTCTTCAAAAATAAATCAGTATCGTAACATCAGTTTTACACACGGAAGCACGAAAAATTCATGAAAAATTCACGTTTTTTTGGCAAAAACCAACAACAGTATGCAAGAAAAATAAAGCAATGATGAGATCGCAATTTATAACCAAGAAAAATTAAGAAAATATCGCATGCTTCAATTTATTCCACTACACATAAAATCATCAACAATAAAACTTATGTGAAAATAAAAGAGATAAGGAAAAGTGAATCTTATTCCAAATGTCTTCTTGAACGCCAGCACATGTCTGAGTGGAATCGTCTGTCAATCCATACTTCAAATAATGCCCAACATCACCAGGGACCCCCAAACTTAGTTTCTAGTCATGAAATAACTATAGACATTAAGTCAAGAAAGACTAGAATATGAATGATGATAACTCATTGGGGTTATATAAAAAATATTAGAGAAATAAGGACCAACAAGAATACACGAATCCAAACGAAATAACAAATAAAGGAAAAAAATTATTAACAAAAAAATCAAATAAAAACAACTAACTAGAAAGCAAGTAAAAATGATGGGTTGCCTCCCATCAAGTGCTCTATTTTACGTCTTGAGCACGACGTGGCAAAAAAAATTAACGTGGCTTCTTTCTGGGGAGATTGCCAAATACCCCCTTCTTGCAATCTATAAGCTTCTTATTCCACAAGGGAGGCTTTGGTTCATGCCTGGTTGCCAAAAATAATGAGTAAGAATAATTATGCGGACAACCAAAAAATAATGAAAGAATATAATAATTATAAGGTATGAAAAAAAAAGCAGAGTTCGAATGGGTAAATAATAAAGACATATCATGAACGACCTCATTAGAACTCAAAGAATCAGCCTCAACAAAATCAAAAGTAATATGGCCAATCTCTCCCAATATGGATTTAGGAAAAATTATGCGTGGCACCGTTAGTAAAATTTTAGGCACAAAAGTGTTCACCTTATTATTCGTAGTTTGATGACAAATTAATAAAATTTCTTTGGAAACATCATCAATGGTAACTTCTTCTACAAGCTCATCAGACTTTATGTAATTATCAGGTGCTGGGGGATCGACCCTAAAACTCAGCATGTCTTTCTTCTCAACCTCCTCCTCAACTTCACTACTAAATCGATGAGCTGGAAAATAACCATGGTGAATCTCAAGACCACGACTTGCACACTCTCGCTCAAGAGGGGCACTATCAGGATTTTTGAGAGCGTCTACACAATGTTCAAGCATGGTCTTTTGTTTCGGGGGAGGGGGCTGACTAAGCCTATTAGGCAAATTATTAAGATCATCGAAATTTATGAAATGCCAAGGGTCACGATAATCAAAGGAAACATAATGAAAAGAAACTAAAGAAAAAAACTTCAAATTAAAATTAGAGTCGCTTGGTAATGATATTAGCGAAAAATCAGTCCCCGGCAACGGCGCCAAAAACTTGTTGTGAGGAAATCCCTCACACTATGCCGCAAGTGCATGGTGTCAACAAGTAATAAAGTGATAAGTAAGATATCGTTCCCTCGAGGACTGATTTCACTAAGTACCAAAATATAGTCAACTCGTAATTTTATTTGAAGAACAATTATATAGAATTTATTTCTAAACTAATTGCAGAAAAATAATATAAAATAATAATAGTAATAATAAAAAATAATAATAATAAGGGCGTAGGATTATGATTTTCACCTCAAACAATCAGGAATGATTTTTATTTAATTCAATTCACTTTTATTCAATTGATTGTAACCGAGGAATTCCTAAATTATTCTAAAGTCTTTCCCAAGGTCGATAGAAAATACTAAGAATTATTAACTTGATATATCCCTATTCGAATTAGATAATTAATAGCTAAAACAGTTCATGAATTCCCACAATAAACAGGCTTCACAATTACCATGAGTATATCCCTATCTCACGAAAATCATGATTTTTCTCTCAAGAACTATGCCTAAATTTCATCTCCCGAATCCATAAAGACATTCAAATCAATTCAACTATTGGCCAGATAATTGAAAGCATTGAGAACAGTGAGAAGAATCCAATTCAATACGAATAACGAGTGAATTGAAATAAAAATAAATAAATCAAACCGTCATGTAATCGGCTACAATCACAATCCTACTCAAACAGATCTAGAAAATAAGATGCGGAAAAATTAAGAAAAACCGTAAGGGATCCGTGGTCTTGTCGTCGCCCACAAATCTCTTCGTTTCCGCTCTCCTCGGATTCTTGTGTTCTACGATCCCATCCTACGATGTCCCCCTCGATGATCCCCCCTTTTTCTGACCTTCAATGCTTATTTATAGCTCTCCTCAGCCTCCAAAACGCGTCCGTGGATTAGGTCGAGAACAGGCTCTAAAAACGGCACAGAAACGCGGCAAATCTATCAAAACCGCCCCGTAGGCCGCGGCTCACTTAATCTGTGCCGCGGCCCCTAATATTCAGCGCCTCTATACCTGGGCGCATTTTCTTCACGGGCCGTGGCTCAGTATCCTTGTGCCGCGGCCCCCGGTACAGTTGGTGCGGCGCCCTGCTAGTCACCTTCATGTGCCGCGTCCGGGCCTTGGTGTGCCGCGGCCCCAGGCCAAAAATTATCGTTTTGGCCTGTTTTTCTCCGTTCAAGCTTTCAGACTCCAATTTCCTACAAAACATATAAAGATAGTGCATTAAAAGCTCATTTAAGCAGATTTAGGCTCAAAATGGATATAAAATAATGATAAATAAGTGCATAAAAATACGCCTAACATTCAGGCCCCACCAAACTTACCCCATAATGCAACCATCCAATGGCCATTGACCTACTGAGTTGTAGGTATTGGGGGAAACAACCGCGAAGGTTCAGGCCCCACCAAACTTACCCCATAATGAAACCATCCAATGGCCGTTGACCTACTGAGTTGTAGGTGTTGGGGGAAACAACCGTGAAGGTTCAGGCCCCACCAAACTTACCCCATAATGAAACCATCCAATGGCCGTTGACCTACTGAGTTGTAGGTGTTGGGGGAAACAACCACGAAGGTTCAGGCCCCACCAACTTACCCTATAATGAAACCATCTAATAGCCGTTGACCTACTGAGTTCTGGGTGTTGGGGGAAACAACCGCGAATGTTCAGGCCCCACCAAACTTACCCCATAATGAAACCATCCAATGGCCGTTGACCTACTGAGTTGTAGGTGTTGGGAGAAAGAACCGCGAAGGTTCAGGCCCCACCAAACTTACCCCATAATGAAACCATACAATGGCCGTTGACTTACTGAGTTGTAGGTGTTGGGGGAAATAACCGCGAAGGTTTAGGCCCCACCAAACTTACCCCATAATGAAACCATCCAATGGCCGTTGACCTACTGAGTTGTAGGTGTTGGGGTAAACAACCGTGAAGGTTCAGGCCCCACCAAACTTACCCCATCGAGCACTAGCCGAGACTAGCCTCCAAAACACAACTAATCACAAACGGCAACAATCCCAAGATTACCAAATTCACGAGAATGATAGTGTGCTGCCTTGAGTCGGCCAACACGATAATGATGACTCATGGATTGGCACCTTCCTCGGTGGTCCCAATTCAATATCTCGATTGCCTTAGAATGGCCAATCGATAACAATGATACAACGAATGATTCAGCACCTGGATTGCCTTAGAACGGCTAATCGATGACAATGATACAATGAATGATTGAGCACCTCGATTTCCTTAGAATGGCTAATCGATGACAATGATACAATGAATGATTGAGCACCTCGATTGCCTTAGAACGGCTAATCGATGACAATGATACAATTAATGATTGAGCACCTCGATTGCCTTAGAACGGCTAATCGATGAAAATGATACAATGAGTGATTGAGCACCTCGATTGCCTTAGAACGGCTAATCGATGACAATGATACAATGGATGATTGAGCACCTCGATTGCCTTAGAACGGCTAATCGATGACAATGAGACAATGAATGATTGAACTCCTCGATTGCCTTAGAACGGCCAATCGATAACAATGATACAATGAATGATTGAACTCCTCGATTGCCTTAGAACGACCAATCGATAACAATGATACAATGAATGCCTCGGCACCTTTAATCGGCTACCGATGACGAAGATGAGAACGAATACGACAATGACTTCAATCGGCCAATACAACATGAATTACAGGACGCCAACATTAATAACAATGATTACAACAACGTCTAGATCGACATCAATATTAACAACAACAACCGATACATCGATATCGCAAACCGGTGATCGATAATAACATTAACAACGAATATCTCAATGCCTTACCGGCTATTAATGAATGATAATAAACATTTGGCATAATTGTCGAAGAGTATCGTATTGAACGATCCCCTAATATCAATGAACTTATGAAGAGACTAAGTCTCGGAATGATACAATACATTCATACACATATATGATAACATTAATCTCATTGACTAGTACAAGTATAAAACTTGCCTCAACCGAAGGCAATGAAATCCTTCCACGAACAACGAACGGCGTCCTCCGATAAACACAAGTAATCGAACAACCTTGAATGAAATACAATTCATTTAATAACGCAATATCAATCGAAATCAACACAACGACCAAAAGAAACTCTTTGAGACATTTAATCGAACACTAAATGTTCAAAGTTCCTCAAGAACCTAAGAATCATCAATCGGGTTGAACGAATCGAAGATATGAATATACAATCCATAGAACATGATTAATAATATTTACTAACATCAACCGATTCATCAAATTCGGATGAACAATGAAAATCAAGAAGAAATCTCGAAAAATCAAATTCTAGGAGATTTCAAGAAATTACCTCGATCCGACGAAGAACAAGGATTTGATGTTGATATAATCGACAAGAATCCTCAAAAATGCTTAGAAATCGAGTGGAATCGACCAAAAACTCCATTTCCCGATTTTTCCCGTCGCCAGCCGCAACAGGGTGAAGAAATGATGAAAAAATGAGGTCTGGCCGGTCACTGCCTATATATGGCCGACAGGGTTACGACCGTAACCGGCAGGGCATTACGGTCGTAACCCGCATTCGTGAAAACCCGCCCAGCGCCTGCCGATCGCTTACGGCCGTAACTCGGCACTTACGGCCGTACCCGGCAGGTCCTTACGGCCGTAACCGTCATTCGTCCGAACACTGCCTGGCACCCGTACCGCCGTAACTAACAGCCCTTATGGCCGTAACCGTCATTCATTCGAACACTGCCGAGCAGGTACGGCCGTAACCGGCACCTTACGGCCGTAACTCGGCCAGGCGAGGCCCTGCTCCAAGCAGTGCGGCCGTGACTCGGTCGTGGCCACTCCGACGGCCCGGACGACGCCGAAACCCAAACCTGAATATGAATTGAAGATACGATTACGAAGTACTCGCAAATACGAATCCAAGCGCTAAGAGAACACACGATTCCGACCACCCGAAGGCTCAAAATTCGACAATGGAAAGTAATTACCCCAAACCTTGGGAAATTACGAAAATGGCCCAAAACGTCCGAAATACACGATACACGATCAAAACACCAAGACAAAGCTCGCAACATGAATAATAACATTAAATGAACTTACGAGAAACTCGAAACAAAAGTTTCGGACGTGATTCGCAAGAATCGAACTCAAGTGCGGAAAAGCCGTTTAAGAACACGGAACTCAACAAAACGATACCGAAACGAACTCGGATGACAAAAAGTGCAGAATTAAATATTCTCGGAATGACGAAACGGTCACAACGGAGTCGCTAAGATGGACTTCCGCCAAAAAAAGAAAATTACCGGAAAATCGAAATTGCGGATATTACATACTACCCCCCTTAAAAGAAGTTTCGTCCCGAAACTTAAAACAAGTAGGGAGAAGCAATATCCCGCCAGGAAAAATAAATGAGATACACAAGAACAAGAATGATCACAATGAATGATAATGAATCGAAATCCAACAAGGATCAAGAATGACTCACCGGGGTGAAATGATAACGTAATGAGTGCTAGCTCAAATGAAATGATTGGAACCATTGTTCCCCGTGAAGTGAATGATTAGTTTGATGATTATATGTCTCAACGAGATTGATATATGATGAATGGATTATGTGAATGAATGAACGACAAATGAAATGAATGATTATCCTATTACCGAACAAGAATTAACTTGCTCAAAACCGGTGATGAATGTCCTATTGTATCACAGTTAAAGCAAACAACAGACGAACTCATCGTCTGAGATGAAGATGCTCTCCCAGCATGAAGACAACTAGAAAACGATCTCTTAGACGTCGGAGTCCGATGTCCCTCTGGCAGCTCTTTCCATACTGAGGCAGGAAAGTCACATGATAATTACAGAGCTCGTATGAAGATCGCATGAAATATCAAGTGAGGTAACATGCTTATCTGATGAAATTCCTGAAATGATTACCTTGAACAAGTTAACAAGGTTGAAAATTCGATCCACAAGATCAACAACTGAACCGCGAGATGGACTGGATGATTAATGAATTAACTGAGCAATGAGATTGACTGAGTGATGAATCAATTAACTGAACAATGAGATTGACTGAGTGATGAATGAATTAACTGAACAATGAGAATGACTGAGTGATGAATGAATTAACTGAAAAATGAGATTGACTGAGTGATGAATGAATTAACTGAACAATGAGATTGACTGAGTGGTGAATGAATTAACTGAACAATGAGATTGACTGAGTGATGAATGAATTAACTGAACAATGAGATTGACTGAGTGATGAATGAAATAATATGATCGACAAGATAAAAAAATGATGATTGAGGATTATTATCTAATGAATGAGTTGATCCTTAATGCTTACACAGATCACACGTGCTCCAAAACAATTAGTCATGAATCAATCGTAACAATAATATCACATATAGGTTTCAACAAAGCATGAATAATTAATGACATGATGAATGTATGAACATAAAGAGAATCGAGTCCTTACACAGGTCATACGAAGCTTCGAGGTCTCGCGATACTAGTCTTCACTAACGACGACTCGATGAATGAATGACTCGTGCAGTCGTACTAATATTACGACTCACAAAACCCGACTGACTAGATTGTCATAACCTGACAGTCCCACTACTACCGCGTCGGTAGAGCCACATAACTCACATATCAGGGTATCTCACAACCCAAATCTCTGATACCATCTTCTGTAACACCCCAAATCCTATTGGGTTATTACAGTGCCGTGGACCCCATGCCAGGAGATCCACCAGGCGAACATGACTAAAATACATTAAATTAAGCAACAAGGGAAAATCATAGTCCCTACCATGATATCCGACATAATATTCCGATAAGGAATTTCAACGACAACGATGGGTCTACACGGCCAAAAGTAAAGCACAACAACATCTACGAGCATCTGCTCGGGTAATACATAATGACAATGACTGACAAACTGGAGAACACTCCAACTGACTGACCAACATGAACAACTAGGACTAGTATCGCTCGAATGCCTCGTCGCCATCATCATGCCCCTGTGTCTCAACTCTCTCCTGGCAAGCACCTAAAACATGAAAACATGTTCCGCCCCCACGGGGTCAATCATCCAGATAATAAACATCAAATACATGTATAACATGATATGCATCCAAAGGCAATATTAAACGGTACAATGATAATAATAATAATACGAGATGCTCAAAAACCAAGGTAAGAACCGAGCATTCGTGAAATAATATGCCCACCGCATATGATCCATACCTGCTCAACAGGTTAAAGTATACGTGCCCAACAGCAAATCAGTGATACAGAACATCACAATGAATTACACGAGGATGAACCAAATCAGAACTGAATTAAATATGAATCACAATGAATTACGTGAAGATGAACCAAACCAGAACTGAATTAAATATGAATCACAATGAATTACATGAAGATGAACCAAACCAGAACTGAATTAAATATGAATCACAATGAATTTCATGAGGATGAACCAAACCAGAACTGAATTAAATATGAATCACAATGAATTACATGAAGATGAACCAAACCAGAACTGAATTAAATATGAATAACAATGAATTACATGGGGATGAACCAAACCAGAACTGAATTAAATGTGAATCACAATGAATTATATGAAGATGAACCAAACCAGCCCGAAGCTGTAACAATGAAGGCCGAAGCCACGGCACGAAGCCGTATCAAAATGAAACCATCCAATGGTCGTTGACCTACTGAGCTGTAGGTGTTGGGGGAAACAACCGCGAAGGTTCAGGCTCCACCAAACTTACCTAATAATGAAACCATCCAATGGCCGTTGACATACTGAGTTGTAGGTGTTGGGGAAAACAACCGCGAAGGTTCAGGCCCCACCAAACTTACCCCATAATGAAACCATCCAATGGCCGTTGACCTAATGAGTTGTAGGTGTTAGGGGAAACAACCGCGAAGGTTCAGGCCCCACCAAACTTACCCCATAATGAAACCATCCAATAGCCGTTGACCTACTGAGTTGTAGTTGTTGGGGGAAACAACCGCGAAGGTTCAGGCCCCACCAACCTACCCCATAATGAAACCATCCAATGGCCGTTGACCTACTAAGTTGTAGGTGTTGGGAGAAACAACCGCGAAGGTTCAGGCCCCACCAAACTTACCCCATAATGAAACCATCCAATGGCCGTTGACCTACTGAGTTGTAGGTGTTGGGGGAAACAACCGCGAAGGTTCAGGCCCCACCAAACTTACCCCATCTAGCACTAGCCGAGACTAGCCTCCAAAACACAGCTAATCACAAACGGCAACGATCCCAAGATTACCGAATTCACGAGAATGATAGTGTGCTGCCTTGAGTCGGCCAACACGATAATAATGACTCACGGATAGGCACCGTCCTCGGCGGTCCTAATTCAATACCTCGATTACCTTAGAATGGTCAATCGATAACAATGATGCAGCGGATGATTCAATATCTCGATTGCCTTAAAATGGCCAATCTATAATAATGATACAACGAATGATTGAGCATCTCGATTGCCTTAGAACGGATAATCGATGACAATGATACAATGAATGATTGAGCACCTCGATTTCCTTAGAACGGCTAATCGATGACAATGATACAATGAATGATTGAGCACCTCGATTGCCTTAGAGCGGCTAATCGATGACAATGATACAATGAATGATTGAGCACCTCGATTGCCTTAGAGCAGCCAATCGATAAAAATGATACAACGAATGATTGAGCACCTCGATTGCCTTAGAACGGCTAATCGGTGACAATGATACAATGAATGATTGAGCACCTCGATTGCCTTAGAACGGCTAATCGATGACAATGAGACAATGAATGATTGAACTCCTCGATTACCTTAGAACGGCCAATCGATAACAATGATATAATGAATGATTGAACTTCTCGATTGCCTTAGAATGGCCAATCGATAACAATGATACAATGAATGCCTCGACACCTTTAATCGGCTACCTACGACGAAGATGAGAACGAATACGACAATGCCTTCAATCGGCCAATACAACATGAATGACAGGATGCCAACATTAATAACAATGATTACAACAACGTCTAGATCGACATAAATATTAACAACAACAACAGATACATCGATACCGCGAACCGATGATCGATAATAACATTAACAATGAATATCTCAATGCCTTACCGGCCATTAATGAATGATAATAAACATTTGGCATAATTGCCGAAGAGTATCGTATTGAACGATCCCCTAATATCAATGAACTTATGAAGAGACTAAGTCTCGGAATGATACAACACATTCATACACATATATGATAACATTAATCTCATTGACTAGTACAAGTATAAAAATTGCCTCAACCGAAGGCGATGAAATCCTTCCACGAACAACGAATGGCGTCCTCCGATAAACACAAGTACTCGAACAACCTTGAAGGAAATACAATTCATTCAATAACGCAATATCAATCGAAATCAACACAACGACCGAAAGAAACTCTTTGAGACATTTAATCGAACACTAAATGTTCAAAGTTCCTCAAGAACCTTAGAATCATCAATCGGGTTGAACAAATCGAAGATATGGATATACAATCCATAGAACACGATTAATAATGTTTACTAACATCAACCGATTCATCAAATTCGGATGAATAATGAAAATCAAGAAGAAATCTCGAAATATCAAATTCTAGGAGATTTCAAGAAATTACCTCGATCCGACGAAGAACAAGGATTTGATGTTGATATAATCGACTAGAATCCTCAAAAACGCTTAGAAATCGAGGGGAATCGACCAAAAACTCCATATCCCAATTTTTCCCATCGCCAGCCGCAACCGGGTGAAGAAATGATGAAAAAATGAGGTCTGGCCGGTCACTGCCTATATATGGCCGACAGGGTTACGACCGTAACCGGCAGGGCCTTACGGTCATAACCGGCATTCGTAAAAACCCGTCCAGCGCCTGCCGATCGCTTACGGCCGTAACCAACAGGGCCTTATAGCCGTAACTCGGCACTTACGGCCGTACCCGGCAGGTCCTTACGGCCGTAACCGGCAATCGTCCGAACACTGCCTGGCACCCATACGGCCATAACTGACAGCCCTTATGGCCGTAACCGGCACCTTACGGCCGTAACTCGGCCAGGCCAGGCCCTACTCCAAGAAGTGCGGTCGTGACTCGGTCGTGGCCACTCCGACGGCCCGGACGACGCCGAAACCCAAACCTGAATATGAATTGAAGATACGATTATGAAGTACTCGCAAATATAAATCCAAGCGCTAAGAGAACACACGATTCCGACCACCCGAAGGCTCGAAATTCGACAACGGAAAGTAATTACCCCAAACTTTGGGAAATTACGAAAATGGCCCAAAACGTCCGAAATACACGATACACGATCGAAACACCAAGACAAAGCTCGCAACATGAATAATAACATTAAATGAACTTACGAGAAACTCGAAACAAAAGTTTCGGACGTGATTCGCAAGAATCGAACTCAAGTGCGGAAAAGCCGTTTAAGAACACGGAACTCAACAAAACGATACAGAAACTAACTCGAATGACAAAAAGTGCAGAATTAAATATTCTCGGAATGACGAAACGGTCACAACGGAGTCGCTAAGATGGATTTCCGCCAAAAAAAGAAAATTATCGGAAAATCGAAATTGCGGATATTACATACTACCCCCCTTAAAAGAAGTTTCGTCCCGAAACTTAAAACAAGTAGGGAGAAGCAATATCCCGACAGGAAAAATAAACGAGATACACAAGAATAAGAATGATCACAATGAATGATAATGAATCGAAATCCAACAAGGATCAAGAATGACTCACCGGGGTGAAATGATAACGTAATGAGTGCTAGCTCAAATGAAATGATTGGAACCATTGTTCCCCGTGAAGTGAATGATTAGTTTGATGATTATATGTCTCACTGCGATTGATATATGATGAATGGATTATGTGAATGAATGAACGACAAATGAAATGAATGATTATCCTATTACCGAACAAGAATTAACTTGCTCAAAACCGGTGATGAATGTCCTATTGTATCACAGTTAAAGCAAACAACAGACGAACTCATCGTCTGAGATGAAGATGCTCTCCATGCATGAAGACAACTAGAAAACGATCTCTTAGACGTCGGAGTCCGATGTCCCTCTGGCAGCTCTTTCCATACCGAGGCAGGAAAGTCACATGATAATTACAGAGCTCGTATGAAGATCGCATGAAAGATCAAGTGAGGTAACATGCTTATCTGATGAAATTCCTGAAATGATTACCTTGAACAAGTTAACAAGGTTGAAAATTCGATCCACAAGATCAACAACTGAACCGCGAGATGGACTGGATGATTAATGAATTAACTGAGCAATGAGATTGACTGAGTGATGAATCAATTAACTGAACAATGAGATTGACTGAGTGATGAATGAATTAACTGAACAATGAGATTGACTGAGTGATGAATGAATTAATGAAAAATGAGATTGACTGAGTGATGAATGAATTAACTGAACAATGAGATTGACTGAGTGATGAATGAATTAACTGAACAATGAGATTGACTGAGTGATGAATGAATTAACTGAACAATGAGATTGACTGAGTGATGAATGAATTAACTGAACAATAAGATTGACTGAGTGGTGAATGAATTAACTGAACAATGAGATTGACTGAGTGATGAATGAATTAACTGAACAATGAGATTGACTGAGTGATGGATGAATTAATATGATCGACAAGATAAAAAAAATGATGATTGAGGATTATTAACTGATGAATGAGTTGATCCTTAATGCTTACACAGATCACACGTGCTCCAAAACAATTAGTCATGAATCAATCGTAACAATAATATCACATATAGGTTTCAACAAAGCATGAATAATTAATGACATGATGAATGTATGAACATAAAGAGAATCGAGTCCTTACACCGGTCATATGAAGCTTCAAGGTCTCGCGATACTAGTCTTCACTGACGACGACTCGATGAATGAATGACTCGTGCACTCGTACTAATATTACGACTCACAAAACCCGACTGACTAGATTGTCATAACCTGACAGTCCCACTACTACCGCGTCGGTAGAGCCACATAACTCACATATCAGGGTATCTCACAACCCAAATCTCTGATACCATCTTCTGTAACACCCCAAATCCTATTGGGTTATTACATTGCCGTGGACCCCACGCCAGGAGATCCACCAGGCGAACATGACTAAAATACATTAAATTATCCATTTGATGACGCTTGTCACTTGTTGGTTTTATTATATATCTATCGGTAGCGTTGTGTTGGTCGTCAACAAGGGAAAATCATAGTCCCTACCATGATATCCGACATAATATTCCAATAAGGAATTTCAACGACAACGATGGGCCTACACGGCCAAAAGTAAAGTACAACAACATCCACGAGCATCTGCTCGTGTAATACATAATGACAATGACTGACAAACTGGAGAACACTTCAACTGACTGACCAACATGAACAACTCGGACTAGTATCGCTCGAATGCCTCGTCGCCATCATCATGCCCCTGTGTCTCAACTCTCTCCTGGCAAGCACCTAAAACATGAAAACATGTTCTGCCCCCATGGGGTCAATCATCCAGATAATGAACATCAAATACATGTATAACATGATATGCATCCAAAGGTAGAATTAAACAGTACAATGATAATAATAATACGAGATACTCAAAAACCAAGGTAAGAACCGAGCATTCGTGAAACAATATGCCCACGGCATATGATCAATACCTGCTCAACAGGTTAAAGTATACGTGCCCAACAGCAAATCAGTGATACAGAACACCACAATGAATTACATGAGGATGAACCAAACCAAAACTGAATTAAATATGAATCACAATGAATTACGTGAAGATGAACCAAACCAGAACTGAATTAAATATGAATCACAATGAATTACATGAAGATGAACCAAGCCAGAACTGAATTAAATATGAATCACAATGAATTTCATGAGGATGAACCAAACCACAACTGAATTAAATATGAATCACAATGAATTACATGAAGATGAACCAAATCAGAACTGAATTAAATATGAATAACAATGAATTACATGGGGATGAACCAAACCAGAACTAATTAAATATGAATCACAATGAATTATATGAAGATGAACCAAACCAGCCCGAAGCTGTAACAATGAAGGCCGAAGCCATGACACGAAGCCGTATCAAAATGAAACCATCCAATGGCCGTTGACCTACTGAGCTGTAGGTGCTGGGGGAAACAACCGCTAAGGTTCAGGCCCCACCAAACTTACCCAATAATGAAACCATCCAATGGCCGTTGACGTACTGAGTTGTAGCTGTTGGGGAAAACAACCGCGAAGGTTCAGGCCCCACCAAACTTACCCCATAATGAAACCATCCAATGGCCGTTGACCTAATGAGTTGTAGGTGTTAGGGGAAACAACCGCGAAGGTTCAGGCCCCACCAAACTTACCCCATAATGAAACCATCCAATGGCCGTTGACCTACTGAGTTGTAGGTGTTGGGGGAAACAACCGCGAAGGTTCAGGCCCCACCAACTTACCCCATAATGAAACCATCCAATGGCCGTTGACCTACTGAGTTGTAGGTGTTGGGGGAAACAACCGCGAAGGTTCAGGCCCCACCAAACTTACCCCATAATGAAATCATCCAATGGTCGTTGACCTACTGAGTTGTAGGTGTTGGGGGAAACAACCGCGAAGGTTCAGGCCCCACCAAACTTACCCCATCTAGCACTAGCCGAGAATAGCCTCCAAAACACAACTAATCACAAACGGCAACGATCCCAAGATTACCGAATTCACGAGAATGATAGTGTGCTGCCTTGAGTCGGCCAACACGATAATAATGACTCACGGATGGGCACCGTCCTCGGCGGTCCTAATTCAATACCTCGATTACCTTAGAATGGTCAATCGATTACAATGATGCAGCGGATGATTCAATATCTCGATTGCCTTAAAACGGCCAATCGATAACAATGATACAACGAATGATTGAGCACCTCGATTGCCTTAGAACGGCTAATCGATAAAAATGATACAATGAATGATTGAGCACCTCGATTGCCTTAGAACGGATAATCGATGACAGTAATATAATGAATGATTGAGCACCTCGATTGCCTTAGAGCGGCTAATTGATGACAATGATACAATGAATGATTGAGCACCTCGATTGCCTTAGAGCGGCCAATCGATAAAAATGATACAATGAATGATTGAGCACCTCGTATTGAACGATCCCCTAATATCAATGAACTTATGAAGAGACTAAGTCTCGGATTGATACATCACATTCAATGACTAAAATACATTAAATTAAGCAACAAGGAAAAATCATAGTCCCTACCATGATATCCGACACAATATTCCGATAAGGAATTTCAACGACAACGATGGGCCTACATGGCCAAAAGTAAAGTACAACAACATCCACGAGCATCTGCTCGGGTAATACATAATGACAATGACCGACAAACTGGAGAACACTCGAACTGACTGACCAACATGAACAACTCGGACTAGTATCGCTCGAATGCCTCGTCGCCATCATCATGCCCCTGTGTCTCAACTCTCTCCTGGCAAGCACCTATCCTAAAACATGAAAACATGTTCCGCCCCCACGGGGTCAATCATCCAGATAATGAATATCAAATACATGTATAACATGATATGCATCCAAAGGCAGAATTAAACGGTACAATGATAATAATAATACGATATGCTCAAAAACCAAGGCAAGAACCAAGCATTCGTGAAACAATATGCCCACGGCATATGATCAATACCTGCTCAACAGGTTAAAGTATACGTGCCCAACGGCAAATCAGTGATACAGAACACCACAATGAATTACACGATGATGAACCAAACCGGAACTGAATTAAATATGAATCACAATAAATTACGTGAAGATGAACCAAACCAGAACTGAATTAAATATGAATCACAATGAATTACATGAAGATGAACCAAACCAGATCTGAATTAAATATGAATCACAATGAATTTCATGAGGATGAACCAAACCAGAACTGAATTAAATATGAATCACAATGAATTATATGAAGATGAACCAAACCAGAACTGAATTAAATATGAATCACAATGAATTACATGAGGATGAACCAAACCAGAACTGAATTAAATATGAATCACAATGAATTACATGAAGATTAACCAAACCAGCCCGAAGCTGTAACAATGAAGGCCGAAGCCACGGCATGAAGCCGTATCAAAATGAAACCATCCAATGGCCGTTGACCTACTGAGCTATATGTGTTGGGGGAAACAACCGCGAAGGTTCAGGCCCCACCAAACTTACCCCATAATGAAACCATCCAATGGCCGTTGACATACTGAGTTGTAGGTGTTGGGGAAAGCAACCGCGAAGGTTCAGGCCCCACCAAACTTACCCCATAATGAAACCAACCAATGGCTGTTGACCTACTGAGTTGTAGGTGTTGTGGGAAACAACCGCGAAGGTTCAGGCCCCACCAAACTTACCCCATAATGAAACCATCCAATGGCCGTTGACCTACTGAGTTGTAGGTGTTGGGGGAAACTACCGGGAAGGTTCAGGCCATTAATGAATGATCTCAATGCCTTACTGGCCATTAATGAATGATAATAAACATTTCGCATAATTGCCGAAGAGTATCGTATCGAACGATCCCCGAATATCAATGAACTTATGAAGAGACTAAGTCTCGGAATGATACAACACATTCATACACATATATGATAACATTAATCTCATTGACTAGTACAAGTATAAAACTTGCCTCAACCGAAGGCTATGAAATCCTTCCACGAACAACGAACGGCGTCCTCCGATAAACACAAGTACTCGAACAACCTTGAATGAAATATAATTCATTCAATAATGCAATATCAATCGAAATCAACATAACGACCGAAAGAAACTCTTTGAGACATTTAATCGATCACTAAATGTTCAAAGTTCCTCAAGAACCTAAGAATCATCAATCGGGTTGAACGAATCGAATATATGGATATACAATCCATAGAAAACGATTAATAATGTTTACTAACATCAATCGATTCATCAAATTCGGATGAACAATGAAAATCAAGAAAAAATCTCGAAAAATCAAATTCTAGGAGATTTCAAGAAATTACCTCGATCCGACGAAGAACAAGGATTTGATGTTGATATAATCAACAAGAATCCTCAAAAACGCTTAGAAATCGAGTGGAATCGACCAAAAACTCCATTTCCCGATTTTTCCCGTTGCCAGCCGCAACCGGGTGAAGAAATGATGAAAAAATGAGGTCTGGCCGGTCACTGCCTATATATGGCCGGCAGGTTCTGGCCAGTAACGGCGAGCCTTACGGTCGTAATCGGCATTCGTCAAAACCCGCCCGGTGCCTTCCGATCACTTACGATCAGAAGCGGGGCCTTACGACCGTGCACTGCAGTCCTTACGGCCAGAATCGCATTCGTCCGAACACTTGCAGCACCGTCTGGCCAGTAAATCGACCCTTATGGCCGTAACCGGCATTCGTCCAGCCATGTCTGCCAAGCACGTACGGCCGTAACCAGCACCTTACGGCCGTAACTCGGCCAGGCCAGGCCCTGCTTCAAGAAGTGCGGCCGTGACTCGGCCGTGGCCACTCCGACGGCCCGGAGGACCCCGAAACCCGAACCTGAATATGAATCGAAGATATGGTTACGAAGTACTCGCAATGACAAATCCAAGCGCTAAGAGAACACATGATTCTGACCACCCGAAGGCTCGAAATTCGACAACGGAAAGTAATTACCCCAAACTTTGGGAAATTATGAAAACGGCCCAAAACGTCCGAAATACACGATACACGATCGAAACACCAAGACAAAGCTCGCAATACGAATAATAACATTAAATAAACTTACGAGAAACTCGAAACAATAGTTTCGGACGAGATTCGGAAGAATCGAACTCAGGTGCGGAAAAGCCGTTTAAGAACACGGAACTCAACAAAACGATACCGAAACGAACTCGGATGACAAAAAGTGCAGAATTAATCATTCTCGAAATGATGAAACGGGCATGGGCGAGTTGTCAAAACGGACTTCCGTCAAAACAAAAGAAATGACCAGAAATCGAAATTGCGGGTATTACACCAAGTTCTACTAGATGATAGAAATATACTTCTAAACTTATATAATTCTTCGAGCTATTTTTAAAAATCCTAATGTTATGTATTAATTAACCGACATAGAAATATAGTAGAAATATAAACTTACATAATTCTTTGAGTTATTTTTGAAGATCCTAATGCCATGTATTTTTTACTCCAAGTTCTACTAGAGGATAGAAATATACCTCTAAACCTACGTAATCATTTGAGCTATTTTTAAGAATCCTCATTAATAACAAGCACTTTCTTATGGGATCGGTACTCGGACCTCAAATTCCACTTTACTACTCCCTCCGTCCCAACTAACATGAGTCATTTTGGCTTTATATGGTCAATAATTTTCAAGTTTGACTAAAAATTAATCTCAAATATAATGATAAAATATTTAACAAAATTATATTATAAAACTTCACCATCTAAAGTTTCATAATAGAATTTTGTTAATATTTTACTATTATAGTTTGAGATTAATTTATAGTCAAAATTGAAAATAATTGACCATATAAAGTTAAAATGACTTATGTTAGTTGAGACAGAGGGAGTACTTGATAAGATATCATGCAATTGCGATAAATTATACTAAATATGTTTGAAGAGTAAAGTGTTGTTATTTGATAGAGTAACATAATACTATTTAAAATTACTACAAGAAAAATATATACATGCTTTTATATATAACCAAAAATAACATATTTACGCATAATGAATTTCTCCATCTCATCAACTCTTGAATATTTTTGCATCATAACAAATAATTTTAATT
Source organism: Orobanche coerulescens (assembly GCA_033398695.1). Lineage (NCBI taxonomy): Eukaryota > Viridiplantae > Streptophyta > Magnoliopsida > Lamiales > Orobanchaceae > Orobanche > Orobanche coerulescens. The sequence continues at coordinate 139,470,996 of CM065804.1, forward strand.
AGAGATTTAGTAGATTATAAATTTTTAAAGGGGCACGTATTTTGGAATAAAAAATTACATACAAATATAGAAATTTATTTTGAGATGGAGATAGTATTATATTATAAAAAAATTATAATATAATTAATTTATAATATACTAGAGAATTTTAATAATCTAATATCTAATTAATCAAATTAATAAAATTCATTATTTCTAGTTTTAGATAGTGATGTATATATTACATCAAAAAGTAACTAATTTTGGTAAATTTGTATTTTGGGATCAATCTTTAAAATCTTCATTTTGAAAATTTTATGTGGTACCAACTACCTATAGTAAACCAAGTTTTAAATTTTTGTTTAGTCGAGTGAGTAATAGTTAATCCGATGCTGTTCCGCTCTATATGGTGAAATTTTTGCCTAATTACTTTTCCTAATGACGTATTGGGTTGTAATATATTGTATAGTTTTGGATTTGGTTGGTGTTTTCTACAAATAGAAAATAAAATGAGTTAAGAAAATGATGTATAAATATACTATTTTGTGGTATTCTTTTAATATAAGTATACTCACTTAAGTGCATTCTCAATTTCTTTTCATGGCTTAGAGTATGTACTAAAATTACTCTCCATGTCCATCAAAAGTATGCAATTGTTGACTTCGACTGGTTAAAATTTATAAATTTTGACTATAAATTATAATTAATATATAAAATATTTATAGTCATATAAGTACTTGTTAAATTTGTCTTAATGTGTATTTTTACAATATTATATTTTTATTTATATAATTATAATTAATATATAAAATAATTATAGTCATATAAGCACTTGTTAGATTTGTCTTAATATGTATTTTTACAATATTATATTTTTATTTATATAATTAAAATTATTAGTGATATATATTTGAGAAGACTGGTCAAAATCAAAAGGACCATAATCTATATATATTATAAAAGTTGAGTTTTTTTCTTTCACCAGAATGATTTGTCCTACGTGTCATTTTGTAGATTTTTGGTCAATTTTTTTTTTCAATTACTATTCTGTATTATTACTAATTAATATATAGGTGTATTTTATTATCCCAAATTATACTATTACTATGGTTTTACATCTTTTCCCATACCTTAATTAACTTATAATGTGATAGACTATCGTATATAATATTAATGCCTATAATTAACTCATAGTGTAAATAAGATACTCCTACCATATATTATTATGTCAATGCCTTTTTTTTACATAGCTTACCCAACGCATAATACGAAAAAACTATTCTACTGCTTTCCTATATTATAATTTTAGCTATTTTCATATTTTAACACTTGATATATTTATTATTATCATATATTATTAGATAACTCCTGTTTTTTTTCATATCTTAATTAATCAATAATGTGAAAAGGTTTTTACTATTATATATTATATATTAATGCATGTTATTTTTTTATATTTTAATTAAATCATAATGTAAAAAGATTATTAATATCACATTATATTAGCGTTTTTAATTTTTTTCCATACCTTGATTCATATCACAATTTTTAACTACTCACAAATGAGATTGACAGTGTAACACCGCCAATCCACTCAGAGATATTACACGCCGTAGAACCTTTCCTCAAGGATCTACCAGGCTGGTAACAAAAATCAAACATCTCAACAATGCCTTTAAGGCTAAAATGACTCAGTAGACCGATTTGATCTTTCAATTAATACATACAACTCAATATCAATACATGCCCACGCAGGGGTCAAAATACAACAAACTCCCGTACAATGGGGAAAATACTGCAGCGGAAATAAAGTACAACTGAACCAATACACAACGTACGGTTCCTCATGTGATTAGTATCGATCATCTTTCATTATCCTTCATGCCGGCCCTGTGCCATGCTCCCCGAAACCTGAATGCAATACAGACATCCACCCCCCGATTACTCGAGGGTTAGCAAAATTCCACTATTTTGCTAGTGCAAGTACAAAATGCAAAATACGAGTCATACAATTCAAATTCCGAGAATAATAATAACCAGGAATCCTCAAAAATCCAAACATATCAAAATGGTACTTCCCGAGGCAGGAGTTTGAGTAAAACTTTCCAAATTCGAAAGATCACAAATCACGAGAATAGTTTGTAAAATGGTTTAAAATGCCCTTGGGAGTTTTAATAGAAAATGATTTAGGATTATCAAATCCTTCTCTTTCCAAAATCAACAGGGGTCACAACCCAAATGTTTTGCTTTCTCGAATAAAAACCAACAACAATTCACAGGGTTCAAAACCCACGTCACGTGTCCTCGACGGACATAAAAATCAACAGAACATAACCACCCAAGATACGAAATCTCGGAGGTACTTGACCTGGTCAATACATCCAAATCATATACATAACACTATGAACACATGCCACGTCATCTCACGATTGGATCAATCACTTGTTGTCTCCTGACCACATGATCGCATGTCATGTGTCACCGTAGGTTGTGATCACTTGCCACATCATCGAACGGTTGGATCAATCACTTGTTGTCTCCTGACCATATGATCACATGTCATGTGTCACCGTAGGTATCCCGAGGCTCTCACGGTTGGATCAATCTCCTGTTGCATCCTGACCACATGATCGCATGTCATGTGTCACCGTAGACCCCGCCCATATCCATACATTCACACACATTTCACAATACAACAAGGATTTCCAAATATTCACCCAGAGACATCAAACACTTAGCACGATACAACGCCAAACCACAACACACCGAAATGAGGCAATATATGTACACACGCATTATCAAGCACAACATCACCACAAAACGTATCCATAGAACTCACATAGTCATTTTTGAAAAGACACACCAACCATAAAATACTCACGAGTTTGAAAGGGGGCTTTCACAAGGCTAAACCAAGTCCGTTGAAAATTCATTCCAAACAACCAAACAAACATACCGAGACGATCACCAATCATCATATCCACAAAACAAGAAATGTATGAACAAGGTACTTGCCTCGAAACCACGATCGCAACGAGACGACAGATAGGATGGGGTCAACAGCCCCGAAATCCCGAACACTATCAAGAACACGATATCACCGCGAATACTACGAGAATAACACCACACGAATTATCAAGTCCAGGGGGTTCTGGGCGGACCGGCTAGCGCACGCAAGGCCCTGCGCAGCGCGCGCTACCGCGGTCGGACAGGAAGGTTCTGGACAGCAGGACAGGTCAGCAGGATAAGTCAACGCGGGACCTGGATGAACATTCTCGACCATGACTTCCCGTTAGCGCACGCTAGCTCGGCAGCCTGGCGCACGCTAGGCTGCACCAGTATAAATATGGTCGAGCAGTCCAGTTTCATTCATTTTTTCCATTTCTCTTTCTCTCTTCCGCGACTGGAGCCTTGGGGAACTTGAAGGCATGATGTTAAACATTTAATCCATGAAGTTCCTGAGCCTATATCATCGATTGATCACCCCATAACATCCTTCAATCCAGCGAATCAAGGTTAGTTTTTCTAAAACCTCAGTTTTTGGGTAATTGGGGGTTTTGATTGATTCCACCAGTTTGATCCGTAATAACTTATATTAGTGATGGATTATTGATTATTAAGTTACGTCCTACGAATTTCCTTGTTGTTCCATGGTTTAATTCCTAAATATTCGTCGTTTTGTTGAGTTCCTAATCAACGCCTTGAAGGTGTCCGGTGAAAGTCCTTAGAGGGGGGTTTTGGGCGTTCTATAATTATTCTTCCTCGTATGATCATTGGTTATTGATGACATGATGTTAAGGTCATGTTTCTTGTGAAGAACTCGAGTCAGAACTCTTCCGTTCATCGTTTCTCGATCGGTTGTGTTACCGTTATTTCCGCCGGAAAATTTTAGGTGTTCGCGGTTTCCCGGTTGAGCCATGTTCGTCGGAGTGCCTGGTGTCGATTATCGAGGCAAGTATCTTGCGCATACATTACATGTTTTGTGTATTTAATGGTTTGTAATAAACGATATGTGCTAAATGAATGTTTACAACCATTTCTCAAAAGAATCGGTATATTACAATCATGGTTTTCTTAATAGACGACTCTTATGTTCGGGACTTAATGTGCTTAACTGACTATATGTTAGTGTTGAGTATAGGATCTCCTTACTTTCGGGTGATGTCATTATGTGTGATTATGTCGTCGGTAATTTAAGGTTCAATCCTTTTGTTAAGATTGTGCTTGGAGTCATGCGGATGTGTGTGAATATGTGAGCTTGTGTGATATTGGTTGTGCTGTCCTGTGCTGTTTAGATGGTGTGCTTCCTTGTTGATTGTATTGGGTCTGGGTCATGAGTATGTGTCAGATAATTTGGCCATTCTAGCAAAATACCTCGACTATATATATTGTGATTGACTTTTGAGGATTGTGGTTTTGCAAATGTGAACTGATGAGAGTTGTAAGGTTGTTCTCGTGTACTCTCACTCGGGGATTGACTCAACGGGGTCACACGGGGACTTGGTGTCTTAGCGTCTGGACCGGGTCCCGAGGGTTACTTCGAGTGGGCATTCTCACCTGGGGATTGCTCGACGGGGCACACAGGGACTTGGTGGCTTGAGGGCCGGACCGGGTCGCGAGAATTGCCTGAATGTTTGTACTGATGATTAATTGTGATATGTCTAGAGTATCAAAATGCTTGGTGCTCGGGGTCGAGAGATATTATATATCGAATCTTGGTGTTTGGCTAAAATGGCATAAGAATAATTTATTATGTGTAATGTGTATTTGGAAGTGAATTGAAGTGGATGATCGGGTTGTGGACCCTGTGTTTTGTGGCCGGGAATAGTTGGGTCATGGACCCCGTGTTTTGTTAACGGATTTGCATTTTGGAAAAAGAACTTTGGGGCTGTGACCCTAAGTGGCTTTCGAGGAATTAAGAACTTTTCAATCACAAATGTTTTCAAAACTCCCGAGATTTGGAAGTGTTTTCAAAGTGCTTTCTTGTTTCGCTTCTACTTTCAAGACTTGAACTATTTTTAATTAAACAAAATATCTCGGGAAGTCTTTCGTTGTATTCTCGGAATGTGTTGTGTATGGCTCGTATTTGCACTTTATACTTGTACTAGCAAAACAGTGGAGTTTTGCTAACCCCCGAGTATTCAGGGGGTGGATGTCTGTTTTGCATCCAGGTACATGCAGGTTTGGGAGTAAAACACAGGATCGGCGCGAAGGATGATGGAAGGCGAATGATATTAATCACATGAAGGCCAATTTTGGATGCAGTTAGTCGGAGTTTGTGTATGGTCTTTTCTGTTGTCAGACTTTTTCTTTGTGAGTGTATTTTACCCTTGCATGGGTATGAGTCGAGATAGAAATATGTATTTTTGACTTGTATGTTAGTGATGAAAGACCAAGTTGGTCTATTGATTTGGTATTTTATCATGTCGGTATGTAATGTATTGTGTTGTTTCAATGTCTAGCTTCATGGATCCTCACGGAGAGGGTCTGTGGCGTGTAATATTCCCGGTTTGATTCTAGGGGTGTTACATTTATGGTATCATAGCTTAGGTTGCGGAAACCTAGGCTGTCGGGTCCAGTCGGGTATTGTCGTGTCTTGTGCTGTCAGATTGTGTATGTCTAAGTCATGTCGCGACGCGTCGTCTGTGATGTCGGCCGTGATTAGTATCAAGGTGCATCCATCATCTTCATGCGACCTATGGATGTAAGTCTCCCTACTATATTGTGCCTTATGTTATACGAGCTTGTATGATTTTGTGTTATGATGTGGATTTTAAAGGTGATTTGTGATTATGTGGCCTATGCTTGTTGGATCCTCGTATGATGCTAGAATGAAAGTGGTGCCAGCATATATGTATATATACACACATCATGATATAAGTCGTTTTTACAAGAGTAATGTCCTTGGTGTGGTTACGCAAAGAAAAATTCATCAATGTGATATTTTAAAACTTTACATGTTTTTGGGGAGTCACTTAAATTTTGTTTTAAAACATTCTCTAAAGGGAGGAAAAAGTTTGATTTTTGTATAATGACCTGAAGGCCGAATTTTTTTTGAGAATTCAAACTCACGATATTTTGTTTTCATCTTGTATTATAAGTTTTCAAAATACGATTTTTGAACTCCAATGAGGTCTACAAATTGTACTCAAGACGTGACTCTGGCTTTCAACTTTTCGGTTTCATGGTTGTTAGTCAAGAATTACGTGATGGTGTTCTCGTTGTTTAGGCAGTAGTTCCCAGTTTTATGATTAAAATGGTGATGTGAATGCTGAGTCATTCGGTTTGTGTACATTGAGATAGCCCTCTTTAATAAGAGGTGAGATTTCGGTTTTTGAATAACAATTAGCTTTTGATGGTTTCTCATGAAGTGTTAAATCGATGGCTTTGAGATTCGAACGTGTTGTTGTTTATTTGTGACCGTCGATTCTAGTAACGTCGTATATATGTTCACGATCATGTTGCTGAGTTGGAGCAGCTAGCACACGCTAAGTGCGAGGCTAGCGCGCGCTAATGCAGCTTGGGTAGCACACGCTAAATAATTATTCTAGCGCGCGTTAGTTAGCCAGGACAGAGGCTAGAGAACCACATTTCTTTTAGCCATTAGGCCTAACCTTTGAAGTCAATCACCCGTGACTTTGTTCTATGTATGTTGTCTAGTAATGACAACTGTTTTGTATGAATGTGTGTTATGACTTTTCGTTGCGCTAAATGATAATTGATTCTGTTAAGTAAATTGATAAATTATGTCTGTTGTGCATGTGTTCGAAAATGCTTTTCTAAAACCTTCATACGTTTGTGCAAGTTGTGGAAAATCAATTTTTGAAACTAATTTGACGTTGCGATTAAAACGGCGGCTTCGTATGAACTTTGGAAATTGTTTGAAATTTGTGAGCCGGCCTAGTGTAACACCCCCAAGATATTCGAGGTATATTACAGCGCCGTAAATCCCTATATGGGACCCACCAGGCTTAACCAACATCATACTCCTCGACTCACGGAAACAAAAAAATAACATCTCATCATAAAGACGCAAAACAAAATAATCCACCCGGTCCAACCGGTCAAACATAAAACCATCATCTGACACAAACATAATAGGCAACAATACAATCCGGACGAACAAGGACTCTTAAGTACTCGAGTACTTCTATTAGTTTAAAAACCACAAAAGATAAAAAGATAGAAGACAATAGGACATCACTCGTGCACAATCATCACGCACGACCATCATCCGCATACTGGTCCAGCACCCGCTCGTCTCGATGAACCTGACCTGAAATTCATAAAACGAATTTCCCCAAAACGGGTCCCCAGAGGGGTTAGCAATTACGCTAGTACAAGTAACAAAATGAACAACTTACATCTTACACATATAGTAAATGCATGCAATCAAGAAAACATAGTTCCAAAACACTCATTTCCGGAAATGCCAAAGATCAAACCACATTTGTAAAATGCACCACAATTAACCGCGGACCCACAGCTTCGTGGATCCCTACCGAGACCCCGTCGGATCTAACCCGTAGTGGTTAAAAGCAAACTCGCGGTTCCACAGCTTCGTGGAGCCCTACCGAGACCCCGTCGGATCTAACCCGTAGTGAGTATACACACACACACACACACAATTTCTCATACAATACTACTATGTCAAGATCGTAAGTTCATAAGGATACTTGCCTCGATCAAATAGATGGTGACATGAACGGGAATGAAGGATCAAACACGACCGCGAGGAAACGGCGGAAATGAACCTAACGATTCGAATAACACAATCACAACCACTTCTAAACGATTACGGAAATGGAATACACCCGAAAACCCGCCTACAGTTCATGTATATTCGTATAAAAATAACAACGAGGGCGGATCACAACCAAACCCTCCCGATGTCGCAAAACTATGAAAATATACCATGAATCTGTAGGAAAACCAATAATACCAATAAGATTAATCCTATATCATGAATTAATCTATCATACGGAACGAATCAGACGAAAAGGTGAAAATCCCCAAATTTTCCCAAAAACAAGGTTCTAGGAGTTTACCTCGAATTAAGGACGAAGAACACGATTAGATGTTGATAATATACTCCAAAAACTCGAAGAAGATGATGGCTCGGAGTTGCTAAGCTTCAAATCGCCGAAAGTGCCGAGAAAATCGCCTAGGAGTCGGATGGGGAGGAGGAGGAGTGAAAATGGCCAAAATCGGTCAACTCATGGGTTTATAAACCCAGGCCTCGTTACGTACGTTAGCCACCACATGATAACGTACGTAAGTGGTATTACGTACGTAAGCCATAAAGGCCTTACGTACGTAACCAAAAAGGCAGAAATGCCTGTACCGAAATACACTAGGATGTTACGTACGTAACCAAAAGGGTGTTACGTACGTAACCAAAAGGGTGTTACGTACGTAACCAAAAAGGCAGAAATGCCTGTACCGAATTACACTAGGACGTTACGTACGTAACCAAAAGGGTGGTACGTACGTAATATTCCTTTTGGTGGAGTACAAGCCAGAATGAATGAGGGAGGTACCGAAAAAGAATCGAAATACAACGGTGAACAATTCACGATGGTAAAGACGTAAGGGACCTGAAACGATGAACTTAAGTGCCAAAGGAAAGCATATTCCCGACTACTCAAAGACTCAGAAAAACGACAACAAACGTAATTTTCCCAAAAGTTTGGGAAATTTACAAAAGGGCCCAAAATATCCGAAATGTACGATACATAACCGAGACATCAAGCAAAGCTCACAACACGCGTAATAACATGAGACGGATCCTAGGCAACCTCGAAACGGCGGTTCCGAGCGACGATTTACGAGAATACACGAAATAGCGACGAAAACGATGTAAAACACATAAATCGAGTAAAATGAGTCCGAAACAAGCTCGAACGACAAAAAGTCCAATATTAAATATCCTCAAAACATCGATACGGTTACAAGCGAGTTGCCAAAAACGAATATACACCAGAATGAAAATATCAAGAGAAAGGGAAAATGCGGATATTACATTCTACCCCTCTAAAAACAAGTTTCGTCCCGAAACTTAAGAGACAAATAACTCGGGATACTTAGCACGCATGCTATCTTCAGTTTCCCAAGTTGCTTCCTCGACACCATGTCTCGACCACTGCACTTTGACTAAAGGAATGGTCTTATGCCTCAGTCGCTTCTCACGGTGCTCCAAAATCTTTAAGGGACGCTCCTCGAAGGTAAAATCTTCGGAAATATCGATCTCACCATAATCGATGATATGACTAGGATCCGGGACATATTTCCTCAGCTGGGAAACATGAAAAACGCTATGAACATGACTCAAGGCCGGAGGTAACGCCAAACGGTATGCCAACCCACCGACTCGCTCGAGAATCTCAAAGGGTCCAATAAATCTCGGACTCAACTTCCCTTTCTTCCCGAAACGAAAGACTCCCTTCATCGGCGACACCTTTAGCAAAACGTAGTCTCCCACCTCGAATTCCAAAGGTCGACGACGGACGTCGGCATACGACTTTTGTCGACTCTGGGCAGTCAACATCCGTTCCCGAATTAATTCTATCTTCCGCCTCGTCTCTAAAACGACATCCGGCTCGGTCCCGACCAAATCGGACGCCTCATTCCAACAAATCGGTGATCGACATCGCCGCCCATAAAGTGCCTCATACGGTGCCATCCGAATCGACGCGTGCCAACTATTTTTGTACGTGAATTCGATCAATGGCAAATGCTCCTCCCAGTCACTCCTCCAATCGAGAGCACAAGCACGCAACAAATCCTCGAACGTCTGGATAGTGCGTTCCGACTGTCCATCTGACTGGGGATGAAAAGAGATACTCAAACGCAAATGGGTACCCAACGCCTTATGCACCGCCTGCCAGAAGTGCGATACAAAACGGCCATCACGATCCGAAACAATAGACTTCGGAGTACCGTGAAGCCTCACAATCTGCCCGATAAACACACGAGCTAACTTCTCTGGGCCCCAAGTGTCCTTGATGCCCTGAAAATGTGCCGACTTGGTCAGACGATCAACAATCACCCATACCATATTCATGCCCGACCTCGATCTCGGCAAACTCGTAATGAAATCCATCGATATGTCTTCCCATTTCCATTCCGGGATGGGAAGTGACTGCAATAACCCGGCTGGTCGCTGATGCTTGATTTTGACCTGCTGGCAAGTCAAACATCTCGCTACAAACTGTGCGACCTCCTCCTTCATATCATTCCACCAGAAATTCCTCCTCAGGTCCTTGTACATCGTACTCGAACCAGGGTGAATGGAGTAAGGCGTAGCATGGGCCTCACGCAAAATACTCTGTCTCAACTCTGAGTCGTTCGGCACACAAAGCCGACTCTGGAATCTCAAAACACCATCCTCGTGAATCACAAACCCAGGAGACTTCCCCTTAAGAACGTTCTCTCGGATTTGAATAATCATCGGATCCTCTAATTGCTTCAGCTTAATTTTATCGATCAAAGACGACGAAATCTCTAAAGCACAAAGTTGTCCGACGGCTCACGGCAACAAAACCTCAACATCTAATTCGATCAAAGCCCGCCGAAGCTCAGACTGAGACGTAAGGATCTCAAGCGTTCGCAATGCAATCGGTTTCTGACTCAAGGTGTCGGCCACGACGTTCGCCTTGCCTGGATGATAAAGGATTTCGAGGTCATAATCCTTAATCAGCTCTAACCACCTCCTCTGCCTCATATTCAACTCCCGCTGAGTAAATATGTATTTCAGACTTTTATGATCGGTAAAAATCTGACATGCAGAGCCGAAAATATAGTGACGCCAAATCTTGAGCGCGAAAACGACTGCCGCCAACTCCAAATCATGAGTAGGGTAGTTCAGCTCACACGGCCTCAACTGTCTCGATGCATAGGCAATGGTCTTGCCGTGCTGCATCAATACGCACCCAAGAGCCTGACCCGAAGCATCGCTATAAACGGAAAAACCCTCGTTGCCACATGGCAACGCCAAAACCGGGGCTGAAGTCAAACGCCTCTTCAGTTCCTCAAAACTCGACTGTCTCTCGTCATTCCAGACGAACTTCTCGGATTTCTGGAGTAACTGCGTAAGTGGTCGAGCTAGTTTTAAGAAACCCTCGACGAACCTACGATAGTAGCCAGCCAAACCCAAGAAACTACGTATCTCCTTCACATTCTCGGGCGGTGCCCAATCCAATACTGCCTCTATATTCTGCGGATCCACACGAACTCCCTCGGCTGAAATCACGTGACCTAAGAACATCACTTCCTTCAGCCAAAATTCACATTTCGAGAATTTCGCATAGAGTTGCTCGGTCCTCAAAATGTCTAACACTACTCGCAAATGATGGGCATGCACCTCTTCGTTCCTCGAATAAATAAGAATATCGTCAATGAAGACGACGACACACTTATCCAAGTACTCGATAAAGACTTTGTTCATCAACTGCATGAACACCATCGGCGCATTAGTTAACCCGAAAGGCATAACTACGAACTCATAATGTCCGTATCTCGTCTGAAAAGCTATTTTCGGCACATCAGACTCCCTCACCCGGAGCTGATAGTACCCCATTTTCAAATCAATCTTCGAGAACACCGCAGCTCCCTGCAACTGATCGAACAAGTCATCGATTCTCGGCAAAGGATACTTGTTCTTGATGGTCACCTTGTTTAGTTCACGATAGTCGATACACAAACGCAGTGAACCATCCTTCTTTCGCACAAACAGGACCGGTGCGCCCCAAGGCGAGGCGCTCGGTCGAACATACCCCGACTCAATAAGCTCACTCAATTGCTTCTTCAACTCGGACATCTCTGAAGGTGCCATGCGATACGGCGCCTTCGAAATAGGAGCCGCGCCCGGCTCTAACTCTATAACAAACTCGACCTCACGATCCGGCGGCAATCCCGGTAACTCGTCGGGAAATACATAAGGAAACTCACTAACGATTGAAATTGATGAAGGTTCGACTCTACCACCCTCCGCCTTCAAGGCGTAGCACCAATAACCAGTACACCCCTTTTGCAGGAGTCCCATCGCCTTCAAGGCGTTAATAACTAACTTCTGGTTTCCCCTCTTTCGCCCCGCGAAAGAGTGCTCGGTGTCGTCCTCAGCTAACATAGTGAATATCCTCATGCGGTAGTTCATGATTGCACCGTGCCGCTCGATCCAATCATCCCCGAGAATCAAATCCTCTCCCTCAATACCCACAACAATAAGATTAGAGGGCCAAACCCTCTCACAAATAAGCACAGAACAGTCTCGAACCTCCTGATCACCCACGATCCTATCACCGCTAGGAAGCTTAACGATGAAGGGTTCACAAGGCGTCAAACAGTCGAGACTCAAACGGCGCACACACTCTAGAGATATGAACGAATGCGTAGCACCAGAATCGAAAAGCACACTGACAGGATGAGAAAGAATATGAACGGTACCTATCGCCACAGTAGCTGCTGGGTCATCGGCTATCCGCATCTCATAGACACACGGGTGGGCTGAGCCGATACTGGAAGCTTCCCCCTTAGAGGGCTGACCCCGACCTCTCCCCCGACTAGCACTCGGCGGAGATTGAGAAGCAAATGATCCTTAATTCACACTTGGTTCCCTAGGCGCTGGAATGGAAGCCCGGGCACCAAGGATTTTCCCTCTCTCAGCACAGAAAGCAGCCTTGTGGCCCGGCTGGCCACACTGATTACACGTCAGCAAAGGGTTCGGACAAATACGACTGATGTGGCCCTGATGGCCACAATTAAAACACTTCACCTCTCGAGAAGGGGCACTGGCAGCCCTACAGTGAAACCCAGTAGATCGAGCTGGGCCACCACCAGCGGAAAAGTTAGCAGACTGGAATTTCTGCTGACCCCCACCTTTGTGGCCCGAAAAATTCCCAGAGGACTTCTGCTTCTTGCTCTCGCGGGCCACCTCACTCGCCGTCACAGACATATCGTAAGCAAGGGACATGCTCTGGTAATCTTTCAAGGTAGTACAGACGAGCCCCGACATATAGTCCCGGATAGACAATTTCATCCGCCTGGAAAAATGGAAAATTTTGTCGCTTTCCTCGACAACTTGGGTCTTCACATAACCCAACTCCCTGTTAAAATCGGCAATAGCTTGAGATACGGGAATTTCCCGTGGTTGAGCATCATAGAAAGCATGTACTCGAGCCTGTCTGACCGGCCACGGGCAATATTCGGTCTCCATCAATTCTTGAAACTCGGCCCATGAAGCAACATGATCTTTGGGCCCAACGGCCTCCCACCAGTCTGTAGCGTCCCCAGTGAGAAAGTACTGGGCAATAGGGACCTTACGGTCCTCGGGACAGTTGGTAGCAGTGAAGACTTTAGATATCTCCTTGATCCACCCCTCCCAGCCGATCGGGTCCGAAGCTCCCGAAAACTGAGGAGGATGCATCTTGACGACATCCTGAAGCCAGCGGTCTGCTCCGCCCCGATTAGCGTGGGCCGGGTCCGGGTTCTGAACCGCCTGAGCTAGCGCCGCCATTTGATTCACCATTTGCTGCATAACGGCCGCAATGCCAAGGTCGGCGCGCTCCTGAGAAGAGGCATGACTGTGACGGTCGCCGGTACTGCTGGCTCCCGAAGACTGCGACGTGGCCGCCCCACCGGCTGCCCCACGTCCTCGGCCGCGTCCACGACCACGGCCTCTTACAGCATCCATACTGATGTTAAATAAATAGCAAAAGCCATATCGATGGTGAGTAGGAGAAGAGAAACAATCACAATCGAGAATCAAAGGTGCGATACAAGGAAACAAAGAACAGAGTAAGGAAAAACTTAAGGACACTGGTAGTACCGGAATCATGGCAGCGTGACGATGATGTGCAAAACGAAAACACAACAAGACCCAGTAAACCGACAAGCCTAGGTATCCATAAACCTAGTGCTCTGCTACCATTTTCTGTAACACCCCCAAGATATTCGAGGTATATTACAGCACCGTAAATCCCTATATGGGACCCACCAGGCTTAACCAACATCATACTCCTCGACTCACGAAAACAACAAAATAACATCTCATCATAAAGACGCAAAACAAAATAATCCACCCGGTCCAACCGGTCAAACATAAAACCATCATCTGACACAAACATAATAGACAACATTACAATCCGGACGAACAAGGACTCTTAAGTACTCGAGTACTTCTATTAGTTTAAAAACCACAAAAGATAAAAAGATAGAAGACAATAGGACATCACTCGTGCACAATCATCACGCACGACCATCATCCGCATACTGGTCCAGCGCCCGCTCGTCTCGATGAACCTGACCTGAAATTCATAAAACGAATTTCCCCAAAATGGGTCCCCAGAGGGGTTAGCAATTACGCTAGTACAAGTAACCAAATGGACAACTTACATCTTACACATATAGTAAATGCATGCAATCAAGAAAACATAGTTCCAAAACACTCATTTCCGGAAATGCCAAAGATCAAACCACATTTGTAAAATGCACCACAATTAACCGCGGACCCACAGCTTCGTGGATCCCTACCGAGACCCCGTCGGATCTAACCCGTAGTGGTTAAAAGCAAACTCGCGGTTCCACAGCTTCGTGGAGCCCTACCGAGACCCCGTAGGATCTAACCCATAGTGAGTATAAACACACACACAATTTCTCATACAATACTACTATGTCAAGATCGTAAGTTCATAAGGATACTTGCCTCGATCAAATAGACGGTGACACGAACGGGAATGAAGGATCAAACACGACCGCGAGGAACCGGCGGAAATGAACCTAACGATTCGAATAACACAATCACAACCACTTCTAAACGATTACGGAAATGGAATACACCCGGAAGCCCGCCTACGGTTCATGTATATTCGTATAAAAATAACAACGAGGGCGGATCACAACCAAACCCTCCCGATTTCGCAAAACTATGAAAATATACCATGAATCCGTAGGAAAACCAATAATACCAATAAGATTAATCCTATTCATCATGAATTAATCTATCATACGGAACGAATCGGACGAAAAGGTGAAAATCCCCAAATTTTCCCAAAAACAAGGTTCTAGGAGTTTACCTCGAATTAAGGACGAAGAACACGATTAGATGTTGATAATATACTCCAAACTCGAAGAAGATGATGGCTAGGAGTTGCTAAGCTTCAAATCGCTGAAAGTGCCGAGAAAATCGCCTAGGAGTCGGATGGGGAGGAGGAGGAGTGAAAATGGCCAAAATCGGTCAACTCCTGGGTTTATAAACCCAGGCCTCGTTACGTACGTTAGCCACCACATGCTAACGTACGTAAGTGGTATTACGTACGTAAGCCATAAAGGCCTTACGTACGTAACCAAAAAGGCAGAAATGCCTGTACCGAAATACACTAGGATGTTAC
Source organism: Orobanche coerulescens (assembly GCA_033398695.1). Taxonomy (NCBI): domain Eukaryota; kingdom Viridiplantae; phylum Streptophyta; class Magnoliopsida; order Lamiales; family Orobanchaceae; genus Orobanche; species Orobanche coerulescens. The sequence continues at coordinate 139,486,361 of CM065804.1, forward strand.
GTACGTAACCAAAAGGGTGTTACGTACGTAACCAAAAAGGCAGAAATGCCTGTACCGAATTACACTAGGACGTTACGTACGTAACCAAAAGGGTGGTACGTACGTAATATTCCTTTTGGTGGAGTACAAGCCAGAATGAATGAGGGAGGTACCGAAAAAGAATCGAAATACAACGGTGAACAATTCACGATGGTACAGACGTAAGGGACCTGAAAAGATGAACTTAAGTGCCAAAGGAAAGCATATTCCCGACTACTCAAAGGCTCAGAAAAACGACAACAAACGTAATTTTCCCAAAAGTTTGGGAAATTTACAAAAGGGCCCAAAATATCCGAAATGTACGATACATAACCGAGACATCAAGCAAAGCTCACAACAAGCGTAATAACATGAGACGGATCCTCGGCAACCTCGAAACGGAGGTTCCGAGCGACGATTTACGAGAATACACGAAATAGCGACGAAAACGACGTAAAACACATAAATCGAGTAAAATGAGTCCGAAACAAGCTCGAACGACAAAAAGTCCAATATTAAATATCCTCAAAACATCGATACAGTTACAAGCGAGTTGCCAAAAACGAATATACACCAGAATGAAAATATCAAGAGAAAGGGAAAATGTGGATATTACATTCTACCCCTCTAAAAACAAGTTTCGTCCCGAACTTAAGAGACAAATAACTCGGGATACTTAGCACACATGCTATCTTCAGTTTCCCAAGTTGCTTCCTCGACACCATGTCTCGACCACTGCACTTTGACTAAAGGAATGGTCTTATGCCTCAGTCGCTTCTCACAGTGCTCCAAAATCTTTAAGGGACGCTCCTCGAAGGTAAAATCTTCGGAAATATCGATCTCACCATAATCGATGATATGACTAGGATCCGGGACATATTTCCTCAGCTGGGAAACATGAAAAACGCTATGAACATGACTCAAGGCCGGAGGTAACGCCAAACGGTATGCCAACCCACCGACTCACTCGAGAATCTCAAAGGGTCCAATAAATCTCGGACTCAACTTCCCTTTCTTCCCGAAACGAAAGACTCCCTTCATCGGCGACACCTTTAGCAAAACGTAGTCTCCCACCTCGAATTCCAAAGGTCGACGACGGACGTCGGCATACGACTTTTGTCGACTCTGGGCAGTCAACATCCGTTCCCGAATTAATTTTATCTTCCGCCTCGTCTCTAAAACGACATCCGGCTCGGTCCCGACCAAATCGGACGCCTCATTCCAACAAATCGGTGATCGACATCGCCGCCCATAAAGTGCCTCATACGGTGCCATCCGAATCGACGCGTGCCAACTATTTTTGTACGTGAATTCGATCAATGGCAAATGCTCCTCCCAGTCACTCCTCCAATCGAGAGCACAAGCACGCAACAAATCCTCGAACGTCTGGATAGTGCGTTCCGACTGTCCATCTGACTGGGGATGAAAAGAGATACTCAAACGCAAATGGGTACCCAACGCCTTATGCACCGCCTGCCAGAAGTGCGATACAAAACGGCCATCACGATCCAAAACAATAGACTTCGGAGTACCGTGAAGCCTCACAATCTGCGCGATAAACACACGAGCTAACTTCTCTGGGCCCCAAGTGTCCTTGATGCCCTGAAAATGTGCCGACTTGGTCAGACGATCAACAATCACCCATACCATATTCATGCCCGACCTCGATCTCGGCAAACTCGTAATGAAATCCATCGATATGTCTTCCCATTTCCATTCCGGGACGGGAAGTGACTGCAATAACCCGGCTGGTCGCTGATGCTCGATTTTGACCTGCTGGCAAGTCAAACATCTCGCTACAAACTGTGCGACCTCCTCCTTCATATCATTCCACCAGAAATTCCTCCTCAGGTCCTTGTACATCGTACTCGAACCAGGGTGAATGGAGTAAGGCGTAGCATGGGCCTCACGCAAAATACTCTGTCTCAACTCTGAGTCGTTCGGCACACAAAGCCGACTCTGGAATCTCAAAACACCATCCTCGTGAATCACAAACCCAGGAGACTTCCCCTTAAGAATGTTCTCTCGGATTTGAATAATCATCGGATCCTCTAATTGCTTCAGCTTAATTTCATCGATCAAAGACGACGAAATCTCTAAAGCACAAAGTTGTCCGACGGCTCACGGCAACAAAACCTCAACATCTAACTCGATCAAAGCCCGCCGAAGCTCAGACTGAGACGTAAGGATCTCAAGCGTTCGCAATGCAATCGGTTTCCGACTCAAGGTGTCGGCCACGACGTTCGCCTTGCCCGGATGATAAAGAATTTCGAGGTCATAATCCTTAATCAGCTCTAACGACCTCCTCTGCCTCATATTCAACTCCCGCTGAGTAAATATGTATTTCAGACTTTTATGATCTGTAAAAATCTGACATGCAGAGCCGAAAATATAGTGACGCCAAATCTTGAGCGCGAAAACGACTGCCGCCAACTCCAAATCATGAGTAGGGTAGTTCAGCTCACACGGCCTCAACTGTCTCGATGCATAGGCAATGGTCTTGCCGTGCTGCATCAATACGCACCCAAGACCCTGACCCGAAGCATCGCTATAAACGGAAAAACCCTCGTTGCCACATGGCAACGCCAAAACCGGGGCTGAAGTCAAACGCCTCTTGAGTTCCTCAAAACTCGACTGTCTCTCGTCATTCCAGACGAACTTCTCGGATTTCTGGAGTAACTGCGTAAGTGGTCGAGCTAGTTTTAAGAAACCCTCGACGAAACTACGATAATAGCCAGCCAAACCCAAGAAACTATGTATCTCCTTCACATTCTCGGGCGGTGCCCAATCCAATACTGCCTCTATATTCTGCGGATCCACACGAACTCCCTCGGCTGAAATCACGTGACCTAAGAACATCACTTCCTTCAGCCAAAATTCACATTTCGAGAATTTCGCATAGAATTGCTCGGTCCTCAAAATGTCTAACACTACTCGCAAATGATGGGCATGCACCTCTTCGTTCCTCGAATAAATAAGAATATCGTCAATGAAGACGACGACACACTTATCCAAGTACTCGATAAAGACTTTGTTCATCAACTGCATGAACACCGTTCGCGCATTAGTTAACCCGAAAGGCATAACTACGAACTCATAATGTCCGTATCTCGTCCGAAAAGCTGTTTTCGGCACATCGGACTCCCTCACCCGGAGCTGATAGTACCCCATTTTCAAATCAATCTTCGAGAACACCGCAGCTCCCTGCAACTGATCGAACAAGTCATCGATTCTCGGCAAAGGATACTTGTTCTTGATGGTCACCTTGTTTAGTTCACGATACTCGATACACAAACGCAGTGAACCATCCTTCTTTCGCACAAACAGGACCGGTGCGCCACAAGGCGAGGCGCTCGGTCGAACATACCCCGACTCAATAAGCTCACTCAATTGCTTCTTCAACTCGGACATCTCTGAAGGTGCCATGCGATACGGCGCCTTCGAAATAGGAGCTGCGCCCGGCTCTAACTCTATAACAAACTCGACCTCACGATCCGGCGGCAATCCCGGTAACTCGTCGGGAAATACATAAGGAAACTCACTAACGATTGGAATTGATGAAGGTTCGACTCTACCACCCTCCGCCTTCAAGGCGTAGCACCAATAACCAGTACACCCCTTTTGCAGGAGTCTCATCGCCTTCAAGGCGTTAATAACTAACTTCTGGTTTCCCCTCTTTCACCCCGCGAAAGAGTGCTCGGTGTCGTCCTCAGCTAACATAGTGATGATCCTCATGCGGTAGTTCATGATTGCACCGTGCCGCTCGATCTAATCATCCCCGAGAATCAAATCCTCTCCCTCAATACCCACAACAATAAGATTAGAGGGCCAAACCCTCTCACAAATAAGCACAGAACAGTCTCGAACCTCCTGATCACCCACGATCCTATCACCGCTAGGAAGCTTAACGATGAAGGGTTCACAAGGCGTCAAACAGTCGAGACTCAAACGGCGCACACACTCTAGAGATATGAACGAATGCGTAGCACCAGAATCGAAAAGCACACTGACAGGATGAGAAAGAATATGAACGGTACCTATCGCCACAGTAGCTGCTGGGTCATCGGCTCTCCGCATCTCATAGACACACGGGTGGGCTGAGCCGACACTGGAAGCTTCCCCCTTAGAGGGCTGACCCCGACCTCTCCCCCGACTAGCACTCGGCGGAGATTGAGAAGCAAATGATCCTTAATTCACACTTGGTTCCCTAGGCGCTGGAATGGAAGCCCGGGCACCAAGGATTTTCTCCCTCTCGGCCTGACGGCCTTGTGGCCGGTGGCCCTGCCGATTACACGTCAGCAAAGGGTTCGGACAAATACGACTGATGTGGCCCTGATGGCCACAATTAAAACACTTCACCTCTCGAGAAGGGGCACTGGCAGCCCTACAGTGAAACCCAGTAGATCGAGCTGGGCCACCACCAGCGGAAAAGTTAGAAGAGTGGAATTTCTGCTGACCCCCACCTTTGTGGCCCGAAAAATTCCCAGAGGACTTCTGCTTCTTGCTCTCGCGGGCCACCTCACTCGCCGTCACAGACATATCGTAAGCAAGGGACATGCTCTGGTAATCTTTCAAGGTAGTACAGACGAGCCCCGACATATAGTCCCGGATAGACAATTTCATCCGCCTGGAAAAATGGAAAATTTTGTCGCTTTCCTCGACAACTTGGGTCTTCACATAACCCAACTCCCTGTTAAAATCGGCAATAGCTTGAGATACGGGAATTTCCCGTGGTTGAGCATCATAGAAAGCATGTACTCGAGCCTGTCCGACCGGCCACGGGCAATATTCGGTCTCCATCAATTCTTGAAACTCGGCCCACGAAGCAACATGATCTTTGGGCCCAACGGCCTCCCACCAGTCTGTAGCGTCCCCAGTGAGAAAGTACTGGGCAATAGGGACCTTACGGTCCTCGGGGACGATTAGTAGCGGTGAAGACTTTAGATATCTCCTTGATCCACCCCTCCCGGCCGATCGGGTCGAAGCTCCCAGCGAGGAGGATGCATCTTGACGACATCCACGAAGCCCAGTGATCTGCTCCGCCCGATTAGCGTGGGCGGGTCCGGTTCGAACCGCTGAGCTAAGCGCCATTTGATTCACCATTTCTTTGCATAACGGCCGCAATGCCAAGGTCGGCGCTCTGAGAAGAGGCATGGCGTGACGCCGTCGCGATGCTGCCGGCTCCCGAAGACTGCGATGTGGCCGCCCCACCGGCTGCCCCACGTCCTCGGCCGCGTCCACGACCATGGCCTCTTACAGCATCCATACTGATGTTAAATAAATAGCAAAAGCCATATCGATGGTGAGTAGGAGAAGAGAAACAATCACAATCGAGAATCAAAGGTGCGATACAAGGAAACAAAGAACAGAGTAAGGAAAAACTTAAGGACAACTTTGGTAGGAATCATGGCGCGTGACGATGATGTGCAAAACGAAAACACAACAAGACCCGATGGTAAACCGACAAGCCTAGGTATCCATAAACCTAGTGCTCGATACCATTTTACCTTAACACCCCAAGATATTCGAGGTATATTACAGCGCCGTAAATCCCTATATGGGACCCACCAGGCTTAACCAACATCATACTCCTCGACTCACGAAAACAACAAAATAACATCTCATCATAAAGACGCAAAACAAAATAATCCACCCGGTCCAACCGGTCAAACATAAAACCATCATCTGACACAAACATAATAGACAACATTACAATCCGGACGAACAAGGACTCTTAAGTACTCGAGTACTTCTATTAGTTTAAAAACCACAAAAGATAAAAAGATAGAAGACAATAGGACATCACTCGTGCACAATCATCACGCACGACCATCATCCATATCTTGGTCAGTAGCCCGCTCGTCTCGATGAACCTGACCTGAAATTCATAAAACGAATTTCCCCAAAATGGGTCCCCAGAGGGGTTAGCAATTACGCTAGTACAAGTAACCAAATGGACAACTTACATCTTACACATATAGTAAATGCATGCAATCAAGAAAACATAGTTCCAAAACACTCATTTCCGGAAATGCCAAAGATCAAACCACATTTGTAAAATGCACCACAATTAACCGCGGACCCACAGCTTCGTGGATCCCTACCGAGACCCCGTCGGATCTAACCCGTAGTGGTTAAAAGCAAACTCGCGGTTCCACAGCTTCGTGGAGCCCTACCGAGACCCCATAGGATCTAACCCGTAGTGAGTATACACACACACAATTTCTCATACAATACTACTATGTCAAGATCGTAAGTTCATAAGGATACTTGCCTCGATCAAATAGACGGTGACACGAACGGGAATGAAGGATCAAACACGACCGCGAGGAACCGGCGGAAATGAACCTAACGATTCGAATAACACAATCACAACCACTTCTAAACGATTACGGAAATGGAATACACCCGGAAGCCCGCCTACGGTTCATGTATATTCGTATAAAAATAACAACGAGGGCGGATCACAACCAAACCCTCCCGATTTCGCAAAACTATAAAAATATACCATGAATCCGTAGGAAAACCAATAATACCAATAAGATTAATCCTATTCATCATGAATTAATCTATCATACGGAACGAATCGGACGAAAAGGTGAAAATCCCCAAATTTTCCCAAAAACAAGGTTCTAGGAGTTTACCTCGAATTAAGGACGAAGAACACGATTAGATGTTGATAATATACTCCAAAAACTCGAAGAAGATGGTGTCTCGGAGTTGCTAAGCTTCAAATCGCCGAAAGTGCCAAGAAAATCGCCTAGGAGTCGGATGCGGAGGAGGAGTGAAAATGGCCGAAATCGGTCAACTCCTGGGTTTATAAACCCAGGCCTCGTTACGTACGTTAGCCACCACATGCTAACGTACGTAAGTGGTATTACGTACGTAAGCCATAAGGGCCTTACGTACGTAACCAAAAAGGCAGAAATGCTGTGCGAAATACACTAGGGCGTTACGTGCGTAACCAAAGGGTGTTACGTGCGTAACCAAAAAGCGAAATGCCATGCGAATTACACTAAGGCGTTACGTGCGTAACCAAAAGGGTGTTACGTACGTAACATTCCTTTTGGTGGAGTCTGAGCGAATGAATGAGGAGGTACCGAAAAGAATCGAAATACAACGGTGAACAATTCACAATGGTACAGACGTAAGGGACCTGAAACGACGAACTTAAGTGCCGAAGGAAAGCATATTCCCGACTACTCAAAGGTTCAGAAAAACGACAACAAACGTAATTTTCCCAAAAGTTTGGGAAATTTACAAAACGGCCCAAAATATCCGAAATGTACGATACATAACCGAGACATCAAGCAAAGCTCACAACACGCGTAATAACATGAGACGGATCCTCTGCAACCTCGAAACGGCGGTTCCGAGCGACAATTTACGAGAATACACGAAATAGCGACGAAAACGACGTAAAACACATAAATCGAGTAAAACGAGTCCGAAACAAGCTCGAACGACAAAAACTCCAATATTAAATATCCTCAAAACGTCGATACGGTTACAAGCGAGTTTCCAAAAACGAAAATACACCAGAATGAGAATATCAAGAGAAAGGGAAAATGCGGATATTACACCTAGGATTCTCAAATAAAACCTCGACGGTATTCAAAGAGTTGTTTTAGAGTACCTTGAACATTTTGTAAAATGTTACCATCGTTGATTTTTGCGTAGCGTTGGGAGAATTTTCGGAAATGATTTTTAACGTACTATTATATTTTCAAATAATTCGAGTACATGATTTTCAAAAATCTTTCACACCAAATTTTTTCAAAAACCAATACGATTCTTTTTTTCAAAAATATATAGTGAAAGATGGAAAATTTTACTTGATTTAAATTTCAAACTCGGATTTGGAAATGTTAGTGTATGTATGGTTTGATGATCTTGCGTGTTTACTTTGTTTGTTATCAACGGTGACGATGATACGTAGTGGCATGGTGATTTTGATGATGCCGGTTACAAGGAATTATTGTTTTGCAAATAATTTTAAATGAGACGGTTAAAGTCTTTTGTTTACAGGTTGTGATAAAACAGCCTGAGGTACCAAAAGTACTTTCATAGTTTTATTTTGAATAACATCCAAATCCAAAGATTTTCAAAAGGATACCTCGTGGATTTTCTTATCTGGTTGTTATTGGTTACCTTATGTGATATGTCGTGCTAAGTTGGTACTTTAGCCTATTATTTTTGTGAAGTTGTGCCATCGTATTGAGTGATTATCCACTTAGTATGCCGAGGGACAGAGGACGCGGTCTTGACCACGGTACAGTTGGTCATGGAAATCAGATGCGGGACCAAGAGGACATAGCCGGCAAGGTTGCTATTCCAGCACTTCGTTTTCGTTTTTTAGGTTTTAGGGACGAAACCTCTTTTAAAGGTGATATGGTGTAATACCCATATTTTTTTTGCTTCCATTTCATTCGACCGTATCGACTCGATTGTGTTCGTTGACGCTTCTGACCTTGTGTTGTTTCTCGCCTTTGTCATTCGAGCAAATCCGCATATTGTTCCAAATTGATCTGTATATCATTGTGATATTCCCAAGTTCGGACCGATTCCCTGTGAACCGTGTACGAAATTAACACCCCGTGGTTCCTACAGGGTTATTGATGTGTTGATTTGAGTTAATGGAATTTCATACCTTTCAGCGTTGGATTCGTGATTTGATTTTTGTGCTGCTCTTTATCAACCGCAGTGATTCATGCTCGTTGCTTTTCGTATGCATTCTTGTGTATTGAATCGGATCGTAGTAGCTTTATACTACATGGAGCTCTGGTGTGTTGTCGAGAGTCGCCTTGCTTTTGTTTTAAGTTTCGGGACGAAACTTATTTTTAGGGGGGTAGAATGTAATACCCATGATTTTTGCTCCGGTTATTTTGGATTTTTTTCGGATATTTCCCGGTTGTCGAGTGCCGGTATTATTTTTTCGACAACTGATTTTGGTGTTTATGACCGTATGTGATGATTTGTTATCCGTTGTTTTCATTTCGGATCGATGATGTTGTCCCCGAGCGTTTTGTCGTGTTCGTTCCGTGCGATTTCAGAAAATCAAGTCGTCGAGTCATGGCGGCTGGGCACTGGCCGGACGGGTGCAGGCACTGGCCGGACAGGTGCGGCAGGAACCGGCATAGCGCACGCTACTTCCGGAAGGCAGTGCACGCTATGGCCAGAAGGTTGCGCACACTACGGCCGGATGGTTGCACACGCTAGTCGGCCGAGGCCGCAGGGGCAAAGAGGTTTTGGACTTCGAGCGGACAGCAGTTAGCGCACGCCACTATCGGACACGGCGCGCGCTAATCGGCAGGCGTAGCGCACGCTACGGCCGGAAGGCTGCGCGCGCTACCTGGCCGAGCAGTCTAGTCCAGGGGTTACGGGCCAGGCAGCTAGCGCGCGCAAGGCCTGCGGCCTTGCGCGCTACATGATCGGGACGGGAAGGTTACGGGCGGCGGGGAGTCGGCGAGATAAGTCAACGTGGGCCCCGGTTGAACATTCTCGACCATGACCGCCCGTTAGCGCATGCTAGGCTGCACCAGTATAAATATGGTCGAGCAGTCCAATTTCATTCATTTTTCCCATTTCTCTTTCTCTCTTCTGGGGCTGGAGCCTTAGGGAACTTGAAGGCATGATGTTAAATATTTAATCCATGAAGTTCCTGAGCCTATATTATCGATTGATCATCCCATAACATCCTTCAATCCAGCGAATCAAGGTTAGTTTTCCTAAAACCTTAGTTTTTGGGAAATTGGGGGTTTTGCTTGATTTCACCCGTTTGATCCATAATAACATAGATTAGTGATGGAGTATTGATTATTAAGTTATGTCCTACGAATTTCCTTGTTGTTCCATTGTTTGATTCCTAAATATTCGTCATTTTGTTGAGTTCCTAATCAACGCCTTGAAGGTGTTCGGTGAAAGTCCTTAGAGGGGGGTTTTGGGCGTTCTACGATTATTCTTCTTTGTACGATCTTTATTTATTGATGACATGATGTTAGGGTCAGGTTTCTTGCGAAGAACTCGAGTCGGAACTCTTCTGTTCGTCGTTTCCCGATTGATTGTGTTACCATTATTTCCGCCGGAAAATGTTAGGTGTTCGAGGTTTCCCGGTTGAGCCATGTTCTTCGGAGTGCCTGGTATCGATTATCGAGGCAAGTATCTTGCCCATACATTACGTGTTTTGTGGATATAATGGTTGGTAATCAATGATATGTGCTAAATGAATGTTTACAACCATTTCTCAAAAGAATCGGTATATTACAATCATGGTTTTCTTAATAGACGACTCTTGTGTTCGGTAATTAATGTGCTTAATTGACTATGTATTAGTGTTGAGTATAGGATCTCCTTACTTTCGGGTGATGTCATTATGTGTGATTATGTCGTCGGTAATTTTAGGTTCAATCCTTTTGTTAAGCTTTTGCTTGGAGTCATGCGGATGTGTGTGAATATGTGAGCTTGTGTGATATTGGTTGTGCTGTCCGGTGCTGTTTAGATGGTGTGCTTCCTTGTTGATTGTATTGGCTCTGGGTCGTGAGTATGTGTCAGATAATTTGGCCATTCTAGCAAAATACCTTGACTATATATATTGTGATTGACTCTTGAGGATTAGGGTTTTGCAAATGTGAACTGATGAGAGTTGTAAGGTTGTTCTCAGGTACTTTCACTCGGGGATTGACTCGACGGGGTCACACGAGGACCTGGTGGCTTAGCGGCTGGACCGGGTCGCGAGGGTTACTTTGAGTGGGCATTCTCACCTGGGGATTGCTCGACGGGGCACACAGAGACTTGGTGGCTTGAGGGCCGGACCGGGTCGCGAGAATTGCTAGAGTGTTTGTAGTGATGATTAATTGTGATATGTCCGGAGTATCACAATACTTAGTGCTCGGGGTCGAGAGACATTATATATCGAGTCTTGGTGTTTGGCTAAAATGGCATAAGAATAATTTATTATGTGTAATGTTTATTTGGAAGTGAATTGAAGTGGATGATCGGGTTGTGGACCCTGTGTTTTGTGGCCGGGAATGGTTGGGTCGTAGACCCCATGTTTTGTTAACGGATTTGCATTTTGGAAAAAAAACTTTGGGGCTGTGACCCTAAGTGGCTTTCGAGGAATTAAGAACTTTTCAATCACAAATGTTTTCAAAACTCCCGAGATTTGGAAGTGTTTTCAAAGTTCTTTCTTGTTTCGCTTCTACTTTCAAGACTTGAACTATTTTTAATTAAACAAAATATCTCGGGAAGTCTTTCGTTGTATTCTCGGAATGTATTGTGTATGGCTCGTATTTGCACTAGTTGTACTAGCAAAACAGTGGAGTTTTGCTAACCCCCGAGTATTCGGGGGGTGTATGTCTGTTTTGCATCCAGGTACATGCAGGTTTGGGAGCAAAACACAGGATCGGCGCGAAGGGTGATGGAAGGCGAATGATACTAATCACATGAAGGCCAGTTTTGGATGCAGTTAGTCGAATTTTGTGTATGGTCTTTTTCGCTATCGTACTTTTTGTTTGTGAGTGTATATTACCCTTGCATGGGTATGAGTCGAGATAGAAATGTGTATTTTTGACTTGTATGTTAGTGATGAAAGACCAAGTTGGTCTATTGATTTGGTATTTTATCATGTCGGTATGTAATGTATTGTGTTGTTTCGATGTCTATCCTGGTGGATCCTTACGGAGAGGGGCTGCGGCGTGTAATATTCCCGGTTTGATTCTGGGGGTGTTACACAAATAATGCCCCAAAACGAGAGGAAGAAGAAGAGAGGAGAGGAAATGAAACCCTCTCCCGAAATCCCACTGAAACAGGGCTATCCTGACTCACGTGCCGCGTCCCGGACTAAGTGTGTTGCGGCCCACGGCCAAAATTGCGAGCAGCTTGATGAGAAAAAGGATGATCCTTTAATTTTAGCATCACAAGCTAGGCAAGTATTTTATGTGAACTAGCTTGATGAGAAAAAGTCCATAGTCCTTATGACACCTCCCAAGAATTACAGAGATGCCTATGATGACATCGATGAGGAATTTAGTATAGTAATTCTTCCTCAAAATGATACTATCTTGCAACATGTAGATCCACTTGACTTGGGTAAGGAATCCGGAGATGATTACTTTCTGACCGACTGTCGGGTTATCATTGTATGCAAAGTCAAATGATCCGCACCGACTCTCTTAATTTGCTGATACTGCCAAGGTAACAATGTATTCAATCTATATTCTTAGTGTATTTTACAGAATTTTTGTATACTTGTATAGGTGTTCTGCATTCAAATACTTTATTGGTGTACTTAGACATTCGTGTCTTCCTTAATAAAAAAAATACATGTACTGTCGTCATTGCCTACTCGTTGAATTTCCATTTCCGAGCTAATTGCTTCATCCTTGATCCAATATTTTAGAATCTTTTCATTGATAATTGTATGTGTAGGAATATAAATCTAGACTGGGTATTTTCCTTGATATGGCAAGTATGACCATTTTGGTTCCATACATGTGTTGTCTTTATGACAAGGTCGCTTACCTATTGGCTTGAGAGTTTAAACAGTCAATTTATAATTTGATGTTCACCATGTATATGGTCATTTGCAGGTTTGGTGGTTCTTCTATTATGGCATTTTATATTTTTATATATAAACCATTAAGGCCCTTATAACCCATACATGACCCTATGCTTCTTCAATCATTTGGTTTTTTTTGTTTGACCCTCTATAAACTTTATTCCAAAAACATGTGTACACAATAGAAAAATTAATAATTTAGAGAGTTTATAATTGTGAGAGATTTATTGTCTTTTTTTTTCAGAGAGAACTTATTTGCAAGGCCTGGAGTTTCTTATTGCACGCGGACAACCTATGATGATAATGCAATAACTAATGCTGTTGAGATATATGCATCTGACAGTGGCGCAGTTCATTTTATAGGTTCAAACAATGACTGGAGTTGGGGACTTTGACATGGAAAAGTTTCAACAGTGTAATCATTTTCATTTTTTGTGGCTAGTTAATGTGAGACTCCATCCCTTTTCCTATGTGTTTGTGAATAACAGTATAATTACATGTATATTTCTTAATTATTCTGTTTATACACCAATATTGTCTGCCCATGTATGCTTTGAAGATTCCATAGGAGTATGGCTTCAGGAAGCTAATCCCAGCTGTGTCAGTTAAAAGGATTTTTTCCCGTGTAATTTTACGACAACATGGTCGCTGATGCTTCCTCGTAGCATGACATGTAATTATTGAGCTTGAGAAGAGCGTGTTCTTTTATATTTGAATTATTTGAAATTTCAACGTCTAACTTGTCCGGAAAAGGATATTATTCAAATAAACTTAGCTTATAAGATCGGATTTTGCTTGTTATTTTTTGACCTATTGGTGATGAAGTCGGGATGTACGTATGCAATAATTAATAGTTGCCTCGAGATTTCTAACCTAGGCCCATGCTCTTTATCTATAAATTATAATTAGATAAATACACATTGTATACTAATACTATATAAATTATAGAGTAACATTGTCAAGAGGTAGCTTTATTTTAGGCTCCAAATCTGGAGTTTGTTCAAATCATTATGTAACGAATTTCATGAATATAGATATTTAAAATAACGAGATATATAATACAAATTTAAATGGTTACAAAAGATACTCCGTTACACAATGTTTTTGCTTACGTTATTACATAAATTGTGCTCTGTGCTTTGTTGACCAGGAATAATCATATTAATGGTGAGATTTATATTTGGCTAATTATTGATGTTATAAATAAGGAAAAAGAGGATTGTGTTTAGAATCTACCGATATAAAGTTTAACATTATGAGGATAAACTCTCATATACTTCATTTAAATATTTTCTTTTATTTTCTCATCCCTAAAAATATCATATTAATCGTGATTAATTCATGGCATATAGCTATGATTGTTTTTTAGAAATCATAGCTACTAGTTACCTTTTGGTCAAGTGAAATAATAAAAATATTGGTCAAGCCACACAACCTGAATTGTTAGAACCGTAGCTATTGGTTACATATTAGCCACATTAATTTATTTTAATCGTGGCGTTAGCTATATTTTTAGACACACACATTTTATATTAGTCGTGGCCAATTCATGACATATAGTTACGTCTAAGTTTGAGAAACATGTCTACTAGTTATCGTTTGGACACATAAAATAATAAAAACTGTGGCCAATTAATGACATATAGCTACGCTTAATTTTAGAACCATGGGTATTGGTTATCTTTTGGTCACGCAAAATAATAATAAAACTATGGCATGAACTATTAATGAGTCACACGAATTGTTAGCCACATTAATTTGTTTTATCTGTAGCCTTAGCTATATTTTTAGCCACAACAAATTCATATTAATTGTGGCCAATTCATGACATATGGTTATGCTTATTTTTAAGAATTGTGGCTATTGTTTACCTTCCAATCACATAAACTAATAAAAATAATGGTGAATACATGACAAATAGTTATGGTTAACTGATTAGGCTTTGATCACGCAAATAATAAAAATTATGGTCATAAACTACTTATTAGCCACATGAACTTAATCATTAGAAGTGTGATTGTTGGTTACATTTTAGTCACATGGGTTCATGTTAACCGCGGTGTTAACTATACTTAGAGCCACATAAATTCCATATTACCCGTGATCAGTGCATGACATATGGTTATGCTTAATTTTTAGAAACATCATTATTGGTTATATTTTGGTCACACAAAACAATAAAAATTATGGCTAATTCATGATATATATATAGTTACGTAGACTTTAGAACCGTGGCTGCAGATTACCTTTTGGATACACAAAATTACTAAAATCGTGGTCATAAAATAAATATTAACCACATGAACTAATTTTTTAGAACTGTGACTATTGGTTACGTTTTAGTCACGAAAAATTCCAAAAAAATATGGCCATAAATTACTGATTAGCCACATGAACTAATGTTTTAGAACAGTGTCTATTGGTTACCTTTTAGCCACATGAATTTAATTTAACAGTGGCCTTAGCTATACTTATAGACACGGAAATTTCATATTAACCGTGAACACTTCATGTCATATAATTACGATATCTTTAAAAATAGCGACTATTTGTTACCTTTTGGTCACAAAAATAATTTAATAGTGTAGCCTTAAACACATGTGACTTTGGCAACGGTGAACAAATTTTCGTGGCGGTATATACATTACTTTTTTGGCCACAAGAGACTAGCTTCATGTAGCCATATGTCTGTCATTGTCCACAGACAATAACCGTCATAACATAAAGCCATGATTTAGACCAAAACCGTGACCAAATGATATCCTATGGCCACAGTTATCTACGGTTACTGGCCACTATCAAAAACCATGGTTATACGGCACTATTTAGTCATGGTTTGTATAAAACCATGTCTTTATGTATGGACATGTTTGGTATTGGCCACAGTTATTATGTTAAATCGTTGCTAAAATAAAATATTATTTTTATCTCTAACTTAAAGCCACAGTTCTCAATCTAACCGTGGATAACCTATATTTCTAAAACCGTGGCCAAAAGTCACTTTTGTACTAGTGAACATGGAAAACACTATGGACGTGACTCAAAGCCGAAGGCAACGCCAAGCAATATGCCAACCCTCCGACCCTATCTAGAATCTCAAAGGCCCCAATAAATATCAAACTCAACTTTCCCTTCTTCCCGAAGCAGAAAACTTCACTCGTTGGCGACACCTTCAGTAAAACATGGTCTCCCACCTCGAATTCCAAATGTCGACGACGAACATCAGCATAGGATTTCTGTCGACCCTGAGGAGTCAACATCCTCTCCCGAATCAATTCTACCTTCCTCCTCGTTTCAAAAGTGATATCCGGTTCGGTCCCAACTAAATGGGACGCCTCGTTCCAACAAATCAGCGATCGACATCGCCGCCCATAAAGCACCTCATACGGCGCCATCTTGATCGATGCGTGCCAACTATTTTTGTACGTGAACTCGATCAATGACAAATGCTCCTCCCAATCACTGCTCCAATCGAGAGCACAAGCACGCAACATATTCTCAAATGTCTGGATAGTGCGCTCCGACTGCCCATCCGTCTAAGGATGAAAAGAAGTACTCAGACACAAACGAGTACTGATCGTTCAAAACTTATCCTAAAAATAGGAGTTCTTGAGTCGCTCGCAAATATATACGAGGTAGAAGTAGTTTGTGGTGTAACACCCCCAATCCGCTCAGGGATATTACACGCCGTAGAACCTTTCCTCAAGGATCTACCAGGCTGGTAACAACAAACGAACAACTCGACAATGCCTTTAAGGCTAAAAAGACTCAGTAGACCGATTTGGCCTTTCAATAAATACATACAACTCAATTACAATACATGCCCACGCAGGGGTCGAATACAACACACTCCCGTACAACGGGGAAAGAATACTGCAGCGGAAATAAAATGCAACTAAACCAATAACATCATACGGATCCTCGTGTGATTAGTATCGTTCATCTTTCATCATCCTTCGTGCCGACCCTGTGCTATGCTCCAAAACCTGAATGCAAAAACAGACATCCACCCCCCGAATACTCGGGGGTTAGCAAAACTCCACTGTTTTGCTAGTGCAAATACAAAGTGCAAATACGAGCCATATAATTCAAGTTCCACGAATAACAATAACCAGGAATCCTTAAAGATTAAAATACCACGAAACGAATACTTCCCGAGGCAAGAATTTGAGTAAAACTTTCCAAATCCAAAAGATCACAAATAACGAGAATGGTTTGCAAAATGGTTTAAAATACCCTCGGGAGTTTTAATAGAAAACAAATTAGGATTATCAAATCCTTCTCTTCCAAAATCAACAGGGTCACAGCCCAAAGGTTTTATTTTCGCAAATAGAAAACCGACAACAATTCACAGGGCCAGAGCCCAACATCACGTGTCCTCAACGGACATAAAATCAACGAAACGTAATCACGCACGCGCATCGCCTAGGACCGGGACGCTACCACAGACATCCCACCCGAGGCCTCGAAGGACCCTCCCGAGCTGGCTAGCGAAACAATTCACACACATGCATCGCCTTGGGAACAGGGTAATACCATTGATCCCGCCCGAGGCCTCAAAGGACCCTCCCGAGCTGGCTAGCTAAACAAATCACAACATCTCACGGTTGGATCAATCACTTGTTGCATCCTGGCCACATGATCGCATGCCATGTGCCACCGTAGATTAACTTTGGCGCTCACGGTTGGATCAATCACTTGTTGCATCCTGGCCACATGATCACATGCCATGTGCCACCGTAGTTTTCCTTAGGCTCTCACGGTTGGATCAATCGCTTGTTGCATCCTGGCCACATGATCACATGCCATGTGCCACCATAGGCCCCGCCCACATTCACACAATCACACACATATCACAATGCAACAAAGATATCCAAATAATTCATCCAGAGGCATCAACACTTAGCAAAACACCACGTCAAACCACAACGCACCGAAATGAAATAATATACGTCCACACGCAATACCAAGTGCAACATCAACACCAAACATATTCATAGAGTTCACATAGTCATTCTCAAACCACACCATTCACAAAACACACGCGTTTTGAAAGCAAGCCTTTAACAGGGCTAAACCGAATCTTTTGAAAGTTCAAATCAAATGATCAAATAAACACATAGAGACGATCACTAATTATCATATCCATAAAACAAGAATTATATGGACAAGGTACTTGCCTCGAAATTGGCACGCAAGTATTCCGACGAACACGGCTCAACCGGAAAGCTTCGGAACGCCCGATGCTAACGAAAAGGAAGATGACAACGAACGGAAGGGTTCAACACGGTTTCTTCGCAAGAAACTCGACCCTAACAACATATAATCCATAAATCAACAATCATACGAGGAAGGATAATCGTAGAACGCCCGAAAACCCCTCTATGACATTTTACCGGACACCTTCAAGGCGTCGATCAAGAACTCGACCCAAATAACGAATCGATACGATCCAACCATGGAATAACAAGGGAAATGATATAATACATCTAAATAATCATCAATCCATCACAATCCTAAGTTAAATCGGATTAATCGGACGAAAACAACCAAAATACCCAAATTCCCCAAAACTAGATTTCTAGGAAATCTGACCTGATTCGGTAGATTGGAGGATGTTATAGGATTGATGATATGAACTCCAAAACTTTATGGATTGATTGTCCAACAACATCTCTCCATGATATACACACCCACATCCGCGTACGAGAAGAAAAAGAATGAAGAACTGGGTGAAAAATACGCTACCAGGCCTTAAATAGAGTGATTTGCCGTAGGGTTACGTACGTAATCGGCTATGGCTTACGTCGTAACCGGCCATGGCGAACTCACTGCTGGAAATGCCGGAGCGTTACGTGCGTTACGGCCAGGTCCTTACGTGCGTAACCGGCCTTACGTGCGTAGCTGCGATAACTACCGTCGTTACTCGGCGGTGGCCAGCCCGGCATGCCGGCCATGACTCGGCCGGGACCAACTCCGACGGCCCGAACGACCCCAAAACCCAAACCTGAGTACGAATCGAAGATACGGTTACGAAGTACTCGCAAAGGCGAATCCGAGCACTAAGAGAACACACGATTCCGACCACCCGAAGGCTCGAAATTCGACAACGGGAAGTAATTACCCCAAACTTTGGGAAATTACGAAAATGGCCCAAAACGCCCGAAAATCACGATACGTGATCGAAACACCAAGACAAAGCTCGCAACAGGAATAATAACATTAAATGAACTTACGAGAAAGTCGAAACAACAGTTTCGGACGAGATTCGCAAGAATCGAACTCAAGTGCGGATAAACCGCTAAAAAGCACGGAACTCAATAAAACGACACCGAAACGACCTCAGATGACAAAAAGTGCAGAATTAATCATTCTCGGAATGACGAAACGGTCATGAGCGAGTCGTCAAAACGGACTTCCGCCGAAAAAAAGAAATTTACCGAAAATCGAAAATTGCGGATATTACATTCTACCCTCCTTAAAAGAAGTTTCGTCCCGAAACTTAAAACAAGTAGGGAGAAGCAATATCCCGCCAGGAAAACTCAATGAGATACGCAAGAAACGCGTAACTAATGCCAAACGGCGAAACGTTACAAACAACGCAACGGAATATACGGTGTGAAAACACGCTCCACGACGACCAACACAACGTCGCCGTTAGGGATATGATAGAACCAACAAGTGACAAGCGTCATCAAATGGATAATACAATCAAGTCAATTATCCGAACAATCACAAAACACAACGAACGAAAATCAATACGATTGACCAACCCAACGGTACATCAATCAAAACGCGAGCCAATCGCTGAACAAATACGGAATTCCACCGCTCAAGGGTTGGAAGATCGAAAACGAGACTAATTTCCCGAACTTAAGGGAATTAGGAAGGAGCCGGAACGCTCAACAATCACGAAACGAGAACAAAACCGAACAAACAAATGATCGAGACAACAAAAATCGAACAATCATGTCCGAAATACGAAGGATAATAAAATTCAAACAACAACTCCAAGGTTCACATCTCGACTCGAGACAATATGTGATCCGGTGAAAACAACAGGATGTGCATTCATATAAGATCCACAGGAAAGGGAATAGCAATAGAAAAGTCACAACGACAAACGAGTTATTCCGAAATAATACCACACTCGTTCGATTAACAAAAGCAAGGGGCAGGACAAGCTCAGAAATGTCAACGAACATAAACGAGTCGACAGAGTCGAAAACACAAGTGTTCCAAATCCGATCCACTTCGAATAAAAGAATTAGTAGAACCAAAGGATGTTACTTCCGAACAAGGTTCACAAGAATCGAACCGAACTCGGAAAGTTACAGCGATAACCAGATCGACCCAAAACAAGATCACAGCTCGTTCGAACGATGAAACCGAAATACAGAACAAGTTCAGAAAGTATCAAAGAACACGAGCGAGCCGATAAAATTGAGAAAGAGAAAATGCAGGAGTCCAAAAATAATACGGGTATTATATTCGACCCCTTATAAAAGAAGTGTCATTCCCGAAACTCACAACACGAAATCAAGGTGACAACACAACAAGCAACTGACAGAAACATCCTTCGAAGGCCTCTCAAAGCCGATTCTGATAACTGTGCTGAAGCGCGAACTCCGAAAGTCTTTGTAGTCAATTTGCAAAACTGAATTCGGTGTCCCTCGAGTCCACACTTGAAATGTATTCTTGTGAGAAGGACAATTTACACGTGCATGCCCCGGCACATCACGGTTGAAACGCCTCGGCTCGGCATACCGAAAATACAAATGCTAGATACAATGGGGCATAACGTCGCAAAACAACATAGCGGAGATGCCAACTCAGCACAACAAGGAATCATAATACATATCATATACAATGATTATCATCGTAAAATAATACACACAAACACTACAAAGCAGCGGTATCGTTCGGCGACCTCAACGGCGAACAATAACCGGACATAATTACAAACATTATGAAACAATCACATATGTACACAAACGTACAAACCCAAGCTTTAACAGCTCACACAGGTGCGATAACACGCAAGCCACCACGAAATGACAACATTAAGGATCGTCATCACACCTCCCACAAGGGCTAACAAAATATATGCGTCGCGAATGACTCGACGCTCACGCCACCAATTCAATCACAATTCGGGGTTAACACCGTAACGAAAGTTCAAAAACCATACACGCATTTCCGGTCCGCAAACAGGAATGATAGGTTTTAAAAACGAAAACCACCTTTTGAAAACAGTTTGGAAACAACAGTTGATCTTGAGTATCATTTTACAAAAAGTAGTACAAACACCATTATCGAGACTTTGAAAATCATCTTGCGTTTGAACAAAAATGAGGACACCTTTCTTTTAGTGAAAAACTTTCAAAAATATTCGACCCTTGGGTCTAAGCAACAATATTTTTGGTCCTCAACCGGAAAATTTTTGAAATGTATTGCGGCATTAGAAAACACCTTGAAAACACCACAAGAAAATAATTCGTTTTAAAAGTACGTCTCGAATTTTAGTTTTCTAAGATACTCAAGGTTTTCAAAAATAATTCAATGGGCTAGAATGCCCAAAAAGTTTAGGTACTTACACGGAACATTATAGCGCCGTGTGTCCCGCGCCGGAACCCAGCAGGCTAAAAACCATTTACAAAAACGCCAAAAAGGCCGATGACGGTAATATTTCAAAAACTCACAGAAGCCATTTAGAAAATAATAAATACCGTCATAAGAATTTCGCCAAAACGATCAAGGCCGTAATGCCAAAAACTCGGTTAAGGAATCGGTTTTCGAAATAAAACTCAGTCGGTAAAATACCGAAAGCCATTACAAAAGAACTCACGCAGCGGATAAAAGAAATAAAGTCAAACATGCACAAGACATCAACACTACTCCTCATATGAACGAAAAATGGGAGTCAAATAATCACATATCACGAAATCAAAATCCATAAGAGGATTCCGTCAATTAACTCATAATCATAAAAATAGCTCGTGTCACACGAGGCACAACACAAAGAAGGGAGACTTACATCCATAGGTCGCACGAAGATGATGATCGCCCACGATACTAATCACGACCAACCAACTCAGACGACGCGTCGCGACACGACTCAGTCAGATAAAATCCGACGAGACAAAACTCAACAGACACCACTGACCCGACAGCCTAGGTTTCCACAACCTAAGCTCCGATACCATTTATGTAGCACCCCCAATCCGCTCAGGGATATTACACGCCGTAGAACCTTTCCTCAAGGATCTACCAAGCTGGTAACAACAAACGAACAACTCGACAATGCCTTTAAGGCTAAAAAGACTCAGTAGACCGATTTGGCCTTTCAATAAATACATACAACTCAATTATAATACATGCCCACGCAGGGGTCGAATATAACACACTCCCGTACAACGGGGAAAGAATACTGCAGCGGAAATAAAATGCAACTAAACCAATAACATCATATGGATCCTCGTGTGATTAGTATCGTTTATCTTTCATCATCCTTCGTGCCGACCCTGTGCTATGCTCCAAAACCTGAATGCAAAAACAGACATCCACCCCCCGAATACTCGGGGGTTAGCAAAACTCCACTGTTTTGCTAGTGCAAATACAAAGTGCAAATACGAGCCATATAATTCAAGTTCCACGAATAACAATAACCAGGAATCCTTAAAGATTAAAATACCACGAAATGAATACTTCCCGAGGCAAGAATTTGAGTAAAACTTTCCAAATCCGAAAGATCACAAATAACAAGAATGGTTTGCAAAATGGTTTAAAATACCCTCGGGAGTTTTAATAGAAAACAAATTAGGATTATCAAATCCTTCTCTTTCCAAAATCAACAGGGTCACAGCCCAAATGTTTTATTTTCGCAAATAGAAAACCGACAACAATTCACAGGGCCAGAGCCCAACATCACGTGTCCTCAACGGACATAAAATCAACGAAACGTAATCACACACGCGCATCGCCTAGGACCGGGACGCTACCATAGACATCCCACCTGAGGCCTCGAAGGACCCTCCCGAGATGGCTAGCGAAACAATTCACACACATGCATCGCCTTGGGAATAGGGTAATACCATTGATCCCGCCCGAGGCCTCGAAGGACCCTCCCGAGCTGGCTAGCTAAACAAATCACAACATCTCACGGTTGGATCAATCACTTGTTGCATCCTGGCCACATGATCGCATGCCATGTGCCACCGTAGATTAACTTTGGCGCTCACGGTTGGATCAATCACTTGTTGCATCCTGGCCACATGATCACATGCCATGTGCCACCGTAGTTTTCCTTAGGATCTCACGGTTGGATCAATCGCTTGTTGCATCCTGGCCACATGATCACATGCCATGTGCCACCGTAGGCCCCGCCCACATTCACACAATCACACACATATCACAATGCAACAAAGATATCCAAATAATTCATCCAGAGGCATCAACACTTAGCAAAACACCACGTCAAGCCACAACGCACCGAAATGAAATAATATACGTCCACACGCAATACCAAATGCAACATCAACACCAAACATATTCATAGAGTTCACATAGTCATTCTCAAACCACACCATTCACAAAACACACGCGTTTTGAAAGCAAGCCTTTAACAGGGCTAAACCGAATCTTTTGAAAGTTCAAATCAAATGATCAAATAAACACATAGAGACGATCACTAATTATCATATCCATAAAACAAGAATTATATGGACAAGGTACTTGCCTCGAAATCGGCACGCAAGTATTCCGACGAACACGGCTCAACCGGAAAGCTTGGGCCCGATCTTAACGAAAGGAAGATGACGAGCGGAAGGGTTCAACACGGTTTCTTCGCAAGAAACTCGACCCTAACAACATATAATCCATAAATCAACAATCATACGAGGAAGGATAATCGTAGAACGCCCGAAAACCCCTCTATGACATTTTACCGGACACCTTCAAGGCGTCGATCAAGAACTCGACCCAAATAACGAATCGATACGATCCAACCATGGAATAACAAGGAAAATGATATAATACATCTAAATAATCATCAATCCATCATAATCCTAAGTTAAATCGGATTAATTGGACGAAAACAACCAAAATACCCAAATTCCCCAAAACTAGATTTCTAGGAAATCTGACCTGATTCGGTAGATTGGAGGATGTTATAGGATTGATGATTGATGATATGAATTCCAAAACTTCATGGATTGATTGTCCAACAACATCTCTCCATGATATACACACCCACAGCCGCGTACGGGAAGAAAAAGAATGAAGAACTGGGTGAAAAATATGCTGCCAGGCCTTAAATAAGTGTGCCGGCCGGTTACGTCGTAATCGGCCATGGCTTACGTGCGTAATCGCCATGGCGAACTCACTGCCTGGAAATGCCGGAGCGTTACGTGCGTTACGGCGGGGCCTTACGTGCGTAACCGGCCTTACGTGCGTATCGCCGATCACTACCGTGCGTTACTCGGCGGTGGCACTGGCCCAGCATGCCCGGCCATGACTCGGCCGGGACCAACTCCGACGGCCCGAACGACCCCAAAACCCGAACCTGAGTACGAATCGAAGATACGGTTACGAAGTACTCGCAAAGGCGAATCCGAGCACTAAGAGAACACACGATTCCGACCACCCGAAGGCTCGAAATTCGACAACGAGAAGTAATTACCCCAAACTTTGGGAAATTACGAAAATGGCCCAAAACGCCCGAAAATCACGATACGTGATCGAAACACCAAGCCAAAGCTCGCAACATGAATAATAACATTAAATGAACTTACGAGAAAGTCGAAACAACAGTTTCGGACGAGATTCGCAAGAATCGAACTCAAGTGCGGAAAAACCGCTAAAAAGCACGGAACTCAACAAAACGACACCGAAACGAGCTTGGATGACAAAAAGTACAGAATTAATCATTCTCGGAATGACGAAACGGTCATGAGCGAGTCGTCAAAACGGACTTCCGCCGAAAAAAGAAATTTACTGAAAATCGAAAAGTGCGGATATTACATGTGGTAAGTTCTACCAAGGTCTTTTCTCTCGAGGATTGTCCAACATGGCTTCATATAATATTTTTGTTATAGATTGGGAGAAATAAATACTAAAATATTAAAAAAGATATTTTTGGGTTTTTAAAAATTAACTAAATTAAAATGCACTATATTTTAAACTAAACTATTTTTAATAAGACTATTTTATATAAGACTATTTATACTAGACTATTTATATTAAGACTTTTTTTTAACTAGATTATTTATACTAGACTATTTATACTAGACTATTTATATTAAGACTTTTTTTAACTAGATTATTTATACTAGACTATTTATACTAGACTATTTATATTAAGACTATTTATACTAGACTATTTATATTAAGACTATTTTTAACTAGAATATTTTTAACTAGTGAAAATGAATAGAATTAAAATGAGTTGGGAATTTATAAAATATAGGGGATTACGGGTTCATTAAATTAGGTATTTAATTAAGTATAAGAATTGATTTATATGGATATAAAAGAAAAAAACGAATGTTTATCGAGTAATCAACTTTTCACCTCCGTACTTTCGTAATAAAAAATGTCTTAATCACTATCACTTTTTTAAGATGCTGATAACAAGATTAACACTTGATAGATTGAAAAGATGTGTTTTTAATACACTTAACAATCAATCAAGGAGGTTTCACTAGTAGAAATAGGATATGATCAATCTCTATTTAAACCAATTAGTCCTTTCATTTCTCTAACTTGACTATTTTTAGGATAAACGATCGTTCATCGAGTAATCAACTTTTCACCTCCGTACTTTCGTAATCAAAGATGTCTTAACCACTTTCGCAATCTTAAGATGTTGATAACAAGATTAACATTTGATAGATTGAAAAGATATGTTTCCAATTCACTCAACAATCAATCAAGAAGGTTTCATTAGTAAAAATAGGATATGATCAATCTCTATTTAAACCAATTAGTCCTATAAATAGTTTAAATCAATCAAATACTCAATATATAACCTAATAGAAATCCCCCTTCCCCTAGGAAGAAAGATTAGCTACTCATTGGTTCATACAAACTAAAATTATAATAGAAATAATTGATATATATAATATATATATAGAAACTTTTAATTACTAGAACTTAATGACAATAGATAAAACTTACTTGAATATGATGAATCAAAGTGCAAGAAACAAACTTCAAAATATAACTTCACACTTGTTTAAAGGTTACAAGCTTACAAAAATTGAAAGTAAAATACTAAGTAAAATACTAAGTGCTGATTGTGTAACACCCCGAGATATTCGGAATAATTACAGCGCCGTAAACCCTTTAGGTAAGGATTTACAAGGCTAATTTTAAAAGGAGTGTAAATATAAACCAATCGTACAACTGAAATTCAAATACAGATTTGATTCAACCAATCAAATGAGTTAACTTATACAACCATATCGAAAAGACATTATTAAAATAGACGTACTCGAGTACTAAATAGACCAAGAAGACCAATCACAATAACAATAAACATCAACCACATCACTGAGCCATTTCATCGTCCTGTCGGTACTGTGGTTGCTTCCCCGCTCCTCGGCTACCTGAACATCAAAACAATGTCCACCCCCAAAGGGGTTAGCAAAACAATGCTAGTACAAGTATCGTAATACATAAATCATCAATGCATCATAAAAAATGCAAAACGGACTTCCGTCATCGGAATCCAACGATGCGAATCCTTACGATTCCATCAACACAGTACAGGGTAATCCAGCGATCCAGCGCCCTTGGTATAGATCCCTATGATGATCCTGTCGGACCAACGCATGGTGGAAAACCCGTCCAGCGATCCAGCGCCCTCAGCATAGATCCACATGATGATCCTGTCGGACCAACGCATGGTGGACATTCGATCCAGCGCCCTCAGCATAGATCCTCATGATCCCCTCAGATCATTTATACCATAAATCAATCAACTATGCATACATATATGCATTTCAATATGTTCATCAATACGAACAAATAACAATGAGTACCACGAAAAATTTCAGAAATACATCTCATATTCAACAATATGAACAAAACCACAAGCATGATCAAAGTTTCAATATAAATCGAACTCGACATATGATACTTGCCTCGAAAATGGCAAGAACGAAACACTTCAATGATCTCAACACACTCGAAGGCCGCCTCCTTTGATCAACGTAACAAGCTCGAACCTTAACAAAAGGAATGATATACAAATCATCTCAAGTCGAACGATGGCCTAACAATTCGGTCTACGGCCCAAAAGCTCAAAATAAACAATCTGCACGCTTAGCTGCGCTACGTACTCTACGTAACGTGCGCTAAGCACACTGTTAGCGTACGCTATCGTATAAGCTTCAGCGTCGCTAGCCACGATCGATGATTTGACTCGGCTGACATCATAACGTACGTTACGTACATATCGTGCGTTAACTTATCCCCGATAGCGCACGTTAACTTATGTATGTTAGCGTGCGCTAACCTTGCATGGCAGATTACTACAGACAGAAAACTGGATTGAATGGTGATGAACTCATAAATTCTATGGTGATAAAACCAGTCATCCTCGAGCATATCATGCTAATAAGGTTTGTGAAAGTTCTATACGTACTAAATGACCATGAGATACAAAGATACGTATATCATCACAACACCATAGTTCATCTTAGATCTTCAAGAAAATATTCTAAGTTCCGTTCGTCCTACATTCCAAAACACATGATTCCAACGTGTAAAACGTAACAACTAGGTAAATCCGTCTATTGATCACAAATAGGTTTGAAGCTTCAGAATATGCTAGGAGTTCAAACACCAAGAGGTTCAATGGTTTATACGGTGAATAAGTATCGAAACATCGAAAATATCCTTCTACACATGATGTTCGACTACTTAAGAATCTAACTGACAAGATAAGCATGATCAAACGTCCTTTAGAACGCTACTAGTATTGGTGAAGAATCACCTACCTCAAAGTAGTGAAGAACACGGAGGAAGTCGAAGCAATCCAACACCTAAGGCTTGAACACCAATCTCCAACGATATACGATCTTCAATCACGAGCTAGGATGTTGATATGAAGTGTTTAGGATGAAGGAAGTTATGTTCTAAGTGTAAGAATTCGGGTATGGGAGAAGAAAGAACTGAAATCACGAATAGGATGCTGTCCTATTTATAAGAAATGGCCATTAGCGCGCGCTAGTCCCTGCTCGTAGCGTGCGCTAACGGCTCACTGACTTAACTGTACTCAACGCTTAGCACGCGCTATGCACATGCCTGTAGCGTGCGCTAAGGCGTTGACTTGGCTTTTCCCGAAAGCCGTCCAGGTTCATCCCGACACAATCCGACAGGGGTCCCCGGCCAGATCTCACCTACCGCACGTCTCAATCAAATTGACCACGCATAGCGTGCGCTAATGTTCCTTTGTAGCGTGCGCTATGAATCCATGTTAGCGTACGCTAAACATAGCCGATAGCGTGCGCTACATGCGCAGAATTACAATTTTTAAATCACATACATGAAATCATATGCTCGACAACATCGGATTATGAAATACGGAGAATAATACTCAGATCAAGTACAACGATTACAATATCACAAGTTCCAAATACATATCATAAATCTCGGGTATTACATACTTCCTCCCTAAAAAGAAGTTTCGTCCCGAAACTTACGATGAAAACAACTCCGGATATCTAGTCTTTATACTGTCCTCTATTTCCCAAGTGGCCTCTTCGACTCCGTGTCGTGACCATTGTACTTTAACCAAGTGTATTGGTTTATTCCTCAACTGTTTGATCCGACTCTCAAGTATCTTGATTGGTCTCTCTTCGAAAGTGCCATCATTAGCTATCTCGATCTCGTCGAAATTAATGACGTGACTAGGGTCCGGTACATACTTCCGCAGTTGGGATACGTGAAACACATTGTGAACGTAACTCAGCGATGGCGGTAATGCCAACCTGTATGCTAAATCTCCAACCCTCTCGAGGATCTCGAATGGTCCGATATATCTAGGGCTAAGCTTGCCTCTCCTTCCAAAACGGAAAATCCCTCGTGTAGGAGACACCTTCAATAGCACATGGTTCCCAACGTCGAACTCTAGAGGGCGACGACGTACGTCTGCATAAGACTTCTGTCGACTCTGGGCAGTCAACAGTCTTTCCCGAATCAAAGCTATCTTCTCTTGAGTCTGAATTATCAATTCCGGTTCCGTCCCGATCAAATCCGAAGAATCATCCCAACACAGGGGTGATCGGCATCTTCTCCCGTACAAAGCTTCAAATGGTGCCATCTTAATAGAAGCATGCCAACTATTATTATAAGTGAACTTGATCAAAGGCAAGTGAACTTCCCAATCAGTTGACCAATCTAATGCGCAAGCTCTAAGCGTGTCTTCTACTGTTTGTATAGTCCTTTCGGACTGACCGTCCGTTTGGGGATGATAAGCCGTGCTAAAATTGAGCTTAGTCCCCAAAGCCATGTGAACTGCTTTCCAAAAGTGTGACACAAAACGACCATCTCGATCCGAAATAATGGTCTTCGGCGTCCCATGCAATCTGACTATCTCCTCAATAAATACTCGCGCCAATTTATCGGGTACCCATGTATCTTTAATTCCCAGGAAATGAGCCGACTTGGTTAGTCGATCAACTACAACCCAAATCATGTTCATTCCCGTTCTAGTCCTTGGCATACTGGTGATGAAATCCATCGAGATGTCCTCCCACTTCCATTCAGGGATTGGAAGCGGCTTTAACATTCCGGTAGGTCGCTGATGTTCAATCTTAACCTGCTGACAAGTCAAACACTTTGAAACATACTCTGATACGTCCTTCTTCATATTCCCCCACCAGAAGTTTTGTTTTAAATCCTTATACATCTTACTACTGCCTGGGTGAATAGAATAGGGCGCGCTATGAGCTTCCTTCAGAATAGTCCGTCTCAGGTCATCATCATCGGGCACGCAAAGTCGACTCTGAAATCTCAGAACTCCATCGTCTTGTATCACGAATCCTGGGGCTTTTCCCTTCTTTACTTCATCACATAATCGAAGGGTCAGAGAATCGTTCAACTGCTTAGATTTGATCTCCTCGACTAGTGATGAAGTCAGTTCCATCGCATATAGTTGCCCTTGGATTCCTGGTGCCCATACTTCAACCCCTTCACGGATCAGTTCCCGCTGAATTCTGGTTTGGGATGTAAGTGCTTCCAACACTCGAAGAGAAACAGGTTTACGGCTCAAAGCATCGGCTACTACGTTTGCTTTCCCCGAATGATAGAGAATCTCCAAGTCGTAATCCTTGATCAATTCCAGCCACCTTCTCTGCCTCATGTTTAATTCTTTCTGACTGAAAATGTACTTGAGGCTCTTTTGGTCTGTAAAGATCTGGCAACGAGTGCCGTACAAATAATGTCGCCAAATTTTCAAGGCAAAGACCACAGCTGCTAGCTCCAGATCGTGAGTCGGGTAATTAACCTCATACGGTTTCAATTGCCGAGAAGCATAAGCAATCACCTTATCTCTTTGCATCAACACACATCCCAGACCCTGATTTGAAGCGTCGCTGTACACCATGAACCCATCAGCTCCATCTGGTAATGCTAATATAGGTGCTGTCGTTAGTATCTTCTTAAGCTCATCAAAACCAGCCTGGCATTTCTCGTCCCACTTAAACTTTTGAGTTTTCTGTAACAGCTGAGTGAGCGGACGAGAATTCTTGGAAAATCCTTCTACAAAGCGGCGATAATATCCGGCAAGTCCTAGGAAACTCCGGACTTCTTTCACGTTACTAGGAACTTCCCATTCCAAGATTGCTTCGACCTTCTTCGGGTCTACCTGAACTCCGTCAGCTGATATCACATGCCCGAGGAAAGTTACCTCCCTGAGCTAGAACTCGCATTTAGAAAGCTTTGCATACAGCTGTTCCTTCCTCAAAGTGCTCAAAACCACACGCAAATGTTCGGCATGCTCCTCTGCGTCCCTCGAATATATCAAGATGTCATCAATGAAGATGACCACAAATTTATCCAAGTATTCCAAGAATACCCGATTCATCAATTGCATGAACACCGCAGGAGCATTGGTAAGTACAAACGGCATCACTATGAATTCATAATGCCCGTACCGGGACCTGAAAGTAGACTTTGGTATATCCGATTCCTTAATTCTCAACTGGTGGTATCGTGATCGCAAGTCGATCTTCGAGAATACCCTTGCCCCTTGCAGTTGATCAAACAAGTTGTCGATCCGAGGTATAGGGTACTTATTCTTGATCGTCATCTTGTTGAGCTCCCTGTAATCAATACACAGTCGGAGGGATCCGTCTTTCTTCCGGACGATGAGAACGGGCGCTCCCCAAGGAGAAACGCTAGGTTGAATATAGCCCTTCTGCAACAATTCCTCCAGTTGCTTCTTGAGTTTATACATCTCGGTTGGCGCCATGCGATATGGAAACCTGGAAATAGGAGCCGCTCCAGGCTCTAATTCGATAGTGAATTCCACTTCTCTCTGCGGAGGTAACCCAGGTAGTTCGTCAGGAAATACATCGGAGAACTTATTCACAACTGAAATAGACGAGAGCTCTACTCCTTCCTCTTTCCTCATGGCATAGCACCAAAGTCCGTGACATCCCTGCTTCAGTAATTTCACGGCTTTCATTGCTTTGATCAATTTTCCCGAGCTTCCTGGTCTCCATCCTCGGAATAAGTGTTCAGATCCGTCATCAGCAATGATAGAAATGACTCTCTCTCGGTAATTCAGAATGGCTCCATAACGGTTGAGCCAATCATCTCCGAGAATTAAATCGTCACCGTAGATGTCAACTACAATAAGATTCGATGGTTAATCTCTCCCTCCTATAGATACTGGAAAATCTCTAACCTCTAGGGTTCCCACAATTCTCTCTCCACTCGGCAAACCCACAACATATGGTTCACAATCAGATAAGCACGAGATTTTCAAACGATTAACACAGTTCAAAGATACAAAAGAATGTGTAGCTCCGGAATCGAATAAAACACTAACTGGTTGCAAAAGGATCTGAATCGTACCTGATGCAACAGCAGTGTTCTGATCGTCAGATGTCCTCATCTCGTACAGGCGCGGAGGAACGGACCCAGCACTAGATGCCTCTCTTTTCCCAACATTCTGCTGCGGGAAACCGCTCTGCTGCGTCTGATTTACACTAGTGTCCTTCGGAACCGGTACAGGAGTGCGAGTACCAAAAGATCGGGTCGTATTCCCACAAAATGTTGCGCGATGTCCTTCCTGTCCACACTCGAAACAGGTCACAGCAGGCGCGAAACAATCACGTCGAACATGTCCCGCTTTGCCACAGTTGTAACACTTCTTCCCTGCGTCAAAGCTTGATTGGTGCTGCCCGGAACTTCTTTCCACCTCGAGAAGGATGCGGAGGTCTCCTGGATGAATGAAAAGAGGACTGACCCCTGCGAGGCCCGCTACTCTTATTCTCCGTGAAGTTTCCAGACACCTTCTGTTTCTTTGCTTCCGTCGATTTCTCTACTGCTTCCTCCTTCATATCATAGGCCAACGCCTTGTCCTGATATTGTCGCAAGGTGGTACATTCAAATCCGGACATATATTGTTGAATTTCCGGCTTCATTCGCATGTCAAAATGGAAAATCCTTTCCGCCTCGGTCCTGACCAAGTGGCGCACATAAGTCAGCTGGTGATTAAAGGTCTTAATCACATCCGTCACAGATGCTACTGAATTTTGTGGTGAGAAAAACTCCCGAACTCTTCTGTCACTGGGCGAGGACAATACTGCGCCTCCATCATCAATTTGAATTCTGTCCAGTCAACATTGTGCTCCTCCGGTCGAATGGCCTCCCACCAGTCGAAAGCCTCCCCGGTCAGAAGATACTGGGCGACCGGAACCTTCCTATCGTTGGGACAGTTAATCCCTGCAAAAATCTTTTCTAATTCCTTCACCCAGTGATCCCAAGAAAGCGTCTCAGCAGAACCGTCAAATTTCGGAGGATGCAATTTGATCACTTCGGTAAGCCATTTATCTCCTCGATTATCCACGTTATGCTGCTGTCCCATCGCCGTCTGCATGCGATCCACAACTTGAGCAAAATGGTTTATCTGGGCAACCACCTGCTGAAGCACTCCCGGCACGTTAGGACCTGCATTATTATTTGCCGATCCCTGCTGTCCCCCGGAATGGGAATCCGTTCGACTAGCGGTTATTTCTGGGGTAGATACCGACTCTTCTTGTCTCGCATTTCCACGTCCGCGTCCACGACCGCGTCCGCGCCCACGACCTCCTCTCAACATACTGTAAACATAAATACTCAATATCCAGGGCAAACTTTCTAAAAGTACATCCATCAATGTTCACAAAACATGAATAAAATAAAACGGTAGTATTTGAGATTTAGGAACTTACAACCACGGTCCACACGACGATCTTTGGCTCGGCAGGTGATGTTACGAACGACTAATAATCAAATAACGTAAACTGACCCAACTAACCCGACTGCCAAGATATCCATGAATCTTAGCTCCGATACCATATTCTGTAACACCCCGAGATATTCGGAATAATTACAGCGCCGTAAACCCTTTAGGTAAGGATTTACAAGGCTAATTTTAAAAGGAGTGTAAATATAAATCAATCGTACAACTGAAATTCAAATACAGATTTGATTCAACCAATCAAATGAGTTAACTTATACAACCATATCGAAAAGACATTATTAAAACAGACGTACTCAAGTACTAAATAGACCAAGAAGACCAATCACAATAACAATAAACATAAACCACATCACTGAGCCATTTCATCATCCTGTCGGTACTGTGGTTGCTTCCCCGCTCCTCGGCTACCTGAACATCAAAACAATGTCCACCCCCGAAGGGGTTAGCAAAACAATGCTAGTACAAGTATCGTAATACATAAATCATCAATGCATCATAAAACATGCAAAACGGACTTCCGTCATCGGAATCCAACGATGCGAATCCTCACGATTCCATCAACACAGTACAGGGTAATCCAGCGATCCAGCGCCCTTGGTATAGATCCCCATGATGATCCCGTCGGACCAACGCATGGTGGAAAACCCGTCCAGCGATCCAGCGCCCTCAGCATAGATCCCCATGATGATCCCGTCGGGCCAACGCATGATGGACATTCGATCCAGCGCCCTCAGCATAGATCCTCATGATCCCCTCGGATCATTTATACCATAAATCAATCAACTATGCATACATATATGCATTTCAATATGTTCATCAATACGAACAAATAACAATGAGTACCACAAAAAATTTCAGAAATACATCTCATATTCAACAATATGAACAAAACCACAAGCATGATCAAAGTTTCAATATAAATCGAACTCGACATATGATACTTGCCTCGAAAATGGCAAGAACGAAACACTTCAATGATCTCAACACACTCGAAGGCCGCCTCCTTTGATCAACGTAACAAGCTCGAACCTTAACAAAAGGAATGATATACAAATCATCTCAAGTCGAACGATGGCCTAACAATTCGGTCTACGGCCCAAAAGCTCAAAATAAACAATCTGCCTGGACTGCTTAGCGTGCGCTACGTACTCTACGTAACGTGCGCTAAGCCTGCCTGTTAGCGTACGCTATCGTATAAGCCTAGCGTACGCTAGCCACGGACTGACAGTTTGACTCGGCTGACATCATAACGTACGTTACGTACATATCGTGCGTTAACTTATCCCCGATAGCGCACGTTAACTTATGTATGTTAGCGTGCGCTAACCTTGCATGTCAGATTACTACAGACAGAAAACTGGATTGAATGGTGATGAACTCATAAATTCTATGGTGATAAAACCAGTCATCCTCGAGCATATCATGCTAATAAGGTTTATGAAAGTTCTATACGTACTAAATGACCATGAGATACAAAGATACGTATATCATCACAACACCATAGTTCATCTTAGATCTTCAAGAAAATATTCTAAGTTCCGTTCGTCCTACGTTCCAAAACGCATGATTCCAACGTGTAAAACGTAACAACTAGGTAAATCCGTCTACTGATCACAAATAGGTTTGAAGCTTCAGAATATGCTAGGAGTTCAAACACCAAGAGGTTCAATGGTTTATACGGTGAATAAGTATCGAAACATCGAAAATATCCTTCTACACATGATGTTCGACTACTTAAGAATCTAACTGACAAGATAAGCATGATCAAACGTCCTTTAGAACGCTACTAGTATTGGTGAAGAATCACCTACCTCAAAGTAGTGAAGAACACGGAGGAAATCGAAGCAATCCAACACCGAAGGCTTGAACACCAATCTCCAACGATATACGATCTTCAATCACGAGCTAGGATGTTGATATGAAGTGTTTAGGATGAAGGAAGTTATGTTCTAAGTGTAAGAATTCGGGTATGGGAGAAGAAAGAACTGAAATCACGAATAGGATGCTGTCCAATTTATAATAAATGGCCATTAGCGCGCGCTAGTCCCTGCTCGTAGCGTGCGCTAACGGCTCACTGACTTAACTGTACTCAACGCTTAGCGCGCTATGCACATGCATGGCGTGCGCTAAGGCGTTGACAGCTTTTCCGAAAGCCGTCGTGTTCATCCCGACATAATCCGACGGGGTCCCCGCGATCTCACCTACCGCACGTCTCAATCAAATTGACCACGCATAGCGTGCGCTAATGTTCCTTTGTAGCGTGCGCTATGAATCCATGTTAGCGTACGCTAAACATAGCCGATAGCGTGCGCTACATGCGCAGAATTACAATTTTTAAATCACATACATGAAATCATACGCTCGACAACATCGGATTATGAAATACGGAGAATAATACTCAGATCAAGTACAACGATTACAATATCACAAGTTCCAAATACATATCAGAAATCTCGGGTATTACATATTGATCAAGCACTTTTCAATTACAAACTAAATGAAAGAAAAACTTCAAACCAAAAATAAAATACAAACTAAAATTGAAAGTTCTAAGGAAAATATATTGCTAAAAGAAAGGAGTATTTCTTAGCAAGAAGATGGGTTTTAGAATTGGTAATTGGTAATTGGTGATTTTGCAATGGATGAAGATGTCCTTTTATAGGTGATTTTCAAGAATACAATTGATTATTTAATTCAAAATATCTATTGTAATATCATTTTTTTAATTCTTTGTTCACACTTCACCCATGTCTTTGAATTTTCAGATTTTTGACCAAAAAAATATCTTGTGGTTGAGTTCACAAGTTGGTCAAAAGTGGACTAATTTTGCATGGCATCTGCTGAAAAACGGCGATGAAAAACGGTCCAGTTTGCCCCGTGTTGTGCGCCGTTTTGTGGTGACTCGGTCTCTTCCGGAATACGCGCGAGGACACGGCGCTAAATGCCGGTCGTGTGTGAAACGGCCCAAGACACGGCCCTTGTTGCGCCGTATGTGAAACGGCCTACATTACACGGTCCTGTTTGCGCCGTGTTGTAGGTCGTTTTGCCTTGAAAAATTCCCGTCGTTGGATTTGATCTTGTTTTCCGTCCTTTTTGATGCTTCATGTCGATGTCAGAAATAACCATTTTTAGCTCATGTTTGGACATATGTGTAAAATATATATTTTTAATCACAAATCAGTACAATTATGCCCGGAAAAATGAATATTTTGTATATGAATTTTAGATCAATTATGCATTAATCAAATACCCCACACTTAAATTCATGCTAGTCCCGAGCAAGACTCTTTATTAATCACACACAAAATAAAAATTAAAATAAGACATAAAATAAAAAATAATACACACAAATTTAAGAAAATAATTATATATAAAGATAAAAAGAGATCAAAATGCCATTAATACACAATAACCAACTTTATACAGTAGATAGAAATGAATCAAGATTCAAAATAAATCTACTAACGATTTTGAAGTTAAACCACGATTTTTATTTTTGTAATTCCAAAATGCAAGGTTTTCCCCCCAAAAGGTTGATTATTTCTTTCTCACTCGTGACTTCACACGACTCCCTTTAATGGTTGCTCTCGATCACTCGTTTATTTTTCGACTCAATATGAAGAAGAATTTCATCGGCCTCATCAAATATTGTGATTTTTCACGAGATTGAGTGTATTGAAATTCAGCCGCTAATTAATTCAGATCTTGCTCATAAACTACATCCCTTTTAGTGATAGCTTTCACACCGTTATTTGCTAACGTGTAGCTCTTTTCACCAACATAATTTCTATCTCTTTTAAAAGGTGATAACTTTCACACCGTTATTTGCTAACGTGTAGCTCTTTTCACCAATTTTTCTGTGAGACAGCAGCTACGCACCAACAATGGTTAGTCCTTTATTTTTCGCAAAATTTTAAGACCCCCAAAATTAGGCAGCTGTTGCTGCTCAACACTTCTTCTTTTTGTCATTTTTTTTAGGTGATAGCTTTCACACCGTTATTTGCTAACGTGTAGCTCTTTTCACCAATGACTCCTTTTTTTTAGGGAATAGAATTTTTGTAGAAAATCATTTATTAGTTAAGCATGAAAAATCAAAAACTCCACAAATTAAGTAAATTTCAGTTCTATTTTTCATCAACCGAATGATTCTTCTTTTCTCAAGGTAATGAATGACTCGATTTTATATGATAACTATAAGGCTTGGAAAGAGAGATTAAGGCTCAAAAATTTTGGAATATACAATTTTTTTTTTTTTACGGGTTAAAATAATTTTAGAAGTTTGTATATAGCTAAATTATTGGTGTTATGGCCAGATCTAGAAATCTCACAAATAAACAAAATAAATATATATATATATATATATACATAAAAAAAAATCAAAGCCAAATAACAAAAATAATCAAATCACACCACAATAATTAAAACATACCACCCCCAAACTTGAAAAAGAAACTGTCCTCAGTTTTTTTAAAAAAAATAATAATAAAAAGTAAGAGAAAAAAAAATACTCCCTGTTATGAAAATTGATGCTTGAGCTATGCCTTTTTGGATCTGCATGAAAAAATATACAAGGCAAACAACAACAACAACAACAAAAGTATACCCGGTTGTATAACACAATTTTTAAGATGCGCATCAAGAAAGTCCGAAGAGTCGTCTTACGCTGCCATCAATGCTTTTATAAAAAACACACAATAAAAATTACAGCAATAAAATAACAATACATAAATCGCGAATAGATGCGCGTCAAGAGATCAAGAAGAAACTCCTTAAGCTGCCACCATTTAGCACGATTATTACACACGACAGAAAGTAAAAATAACAAGAGGTCTGATATGGGGTATCAAAGGGAGAGGAATGAATCCACTTTTCGTTTTCTCACGGTGAGATCTTCCATCCAAACAATATTAGCTAGAGCTGGATCTGGTCGAGGAACAAATTCAATGAGTTTTTTGATTAGCTCTTCTGGTGTTGTTGCAACGACTATGATTCGTTTAGCACGCTCGGAAATAAAACCTTTTTCAATAGAGTAGTCGATGAAAGATAGTAAACCATCAAAGAAACCATTGACATTATGCAGACCTATTGGTTTTTGATGAACATTTAGCTGGGCTCTGGTAACCACATGAAAAAGTTCCGCAAGGGTGCCAAAACCACCGGGAAGGGTGATAAAGGCGCCAGAATTATTTGTCATTTGAGTTATGCGATCTTGCATATTTACAGATCTAAACTCATCTCCAATAGTTGCCCCGGTAATTTTACTTTCAGCCAGAGATTTTGGAATTACTCCCAACACTCTTACTCCTTCCATATAGGCATAAGCAGCAGCTCGTTCCATTAATCCTAGACTTCCTCCTCCATAAACTACATGAATGCATTTTTCTCCTAAAGTACGACCCAAGTTGTGTGCTGCTTCAGTAAAGCATGCATCTTTTCCATAACTAGCTCCACCAAAAATACAGACTGAGTTAAATCTTTTTGTGGAAGATGATGACTCCATTTTTGAAAAGACTTTTTTTTAGAGAGAAAAAGAGAAAAGTACAAGTTTGAGGGATGAATAAAAGAAACAAGCACAAAGGTTATTTATAGAAGAAAAAATGAGGAAAAATTGCTTAACAAGTTTGTGATTTCGTTGATTACGCTTCAACTACTCAATAGAATAATGAATGCATTTATCGCGTATCACATTTTTTATTCAGAAAATCTCACCATATGACAAAAATAAAAGATACTCACGTGTATGCACAGTAGTTGTGATTGTGGCTCACATCTTCCTCTGATTTTACGTTCAGAAACGGCCTAAACGCCTTCTATGAGTCGGGGAGAAGCTTCCCATCCAATTTTCTTACAAATTGGCAAACAGGGTCTTTTAACGTCAGATTCCCAAGACGTTGTTCATATTCTGGTTTGAATTTATTCCACAAACATCGAATTCCGTAATATACAAGTCCACTAGGATGCGTATCAAGAGAAATTTCGATATTATCTAAATTCTCTTTATTCAGACCATCATTAATGAACTGAATTTTATCTTCTCTGTTTGTAGATGGAATTCCTAAAGATCGATATTTTAAATTGCAGTTCCATCTAGCATATTTATAGCAAACGGCTAGCATCTTTGCTCGTCGTTTCTTGGCATATGAACTTTTTTCAAGCCCTGATAAAAATCTAGTCGGTGTTTCTGTGAATTCACCTTCTATTCTTACTTTGGCTTCGATAATGAATCTTATGTCAAAAGGTATGATTTTATTCATAAGCAACCTCATCCTTTCAAGCCTTGTCTTGTAAATCTTTAAAATTGCATTTTTGCTTAGAAAGGGAAATCTTTTTTCAATTTTATACAATGTTTCTTCCATGAAAAAAAAATTAAAATGAAAAACGATAAAATATCTACAAATATCAGTTGTTTGTGGGAAACTGAAAAAATCCGACTTTGATAGTCACGGAGTACCGTTATCCGCCACTTGACCGGACAGAAAAATTATATTTGGCCTAAAACAATCCCCGGCAACGGCGCCAAAATTTGATCGTTCAAAAACTTATCCTAAAAATAGGAGTTCTTGAGTCGCTCGCAAATATATACGAGGTAGAAGTAGTTTGTGGTAAGTTCTACCAAGGTCTTTTCTCTCGAGGATTGTCCAACAGGGCTTCGTATAATATTTTTGTTATAGATTGCGAGAAATAAATACTAAAATATTAAAAAAGATATTTTTGGGTTTTTAAAAATTAACTAAATTAAAATGCACTATATTTTAAACTAAACTATTTTTAATAAGAC
Source organism: Orobanche coerulescens (assembly GCA_033398695.1). Taxonomy (NCBI): domain Eukaryota; kingdom Viridiplantae; phylum Streptophyta; class Magnoliopsida; order Lamiales; family Orobanchaceae; genus Orobanche; species Orobanche coerulescens. The sequence goes on from CM065804.1 coordinate 139,526,192, forward strand.
TATTTTATATAAGACTATTTATACTAGACTATTTATATTAAGACTTTTTTTTTTAACTAGATTATTTATACTAGACTATTTATACTAGACTATTTATACTAGACTATTTATATTAAGACTTTTTTTAACTAGATTATTTATACTAGACTATTTATACTAGACTATTTATACTAGACTATTTATATTAAGACTATTTATACTAGACTATTTATATTAAGACTATTTTTAACTAGAATATTTTTAACTAGTGAAAATGAATAGAATTAAAATGAGTTGGGAATTTATAAAATCTAGGAAATTACGGGTTCATTAAATTAGGTATTTAATTAAGTATAAGAATTGATTTATATGGATATAAAAGAAAAAACGAATGTTTATCGAGTAATCAATTTTTCACCTCCGTACTTTCGTAATCAAAAATGTCTTAATCACTGTCACTTTTTTAAGATGTTGATAACAAGATTAACACTTGATAGATTGAAAAGATGTGTTTCCAATACACTTAACAATCAATCAAGGAGGTTTCACTAGTAGAAATAGGATATGATCAATCTCTAGTTAAACCAATTAGTCCTTTCATTTCTCTAACTTGACTATTTTTAGGATAAACGATCGTTCATCGAGTAATCAACTTTTCACCTCCATACTTTCGTAATCAAAGATGTCTTAACCACTTCCGCAATCTTAAGATGTTGATAACAAGATTAACATTTGATAGATTGAAAAGATATGTTTCCAATTCACTCAACAATCAATCAAGAAGGTTTCATTAGTAAAAATAGGATATGATCAATCTCTATTTAAACCAATTAGTCCTAAAAATAGTTTAAATCAATCAAATACTCAATATATAACCTAATAGAAATCCCCCTTTCCCTAGGAAGAAAGATTAGCTACTCATTGGTTCATACAAACTAAAATTATAATAGAAATAATTGATATATATAATATATATAGAAACTTTTAATTACTAGAACTTAATGACAATAGATAAAACTTACTTGAATATGATGAATCAAAGTGCAAGAAACAAACTTCAAAATATAACTTCAAACTTGTTTAAAGGTTACAAGCTTACAAAAATTGAAAGTAAAATACTAAGTAAAATACTAAGTGCTTATTGATCAAGCACTTTTCAATTACAAACTAAATGAAAGAAAAACTTCAAACCAAAAATAAAATACAAACTAAAATTGAAAGTTCTAAGGAAAATATATTGCTAAAAGAAAGGAGTATTTCTTAGCAAGAAGATGGGTTTTAGAATTGGTAATTGGTAATTGGTGATTTTGCAATGGATGAAGATGTCCTTTTATAGGTGATTTTCAAGAATACAATTGATTATTTAATTCAAAATATCTATTGTAATATCATTTTTTTAATTCTTTGTTCACACTTCACCCATGTCTTTGAATTTTCAGATTTTTGATCAAAAAAATATCTTGTGGTTGAGTTCACAAGTTGGTCAAAAGCGGACTAATTTTGCATGGCATCTGCTGAAAAACGGCGATGAAAAACGGCCCAGTTTGCCCCGTGTTGTGCGCCGTTTTGTGGTGACTCGGTCTCTTCCGGAATACGCGCGAGGACACGGCGCTAAATGCCGGCCGTGTGTGAAACGGCCCAAGACACGGCCCTTGTTGCGCCGTATGTGAAACGGCCTACATTACACGGTCCTGTTTGCGCCGTGTTGTAGGTCGTTTTGCCTTGAAAAATTCCCGTCGTTGGATTTGATCTTGTTTTCCGTCCTTTTTGATGCTTCATGTCAGTAATCTGTAAAATAACCATTTTTAGCTCATGTTTGGACATATGTGTAAAATATATATTTTTAATCACAAATCAGTACAATTATGCCCGGAAAAATGAATATTTTGTATATGAATTTTAGATCAATTATGCACTAATCAAGTACCCAAGACCCTATGTACCGCCAGCCAGAAATGCGATACAAAACGACTATCACGATTCGAAATAATAGACTTCGGAGTCCCGTGAAGCCTCACAATCTGCGCAATAAATACACGAGCCAGCTTTTCCGGACCCAAAAAATCCTTGATGCCCAGAAAGTGTGCCGACTTGGTCGGATGATCCACGATCACCCAAACCATATTCATACCAGACTTCGATCTCGGCAAGCTCATGACAAAGTCCATCGAAATATCTTCCCATTTCCATTCCGGAACGGGAAGCGATTGCAACAACCCGACTGGTCGCTGATGCTCGATTTTGATCTACTGACAAGTCAAACATCTCGCTACAAATTGTGTGACCTCATCCTTCATATCATTCCACCAAAAGTTCCTCCTTAGGTATTTGTACATCATACTCGAACTAGGATGAACTGAGTAATGCATAGCATGGGCCTCACGCAAAATACTTTGCCTCAATTCCAAGTCGTTCGGTACATAAAGCCGACTCTGGAATCTCAACCCACCATCCTCGTGAATCACAAATCCAAGAGATTTCCCGTTAAGAACATTCTCTCGGATTTGAGTAATCTCCAACTGCTTCAGTTTAATTTCATCGATTAGCAACGATGAGATTTCCAAAGCATAAAGTTGCCCGACAACTCCTGGCAACAAAATCTCAACACTAAACTCGATGAAATCACGCTGAAGCTCAGATTGAGACGTAAGTATCTCAAGCATTCGTAACTGTTACACCCCCAAGATATTCAAGGTATATTACAGCACCGTGGATCCCTACATGGGACCCACCAGGCTAAATGACCAAATATACTCATCGACTCGCGGAATCAACATAACATCACCTCGTCATAAAGACGCAAAACAAAATAATTTACCCGGTTCAACCGGTCAAACACAACACAATCATCCAATACAAACACAATAGACAAACATTTAAATCCTAACAAACAAGAACTCCTAAGTACTCGAGTACTTTTATTAGTTTACAAATGGATAAACGCATCAAAAGAAAGAAAACCATAAAAACACACTCATGCACAATCATCACGCCCGGCCATCATCCACGTACTTGTCCAGGGCCCGTTCATATCGAAGAACCTGACCTGAAATTCATAAAACGAATTTCCCCAAAACGAGTCCCCAAAGGGGTTAGCAATTACGCTAGTACAAGTAACCAAATGAACAACTTATACCTTACACATATAGTCAAAGCATGCAATCATGAAAACTAGGGGTGTTCAAAACCGGATATCCGGACTTTCGGATATCCGAAACTTCGGATATCCGAAAGTTCGGATAGTAGATTTTGATATCCGATATCCATATCCGAAATTTCGGATATCCGAGTATCCGGAAAAAATATGAATTTTATTCGGATATCCATATATTCGAAAAAAAATATTCGGATTTGGATATCGGATATCCGAATATCCGAAAAAAACTTCGGATATGGATATCGGATATCCGAATATCCGAATATTTTCTATTATTTAAAATATATAAAAATAAAAAATTTAGGATTTTTCGGATATTTCGGATATCCGAATATCCGATTTTTCTGAAAAGTACTATCCGATATCCGAATCCGAAGTTCCGGATATCCGAACTTCGGATATCTGAATTTTCGGATATCCGGAACTTCGGATTTTCGGATATTTCGGATCAAATATCGGATATCGGATATTTTTGAACACCCCTAATGAAAACATAGGTTGAAACACACATTTCCGAAAATGCGAATAATCCAAAACACATTTGTAAAATGCACCGCAATTAACCGCGGGCCCACGCCTCTATGGACCCCTACCGAGACCCCGTCGGATCTAACCCGTAGTGGTTAAAAGCAAGCTCACGGACCCACGCCTCTGTGGAGCCCTACCGAGACCCCGTTGGATCTAACCCGTAGTGAGCATACACACACACACACAATTTCTCATGTAATACTACCATGTCAAGATTGTAAGTTCATAAGGGTACTTGCCAAGATCAATAGACGGTGACACGAACGAAAAGGAAGAATCAAACACGACCATTAGGAACCGGCGAAACCGAACCTAACAATTCGAAGAACACAATCACAACCATATCTAAACGAATACGGAAATGGAATACACCCGAAAACCCGCCTACGATTCATGTATATTCGTACAAGAAAAACAACGAGGGCGGAACACAACCAAACCCTCTCGATTATGCAAATACCACGAAATATACCATGAATCTGTAGGGAAATCAAGAATACCAACAAGATTAATCATATTCATCATGAATTAATCAACAACACAGAACGAATCAAACAATACAATCGAAAACCCCCAAATTACCCAAAAGTAGGGTTTTAAGAGATTACCTTGGATTAGGATTAAGGATTCAACTAGAAGTCGATAATCTACAACAAAAACTCGAAGTGAAATGATCTCTCCAAGTTGAAGATGCCAAAATCGCCCCTAAAATCGCCCTATACGTGAGGAAGAGAAGAAGGGAGAGGAAATGAAATCCTCTCCCGAAACCCTGCTGAAATAGTGCAGAAAAGACCCGCGTGCCGCGGCCTAGGCTGAGTGTGCCACGGCCCGCGGCTAAAAATAGCGAGCAGGTTTTACACTGGGGCCGCGGCCCAGACTGCTGCATGCCGCGGCACGCAGTACAGTCGGCCTGGCCAACATCTGAGATCGGGCAGTGCCACGGCTCATAGTCCCCTATGCTGCGGCACATACTGTTTGAGTCCGAAAATGATGAAAAATGACCCCCAAACAGGATATAATCGATCCGAAAAGAGAACAAACGCAATGGGAACTCAACTTTGGGATATTACAAAACGGCCCAAAATATCCGAAACACATGATACATGATCGAAACAACAAAGAAAGCTCACAACAGGTATAACAACATGATACGGGCCTGTAGCAACCCCGAAATGGCGGTTTCGAACAACGGTTACGGGAATCGAACGAAATAGCGACGGAATGACATTAAACACAGAATTGAGTAAAACAAGTCCAAAACAAGCTCAGATGACAAAAACTCCAGTATTAAATATTCTCGAAATATCGATATGGTTACAAGCGAGTTGCTTAAAACGAAAAATACACCAAAAATGCAAATATCGAGAAAAGAAAAATGCGGATATTACATTCTACCCCTCTAAAAATAAGTTTCGTCCCGAAACTTAAGAATCAAACAACTCGGGGTACCTAGCACATATGCTATCCTCGGTTTCCCAAGTTGCCTCCTTGACACCATGTCTCGACCACTGCACTTTGACCAAAGGGATGGTCTTACGTCTCAGTCGTTTCTCACGGTGCTCCAAAATCTTCAAGGGACGCTCCTCGAAAGTAATATCCTCGGCAATATCGATCTCACCATAGTCGATGACATGACTAGGATCCGGGACATATTTCCTCAGTTGGGAAACATGGAAAATGCTATGAACATGGCTCAACACCGGGGGCAACGCCAAACTGTAAGCTAATTCGCCGACTCTCTCGAGAATCTCGAAAGGTCCAATAAATCTCGGACTCAACTTCCCCTTCTTCCCGAAACGGAAAACTCCCCTCGTCGGCGACACCTTCAGAAAAATGTGGTCTCCCACCTAGAATTCTAAAGGTCGAAGACGGACATCGGCATATGACTTCTGTCAGCTCTGAGTAGTCAACATCCTTTCCCGAATCAATTCCACCTTCCGCCTCGTCTCTGTAATGATATCCGATTCGGTCCCGACCAAATCGGACGCCTCGTTCCAACAAATCGGTGATCGACATCGCCACCCATAAAGTGCCTCATATGAGGCCATTCGAATCGACGCGTGTCAACTATAGTTGTACGTCGATCAATGGCAAATGCTCCTCCCAGTCACTGCTCCAGTCGAGAGCACAAGCGCACAACATATCCTCAAACGTCTGGATAGTGCGCTCCGACTGCCCATCCGACTGAGGATGAAAAAAAGTTCTCAGATGAAAACGAGTGCCCAATGCCTTATGCACCGCCTGCCAAAAGTGCGATACGAAACGACCATCCCGATCCAAAACAATAGACTTCGGAGTACTGTGAAGCCTCACAATCTGTGCAATAAACATACGAGCCAACTTTTCCGGACCCCAAGTATCCTTGATGCCCAGAAAATGTGCCGACTTGGTCAGAAGATCCACAATCACCCAAACCATGTTCATGCTCGATCTCGATCGTGGCAAACTCATGATAAAGTCCATCGAAATATCTTCCCATTTCTATTCTGAAACAGGAAGCGACTGCAATAACCCAGCCGGTCGCTGATGCTCGATTTTGACCTGCTGACAAGTCAAACATCTCGCTACAAACCGTGCGACCTCCTCCTTCATATCGTTCCACCAAAAATTCCTCCTCAGGTCCTTGTACATCTTACTCGAACCAGGATAAATGGAGTAAGGAGTAGCATGGTCCTCCCGCAAAATACTCTGCCTCAATTCCGAGTCGTTTGGCACACAAAGCCAATTCTAAAACCTCAACACACCATCTTCATAAATTACAAACCCATGAGAATTTCCTTGAAGGACATTCTCACGAATTTGCGAAATCATCGGATCCTCCAACTGATTCAATTTAATTTTGTCGACCAGCGACGACGAAATTTCTAGTGTGCAAAGTTGTCTGACCGCTCCCGGCAATAAAATCTCAACATCCAAATCGTTCAAAACCCGATGGAGCTCAGATTGAGACGTAAGGATCTCAAGTGTCCTCAACACGACCGGTTTCCGACTCAAAGCATCGGCCACGACGTTCGCCTTGCTTGGATGATAAATGATTTCGGGGTCATAATCCTTAATCAACTCTAACCACACCCTCTGCCTCATATTCAACTTCTGCTGAGTGAATATGTACTTTAGACTTTTATGATCGGTAAAAATCTGACATGCGGAGCCAAACAGATAATGACGCCAAATCTTGAGTGCGAAAACAACTGCCGCTAACTCCAAATCATGAGTAGGGTAGTTAAGCTCATACGACCTCAACTGTCTCGACGCATACGCAATGATCTTGCCGTGCTGCATCAATACGCACCCAAGACCCTGACCTAAAGCATCACTATAAACAACAAAACCCTCGTTGCCACACGGAAACGCTAAAACCAGGGCTGAAGTTAAATGCCTCTTCAGCTCCTCAAAACTCGCCTGCCTCTCGTCATTCCAGACGACCGTCTCGGATTTCTGAAGCAACTGGGTAAGCGGCCGAGCCAGTTTCGAGAAACCCTCGACGAACCTACGGTAGTAGCTAGCCAAACCCAAGAAACTACAGATCTCCTTCACGTTCTTAGGCGGTGCCCAATCCAACACTGCCTCGATCTTCTGCGGATCCACATGGACTCTCTCGGCTGAAATCACGTGACCTAGAAACATCACCTCCTTCAGCCGGAACTCACATTTCTAGAACTTCGCATAGAGTTGCTCGGTCCTCAAAATGTCTAACACCACTCACAGATGATGCGCGTGGTCCACCTCATTCCTCGAATAAATAAGAATATCGTCAATGACGACGACGACACACTTATCAAAATACTCAATAAAGACCTTGTTCATCAACTGCATGAACACTGTCGGCACGTTAGTTAATCCAAAAGACATAACTACAAACTCATAATGTTCGTATCTCGTTCGAAAAGCTATTTTCGGGACATCGGACTCCTTCACCCGGAGCTGATAGTACCCCGACCACAAATCGATTTTCGAGAATACTGCATCTCCCTGCAACTTATCGAAAAAGTCATCAATCATCGGTAAGGGATACTTGTTCTTGATGGTCACCTTGTTTAGCTCGTGATAGTCGATACACAAACATAGTGAACCATCCTTCTTCCGAACAAATAGAACCGGTGTGCCCTAAGGCGAAGCGCTCGGTCGAATATACCCCGACTCAAGGAGCTCACTCAACTACCTATTCAACTCAGCCATATCTGAAGGTGCCATGCGATAAGGCGCCTTCGAAATCGGAGCCGCTCCCAGCTCTAACTCTATAGCGAACTCAACCTCACGGTCAGGTGGTAATCCCGGTAACTCGTCAGGAAAGACGTTAGGAAGCTCACTAACAACTGGAATTGATGAAAGCTCGACTCCACCACTCTCTTCCTTCAAAACACAGCACCAATAACCGGTACACCCCTTCCGCAGGAGTCTCAACGCCTTCAAGACGTTAATAACGAACTTCTGGTTTCCCCTTCTTCGCCCTGTGAAAGAGTGCTCGGTGCCATCCTCGGCTAACATAGTGATGATTCTCGTGTGGTAGTTCATGATCGCACCATGCCGCTCGAGCCAATCATGCCCAAGAATCAAATCCTTACCCTCAATTCCCATGACAATAATATTAGAGAGCCAAGCCCTCTCACAAATTAACACAGAACAGTCTCAAACCTCCTGATCACCAATGATCCTATCACCGCTAGGAAGCTTAACAAAGCGTCAAGCAGTCGAGACTCGAACGGCGCATACACTCAAGAGATATGAACGAATGCATAGCACCAGAATCGAAAAGCACATTGACAGGATGAGAATGAATATGAACGGTACTTGTGGCTACGGAGGCGGCTGGATCATCGGCCCTCCTCAGCTCATAAACACGGGGGTGGGCGGAGCCGACACTGGAAGCTCCCCCTCTAGTAGGCTAACCCCGACCTCTCCCTCGACTAGCACTCGGTGGAGACTGAGAAGCAAACGATCCTTGATTCACACTTGGTTCCCTAGGTGCTGGAAGGGAAGCCTGGGTACCAAGAATTCTCTCTCCCTCCTCACAAAAAGCAGCCTTGTGGCCCGGCTGGCCACACCAATTACATGTCAGCAAAGGGCTCGGACAAATATGACTGATGTGGCCCCGTTGGCCACAGTTAAAACACTTCACATCACGGGAAAGAGTGCTGGTAGTTCCATGAAACCCCTAGTAGAATGAGCTACACCACCACCGGCGGAAAAATTAGCAGACTGGGATTTCTACTGACCCCCACCCTTGTGGCCCGAAAAACTACCGGTTGTAATACCCTCGCCTTTACTATTGTATTTTCTGATTTAAACCAAGTATCTTCGCACCATATCTGTATTGTTATAGCAAATATATCGACGAATTACGTTAAGTTGGAATCATGGTCATTCATACTATATTAATTGTTGGGTGATATTGGGAGAATTCCATTTATGCTTGTTATAGCACTTATTGTACGTTAACCTATCTTCTTAACGTACGCTATGTACGTCGCCTTACGTACGTAACATACATATGTTAACGTATGTAATGCGGGAGATCCACCAGCAGTCCGCCTTTCGGCGGGTGGGGCCGAGCGGGGGTAGGTGGTCGGGAGTCGATCGCGACAGCCAAGTCAACGGCTATTACGTACGTAATAGCTATATAGTTACGTACGTAACGATTTGCGTGTTTTGAGACAGAAAGATCTGATGAAATTGGTTACATACGTAATGATCATAAGATTACGTACGTAAGGACTGTAACGTACGTTAACACCTTTCTTTAACGTACGTAACGCCGAGTTCAGGTTATAAAAATATGACTTGCCATTCATTTCCTGCTCGACCCATTCAACCTCCCAACTGAGAAAAAATGATTCCCTTCCCTTCCAACTCCGTTTCTAGCCCTTCTAACTTGTGTTGGAGCTTCAGCACTTGATTGGTGACTTGGAGAGTTAGAGATCTAAGTGTATCCCTTGAAGTGTTGGTGTTGTTCTTCATTCTGAGGTTGGTCTTTCTTTAACTCATATCAAATCCATGCTTATGATGATGTTAGTAGATAAATACTTCACATAATGTTAGTTTAAGCTAGTGTAAACATGATAAGTTAATTGAATCATGCTCAAACTAAGTGAAGATTAACATTAAGGGTATTAGTGTTACTTCTTGATGTAAATAACTTCATAATGTGATTGTGTTGATAATGATATACATAAAACCTGATGTATAACATGATAATTGGAAGTTGATTATAGTCTCAACACTAGGAACATGTTAGGGATGAAATCCTTAATGATTAAAGGTGAGAAATGTTAAACTTGTCTTGAACATTCAATTGATTCTTGAAGGTAATATGGAACCATAATTTTGGCCTCTAAAACCAACACTTTGTTAAGAAATTGTTGGAAGAATTATGTTAACCCTTTAAAGATGATCTTCACAAGATGGGATGAAGTTACTTTTAGAATTTCAAGTATCCAATGATATAACTAGGCTTTTAATAAATTCTTCAAAAGTAAAACAATAGATTTTGATGGAAGGAAGTTGTAATCTTCATATGATCAAGTTAATCGAGTTCGTTGATATCTTAAAAGGGTGTTAAACGCTACATTAATATGTTAATAATGTTCTTAAGAGGATTGTAGTGAATATGGTGATACAAATGCGGTAGATGAGTAGCCGAATTCCATTTCATTAATCCGTGTATGTTAAGAGACGTAAATTAAAATGATGTTATTAGTGCACTAAAAGCTTGAGCTTATGCTTCATATAGGAATCAGTTTTTATAGTAATTATTGGTAAAATAATGAAGAACGTAATTAACACAAACTTATATCGTAATCGGAAGTGCCGATGATTTGAAAAGATGTTTTCACAATGTTACTTTGGTAATAAACTGAACTTCAAGTATTTGACATTAATGTTAGACTATGTGAATGAACATGATAAACATATGATGATTTGTAATAACAACATTAAAGTGATCAATAGGATAATTGATTTATTCAAGTAAATTTACGAATATTATTTATGTAATAATACCGTTATCGTACGAATGTGTTGTTGAATGAATTACATTTCATTCAAGGTTGCTTTTTCACGTGAGTATTGTTAGACGAGGATACCGTTCGTTTGACCATTCAAAGAAGGATTATTCATCTACGGAATTGAGGCAAGTTATCTTGCTTGGTTATAATGATGGTTGAATTCTTGTGATTATTATGCGTTTCGTGTGTATGAAATGTTCTGATAATCTATGATTCGTGATATGGTGATACCCTTGATCGTATTGTCATGGTGTTGGGGATGATATCCCGAAATTACCATCCTTGTTACCGTTAGTCCTTTTGAGCTTTGTTGACACTTCGGTGAGTTGTTCGATTCCTTGATAAAGGTGTAATTCGTTGAGTTTCGTTGTCATGTTGTATCGTGACATCTCTGGAGTCATATCTGCATGCCGATTGGTTTTGTGTAGGATTTTTAGCCGGGCACTTGATGATCATGCGTGGATGTTTTCCGCATTTAGATCGTGCACACGAGACGTAGTTCGTGAGGCTAATTAGGTACATCGTCCCACGTATATTCTGGATTCCGTATACGGGGTGGACATGTGCACGGACACATTTCCGGATCGGGCGTACTGTGACGTACGTCTTGAGCCATATTATATGGTCGATCGTATATTTGGTTATGTTCGGATTGGGGTGATTGTTTATACGCCTTCGGGGTATATTCAGTAGTCGATGGTTTTCTTTGAGATCAGTATATATATGAATTGTATAATGTCATGAGAATTATTATCATGTATAGCTGACACTGTGGTTTGGGGCGAAATACTTGTATTTCAGGGCGAGGAAAGGGCAAGGCACAGGAGGAGCACAATGGCGACGAAGGATTTTGAAGGATGCTATTTCGGGGGCCCCGAGTCTTTTGATGTTCGGTTATGTATTATTGTGATTTTCATTTTATTTTGTGTCGGATGATTGTACTATAATCTGTTAGGTATTGCCCATCGTCATATGGTCTGTACCAAATTTGGATCCTGTGTACGTTTGCTCGTATTAAAGACATGTATAACTTATACTCCACATCGGGGTTTTTATTGTCGTACGGTGCCACGTTGTCAGGTTGTAAGTTTATATCGTGATATCGCCTGGTGGGTCCCGGTAGGGGGTCCACGGCACTGTAATAGCCACTGTTTTCGGGCTGTTACAGAAGATGGTATCGGAGAGTGTGTTTTTATTTTGAGTCATTGTAGAATCGAAATAGCATCAAGAAACCTTCGTGCCACGTGTAACCTGTGCAAGCGCCTGACCCGTCGAATACGGTATGTTCTCATGAACCATAATTTGATTACTGGCATGATATTGACGACGTATTGGTCTCCTTACTTATCTTGGCATCTTGCTAACATGAGGTAAAATTCATCTGTTTGAGGAAAACCTAAACTAATTATGTGATTTGAATTGTTTTGACTCGATGTTGATATTGAGTGTGTAGCACTTGCGGTGCCAGTGATTCTTTACGAACTGCTATGTTGGATATGAAATTCCCTGTTGCTATTAACTTAGCATGAATTATGATTGATAAATTGAACTGTACTTGTGACTTGATTCTTTCAGTATGGAAAGGAACCCGAGAGGCCATGGCAGAGGGGGACGAGGCCGCGGAAGAGGCCGAATCCCGATACCACGAGCCAACAGACGCGCGAATGTGGAACAGAGTTCCGCAGGCAGTGATTCGCCTTCTAGGGACCAATCACACCACACTGGAGAGAATGCACGTGTCGATCCTTACACCGTGATGCAGGGCATGATGGCCCAGATGACCCAAATGGGTCAGCTGATGGAAGCTATGCAGAGGAATACTACCGGGCAACAGCAGGGGCAACATCACGTGTCGACGTCCGACTTTTGAAGGCTCATCTGAGCCTGCTGACATTGTACACTGGATAGAGCATTTCGAGAAACTGTTCGAGATGGTGGAGTGCCCAGAGGAAAATCGAGTTGCTGTGGCAGCCTACTACCTTAGTAAGAGTGCCCATACTTGGTGGCTTTCTGTGAGGCCTGCCGATGGCGCGAGTACTTGGGAGGAATTCAAGAATCTTATGCTAGATCATTACTATCCTGCACCCCTCCGTGAAGCCAAACTATCCGAATTACTGAACCCCGATCCATCGGAAGACGAGGATGTGTTAGCGATTGCTGAAAAATTCCAAGCACTTCTCCCTTTTGCTACGTCAGTTGTCCATTCGGAAGCTGATAAGATCAAATATTTCCTCAAGAGGCTTAAACCCCGAATGAGGATGCAATTACTCAATCACCACTGTACGACCTTACCGGAGTTTATTGAGAAGGCTTTGGAGTATGAACTTACTGCGAAGGAGATTTCTAAGAAGCAACCTCAGTTTTCCAACAAGAGATCCAAGAACCAGACCCAAGGAGACAGTAACCGGGGGATATTCAAGAAACCCCAGCCTGTACCAAATCTTTCTGAACGGCCACCTATGGCACCGAAACCGACAGGAACGCACTCTCGGGCAATCAGCTCACCTGTCGTGTGTTATAACTGTGGGGACCAGGGGCATATCAGCTCCAAGTGTCCGAAGCCGGCCGTTGCCTGTCACACTTGCGGGAAGAACGGTCATCGTGCTCGCTATTTCCGGGGTGGACTCGGGCGTGCTCCAGTAGCATCTCTTGCTCCAGTACAGTCTTCTGTTCAGGAACGTGCTCCTCTGTCTGCTTCTTACCAGACTACCGGGGCGAACAAAGGGATGGGCCGTGGAAATCAAGCTGGTACACCTGCTTCCGGGGTTGCAAAACCCAGAGTCTACGAGATGAAGAAAGCCGATGATCCCGAAGCCAGCATGATTGCAGGTACTCTCGAGATCCACTCTCAGCCCGTTTGTGTTCTTTTTGATACTGGTGCTTCACACTCCTTTTTGTCTAGTTCTTGTTTGAGTCGTTTGCATTTGAATCATGTTACCGATTGTGAACCTTATGTAATTGGTCTACCCGATGGTAGAAGAATTATTGGGAGTCGTGAAGTACAGAACTGTCCGATTAGCATGAACAACCGTGAGTGGTTGTCCGACTTGATTGTGGTTGATTTACCTAAAGATGGTGTAATCTTGGGTATCGACTGGATGGATCGTCACGATGCCATGCTTAGCGTCCGTAAGCGAATGGTGACCGTCACATCGGATTATGGCGTCGAGTGTATTTTTCAGGGTGATAATCCCAATCATTCTGAGAGAGTCATCAGCGCTCTGAAGGCTGTGAGATTACTGAACCAGGGATGCATTGGTTATTGGTGTTACATGACCAAGACAACTGACCGACCAATCGAATTGGTTGATATTCCAGTAGTTCGAGATTATCCATATGTATTTCCAGAAGAGCTTCCAGGACTACCCCCACAGCGAGAGGTAGAATTCACCATTGAGTTGGAGCCAGGGACGTCCCCGCTTTCGAAAGCACCATATCGTATGGCCCCGACTGAGATGCAGGAGTTGAAAAGACAACTTGAGGAGTTAACTGAGAAAGGATATGTTCGACCCAGTGCATCCCCTTGGGGAGCGCCGATGTTATTCGTACGGAAGAAGGACGGATCGCTGCGTTTGTGTATTGATTACCGTGAGCTGAACAAAGTAACAATTAAGAACAAATATCCTTTACCTCGCATCGATGATCTATTGGATCAGCTCCAGGGAGCCTTTGTATTTTCCAAGATCGACTTGAGATCCGGGTACCACCAATTGCATATTCGAGAGTCTGACGTCCCGAAGACAGCTTTTCGCACTCGCTATGGGCATTATGAGTTCGTTGTCATGCCATTCGGACTAACTAATGCACCCGCAGTATTCATGGAATTGATGAATCGAGTTTTTATTAATTATCTGGATCGTTTTGTAGTCGTTTTTATTGACGACATTCTGATCTACTCTCGTGATCGTGAGGAGCATGAGTGTCACCTCCGCCAGGTTCTCGATGCATTAAGGCGAGAACAACTCTATGGAAAATTTTCTAAGTGTGAATTCTGGATGTCTGAAGTTATTTTTATGGGACATGTAATATCAGCAGATGGAGTAAGAGTAGACCCACAGAAGACAGAAGCTATCCGACATCGCTACCTCCAGAAACGTGAAGGAAGTTCGTAGTTTTCTGGGTCTAGCAGGCTATTACAGACGATTCGTGGAAGGATTTTCCAAAATTGCTCAACCGATGACTAATCTGTTGAGAAAAGATAAGAAGTACTTGTGGTCGGAAGCATGTCAGCAAAGTTTTGATGAACTCAAAAGTCGATTAATTTCAGACTGTTTTGGTACTACCTAGAGGAACGGAAGGATTCGTGGTATATAGCGATGCATCGAGACGGGGCCTTGGGCTGCGTATTAATGCGGGGACAGAAAGTGATCGCTGTGCGTCAGGCGATTCTGCGTCCTTAAGAGGTCAATTACCCGACTCATGATTTGGAGTTAGCGGCCGTAGTGTTTGCCTTAAAAATATGGCGCCACTATTCGTATGGAGTTACCTGCCGGATTTTTACGGACCACAAGAGCACAAGTATATTTTTACCCAAAAGGAGTTGAATATGAGACAAAGGATGTGGTTAGAGCTAATCAAAGACTATGATATCGAGATCCTTTATCATCCGTGCAAGGCAAACGTGGTTGCCGATGCCTTGAGCCGCAAGGCAGTGCAGAGCGAATCGGCTCGTTTGATCGCCTGAAGGAGTTGCAATTAGAGTTCATGAGACCAGAGATTGAGGTCTGGTTACAACGCATTCAGGGACAACTGTGCACGCTTGAGATTTCATCATCCCTTGATGAGACGATCAGGACGAAACAGATGACGGACCCATTCTTATCCAGAGTTCGAGGAGAAATCAATCAGGGGAAGGCTCCTGGATTTGTGGTTCACGAGGATGGACTGATACGCTTTAAAAACCGAGTATGTGTACCAGCAGACGAAGAGTTGAGGAATACTATTCTGAAGGAGGCTCATGCTACCCCGTATTCCATACACCCGGGATCGAACAAAATGTATAAGGATTTGAAGCCGTATTATTGGTGGGGTAACATGAAACGGGAGGTTGCCGAATTCGTTTCGAAATGTTTGACCTGTCAGCAGGTCAAGATTGAGCATCAACGGCCAACTGGCATGATGAAACCGCTTCCGATTCCCGAGTGGAAGTGGGAAGACATATCGATGGATTTTATTACTAGCTTGCCGACGAGCCGTCGAGGCATGAATACGATTTGGGTGATTGTGGATCGATTGACTAAATCAGCCCACTTCTTGGAGATCAAGGATACTTGGGGCCCTGAGAGATTGGCCCAATTATTCATCAAAGAGATTGTGAGGCCATGGCACCCCTAAGAGTATTGTATCGGATCGGACGGACGGTTCGTGTCGCACTTCTCGGAAGGCGGTTCATCGTGCTATGGGTACACAGTTGAACTTCAAGACGGCTTTTCATCCTCGGATCAAGGTCGATCCGAGAGGACTATTCAAACTCTAGAGGATATGTTGAGGGCATGTGCTCTCGATTGGAAGCCCGACTGGGAAGCCCAACTACCGTTGGTAGAATTCACATATAATAATAGCTGGCATGCCTCGATCATGATGGCACCTTATGAGGCATTGTATGGTCGTCGTTGTAGGTCCCCTTTGTGCTGGGACGATTTGTCTGAATCTATTGGTACGGAACCTGATATGTAATTGGCAGCCCGCGAGAAGATTTCCATGATCAAGAGTCGTCTATTAACGGCCCAAAGCCGCCAGAAATCATATGCAGATAATCGTCGACGACCACTCGAGTTTGAGGTTGGTGACCATGTACTAGTCAAAGTATCTCCTGTAGGTCACAAGTCGTCCAGGAACAAGTCTAGAGGGGGGGGGTGAATAGACTTGTTGAAACTCTTGAACTCTTTTTCTCGAAGAGTGAGTTTCTTCAGCTGATGGTCAAACAAATGACTTGGAGTCGTTTGTTCTTGGATATGTGCGGAAGTCAGCTGATGACGAATATAAATTAACTTAATGAAACACTTAACAATGTATGCAGCAGTTAGAGTATGATGCAGTAAAAAAGTAAATAACACAGGCAATTTATAGTGGTCTCAGAGGTGGGGTAATCCTCTACTAATCCACTTTTCTCCAAACCAGTTGGAGATGAATTCACTATAATTTTCAACCAGTGATAAATATTACAGTGATTCACAACACACTACAACAGCTTCCAACCAGTGGAATTCCGTGCCGTTGTATACACACTTGACTGCCTTGCACCTCTTGATCCTCGATCCTCGGATGCCCTTACAGTCTCTTACTTCAACCAGTGAAGTACCCCGTACTCAAGATTTATAGACAAGAGTGTTTGTCTTCTCCAACTTAAGAGCTTCTTTAAGAATGAACTTCTAGATCTGCTCTTTTCACGATGCTATTTGATTGCTTGAGATTGCTTTGTTTGCTTTGATCGCTAGAGTATATGTTCGCACCGGTAGTTGCTCAGTTTCAAATCTCTGGATATATATAGATCACGATCTCTGAGCTTCTTCCTTGTAGCCGTTGCAAATCTGAACAAATCCGTCCGTTGGAGGGAGACTTCATTGTTTAATCTTTTTGAACGTTTGCAAGGCTGGATTCCCATTATTTTATTTTATCTTCCGACCGTTGTGAGGACTTCTGCATGTGAGCGCCGAATCTTTTGAATATAAAAGGATTAAAGTCTTCACGGTGGGTCAGGATGATTTAAATAAATCATATCTCTTGCGGGAATCACTCCAATTTGTCTCTTCACGTTGCATGTGAGCTTTCCGTAATATTTGACTTTTCAACGCATGCTGACGTGGACTTGGAGTACTAGGCTGTAGTTGAGTAGGCTGATGTGCAGCTTACATCTTCTGCAGGTAGGTCCTCTCGGTACATTCCTTTGTTTTGTGACTTGTCCGATCGTGTGACTTCCCGAGGTACCTCGGCCGCATCTGGTCAAACTTCTCTGATAAAATTTGTTGACCAGGCTACTCATTGGAGTCGGTACTTCTACGATGGACTAGGGTTTGTTTTAGTACTTAGCCGATTTTCACCTAACTAACTTTGGCCTACAGAAGACACTCATTTGGTTCTTCTTTACATTTTGCCAAGTTATACTTAACATATTTTGGCCTATGGAAGATACTCATTTGGTTCTTCCTTACATTTTGCCAAGTAATAAACATTTGATTTTAAATAAATGACATCATCAAAATCTAACAAGTATTCCTAACAAATTCCCCCTATTTTGATGATGGCAAAACTAAGTAAGAAATCAAATAACCAAGTCTGCACTTAAGTGCGAGACAAAAACTGAAATCAGTCTAATATTGAGACAACTGGAAATTGTCATTCAACAGACTGTTTATAAACTTTTCTGACTTATCATTAAAATTTTACAAGAATGTTTTAAGTACAGAAAATAAAATTACAAGTAAGAGAAATAACTAAAATCATCTGCCTCTTCCTCTGCCTCTTCGAATAGGCTGCTTGGCAGGCTTGAATGGTTTGGCTCCGATGGGTCTTACCTTGACTGGAGCAAGGCCATATTTTCTTTTCACCACGAGTGCTGCGAAATCCTGCTCTTGCTGAGATCTGAATCTGTTCTCGAGGCACACTAGCTTGATTTCCTTTTGAAGTTGTAACTCATCAAGTTCACCATCCATGCGGATTGGTGCTTCTTCAGCTCTGAATAAGGGAATCATAGGAAAGGCATTTTGCTCCTTAGCGTGCTTCTTCAGAACAGCCCAAAGATTCGGATGGACTTCTTCCATGAAGTTTATGAAGATTTCCTGTGGGGAGAGTTTGTCATCTTGAAGTAGTTCCCAGACATAATAGTCTTTGATGAACCTCTTCTTAGCAGCTCCCCACATTTCAAGAGCTTCAAATGGGATGAAGTCCTCAACATACCATAGCTCCATCCCTTCCCATTCAAGAGTAGGTTCAAAGCTGCCTCTGGTCCTTCTTCTTTTTCCTACAGGCTGCACAGCCTGGTCTTCTGGGTCTTCAGCTTCCTTTCTTTTCAGACTGGAGGGTCCTTCAATCTGAGGGACATCCTGCTTCTTCTTGCTTCTGATTTCTCTTTCTTCCCCCTGAATCCTCACTTCCCCCTTTTTGCCAGCATCAATAAGGGTTGTCAACTGCTGTTCCATGCGGCTCATCCAATCAGACATGCTGAAAGGCATTCTGTTGTTTGTAGGAGGAGGAGGCTGAGGGATCTCTCTCTGAAGTAGGGTGTCAATATTGGCATTTATGGTCTGAAGGTCAGGAGTGACCTGAGTCGATAGCAGCTCCCCAATAGTGTCTCTGACAATTTGCTTGATCAGCTCAGTCATGGTAGGAGATAACTGAGCTGATGGGGAGTGTTCTCCTGATCCTTCAGCAAGGGAGCCACTAGACTGCAGGCTCCTGGCTGCAGCCGGTAGATCAGATTGGGTTTTCTCCGGGGTCCCTGACCTGGAGTCTTCTCCCAGCTCTGCGTCTAGACTGGTGTACCTGGCAGGTACCACAGACTTATCTGCAGGCTCTGGCTCTGGCTCTTGATCTGACTCCTTAGCTCCTTCTCTCTCTTCCTCTTTTCCTTCTTCTCCTCTAGATATTCCTTTTTCTTCTTCCTTTTCTTTTTCATTTTCTTTCTCTTTTTCCTCATCTTTTTCTTTTTCTTCGTCCTTTTCTTGTTCTGCTCCTCCTTCACCTCCATCATCATTATCATCATCATCATCATCATTTTTATCATCATCTTTCTCCTTTTCTCCTTCATCATCTTTTTCTTTTTCATCTTTTTCCTGCTCTACTTCTTCTCCTTCTTCTTCATCTCCTTCATCAGCTACTTATTCTGTCTTCTCAATCTCCTCTGTTTGTTTTTCAACTGGTATATTTTCGTCAGATTCTTTTTCTTCTTCATCTTCTTCAGCCAAATCAATAATTTCATTGTCTCCATTAATTTCTTCAATCCTAATCTCCTTTTCTACTTCCTCCTCTTCCTCCTCTCCAAAGACACCATTAAAAATACTGAGCATTATAGAGTGGATAAAGTGGTCCATGTTTGTCTCAAAATGTGACATGAACCAGTTATCCTGGAGGAGTAAAGCTAAATCTGACTCTTTGCAAAAATCAGTCAGAACATCCTCAGTGGCTTGGGGATATTCCCAACCACTAGTTTCAACAAAGATTTGAAAATTTGTAAAAGACATGGTTTTGAGAGTTTTCCACTCTTTAAAAATATTTACAAAGGAGTGTTTTTCTGCTTGTGGTTTGACAAGCTGAAGTTGTTCAATGGAGAGATTAAAAGTATTATTTTCTAAAAGGTTGAAAGTGTAATCTGCTTCAGGAATAGAGATAACAAGACCTGCTTCCTCTTCTTCGGTTATGTACACAGGAGGTGTAATAACAGGTACAATCCGAGTTTCAGTGTCTGGTGCAGGCAAGTCCGGATGGATTGGTGACTGAACTGATGGGCTGATATGGTGCTCAGGCTGCTCTCCCTCGCTGAACTGCAGCTTCCTTGGCCTCTTTGGTGAGGGTTCAGGTGATGACTGCAGGTTAGAGGGTCCTGCTGGGGCTGGTCCCCGTCGCTTGAATCGGATGGCGATTGGTGTATCGTCAGACTCATTCTCGGACTCAACTGCAGTCCCGATCTCAGCTGCAGGTTGGTCCGATTCCTCTGATAAATCGTATCTTGGGCAATATGGAGAGTCTGGCAAATCCTTCAACAACTGGGCTGCTCTCCCAGTGACTCCAACTCTCTTCTTGTCATGGTCCATGTGACCTAGCCTCTTGTTCGGGTGGAAAGGGTCAATGTTTCCCTTGGCCACTCCGATTTTCTCCAAAAGCCAACTAAGATGCGTTCCGAACGCCAACTTAGTTTTGAATTTCTTCTCACCTTCAAGCCATTCGACTTTGTTCACCTCGCGAACAAGTTGCCTGAAAATATAGTCCGCCCAATCAACTTCTTCTTCTTGAATTAACGCACCCAACACCATGAATTTGGATGATGACAGTTGGTCATAGCTGCCTGCCATCCCCATCACTATCTTGTTTGTGATGTCCAAAGCAACTCGATAAATCCTCTTCAACTCATTCCTCTTTGCTGTAAACTTCAATTTCTCTGGGATATTCTCGGCTTTGATCGTTTTCCATGTTTCGGCGGGTGATTGTTTAAGAGCTTCGACCACCAATCCGCGATGTTTCATCCCGAATACAGAACGAATCTTTTCTCGATCTATGGTGATGGGGGTTCCGCCGACTGAGCTGTTAATCCCGTGCTGAATCAGAGAGGCATTTCGATAAAATTCAACGACATCTTCCTTGAACAAATGTTGCGGGTTAATGTCGAGAAACGGGTAGATTCCGTTCAGCTTCATCGCCCGGATCAGATTGAGCATATCGACGTCATCTAGATTTGCTTCTAATAAACCTTCGAAATCGACGACCATGGAGAAGATGACTTGATCCTTCACCGTCTTCAAGTTTACGCCTTCAAAAGATGCCATTTCTGCAAAAAGGATTTTAGGATTTTTTAGTGTGTATTTTTGCTCTGTAAGTTCTAGGGTTTCTGTAAGCGTAAAGAGTAAAGTGAAAGGTTTTCTTCCTTATAAAGAAGATGAAAAGACGTTTGGATTAGTTTATTATAATTTTAAACGGTGGTACGCCTTTTGATATTCTTTTGAATTTCAAATTTGAATCGGTGGCCCCATTTAAAATTTGACGGTTGATTCTGATTGGCCACCGTAGAGGCTAATTAAATAGGCGTGTGACGCGTGTATTAAAAATTGCCACTTGGCTTATAAAGATGTATATTTTAAATGCCATATTATAAATATGACAGATAATAATTAAAAATTTAGAGATTAGTTTAGAGAACTTAGCTGGTCTGATTTCGTTGACTGTTGACTGTTGACCACTCTGCAATCAGGTGAGTTTGACTTCTCGCCTGGTATTCTGTACAGCTAAGTTGCTTCGTCTGGCCTTCGTCTTCTTGCCTGCATCAGCTTAGGCTGATTCTGAGGGTTCGTCCTTCCTTCAATTTGCTTCAGTACTAGATTCCCAATCTAGTAATCCAAGGTCTCTGCTCAGCTCTAGGAATCTTTCTTCTGGCAAGGGTTTAGTGAAGATGTCAGCTATTTGGTAGTCTGTACTGACTCTTTCAACTCTAACCCTTTTGTTAAGCACATGGTCTCGAATGAAATGGTGCTTAACGTCAATGTGCTTCGTCCTTGAGTGCAAAACCGGATTGTTGGTTATTGCAATAGCACTATTGTTGTCACACCAAATAGGAACTTCGTTGGCAATAATATTATAGTCCCTTAAGCGTTGTCCGATCCATAGAATCTGTGCACAACACTACCTGACTAGGTATTCGACTCAGTAGTGGATATGGAGTTAGAAACCTGCTTCTTGCTAAACCAGATATCGATCGTTCCTAGGAATTGACACGTTCCACTAGTGCTCTTCCTATTGATTTTGCATCTGCGAAATCCGCATCCGAGTATCCCGATAGCTCAAGTTGTCATCCTTGGGATACCACACCCAACATTAATGGTAGACTTTAGGTATTTAATTATTCTCTTGGCTGCATCTAGGTGTGATTGCTTCGGCTTGGACTGGAATCTTGCACAAACTCCAACTGCATATGATATGTCTGGCCTGCTTGCAGTGAGGTACAGAAGAGATCCGATGAGTCCTCTGTAGTGGGTTGAGTCCACTGATATGCCTCGCCTAAATGCGCATCCGGTGAGTACTTGTGCTCATTGGAATTCTTGCGGGCTTGGTGATTCCATTCCATATCTCTTGATAAGATCCTGGTATACTTTGCTTGGTTGATGAAAATTCCTTTTTCCATCTCGCAACTTGTAATCCGAGAAAGAAGTTAAGCTTTCCCATCATACTCATCTCAAATTCTCCTTGCATGAGGTTGGAGAATTTCTCGCATAGTTCTGGATTGGTTGACCCGAATATGATGTCATCCACATAAATCTGAACTATTAATATGTGGCCTTCGTGTTCCACTCTGAATAGGGTCTTGTCCACTTTTCCTTTGCAAAATCCATTTTTCTCAAGAAACACAGACAGTGTTTCATACCATGCTCTCGGTGCTTGCTTGAGTCCATCTGAGCCTTCAACGACTTATAGACTTTGTCTCCTTTGACAAAACACAGGGGTTGCTCTACATAGACTTCTTCTTCTAGGATTCCATTCAGAAACGCACTTTTCACATCCATCTGGTAGACTTCAAAGTCCTTGAATGCAGCATATGCGAGGAATAGTCTGATGGCTTCTAATCTTGCAACAGGTGCATAAGTTTCATCAAAATCTATTCCCTCACACTGTGCATATCCTTTTGCTACGAGTCGCTTTATTCCTAACAACAGCTCCGTCTTCATCACTCTTGTTTTTATACACCCATTTGGTGCCAATAACTTTCTTGTGATTAGGTGCATGCATTAGTTCCCAAACTTTGTTTCTTTCCATCTGCTCAATTCCTCTTGCATGGCATTAATCCATGAATAATCTTCCAAGGCTTGTTACGCGTCTTGGGTTCAATTTGTGACATGAAACATGAGAACATCGCCATTCTGCTGGTAGAGTTGGTGTCTTGTCTTGACTCCATCATCAACTTTCCGATGATTTCTTGAATTGGATGATCCTTGAGCCATTTGGGGATCTCGTCCTCTTCGGGTTTGTTCCCCTGTTGGATTGCTCGTGGTTATCTGCATCACTGGGTTACAGTCTGCAATGGATCCGGTACCGCCTTGTCATCTGCGGCAGTTGAGGCTGCAGATGAGTCTTTGTCGACTCATTTGAGTCTTCTTCCATGACAAGCTGGATCGAGATAGGTTTGGTGATCTGTCGATCTGCGATTGGGTCTTCATCAGTGCGGTTGGGTCATCAGTGATCTGCAGTGAGTCCACCATTCCAGTGTCATGTATGATGACTTCTTCAAGGGTTCTTGACTTGAGCTTGTTCTCAATTTGCTCAAGTTGTTTCCTGTACTCAACAGTAGATTCATCAAAAATAACATGGGGTGTTTCTTCCACAACTAAGGTTCTTTTGTTAAAAACTCTATATGCCTTGCTTCTTTGGGAATATCCCATAAATAGACCATCATCAGTTTTAGCATCAAAGGCATTTAGTGTGTTTTACCGTTGTTGTGGATGAAACACTTACAACCAAAAACATGAAAGTAAGCAACGGTAGGAGTTCTATTATTCCAAACCTCATAGGGAGTTTTGCCATGTCTCCCTACTATCATACTCTGATGCAGGTGTGGCAGTGTGTTGATGACTTGACCCGAACCTCTTGGGTAGGTCCGCATACGCAATCATGGACCTTCTTTGCTTCCTTCGAGTTACATTTCTTCTTTCGGCAACACCATTCTGCTGGGCGTCACTGGCCGCAGAGCTCATCTTTGGATCCCATTCGATCGCTGAAATCGATTATCGCCTTGTTGAGAAACTCTCCTCCTCTATCGATCGATCTTGATTATGGAGAGGGATTTCTCATTCTGGATCCTTCTCGGCTCGAGTAACTTGGTCAGGGTTTCACTTTTCTTGAATAGAAAAATGATCCAAGTGTACCTTGAATAATCATCTACAATCACAAGAGCATGCTTTCTGCCGCTCAAAGTCCTTGGCTTGATAGGACCAAATAGATCCATGTGGAGTAGATCTAAGATCCTTGTTGTGAGCGTTGTAGGCTGAACTGGCTTGAATGATGCCTTAGTCTGTTTTCCCTTCTGACATGCATCACACAGTGCTTCCTTCTTGAATACTTCATTTGGAAGTCCTCTGACCAGCTTCTGAGAGCTAATCTTGTTGATGGCTTTGAAGTTCAGGTGACATAGTCTTTTGTGCCACAGCCATCCATTCTCAGCTACAGTCTTGGATAGAAAGCAGGAGTTAGGTGTTCCTGTGTTCCAATCAATCATGTATACATCTCTTCTTCGGAAACCTTGTAGCTTTATTTCTCCAGATAAGATGTCTATCACCATACACTTCAAGATGGTGAAGACTACTAGATTCTTCTCGTCACGAGCGGCTTATGCTCGGGAGGTTGTACTTGAGCCCTTTGACATAATGGACTTTGGATATGACAATGTTTCCTCGGTGCGGCTCTCCAAAGCCTTTTATGTCATCCTCTAGAGCTATCTCCAAAGGTTACATCGGGACCTCTTTCTTTGATGTATTTGGTCAGCATCTTCTTGTTCCCGGTCATATGCCTCGAGCATCCAGTCTACAAACCATTCTTCTCCTCCAAAATTTGAGCTTGAGGAGATGTGGTTGTAGTCCTTCCATCTTTTACGCAATTAAACAAGCGAGAGATTTAGGTACCCAAATTTGTGTGGGTCCTTTGGGGTTAGTTGGTTTCTGGAGAATTGATTTCTCCTTGGATTATAGGAATTGTTATTATTATTATAAGCCTTATAAGGTGCACAGTGGTCGAGGTCTAAATCTCTGATTGGATTGTATAGGATATTCCTCAAAATAGTGTGGGCCATTTCTAAATCTAGGTGAGACCATTTATTAAACCTTTGTGGTCTCCACACTTGTTCATTTTGGTAATTTGGATAACCTTGAGGTTTCCATCTGCCCCTCCCATTATGAAATCTATTTTGGGGAGTTGTTGGTAATAGTGGGCATGTTATGCAGAATTTCTTGCTTTTGCACAGGCCACTGCCTAGTTACTGTCTAGGTGGTCATGCAGTGTAACTTTATTGCGGCTGAGACGTTTGACTTTTTCTTGTTACTGTTTTTGAAAATCGGTTTATACAGGCTCGGTGATCGAGACCATTGTTTCTCCCTTGATAAACTTGGTTTGAACTAGAGGAGTGTGAGAATCATATCCAAGGCCTGATTTGGTATATAATGACCTTTTATAAGTACACAATTCGCCCAGAGTTGAAGACGCCTTCAGGGAGGTTATTTCCTGCGCCTGAGTTTTATTTATCTGTGCCAGCTTAGTAAACTCAGCTTTGGCATGATCAAGTGCAGTTGATTTTTCTTTAAGTAAAATATTTAGCCGGTCTATCTCAGCTGTATTGACACTTGCCTGGTTTTTAAAGTCAGCTGTAGTTGTCTCAACCTTATTTAAATCTAGGCTGAGTTTTTCGAAATCATTTTTCAGCTGCCTATTCTCATCTTGCAGCTGAGTCTTTTCTGCTGATACAGCTTGGTGTGCAGATTTAAGTGTTTCAAAATCTTTGAATAACTGATTTACCGATTCATGTAAATCCATATCTTGTGACATGGCTGAGCTATTATTTGAACCGGTAGGTTTAGAAGTTACCTCTTCATCAGCTAAGTTTGCCATCAGGCAATCATACTCCTCGTCTTCATCAGAAAAGAAACCGCCGCTCGATTCGACATGCTCCTGATCTTCTCCGATGAGAGCTTTTCTTCTGTCTTCCTTTCTGCCCACCTCCTTTTTGGTTTCGTCCTTCTTGAGCTCGGGACAATCCATCTGGATGTGTCCTATTTTGTGACAGTTGTAACATTCAACTTTCCAGTTTCCAGCCTTCTGGTTCCTTCTAGGATTCTCCTTGTAGTTTTTCTTATACTTGGAGTAGTTCTTTCTGAAATTGCTGAACCTTTGCATTATGAAAGCCATTTCTTCCTCAAAATCTAGTGGATTTGGAGGTTTCACATCAGATAGGCACTTAGCAGGGGACTCGGCTGCAAATGCGATTCCCTTCTCTGCAGGCTCGATTGAGGATGAGCTTGGAAGCTCGAACTCATAAGCCTTTAGATCGAGAACAGACTCCACGAATTTTTATCTTATTCAGGTCTTTGGACTCTCTCATAGCTACAGCCTTCATGCTCCATTCGGGATTTAGAGATCTGAGGACCTTAAGTGCCATTTCCCTGTTGCCATAGGTTTTGGCCAGGGAGTTGATTTCATTGATAATTTCAGTGAACCTTGTGTCCACTTGGTCTATAGATTCTCCATTCTTCATTTTAAAGTTGTCAAACTTTTGGATAGCTATTGACAACTTGTTTTCCTTGATCAGCTCCGTTCCTTCACACATTAGAGCTAATGTGTCCCAAATCTCTTTGGCATTCTTACAATTTTTGATCTTGACCATTGTGGATTTGTCAAGAGTTTGGTATAGCACATCTCTGGCCCTGTTGTCAAGATTGGCCAGCTTTCTCTCTTCGGGGGTCAGCTCCGTTCTCTTCTTAGGAATCTTTTCGGGCCTCCCAGCTGCGATCTCCTCGGCTGTGTTGTCCTTCTCAAAAATGAATGGACCGTCTTCAATGATGCACCACATGTCGTCATGGATTGAAGATAAGTGTGCCTGCATTCTTATCTTCCAGAGATCATACTCGTCAACTGAAAAGACAGGTAGTCTAGAGTGCATGTGTTCCATTATAAAGTGAGAGATAAGATGTATATATAGTATAGATCTGGTTCGTGAGAAAAATGAACCAACCTTGCTCTGATACCACTTGTAGGTCACAAGTCGTCCAGGAACAAGTCTAGAGGGGGGGGGGGTGAATAGACTTGTTGAAACTCTTGAACTCTTTTTCTCAAAGAGTGAGTTTCTTCAGCTGATGGTCAAACAAATGACTTGGAGTCGTTTGTTCTTGGATATGTGCGGAAGTCAGCTGATGACGAATATAAATTAACTTAATGAAACACTTAACAATGTATGCAGCAGTTAGAGTATGATGCAGTAAAACAGTAAATAACACAGGCAATTTATAGTGGTCTCAGAGGTGGGGTAATCCTCTACTAATCCACTTTTCTCCAAACCAGTTGGAGATGAATTCACTATAATTTTCAACCAGTGATAAATATTACAGTGATTCACAACACACTACAACAACTTCCAACCAATGGAATTCCGTGCCGTTGTATACACACTTGACTGCCTTGCACCTCTTGATCCTCGATCCTCGGATGCCCTTACAGTCTCTTACTTCAACCAGTGAAGTACCCCGTACTCAAGATTTATAGACAAGAGTGTTTGTCTTCTCCAACTTAAGAGCTTCTTTAAGAAAGAACTTCTAGATCTGCTCTTTTCACGATGCTATTTGATTGCTTGAGATTGCTTTGTTTGCTTTGATTGCTTGAGTATATGTTCGCACCGGTAGTTGCTCAGTTTCAAATCTCTGGATATATATAGATCACGATCTCTGAGCTTCTTCCTTGTAGCCGTTGCAAATCTGAACAAATCCGTCCGTTGGAGGGAGACTTCATTGTTTAATCTTTTGAGCGTTTGCAATTTGGATTCCCATTATTTTATTTTATCTTCCGACCGTTGTGAGGACTTACGCATGTGAGCGCCGAATCTTTTGAATATAAAAGGATTAAAGTCTTCACGGTGGAGTCGATGATTTAAATAAATCATATCTCTTGCGGGAATCACTCCAATTTGTCTCTTCACGTTGCATGTGAGCTTTCCGTAATATTTGACTTTTCAACGCATGCTGACGTGGACTTGGAGTACTAGGCTATAGTTGAGTAGGCTGATGTGCAGCTTACATCTTCTGCAGGTAGGTCCTCTCGGTACATTCCTTTGTTTTGTGACTTGTCGATCGGGTGACTTCCACGAGGTACCTCATTGATCTGGTCAAACTTCTGATAAAATTTGTTGACCGGGGCTACTCATTTGAGTCATTTGTACTTCTCTGATGGACTAGGCTGTACTTTAGTACTTAGCCGATTTTCAGCCTAACTAACTTTGGCCTACAGAAGACACTCATTTGGTTCTTCTTTACATTTTGCCAAGTTATACTTAACATATTTTGGCCTATGGAAGATACTCATTTGGTTCTTCCTTACATTTTGCCAAGTAATAAACATTTGATTTTAAATAAATGACATCATCAAAATCTAACAAGTATTCCTAACATCTCCTACTAGAGGTGTTTTCCGATTCGGGAAGAGAGGCAAGTTGAGCCCAAGGTATATTGGTCCGTTTGAGATCCTGGAACGAGTAGGCGACCTAGCCTATCATTTAGCATTACCACCAGCTTTGAGCCGGATTCACAACGTATTCCATGTATCTCAGTTGAGGAAGTATATTGCTGACCCAAGCCACATTATTCAATTCGACGAGGTCGAAATAGCCGATGATCATTCGTATGAAGAACGGCCTGTGCAGATACTTGAGAGAAGAATTAAACAGCTGAGGAACAAGGCAATTCCCTTATTAAAAATTCAGTGGTCGAGACATGGAGTCGAGGAAGCTACGTGGGAGACTGAAGATAGCATGTGAGAGAAATACCCCGAGATGTTTACCCCTTAGTTTCGGGGACGAAACTCCTTTTAAGGGGGGGAGTATGTAATACCCTCGCCTTTACTATTGTATTTTCTGATTTAAACCAAGTATCTTCGCACCATATCTGTATTGTTATAGCAAATATATCGACGAATTATGTTAAGTTGGAATCATGGTCATTCATACTATATTAATTGTTGGGTGATATTGGGAGAATTCCATTTATGCTTGTTATAGCACTTAACGTACGTTAACCTATCTTCTTAACGTACGCTATGTACGTCGCCTTACGTACGTAACATACATATGTTAACGTACGTAATGCGGGAGATCCACCAGCAGTCCGCCTTTCGGCGGGTGGGGCCGAGCGGGGGTAGGTGGTCGGGAGTCGATCGCGACAGCCAAGTCAACGGCTATTACGTACGTAATAGCTATATAGTTACGTACGTAACGATTTGCGTGTTTTGAGGCAGAAAGATCTGATGAAATTGGTTACGTACATAATGATCATAAGATTACGTACGTAAGGACTGTAACGTACGTTAACACCTTTCTTTAACGTACGTAACGCTGAGTTCAGGTTATAAAAATATGACTTGCCATTCATTTCCTGCTCGACCCATTCAACCTCCCAACTGAGAAAAAACGATTCCCTTCCCTTCCAACTCCGTTTCTAGCCCTTCTAACTTGTGTTGGAGCTTCAGCACTTGATTGGTGACTTGGAGAGTTAGAGATTGAAGTGTATCCCTTGAAGTGTTGGTGTTGTTCTTCATTTTGAGGTTGGTCTTTCTTTAACTCATATCAAATCCATGCTTATGATGATGTTAGTAGATAAATACTTCACATAATGTTATTTTAAGCTAGTGTAAACATGATAAGTTAATTGAATCATGCTCAAACTAAGTGAAGATTAACATTAAGGGTATTAGTGTTACTTCTTGATGTAAATAACTTCATAATGTGATTGTGTTGATAATGATATACATAAAACCTGATGTATAACATGATAATCGGAAGTTGATTATAGTCTCAACACTAGGAACATGTTAGGGATGAAATCCTTAATGATTAAAGGTGAGAAATGTTAAACTTGTCTTGAACATTCAATTGATTCTTGAAGGTAATATGGAACCATAATTTTGGCCTCTAAAACCAACACTTTATTAATAAATTGTTGGAAGAATTATGTTAACCCTTTAAAGATGATCTTCACAAGATGGGATGAAGTTACTTTTAGAATTTCAAGTATCCAATGATATAACTAGGCTTTTAATAAATTCTTCAAAAGTAAAACAATAGATTTTGATGGAAGGAAGTTGTAATCTTCATATGATCAAGTTAATCGAGTTCGTTGATAGCTTAAAAGGGTGTTAAAAGCTACATTAATATGTTAGTAATGTTCTTAAGAGGATTATAGTGAATATGGTGATACAAATGCGGTAGATGAGTAGCCGAATTCCATTTCATTAATCCGTGTATGTTAAGAGACGTAAATTAAGATGATGTTCTTAGTGCACTAAAAACTTGAGCTTATGCTTCATATAGGAATCAATTTTTATAGTAATTATTGGTAAATAATGAAGAACGTAATTAACACAAACTTATATCGTAATCGGAAGTGCCGATGATTTGAAAAGATGTTTTCACAATGTTACTTTGGTAATAAACTGAACTTCAAGTATTTGACATTAATGTTAGACTATGTGAATGAACATGATAAACATATGATGATTTATAATAAGAATATTAAAGTGATCAATAGGATAATTGATTTATTCAAGTAAATTTACGAATATTATTTATGTAATAATACCGTTATCGTACGAATGTGTTGTTGAATGAATTACATTTCATTCAAGGTTGCTTGTTCACGTGAGTATTGTTAGACGAGGATACCGTTCGTTTGACCATTCAAAGAAGGATTATTCATCTACGGAATTGAGGCAAGTTATCTTGCTTGGTTATAATGATGGTTGAATTCTTGTGATTATTATGCGTTTCGTGTGTATGAAATGTTCTGATAATCTATGATTCGTGATATGGTGATACCCTTGATCGTATTGTCATGGTGTTGGGGATGATATCCCGAAATTACCATCCTTGTTACCGTTAGTCCTTTTGAGCTTTGTTGACACTTCGGTGAGTTGTTCGATTCCTTGATAAAGGTGTAATTCGTTGAGTTTCGTTGTCATGTTGTATCGTGACATCTCTGGAGTCATATCTGCATGCCGATTGGTTTTGTGTAGGATTTTTAGCCGGGCACTTGATGATCATGCGTGGATGTTTTCCGCATTTAGATCGTGCACACGAGACGTAGTTCGTGAGGCTAATTAGGTACATCGTCCCACGTATATTCTGGATTCCGTATACGGGGTGGACATGTGCACGGACACATTTTCGGATCGGGCGTATTGTGACGTCCGTCTTGAGCCATATTATATGGTCGTTCGTATATTTGGTTATGTTCGACAGTTGGGACTGATTGTTTATACGCCTTCGGGGTATATTCAGTAGTCGATGGTTTTCTTTGAGATCAGTATCTATATGAATTGTATAATGTCATGAGAATTATTATCATGTATAGCTGACCCTGTGGTTTGGGGCGAAATACTTGTATTTCAGGGCGAGGAAAGGGCAAGGCACATGAGGAGCACAATGGCGACGGAGGGTTTTGAAGGATGCTATTTCGGGGGCCCCGAGTCTTTTGATGTTCGGTTATGTATTATTGTGATTTTCATTTTATTTTGTATCGGATGACTGTACTATAATCTGTTAGGTATTGCCCATCGTCATATGGTCTGTACCGAATTTGGATCCTATGTACGTTTACTCGTATTAAAGACATGTATAATTTATACTCTACATCGGGGTTTTTATTGTGTTACGGTGTCACGTTGTCAGGTTGTAAGTTTATATCGTGATATCGCCTGGTGGGTCCCGGTAGGGGGTCCACGGCACTGTAATAGCCACTGTTTTCGGGCTGTTACACCGGTGAACTTATGCTTCTTGCTCTCGCGAGCCGCCTTACTAGCTGTCATAGACATATCGTAAGCAAGGGCTCTACTCTGAAAATCCTTCAAGGTAGTGCAGACGAGCCGAGACATGTAGTCACGAATCGACAATTTCATCCGGCTGGAGAAGTGGAAGATCTTGTCGCTCTCTTCTCTAACGTGGGCCTTCACGAAGCCCAACTCCCGGTTGAAATCAGCAATAGCCTGAGAAACATGAATATACCGAGGCTGATCGTCAAATAAGGCATGGACTCGAGCTTGTTTGACCGGCCACAAATAGTATTCGGTCTCCATCAAGTCCATAAATTCATCCCATGTAGCAGCGCGGTCTCTGGGCTCAATGGCTTTGTACCAGTAAGTAGCATCCCCAGTGAGAAAATACTGGGCAATAGGGACCGTGCGATCCTCGGGACAATTGGTGGCAATGAAGACCTTGGATATCTCCTTGATCCACCCCTCCAGCCGATCGGGTCTGAAGCTCCCAAAAACTGTGGAGGATGCATCTTGGTGACATGCTGAAGCCAACGGTCTGCTCCACCCCGAGCAACATGGGCCGGATTCGGGTTCTGAACTGCCTGAGCTATCGCCGTCATTTGATTCACCATTTGTTGCATAGCAGCCGAAACACTAAGGTCGGCGCCATCTTGAGTAGAAGCATGGCTATGACGGTCACCGGTACTGCCGGCTCCAGAAGAATGCGACGTGGCCGCCTCACCGGCTGCCCCACGTCCCTTTCCGAGTCCACGACCACGGCCTCTTCCAGCACCCATACTTATGTTAAATAGGTAGCAAAAGCCATACGATGGTAAGTACGAGAAGAAAAACAATCACAAATCAAGAATCGAAGGTGCGATACAAGGAAACAAGGAACAGAGTGAGGAAAAACTTACGGGCACTGGAAGCACCAGAATCATGGCAGCGTGATGACGATGTGCAAAACGAAACACAACAAGACCCAATAAACCGACAAGCCTAGGTATCCATAAACCTAAAGCTCTGATACCATTTTCTGTAACACCCCCAAGATATTCAAGGTATACTACAGCGCCGTGGATCCCTACATAGGACCCACCAGGCTAAACGACCAAACATACTCATCGACTCGCGGAATCAACATAACATCACCTCTTGATAAAGACGCAAAACAAAATAATTCACCCAGTTCAACGGGTCAAACACAACACAATCATCCAACACAAACATAATAGACAAACATTTCAATCCGAACAAACAAGAACTCCTAAGTACTCGAGTACTTCTATTAGTTTACAAATGGATAAACGCATCAAAAGAAAGAAAACCATAAAAACACACTCATGCACAATCATCACGCCCGACCATCATCCGCGTACTGGTCCGGCGCCCGTTCGTCTCAAAGAACCTGACCTGAAATTCATAAAATGAATTTCCCCAAAATGGGTCCCCAAATGGGTTAGCAATTACGCTAGTACAAGTAACCAAATGAACAACTTACACCTTACACATATAGTCAAAGCATGCAATCATAAAAACATCAGTCGAAACACACATTTCCAGAAATGCCAATAATCCAAAAAACATTTGTAAAATGCACCACAATTAACCGCGGACCCACGCCTCTGTGGACCCCTACCGAGACCCCTTTGGATCTAACCCGTAGTGGTTAAAAGCAAGCTCGCAGACCCACGCCTCTGTGGACCCCTACCGAGACCCCGTCGGATCTAACCCGTAGTGAGTATACACACACACACACAATTTCTCATGCAATACTACCATGTCAAGATTGTAAGTTCATAAGGGTACTTGCCTCAATCAATAGACGGTGACACGAACGTAAAGGAAGAATCAAACACGACCGTTAAGAACCGACAAAACCGAACCTAACGATTCGAAGAACACAATCACAACCATATCTAAATGAATATGGAAACGGAATACACCCGAAAACCCGCCTACGATTTATGTATATTCGTACAAGAACAACAATGAGGGCAAACCACAACCAAACCCTCTGGATTACGAAAATACCACGAAATATAACATGAATCCGTAGGCAAATCAAGAATACCAACAAGATTAATCATATTCATCATGAATTAATCAACAACATGGAACGAATCGAACAATACAATCGGAAACCCCCAAATTATCCAAAAGTAGGGTTTTAAGAGATTACCTTGGATTAGGATGAAGGATTCAAGTAGAAGTCGATAATCTACAACAAAAACTCGAAGTGAAATGATCTCTCCAAGTTGAAGATGCCAAAATCGCCCTGAAATCACCCCTAAAATCGCCATATACATGAGGAAGAAGAAGAAGGGAGAGGAAATGAAATCCTCTCCCGAAACCCTGCTGAAATAGTGCAGAAAAGACCCGCGTGCTGCGGCCCGGGCTGAGTGTGCCACGGCCCGCGGCTAAAATTAGAGAGTAGGTTTTACGCTGGTCCAAAACAAGCTTAGATGACAAAAAGTCCGGTATTAAATATTCTCGAAATATCGATACGGTTACAAGCGATTTGTTAAAAACGAAAAGTACACCAAAAATGAAATATTGGGAATAGAAAAATGCGGATATTACAGTAACGTAACCGATTTCCGACTCAACGCGTCTGCCACGACGTTCGCCTTGCCCGAATGATAAAGGATTTGGAGGTCATAATCCTTAATCAACTCCAACCACCTCCTCTGCCTCATATTCAACTCCTGCTGAGTGAATATGTACTTCAGACTTTTATGATCGGTAACAATCCGACATGCAGAGCTAAAGAGATAATGACGCCAAATCTTAAATGCAAAAACAACTGCCGCTAACTCCAGATCGTGAGTAGGGTAGTTGAGCTCATACGGCCTCAACTGCCTCAACGCATACGTAATAGTCTTGTCGTGCTACATCAACACACACCCAAGACCATGACCCGAAGCATCGCTATAAACAGCAAAACTCTCATTGCCACATGGCAACGCTAGAATCAGGGATGACTTGCCTCTTCAGCTCCTCAAAACTCGACTGCCTTTCATCATTCCAAACGAACTTCTCGAATTTCTAAAGCAACCGTGTAAGTGGCCGAGCCAATTTCAAGAACTCCTCGACGAACCTACGATAGTAGCTAGTCAAACCCAAGAAACTACGGACTTCCTTCAAATTCTTAGGCGGTGTCCAATCCAGCACTGCCTCAATCTTCTGTGGATCCACACGGACCCCCTCGGCTGAAATCACGTGACCCAGAAACATTACTTCCTTCAGCCAGAACTCACATTTCGATAACTTCGCATAGAGTCGCTTGGTCCCCAAAACGTTCAACACCACGCGCAGATGATGCGCATGCTCCTCCTCATTCTTCGAATAGATAAGGATGTCGTCAATGAAGACAACGACACACTTATCCAAATACTCGATGAAATCCTTGTTCATTAACTACATGAACACTGCTGGCGCGTTAGTTAGCCTGAAGGGCATAACCACAAACTCATAATGTCCATATCTTGTCTGAAAAGCTGTCTTCGGGACATCGGACTCCTCCACCCGAAGCTGATAATATCCCGATCTAAAGTCAATCTTCGAGAATACCGCAGCTCCCTACAACTGATCAAACAAGTCATAAATCCTTGGCGATACTTGTTATTGATGGTCACTTTATTTAGCTCACGATAGTCGATGCATAAACGCAGTGAACCATCCTTCTTCCGCACAAACAGGACCAGTGCGCCCCAAGGCGAAGCCCTCGGTCGAATATACCCCGACTCAAGAAGCTCACTCAACTGCTTCTTCAACTCAGCCATCTCGAAAGGTGTCATGCAATACGGTACCTTAGAAACCAGAGCCGAATCCGGCTCTAACTCGATAGCAAACTCAACCTCACGATCTGGTGGTAACCCCGACAACTCGTCAGGAAAGACAGTGGGGAACTCACTAACGATTGGGATCAATGAAAACTGGAATCCACCATCCTCTGCCTTCAAGGCGTAACACCAATAACCAGTGCACCCCTTCCACAGGAGTCTCATCGCCTTCAAGGCGTTAATTATGAATTTCTGGTTTCTCCTCTTTCGCCTCGCGAAAGAGTACTTGGTGCCGTCCTCGGCTAATATGGTGATGATCCTCGTGCGGTAGTTCATGACCGCACCATGCCGCTCGAGCCAATCATCCCCGAGAATCAAATCCTCACCCTCAATACCCACAACAATAAGATTAGAGAGCCAAACCCTCTCACAAATAACCACAGAGCAGTCTCGGATCTCCCGATCACCAACGATTCTATCACCGCTAGGAAATTTAATGGTGAAAGGCTCACAAGATGACAAACAATCAAGACACAAATGGGGCACACACTCCAGAGAGATGATCGGATGCGTTGCACCAGAATCAAAAAGCATACTGACATGATGAGAATAGATACGAACGGTACCTGTATCCACGGTAGCCGCTGGATCATCGGCCCTCCTCATCTCATATACACGCGGATGAGCGGAGCCGACACTGGAATCTCCCCCTCTAGCGGGCTGGCCCCGACCTCTCCCTCGGCCGACACTCTGCGGCGACTGAGCAAACAACCCTTGGTTCACAATCAGCCCCTTAGGCGCTGGGAAAGAAGCTTGGGCACCAAGAGTCTGCCCTAAATGATCACAGAAAGAAGCCTTGTGGCCCACCTGGTCACAAGTATGACAAGTCAACGGTGAACGAGTACACTCCCACTTCCTGTGGCTTGGCTTGCCACAGTTAAAATATCTGACCTCTCGAGTGGAGGCACTGGAAGTACCTCGAAAGCCCCCAGAAAAATAAGCCGAACCACCCGCGGGAAAGTTAGCCGACTGAGACTTCTACTGAACTCCGCCCTTGTGAACCGAAAAGTTACCGACGAATTTCTGTTTCTTACTTTCTCGAGACGCCTCACTGGCCGTCAAGGACATATCATAAGCAAGAGCTCTACTCTGATGGTCCTTTAGGATGGTGCAGGTGAGTCCATACATGTAATCACGAATCCTCAGTTTCATCCGCCTGAAAAAGTGGCAAATCTTGTCACTCTCCTCCTTAACCTGGGCCTTCACGAAGCCCAATTCCTGGTTGAAATCTGCAATGGCCTGAGAAACCGGAATATCTCGAGGATGAGCATCAAAAAAAGCATGGACCCGTACCTGGCGAACTGGCCACGAACAATACTCAGCTTCCATAAGGTCTCTGAACTCGGCCTATGAAGCATCATGATCCTGAGGCCCGACAGACTCCCACTAATCAGCAGCATCCCCAGTGAGAAAATACTGAGCGATAGGGGCCTTGCGATCCTCTGGACAGTTAGTGGCAATAAAGATCGTGGACATCTCTTTGATCCACCCTCCCAATCAATCGGGTCTGAAGCCCCAGAAAACTGAAAAGGATGCATCTTAGTGACATCCTGAAGCCAACGATATGTTCTGGCCCAAGCAGTATGAGCCGGACTCCGGTTTTGAACCGCCTGGGCTATCGAAGCCATTTGGTTCACCATTTGTTGCATCACAGCTGCAACACCCATGTCGGCACCATTACCAGTTGCGCCATCTTGAGTAGCAGTATGGCTCTGACGGCCATCAGTACTGCCGGCTCCAAAAGAGTGTGACGTGGCCGCCCCACTGGCTGCCCCACGTCCTCGGCTGCGTCCACGACCATGACCGCGACCACGACCTCTCCCAGCATCCATACTGAAGATAAGAGGTAGCGAAAGCATCTCAACGATAAGTACGAGAGAAAAATAATCACAGTTAAAG
This sequence comes from Orobanche coerulescens, assembly GCA_033398695.1. Lineage (NCBI taxonomy): Eukaryota > Viridiplantae > Streptophyta > Magnoliopsida > Lamiales > Orobanchaceae > Orobanche > Orobanche coerulescens. The sequence goes on from CM065804.1 coordinate 139,563,796, forward strand.
AAATAGAAGTACGATGCGAGAAAACAAAAGAATCGAGTAAGGAAAACTTACGAACATTGGAAGTTCCGAGATGATGGCAGCATGATGACGATGTGCAAAATAAAACACAACAAGACCCAATTAACTGACAAGCCTAGGTATCCATAAACCTAGTTGCTCTGATACCATTTTCTGTAACACCCCCAAGATATTCAGGGTATATTACAGCACTGTGGACCCCAACGTGGGACCCACCAGGCTAAATAATTTATACCGCTCGTCTAACCATCTCGGTTAGCGAGAAAACATACATCACCAAGATGCAATTTAAAATAAAACACCCGGTACAACTGGTAAACCTGACATCATCAGAAATCACACACAAAATTTAGTATACAATCCATCTTCCAAATTTAAAATGCCTAAGTACTCGCGAGTACTATCTATCAGTTTACAAGTTTGAAAACAAACGTCTTAAAATGGACAACCGAAATAAATGGACTGATTTGCACACAGCAACAACCCTGGGCAGCATCCTCGTACTACTCCAGTGCCCGCTCGGCCGGCTCAACGCAACCTGAAATTCATAACACGAATTGTCACATCCCGGGACCCCTCCGCCGTAGCATGATATTGTCCGCTCTGGGCACTCTCCTCTGAGCTGGCCCTCACGGTTTTGTTTCTGGGAACCCAGTGAGCAGCTTCCCAGGGGGTCACCCATCCTGAGATTTCTCTCGCCTCGAGCACGCTTAACTTCGGAGTTCTCATCACCCCGAACCCACTGGGCTCCCAAAAGGCCTCATGATATAAGGTGTCACGTTACGCTCAAATAAGGCACTTCGCCCTCTCTCTGCTAGTCGGTGTGGGATATCACACGAATTTCCCCAAACGGGTCCCTAAAGGGGTGAGCAATTACGCTAGTACAAGTAATCAAGGCAAACCATTCGCTTACATATCTCATAGTACATGCATCAAAATGTTCAAATGAAATCAAGACATGTCTTTTCCCGGAAAAACAAACAGTCAATATTCACAGTTGAAAACTTGCCTAGGACCCGGGCTAAACCAATGGTCCCATCCGAGGCCTCTATGGACCCTCCTGGACTGGCCATAGTTAAAAATCACGTACATGATTCGCCTAGGTCTGGGGCTGAACCACTGGTCCCATCCGAGGCCTCTATGGACCCTCACGAACTGGCTATCCAAACAAGCTCGTGAATCAGGAGCAAAATCACAAACATCCTCTATAGAAGCATCAACATAATCGATAAAAGCAATTCTCAACTAAAGCAATCATTGGAATATCACTAACATCACTTACAGATAAATATATGGTCTCCCCTAAGACATTCATGCTGACTTGACATTTATTAAAATCAATTAATGTATTGGTTGTGGCCATGAAAGGTTTTCCAAGTAAAATTAAGTTATTAAGAGCTTTCACATCCACTTCCTTTACATCAAGAACAACAAAATCAGTGGGTACAATAAGACCACCCACATTAACCAATATATCTTCAATAATGCTTTAGGGTACCTTATAGACCTATCAAAAAGTTGCAAACACATTCTAGTGGGCTTCATATCCCGTAGCTCAAGTTGCTCAAAAACGGCATAAGGCAGTAGATTTATTCTCGCACCCAAATCAAGTGTTCCAATAGTTTATTAATATTTTCCATTGGGATTTGAATCACAGAACTACCTGGATCATGTTGCTTAGGTGGGAACCTTCTTTGCAAAATCACACTCGTTACCCCAGAAACCATCACTCTCTCATCGTCCTTAAACTTTTATTTCTTGGACGCCAACTCCTTGAAGAACTTGACATAAGCCGGTACATTCCGAATCCATCAAGTAAATACAGATTCACAATAACTTTAGAAAGGATGTTATAGGAATCTAGAAATTATTTATCTTGCTTTTCATTTTGTAGCTGGCTCGAAAAAGGAATTGGAGGCCTATAAGGGTTTGTGGTTTTGTAAAGTGTAGGACCCTTTGTGTCCTTTTTCCTCTTCCTTGGACATTGGGTTCTTGAGCGTGCTCCTGGGAGCATGAGTATCCTCCATAACGGGCATCTCAACTTTGTTGCCAACAACCTTTCCACTGCGCAAGACTGTCACTACTTGTGCTTGCTCTGGTTGACTCAGTAACTTTCATTTGTTCAAGTGGGCATGCACCGTGCCTACTTGGCCTTCTGCTTGTGTAATCATTGCCTCCATACATTTTATGTTTCCCTCTAAGGACTTGAAATGCCTATTATTTCCCTCTTGATTTTGTTGGCTCATTTGGATAAAGGACTACGAGCTGTCTTCCAAAGAGGGCTTTTGTGGTCGAGGAGGCCGTTGTATTGGAATATGCCCTCCACGCGGAATAATTGTGGTAGGTTTTGGATATTGTTGGTTCATATTGGCCCAAGAAAAATTAGATTGATTACGCCATCCCAAATTATATGTTTGAGAATACAGATTGTTCCTCGGTCTTTACTAAAAATTCTGAATTGCATTATCTTGTTCTTTCACGTCGAAAAGTAGGTCCACCACTAATATGCATACATTTGTGTAACGCCCCAAAAATTCACCGGAAAGTTACAGTGCCGTGAACCCCGTGAGGGACCCACAAGGCTAATTTTCAGGAAAGTTCATCCATTAATGATTTTTTTAAGGTAATTCCACGATTATAAAATTCCGGAACAAAGTACTTTAGAAAATAAGTCCGACCACACAATTATTACATCCACTTGGAATATTCGGAATTTTATAAAAAACAAAATAACAGGGCTTCCTCCAAACACCACTTAAGCCTGACCGGAACCTTCGGGAATGTCCTGCACATATTCAATAAATTTGCCTGACACGACGAATCATGCCAGTCAACCTAGGTCAGACAATATAAACGGAAATTCATAGAAGGTATAAGATAAACTTGCAATACAATATCAATGTTCAGTTTGGCATTAGATCACATCACACACAACATGATTTTTTTCTATCAACACATAAACTCCCAAGGTCGCACCCAAGGGTCACAGAAGTATCTACACAGGATTACTCCGGACGTGGCTACCATTCAAGTTTTATCCCTCAACACAGTTTTATACAGATGTATCAATATATAAACTCCCAAGGCCGCAACCAAGGGTCACAGAAGTATCTACACAGGAATACTCCGGACATGGGTAAATAGAGTGAACACAATTCCACAAATAGTGACACATTGATTATTGGAATTTAATGTAACATAGTCTGAGCAAGTTTCACTTGCCTTAGTTCCGACGGAAGTTACTCCCTTGATAACACAACGGCTCGAACAACCACACCCGATAGGTCAACCTATTACATATTCGTCGATCAATACCTCATGGTGATAATGATGAATAACGACAATTACCCCGTCCCGATAGGATTCTAAACCTAGTTAGTTTCATAATGTCGAAACCAAAATTCCGTGTTTAATGACATTGCAAATTACTTAATTCCTCCATCCACCGATTTTCAATTAATCATCTCATTTAACTATAATGTTCTTATACAATACTTTTACGTTACGACTACGACTATAGCCACCCGTAATTTTGTTACTTACTCTATTTCGAAATTCTATAATCTCTAGGAAATAACGAACAATCACAATTCCCGTGAAATCCTAATGTATTTGATTACCTATCCAGTTCGATAATTGGCAACTAATTCGTTAAGAAATTACCAATGCATTTACAATACGATAATCGGATTACAATCACAATCCACAACATGACGATTCCATGGTGTTGATGATTTATAAGTTTGATTATGAGTTTTACTATCCAACTATGATTACTACTACAAGTCATACAAAATACTAGCTTGATAGGTTTCGATTAATGATTATGATTATCCCCACCGGTTCGATTATTATCAAGAGTTCTAAACTACCCAAGGCATCTGAATCTAGTACAACTCAAGTAACAATACTGAGATGAATTCAAATGTTGATAAACTTACCTTACTTGACGAGATACGAGGAAGAACAACGAAGGACGATGAAGAACGGGAGGACAACACCTTCAAAACCTTATCCGGAGCTTGATCAATCTACTCGACTATGATAATACACGGCTAGGAAGGCTTAAAATTCGATTAGGAGGGTTGGAGGATGATATTTGGGCGAGAATAAGTGTTCAAAGGTCGGAGGAAATGAAAGAGGAAATGTCATTGTATAACACCAACCGAACATTACGTACGTAATGCCTAAGGCTTTAGTACATAACCATCTTTACGTACGTTACCGCCAAAGGCTTAACGTACGTAAGTGATTCTCAGAAGCTACTGCCCGAAATGTCATTGCCTATTACGTACGTAATGTGTTGCTGAGTTACGTACGTAATGCTTAGTTGACTAGCTGTTGTTGTCGCGCCAAAAGTTGTCCTGACCACGCGGGATCGAGAATCTCGTCCGAAGACTGAATTACGTACGTAAAGTCTAAGCTTTAACGTACGTAATGTTATGAGGATAGCATACGTAATGCTGTTCGGGTAACGTATGTAAGGTTCGTTTAATATACTAAGTTATATTATTACGTTTAATCCTTATAACAAGGCTCCCCGTTTAGACTCATCGTGTAATTTCTCGGGGAATAAGACATTGGCCACCGTTATATTCGCTCCGATAATTGCTCAACGACACCAATGTAAGTCATCAACATCAGGAAATCACATCACATAACAAATAAGTACTTTCAAGACTTTATACGTCACAACACGGTGTAAACATAATACGTATAAAAGTACAAGCATCGCGATGGAGCACATTATTTAATCACTAAAATGAGGTACAAAGTCTTAGACAAAATGGAATACTCGTGGTATTACATACCATCCACCTTAAAATAGTTTCGTCTCGAAACTAAGAAAATAACTCGGGGTGACTCTCTCTCATGCTAGACTCAGTCTCCCAAGTTGATTCTTCGACGCCGTGATGTGACCAATGAACATTCACAAGGGGTATAGCTTTATTCCTCAAGGTCTTTATGCACCGATCTAGAAATTGCGATTGGCACTTCTCTGAAGGTAGCATCATTAGAAATCTCTAACTCTTCGAAATTGATTTTGTGACTCGGGTCGTAAACGTACTTCCTCAACTGGGAGACGTGGAAGACATCGTGCACTCCGTCTAATGATGTTGGCAGTGCTAATCGATAAATGAGCCTACCCACATGGTCTAAAATCTCAAACGGGCCGATAAACCTCGGGCTCGACTTGCCCTTCTGGCCGAAACGTCGAATGCCCCGTATCGGTGACATTTTGACCTAAATGTGATCCCCAACTCGAAATTCCAGTGGTCGTTGGTGAACCATAGCATATTACTTCTGGCGGTTCTGCGCTGCAAACATGTGTTCCGGACAACGGAAATCTTCTTAATAGATTCCTAGATTAGATCTAGCTCAGTGGCGACGACTGTTAGGCGTATTTTTATACGCTTATTTATCATCATTTTGTATTCGTTTTGTGATTAAATCTGCATAAATGAGCTTTTAATGCCCTATTCTTTTATGTTTTGCAGGAAATTGGAGTCCGGAAGCCGAAACGATGAAAAATGGGCGAAAACGGCGATTTTTGGCCTGGGGCCACGGCACAAGGCAAGCGGGCCGCGGCGCATGAAGGTAGCCAGCAGACACAGAGCAAACTGTACTCTGAGCCGCGGCACACAGAATCTGAGCCGCGGCCTAGAAAGAATAAACAGCGCCCAGGCATCCCGCTGTGCCCCATGAGTCGTGGCACAGATTAAGTGAGCCGCGGCACATGGGGCGGTTTTGATGTGCTCCGCACGTTTCTGGGCCGTTTTGGAGCCTGTTCTCGACCTAATTACACGGACGCATTTTTGAGGCAAAGGAGGATTATAAATAAGGGTTTAAGGTCATAAAGGATCATCGGGGAGGGTTGGGAATCGGGGAATCAGAGGAGGATCGCAGAAGACAAGAAGCAGAAGACACCAAGAGCAGAGGGCGGAAGCCAGAAGAATGGAGGAATCCGAACTCTTCATCTGCATTTGATTTCAATGCTTTCATTCATTACTTCTGTATTTTTATCTTTTAGCATGTCAGGCTAAAACCCTGTTCTAGGATTTTGATGAAACCAAAGTTTTGACGGATTTGCTTTTGATTATCTATATAATTCCCTTTTCTGTTGAGTTTTCCCAATCAATTTTAATGCTTTCAATTGTCTGGCCAATAATTGGATTGTTTTAATTGCGCAACTCGAATCGGGAGAGGAGAGTTGGTGAAGAACTATTGGTGAGAACCGTTTTATCTTGTGAGATAGGATTATACTCATAGGAACTACGTGGCCTTTTGGAGATTTTGTGCTTTTGCCTATTGTCGAATTAATTCACCTAGGGATAGAGTGTGTTATTCGCCTTTAGAAAAATCTATTGACCTCGGGAGAGGCGGTAGAGTATTTTAGCAATCTTCGCCTTCAATAAATTGGGGAAATTATTAACTTCAGATAATCGAGAGTAAATTTGGATAAACCGAAGTGGATTCACAATCCTAGACTTTTTCATTATTTGATTTTCTTTCTTCAAGCGATCGTTTTTTCTATTTATTATTGATTTTCTTTAGTTATTAATTGCAACCTAAATTTCGACTGTTCAAATAAAATTAGAATACATATAAATCGGTACTTAGTGATTCAGTCCTCGTGGGAACGATACTCACTCATCACTTTATTACTTGTCTACGATAACGTGCACTTGCGTTTAACGAAATACCGCAACAAGTTTTTGGCGCCGTTGTCGGGGAATGATTTTTTTACTAATATCGATTTCAGTATTTCTAGTCTTAGTTTGAACATTTTTTTTATTGTTTTTGTGTAATTTTATTTATTTGTTTTTCCTTTCAGGAGTTCCGGTTAGTGCATGAGAAAATTCGGTAACGAAGGCCTACTACCTTTGGATACCGAACTCGAGCGCACTCTTCAGAGAAACAAAAAGGAGAAACGAGAGTTACCAACCACAGTCACCATGGCCGAAAATACCGAAAATCACGGAGGTGATAATCTTGTACAACAAGCTCAACCGGCATTAGCACTCCGCGATTATGCTATACCGCAAATTAATGAGAACTTTTTGGGGATTCGGCGTCCGACAATTCAGGCAAACAATTTCGAAATCAAGCCTGCGATCATTCAGATGGTGCAAGCGATCCAGTTTTGTGGTCTGCCGAACGATGACACCAATGCGCATATTGCGTCTTTTCTCTAGATTTGTGACACGTTCAAGAAAAACGGTGTCATCGATGATGCCATCCGTTTAAGGCTTTTCCCTTTCTCTTTGAGGGACAAAGCAAAATTTTGGTTGAATTCCTTACCACCGGGCTCGATCACGACATGGGCAGAATTAGCGCAAGCCTTCCTTGCTAAATTCTGCCCACCTTCGAAGACAGCGAGGTTAAGAAACGAAATTACTACTTTTGGTCAATTTGATATGGAGTCGCTTCATGAAGCTTGGGAGCGGTACAAAGATTTATTATGGAGATGCCCACATCACGGCTTACCGGATTGGCTCCAAATTCAAACATTTTACAACGGATTGAGTGCCTCCACACGCACCCTCGTTGATGCAGCCGCTGGGGGTGCCTTAATGGGAAAAACAATGGCCGAAGCACACTCTTTATTGGAAGCTATGGCCGCGAATGCTTATCAATGGTCTTCTGAACGAGTAATCCCGAAGCGAGTTATGGAAATCTCGAATAATGATCCGATCTCTACATTGTCGGCCCAAGTCGCAGCATTGACGCAGCAACTTCAAGCCTTTTCACATGCTCCTTATCCCGTTACCATTGAATCGTGCAATTGGTGTAACGGATCTCACCCTAGCGCAGAGTGCCAAGTCGGAAACCCTTTCGAGCAGCCCCCAATTGAACAAGCTTAGTTCGTAGGGAATGGGAACCGGCAAAATAATCCTTACTCCAACACTTATAATCCGGGATGGCGAAATCATCCTAACTTCTCATGGAGGAACGGACAAAGCTCGAACCAGTCTCAGTTTGCTCAACACCAACAGCAACCTCCTCCCGCTCCAATAATCTCTCTAGAAGAAGCAATGGCGAAATTTTCAGCGAGCACGAGTCAGTTCATGGCCCATACGGAGGCGACCTTGCAGAACCATTCCGCTTCTATCCGCAACTTGGAAGTCCAACTGGGCCAGATCGCTAATGTATTAACAGCCCGCCCGGAAGGTACCTTGCCAAGTACGACTGAAACGAATCCCAGAGAGAGTGTTAATGCCATTGGTTTGAGAAGTGGTAAGGAATTGTGCGAGCTGCCCAGGCCGAACGCAAAGAGAAGTGAAGATGAGGAGAATAAAAATTCAGCGACTGAGGAATCACAAGATTTGAGACCCTCGATACTGTTTCCGGACAATCCAAAGGCATATGTACCACCCGTCCCGTTTCTGCAGCGATTATAACAGAAAAAGGTGGACAAGCAATTTTATAAGTTCCTCGACATATTCAAGAAACTGCATATTAACATCCCATTTGCCGACGCTTTGGAGCAAATGCCGAGTTATGTCAAATTCATGAAGGAGATCTTGTCAAATAAAAGAAAACTCGAGGAGTATGAGACAGTCGCATTGACGGAGGAGTGCAGCGCTATTCTTCAGAAAAATCTTCCACCTAAATTGGAGGATCCACGAAGTTTTAATATACCTTGCACTATAGGAAATCTGACTTTTGATAGAGCGTTATGTGATCTCGGGGCCAGCATTAATCTGATGCCTCTTTCTATTTTCAAGAAGCTTGGAATTGGAGAAGCGAAACCGACGACTGTTTCCTTACAATTGGCTGATAGATCCATCAAGTATCCGAGGGGAGTGATAGAGGATGTCTTAGTGAAAGTCGATAAGTTCATATTTCCATCCGATTTCATTGTGCTTGACATGGAGGAGGACCATGACATCCCAATTATCTTGGGAAGACCATTTTTGGCAACCGGCCGAACTTTAATGGACGTGGAAAAAGGGTAACTAACTCTCAGGGTTCAAGACGAGCATGTCACTTTTCAAGTATTTAAATCCTTTCCATGTCCAGGTGGTGTTGAGAAGAGCTCGCAAATCGAAAGTGTGGATACCGTTGCGAAAGACACACACCGGAAGAATCGTTGGTCGAAAAATTCAGAATCCGTTTCAGCTGCCTCGACGCCTAATAAGAGTGAAGAGCAAGTTGCATATCTTAGGCATTTGAACATGCCGTCCTCAACATCCGTTCATCCACAATCGGAAAATTCTCATTCTGTCCTAAATTCGCCCGTGGAGTTGAAAATTAAGACGGATGTCAAACGGGCGCCAAATCATGAGAAAATTGGGTGCTTCGGAAAGTTGTCAAATCCTTTTCGCAAACAACATTGGGTGTCCAAACCAAAAATCGGATCGTTAAGGACTAATGGTCAAAATTTTAAAACACACATTAACGGTTCGATGGACGGGGCGGAGTTCAAATGGAGTTTGCGAAAAGCGAACTGACTTTTCAATAGGTCCGGCTGAAGACTATAAACTTAGTGCTTCTCGGGAGGCAACCCGAGTTTTAGTAGTAGATTTTTGTGTTTCAGTATTTTCTTGCATTTTTAAATATTTATTTTTCATCATTTTTGCTTTGATTTGCTTATCCCTCTCGTTCTTGACGTGTTCCTTTGTAAATTCTGTGCAGAAAAAGTTCCAGGGGAAAAATGTATGGCTGAGCCGCGGCACAAGGCTTGTGAGCCGCGGCACACACAAATCGAACCAGAAGGCTAAACATTCTGTACTATGTGCCGCGGCACAACCTTACTGAGCTGCGACACACTTGATTCCTGATCCGCGGCACGTTGCTGCTGAGCCGCGGCACACCAATTGCCAAATGATGAGCCCAGGATGCTGTACTCTGTGCCGCGGCACAAACCAAGTGAGCCGCGGCACATCAACACTCTGAGCCGCGGCACCCGCATTTTGAGCCGCGGCACATGTCGACATAGCATACAAGCCCAGGCGGACTGTACTATGGGCCGCGGCTCACTTAAGCTGTGCCGCGGCCCCCATTCGGAACTTGAACAGCCCAGGTAGATTTATAACACAGCTCGGCCGACACCCCAGGTATAACTCCTTCCCATTTCCTTTGCACAAGCGATCGGCCGACTCTTTCCCTTCTTCTTTTTCCTCTTGCGAACTACAATCTAAACCAGGTAATCCTAATTCCCTTGATCCTTATTGTTACATGAGTTGAAAAGTAGGGTAATTGTTCATTGATTGATTATGTTTATTAGTTTTTTTTTATTATTCAAAGTTCTATCAAGAATTGAGTGATGAATATGAAATTTTTGTTTGAATTCGATGGTATGTGTTGATATTCGATGAATTATTATTGTTGTTATTGTTGTTTGTCATGAGGATCGATAGAGGATGTTGTTTTTGGGGATTGAATGAAGCTATAGTCATATTTGTTCTTAAATTAAAAGGATGCACTCAAGGTGTTTGATGAAATGCCTGAATGAAATTTTTTCTTTGTTTAGTCAATGTTTTGAAACTAGTTGCAACGAATTCGTTTCTGGATTTACAGCAACCCCAACCCTTACGTCAATGTTAAACGTTAAAGCTCAAATTTTATTTTTCTCTCACGGCGGTGCTAGCTCGTTAAATTCTTGATTCAAGTTTTGGATATCCTTAGTCGAGTAAATGTTGTTCTCATTATTGCTTAAGTAATAAAACTCCGGTGTTTAACGTTTCAGGAACTCGCTATGGCTAGAACCAAAAAGCTCAAAGAAAGGGCCAGACTCGCCTGCCCCCACACGAGGGGAAACTTCTCATAGTCGAGCCAAGTCGGAGGCGCACCAATTCTCTGACCCGGAGATCCATAAAATCTTCAACGAGAAGATTCGCCCTCGACCTCTGATCCCGGAGAGGGGATTCACCCCAGCCCCCCAGGACGGGGAGCTTCTGACCATGATCGATGAGATGGGGTGGGCCCGTTTCGCTGCATCTCCTGAGCCGGCGGTGATATCTATTGTGCAGGAGTTCTATGCGAGCGCTTTGTTGAAGCACATTCGGGCGGGGCAGATGATACAGTAGTTAGATACTCGGACTCAGGTCGTAGTCCGAGGCATTACGGTGGATTTTTCAGTAGCTACTATTCGGAGGTTATTTGAGCTGCCCGTGGTTGATGAGACGGCTTATACGCGAGTTATGGATAGCCTCACGAAGGAGGCTCTGCTCGAGACTCTTACACAGCCCGACTCCAACTGGGAGAGGCGCGCCCCGGCTTCTTCCACCTTCTACTTTAAGAGCTCGCGCCTCAGTCGGTTCAGGCGAGACTGGTTGTACTTCATCTGCGCACGTATAGATCCCACCTCGCAGATCCGATCTATTTTTCTCTCTCGAGCCCGTACATTATATGCTATCACCTCCGGGCTGCGATTCGATGTGGCCCCTCTGCTGGTCCAATCCATCTTCCTGTGTATTCAGGGAGGGGCCAAGACGGGGCTGAAGCACCCCTCTCTTATTTGCGCTCTTTGCCGGCAGTCAGGGATGACGTGGTCGGATGACGAGACGATGTTAGCCCCCAGGGCTCGATCGACCATCGCATCATTTCGCACTTCGATCAGTGGGGAGGAGCGCCAGAACACACTCGGGGGCGAGGATTTCTACTTGATGAGGCTCACGAGCAGTCCCCCGAGCCTTTTCTTCTGACGCAGGGGCAGATGGAGTCCAGCCCGCCGCCTGACAGAGAGCAGTTGCAGGCGATGTTCGACGGGTTGATAGAGGAGATGAGGAGAGAGAGAGAGAGTCTTTTGGCTGCACTGAGAGAGGAGAGCCGGATGGAGAGGGAGAGCATCATTGCTGCCGTCCGAGATGAGATGAGAGAGCAGGCCCGTCGGGCCAACCGTCGTGAGTCGAGGCATCTGGCAGCGAGGATACCTACCACCAGGAGCACCTTGCTGCATGGACGGCCCACATTATGCACCCGGACGGGCCATTTATTCCACCTCTTCGGCCAGCCACACCACCCTCCTCGCCGGACGACGCCGGCGGCAGTTCGTGAGAAGACTGGAGGGGAGTACTTGACCTTTCACTTATATTGCATATTATATTTTATCCATTGAGGTCAATGTACGTCCTAAGTTTGGGGGGGGGGGGGTTTACTTTCTGTTGATATACTTATTGCTGTGCTTATTTCGTTTGCACTTTCGTTATTTTTAGTTATCTTTTTGTTACTAGCCTTGCTTGTCATGATTTTACTCTTATTCGTGAATTTTTCGTGCTCCTTTTTGTGTGAAACTGATGTTACAATACTGATTTCTCTCTGAAGAAACGGTTGAGTTTTAGTCGAGTTGTAGTCAATGATATCTGTTTTTGTTGAGTATTCATCTAGGTCCGAAATTTTTTTCGTTTTTTGTAGAAATCTTAGCAGATAAGAAAGGAGACATACGTGTTTTAAAATCACCATCTATACGTTTGGTTACATTTTTTGGTTAGCTAGTTATCCAGTAACATGAGTCGTGTTGGCACCTAATTTGAGTTTAGAGTCGGACAGTTTTTCCCAAAAGTCAAGATGTTATTTGTTCTATGATGGGAAGTCTAGTAACCGGGGGTATTCACGTGACCCGTTGTTTACTCTCGCGTAAAACGACGACCCTGATTAGACTAGTGGTTTAGAGATTTCGCATGTGCCGATGATGGGAAGCCTAGTAACCGGGGGTATTCGCGTGACCCGCTGTTTACTCTCGCATAAAACAGCGACCTTGAATCAGACATGCGGGAATAGCTATTCGAGTTGTTTCTCCACTGTGGGAGGGAGCTTAGTAACTAGAAGCATCCATGTGCCCCATGAGTGTCTTTTACGTCAAACGGTTCCCCAACACATGAGAATGGAATTCCACCCTAGGATTATCCCGATGAAACATCCCGAGATCCGAACCTAGTGGTCAACTCGAATCAATTTATTGATCATATATAAGGGAACACTGTCCGAGGGTTATTTTTGATGAAACTCTTGGAATTTTTTGCCTTTAGACTGTGGGATTGGGCGAGTTAGCTTGTTTATTTTAACCTTTCATATTGACGGTCGATTAAATTCACGCTTGTTAATCTTTGAGCTTGATTTTCTTCATGAACGAGTGATTAGGACTGAAATTGGTTACTTTGTGGAATCAGTGTCCTGGATGTAACTCGCTATTACGATGTTTGTATTATTCAGAGAGAATTTCAGGATAGTATTGATTAGGTTGATCACTATGAGTTGCACGATTATTCACGATATTCTTTTGTTGAAATTGATTATTTTTTGCTTGAGGACAAGCAAAGACTCAAGTTTGGGGGTATTTGTTAGGCGTATTTTTATACGCTTATTTATCATCATTTTGTATTCGTTTTGTGATTAAATCTGCATAAATGAGCTTTTAATGCCCTATTCTTTTATGTTTTGCAGGAAATTGGAGTCCGGAAGCCGAAATGATGAAAAACGGGCGAAAACGGCGATTTTTGGCCTGGGGCCGCGGCACAAGGCAAGCGGGCCGCGGCGCACGAAGGTAGCCAGCAGAAACAGAGCAAACTGTACTCTGAGCCGCGGCTCAAAAAGAATAAACAGCGCCCAGGCATCCCGCTGTGCCCCGTGAGCCGCGGCACAGATTAAGTGAGTCGCGGCACACGGGGCGGTTTTGATGTGCTCCGCGCGTTTCTGGGCCGTTTTGGAGCCTGTTCTCGACCTAATTACACGGACGCGTTTTTGAGGCAAAGGAGGATTATAAATAAGGGTTTAAGGTCATAAGGGATCATCGGGGAGGCTTGGGAATTGGGGAATCAGAGGAGGATCGCAGAAGACAAAAAGCAGAAGACACCAAGAGCAGAGGGCGGAATCCAGAAGAACGGAGGAATCCGAACTCTTCATCTGCGTTTGATTTCAATGCTTTCATTAATTACTTCTGTATTTTTATCTTTTAGCATGTCAGGCTAAAACCCTGTTCTAGGATTTTGATGAAACCAAAGTTTTGACGGATTTGCTTTTGATTATCTATATAATTCCCTTTTCTGTTGAGTTTTCCCAATCAATTTTAATGCATTCAATTGTCTGGACAATAATTAGATTATTTTAATTGCGCAACTCGAATCGGGAGAGGAGAGTTGGTGAGGAACTATTGGTGAGAACCGTTTTATCTTGTGAGATAGGAATATACTCATAGGAACTACGTGGCCTTTTGGAGATTTTGTGCTTTTTGCCTATTGTCGAATTAATTCACCTAGGGATAGAGGGCGTTATTCGCCTTTAGAAAAATCTATTGACCTCGGTAGAGGCGGTAGAGTATTTTAGCAATCTTCGCCTTCAATAAATTGGGGAAATCATTAACTTCAGATAATCGAGAGTAAATTCGGATAAATCGAGGTGGATTCACAATCCTGGACTTTTTCATTATTTGATTTTCTTTCTTCAAGCGATCGTTTTTTCTGTCTATTATTGATTTTCTTTAGTTATTAATTGCAACCCAAATTTCGACTGTTCAAATAAAATTAGAATACATATAAATCGGTACTTAGTGATTCACTCCTCGTGGGAATGATACTCACTCATCACTTTATTACTTGTCTACGATAACGTGCACTTGCGTTTAACGAAATACCGCAACAACGACATCAGAATCATCATCCCAGCATAAGGGAGACTTACATCTCCTACCATACAAGGCTTCAAAGGGTGCCATGCCTATGCTCGCATGACAACTGTTGCCCCAATCGAGCACATATGCTCTCAACATATCCTCTAGGGTCTATATCGTATGTTCTGTCTGTCCGTCGGTTTGAGGGTGATAGGCTGTGCTGAAATGTAGCTAAGTACCCATAGCCTTGTGGACAGCCTTCGAGAAGCGGGACACATACCTAGTGTCTCTATCTGATATGATCGTCGAGGGAACGCCATGTAGTCTCATAATTTCCCAGATAAAGATGGTGGCAAACTGCTCTGTCCCGGTAGTCTCCTGGATCGCGATGAAATGTGCTGACTTCGTCAGTCGATCTACAATGGCCCATATCTTGTCCTTACCTCCCATCGATGTTGGTAACTTGGTGACAAAATCCATTGATATGCTCTCCCATTTCCATTCTGGAATGGGCAAGGGTTGCATGATTCTGGCCGGTCGGCGATGTTCGATCTTCACTTATTGACACGTCATGCATCGAGCAATGAATCTGGTTACTTCCTGTTTCATGTTTTTCCACCAAAGCTCTTCCGCAGATCTTTATACATTTTGCTTGCCCCGGGATGCACAGAATAAGAAGTGGAGTGAGCTTCCTTCATTATAGTTTGCCTTAGCTCGTCATTTGGCGGGATACAGATCCTGTTCTTAAGTCTTACCAAGCCCTCTTGGATCCTGTAGTCTGAGATAACTCCCTCCTTGGCCCTTGTGCCGATCGAACGCAGTTCGGGGTCCTCCATCTATGCTAGACGTATCTCATCCAACAAGGATGAATGAATATTAATTGAGCACAATTGTCCCTAGCAGCATTGTACCCATACTTCAATACCATTCCTCTTGAGGTCCTGTTGCAGTTCTGATTGTACTGTTAAACTGGATAGTGTCATCTCTTGCGCAGTCTTCCGGCTCAGTGCATCCGCTACGACGTTGGTCTTCCCAGGGTGATACAAAATCTCTACGTCATAATCCTTGATTAGCTCCAGCCAGCGCCTCTGGATCATGTTTAACTCTCTTTGGGTGAAAATATATTTTAAACTCTTGTGGTCCGTAAAAATCTTACAGGTAACCCCGTAAAGGTAGTGTCTTAAGATCTTAAGGGCGTGGACCACTGCAGCCAATTCCAAGTCATGCGTCGGATAGTTCACCTCGTACGGTTTGAGTTTTCGAGAGGCATATGCAATAACTCTGTCCTTTTGCATGAAGACACATCATAGTCCATGTGTAGATGCATCTGTGTAAATCACGAATCCTTCCGTGCCCTGCGGTAATAATAACACTAGAGCAGTAGCCAGTCTCCTTTTTAATTCATCGAAGCTCTCCTGGCAATCCGTTGTCCAGATAAACGTGATACTCTTCCTTAGTAGATTCGTCAATGGCCGAGCGATACAAGAAAAAGCCTCGACGAACCGTCGATAATATCCTACCAATCCCAGAAAACTCCTCACTTCCTTGACGTTTCTTGGTGGTTCCCAACTCATCACTATCTCGATCTTCTGGGGGTCTATCTTGACACCTTATGCCGAAATTACATGTCCCAGAAAGGTCACCTCCGGCATACAACACTCACATTTAGAAAGTTTAGCATAATGTTGGTGTTGCCTCAAAGCACTTAACACCTGCCTCAAGTGTTCCTCATGCTCCTATCGGCTCCGGGAATAGATTAAAATGTCGTTAATAAAAACCACCACACACTTATCGAGAAAATCTGTCAGAACCTTGTTCATTAACTGCATAAAAATGGCCGGGGCATTAATCAAGCCGAACACCACCACCATGTACTCATAGTGTCCATATCTTGATCGAAACGCGGTCTTGGGAATATCCTCCTCTCGAATCCTCAATTGGTAATATCCGGACCGTAAATCGATTTTTGAGAACACAATCACCCCCTATAATTGATTCAGTAAATCATCAATTCTCGGAAGTGGGTAACGTTTCTTGATAGTGACTTTGTTTAGCTCTCTGTAATCGATACACAAGCACAGGGAGTTGTCCTTTTGCTTCACAAAAAGGACCGGTGCACCCCATGGCGAAGTACTCGGACGGATCAGTCCCTTCTTTAGCAATTCTTCGAGTTGTAACTTTAATTCCTTCATCTCAGCTGGTGCCATCCTGTATGGTGCCTTGGAGAGAGGCGTCGTTCCTGGCTCAAGCTCAATCGAGAGATCGACCTCCCATCGTGGCGGCAACCCTCGTAATTCATAGGGAAAAATGTCTGGAAATTCGCTCACCGCAGTAATGTTATCAACCAATAGCTGTGATGCATCGTCTTGAAGAACATAATGGTATTCTCATTCGTGGTTGGTACTTTGCGGATCTTGCGTGGAGTAATCAGGTCAATGATACTCTCATTTGATGCATTAATTGTTTATCACTATTGCTTTTGTGAGCATTCATCCTTCATATTGATATCCAGGACTAGTCACTCTTTCAAGGCAGTTGATCTGCATATGTATTATATGATATCGGTTTTATCAGAATTGGGATCCGATTGTGCGATCCATCAGACAGATACAGATATGGCAAGATTATTCCATATTGGAGATATGTTGGTATCATTTCGGATACAGTAAAGATGGTTATTTTCGAATTCATTCGTTACTTGAGAATGCGATGTGCGAATTGGGGTAATGGTTGAATTGATTGAGATTCCATGGGTTGGTAAGGTTGCTACGGTAAAGTTACACTGGAATTCTTCTCATCTTGTAACTACATTGATATGTAATTGTATATGATGTGATCGTTACCATTGTTGAGTATTATGTCTGACCCCGTCGTGGGCTTTATCTTTTAGGTACTCGGAGATCGAGCTAGATCGCGGAGTCAGCAGATCGGTACACGTTCGCCTCGGCACCCGTTCCAAGAGCCAAACCACGAGCGACCAAGCTACAGTGACGGCCGCGATGCAACTCCAGCTCAACGACAAGAAGGCGCTCCTGGAATCTGGGGCAGGCGTCGAGAGAAAGATCGCCGGGCCGAGCGAGCCACTCGCGGTCCACATCGAGCTCGCCCCCGTGCAGCGTAGGATCGCTCCCCCATAAGTACCTCTGTACGAGGGAAGGTCAGATCCATGAGTAATATGTTTCTCAAGTGTCACAAGATACTCCCGCTATAAAGAGGCTGAGGGACCATTTAGTACTGAAGCGTTCTCGACCCCTGATTATGTGAGTGGCACCGTCACAAGTCATAATGGAAATGGTCAGGTGGTAGGTATCTAATATCGTCATGTGCATCGTCATCCAGTCCATTCCCAAATTGACATCTTCATTCTGAAGTGTAAAAACCATGAGATTCGCTGTCCAGCCCTGATCATCAATGCGGATCGGACAGTTTCGAACTTCTAAATTACCCCCAACTCTACTACCCTCAGGTAGCTTAACAGTAAAATATTCACAAGGTACACAAGGAAGGTTCAAACGATTAACACATTCCACAGATATAAATGAGTGTGTCGCTCCAGTATCAAACAATACATGAATAGGCTGGGAATTAATAAGAAGTGTACCTGAGACAGCAGGTGCGGCCTGGTCATCAGTAGCCCTTAATTCGAACACGCGGGATGGTAATGTCCCCGAGGAGGGTGCAGTGCCTCCCCCGCGCCCACGTCCTCTTTCGGCACCGTATGGTGGAGTTTGGTAAGGTGGAGAACGACAGTCAGACACGACGGGTGCCCTGTATGTCTGTACCGAATCTTGCTGACTCTGAGGAGATGGATTTGGTGTAGAATTAACCCGCGAGCAGTAGCGAGACTTGTGCCCACTTTTTCCGCATGAAAAACATTTCGTAGCCAGCTTACGGCACTGACTCATGGTATGTCCAGCTATGCCACAATTGAAACATCTCCGACGAAGGGATCGGTCAGATGTGCCCTTCTGTTGGTACGAAACCGCTGATTTAGAGGAGAAGCCAGTTCTCGAGTTCATTCTACTAGTGCTCCCAGACTGGTTAGATGTCTTCTGCTTCTTTTGGTTATGTCCGGTATCAGAACTAACAATAGTACCAGCGTATGCCGTGACTATGTCCTCATATGCCCTTAGAGTTATGCAGTGAAATCTAGATAAGTAATGTTGAACATCTTCCGGCAACCGTTGTGTAAGGTGACAAATTTGTTGATCTTCGGATGGAACCATCTGTGAGACATATCTTAGTTCGGTCCTATATGCCCGAATGATTTCTGGCAATGACAAGTTCTGTGGTCCTGCACTGAAGAAACTCCATGCACGAGCAGTTTGAGCTGACCTGGGGCAGTACTCGTCTCTCAACAGTTTGGAAAACTCGGTCCACTCGACTACTCTGTCCTCCAGCTTATAGGTCCTCCACCATCGGTCTGCAGTATCGCATAGATGGTTGATTCCTAGTGGTACCTTTTGGTTCCCTGGGCAACCGATTACCTTGATAGCAGTCTCCATTTCGGAGATCCAGTTGTCCACATGTTTATCTCCCGAACCGTCAAATAATGGTGGTCTAGCTTCCAGCATCTCTCCCAGACATCGGTCTTTCCCGGCATTCTCCTCCACGTTAATGACTAGTACCCGCTCCGCTCGGTTGGCCTGGGCGAGAGTCTGAATGAAAGTCGGATCCATTCCTCCATTGTTCTGGTTCTACACCTCCTATTCGTTCTGATTATTGGATGGCGGCTGGTTTCTGACTATAATGGTTTCAGCGGTGTTCCTGTCTTCCTGCTGGTTCACAGCAGAGCCCTGAGAGTCGTTCACGATTCTCCTATCTCCACGATGTGCCATTTTGATAATCATTCGATCTAGAGGTTCAGTTCAGTACAGTTATTCTTCGATTTCTACTGAATTCAAACATCACACCTGATTTTCAAGAAACACATATGTTTCTTGCCTTGACATTCCTCGAGGAGTTACGGTCGCTTGGAGTGTTGGACTTTGAAAACCCGTAGAAATTTCAAAATGTTTGGTTAAACTTTTCAACATGGACGTAACCGTCGTTGATACCATTTTCTATAACGCCCCAAAAACTCACCGGACCATTACAGTGCCGTGAACACCGTGAGGGACCCACAAGGCTAATTTTCAGGAATTCAAAGTTCATCCATTATTAATTTTTTTTTGAAGGTAATTCCATGATGATAAAATTCCGGAACAAAGTACTTTAGAAAATAAGTTCGACCACACAATTATTACATCCACTTGGAATATCCGGAATTTAAAAAAAAATGAAATAATATGGCTTCCTCCAAACACCGCTTAAACCTGACTGCAACCTTCGGGAATGTCCTGCACATATTCAACAAATTTGCCTGACATGACGAATCAGTCAACCTAGGTCAGACAATATAAAGGGAAATTCATCGAAGGTATAAGATAAACTTGCAATACAATATCAATGTTCTGTTTGGCATTAGATCAATCACACCAACATGATTTTTTTCTATCAACACATAAATTCCCAAGGTCGCAACTAAGGGCCACGAAAGTATCTACACAGGATTACTCCAGGCGTGGGTACCGTTCAAGTTTTATCCCTCAACACAGTTCTGTATAGATGTATCAACATATAAACTCTCAAGGCCGCAGCCAAGGGTCACGGAAGTATCTACACAGAAATACTCCGGGCATGGGTAAATAGAGCGAACACAATTCCACAAATAGTGACACACATTGATTATTGGAATTTAATGTAACATAGTCTGAGCAAGTTTCACTTTCCTTAGTTCCGACAGAAGTTACTCCCTTGATAACACAACGGCTCGAATGACCACACCCGAGAGCTCAACCTATTACATATTCGTCGATTAATACCTCATGGTGATAATGACGAATAACGACAATTGCCTCGTCCCAATAGGATTCTAAACCTAGTTAGATTCATAATGTCGAAGCCAAAATTCCGTGTTTAACGACAATGTGAATTACTTAATTCCTCGATCCACCGATTTTCAATTTATCATCTCATTTAACTATAATGTTCTTATACAATACTTCTATGTTACGACTACGACTATAGCCACCTGTAATTTCGTTACTTACTCAATTTTGAAATTCTATAATCTCTATGAAAGAACGAACAATCACAATTCCCACGAAATCCTAATGTATTTGATTACCTATCCAATTCGATAATTGGCAACTAATTCATTAAGGAATTACCAATGAGTTTACAATACGATAATCGAATTGCAGTCACAATCCACAACATGGCGATTCCATGGTGTTGATGATTTACAAGTTCGATTATAAATTTTACAATCTAACTATGATTACTACTACAAGTCACACAAAATACTAGCTTGATAGGTTTCGATTAATAATTATGATTATCCCCACCGGTTCGATTATTATCAAGATTTCTAAACTACCCTAAGTCATCAGAATCTAGTACAACTCAACTAACAATACTGAGATGAACTCAAAGGTTTATAAACTTACCGTACTTGACGAGATACGAGGAAGAACAACGAAGGACGATGAAGAACGGGAGAACAACACCTTCAAAACCTTCTCCGGAGCTTGATAAATCCACTCTACTATGATAATACACTGCTATAAAGGCTTAAAATTCGATTAGGAGGGTTGGAGGATGATATTTGGGCGAGAAGAAGTGTTCAAGGGTCGGAGGAAATGAAAGAGGAAATGTCATTTTATAACACCAGGTGAACATTACATACGTAATGCCTAAAGGTTTACGTACGAAACCATTTTTATGTACGTTACCGCCAAAGGCTTAACGTACATAAGTGATTCTCAGAAGCTACTGCCCGAAATGTCATTGCCCATTACGTATGTAATGTGTCGCTGAGTTACGTACGTAATTCTCAGTTGACTAGCTGTCGTTGTCATGCCGAAAGTTGCCTTGACCACGCGGGAGCGAGAATCTCATCCGAAGACTGCATTATGTACGTAAAGTCTAAGCTTTAACGTACATAATGTTATGAGGATAGCATACGTAATGCTGTTCAGGTAACGTACGTAAGGTTCGTTTAATACACAAAGTTATATTATTATGTTTAATCCTTATAACACGATTCCCCCTTTAGACTCATCCAGCAATTTCTTGGGGAACAAGATGTTGGCCACCATCATATTCGCACCGATAATTGCTCAACGACATCAAGGTAAGTCACCGACATATCATCAAAATCAGGAAATCACATCACAAAACAAATAAGTACTTTCAAGACTTTATACGTCACAACACGGTCTAAACATAATACGTATAAAAGTACAAGCATCGCGATGGAGCACTTTATTTAATCATTAAAACGAGGTACAAAGTCTTAGACAACATGGACTACTCCTGGTATTACAATTTGCCCCATGACCATATCCTCCACTAACTCCACATATTTCTGCTGGTAGTACGAGTTGAGGAGCTGTGCATTTTATGTTGAACAATTGCACTTGATAAGTAAGCTCCTCTAGCGTCTTAGTGATGTTATAATTAGGAGTTACTTCATTCACAACGACTCATTTTATATTGCACACTTATGTTGTGAATTTGTCCTCATTGTATGGAGGCAATTTTTTCATTTTTATTGTTGTGTTGCACATATTCATTTGGAATTGTACAAGTGATTTTGTATTGGACTAATACAATGTAAATTGTATTGGGATATTTCGTAATCGAAATATTTATGTTTATTGTCGGTACTGTTTTTACTGATTAGATGTTGCTCGGAGATTGTAATTTTGGATAATTATACTAGCCATAGCTTACATTACATTCATAGCTAACATACGCTATAGATGGATGCATTAAACCATGTTGGTTACATACGTAACAATGGGAATCAGATCGCATCCGACTTTAGGTATGTGGGGCCGTGCAGTGCTGGATCATTTTGGCTTGATTGGGACAACTAGTTCAATGCCCAATACGTACGCAATACATTGTTGTTAACGTACGTAATGTTGAGGTCGTTACGTACGTCTGTTTTGACAACGTAGGTAAGGATGATTACGTTTTGAGGCAGTAGCCTCTGAAAGGACGTAGCGTACGCTATGTAGTGTTGTACATATGTTAAGCCTATAGAGTAGTGGTAATGGAAACCACAGATTATAAAGACATGTCTTGTCTTTCATTTTTACACGATCCATTTTTGACTCTTCTCTCTAGCAATCATCCCTGTGCACTCCTTAATGATCTCCAGCCCTTCCAACTTGCTTTGGAGCTTCATAACTTACATTGGAGCTTGGGAGCTTGAAGATTGGGGTGGATTCTTGAAGTGTCTGGGGTTGTTCTTCATCTTCAAGAGGTATGTTGGTTAATCTTGTGTTAATTTCTAGATTATGATGATGCTGTTGATGATTACTTCATATGTTGATGGATTGTTGGAGGAAAACATGATTATTGATGGTTTCTATGAACATATGTTGAGAACATGATGATTATGACTTGAGGATGAGTGTGCTCTTGATGTTTTAAGAATATTTGGATGTTATAATAATGTTTGGGAAGAGTTATGTTAAGGTTGTTAGATGATTAACATAGCTTTGAAATGATTACTGATATGGATGATGTTCTTGGGAGGTTATAACCATTTTAGTGTAGGATTATGTTGAGATATGAGATAATTATCATAATTTTGAAATGGTTAGGTTAATCTTTTTGATTAATCCGAATTCTTTAGGAATTGGTGGTTAAGGATTGTGTAGACATCATGTTTGTAGTGATGGTGATGTTCTTGAGGTTATTATGATGATATAAGGTGATATTATCATAATAGGATGATTAATATGATGTTGCTCTTAATAATTCTTGTTGAATTGTTTTTCACAAGTGTTAATAACATTATGATCATGTTGGTCATTGAGGTGATGGAGGATGTCAGAATTCATAGTAGAGGACTATGATATTCATTTGTGTAGTTTGATCGATTCGTGATGGCATCGTTATCCATTGTGTTGTTTTCGACATTGATATTATGTTATTTAATGAAGTGTATTTTATTCAAGGTTGTTCGAGTGCTTGTAACTGTCGAAGGACGCTGTTCATCGTTCATGGGAGGACTTCCTCGCCTTCAGTTTGAGGCAAGTTTTATACTTGTACTGGTCAATGATAATTATGTTATCATTTATGTGTATGAATGTGTTGTATCATTTTGAGACGTAGTCTCCTCATGATTTGTTGATATCAGGGAAATTGTTCGATACAATACACTTTGGCAACTATGCCAAACATTATTGTTGTTCGTCAATGGCAGTTCAAGGCATTGAGATACTTGCTGTTAATGTTATTATCGATAGCCTGTTCACGGTATCGATGCATCGATTGTTATTGTTATTATTGATATTAATATTGGTGTGATTATCTCTACTGATCTTGGTGTTTTATTATTAATGTTCTATTGGTCGATTAAAGGCATTGACATATTCAGTTATCATCTCTGTCTTCGGTGACCGATTAAAGGCGCCGAGGTATCTATTATCGTTCTTGTTATTGATTGGCCGTTCCAAGGGATTTGAGGTATTGAATTGGGACTATCGAGGACGGTTCCCATCCGTTGTGACATTATTATTGATTGGTCGTTCCAAGGCAATCGAGGTATTGAATTGGGACTATCGAGGATGGTTCCCATGCGTTGTGTCATTGTTATCGATTTGGACGATTAAAGGCAATCCAGGTATTTGAATTGGGACCGCCGAGAATGGGGCCCATGTTAGTATAATGCTCTAAGTCTACAGTTTAATAATAATAAGGAAACATTTATTGTTATATAAAATTGATTATATTATTAAATAATATTCTGCTTACGATCATCATGTATGTGACTTGATAGTAAAGCTCCTTAAAGCATTAAAGAATATTTATTCTAGATATCCCTAGTAATATGATTACTAGTATGATAGTGATACGATGGCTATGTTTTACTGGTCACGAACATGAGATGTTATATCACATCTTAGATACATGTAGAGACATCGTATTGGATATGACCTTACAAAGATAATTATATATGTATTAAGTCATTATAATTCCTCTAATTGTTATATATTATTTAAGTCCTTATTACCTAAAGACACTACAGTTTCCTACATAATGAGTATCGTATTTTAACACAATACCAACATCTTCTGTAACAAGGGACTATACAGTTTGTGATTGGATATGGTATGATTTATGCAGAGGATAGTTTTTCCATAGGCCACTTGTCCCTCCCATAAAACGGAGAAGATATCCACGGGCCCTTGATAAGTTAAATTGTTTAAATGCATGGCCATGCTCAAATTGATCAATAAAGAGTTATTGATAAATATTTGAGTTGGACAATTGTAACTTGAGATCAAGAATATTAATGAAGCTATATAAGGTCTACTTATCCATGCCTTATGCTTAATTAGGATATCACGCGGCAAGAGGATTAAATATTATACAGTAACGGGATTTTGTTCGTACCGTCGAATTAATTCTTTTAATGCGGTTAGTCATAATGTCTAGCTAGAGGCCGTTTATGATTTATGAGTCGTAAAATTGTTTTTATACTCATTTCCGTATTAATTAGGACCTACAGGGTCACACACTTAAACTAGCAGAGCAGCTATTTTGTTCTGGTTGATTATGGTTGGTGAAGGGGTTGGTGAACCCTTAGCCATGTAGAGGGCTATATACTAGTGTCTTGTGATAGCCCTCACACTTGACCAAACACAAGAGAAGACATATTTTATGTAGAGAGAATAAAAAATCTGATTTTGATATTTCTCTCTCAAAAGTCTTGAAGATAATATTCAAGAGTTGAATCAAAAGGATCAAGAATATATATTCATATCTTTGAAGATTTATTCTTTGATCAAGAAAAGTATTTAGAGTACTCGTCTAATCTTCATCTAATCTTGTGAGTTTGATCTTTAATAACATATTGAATAAGATTCATAGTTGTTATTTTAGATCAAAGTTAAAGAACATTCGAATAAAAATCTTGGTGTTCTTGTTCTTACCATAATCAAGAACATACCTATATTCAAATTGATTTAAGTGAAATCTTTATTGAATCGGAGATAGCCATCTGTTAGAAGCTCGGGACTTATCCGTTGTGTGAATACCGTAGAGGACACTCACTTCTTGCAACGTCTCTAGAAGCCTCGATCGAAAACACGCTACAAGAGGTAACAATCTTGTTCTACATACTTTGATAATATACTTGGATCCTCGAAGGGTTTTACATATTATATTTATACTTCCGCTGCACTATTTTGATATACGATGAGATCATAAGTCTTATTAGTTCAATAAAAACCCGACAGTGGTATCGGAGAGACTAGTATATTTTTTCGTTGTTTCGATTTTCATATATGTTGATATATGAAGTTTATATATATGATGTATGATGTTTTTATATATGATATATATAAATTTTATCTATGTATATTTATATATATGGTGATATATATAATTTTAATAGATTTGTGTTTCGATATATATATATATATATATATATATATATATATATATATATATATATATATGATGCCTATCTTAATATGTATATGGTGATATATATGTATTTGATTTATATGTTTGATCTTGACATATATGGTTCTTTGATATATGGAGATTCATGTGATGATTTAGTTCAACTAATAATCCAAGAATCAAAGAACATATGATTTGATCTATATATAATTTTATGTTAGGATTATGAATTTTAAGAGGTGCATATGAACATAAATTTGTTTATATGAAGACTATGCTTCTTTAGAATTTTCATATGAACATAATTATATTTTGATTTTGAGGTTGTATAAATATAGATTTGATCTATTTGATTTATACATTTATATTGCTCAAAAGGTATTAGTTATTATATACATAAGATGTATACATGTAGTATACATAAGATGTATACTCAAAGGAAAAAAAACACCTTATGAAGGAGCAGGCCCCTGCCGAGCAGTCGGGCAAGGGGGATCGCGATCTGCCACTAGGGACCGCAGTCCAGGCTGCTCGGACCACGGTTCAGGCCACTTCCGGACCCATTTTATCCTCGTGTTCTTCGTGTACTCCTAGAAATTTGTTTCCCGTTGTACCCGGTATGATGTTTTGGCCCTCAGAACTTTATAACTTATAGGGCCCTCTCCTTAATAATAGTAGGTCTCATCGATTGTCGATATTTGACATATTTTATATATTATATAACTTATTGGTAGTCGATATTTAGTACATTTTATATATTATATGTGCTTATGAATGCTTAAATGGTTAATGCATCGTGGGTGGTACAGCCGTACTAGATCAATTAGATTGATGATTCAATTATGGTTGTAATATTCATAATACGACTAGATTGTCGTGCCTTCCTATTATCTTGTTGTAATTTCTCTTCTCATCTTACTCCCCTAGAATGTAATGTAACACCCCCAAATCTCCTCGGGTCATTACTGTAACGCCCTGGCTTTCTTAATTAAAAAGAACGTTACACAGCTCATTTTAGTCAGTAAATCTTCAATAAAAATTTTTCCTTAAAATTTTTTATATAAATTCGGCGTATTTGCGGAAGCATTATATTCAGTAAATCCTCAATAAAACTCATTTATTCAAACATCAGTACAGTTTTACAAAAACATGGGAAATCAATTATTCGGACATAGTCCGTTGAAATTACGTTTGTTGAAGAACATCAAGTGTTTCGTAAAAATAATAACAATTACGGCGACAACATCTTTTATTCTTTAGAACTTCATCGTGTTGGGAGTATGTATTCATCTTCTGCTTGTCCCGTTCGTCGATTCCTTAGCCTGAAAAAACATAAATGACGAGGTGTGAGTACGCGAGCATACTCAGTGAGATTAAACCCTTATAAATTGTCAAAATCATGTTGTGTAATGCAC
Organism: Orobanche coerulescens; assembly: GCA_033398695.1. Classification (NCBI taxonomy): domain Eukaryota; kingdom Viridiplantae; phylum Streptophyta; class Magnoliopsida; order Lamiales; family Orobanchaceae; genus Orobanche; species Orobanche coerulescens. Next base: position 139,591,252 of record CM065804.1, read on the forward strand.
ATAAAACATTCTTATCTGTGTGAGACTCGCCTCGGATTTCTTTCATTCTTTCGACCCCTCGCGGGTCGTCATGTTACACGACACAACGATGACCGTAACATATTAAAACAGTATAACCTCACCTCGTTTGCTGAACTCTTGAAATATCTTCCTTTGAATTTGGCTCGGTTGTCTTTCTTGGATCCCGGATACGCTTCTCCTAGCACTTGAAAATACTTTTTCATATTTCCGGCCATAAATTCTTGATGTAAAATCTGAAATCTCTTGAGGACTTTTATCAAACACCTTTGAAAAACTGTCAGATTTGAGCTATCTGTTTGATCGGGATTTTTGTGGATTTTATAAATTTTGTAAGGAAAATATGTTTCGGGCGTTTTAAAGTAGAGGTTCACAGCTTCAAAATTATATATGATATGTACAAAAACATGTCCGGTAACATGTATAAATAAGGTCTCAAAGTCGGTTGAAAATCAACATTACCCGGACAGCTGGCCGAGAAGCTTCTGTCGGTCGTGACCGACCTTATCCGGACAGCTGGACAGCTTTATCCGGATAGTGGCCTAGAAGCTTTTGTCGGTCGTGACCGACCTTATCCGGACAGCTGGACAGCCTTATCCGGATAGTGGCCTAGAAGCTTCTGTCGGCCATGACCGGCAGTTGTCAGTCGACGTGTCCGGCGGTGACCGGCAAATGTCCGTCAACTTGGCTCAGCCGGTTCGTGTAACACCCCCAAGATATTCGAGGTGAATTACAGCGCCGTGGACCCCTACATGGGATCCACCAGGCTAACATAAGAAAACACCTCTCGACTAACCGTCTGGGTTAGCAAGGAAACAATTGTTAACAACAAGAACATAAAACAACACGTCCGGTACAACCGGCATAATAAACATCAACCGAAAAATACAGTAACTCCAACGAAGACCAATCACAATCCGAAAGGAAAAGCCTAAGTACTCGCGAGTACAATCTATAAATTTACATTTTGGAAAACATCCACATCAAAAGAGACAGTAGGAAATAACAAGACTCAATTGCACATGTCAACAACCTTGGCCGACATCCTCGTAACATCCCAGCGCCCGTTCGTCTGGCTGAACATAACCTGAAATCCATAACAAGAATTTCCCCGACAACGGGTCCCCAAAGGGGTTAGCAATTACGCTAGTACAAGTATTCAAGGCAAACCAATCGCTTACACATTTCATAGTACATGCACCAATATCAATTTCAAAAGCCAAAACCAGACATGTCTTTTCCGGAAACAAACAGTCAAACAATTTGCCTAGGACCGGGATGAAACCACGAATCCCACCCGAGGCCTCTAAGGACCCTCCCGAGCTAGCCATTTCATAAAACAAATCACGCACAGGCATCGCCTAGGACCGGGATGAAGCCACGAATCCCACCCGAGGCCTCTAAGGACCCTCCCGAGCTGGCTAGCAAAACAAACTCATGAATCCAGAGTGAAGTCATAGATTCCCCCGAGGCCCCGTCGGACCCTCCCAGGGTGAGCAAAGCACACACAATATACATTACCATTTCACGTTAAGCATAAAGGTTTCCAAAAAAATACTTGCCTTGAATTATTGACGACGCAACGAACGGAAAGGAAGGTCACCGACGAACGCTAGGAACCAATGAAACCGAACCTAACGATTCGAAGAATACAATCACAACCATTTCTAAATGAATACGGAATTGGAATACACCCGAAAACCCGCCTACGATTCATGTATATTCGTATATAAACAACAACGAGGGCGGACCACAACCAAACCCTCTCGATTCCGTAAAAACCACGAAATATACCATGAATCCGTAGGGAAACTAAGAATACCAACAATATTAATCATATTCATCATGAATTAATCAACAAAATGGAACGAATCGGACAAAAACGCGAAAACCCCCAAATCTACCCAAAAGTAGGGTTCTAAAGATCTAACCTTGATTCGCTGGATCAAAGGATGTTATAGGATGATTGATCGGTGATATAAACTCAGAAACTTCATGGATTTGTTGTTTAACAACATGGATTCATCCTCTCCAAAGCTCCAGCCGCGGACCGAAGAGAAAGGAAATGAAAAATGAATGAAAAAGTGGCTGGTCTGTCATATATATACTGGGCCGGAACTAGCGTGCGCTAGCCTTCCCGGAGTAGCGTGCGCTATCGGCCGATGCTCGGCCGAGCACTCTCGGCCATGGCCCGCATGACCCGGCACCACCGACCAATTCTGCCGACCATGACTGTCGCCCGACTCCCGCTAGCGTGCGCTACGGCCGGAAGCTGCGCGCGCTAGCCGACCCGTCCAGAGCCTCTGGACTAACAAACTCACCCAGTAACGTCGCTAGTCGGCCGACAGCGTCGCTACCCCTGCCGGTTAGCGTGCGCTACGACCGACAATGGCGTGCGTTACTCCGCCGATCTGACCGAGTCCGTAACCTCGTAACCCCACCGCCTGCACTCCGATAAGCGTCGTTAGGCGGCCGATAGCGTGCGCTACACTGCCGGTTAGCGCGCGCAGCCTTCCGGCCGTGGCGTGCGCTATGCGGTTCTTGCCACTGTCCGGCCCGGTGCGCAATTGTCCGGCCGATCCAACCGTCCGGCCGATCGACCACTGTGGCTCGGCGACCCGATTTCCGAAACGTCAGAACGAACACGACAAAAAGTTCGCGGACAACATCAACGGCCGAAATGAAAACATAATACCATAATTAATCATACGCGACCAAGAAAGCAGGCGAGACAACAATTACAGATACGGATACGTAACTTTCAAGAAATTACAAAATGGCCCAAAGCGCCGGAAATCACGATACGTGATCGAATAACCAAACCGAAGTTCACAACACGTCTAACAAAGTTAAGCAGTTGCAGAAACTCAAACAGCAGTTTCGGACGAGATTCGCAAGAATCGAACTCAAGTGCGGAAAAGTCGCTAAAAAGCACGGAACTCAACAAAACAACACCGAAACGAACTCGGATGACAAAAAGTGTAGAATTAATCATTCTCATAATGACAAAACGGTCATGAGCGAGTCGTCAAAACGGACTCTGGCCGAAAAAATAAATTTACCAAAAATCGAAAATTGCGGATATTACATTCTACCCTCCTTAAAAGAAGTTTCGTCCCGAAACTTAAAACAAGTAGGGAGAAGCAATATCCCACCAGGAAAACTCAACGAGATGCACAAAAACCAAAAACTCGCGCCCGACGGCGAAACGCTGCAAGAAACGCAACGAGACATACGACGTGAAAATACGCTCCACGGCGACTAACACAACGCCACCGGTAGAGACATAATAAAATCAACGAGTGACAAGCGTCATCAAATAGACAATACAATCGAGTCGATTATCCGAACAATCACAAAACTCAACGAACGAAAATCAATACGATTGGCCAACCCAATGGTTCATCAACCAAAACGCGAGTCAACGCTGAACAAATACGGAATTCCACCGCCCAAGGGTTGGAAGATCGAAAACGAGACTAATTTCCCGAACTTAAGGGAATTACGAAGGAGCCTGAACGCTCAACAATCACGAAACGAGAACAAAAACCGAACAAACAAATGATTGAGACAACAAAAATCGAACAATCATGTCCGAAACACGTAGGATAATAAAATTCAAACAACAACTCCCAGGATGATCTGGTGAGAACAGCAAGACGTGCATTCCCATAAGATCCATAGGAAAGGGAATAGCGATTGAAAAGCCACAACGACAGACGAGTTATTCCGAAACAATACCACCCTCGTTCGATCAATAAAAGCAAGGGATAAGGAAAGTTCAAAAATGTTAACGAGCATAAACGAGTCGATAGAGCCAAAAATACAGAAGTTCAAAATCCGATCCACTTCGAATAAAAGAACTATTAGAACCAAAAGATGTTACTTCCGAACAAGGTTCACAATAGTCGAACCGAATTCGGAAAAGTCACAGCGATAACCAGATCGACTCAAAACCAGATTATAGCTCGTTCGAACAATGAAACCAAGGTACAGAACAAGTTCAGAAGGTATCAATGAACACAAGCGAATCGATAGACTGGAGAAAGAGAAAATATAGAAGTCCAGATAGTACGGGTATTACCTTTGACCTCGCCCCCGAAACTCACAACAACGGAACCAAGGTAACAATACAACAAGCAACCGACACAACGCGGAACAATCACCGATGCACACAATCATACCAACTCGATCTCTAACAGCTCGCATATATGCGATAACGCATAAACCGCTATGAGGCGACAACATCCAATACCAACATCACACCCCTCACAGAGGCTACCACGACAACTGTGTGGCGAACGACTCAACGCTCACACCACTAATTCAACAACAACTCGGGGGTTAACACCCTAACGAGAGTACGAACATCACACACATATTCCCGGACCACAAATAGGAATGATAGGTTTTGAAAACGAAAACCACCTTTTGAAAATAATTTGCAAGCACCAGTTGATCTTGAGTATCATATATCAAAAAGTAGTACAAACATCGTCATCGAGACTTTTAAAAAAAAATCATCTTGCGTTTGATAAAAAAAATGAAGACACCTTTCGTTAAATTAAAACTTTTCAGCTATATTCGACCTTCGAGTCTAAGCGAATGCATTTCTAAATCATTAGAAATATCTCAAAATATTTTGATCCTCAAAGTAAAATAATCTTGAAACATAGCGTGGCGCTAGTAGGCATCTTGAGAACACTGTGAGAAAATAATTCATTTTAAAAGTACATCTCGAGGTTTATTTTCTAAGATACCCAAGGTTTTTCAGAAGTACAATAGGCCAAAATGCCTAAAATTCACACGTATCAACATTCACTTAAACACATCATATCACACGCATCAAATCGCTCAAAATCACGACAGTGATATACAATCCTTAGGATATGTTTAACAACATCGTTAAAACAACAATCAGTTTATCAAAACTGGATGGAAAACGATATCAAGAACAAAACTCCAAAAAGTCAACTCTAGGGATTCAAGAAAATACCTAGATTCGGCGAAGAACAATGGATTAGATGATGTTAAAAATCATCTAGGATACTCCAAAACACCTTTGGATGGAAGAAAAATCAGCCCAGATGCGAACCCTAGTCGCTACGGCTCAAACTCATGGAGGAAGAAGAAGAAATGAAAAAAATGCAACTTCTAGACTGGTGTCCATTATTTATACTGGACACAATTAGCGTGCGCTAATCATTAAGGTTAGCGTGCGCTATCACGGCACCAAACAAAACTCCTGACCAAAAATACACTGTTAGCGTGCGCTAACCCCAAGTGTTAGCGTGCGCTAACGAGAACTTCAGACCCAGTCCAGTAGCTCCTGGACTGCCCTGAACTACCAGGTAGCGTGCGCTATCCTCCCCTTAGCATGCTACAAACGCACTCTCGCGCGCACTAGCCGCAAAGCGTAGCGTGCGCTAACGACCCACAGAGACAACAACAGAACATATCAGAAAAATTACATGCCTTAAACCTTTCTCACAAGGATTTACCAGGTTAAGCACAATTTCCTATGTCATTTCGAAAATGCTAAAAAGACCATTGACGGTAATATTTTCCAAAACTCACAAACTCATTTGTCAAACCGTCATAAAATGTTCAAGGCCAAAATGCCAAAACTTGATTTAGGGAATCGGTTTTACGAAATAAAACTCAGTTTGCAAAATACCGAAAGCCGTTTGAAAGAACTCACGCAGCGGATAAAATGCGGTACGAAAATACATCAAGAAGGATTTACACTCGTATAAACCAAATACGAGAGTCTAATAAACACATATCGTGAAATCAAAATCCACAGAAGGATTCCATCATTTAACGACTAATCATACAAATAACTCGTGTCACACGAGGCACAACACAAGGAAGGGAGTTTTACATCCATAGGTCGCACGTAAGTGACGACCGCCCCTCGATACTAATCACGACCAATGATCTCAAACGACGCGTCGCGATGCGACTAAGTCAGACAAAATCCGACGAGACAAAACTCAACAAACACAACTTGACTCGACATCCTAGGTTTCCCCAGGCTAATCTGATTTTAAAATCGTATACTCTAGTTATTCGAAAATAAAACCGATAAGTAAAAAAAATCGTTTTCAAGACCCTTTCAAACACGACAAGGGCTTAACAGCGGTAGCATTTTATAAAATGTCCTAAACACTTTTATACACGACCTTTAAATACGGACACAAGGTTTTATTTGAAAATACAAGGCTGGCTCGCCCAAATTCATGTCACTTTTCAAAAACCCACAATACGATCAAGTCTAAGAAAATTTCAAGCATGCACGCTGCATGTATTATTATTAATAGAAACACATTGGTTGTAAATAACAATAATTAGCCAAGTACTAATGATTTCCGAACACACGCATATACGGCATTCAAAAATCACCAGTTCAACAAGCGCAACTCGGAAATACTAATTCCAAGCATATGTCAAACTATCTCTTCAAGTTTAACAGCGTAACCAAAGATCACCGATTTGGACATATGTCGAAACCAACTATGTGAGTTTCTCAACAAACTCTGCCATCAATACCTTTCCCAGAACATTTCAATGTTCAAAACTTCTACATCATACTGCACCCTTCGGTGTCCAAACCATCAGTACATTCGGCTCAACATACATTTAGTATATCGCAATTACCAAACACAGATTCCATCATACAACAAAAGACTAGAGGGTCAAGCCCTCTCACAGTATACCACGGAGCAAAACTCGGATCTTTCGATCACCAACGATCCCACCAACGCTAGGAAGTTTAGCGATGGAGGGCTCACAAAACGACAAATGGTCAAGCCCAGAACGGCGCACATACTCCAGAGAGATAAAGGACTACACAATACTAGAATCAAAAGTACACGAACCGGATGGATCGAAAAACAACTCGACGATAAGTACGAGAGAGGCAATCACAGTTCAAGAAGTGGAATTTCAATACGAGAAAACAAGAGAATCGAGTAAGGAAAACTTACGAGCACTGGATGTACTGAGATGCCGGCAGCGGTGTGACAATGTGCAAAACAAAACACAACTAGACCCAAATAACCAACAAGCCTAGGTATCCATAAACCTAGAGCTCTGATACCATTTGTAACACCCCAAACTAGGCGGATATTACAGTGCCGTAGATCCCCGACTGGGACCCACCAGGCAAATGAAATTGAATGAATTACACAGGATAAATGTAGTACCGAACCACATTACAACAATAATTACTCCGATGAGGAGTTTAGTTACAACACACCAGGACAATACCGAATACTAGTGTATTTTATATGAAGATAAAATACACAACACTGAATGAAGCGGAGTATCCTAAATGAAAGTCTGCAGCGGAAAATAAAGGACAATAACATGAATAACTGAAAGATCGGGGCCCCCTACTAGTATCACTGGGACTCCTCGACGTCAGCGTGTCCTCCCCATGCTTTTGCCTTGCCAAGACCTGAAAAACAAAATCCCCAAACGGGGTCAGTTACACAGAACAACAATCCTCAAGGGTTGAAAATACACAATCATGATTATATCTGAAGTTATGAAATATCCTGTCGAAACATACGCAATCAAACATGCTATATGAATCAACTAACAGTACGGCTCAAAGGGTGGCGCCACACTACGCCCGGGATGGAAATGTGTCCGTGCACAAGCCACCAACGAGTATCGATCGAATACACGTGTGGTCTTGTACCTAATCAGTCTCACGAGGCATATGACTCGTGTGCACAGTCCAATGTGAGGCCAACAACCAACACACGACTTAAGCGTGCCCGACACGAAAATCCAACACATACCAACCGGCACGCCAGTATGACCCGCAATGCCACGATATAACAAAAGTGACATCGAAAATGAATAATGACTCACCGAGATGGAATGATAGTGAAATAAATGACAGCTCAATGAAATGATTGGAACCGTCGTTCCTTATGACTGAAGTGATTAATTGACAATAACAAGTTTTGATACGGTTAATACAATAATGAATGAGTTATGATTATGAATGAACAACAACAAAAGGGATGAATATCCTTTTAACCGAGTAAGAATTAACTTACACAATACCGATGACAATTATCCTTCCACGAACAAATGTCCTAAATGCGATGTCGGTCGCTCGAACAACCATGAATAACACAATTACCAACAATCCGATCAACATACGTATCAAACATGAATATAACGAACTCAACACGCCGATACGACTAAACCAAGTCCATTGAGGCATTATATCGAACACTATGTGGCCAAACTTCGATTGTTAACAATCAAACCTCAATATACCAATATCAAATCCCCCAAGAAGTGTTTCAAACCAACAAAACATCTTCAATACGATCAATAACCAAGATGAATATCCGAAAATGTGATTATAACGACAATTAATCGAAAACCCCCAATTTCAACTCGATATTCAAAGTGTTCTTGAATAATCCCTCAATAATCCAATGAATCCTTATACAAACTCATAATCATATACATATCCCTTCATATAACATGATTATAACGTCCAAAACATCATATCTCAACACAAAATCGAAATCCAAGGTGTTGAGGAAATTACCTCTTGAATATCCAACCACTTCGATCCAATAAACACGAGTTAAAACGAGTATCCGAGCTATATGATCGAATGGAAATAAAGAAACTCAAGTACTCAATTGTTTGATGAAGGAAAAATCCCTTCCCCCAAGCTCCCTCTCGGACAAAATGGAAGAAGAAAGTGAAAATGAAGAAAAAGTCCCGGCCAGCCCTATATAAACTGCCGGAAGATACGGCCGTAACTCGGCCCTCTTACGGCCGTAACATTCCAGGTCAACGGCCTTACGGCCATAACCGGCCAACTCGTACGGCCGTAACTCGGCTTCGTCCGAAAGCCTGCCGACAGACTTACGGCCGTAACCGCTCCTGAGTTACGGGCGTAACCCGCCTTCGTCAAAAACATCCGCCGACATCCTTACGGCCGTACCCGCACAGCTTACGGCCGTAACTCGGATGATACGCCCGTATCCGGCCAAACTTACGGGCGTAAGCCCTCTTCGTCGAAAATAACCAGGCACCTAGCCTGCAGCGTACGGCCGTATCCGGCCAAGCCTTACGGCCGTATCTCCCTCGCCTTACGGCCGTATGCCGAAACCCTTACGGCCGTAACTCGCCTTCGGCCAAAAACGTCTGGGCACCCTGCTCGACACGTACGGCCGTAACCGGCCAGCCTTACGGCCGTACTGCCCAACTTACGGCTGTATGCCGAAATACTTACGGCCGTAAGTCCTACTCGTCCGAAATGGCTCGGAAACAACGAACGTCTATTACGGCCGTATCCGACACTCCTTACGGCCGTAGCTCGTTGCTGGGCAAGATGAAATTCCGACAACTCCGATTTCTCGCTACGATCGATGAATTATTCGACATACCAAACGTTTGCGAACGCGAACAAGTCTAACACATGCCAAAAGGATACTTCCAGCACAAGACTACCAATCACGATGATAATGATAATACTCCCGTTCCGACACTCAAACGGAGATGAAATAACGATCGGTAACTGATACACGGTTAAAACATGCCAAATGAACGCAAATGAATGAATCATGACTGATGAATGATTATTAATGAGTGAAAATTACTGAGTGACAATTACAGACTGATAATTACTGAATGAAAATGAATGAATTATAACCGGGTATTACATACTCCCCCCCCTTAAAAAGAGTTTCGTCCCCGAAACTAAGGGTCAAACAACTCGGGATAACTCTCCCGCATACTCTCCTCGGTTTCCCAAGTGGCCTCTTCGACTCCGTGTCTGGACCACTGAATCTTGGCCAAAGGGATCGTCTTGTTCCTCAACTGTTTGATTCGTCGTTCCAACACTCGTACAGGACGCTCCTCGTACGAATGATCATCCGCGATCTTGATTCCGTCAAACTGAAGTATGTGGCTCGGGTCAGCAACATACTTACGCAACTGAGAGACGTGAAACGCATTATGAATTCGACTCAATGCCGGAGGTAAAGCCAATCGATAAGCTAACTCGCCTACTCGATCCAAAATTTCAAACGGTCCAATGAATCTCGGACTCAACTTCCCCCGTTTTCCGAAACAGAAAATACCTCGACTCGGGGATACCTTGACCAAAACGTGGTCACCCGTCTCGAACTCTAGTGGTCGACGATGATTATCTGCATATAATTTCTGTCGACTCTGAGCAGTCAACAGACGACTCCTGATCAAAGCTACCTTCTCCCGGGCGGCTATAAGTATATCGGGCTCGGTGCCGATTGACTCTGATGGGTCGTCCCAACACAAGGGAGACCAACAACGATGACCGTACCAGGCCTCGTAAGGTGCTACCTTCATCGCAGCATGCCAACTATAACTGTACGTGAACTCAATCAACAGTAATTGGGCTTCCCAATCGTCTACTAATCGAGGACACATACTCTAAACATGTCCTCCAATGTTTGAAAAGTCCTCTCTGATTGTCCGTCGGACTGAGGATGAAAACGGAAATGAGATTAAGCTGAGTTCCCATAGCATGATGAACTGATTTCCAAAATAAGACACGAATCGCCCATCATGATCAGAAACGATACTCTTAGGAGTACCGTGCAATCTCACTATCTCTCTGATGAACAGCTGGGCAAGTCTCTCGGGACCCCACGTATCCTTGATCTCAAGGAAATGAGCTGATTTAGATAGCGGTCCACGATCACCCAGATCGTATTCATGCCACGACGACTCGTCGGCAAACTTGTGAAGAAATCCATAGAAATGTCTTCTCACTTCCATTCTGGAATAGGGAGCGGTATCAGCATACTCGCCGGTCGCTGATGTTCAATCTTGACTTGATGATAGGCTAAACATCTCGAAACAAATTCCGCGACTTCTCGCTTCATATTACTCCACCAGAAATTTTGTTTCAAGTCCTTGTACATCCTGCTAGACCCCGGATGAACCGGATAAGGGGGTAGCATGAGCTTCTCTCAAGATCGAGCTTTTCAACTCATCATTCGCCGGTACGCACAACCGATTCTTAAATCTCAAGAGTCCATCCCCGTGGACCACAAATCCAGGGGCTTTCCCCTGTGCCACATCCTCGCGGATGAGCAACAAAATGAATCTGAACCCTGATTCTCCCTGATTTCCTCCTCAAGTGATGATGAAATCTCTAACATACAAAGCTGTCCCTGAACTTGCTGAAGCCGGACCTCGATCTCAGGTCTAAGGAATTCCTGCTGAAGCTCCTTCTGAACTATTAAACTAGCAAGCATCTGACCCTGAACGGACTTACGACTCAAGGCGTCGGCGACAACATTCGCCTTGCCCGGATGGTAAAGGATCTCGATATCATAATCTTTGATTAGTTCCAACCACCGCCTCTGTCGCATATTTAACTCCTTGTGAGTAAATATATACTTCAACTCTTGTGATTGGTGAATAACTGACAGGTGACGCCATAAAGGTAATGACGCCAAAATTCCATCGCAAAAACCACGGTTGCTAGCTCCGGCCGTAGGTTGGATAATTAACTAGCTAATCCGAGGAAACTTCGGATTTACTTAACATCTTTCGGAGGTTGCCAATCTCGGATAGCCTCCGTCTTCTGAGGGTCGACACGAACTCTGTCAGATGAAATTACATGCCCGAGAAAAGTCAATTCGGACATCCAGAACTCACAATTGGAAAACTTTCCATGAAGTTGCTCGCGTCTCAACACGTCGAGAACCTGATGAAGATGTACCTCGTTTTCCTCTCGATCACGAGAATAAGCCAAAATGTCATCGATGAAGACAACAACAAACTGATCCAAAAAGTCGATGAAAACCCGATTCATTAATTCTATGAATACCGCAGGTGCATTAGTTAGCCCGAACGGCATAACTACGAACTCATAATGACCATGGCGTGTACGAAACGCCGTCCTTGCGATACCTGACTCTTGAATTCGCAGCTGATGATATCCAGATCTTAAGTCGAATCTAGGAAAAAAAATATTGAAGCTCCCTGAAGTTGATCTAAGAGATCATCAATACGGGGTAGAGGATACTAATCTTGATTATCACCTTGTTCAACTCCTGATAATTAATACACATAAGACGAGCCAACCTTCTCCTTGACAGATCACACTGGTGCTCCTCACGGGGACGCACTCGGTCGGAGATAACCTTTCTCAAACTATTCCTCAAGTTGAATCTTCAACTCCTGCATTCTGGTCGCGGCCATCCGATACGGTGCCTTCGATAACGGGGACGTACCGGCTCCAACTCACTCCTGAATTCCACTACTCTACGTGAAGGCAACCAGATAACTCGTCTGGAAATACATCGTCAATCGATGACAATGATACCACGAATGATTGAACATTTCGATTGCCCTAGAATGGTCAATCGATAAAAAGTGATACCAATAATGATTGAACAACTCGATTGCCTTAGAAAGGCCAATCGATGAAAATGATACAATGAATGATTGAATGACTCGATTGTCTCAGAAAGGCCAATCGATGGAAATGATACAATGAATGATTGATTAGCTCGATTGCCTTAGAAAGGCCAATCGATGGAAATGATGCAATGAATGATTGAACAACTCGATTGCGTTAGGAAGGCCAATCGATGAAAATGATACAATGAATAATTGAACAATTCGATTGCGGAATTTCTCTGCTTTCGTCATAATAATAATTCTTCTGGAACAACGGGGATCACTTCCCTGAAGCACACATTCGACAACCAACGATGGAAAGATAGCGACCAAACGCTAACAAACACTGAGGATAGTATCAAGACGATCAAACCAACTAATACCGAAAATTACATCGTCCTAAGATAAATTCACCACGATTAGTTCCATCAACCAATCGCGGTCACTAAGCTTACTTCGGTATGATTTCCGAAAATTCGTCCATCGTGAGGTAGACCGATGGTATGAGATCCACAAACAATAGGACTATCCCGAAGTAAGTCTATTCAAACATGATTCGAAAGTGATAGAATGCGGTGTACCATCATCAATAGGTACACACAGGTTGAAATAAAATTACGAGTATACCTAAAATCATTCGGGCCACCGGATCGCCGATCCTCTTCATCACATGAATCCGGGACTTGTCGGCCCCCGAACCGGACGCTCCCGTCTGATAAATATGAGTTCCAACTCTATTTGTTTCCATTGTCCTAAACGATGTTGACAGAGCAGTCTGATTCTGAATCGCTGCTTGCTTCGGGGCCTGAGATGCCGCTGGAGCCGACTTGGAGTCCTTTCGGCAAAAACGGGCCTTATGCCCAAAATTCCCACAATTATAGCACGTGATGAACGATTTCAGACACTCAGTGCTGTAATGACCCGGCGTTCCACAATTGAAACAGGTGATGGCCGAACTGGCCGCTCGGGACTGAGATCCCGCACGATTATGCACCGTAGGAGGTCGCTCAGAAACGATAGGACTCACACGAGGCTTCTTGAAGGTTGACTGACTGCCTTCGGATTGATTACGCTTCATTGATTTCTTGCTGAAAGATGAAGGTTGTTGTTCAGCACTTTCCTTAGCAGCTGGCTCATACGGGAGAGTTCTCTCGATTAGTCCGGCCAGAGTGGCGCAATGATGATTGAGCAATTGCACATGGGTCATCATGGCCTGCATGAAAGTGAGTGGATCAACCCGAACATCTTCTGATCGAACCGAGTCCGGCGCACGATTTCCCGACAGCGAGTGATTATTTCCCGGGTTTCGGCCCGCACCGCGGCCTCTCCCTGTGCATCCTCTGACAGCTCTCCCCATACTGAAGTAGGAAGGTCGCATAATGATTATATTTCCCGCATGATTATCACGTTATGATTATGTCATGAGATGATGAAAATGAGTATACATGCTCTAACTTAGTGATTATATGAATGATTTACTGAAGTGACATGATTGTCTGATGAAATTCTTGAAATGATTATCTTGAATAACTTAACAAAATTAATAATATGATCATCCAGATCGACAACTGAGTAATGAAACGAATTGAGTAATTAATGAATTAACATGATCGTCCTGATCATTAACTGAGTAATGAAATGAATTAAGTGATTAATGAGTTAACGTGATCGTCCTAATCACAATGAATGATGATGTTTGAGGATTGTTAATTGATGAATGATGAATGAATGACTAATGCCAGAAATTATACCATGGTGTTAGAAATCGTACAGTTCTTTCGGTCTGATTGGCTCGGCATTTGCACAGGTCACACGTGACGCGAAAGTCCAATGATACTAGTCTGATGACGATGATTTCAAATGAGACATGACTCGGAAGGTAGTATTCAAAACCACGCTCCGATACCAACTCTGTAACACCCCAAACTAGGCGGATATTACAGTGCCGTAGATCCCCGACTGGGACCCACCAGGCAAATGAAATTGAATGAATTACACAGGATAAATGTAGTACCGAACCACATTACAACAATAATTACTCCGATGAGGAGTTTAGTTACAACACACCAGGACAATACCGAATACTAGTGTATTTTATATGAAGATAAAATACACAACACTGAATGAAGCGGAGTATCCCAAATGAAAGTCTGCAGTGGAAAATAAAGGACAATAACATGAATAACTGAAAGATCGGGGCCCCCTACTAGTATCACTGGGACTCCTCGACGTCAGCGTGTCCCCCCCGTGCTTTTGCCTTGCCAAGACCTGAATAACAAAATCCCCAAACGGGGTCAGTTACACAGAACAACAATCCTCAAGGGTTGAAAATACACAATCATGATTATATCTGAAGTTATGAAATATCCTGTCGAAACATACGCAATCAAACATGCTATATGAATCAACTAACAGTACGGCTCAAAGGGTGGCGCCACACTACGCCCGGGATGGAAATGTGTCCGTGCACAAGCCACCAACGAGTATCGATCGAATACACGTGTGGTCTTGTACCTAATCAGTCTCACGAGGCATATGACTCGTGTGCACAGTCCAATGTGAGGCCAACAACCAACACACGACTTAAGCGTGCTCGACATGAAAATCCAACACATACCAACCGGCACGCCAGTATGACCCGGAATTCCACGATATAACAAAAGTGACATCCAAAATGAATAATGACTCACCGAGATGGAATGATAGTGAAATAAACGACAGCTCAATGAAATGATTGGAACCGTCGTTCCTTATGACTGAAGTGATTAATTGACAATAACAAGTTTTGATACGGTTAATACAATAATGAATGAGTTATGATTATGAATGAACAACAACAAAAGGGATGAATATCCTTTTAACCGAGTAAGAATTAACTTACACAATACCGATGACAATTATCCTTCCACGAACAAAAGTCCTAAATGTGATGTCGGTCGCTCGAACAACCTTGAATAACACAATTACCAACAATCCGATCAACATACGTATCAAACATGAATATAACGAACTCAACACGCCGATACGACTAAACCAAGTCCATTGAGGCATTATATCGAACACTATGTGGCCAAACTTCGATTGTTAACAATCAAACCTCAATATACCAATATCAAATCCCCCAAGAAGTGTTTCAAACCAACAAAACATGTTCAATACGATCAATAACCAAGATGAATATCCGAAAATGTGATTATAACGACAATTAATCGAAAACCCCCAATTTCAACTCGATATTCAAAGTGTTCTTGAATAATCCCTCAATAATCCAATGAATCCTTATACAAACTCATAATCATATACATATCCCTTCATATAACATGATTATAACGTCCAAAACATCATATCTCAACACAAAATCGAAATCCAAGGTGTTGAAGAAATTACCTCTTGAAGATCCAACCACTTCGATCCGATAAACACGAGTTAAAACGAGTATCCGAGCTATATGATCGAATGGAAATGAAGAAACTCAAGTACTCAAGTGTTTGATGAAGGAAAAATCCCTTCCCCCAAGCTCTCTCTCGGACAAAATGGAAGAAGAAAATGAAAATGAAGAAAAAGTCCCGGCCAGCCCTATATAAACTGCCGGAAGTTACGGCCGTAACTCGACCCTCTTACGGCCGTAACATTCCAGGTCAACGGCCTTACGGCCGTAACCGGCCAACTCATGCGGCCGTAACTCGGCTTCGTCCGAAAGCCTGCCGACAGACTTACGGCCGTAACTGCTCCTGAGTTACGGGCGTAACCCGCCTTCGTCAAAAACATCCGCCGACATCCTTACGGCCGTACCCGCACACCTTACGGCCGTAACTCGGATGATACGGCCGTATCCGGCCAAACTTACGGGCGTAAGCCCTCTTCGTCGAAAATGACAAGGCACCTAGCCTGCAGCATACGGCCGTATCCGGCCAAGCCTTACGGCCGTATCTCCCTCGCCTTACGGCCGTATGCCGAAACCCTTACGGTCGTAACTCGCCTTCGGCCAAAAACGTCTGGGCACCCTGCTCGACACGTACGGCCGTAACCGGCCAGCCTTACGGCCGTACTGCCCCACTTACGGCCGTATGCCGAAATACTTACGGCCGTAAGTCCTGCTCGTCCGAAATGGCCCGGAAACAACGAAAGTCTATTACGGCCGTATCCGACACTCCTTACGGCCGTAACTCGTTGCTGGGCAAGATGAAATTCCGACAACTCCGATTTCTCGCTACGATCGATGAATGATTCGACATACCAAACGTTTGCGAACGCGAGCAAGTCCAACACATGCCAAAAGGATACTTCGAGCACAAGACTACCAATCACGATGATAATGATAATACTCCCGTTCCGACACTCAAACGGAGATGAAATGACGATCGGTAACTGATACACGGTTACAACATGCCAAATGAACACAAATGAATGAATCATGACTAATGAATGATTATTAATGAGTGAAAATTACTGAGTGACAATTACAGACTGATAATTACTGAATGAAAATGAATGAATTATAACCGGGTATTACACCATTTTCTGTAACACCCCCAAGATATTCGAGGTGTATTACAGCGCCGTGGACCCCTACATGGGATCCACCAGGCTAACATAAGAAAACACCTCTCGACTAAACGTCTCGGTTAGCAAGGAAACAATTGTTAACAACAAGAACATAAAACAACACGTCCGGTACAACCGGCATAATAAACATCAACCGAAAAATACAGTAACTCCAACGAAGACCAATCACAATCCGAAAGGAAAAGCCTAAGTACTCGCGAGTACAATCTATAAGTTTACAATTTGGAAAACATCCACATCAAAAGAGACAGTAGGAAATAACAAGACTCAATTGCACATGTCAACAACCTTGGCCGACATCCTCGTACCATCCAGTAGCGCTCGTCTGGATGAACATAACCTGAAATCCATAACAAGAATTTCCCCGACAATGGGTCCCCAAAGGGGTTAGCAATTACGCTAGTACAAGTATTCAAGGCAAACCAATCGCTTACACATTTCATAGTACATGCACCAATATCAATTTCAAAAGCCAAAACCAGACATGTCTTTTCCGGAAACAAACAGTCAAACAATTTGCCTAGGACCGGGATGAAACCACGAATCCCACCCGAGGCCTCTAAGGACCCTCCCGAGCTGGCCATTTCATAAAACAAATCACGCACAGGCATCGCCTAGGACCGGGACGAAGCCACGAATCCCACCCGAGGCCTCTAAGGACCCTCCCGAGTTGGCTAGCGAAACAAACTCATGAATCCAGAGTGAAGTCACAGATTCCCCCGAGGCCCCGTAGGACCCTCCCAGGGTGAGCAAAGCACACACAATATACATTACCATTTCACGTTAAGCATAAAGGTTTCCAAAAAAATACTTGCCTTGAATTATTGACGACGCAACGAACGGAAAGGAAGGTCACCGACGAATGCTAGGAACCAATGAAACCGAACCTAACGATTCGAAGAATACAATCAGAACCATTTCTAAATGAATACGGAATTGGAATACACCCGAAAACCCGCCTACGATTCATGTATATTCGTATATAAACAACAACGAGGGCGGACCACAACCAAACCCTCTCGATTCCGTAAAAACCACGAAATATACCATGAATCCGTAGGGAAACTAAGAATACCAACAAGATTAATCATATTCATCATGAATTAATCAACAAAACGGAACGAATCGGACAAAAACGCGAAAACCCCCAAATCTACCCAAAAGTAGGGTTCTAAAGATCTAACCTTGATTCGCTGGATCAAAGGATGTTATAGGATGATTGATCGGTGATATAAACTCAGAAACTTCATGGATTTGTTGTTTAACAACATGGCTTCATCCCCTCCAAAGCTCCAGCCGCGGACCGAAGAGAAAGGAAATGAAAAATGAATGAAAAAGTGGCTGGTCTATCATATATATACTGGGCCGGAACTAGCGTGCGCTAGCCTTCCCGGAGTAGCGTGCGCTATCGACCACTATCGGCCGAGCACTCTCGGCCATGGCCCGCATGACCCGGCACCACCGACCAATTCTGCCGACCATGACTGTCCGCCCGACTCCCGCTAGCGTGCGCTACGGCCGGAAGCCTGCGCGCGCTAGCCGACCTGTCCAGTAGCCTCTGGACTAACAAACTCACCCAGGTAACGTACGCTATCCGGCCGACAGCGTGTGCTACACCTGGCGGTTAGCGTGCGCTACGATCGACAGTAGCGTGTGCTACCTTCCGATCTGGCGAGTCGAACCTCGTAACCCCACGCCCGGACTGATGGCGTCGTTAGGCGGCCGATCGCGTGCGCTACACCTGCCGGTTAGCGCGCGCAGACATCCGGCCGTAGCGTGCGCTACGCCGGTTCTTGCCGCACTGCAAAGCCGGTGCCCTGCAATCGTCCGGCCGATCCATAACCGTCCGGCCAGATGCGACCACGTGGCTCGACGACCCGATTTCCGAAAACGTACGGAACGAACACGACGAAAAGTTCGCGGACAACATCAATGGCCCAAAATGAAAACATAATACCATAATTAATCATACGCGACCAAGAAACGGGTCGAGACAACAATTACACATATGGATACCCGTAACTTTCAAGAAATTACAAAATGGCCCAAAACACCCGGAAATCACGATACGTAATCGAATAACCAAACCGAAGTTCACAACACGTCTAACAAAGTTAAACAGACTTGCGGGAAACTCGAAACAGCAGTTTTGGACGAGATTCGCAAGAATCGAACTCAAGTGCGGAAAAGTCGCTAAAAAGCACGGAACTCAACAAAACAACACCGAAACGAACTCGGATGACAAAAAGTGTAGAATTAATCATTCTCATAATGACGAAACGGTCATGAGCGAGTCGTCAAAACGGACTCCGGCTGAAAAAAGAAATTTACCAAAAATCAAAAATTGCGGATATTACAGTTCGACCCCTTCCCGATGTCCAAATTCGATTTTCCGACCTGTTCCAGACTCGTCTAAGTTAAATATTCGATATGCTCGGAACCAATTTTCGATAATATTAAAATAATAATTTAATATTATTTTTGTAGTATAAGTGTTCTGTAATGAAAATTTTATCGTATCAATTCGTCGGAAATTTTCGAAATTACTTTCATAAATTCTAAAAATGATCCTTATAATTTATTTTGAAATATTTTCCTTTTAAGTCCTTCATTTTATGCTAGGAACGTATCGGTCTAAGTATCGGACAACCTGTAAATATTAAAAAAAAATCAAAATCCATGATCGTTAGCAAAATAAATAGCATTTAAATAAGTATTGGGGCGTTACAATCCTCCCCCTTTTAAAAAATTTCGTCCTCGAAATTGAGCTTCGTAAAGAACTTTGAAAATCTGTATCAAACTTTGTATGAGTATTTTCATCAATAGCTTTAAAAATATTGTGTCAGCAAAATTACTTTGAAACCTTTCTTTGAAATCATATTTTGTCCCTTTCGGACAACATTTATACTTTCACATATCCTTTCAAATCTTTTGCCGACACAATCATTCTATACTCATACCATAATTTTTAAGTTTTCATAAAAGAGTGAATACTTGAAAACATTACCTCAGAGTCGACGTTGGGCAGCAGCGATGAACCACATATTCTCCCGAAAATATAATCATGCCGTAATTATTCGTTATACTTTCAAAAATATGAAAGTTTTGAAATATCTTGTTTTGTATAAGTAAACCTTTTTAAACCTCCTTAATTGTATAGTCCCATACCTATACAGTCTTGGAATACCTCTCGTTCTGGTAAGAATTTGGTTCAGTCATGTCCCCCTCCGCCTAGAAGCCTTGTCAGGAGCCGCTCATTGTCCGTGCCCTTTTTCTTATTGCACCGGCGATCACTCCCCTTTCTCGGAGCCGCTCATTGTCCGTGCCCTTTTCTATTGCACCGGCAATCACTCCCCGCCCTCGTCGGCCCCGGATGTCACATGTTCACCAGCTTCCGCCTGGTTCATCCCCAAATCTCACCGTACTGAGAGAGGCCTTGCTCCGATACCATTTTGTAACGCCCAGGCTTTCTTAATTAAAAAGAACGTTACACAGCTCATTTTAGTCAGTATATCTTCGATAAAAAATTTTCCTTAAAATTTTTTATATAAATTCGGCGTATTTGCGGAAGCATTATAGTCAGTAAATTTTCAATAAAACTCATTTATTCAAACATCAGTACAGTTTTACAAAAACATGGGAAATCAATTATTCGGACATAGTCCGTTGAAATTACGTTTGTTGAAGAACATCAAGTGTTTCGTAAAAATAATAACAATTACGGCGACAACATCTTTTATTCTTTAGAACTTCATCGTGTTGGGATTATGTATTCATCTTCTGCTTGTCCCGTTCGTCGATTCCTTAGCCTGAAAAAACATAAATGACGAGGTGTTAGTACGCGAGCATACTCAGTGAGATTAAACCCTTATAAATCGTCAAAATCATGTTGTGTAATGCACATAAAACATTCTTATCTATGTGAGACTCGTCTCGGATTTCTTTCATTCTTTCGACCCCTCTCGGGTCGTCATGTTACACGACACAACGATGGCTGTAACATATTAAAACAGTATAACCTCACCTCGTTTGCTGAACTCTTGAAATATCTTCCTTTGAATTTGGCTCGGTTGTCTTTCAAGGATCCCGGATACGCTTCTCCTAGCACTTGAAAATACTTTTTCATATTTCCGGCCATAAATTCTTGATGTAAAATCTGAAATCTCTTTGAGGACTTTTATCAAACACCTTTGAAAAACTGTCAGATTTGAGCTATCTGTTTGATCGTGATTTTTGTGGCTTTTATAAATTTTGTAAGGAAAATATGTTTCGGGCGTTTTAAAGTAGAGGTTCACAGCTTCAAAATGGTATATGATATGTACAAAAAAACGTCCTGTAACATGTATAAATAAGGTCTCAAACTCGGTTGAAAATCAACATTACCCGGACAGCTGGAAGCCTTATCCGGACAGCTGGCCGAGAAGCTTCTGTCGGTCGTGACCGACCTTATCCGGACAGCTGGACAGCTTTATCCGGAGAGTGGCCTAGAAGCTTCTGTCGGTCGTGACCGACCTTATCCGGACAGCTGGACAACCTTATTCGGATAGTGGCCTAGAAGCTTCTGTCGGCCATGACCGGCAGTTTTCAGTCGGCGTGTCCGGCGGTGATCGGCAAATGTCCGTCAAATTGGCTCAGCCGGTTCGACCTCTTCCCGATGTCCAAATTCGATTTTCCGACCTGTTCCAGACTCGTCTGAGTTAAATCGTCGATATGCTCGGAACCGATTTTTGATAATATTAAAATAATAATTTAATATTATTTTTGCAGTATAAGTGTTTTGTAATGAAAATTTTATCGTATCAATTCGTCGAAAATTTTCGAAATTACTTTCATAAATTCTAAAAATGATCCTTATAATTTATTTTGAAATATTTTCCTTTTAAGTCCTTCATTTTATGCTAGGAACGTATCGGTCCAAGTATCGGACAACCTGTAAATATTAAAAAAAAATCAAAATCCATGATCGTTAGCAAAATAAATAGCATTTAAATAAGTATTGGGGCGTTACAATCCTCCCCCCTTTAAAAAATTTCGTCCTCGAAATTGAGCTTCGTAAAGAACTTTGAAAATCTGTATCAAACTTTGTATGAGTATTTTCATCAATAACTTTAAAAATATTATGTCAGCAAAATCACTTTGAAACCTTTCTTTGAAATCATATTTTGTCCCTTTCAGACAACATTTATACTTTCACATATCCTTTCAAATCTTTTGCTGACACAATCATTCTATACTCATACAATAATTTTTAAGTTTTCATAAAAGAGTGAATACTTGAAAACATTACCTCAGAGTCGACGTGGGGCAGCAGCGATGAACCACATATTCTCCCGAAAATATAATCATGCCGTAATTATTCGTTATACTTTCAAAAATATGAAAGTTTTGAAATATCTTGTTTTGTATAAGTAAACCTTTTTAAACCTCCTTAATTGCATAGTCCCATACCTATACAGTCTTGGAATACCTCTCGTTCTGGTAAGAATTTGGTTCAGTCATGTCCCCCTCCGCCTAGAAGCCTTGTCAGGAGCCGCTCATTGTCCGTGCCCTTTTTCTTATTGCACCGGCGATCACTCCCCTTTCTCGGAGCCGCTCATTGTCCGTGCCCTTTTCTATTGCACCGGCAATCACTCCCCGCCCTCGTCGGCCCCGGATGTCACATGTTCACACCGTACTGAGAGTGGCCTTGCTCCGATACCATTTTGTAACGCCCAGGCTTTCTTAATTAAAAAGAACGTTACACAGCTCATTTTAGTCAGTAAATCTTCAATAAAAAATTTTCCTTAAAATTTTTTATATAAATTCGGCGTATTTGCGGAAGCATTATAGTCAGTAAATTTTCAATAAAACTCATTTATTCAAACATCAGTACAGTTTTACAAAAACATGGGAAATCAATTATTCGGACATAGTCCGTTGAAATTACGTTTGTTGAAGAACATCAAGTGTTTCGTAAAAATAATAATAATTACGGCGACAACATCTTTTATTCTTTAGAACTTCATCGTGTTGGGATTATGTATTCATCTTCTGCTTGTCCCATTCGTCGATTCCTTAGCCTGAAAAAACATAAATGACGAGGTGTTAGTACGCGAGCATACTCAGTGAGATTAAACCCTTATAAATCGTCAAAATCATGTTGTGTAATGCACATAAAACATTCTTATCTATGTGAGACTCGTCTCGGATTTCTTTCATTCTTTCGACCCCTCTCGGGTCGTCATGTTACACGACACAACGATGGCCGTAACATATTAAAACAGTATAACCTCACCTCGTTTGCTGAACTCTTGAAATATCTTCCTTTGAATTTGGCTCGGTTGTCTTTCAAGGATCCCAGATACGCTTCTCCTAGCACTTGAAAATACTTTTTCATATTTCCGGTCATAAATTCTTGATGTAAAATCTGAAATCTCTTTGAGGACTTTTATCAAACACCTTTGAAAAACTGTCAGATTTGAGCTATCTGTTTGATCGTGATTTTTGTGGCTTTTATAAATTTTGTAAGGAAAATATGTTTCGGGCATTTTAAAGTAGAGGTTCACAGCTTCAAAATGGTATATGATATGTACAAAAAAATGTCCTGTAACATGTATAAATAAGGTCTCAAACTCGGTTGAAAATCAACATTACCCGGACAGCTGGAAGCCTTATCCGGACAGCTGGCCGAGAAGCTTCTGTCGGTCGTGACCGACCTTATCCGGACAGCTGGACAGCTTTATCCGGAGAGTGGCCTAGAAGCTTCTTGTAACACCCCCCGAGATATTCGGAGAATATCACAGCGCCGTAAATCCCGACCTGGGATTCACTAGGCTTATCTCACTCACAACGTATTAAATTTAATAAAATCCACTTGGGAAACAATAAACTCGATACAACCAAGGAAGTTCAACCACGGACAAACCATAACATGAAGAAAGACAAGAAGTTGTATGACAATGGAAAAGGACTTTCCTAAAGTACTCGAGTACCACTTATTATTACAATGATAAAATGGACCGAAGAGAACAACGACCAAACAATGTAGAACACAACTAGCCACAGTATCACGCCTCGCCATCCTCATCGTATCGTCCCGGCGCTCGCTCGTAAGGTTCCTTAGGACCTGAAAAACACAAAAGTAATTTTCCCCAAACGAGAGGGGTTAGGGCAAGTATTACAAGTGAAATGTCAAGTCTTATACATAAAAGCATATGCACCAATTCAAAGCCATGATAATGATTTTCCGGAAAATACAATTATCCAAACATATTTGGAAACGATGATATCTCTTGATTAACCATGGACTCGACAATGCGCGAATCCCTCCTCGACCCCGTCGGATCATCTCGGAGTGGCTAACCCAAATGTTCACGGAACCGACATAAGCGGAACCCTCCTCGACCCCGTCGGGTCCTCTCGGAGTGAACGAAAGCAACTCTCACAATCACATGCATTACTTTTCACATTTAAGAATATATTTTCACAAGAATCACTTGCCTGGAAACGAGAGGAGAGCGTACAAACGACAAGGTACCAAGATCGAAGGATTCAACAACTCCGAACCTAGACAAGTTCGTAATTCAATTATCAAAACCCCATTGGTATGAAAATAAGTTGGAATCACCCGAATTTACTACCCCGATACATGTGTTCCGGGAATAATTCTCTTGGATAGTGAATCGCAAGTCAAATATCCCAAACACTCAAGAACTCCAGAAATACACCATTAAATCCATAGGAAAACATGTATCCTAGGTAGATAACTCGTAATCGATATATTCTAATATAACAACAAGCTGGATCGAAGAGATCGGATGGAAAATCCCCAAATCCCGAAAATCTAGGGTTGTGAGAATTTTACCTTGATTTGGAGCGGTGGAGAGGATTAAACGTTGATAAATCCGAACTAGAAACTCAAAGATGTTGCTAGATAATTGCAGCTCGAAGAACTCCTCACAAATCGCCCGGAATCGCCTAGAATCGCCCAAGGAGGTGAAGGTAGGAAGAAATGACGATTTGGGAACGGAAATGTCCTATTTATACTAAATAGGGATTAGCGTGCGCTATTCATGAAAAATAGCGCGCGCTATCGGACTCACCAGGCAATCCAGTAGCCTCTGCCAGTTCCGTTAGCGTACGCTAACACCTGCTCATAGCGTGCGCTAGTGACTCCAATTAGCGTGCGCTAATTACTTCTAATAGCGTGCGCTACCTGGTAGTCAGTGTCCAGTCCAGAACCTACTGTCCCCAGCTCTGCTCTCTTTAGCGCACGTTACTCTAGTAACGTAGCGTGCGCTACCATCAAAATCTAGCGTACGCTACCAGTCACACCTAGCGTACGCTAGAACTCCCTTTCCGATCCGGTAGCTACCGGGTGTCCGCCTCCAATATATTAGTAGCGTGCGCTAATGATAATGGATAGCGTGCGCTACCCTCACTAAATTAGCGTGCGCTACAAGGTGTGCATAGCGTGCGCTACCCATTACACGAAGGTAGTATAATCGCATCAAGGATCCGAAAACAGCGACGATCCGAATAAGAAAAGGGGTAAATCCAATTGACAAAAGTTCCAAGATCCATATAAGCTTACCAAACACTTATACGAGCGTAAAAATTACAAAGTACAAGAGTAGAAGATTTACAAAAAGTACGGGTATTACATCCTCCCCCTCTAAAATGAAGTTTCGTCCCGAAACTTAAGAAATAAATAACTCTGGGTATCTAGTGCGCATGCTCTCTTCGGTTTCCCACGTCGCTTCCTCAACTCCGTGTCGTGACCACTGAACTTTAACCAACGGTATGGTTTTGTGCCGGAGTTGTTTTACTCGATGCTCTAGTACTTTCACTGGCTTCTCTTCAAATGTGACATCCTCTGCGATCTCGATGTCCCCGTAATCAATGATATGACTCGGGTCAGGGACGTACCTCCTCAGTTGGGAAACATGGAACACACTGTGAACATGGCTAAGGGCTGGAGGTAAAGCCAATCGATAGGCCAGTTCCCCAATTCTGTCGAGAATCTC
Organism: Orobanche coerulescens; assembly: GCA_033398695.1. NCBI lineage: Eukaryota > Viridiplantae > Streptophyta > Magnoliopsida > Lamiales > Orobanchaceae > Orobanche > Orobanche coerulescens. Next base: position 139,617,282 of record CM065804.1, read on the forward strand.
AAAAGGTCCAATATATCTCGGACTAAGTTTGCCCCTTTTTCCGAACCTGAAGACTCCTCTAATCGGTGATACTTTGAGTAGGACATGATCACCCACATCAAATTCCAAGGGCCGACGACGATTGTCAGCGTAGGATTTTTGTCGACTCTGAGCGGTTACTTGATCGGTCTCGGATGATGGAAATCTTCTCTTTAGTTTCCATCAACATATCGGGTTCCGTCCCGACTAAATCTGAAGCTTCATCCCAACAAAGTGGAGATCTACACCGCCTACCATACAATGCCTCAAAAGGTGCCATCTTGATCGATGCGTGCCAGCTATTATTGTAAGTGAACTCGATCAAAGGTAGGTGTATTTCCCAATCGGTACTCCAATCCAGGGCACATGCCCTCGGCCATATCTTCCAATGTCTGGATCGTCCGCTCAGTCTGACCGTCAGACTGAGGGTGGAAGGAAGTACTCAACCTCAATTCGGTGCCCAAGGCTTGATGGACCTCCTTCCAAAAATGCGACACGAAACGGCCATCACGATCGGAAACAATAGACTTTGGCGTATCGTAATCTCACAATCTCCGATATAAAAATCCGGGACAATCGCTCCGGTCCCCACGTGTCCTTAATGCCAAGAAAATGTGCCGACTTAGTCAATCGGTCAACAACCACCCAAATCATATTCATCCCCGACTTAGTCCTCGGCATCCCGGTGATGAAATCCATGGTAATATCCTCCCATTTCCATTCGGGAATAGGGAGAGGTTTCAACAGCCCGGCCGACCGTTGATGCTCAATTTTGACTTGTTGACATGTCAAACACCTTGACACAAACTCGATGACATCTCTCCTCATATTATTCCACCAAAAACTCCTTTTAAGATCCTTGTACATCTTACTCGTCTCAGGATGGATCGAGTAAGGTGTAGCATGGGCTTCTCGGAGTATTCTTTGTCTCAGCTCTGAGTCATTCGGAACACAAATCCTACCTTGAAATTTCAAAATGCCATCCTCGTGGATCATAAAACCAGGGGCTTTCCCTTTTTCCACGTCCGCCTTCAGTTGAACAAGCATTGGGTCATTCTCCTGTTTTTCCCCGACGTCGTCAATCAAGGACGAAATAGCCTCAAGAGTACACATCTGACCCTGAACCCGTTGGATCCGTACTTCGACTCCCTGCTCAATTAACTCCCGTCTGATCTTAACTTGAGGCGTAAGGGCCTCAAGCATATGAAGAGATATCGACTTCCGGCTCAACGCATCAGCTACAACGTTAGCCTTTCCTGGATGGTAAAGGATTTCCAGATCATAATCCTTTATCAGCTCTAACCAACGTCGTTGTCTCATATTCAGCTCTTTCTGGCTAAAAATATACTTTAGGCTCTTGTGGTCGGTATAAATTCGACATGAAGAACCGTACAAATAGTGACGCCAGATCTTCAGTGCAAACACTACAGCAGCTAATTCCAAATCATGGGTAGGATAATTCAATTCATACGGTTTAAGTTCCCGTTAAGCATAGGCAATCGTCTTATCATGCTGCAAGAGTACACACCCAAGTCCTTGTCCTGATGCGTCACAATAAACCGAATACCCACCGACTCCCTGAGGTAGGGCTAAAACCGGCGCGGTAGTCAGGCGCCCTTTCAGCTCTTCGAAACTCCGTTGTCTCTCTTCATTCCATTCGAACCTTTCGGACTTCTGGAGTAATTGAGTAAGTGGTCGAGCAAGTTTGGAGAACCCCTCGACGAACCTCCGGTAGTATCCGGCCAGACCCAAAAAGCTACGAACCTCCTTCACGTTCATGGGTGGAGCCCAATCTAACACTGCCTCAATTTTCCGGGATCTACGAACCCCTTCCTGAAATCACATGTCCGAGAAGCATGACTTCCTTCATCCTGAATTCACACTTAGAAAACTTTGCATAGAGGTGCTGAGTCCTCAAAATCTCCAGCACCAATCGCAAATGCCGAGCGTGTTCCTCTTCATCTCGAGAGTAAACCAAAATATCGTCGATAAAAACGACTACACAATTATCAAGATGTTCAATGAATATTTTATTCATCAATTGCATAAATATCGCCGGTGCGTTGGTTAACCCAAAAGGCATAACCACAAACTCATAGTGTCCATACCTCGTACGGAAAGCAGTTTTAGGAACGTCGGATTCCTTAATGCGAAGTTGATAGTAACCGGACCTCAAATCAATTTTCGAGAACACCGCGGCTCCCTGCAATTGATCAAACAAATCATCGATACGCGGCAAAGGGTATTTATTCTTAATGGTCACTTTGTTCAGTTCCCGATAATCAATACACAAACGTAGTGAACCATCTTTCTTCCTTACGAACAAGACCGGTGCACCCCATGGCGAGGCACTGGGTCTAATATACCCTTTATCCAACAATTCTCCCAGTTGTTTCTTCAACTCTTGCATTTCTGAAGGTGCCATACGATACGGTGCCTTAGAAATCGGGGTTGCTCCTGACTCCAAATCAATTGTAAATTCAACTTCCCGCCCTGGTGGTAGTCCCGGTAATTCGTCTGGAAAAACATCCGGAAAATCACTTACAATAGGAATCGAGGGAAGTTCAACTTTCCCATCTTCGACTTTCATGGCATAACACCAATACCCAACACAGCCCTTTCTAATAAGTTTTGTCACCTTCAAGGCACTAATCAAAAATTTCTGACATCCCCTCTTGTACCCCGCAAAATGGTGTTCGGTACCGTCTTTGGCTAACATTGATATGATCTTCGTGCGATAATTCATTACCGCACCGTGTCTATCGAGTCGTCACCGAGGATTAGATCTTCATCAACAATGTCTACGACTATCAAATTCGAAAACCACACTCTCTCTGCGATTAACACTGGACAATCTCTAACTTCCTTGTCTCCCACGATTCTATCACCACTGGGCAACTTAACCACAAAGGACTCACAAGGAGACAAGCCCTCAATATTCAATCGACGCACACAATCCAAAGAGATGAACGAATGAGATGCACCAGAATCAAAAAGCACTCTAACTGGATGAGACAAAAGAGAAATAATACCTGTCGCCACGGTAGCCTCTGGATCTCCAGCTTTCCTCATCTCATAGACACGAGGTTGCACCGAACCCGGCAGGAGCTCCTCTAACAGATCGACCACGGCCTCTGCCTCGACCGTAACTCTGGGATGGTTGACCCGTAGATGACTTCGATTAACACTCGGTTCTCCAGCGTAGGGCCATTGCACGAGTTCCAAGTGGGGTTTCTTCTTCCGTGCAGTACATGGCTCTGTGGCCTTCCCGCCGCAATTAAAACACCTCAATGGGGGTAGACCACAATCACGATTAATATGGCCTGCGCCACAATTAAAACATGTCACAACCCGGTTGGGACGCATTAGCACCACTCTGAAATTCCGTTTACCTCCGATGCAGGAAGACCCTTTGGTTGTATAGCTTGCCGATTGCGATCCCCATGGTTGCCACCTCTACCGCTAGAAAACTTTCCAGTGGTCTTCTGCTTCTTACTCTCGCTTGTCGTTTCGGTAGTAGTGAAGGACATATCATATGCTAGTGCCCTATCTTGATACTCCTTCAATGTGGCGCAAGCGAGGCCCGACATATAGTGCCGAACTTTTGGCTTCATTCGCATGTCAAAGTGACGAATTCTATCTCTCTCTTCCCTCACTTGATTTTTCACATGGTTGAGGTGACGGTTGTATTCAATGATTGCCTAAGATACAGGGACATCCTGGGGTTTAGCTTCATAAAAGGCTCGAATCCTGGCCTCCTGAACAGGCCACGGGCAGACCTCGGCCTCCATCAATTCCTTAAACTCGTCCCATGAAACCTCACGATCCTGAGGTGCAACAACTTGCCACCAGCTAGCCGCATCCCTTGATAGGAAGTACTGGGCAACTGGCACTTTACGTGCCTCTGGACAATTCACGGCCATGAAAACTTTATTCATCTCATTAATCCAATCTTCCCAGCCGATCGGATCATTTGCACCAATAAATTGGGGAGGGCGCATACGAATAACATCTTGTAACCACTTCTCAGCCCCAGTGTCGATAGTGAGGAGGTGGTTGGTTAAGCTGCACCGCACAGGTTAAAAGAGCCATTTGGTTCGCCACTTGCCGTGATATGGTGGCAACACCCACATCCGGTTGGCTCCACTGTAGAAGTTCCCAGTGGTGACGGTTCCTGATGACTACGGTGCTAGGTTTGAATAGAGTCCGACAAGCTTGGCGTGGCGAGCCTTCTACCGAGCCGAGGACATGGCTGCTCCACCGGCCGCGCCACGCCTCGGCCACGACCACGACCACGGCGCGTCCACGTCCTCTACCGATTGACATTCTAAAGAAAAATGTAAGTAAAATCATAAGAATAGCTCGAAGCAATCTTTGTCTAGAATATGGACTTCTCATGTCCCATAATCGAATGATAGTGAGTGAATGAAGAGGGTAAATAAGATAGGGCACTTACGAGTACGGTCGTGCGAGATGACGGCAACATGATGATCTTGTGTCCTTGGAATAGTACATTTAGACCCAGCAATCCGACAGCCTAGGTATCCATAAACCTAAGCTCTGATACCAAATTCTGTAACACCCCCCGAGATATTCGGAGAATATCACAGCGCCGTAAATCCCGACCTGGGATTCACTAGGCTTATCTCACTCACAACGTATTAAATTTAATAAAATCCACTTGGGAAACAATAAACTCGATACAACCAAGGAAGTTCAACCACGGACAAACCATAACATGAAGAAAGACAAGAAGTTGTATGACAATGGAAAAGGACTTTCCTAAAGTACTCGAGTACCACTTATTATTACAAGGATAAAATGGACCGAAGAGAACAACGACCAAACAATGTAGAACACAACTAGCCACAGTATCACGCCTCGCCATCCTCATCGTATCGTCCCGGCGCTCGCTCGTAAGGTTCCTTAGGACCTGAAAAACACAAAAGTAATTTTCCCCAAACGAGAGGGGTTAGGGCAAGTATTACAAGTGAAATGTCAAGTCTTATACATAAAAGCATATGCACCAAGTCAAAGCCATGATAATGATTTTCCGGAAAATACAATTATCCAAACATATTTGGAAACGATGATATCTCTTGATTAACCGTGGACTCGACAATGCGCGAATCCCTCCTCGACCCCGTCGGATCATCTCGGAGTGGCTAACCCAAATGTTCACGGAACCGACATAAGCGGAACCCTCCTCGACCCCGTCGGGTCCTCTCGGAGTGAACGAAAGCAACTCTCACAATCACATGCATTACTTTTCACATTTAAGAATATAACTTTCACAAGAATCACTTGCATGGAAACGAGAGGAGAGGGTACAAACGACAAGGTACCAAGATCGAAGGATTCAACAACTCCGAACCTAGACAAGTTCGTAATTCAATTATCAAAACCCCATCGGTATGAAAATAAGTTGGAATCACCCGAATTTACTACCCGATACATGTGTTAGGAATAATTCTCTTGGATAGTGAATCGCAAGTCAAATATCCCAAACACTCAAGAACTCCGAAATACACCATTAAATCCATAGGAAAACATGTATCCAAGGTAGATAACTCGTAATCGATATATTCTAATATAACAACAAGTCGGATCGAAGAGATCGGATGGAAAATCCCCAAATCCCGAAAATCTAGGGTTGTGAGAATTTTACCTTGATTTGGAGCGGTGGAGGATTAAACGTTGATAAATCCGAACTAGAAACTCAAAGATGTTGCTAGATAATTGCTCGAAGAACTCCTCACAAATCGCCTAATCGCCTAGAATCGCCCAAGGAGGTGAAGGTAGGAAGAAATGACGATTTGGGAACGGAAATGTCCTATTTATACTAAATAGGGATTAGCGTGCGCTATTCATGAAAAATAGCGCACGCTATCGGACTCACCAGGCAATCCAGTAGCCTCTGCCAGTTCCGTTAGCGTACGCTAACACCTGCTCATAGCGTGCGCTAGTGACTCCAATTAGCGTGCGCTAATTACTTCTAATAGCGTGCGCTACACAGTAGTCGGTGTCCACCCGAACCTACTGTCCCCAGCTCTGCTCTCTTTAGCGCACGTTACTCTAGTAACGTAGCGTGCGCTACCATCAAAATCTAGCGTACGCTACCAGTCACACCTAGCGTACGCTAGGAACTCCCTTTTCCAGTCCAGTAGCTACTGGACTGTCCGCCTCCAATATATTAGTAGCGTGCGCTAATGATAATGGATAGCGTGCGCTACCCTCACTAAATTAGCGTGCGCTACAAGGTGTGCGTAGCGTGCGCAACCCATTACACGAAGGTAGTATAATCGCATTAAGGATCCGAAAACAGCGAGGATCCGAATAAGAAAAGGGTAAATCCAATTGACAAGAGTTCCAAGATCCATATAAGCTTACCAAACACTTATACGAGCGTAAAAATTACAAAGTACAAGAGTAGAAGATTTACAAAAAGTACGGGTATTACACTTCTGTCGGTCGTGACCGACCTTATCCGGACAGCTGGACAGCCTTATTCGGATAGTGGCCTAGAAGCTTCTGTCGGCCATGACCGGCAGTTTTCAGTCGGCGTGTCCGGCGGTGATCGGCAAATGTCCGTCAAATTGGCTCAGCCGGTTCGACCTCTTCCCGATGTCCAAATTCGATTTTCCGACCTGTTCCAGACTCGTCTGAGTTAAATCGTCGATATGCACGGAACCAATTTTTGATAATATTAAAATAATAATTTAATATTATTTTTGTAGTATAAGTGTTTTGTAATAAAAATTTTATCGTATCAATTCGTCGAAAATTTTCGAAATTACTTTCATAAATTCTAAAAATGATCCTTGTAATTTATTTTGAAATATTTTCCTTTTAAGTCCTTCATTTTATGCTAGGAACGTATCGGTCCAAGTATCGGACAACCTGTAAATATTAAAAAAAATCAAAATCCATGATCGTTAGCAAAATAAATAGCATTTAAATAAGTATTGGGGCGTTACAATCCTCCCCCCTTTAAAAAATTTCGTCCTCGAAATTGAGCTTCGTAAAGAACTTTGAAAATCTGTATCAAACTTTGTATGAGTATTTTCATCAATAACTTTAAAAATATTGTGTCAGCAAAATCACTTTGAAACCTTTCTTTGAAATCATATTTTGTCCCTTTCAGACAACATTTATACTTTCACATATCCTTTCAAATCTTTTGCTGACAGAATCATTCTATACTCATACAATAATTTTTAAGTTTTCATAAAAGAGTGAATACTTGAAAACATTACCTCAGAGTCGACGTGGGGCAGCAGCGATGAACCACATATTCTCCCGAAAATATAATCATGCCGTAATTATTCGTTATACTTTCAAAAATATGAAAGTTTTGAAATATCTTGTTTTGTATAAGTAAACCTTTTTAAACCTCCTTAATTGCATAGTCCCATACCTATACAGTCTTGGAATACCTCTCGTTCTGGTAAGAATTCGGTTCAGTCATGTCCCCCTCCGCCTAGAAGCCTTGTCAGGAGCCGCTCATTGTCCGTGCCCTTTTTCTTATTGCACCGGCGATCACTCCCCTTTCTCGGAGCTGCTCATTGTCCGTGCCCTTTTCTATTGCACCGGCAATCACTCCCCGCCCTCGTCGGCCCCGGGTGTCACATGTTCACCAGCTTCCGCCTGGTTCATCCCCAAATCTCACCGTACTGAGAGAGGCCTTGCTCCGATACCATTCTGTAACGCCCAGGCTTTCTTAATTAAAAAGAACGTTACACAGCTCATTTTAGTCAGTAAATCTTCAATAAAAAGTTTTCCTTAAAAAATTTTATATAAATTCGGCGTATTTGCGGAAGCATTATAGTCAGTAAATTTTCAATAAAACTCATTTATTCAAACATCAGTACAGTTTTACAAAAATATGGGAAATCAATTATTCGGACATAGTCCGTTGAAATCACGTTTGTTGAAGAACATCAAGTGTTTCGTAAAAATAATAACAATTACGGCGACAACATCTTTTATTCTTTAGAACTTCATCGTGTTGGGATTATGTATTCATCTTCTGCTTGTCCCGTTCGTCGATTCCTTAGCCTGAAAAAACATAAATGACGAGGTGTGAGTACGCGAGCATACTCAGTGAGATTAAACCCTTATAAATCGTCAAAATCATGTTGTGTAATGCACATAAAACATTCTTATCTATGTGAGGCTCGTCTCAGATTTCTTTCATTCTTTCGACCCCTCTCGGGTCGTCATGTTACAGGACACAACGATGGCCATAACATATTAAAACAGTATAACCTCACCTCGTTTGCTGAACTCTTGAAATATCTTCCTTTGAATTTGGCTCGGTTGTCTTTCAAGGATCCCGGATACGCTTCTCCTAGCACTTGAAATTACTTTTTCATATTTCCGGCCATAAATTCTTGATGTAAAATCTGAAATCTCTTTGAGGACTTTTATCAAACACCTTTGAAAAACTGTCAGATTTGAGCTATCTGTTTGATCGTGATTTTTGTGGCTTTTATAAATTTTGTAAGGAAAATATGTTTCGGGCGTTTTAAAGAAGAGGTTCACAGCTTCAAAATGGTATATGATATGTACAAAAAAACGTCCGGTAACATGTATAAATAAGGTCTCAAAGTCGGTTGAAAATCAACATTACCCGGACAGCTGGAAGCCTTATCCGGACAGCTGGCCGAGAAGCTTCTGTCGGTCGTGACCGACCTTATCCTGACATTTGGATGACTTTATCCGGATAGTGGCCTAGAAGCTTCGCCGGTCGTGATCGACCTTATCCTGACAAATGATGACACTTATCCGGATAGTGGCCTAGAAGCTTCATCGGCCATGACCGTGATTTCGATCGGCGTGTCCGCGGTGATGATCAAATGTCCGTCAAATTGGCTCACCGGTTCGACCTCTTCCGATGTCCAAATTCGATTTTCCGACTGCTCGGACTAAATGCGAGTTAAATCGTCGATATGCTCTAACCGATTTTTGATAATATTAAAATAATAATTTAATATTATTTTTGCAGTATAAGTGTTTTGTAATGAAAATTTTATCGTATCAATTCGTCGAAAATTTTCGAAATTACTTTCATAAATTCTAAAAATGATCCTTATAATTTATTTTGAAATATTTTCCGTTTAAGTCCTTTATTTTATGCTAGGAACGTATCGGTCCAAGTATCGGACAACCTATAAATATTAAAAAAAATCAAAATCCATGATCGTTAGCAAAATAAATAGCATTTAAATAAGTATTGGGGCGTTACAATCCTCCCCCCTTTAAAAAATTTCGTCCTCGAAATTGAGCTTCGTAAAGAACTTTGAAAATCTGTATCAAACTTTGTATGAGTATTTTCATCAATAACTTTAAAAATGGGACAAAATATGATTTCAAAGAAAGGTTTCAAAGTGATTTTGCTGACACATCAAATCTTTTGCCGACACAATCATTCTATACTCATACCATAATTTTTAAGTTTTCATAAAAGAGTGAATACTTGAAAACATTACCTCAGAGTCGACGTTGGGCAGCAGCGATAAACCACATATTCTCCCGAAAATATAATCATGCCGTAATTATTCGTTATATTTTCAAAAATATGAAAGTTTTGAAATATCTTGTTTTGTATAAGTAAACCTTTTTAAACCTCCTCAATTGTATAGTCCTGTAGGGGTGATTCCTACGATTGATGATGATGACGTCAGGCACGTCAGTCGGGTTGATTGAATCGGGCACTAGCAACCTGTCAACACAAAACACGTAAGAGCCCTCAGAGAGCACCGGTGGGGTGTCAGCCGAAGAGCCTCCGACGCTCAAGTCAGTAAGCAATTTTATATTGAATAAAGTTGAAATAAACGAATTAAATATAATAAATAATAGAGCGGTTGATGATGTTGGTGGTATTGGACGGTCAGGTATGTCCGATGAGTAATGGAGGTAAGGCGGTGGTTGAGAGCGCCGGAGATCGGTGATATTGGACGGTCAGGTACGTCCGGCTAGCGAATGAGATAAGGCGGTGGTTGAGAGCGCAGGAGGATGACAGAGAATTGTTAGAGAGAGTAAGTTCAGTAGAGAATGATTTCGAATTCAATGCCCCGATTGGGTTGGTTGTCTTATCATTATATAGGACAGCTTGGGATCCTTATTCCCTTATTCGTCCGTCACGTTGATTCGTTTGTCTGGCACATGCCTGTTGATTCGCTTTGTCTGTCACATGCCTGTTGATTCGCTTTGTCTGTCACATGCCTGTTGATTCGCTTTGTCTTGTCACATGTCCGTTGTTGACCTCCTTGGCCCTCAACTCTATTCATCCGTTACTTTAGCATGCTTTTTTGACTGGCTCAAAAGTCATTTTATCTGACCGTTCAAATACGCGTGGCTGGCGTGGCGAACCCCTGGATCCGGGTTTGTTTGCGGATCTTTCCAAGCCTGGGGCCCAACAAATTTTATCTTAGACAAAGTGTCTAGTCTATTGGGTTTGTTGGGCTGATCGGAAAGACTTTGTTGGGCTTGGGCTGGATTGACAAAATTTGTCCACTACAGTTTGTCCCCCACTCTCTAATTAGAATTTTTCTAATTGGAGAGTTAATGAGGTCAAGTAATCGAGATTATTAGTGTTGCGTTCGAGTCAACGTTTGGGTCCAATATGCCCGTTCATTGGAGTTTGTTTGTTTAAACATATGTGGCATCATCCATGGCGAATTTTCGTTTATTTAGACAATAAATCGAAAAAAAGAAAAAAAAGGAAAAGTTTTTCTTGACAAGCGGCTTCTAAGAAACCTCTACGAGTAGGCTTTGTCATCTGACCACTCAAATAAAACCATTCGGATCGGCTGATTCATCTTTTGAATCGGAGGAGAAAGTGGACCAACAATATATATAAAGCGCATCCGATATATAGCATAATCGCGACTGGCCGAGTGGCGCGGACAAGCACTCTTGGCCTCATCAACCCGCGTTCGAGTCCTTGCTTCAAAGAAATGTTTTTGCTGATTTTGGCACAAGGCACAACCCGCTGGTGCTTGTGGCGGGCGAATCCGGTGACCTGCTACGTCCGAATGACCCGCGGATCCAGTTGTTTGCATCAGCAGCAGTTCTTGTCCAATTGATCCGGTCCGATCGACCCGTTCTGTCCGATTGATCCAATTGCAACCAGTCACGACCCGCGTCCGATTGAAGGTAGCCGTGGCCCCCATCCGATTGAGCCGCCGTGTCCGATTGGATCCAGCTCGCGTCAGATTGAAGGTAACCGTGACCCATGTCCGCTTGTTCCGTCCGATTGGATCTAGCTCGCGAGCGATCCGTTTGTCTGATTGGTCATGCATCCAGTCAATTGATCCGGAAGCGCGATCCGGATGTCTGATTGGTTATGCATTGATCCGGAAATGACTCAATTTGAATACATGTGTCTGATTGGAGAGTCCGATTGAAATTGGTCTGTCTACTTGAATACATGTGGCCAATCTAGTCTGTCTGGTTGATTGTTTTGATGACCCATTTAATTGGTGTCGGGTGGATAGGTCCGTCCAATCCATCCGTTCGTTCATAATCGGACCGTGTCCGTTATTTAAATGAGATAAGATAGATCCGGCAGGCATTTTATAATGTCCTGTATGTGTTTCGAGAAGGACTCTCCTATAAGAGTTTGATGAAGCATGTGTTCATTTCTCACTACTTCATTCTATACTTTGAGGGATGCGAGCTTGGAAGCAAGGAGGGGTTAGAAGGAGAAGGGCAAGGTGCAAGGTCTTTGTCAGGTCAGTTCTTCGAGTGTTCTTCATATTGTTTGAATGTTCTTCAACGAATTTGAATGTTCTTCATGTGTTCTTCACATTCTTGATTGCTCTTCATACCGTTTGATCATTTCGAAGTTTCATGATTCGCCAAATTATGTGTTTGTGTTTGATTGCTCTTAATCAAATAGGAGGTTGGTTTCCTTTGTTTAACCCCGTAGAGGCTTCCTTTATAGTGTAAGAGACCGATGGTCTCGTATGGCTTCTTCCACGTAGGTAGTATGGCCTTTGTTATGTCCGGTTGACCCATAAGATGTGTTTCGATTTGTCTTCTTGTTGACTTGTTTATGATGGGTTTGTTGCTTTCGTTTAATTGTGATGATTCTAACTAATGATATGTCTGGATGGTCGTCCAAGTAGTTTTGTCAACTTCTTTCGATTGACACCATCCGCCTCTCCCTCTTATTTTATCATTAGGTAACCTGTCAGTAGGACATCTAGTCATAATGTCTTTCTTCGACCGAACTCAGTTTAGCGGGTCGACTAGTGAGAGGTTCGGGGAGTCCGATGATAGAGACATTTGCGGCGAGGTGTTAACCGGCGTACCGTGTTGTGATTTGAAAGGATGGAAGGATAGTCAGGGTAGTTATACCTATACCTCCGGTATTGGTGTAGACTGCATTGGGCCGGTTAGAGATAGCCAACCTAAAAAATTGCTCTTGGGGAGGAACCCAAAGTCTGAGATCACCTTAGAGCATCTCAAGAGTTTTCGCCAGAGCTACGACATCCTAAGACATATCGGTCTGGTTGCTCCCTCTTACCTAGAGAGGGTTGATTGGATTTATCCAGGTTGGTTGGTGATGTACGAGCTTCCATTTGTTCTAGGTGCTCGGTTTCCGCTTCCCCGACTGGTGCTAGAAGCTTGTAAGTTCCACGTTATTGCGCCAAGTCAGTTGATGCCGAATGTCTGGCGTGTTTTGATGGCCATCCAGACGTTCACTGAGGCGAGGGAAGTTAGCTTTTCTTACGAGGACGTTACGTTGTCTCTGACCTTAAGATGCATAAGAGCGACTATGGTCGATACCAGTTTTTGAGTTGTTCAAAGACGCCTTTGATTCTTGGCCTTAAGGATTGTGATAAGAGGTGGAAGGAACGTTACTTTCTTGTTCCTTTTGATGTGTTGGGAGTGTCGACTGATCACGGCATTCCGCAAGCATGGTCTGTTGCCCGTGAGTGCCTGATTTTGACGAGTTAGAATATTTAGTCTCATTTATATGCTTCTAATTTGTCTGGTTGATTCATTCATTTATCCCTTCTGCAGAGTGCTTGAAGAGAAGGAATCCTGTACCTTCCAAGGCTACTCAGGAGAAGATTGCCTGGTTCTTTAGATTCTCTGAAGAGGATCGTGATTATCGCAACATTATATCTGTGCAGAGTGTTTCGACCAGTTCTTTTCTTACAGGTATTGTCGGTCTACATGTTCGTGTAGTTATTTTAGTTGATTTGGATATATCTTGGCTAACGTGTCTGATTGTCTTATTGATAGGCGAAAACATGTCTGACGTTTTTCTCCCCCCACTAGCCGGCAAGAATGCCATGGAGCTATATCGCCAGCGCCGCAAGAAAAAGATGGTTGCTGGCACAAGTGATGAAGGTCCCAAAGGGATTTAAGAGGTTATTGCTCTTCCTAGTCCCCCGGCTCGCGTGCTGAAGAAAAAGCGTGATGGTGCGTTTGATCTGACGGACTTGTCCGATTCTATCACTTTGTCATTTCCTTCTTCTGCTGCTGCTCATTCTGAATTTGCTCCTCATGTCGGGGAGGTTGAAAAGTTGTTATTTGACGAAGACAATGATCAGCTCGAGGCCATGGGGGATGATTCCTTTGGTGCTGCTAGTTTAGAAGGTGTCTTCATGGTAAGTGTGTCTATTAGTTACCACAACTTTACTAGAAATTATTGTGCAACTAATGTCTTGACTTGGTCTTCGTATATCGTAGGTTCTTCAGAAGACTATTTTCGCGAAAAAGAGGATAAAAGAGTTGGGTGAGCAGGTTGTTGGGCTCCGATCCGAGAAAAGCCAACTGCGGAATGAAGTAAGGGAAGTCAAGTCCCTTCATGAGAAAGCCGGACGGGACATTGCCGATTTGAAGGCCAAGCTGTTTGCTCGAGATCAGGACGCCCGGCGTGCTGCTATCGACTACGCCGCTCTTGAAAAGAAGGCAAAGATGTTAGAAGATCGGATGACCGACATGTGTCTTGAAGCGGAAGTCAGAATCCGAGGCATGTTAGTTGAGGAGTATGAGAGTTGTCCCGCGGGAACATGGGATGTCTCGAGATACAAAGCTGAATATGAAGAGTTCAAGCAAATGCAGGCCGAGGACGCTGAGCAGGCGGGTCAAGATGGAGGCTCCGTCCCTCCTCCTGAAGATTGATCTTTATGCCATTATTATTTGTTGTTTGTTGTTCTTATTTCCGACTGGTTTTATTTTTCATGTAGTTTTTGTCTTCTCATAACTCAAGTTTAAGTCTGTTTGTAAGGCTTTTGACTGATATCTATGATTGAAGCTTTTTATCTTCTTCCGATTGTCTTGGTTGTCTTATACTTCATGTATGATGAGTTATCGACGGGTTGGCCCGCTTATTTGCTGGGTTTTCAGCTTGTATAAACATCTTCCGCCTATTTTTAGGGGCGTTGCTTTGATGGGCTGCGCTCCGTAGAGCTGCCTACATACCCTATTTCAGGGATCAAGCCCAGATGTAGTTCTGAGAAGGACCTGCGTAGAAGTGTTAGACATAATATGGTTGTAGTTCTGGTCTCGTAAGACCGAAAATATATTTGAAATCATGAAAAAGTTTTAAGCGTGATACAGTTTCAGATGGTTGGCATTCCAGCTATTGCTTATGTCTCGTCCGTCTAGTGTCTGTAGCTTGTAAGCTCCACCTCCGACCACCTTGGTGATCAAGTACGGTCCTTCCCAGGTTGGGGCCAACTTGCCGGATCCAGCTTCCTTTGTATTCTGAAAAACTCGTCTGAGCACCCAGTCTCCTGGTTTAAATGTACGAGTGCGCACATTTTTGTTGTAATATTTGGCGACACTTTGTTGGTAGGCTGCCATCCTGATTCTTGCATTATCTCTCTTTTCATCAATTGTGTCGAGTTCGTGGCACATATCCCTCCAATTTTGATCGTCTGTTGTGAGTTCGTGCCTTGCAGTAGGTACTTCGCTTTCTATTGGAATGACAGCTTCCATCCCGTAAGCCAGGGAGAATGGAGTTTCTCCAGTTGATGTCCTGGCTGTAGTTCGATATGACCAAAGGACTCCGGGAAGTTCATCTGCCCATTTTCCCTTGGCTTTTTCTAGTCTCCTCTTTAAAGTGTTGATGATCGTCTTGTTAGATGACTCTGCCTGTCCATTGGCTTGCGGGTATCTTGGAGTTGAGAAGCTTAATTTGATGTTCCAGAATTGGCAAAAGTCCTGGAATGTAGTGCTTATAAATTGCGAGCCGTTGTCTGTCACGATTTCTTTAGGTACTCCGTATCGACATATTACGTTCTTCCATATAAAGCCTTTCACTTCCCTGTCTCGGACTTGATGGAATGATTCTGCTTCAATCCATTTGCTGAAGTAGTCAGTTACCGCTAGCATGTACACCTTTTGTCCAGGTGCTGTAGGTAACTTGCCTACTATATCCATTCCCCATTTCATGAATGGCCATGGTGACGTGATCACGGTCATTTTTTCTGGATGAAGATGGGACACCTGGGCAAAACGTTGGCACTTGTCACATTTTTTCGCGTAATCTGCCGAATCAGTCCTCATTGTAGGCCAGTAGTACCCACTTGTCAGAGCTTTGTGAGCCAAACTTCTTTCGCCTGAGTCGTTTCCACATTCCCCCTCGTGTAGCTCCGCCAGAACGTATTTTGCTTCTGCGGGGTTAATACATCTCAAGTATGGACCAGAATAAGAACGTTTGTAAAGTTTACCTCGGATGATGGAGAATCGGGCTGATTGAGCTTTGATTCGACGTGCTTCGTTCCTGTCATCAGGGAGTATATCTTGCTCTAGATATTCCACCAGTGGGGTCATCCAGGTCTGATTGCTTGATATGTCTGAAACTTGTTCTTCTTCGTCTTTCCAAACTGCCGACCATTGCAGGTAGATGATAGGGATTGTTTTTGGATCCGTTGTCTGGGTTGATGACCCCAAGTTAGCTAGTGCGTCCGCATGGCTGTTCTCTCCTCTCGGTATTTGGCTGATGGAAAACTCCTCAAAATGTGCCTGTAGTTCTTTGGTTTTCTGGAGATAGGCGATCATCTTGTTGTCCCGAGCTTGGTAGTTACCTTGCATTTGGTTGACTACTAGCTGGGAGTCACTGTAGACATTGATTCGTTTCACCCCCATCTCTTTAGCTAAGGCAAGTCCGGCTATCATGGCCTCGTATTCTGCCTCGTTGTTGGTTGCTTTGAAGCCACATCTGACTGCCTGTTCAATCGTGTCTCCATGCGGTGAAACTAGGACAAGTCCGAGTCCACTTCCTTTCGAGTTACTTGACCTGGCCCACACTTAGCTTCTGTGTTCCAGCTTGTCTCTCCTTCACCATGCAAAGACAATTCCGCTTTGCCCGCACTTGGAGGTTAGGCGTATAATCTACAAGGAAGTCGGCCAATACCTGAGATTTTAGCGAGGTCCGTGGCCTGTAAGTGATGTCATATTCGCTCAACTCCACTAACCATTTGGCTAGTCTTCCAGATAGCTCTGGTTTGTGCAGTATGGTTTTCAGCGGAAAGGTGGTAAGCACCACTATTGGGTGACACTAGAAGTATGGCCTTAACTTTCTTGCAGTATGAACGAGTGCCAATGCTAGTTTTTCTAGCTGTCCGTACCTGGTTTATGCATCTAAAAGAGACTTACTTACATAATAAATAGGATTTTGTTTACCTTGGTCCTCTCGGACTAGGACTGCACTGACGGCTGTCTCGGAGACGGCTAAGTAGACAAACAATACTTCGCTGTCCTTTGGTTTGGCCAATAGCAGGGGGCTAGTCAGGTACTGTTTGAGTTGTTGCAGAGCTTCCTCGCACTCATTTGTCCATTCAAATGTTTTTGACTTCCTCAGTGTGTTGAAGAAGGGTTGGCACCATTCTGAGGATTTTGAGATGAACCGACTGAGGGCGGCTATCCGGTCGGTCAGCTTTTGTACGTCTTTGATGCAAGTTGGAGATGTGATCCTCTGGATTGATTCAATTTGAGCCGGGTTGGCTTCGATTCCTCGTTGTGTCACAAGGTATCCAAGGAATTTTCCTGCAGTTACACCAAAAGAACACTTAGAGGGGTTTAACTTCATGTTATATTCTTTAATTACCTCAAAAGATTGTCTGAGATGGTTGATATGGTCTTCGGCATGCAATGACTTGACGAGCATGTCGTCAATGTATACTTCCATAGTTTTCCCAATGAAGTTGTTGAACATTCTATTGACTATGCGTTGGTAAGTTGCCCCTACATTCTTAAGCCCAAAGGGCATCGCTTTGTAAATGTAAAAATGCCTGTGTTGGTCATGAAGGCAGTCTTTTCTTGATCGTCTGGATGCATCAGGATCTGATTGTAGCCAGAGTAGGCGTCCATGAAGCTGAGAAGTTCATGTCCGGCAGTCGCATCTACTAGCATATCTATGTGAGGCAATGGGAACGAGTCTTTGGGGCACGCCTTGTTTAAGTCGGTGAAGTCTATGCAGACCCGCCATTTCCCGTTCTTCTTTTTTACCACCACCACATTTGCTAGCCATTCTGGGTAACAGACCTCACGGATCAGACCGCTATCAAGAAGTTTTTGTACTTCTTCATTGATCACTTTATTTCTTTCGGGAGCAAACTTTCTCCTTTTTTGTCTTCTGGGAGGGTAATCCGGGTCGACCTGCAACCTGTGAACAATAATATTTGGATTAATTCCAGTCATATCTGCATGAGACCAAGCGAAGCAATCGTAATGGTAAGTGAGAAATTGAATAAGCTTCTCTCTGAGGTCGGGGTCTAATTGCGCCCCGATCCGAACTTTGTGGTCTGGAAAATCCGTATTAATTGAAACTTCATCAGCTCCACCATGTCGGGTTCGTCCACATGGACCGGCAAGCTCGGTCGATGGTTATACGATCCCTCCTCCTGTAATTGCTATAAAGAAGCTTGCTTGGCTTTCATCATCGTCTGGTAGCAGGCCCTCGAATCCTTCTGGTCTCCCCTTAGCTCTTTCACCCCCCACTTGGTCGGAAATTTGAGTACTTGATGGTAGGTGGATGGGACTGCCTCTATTTCGTGTATCCATGGTCGGCCCAAGATGACGTTATAGGCATACGGAGAATCCACCACCAGGAATCGACTGCACAGATTGACACCTTCAGCATAGACAGGCAACTCGATTTCACCGATCGTGCTTTTTTGTTCTCCACTGAAGACGATGAGGACAGTGGCCTTTCTGATGATCTTGGATTCATCAATTGCCATTTCCCTGAGAGCATACAAAAACAAGATATTGGCAGAACTGCCATTGTCAATCAACACACGTTTGGTTAGACAATTTGCAATAAATAAGGAAATAACTAAAGCGTCATGATGAGGATTTAGAAGTCTCGTTGATTCAGATGTTGTGAAGCTGATGGTTTGTGCCAGCTGGATAGCTGCATTTCTTCCGGTCTTGCTTGATTCTGTTCCCATTCGTCCGGCCTCTCTGGTATGTCTCTTGGCCGCTGAGTGAGTAACTCCACTAACTTCGGAGCCACCTGTGATTACATTTACTGTCCGCTCATGGGTCGGTGGTCTAGTTGGACTGATCTCTCTATGAGTATCACGTCTGTCCTGATTTTGCTGGTAAGTCTGCTTGCCCTTGTCAGTCAAGAGGTCTGTCAGGTATCCCTTCTTCAGTAGGTGGGATACTTCCAACTTCAGAGCAATGCAGTCGTCCGATCGGTGCCCATGGTTGGCATTGTAACACCCCGAGATATTCGGAATAATTACAGCGCCGTAAACCCTTTAGGTAAGGATTTACAAGGCTAATTTTAAAAAGAGTGTAAATATAAACCAATCGTACAACTGAAGTTTAAAGACATATTTGATTCAACCGATCAAAGAGTTAATTTATACAACCATATCGAAAGGACATTATTAAAACAGACGTACTCGAGTACTAAACGAAACAAGAAGACAACTCTCAACAACAATAACATCAATCACATCACTGA
Organism: Orobanche coerulescens; assembly: GCA_033398695.1. Taxonomy (NCBI): domain Eukaryota; kingdom Viridiplantae; phylum Streptophyta; class Magnoliopsida; order Lamiales; family Orobanchaceae; genus Orobanche; species Orobanche coerulescens. The sequence goes on from CM065804.1 coordinate 139,636,246, forward strand.
GCCATTTCATCGTCTGCAGTTTGTGGTTGCCTCCCGCTCCTCGGCTACCGAAAATCAAAACAATGTCCACCCCCGAAGGGGTTAGCAAAACGATGCTAGTACAAGTATCATAATACAATAAATCATCAATGCATCATAAAACATGCAAAACGGACTTCCGCTACCGGAATCCAACGATGCGAATCCTCACGATTCCATCAATACAATACAGGGTAATCCGATGATCCAGCGCCCTTGGTATAGATCCCCATGATGATCCCGTCGGACCAACGCATGGTGGAAAACCCGTCCAGCGATCCAGCGCCCTCAGCATAGATCCCCATGATGATCCCGTCGGACCAACGCATGGTGGACATTCGATCCAGCGCCCTCAGCATAGATCCTCATGATCCCCTCGGATCATTTATACCATAAATCAATCAACTATGCATACACATATGCATTTCAATATGTTCATCAATACGAACAAATAATCAACCAATATCATGAGAATTTTCAGAAATACATCTCATATTCAACAATATGAACAAAACCATAAGCATGATCAAAGATTCAATATAAATCGAACTCGACATATGATACTTGCCTCGAAAATGGCAAGACGAAATACTTTGATGATCTCAACACACTCGAAGGCCGCCTCCTTCGATCAACGTAACCGGCTCGAACCTTAACAAAAGGAACGATATACAAATCATCTCAAGTCGAACGATGGCCTAACAATTTGGTCTACGGCCGAAAAGCTCAAAATAAGCAATCTGTCTGGACTGCTTAGCGTGCGCTACATACACTACGTAACATGCGCTAAGCAGGCCTGTTAGCGTACGCTATCGGGTAAGACTAGCGTGCGCTAGTTACGAATCGGCGCTTTGCACCGGCCGATATATAACGCACGCTACGTACGTATTATGCGTTAACTGGACCTCGATAGCGCACGTTAACTCACATATGTTAGCGTGCGCTAATCTTGCATGGCAGAATACTGCAAACCAAAAACTGGGTTGAATGGTGAAGAACTCATGAATTCTACCATGATAATACAAGTTATCCTCGGGCATATCATACTAATAAAGTTTGTGGAAGTTTTATGTTTATGAAATACGAATATACGGATAGTCAACTCAACATCATAGTTCATCTACGATCTCCAAGAAATAATCTAAGTTCCATTTGTTCTACGTTCCAAAACACATGATTCCATCGTGTAAAACGTATCAATCGGCAAATATCCGATTCTCGATCATAACTCGATTTGAACATGCTTAGAGTCCTTATAATAAGATGGTTCAAAGGTTCATACGATGAATAAGTGTCGAAACGTCGAAATATCCTTCTAACATGTGATGACCGATTATAAACGAAATACCGACTATCCAAACATGATTCAAACTTCCTTAGGAACATTACTAACATTGGTGAAGAATCACCTACCTCAAGTAGTGAAGAACACGGAGGAAAATGAAGCAATCCGACACCGAAAGCTTGAACACCAATCTCCAATGATATACGATCTTAAATCACGTATCAGGATGTTGATATGAAGTGTTTGGGGTGAAGGAAGTTATGTTCTAAGTGTAGGAATTCGGGTAATGAGAGTAGAGAAAATCAAATCTCGAATAGGATGTCATCCTATTTATAATAAATGGCTATTAGCGCGCGCTAGACCACATTCGTAGCGTGCGCTAACGCTCACGATCTAAATCGTACTCGGCACTTAGCGTGCGCTACGCATATACATAGCGTGCGCTAAGGCGTTGACTCGGCTTTTCGAAAGCCGTCAGTACATTCGACACGATCCGACAGGGGTCCCCCGGCCAGATCTCACCTACCGCACGTCCCAATCAATTTGACCACGCATAGCGTGCGCTAATGACCCTCAGTAGCGTGCGCTATGAATCCACGTTAGCGCACGCTATACATAGCTTGTAGCGTGCGCTACACGCGCAGAATTACAATCTTCAAATCACAATTATGAAATCATACGCTCGATAACATCGGATTATGAAATACGCAAAATAGTACTCAAACAATAGTACAATCATTACAATATCACAAGTTCCGATTACATAACAGAAATCTCGGGTATTACATCCTTCCTCCCTAAAAAGAAGTTTCGTCCTGAAACTTAAGATGAAAACAACTCCGGATATTTAGCCTTCATACCGTCCTCCGTTTCCCAAGTGGCCTCTTCGAGTCCATGTCGTGACCATTGTACTTTAACCAAGTGTATTAGTTTATTCCTCAATTGTTTGATCCGGTTCTCAAGTATCTTGATTGGTCTCTCTTCGAAGGTGCCATCATTAGCTATCTCGATCTCATCGAAATCAATGACGTGGCTGGGGTCCGGTATATACTTCCGCAGTTGGGATACGTGAAACACATTGTGAACGTGACTCAGTGATGGCGGTAAGGCCAACCTGTACGCTAAATCTCCAACTCTCTCGAGGATCTCGAATGGTCCGATATATCTCGGACTAAGCTTGCCTCTTCTCCCAAAACGGAAAATCCCTCGTGTAGGAGACACCTTCAATAGTACATGGTCACCAACGTCGAACTCTAGAGGGCGACGACGTATGTCTGCATAAGATTTCTGTCGACTCTGGGCAGTCAACAGTCTTTCCCGAATCAAAGCTATCTTCTCTTGAGTCTGAATAATCAATTCCGGTTCCGTCCCGATCAAGTCCGAAGAATCATCCCAACACAGGGGTGATCGGCATCTTCTCCCGTACAAAGCTTCAAATGGTGCCATCTTAATTGAAGCATGCCAACTATTATTGTAGGTGAATTCAACTAATGGTAAATGAACTTCCCAATCAGTTGACCAATCCAAGGCACAGGCTCTAAGCATGTCTTCTACAGTCTGAATAGTCCTTTCGGACTGACCGTCCGTTTGGGGATGATAAGCTGTACTAAAGTTTAGCTCGGTCCCCAAAGCCCTGTGCACTGCCCTCCAGAAGTGCGACACGAAACGACCATCTCGATCTGAAACAATGGTCTTCGGCGTCCCATGCAATCTGACTATCTCCACAATAAATACTCGCGCCAATCTCTCGGGTCCCCATGTATCTTTAATCCCTAGGAAATGAGCCGACTTGGTTAGTAGATCAACTACAACCCAAATCATGTTCATTCCCGTTCTAGTCCTTGGCATACTGGTGATGAAATCCATCGAAATGTCCTCCCACTTCCATTCAGGGATCGGAAGCGGCTTTAACATCCCGGCAGGTCGCTGATGCTCAATCTTAACCTGCTGACAAGTCAAACACTTCGAAACGTACTCCGTTACGTCCTTCTTCATATTCCCCCACCAAAAGTTTTGCTTTAAATCCTTATACATCTTATCACGCCCGGGTGAATAGAATAGGGGCGCTGTGAGCTTCCTTGAGAATAGTCCTTCTCAAATCATCATCATCGGGAACGCAAAGTCGACTCAAATCTCGAACTCCATCATCTTGTATCACGAATCCCGGGCTTTTCCTTTCTTTACTTCGTCGCATAATCGAAGGATTAAAGAATCGTTCAATTGTTTAGACTTGATCTCCTCGACTAGTGATGAAGTCAGTTCCATCACATAAAGTTGCCCTTGGATTCCTGGTGCCCATACTTCAATCCCCTCGCGGATCAGTTCTCGTTGAATACTGGTTTGGGACGTAAGTGCTTCCAATACTCGAAGGGAAACAGGTTTACGGCTCAAAGCATCGGCTACTACATTTGCTTTTCCCGGATGATAGAGAATCTTCAAGTCGTAATCCTTGATCAATTCTAGCCACCTTCTCTGCCTCATGTTTAATTCTTTCTGACTGAAAATGTACTTGAGGCTCTTATGGTCTGTAAAGATCTGACAATGAGTGCCGTACAAATAATGTCGCCAAATTTTCAAGGCAAAGACCACAGCTGCTAGCTCCAGATCATGAGTCGGATAATTAACTTCGTACGGTTTCAATTGCCGAGAAGCATAAGCAATCACTTTATCCCTCTGCATCAACACACAACCCAAACCCTGATTTGAAGCGTCGCTGTATACCATGAATCCATCAGTTCCCTCTGGCAGTGCTAATATAGGTGCTGTCGTCAGTCTCCTCTTAAGTTCGTCAAAACCAGCCTGGCACTTCTCATTCCACGTGAACTTTTGAGTTTTCTGTAACAGCTGAGTGAGCGGACGAGCAATTTTGGAAAATCCCTCTACAAAGCAGCGATAATATCCAGCAAGTCCCAAGAAGCTTCGGACTTCTTTCACGTTGCTAGGAACTTCCCATTCCAAGATTGCTTCGACTTTCTTCGGTCCACCCGAACTCGTCACCGATATCACATGCCCAAGGAAAGTTACTTCCTTAAGCCAGAACTCACATTTAGAAAGCTTAGCATACAGCTGTTCCTTTCTCAAGATGCTCAAAACCACACGTAAATGTTCAGCATGTTCCTCTGCGTCCCTCGAATATATCAAGATGTCGTCAATGAAAACGACCACAAATTTATCCAAGTACTCCAAGAAAACCCGATTCATCAATTGCATGAATACCGCAGGAGGATTGGTAAGTCCAAATGGCATTACTACAAATTCATAATGCCCATACCGGGATCTGAAAGCAGATTTTGGTATATCCGATTCCTTAATTCTCAGCTGGTGGTATCGTGATCGCAAGTTAATCTTCGAGAATATCCTTGCCCCTTGCAGTTGATCAAACAAGTCGTCGATCCGAGGTATAGGATACTTATTCTTGATTGTCATCTTGTTGAGCTCCCTGTAGTCAATACACAGTCGGAGGGATCCATCTTTCTTCCGGACAAAGAGAACGGGCGCTCCCCAAGGAGAAACGCTCGGTTGAATATAACCTTTCTGCAACAATTCCTCCAGTTTTTTCTTGAGTTCATACATCTCGGTTGGCGCCATGCGGTATGGTGCTCTGGAAATAGGAGCTGCTCCAGGCTCTAATTCGATAGTGAATTCCACTTCTCTCTGCGGAGGTAATCCAGGTAGTTCGTCAGGAAAAACATCTGAGAACTCATTCACAACTGAAATAGATGAGAGCTCTACTCCTTCCTCTTTCTTCATGGCATAGCACCAAAGTCCCTGACATCCCTGTTTCAGTAATTTCACGGCGTTCATTGCCTTGATCAATTTTCCCGAGCTTCCTGGTCTCCATCCTCGGAATAAGTGTTCAGACCCGTCATCAGCAATGATGGAAATGACTCTCTCTCGGTAATTCAGAATAGCTCCATAACGGTTGAGCCAATCATCTCCGAGAATTAAATCGTCACCGTAAATGTCAACCACAATAAGGTTCGATGGCCAATCTCTCCCTCCTATAGTTACTGGAAAGTCCCTAGCTTCTAGGGTTCCCACAATTTTCTCTCCGCTAGGTAATCCCACAACATAAGGTTCACAATCATACAAGCACGAGATTTTTAGACGATTAACACAGTTCAATGATACAAAAGAATGTGTAGCTCCGGAATCGAATAAAACACTAACTGATTGCAAAAGGATCTGAATTGTACCGATGCAACAAATGTGTTCGATCATCCTTCTTCATCTCGTAAATACGCGGAGGAACGGACCCAGACTGGATGCCTCTCTCTTCCCAACGTTAACTGCTGAAATCCACTCTTTGCGTCTGGTTCACACTTGTTTCCTTGGGCTGGCGAGTGCGAGTACCAAAGATCGGGTCGCATTCCCACAAAATGTTGCGCGATGTCCTTCTGTCCACACTCGAAACAGTCACGGCGCGCGAAACAATCCGTCGAACATGTCCCGCCTTGCCACGGTTGTAACACTTCTTCCACTGTGTCGGAAGCTTGATCGGTCTTGCCGGAACTTCTTTCCTCCTCGACTAGGATGCGGAGGTCTCTGGATGAGTGAAAAGAGGGTGACCACGCGGGCCCGCTATTCTTATTCTCCGCGAAGTTGCCCGACACCTTCGCTTCTTTGCTTCGTCGATTTCTCTCACGCTTCCTTCATATCGTAGGCCAACGCCTTGTCCTGATATTGCCTCAAGGTGGTACAATCAAATCCGGACATATATTGCTGAATTTCCGCTTCATTCGCATGTCAAAATGGAAAATCCTTTCCGCCTCGGTCTGACCGTGTGGCGCACATAAGTCACCGGTGATTAAAAGTCTTAATCACGTCCGTCACAGCTTGCTTCAATTTTGCGGTGAGAAAAACTCCCGAACTCGGGCCTCTCTAATCAGGCGAGGACAATACTGTGCCTCCATCATCAACTTGAATTCTGTCCAGTCAGCATTATGCTCCTCTGGTCGAATGGCCTCCCACCAGTCGAAAGCCTCCCCGGTCAAAAGATACTGGGCGACCGGAACCTTCCTATCGTTGGGACAGTTAATCCCCGCAAAAATCTTCTCTAATTCCTTCAGCCAATGATCCCACGAAAGCGTCTCAGTGGAACCGTCAAATTTCGGAGGATGCAATTTGACCACCTCGGTAAGCCATTTATCTCCCCGATTATCCACGTTATGTTGCTGTCCCATCGCTGTCTGCATGCGATCCACAACCTGAGCAAATTGGTTTATCTGGGCAACCACCTGCTGAAGCACTCCCGGCACGTTAGGATCTGCATTATTATTTGCTGATCCCTGTTGTCCCCCGGAATGGGAATCCGTTTGACTAGCGGTTATCTCTGGGGTAGATACCGACTCTTCTTGTCTCGCATTTCCACGTCCGCGTCCACGACCGCGTCCGCGTCCACGACCTCCTCTCAACATACTGTAAACATAAATACTCAATATCCGGGGCAAACTTTCTAAAAGTACATCCATCAATGTTCACAAATCATGAATAAAATAAAACGGTAGTATTTGAGATTTAGGAAACTTACAACCACGGTCCACACGACGATCTTTGGCTCAGCGGTGATGTTACGACGACCAATAATCAAATAACGTAAATGCACCCAACTAACCCGATGCCAAGATATCCATGAATCTTAGCTCGATACCATATTCTCGTAACACCCCGAGATATTCGAATAATTACAGTACCGTAAACCCTTTAGTTAAGGATTTACAAGGCTAATTTTAAAAAGAGTGTAAATATAAACCAATCGTACAATCAAGTTTAAAGACATATTTGATTCAACCGATCAAAGAGTTAATTTATACAACCATATCGAAAGGACATTATTAAAACAGACGTACTCGAGTACTAAACGAAATAAGAAGACAACTCTCAACAACAATAACATCAATCACATCACTGAGCCATTTCATCGTCCTGTCGGTACTGTGGTTGCCTCCCCGCTCCTCGGCTACCTGAACATCAAAACAATGTCCACCCCCGAAGGGGTTAGCAAAACGATGCTAGTACAAGTATCATAATACAATAAATCATCAATGCATCATAAAACATGCAAAACGGACTTCCGCTACCGGAATCCAACGATGCGAATCCTCACGATTCCATCAATACAATACAGGGTAATCCAGCGATCCAGCGCCCTTGGTATAGATCCCCATGATGATCCCGTCGGACCAACGCATGGTGGAAAACCCGTCCAGCGATCCATCGCCCTCAGCATAGATCCCCATGATGATCCCGTCGGACCAACGCATGGTGGACATTCGATCCAGCGCCCTCAGCATAGATCCTCATGATCCCCTCGGATCATTTATACCATAAATCAATCAACTATGCATACACATATGCATTTCAATATGTTCATCAATACGAACAAATAATCAACCAATATCATGAGAATTTTCAGAAATACATCTCATATTCAACAATATGAACAAAACCATAAGCATGATCAAAGATTCAATATAAATCGAACTCGACATATGATACTTGCCTCGAAAATGGCAAGACGAAATACTTTGATGATCTCAACACACTCGAAGGCCCCCTCCTTCGATCAACGTAACCGGCTCGAACCTTAACAAAAGGAACGATATACAAATCATCTCAAGTCGAACGATGGCCTAACAATTTGGTCTACGGCCGAAAAGCTCAAAATAAGCAATCTGTCTGGACTGGTTAGCGTGCGCTACATACACTACGTAACGTGCGCTAAGCAGGCCTGTTAGTGTACGCTATCGGGTAAGACTAGCGTGCGCTAGTTACGAATCGGCGCTTTGCACTGCCGATATATAACGCACGCTACGTCGTATTATGCGTTAATCGACCTCGATAGCGCACGTTAACTCACACATGTTAGCGTGCGCTAATCTTGCATGTGGCGAATCGCAAATCAGCTGGGTTGAATGGTGAAGAACTCATGAATTCTACCATGATAATACAAGTTATCCTCGGGCATATCATACTAATAAAGTTTGTGGAAGTTTTATGTTTATGAAATACGAATATACGGATAGTCAACTCAACATCATAGTTCATCTACGATCTCCAAGAAATAATCTAAGTTCCATTTGTTCTACGTTCCAAAACACATGATTCCATCGTGTAAAACGTATCAACTGGGCAAATATCCGGTTACTGATCATAACTCGATTTGAACATGCTTAGGAGTCCTTATAATAAGATGGTTCAAAGGTTCATACGATGAATAAGTGTCGAAACGTCGAAATATCCTTCTAACATGTGATGACCGATTATAAACGAAATACCAGCTATCCAAACATGATTCAAACTTCCTTAGGAACATTTCTAACATTGGTGAAGAATCACCTACCTCAAGTAGTGAAGAACACGGAGGAAAATGAAGCAATCCGACACCGAAAGCTTGAACACCAATCTCCAATGATATACGATCTTAAATCACGTATCAGGATGTTGATATGAAGTGTTTGGGGTGAAGGAAGTTATGTTCTAAGTGTAGGAATTCGGGTAATGAGAGTAGAGAAAACTGAAATCTCGAATAGGATGCTGTCCTATTTATAATAAATGGCTATTAGCGCGCGCTAGACCCTGTTCGTAGCGTGCGCTAACGGCTCACAGTCTAAACTGTACTCGGCACTTAGCGTGCGCTACGCATATACCTGTAGCGTGCGCTAAGGCATTGACTCGGCTTTTCCCGAAAGCCGTCCAGGTACATTCGACATGATCCGACAGGGGTCCCCCGGCCAGATCTCACCTACCGCACGTCCCAATCAATTTGACCACGCATAGCGTGCGCTAATGACCCTCAGTAGCGTGCGCTATGAATCCACGTTAGCGCACGCTATACATAGCTTGTAGCGTGCGCTACACGCGCAGAATTACAATCTTCAAATCACAATTATGAAATCATACGCTCGATAACATCGGATTATGAAATACGGAAAATAGTACTCAAACAATAGTACAATCATTACAATATCACAAGTTCCGATTACATAACAGAAATCTCGGGTATTACAGGCATGAAACTCGCACCACTTCGAGCTGTCTCTTTGGTTGGCTGGCGATCTCATTTTTTCTGGCCATTTGACTTTGCCCCCGAGTCCTTTGAGAGTTGCCACAGCTTCGGCTGGTGAGATGGATAGGTTATATTCTGGAACCTTAGCTTTTTCACGCGGTCGTGTTTCTGGCATTTGTCTGTATTCCCTTCTCTGATATTCTTGTCGCCCAGGGGGTGGGTAAGGTTCAACTCTCCTGTCATTTATCCTTCGTTCCATTCGAGTGTCTCTTCTCAAGCTCCTTTGAGGAGATGATCGATGATGATTGTACTGGTCTTCCTCCCATTTAATCTGCGCCCATGCCTTAGTGAGGACGTCCTCTATAGTTTGACAAGGATACTTGGTGAGTTCCTTGTAGAGATCCGAATCAGGGAGGAGTCCTTTCCTGAAGGCAGTGACGGCTGTTTGGGTATTGCAGTTAGTTATGGACACTTTCTCCCTATTGAAACGCCCGATATAATCCCTGAGGGACTCTCCGCGTCGTTGTACTACCGCATATAGGTCCTCTGAGATCTTCTCCAGCTTCCTGCTGCTAGCATATTGTTGGATGAAAATATCTGTTAGTTGGGCAAAGCTTGATATGGAGTAATTAGGTAGATTTGTGTACCACTGGAGGGCCGGTCCTGTCAGACTAGAACCGAACCCCTTACACATGCAAGCCTGCCGCAATTCTCGTGGAATGGCAGCGGTGAACATCCTCTGTTTGTATTGTGCAATATGGTCGCTCGGGTCGGTTGTCCCATCAAACATCTGCATGGTTGGGAAGTTGAACTTGTTGGGCATCTCCACTAATGCTATCTCATCGACAAAAGGTGAGTCGGCATAACAATTCTCTGAGCTCTTGTGTATTGGCGCTGGAACACCCGGAATTCTTTGGATGAGGGCCTCCATCTCGGCCAACTTACGGGCCAGGTGTGCTTCCTTGATTGTGTAGGAAGTTGATATAGGAGGCTGAGTTGGCTCGTAGGTGATTTCAAGGTTCTCGCTTCGGGCGCAGGAAGCCCCAAGTTCGATCCTTGGTGCCCCACTTGAATTGATACCTGCTTGGCCAGATCCAGTTGTGGTGTTGTTGGCGCCGGTTGCAGTGGTGATTGCATCGCCCATCTGTCCTCCAGTAGCTTTCTGTTTTGTCATAATAGGTTGTTCGGGAGTTGTGATATGTTCACCTGCAAGGAAGGTCACACGACCTGTGTTAGATTGTGCGATAGGAATATTAGAATTCTTTACCAATGAGGTCGGGTTCGGTGTTTGTTGCTCAGATCCGCCACCAGGAGGGGTTATGATGTCATCATCAAGACATATCATTGGGTTGACTGGAACCTGAAGCGAGAGGTCGAGTCGGTCTGCCTTTTGGATGCCGCTGCCTCGAGGCGGACAAGTAGATTAGCATTTTCCTTCTCCAGCTTTAGCCTATTCTCTCGCTCTTGGTTTATCTGCTCGGTCAGAGCGGCGATCTGGGTACTGAGATCCGACTTGGCTGTCGGGTCAGACAAAATCATCGAAGCGATTCTGTCAGACATGGCTGGTAGTAAGGACTCTATAGTATGATTGTTGATTAACTCGATTGCTAGGGCCCCACGGTGGGCGCCAAATTGTAGGGGTGATTCCTACAATTGATGATGATGACGTCAGGCACGTCAGTCGGGTTGATTGAATCGGGCACTAGCAACCTGTCAACACAAAACACGTAAGAGCCCTCAGAGAGCACCGGTGGGGTGTCAACCGAAAAGCGTCAGTAAGCAATTTTATATTGAATAAAGTTGAAATAAACGAATTAAATATAATAAATAATAGAGCGGTTGATGATGTTGGTGGTATTGGACGGTCAGGTACGTCCGATGAGTAATGGAGGTAAGGCGGTGGTTGAGAGCGCCGGAGATCGGTGATATTGGACGGTCAGGTATGTCCGGCTAGCGAATGAGATAAGGCGGTGGTTGAGAGCGCAGGAGGATGACAGAGAATTGTTAGAGAGAGTAAGTTCAGTAGAGAATGATTTCGAATTCAATGCCCCGATTGGGTTGGTTGTCTTATCATTATATAGGACAGCTTGGGATCCTTATTCCCTTATTCATCCGTCACGTTGATTCGTTTGTCTGGCACATGCCTGTTGATTCGCTTTGTCTGTCACATGCCTGTTGATTCGCTTTGTCTGTCACATGCCTGTTGATTCCCTTTGTCTTGTCACATGTCCGTTGTTGACCTCCTTGGCCCTCAACTCTATTCATCCGTTACTTTAGCATGCTTTTTTGACTGGCTCAAAAGTCATTTTATCTGACCGTTCGAATACGCGTGGCTGACGTGGCGAACCCCTGGATCCGGGTTTGTTTGCGGATCTTTCCAAGCCTGGGGCCCAACAAATTTTATCTTAAACAACGTGTCTAGTCTATTGGGTTTGTTGGGCTGATCGGAAAGACTTTGTTGGGCTTGGGCTGGATTGACAAAATTTGTCCACTACAAGTCCCATACCTATACAGTCTTGGAATACCTCTCGTTCTGGTAAGAATTCGGTTCAGTCATGTCCCCCTCTGCCTAGAAGCCTTGTCAGGAGCCGCTCATTGTCCGTGCCCTTTTTCTTATTGCACCGGCGATCACTCCCTTTTCTCGGAGCCGCTCATTGTCCGTGCCCTTTTCTATTGCACCAGCAATCACTCCCTGCCCTCGTCGGCCCCGGGTGTCACATGTTCACCAGCTTCCGCCTGGTTCATCCCCAAATCTCACCGTACTGAGAGAGGCCTTGCTCCGATACCATTCTGTAACGCCCAGGCTTTCTTAATTAAAAAGAACGTTACACAGCTCATTTTAGTCAGTAAATCTTCAATAAAAATATTTCCTTAAAAATTTTTATAAAAATTCGGCGTATTTGCGGAAGCATTATAGTTAGTAAATTTTCAATAAAACTCATTTATTCAAACATCAGTACAGTTTTACAAAAATATGGGAAATCAATTATTCGGACATAGTCCGTTGAAATTACGTTTGTTGAAGAACATCAAGTGTTTCGTAAAAATAATAACAATTACGGCGACAACATCTTTTATTCTTTAGAACTTCATCGTGTTGGGATTATGTATTCATCTTCTGGTTGTCCCGTTCGTCGATTTCTTAGCCTGAAAAAACATAAATTACGAGGTGTGAGTACGCGAGCATACTCAGTGAGATTAAACCCTTATAAATCGTCAAAATCATGTTGTGTAATGCACATAAAACATTCTTATCTATGTGAGACTCATCTCGGATTTCTTTCATTCTTTCGACCCCTCTCGGGTCGTCATGTTACACGACACAACGATGGCCGTAATATATTAAAACAGTATAACCTCACCTCGTTTGCTGAACTCTTGAAATATCTTCCTTTGAATTTGGCTCGGTTGTCTTTCTTGGATCCCGGATACGCTTCTCCTAGCACTTGAAAATACTTTTTCATATTTCCGGCCATAAATTCTTGATGTAAAATCTGAAATCTCTTTGAGGACTTTTATCAAACACCTTTGAAAAACTGTCAGATTTGAGCTATCTGTTTGATCGGGATTTTTGTGGCTTTTATAAATTTTGTAAGGAAAATATGTTTAGGGCGTTTTAAAGAAGAGGTTCACAGCTTCAAAATGATATATGATATCTACAAAAACACGTCCGGTAACATGTATAAATAAGGTCTCAAAGTCGGTTGAAAATCAACATTACTCGGACAGCTGGCCGAGAAGCTTCTGTTGGTCGTGATCGACCTTATCCGGACAGCTAGACAGCTTTATCCGGATAGTGGCCTAGAAGCTTCTGTCGGTCGTGACCGACCTTATCCGGACAGTGGGCTGACACTTATCCGGATAGTGGCCTCAAGCTTCGCCGGCCATGACCGGATTGTCGATCAGCGTGTCCGTGGTGGCCGCAAATGTCCGTCAACTTGGCTCGGCCTTGACCCCTTCCCGATGTCCAAATTCGATTTTACGACTGCTCCGACTAAATCGAGTTAAATATTCGATATGCTTGGAACCGATTTTTAATAATATTAAAATAATAATTTAATATTATTTTTGCAGTATAAGTGTTCTATAATGAAAATTTTATCGTATCAATTCGTCGAAAATTTTTGAAATTACTTTCATAAATTCTAAAAATGATCCTTATAATTTATTTTGAAATATTTTCCTTTTAAGTCCTTCATTTTATGCTAGGAACGTATCGGTCCAAGTGTCGGACAACCTGTAAATATTAAAAAAAATCAAAATCCATGATCGTTAGCAAAATAAATAGCATTTAAATAAGTATTGGGGCGTTACAATCCTCCCCCCTTTAAAAAATTTCGTCCTCGAAATTGAGCTTCGTAAAGAACTTTGAAAATCTGTATCAAACTTTGTATGAGTATTTTCATCAATAACTTTAAAAATGGGACAAAATATGATTTCAAAGAAAGGTTTCAAAGTGATTTTGCTGACACATCAAATCTTTTGCCGACACAATCATTCTATACTCATACCATAATTTTTAAGTTTTCATAAAAGAGTGAATACTTGAAAACATTACCTCAGAGTCGACGTTGGGCAGCAGCGATGAACCACATATTCGCCCGAAAATATAATCATGCCATAATTATTCGTTATACTTTCAAAAATATGAAAGTTTTGAAATATCTTGTTTTGTATAAGTAAACCTTTTTAAACCTCCTTAATTGTATAGTCTCATACCTATACAGTCTTGGAATACCTCTCGTTCTGGTAAGAAATCGGTTCAGTCATGTCCCCCTCTGCCTAGAAGCCTTGTCAGGAGCCGCTCATTTTCCGTGCCCTTTTTCTTATTGCACCCGCGATCACTCCCCTTTCTCGGAGCCGCTCATTTTCCGTGCCCTTTTCTATTGCACCGGCAATCACTCCCCGCCCTCGTCGGCCCCGGGTGTCACATGTTCACCAGCTTCCGCCTGGTTCATCCCCAAATCTCACCGTACTGAGAGAGGCCTTGCTCCGATACCATTATGTAACGCCCATGCTTTCTTAATTAAAAAGAACGTTACACAACTCATTTTAGTCAGTAAATCTTCAATAAAAATTTTTCCTTAAAAAATTTTATATAAATTCGGCGTATTTGCGGAAGCATTATAGTTAGTAAATTTTCAATAAAACTCATTTATTCAAACATCAGTACAGTTTTACAAAAATATGGGAAATCAATTATTCGGACATAGTCCGTTGAAATTACGTTTGTTGAAGAACATCAAGTGTTTCGTAAAAATAATAACAATTACGGCGACAACATCTTTTATTCTTTAGAACTTCATCGTGTTGGGATTATGTATTCATCTTCTGCTTGTCCCGTTCGTCGATTCCTTAGCCTGAAAAAACATAAATGACGAGGTGTGAGTACGCGAGCATACTCAGTGAGATTAAACCCTTATAAATCGTCAAAATCATGTTGTGTAATGCACATAAAACATTCTTATCTATGTGAGACTCATCTCGGATTTCTTTCATTCTTTCGACCCCTCTCGGGTCATCATGTTACACGACACAACGATGGCCGTAATATATTAAAACAGTATAACCTCACCTCGTTTGCTGAACTCTTGAAATATCTTCCTTTGAATTTGGCTCGGTTGTCTTTCTTGGATCCCGGATATGCTTCTCCTAGCACTTGAAAATACTTTTTCATATTTCCGGCCATAAATTCTTGATGTAAAATCTGAAATCTCTTTGAGGACTTTTATCAAACACCTTTGAAAAACTGTCAGATTTGAGCTATCTGTTTGATCGGGATTTTTGTGGCTTTTATAAATTTTGTAAGGAAAATATGTTTAGGGCGTTTTAAAGAAGAGGTTCACAGCTTCAAAATGATATATGATATGTACAAAAACACGTCCGGTAACATGTATAAATAAGGTCTCAAAGTCGGTTGAAAATCAACATTACCCGGACAGCTGGCCGAGAAGCTTCTGTTGGTCGTGATCGACCTTATCCGGACAGCTAGACAGCTTTATCTGGATAGTGGCCTAGAAGCTTCTGTCGGTCGTGACAGACATTATCCTGACAATTGGACGACCTTATCCTGGATAGTGGCCTCGAAGCTTATCGGCCATGACCGTGCTTGTCGATCGGCGTGTCCGTGGTGGCCGCAAATGTCCGTCAACTTGGCTCAGCCGGTTCGATCCCTTCCCGATGTCCAAATTCGATTTTCCGACCTGTTTCAGACTCGTCTGAGTTAAATATTCGATATGCTTGGAACCGATTTTTGATAATATTAAAATAATAATTTAATATTATTTTTGCAGTATAAGTGTTCTGTAATGAAAATTTTATCGTATCAATTCGTCGAAAATTTTTGAAATTACTTTCATAAATTCTAAAAATGATCCTTATAATTTATTTTGAAATATTTCCCTTTTAAGTCCTTCATTTTATGCTAGGAACGTATCGGTCCAAGTGTCGGACAACCTGTAAATATTAAAAAAAATCAAAATCCATGATCGTTAGCAAAATAAATAGCATTTAAATAAGTATTGGGGCGTTACAATGCTCCCCCCTTTAAAAAATTTCATCCTCGAAATTGAGCTTCGTAAAGAACTTTAAAAATCTGTATCAAACTTTGTATGAGTATTTTCATCAATAACTTTAAAAATGGGACAAAATATGATTTCAAGGAAAGGTTTCAAAGTGATTTTGCTGACACATCAAATCTTTTGCCGACACAATCATTCTATACTCATACCATAATTTTTAGGTTTTCATAAAAGAGTGAATACTTGAAAACATTACCTCAGAGTCGACGTTGGGCAGCAGCGATGAACCACATATTCTCCCGAAAATATAATCATGCCGTAATTATTCGTTATACTTTCAAAAATATGAAAGTTTTGAAATATCTTGTTTTGTATAAGTAAACCTTTTTAAACCTCCATAATTGCATAGTCCCATACCTATACAGTCTTGGAATACCTCTCGTTCTGGTAAGAATTCGGTTCAGTCATGTCCCCCTCCGCCTAGAAGCCTTGTCAGGAGCCGCTCATTGTCCGTGCCCTTTTTCTTATTGCACCGGCGATCACTCCCCTTTCTCGGAGCCGCTCATTGTCCGTGCCCTTTTCTATTGCACCGGCAATCACTCCCCGCCCTCGTCGGCCCCGGGTGTCACATGTTCACCAGCTTCCGCCTGGTTCATCCCCAAATCTCACCGTACTGAGAGAGGCCTTGCTCCGATACCATTCTGTAACGCCCAGGCTTTCTTAATTAAAAAGAACGTTACACAGCTCATTTTAGTCAGTAAATCTTCAATAAAAATTTTTCCTTAAAAAATTTTATATAAATTCGGCGTATTTGCGGAAGCATTATAGTCAGTAAATTTTCAATAAAACTCATTTATTCAAACATCAGTACAGTTTTACAAAAATATGGGAAATCAATTATTCGGACATAGTCCGTTGAAATTACGTTTGTTGAAGAACATCAAGTGTTTCGTAAAAATAATAACAATTACGGCGACAACATCTTTTATTCTTTAGAACTTCATCGTGTTGGGATTATGTATTCATCTTCTGCTTGTCCCGTTCATCGATTCCTTAGCCTGAAAAAACATAAATGACGAGGTGTGAGTACGCGAGCATACTCAGTGAGATTAAACCCTTATAAATCGTCAAAATCATGTTGTGTAATGCACATAAAACATTCTTATATATGTGAGACTCATCTCGGATTCCTTTCATTCTTTCGACCCCTCTCGGGTCGTCATGTTACACGACACAACGATGGCCGTAACATATTAAAACAGTATAACCTCACCTCGTTTGCTGAACTCTTGAAATATCTTCCTTTGAATTTGGCTCGGTTGTCTTTCTTGGATCCCGGATACGCTTCTCCTAGCACTTGAAAATACTTTTTCATATTTCCGGCCATAAATTCTTGATGTAAAATCTGAAATCTCTTTGAGGACTTTTATCAAACACCTTTGAAAAACTGTCAGATTTGAGCTATCTGTTTGATCGGGATTTTTGTGGCTTTTATAAATTTTGTAAGGAAAATATGTTTAGGGCGTTTTAAAGTGGAGATTCACAGCTTCAAAATGATATATGATATGTACAAAAAAACGTCCGGTAACATGTATAAATAAGGTCTCAAAGTCGGTTGAAAATCAACATTACCCGGACAGCTGGAAGCCTTATCCGGACAGCTGGCCGAGAAGCTTCTGTCGGTCGTGACCGACCTTATCCGGACAGCTGGACAGCTTTATCCGGATAGTGGCCTAGAAGCTTCTGTCGGTCGTGACCGACCTTATCCGGACAGCTGGACAGCCTTATCCGGATAGTGGCCTAGAAGCTTCTGTTGGCCATGACCGACAGTTTTCAGTCGGCGTGTCCGGCGGTGATCGGCAAATGTCCGTCAAATTGGCTCAGCCGGTTCGACCTCTTCCCGATGTCTAAATTCGATTTTCCGACCTGTTCTAGACTCGTCTGAGTTAAATCGTCGATATGCTCGGAAACGATTTTTGATAATATTAAAATAATAATTTAATATTATTTTTGCAGTATAAGTGTTTTGTAATGAAAATTTTATCGTATCAATTCGTCGAAAATTTTCGAAATTACTTTCATAAATTCTAAAAATGATCCTTATAATTTATTTTGAAATATTTTCCTTTTAAGTCCTTCATTTTATGCTAGGAACGTATCGGTCCAAGTATCGGACAACCTGTAAATATTAAAAAAAATCAAAATCCATGATCGTTAGCAAAATAAATAGCATTTAAATAAGTATTGGGGCGTTACAATCCTCCCCCCTTTAAAAAATTTCGTCCTCGAAATTGAGCTTCGTAAAGAACTTTGAAAATCTGTATCAAACTTTGTATGAGTATTTTCATCAATAACTTTAAAAATGGGACAAAATATGATTTCAAAGAAAGGTTTCAAAGTGATTTTGCTGACACATCAAATCTTTTGACGACACAATCATTCTATACTCATACCATAATTTTTAAGTTTTCATAAAAGAGTGAATACTTGAAAACATTACCTCAGAGTCGACGTTGGGAAGCAGCGATGAACCACATATTCTCCCGAAAATATAATCATGCCGTAATTATTCGTTATACTTTCAAAAATATGAAAGTTTTGAAATATCTTGTTTTGTATAAGTAAACCTTTTTAAACCTCCTTAATTGTATAGTCCCATACCTATACAGTCTTGGAATACCTCTCGTTCTGGTAAGAATTTGGTTCAGTCATGTCCCCCTCTGCCTAGAAGCCTTGTCAGGAGCCGCTCATTGTCCGTGCCCTTTTTCTTATTGCACCCGCGATCACTCCCCTTTCTCGGAGCCGCTCATTGTCCGTGCCCTTTTCTATTGCACCGGCAATCACTCCCCGCCCTCGTCGGCCCCGGGTGTCACATGTTCACCAGCTTCCGCCTGGTTCATCCCCAAATCTCACCGTACTGAGAGAGGCCTTGCTCCGATACCATTACAGAACGCCTGTGCTTTCTTAATTAAAAAGAACGTTACACAGCTCATTTTAGTCAGTAAATCTTCAATAAAAATTTTTCCTTAAAAAATTTTATATAAATTCGGCCTATTTGCGGAAGCATTATAGTTAGTAAATTTTCAATAAAACTCATTTATTCAAACATCAGTATAGTTTTACAAAAATATGGGAAATCAATTATTCGGACATAGTCCTTTGAAATTACGTTTGTTGAAGAACATCAAGTGTTTCGTAAAAATAATAACAATTACGGCGACAACATCTTTTATTCTTTAGAACTTCATCGTGTTGGGATTATGTATTCATCTTCTGCTTGTCCCGTTCGTCGATTCCTTAGCCTGAAAAAACATAAATGACGAGGTGTGAGTACGCGAGCATACTCAGTGAGATTAAACCCTTATAAATCATCAAAATCATGTTGTGTAATGCACATAAAACATTCTTATCTATGTGAGACTCATCTCGGATTTCATTCATTCTTTCGACCCCTCTCGGGTCGTCATGTTACACGACACAACGATGGCCGTAATATATTAAAACAGTATAACCTCACCTCGTTTGCTGAACTCTTGAAATATCTTCCTTTGAATTTGGCTCGGTTGTCTTTCTTGGATCCCGGATACGCTTCTCCTAGCACTTGAAAATACTTTTTCATATTTCCGGCCATAAATTCTTGATGTAAAATCTGAAATCTCTTTGAGGACTTTTATCAAACACCTTTGAAAAACTGTCAGATTTGAGCTATCTGTTTGATCGGGATTTTTGTGGCTTTTATAAATTTTGTAAGGAAAATATGTTTAGGGCGTTTTAAAGAAGAGGTTCACAGCTTCAAAATGATATATGATATGTACAAAAACACGTCCGGTAACATGTATAAATAAGGTCTCAAAGTCGGTTGAAAATCAACATTACCCGGACAGCTGGCCGAGAAGCTTCTGTTGGTCGTGATCGACCTTATCCGGACAGCTAGACAGCTTTATCCGGATAGTGGCCTAGAAGCTTCTGTCGGTCGTGACCGACCTTATCCGGACAGCTGGACAGCCTTATCCGGATAGTGGCCTCGAAGCTTCTGTCGGCCATGACCGGCAGTTGTCAGTCGGCGTGTCCGGCGGTGACCGGCAAATGTCCGTCAACTTGGCTCAGCCGGTTCGACCCCTTCCCGATGTCCAAATTCGATTTTCCGACCTGTTCCACACTCGTCTGAGATAAATATTCGATATGCTTGGAACCGATTTTTGATAATATTAAAATAATAATTTAATATTATTTTTGCAGTATAAGTGTTCTGTAATGAAAATTTTATCGTATCAATTCGTCGAAAATTTTTGAAATTACTTTCATAAATTCTAAAAATGATCCTTATAATTTATTTTGAAATATTTCCCTTTTAAGTCCTTCATTTTATGCTAGGAATGTATCGGTCCAAGTATCGGACAACCTGTAAATATTAAAAAAAAAATCAAAATCCATGATCGTTAGCAAAATAAATAGCATTTAAATAAGTATTGGGGCGTTACAATTATAGTGCCGTGGACCCCACACCAGGAGATCCACCAGGCGAACATGACTAAAATACAGCAAACTGACCAAAAGGGGAAACTCAGTCCCTACTATGACATCCGACATACTATTCCGATATGGAATTTCAACGACAAAAGTGGGCCTACATGTCCAAAATAAAAATACAACAACATCCACGAGCCTCGCTCGGATAATACAACAATGACCACAACTGATGAAACTGGAGTACTACAAACTGTCTGACCGACATGAACACCAAAACATCTCGGACTAGTATCGCTCGGATGCCTCATCGCCAACGTCATGCCCCTGTGTCTCAACTCTCTCCTCGCAAACACCTAAAATATGAAAACATGTTCCGCTCCCGCGGGGTCAGTCATCCAGATAATGAATATCAAATACATGCACAACATGATATGCATCCAAAGGCAGAATAAACGGTACAATAATGGCAATACGAGATGCTCACAAACCAAGGTAAGAACCGAGCATTCATGAAATACTATGCCCACAGCATACGATCAATACCTGCTCAACAGGTTAGAACACAAGTTCCCAACGGTGAATCATCAATATAGAACACAACAATAAAATTACCCGAAGGTAAAGAAAGCCAACGCTGACTAGATACAAATCATAGTGCCCGAAGGCTCCAACAAAAATACAAATACATCACAATGGCCTAAAAGCCCCTCAGCCGAAGCTGCCAAAATATCACAATGGCCTGAAAGCCGAACAGCCCGAAGCTGTATATCATCACAAGACAGATCTCAAAGAAACAAACCCGACGGTCGAACATAACCCTCGACGTATGAACAACCAGCTGCAAACCGTCGGACATATCCAATACAACATGGACTATGAATGACCAAATCCATAAGGCTCAAGAGGGACATCACAGTACGCCCGATCCGGAAATGTGTCCGTGCACATGTCTAACCCGTATACGGAATCCAGAATATACGTGGGACAATGTACCTAATTAGCCTCACGAACTACGTCTCGTGTGTACGGTCCAATGCGGAAACATCCACGCATGACCATCGTGTGCCTGGCTAAAAATCCTACACATAACCAATCGGCACGCAGATATGATTCCAGGTATGTCACGATGCAACATGACAACGAAACTCAAAGGATAACACATCCAATAAGGGTCAAAAGACTCACCAAAGTGAATGATGACACATGGATAATGAAAGATCGACACGACCAACAATATCCAAAACAACCATCTTCGGATCACAATCCCTAAGGACCGATTAATGCGATCAACAATCACAACACAACAATCTTGGAATCCTCAACACTCAACGATCACAAAATTACCGAGTTTACAAGAATGATAGTGTGCTGCCTTGAGTCGGCTAACACGACAACAATAACTCACGGATAGACACCGTCCTCGGCGATCCCAATTCAAATACCTTGACTGCCTTAGAATGGCCAATCGATAATGACAAAAAGGATGGGAACTCTCTTTGATAATCCCAATTAAATACCTCGATTGCCTTAGAATGGCTCATCGAAAACAACAACACAACGGATGGGAAATGTCTTCGATAGTCCCAATTCAATGCATCGATTACCTTAGAACGGTCAATCGATAACAATGATACAACGGATGGGAAATGTCTTCGACAGTCCCAATTCAATACATCGATTACCTTAGAACGGTTAATCGATAAAAACAATACCACGGATGTCTTGGCACCTTTAATCGATTACCGATAACGAAAATGATAATCGAATATGTCAATGTCTTCAATCGGCCAATACAACATCAATAACGAAGCACCAATATCAATAACAATGATCACAACTATGTCTTAAATCCACATCAATATCAACAACAACAATCGATACATCGATACCGCGAACCGGCTATCGACAAATATACTACCAACAAGTACCGCAATGCCTTGAACCGGCCATTTACGAACAACAATAACATTTGGCATAATTTGCCGAAGGGTGTCATATCAAACAATCCCCTGATATCAACAAAATCATAAAGAGACCAAGTCTCGAAATGATACACACATTCATACACATACATGATAACATTAATCTAATTGACTAGTACAAGTATAAAACTTGCCTCAAACCGAAGGCGAGAAAGTCCTTCCACGATCAACGTCCTGCCACGAAACGACGAACGGCGCCTTCTGACGGTCACAAACACTCGAACAATTTTGAATGAGAAATGATTCATTCAATAACACAAAATAAATAGAAAACAACACCAATGACAAATCCTGATTCAACCCCGAATCGGTTAAACTCCACCAACGAATATCATAGTTCTCAACTATGAATTCTAACATCCTCCAACACCTCAATGACCGCTTAACATGATCATTACGTTCATAACACTTGTGAAATCAATTCAACAAGAATCACTTAAGAACAATCATCAAAACAAACATCTTAAAATGATAATATCACTAATATCATCATCAATACCCCCAAGAACATCATCATCTCAACAATCATGATGTCTAAACAATAATCAATCAACAATTCATCATGAATTAGGATTAATCACAAGGTTCACTCAACCATTTCAAAATTATGATAATCATTACATAATTCATCATAATTCCTTACAAAAATGGTTTAATCCCTCCAAAAACACAAACAACAACAACAATCATATCAAGACTATGTTAATCATATAGCAATCTTAACATAATCCTTCTTAAACATGATTATAACCTCCAAACATTCTAAAACACCAAGAACAACTCATCCTCAAGACAAAATCATCATGTTCTTCATCACAAGTTATAAAAACTCATCAAGAATCATAATATACTCCAACAATCAAACAATACCCGAAGAAAACAACAACAACAACAACATCATACTCGGAAATCACTTGAAGAACATGAGATTAAGAGAACTTACCAATGAAGAACAAGAAGAACTCTCCAAACAACAAAAGAGCACCAACAAGCTTCCAACTTCAAGCTTCAATCCAAGCTAGGATGATCAAAATCGTGTTGGAAGAGGCTAAATATCAAGAACAAGTCCAGAAGGACGATTCTAGGGAGAGAAAAATGATTTTGGTTCGTGAAGAAATGAAATACGAAACCAAGTTATATAATATGACAAACACATTACGTATGCTATACAATAAGCATAACGTACATAAGGGAATTTACGTATGCTATATCAATAACTTAGCGTACGTAATGCTAGTCCAGAACCGCCTGACCAACAATACGAAGACCTTAACGTACGTAAACAATAACAATTTACGTGCATTAACAAGCTGCAAGGATAACGTACGTAAGGCTCACACCTTAACGTACGTAAGGATTCGTTGACTGCAAAAGTGAGATCTGATCGAAAGATGCCCGGGACCCACCGTCCGAAAGTCGAGTCCGAGGAAGGTTCCTTCTACCTACCACTCATTACGTACGTAGAATGAATAGGATAACACACGTAATGCCGAGGTTCTAACGTATGTCAAGCACACAAGCTAACGTACGTTAGCTCAACAAAGTGAACAACCAAGTTGTTTCAACAAATCTCAACCCGAAATGAACGAACACAATCCAACACACCTCAACAAACATGAATGAAATGATACAACAACAATTGTACAATTCCAAATGAATACGTACAACTCAACAGTGAAACAATAAAAATACCCCCGGATATTACATACTCCCCCCTTAAAAAGAGTTTCATCCCCGAAACTCAGGGTGCACAACTCGGGGTACGAACTATCCATCAGGATCTGAAAACAACATCTCCAGGAATACTCCTCAATACGAACAACTCCGTCTGACTAACTGGGCTAATCCCTCGGGTCCCCGCATCTCCTCTGCCCGACCACGGCGAAAATCGAGTGATAAAAACACTCAACCAAGTGCGGGATCAGTCGAATCATGACTCCTCCGCCAGAGACCAGTCAGAAAGTCGTACCAACCGCATGACTCATAGCACCGGCGTATGCACCCCACGGGAGCCGCCCATTATACATGTCTACAATCATCGGTGTACACTTTCCCATTCTCATCGGCATCGGACGTCCATGTAAACACTGACTCACGCCACACAAAGATAATAACCACACAGACATAGTCCTTGGGACCATATCAATCGTACACCCAAGTCCTCACGACTTGACGTCTCGAAGCACAATGAAAAGTTACCCATATTATCACAAAATCTCGGGCACAATACCAAGAGGAAAGAAAAACACATCAACGACCTCAAATCTCAAGATTCTTAGAAGCTATCTTTACAAGATAGATCAATAATAAATGATTCACAACCACAATACGACAATGCAGATTAAGTTCAACATCAATCAGAAAATAAGGAAAATACAAATCAAGGCTACATCTCAAACGTACCCAGCATCGATATCCCTCAGATCATCGATATCCTCAATCTCAATGACTCGAGGAAGACCCAAATATGACCTCGCTCCTCCTCCTCGGTTGTCCTTTCCCCTGGCTTCAGAAGCCTGATAGGACCCCTTGGATGAAGTACGGACTAGAGTAACATAATCTCTCAAGGCCCGTGAGCTCTCTCGAGACCTATTAGCACTAGAACTCCTGTAGTATTTATGAAGATGTCCCTGCCTCCCAGACAGAAAACAAACAATAGCTGGCACAATACAACGAGGGCTAACATGCCCCGCTGAATCACAGTTAAAACAAACAACAGTCGAACTCGTTGCCTGAGAAGAAGATGCTTTCCCAGCACGAAGACGACTAGAAGATGACCTCCTGGACGTCGGAGCCCGATGTCCCTCTGAACGAACTGGCATACTAGTCCTCTCACCAGAAGAAACTGAAGGGTTCTTCCGAGCAAGCTCCTTGATCAAAAGCTCTTCTCCAAGAGCCTTCTCAATGAATTCACCAAGTGAATTACAATTATGGTTGAACAACTGCATCCTCAGTTGAGGGTTTAGACTCTTGCTAAAATACTTGATCTTACCCGCTTCAGTACGGATAATAGACGAAGCAAACTTAAGAAGTCCTTGAAACTTCTCAGCAATGACAATAACACCCTCGTCCTCGACGGATTCAGGGTTCAAAACCTCTGACAGTCTTCACGAAGTGGAGCCGGATAATACCTCTCTAATATGAGAGTCTTGAACTCGCTCCAAACACAGTCAAGATCAGTGGGTTTCACAGAAAGCCACCAAGAATAAGCGCCCTTACTTCGATAGTAAGCCTCGAAGCCACCTTACTCTCCTCCGGACACTGAACCACGTCGAAGAGTTTATCGAAATATTCAAGCCAATGAACAAAGTCAGGTGGTTCCGTCGAACACTGAATAATAGGCAGCCTCTGACGAGATATATCCCCAACAATCTGACCCACTCCCCCAGTCTGCCCATGAAACGGCACCTGATCCCTGCTGCCGTGGACCACGAACCATCGAGGCCTGCATGGTCTCGACTATCTGCATCATCTGAGTCATCTGGGCCATCATGCCCCTCATAAGCAAGAAAGAGTCGATGTGTCCACTCTCAGTCTGATCAACCTCTCGAATATGACGTCCCGAAGGAGGATCGATCGCGTAGGTAGCACTACCGGCCGAACTCTGATCCATCTCGGCATACGCACGCGCATAAACATGAGGATTTGGGCTTCGGCCTGCTCTGTAACCTCTACCCCCTCTACCACGTCTTCGGATTCCACTTTCCATACTGAAAGAATAGCGTTCGATCATGATCATAGTTCAAATACGCCTCAACGGCCAATCCAGAATGCTAAGTCAACAGGCAAACACAAGTATACATACTCAACAGATAAACAATCACCTCAAACATGCTGATTATAACCAATACTGAGCCCACATGCTCCAAAATAATCGTGAATCAATTGCAACACAAAGATTACATTTAGGTTTCAACAAAACATGTACGATCAATGACATAATGAATGTATGAACATAAAAGAGAATCAAGTCCTTACACAGGTCATACGAAGCTTCGAGGTCTTGCGATACTAGTCTTCACTGACAACGACTCGATGAAAGAATGACTCGTATAGTCACCCAACTATCACGACTCACAAACCCGACTGTCCAGATTGTCATAACCTGACAGACCCACTACTACCGCGTAGATAGAGCCACATAACTCACATATCAGGGTATCTCACAACCCAATGGCTCTGATACCATCTTCTGTAACACCCCCAAATCCCATTGGGTCATTACAGTGCCGTGGACCCCACACCAGGAGATCCACCAGGCGAACACGACTAAAATACAACAAACTGACCAAAAGGGGAAACTCAGTCCCTACTATAACATCCGACATACTATTCCGATATGGAATTTCAACGACAAAAGTGGGCCTATATGGCCAAAATAAAAACACAACAACATCCACAAGCCTCGCTCGGATAATACAACAATGACCACAACTGACGGAACTGGAGTACTCCAAACTGTCTGACCGACATGAACACCAAAACATCTCGGACTAGTATCACTCAAATGCCTCGTCGCCAACATCATGCCCCTATGTCTCAACTCTCTCCTCGCAAACACCTAAAACATGAAAACATGTTCCGCCCCCACAGGGTCAGTCATCAAGAAAATGAATATCAAATACATGCACAACATGATATGCATCCAAAGGCAGAATAAACGGTACAACAATGGCAATACGAGATGCTCACAAACCAAGGTAAGAATCGAGCATTCATGAAATACTATGCCCACAGCATACGATCAATACCTGCTCAATAGGTTAGAACACAAGTGCCCAATGACGAATCATCAATAAAGAACACAACAATAAAATTATACGAAGGTAAACCAAACCAACACTGACTAGATACAAATCACAGTGCCCGAAGGCTCCAACAGAAATACAAATACATCACAATGGCCTGAAAGCCCCTCACCCGAAGCTGCCAAAATATCACAATGGTCTGAAACCCGAACAACCCGAAGCTGTATATCATCACAATACGGATCTCAAAGAAACAAACCCGATGGTCGAACATACCCCTCGGCGTATGAACAACCAGTCGCAAACCGTCTGACATATCCAATACAACATGGACTATCAACGACCAAATCCATAAGGCTCAAGAGGGACATCACAGTACGCCCGATCCGGAAATGTGTTCGTGCACATGTCCACCCGTATACGGAATCCAGAATATACGTGGGACAATGTACCTAATTAGCCTCACGAACTACGTCTCGTGTGCATGGTCCAATGTGGAAACATCCACGTATGACCATCGTGTGCCTTGCTAAAAATCCTACACATAACCAATCGGCTCGCAGATATGATTCCAGATATGTCACGATGCAACATGACAACGAAACTCAAAGGATAACACATCCAATAAGGGTCAAAAGAATCACCAAAGTGAACGATGACACACGTATAATGAAAGATCGATACGACCAACAATATCCAAAACAACCATCCTGGGATCACAATCCCTAAGGACCGATTAACGCGATCAACAATCACAACACAACAATCTTGGAATCCTTAACTCTCAACGATCACAAAATTACCGAGTTTACAAGAATGATAGTGTGCTGCCTTGAGTCGGCCAACATAACAACAATAACTCACGGATAGGCACTGTCCTCGGCGATCCCAATTCAAATACCTCGACTGCCTTAGAATGTCCAATCGATAACGACATGCCGGATGGGAACTCTCTTCGATAATCCCAATTCAGTACCTCGATTTCCTTAGAATGGATCATCGATAACACCGACACAACGGATGGGAAATGTCTTCGATAGTCCCAATTCAATACATTGATTATCTTAGAACAATCAATCGATAACAATGATACACAGGATGGGAAATGTCTTCGACAGTCCCAATTCAATATATCGATTACCTTAGAATGGTCAATCGATAACAACAATACCACGGATGCCTCAGCACCTTTAATCGGTTACCGATAACGAAAATGATAATCGAATATGTCAATGCCTTCAATCGGCCAATACAACATCAATAACGAAGCACCAATATCAATAACAATGATCACACCTATGTCTTAAATCGACATCAATATCAACAACAACAATCGATACATCGATACCGTGAACTGGCTATCGACAACAATATTACCAAAAAGTATCGCAATGCCTTGAACCGGCCATTTACGAACAACAATAACATTTGGCATAATTTTCCGAAGGGTGTCGTATCAAACAATCCCCTAATATCAACAAAATCATAAAGAGACAAAGTCTCGAGACGATACACGTTCATACACATACATGATAAAATTAATATCATTGACTAGTACAAGTATAAAACTTGCCGCAAAGCGAAGGCGAGAAAGTCCTTCCACGATCAACGTCCTCCCACGAAATGACGAACGGCGCCTTCTGACGATCACAAACATTCGAACAACCTTGAATGAGAAACGATTCATTCAATAACACAAAATCAATAGAAAACAACACCAAGGACAAATCCCAATTCAACCCCGAACCGGTTAAACTCCACCAACGAATATCATAGTTCTCAACTATGAATTCTAACATCCTCCAACACCTCAATGATCGCTTAACATGATCATTACGTTCTTAACACTTGTGAAATCAATTCAACAAGAATCACTTAAGAACAATCATCAAAACAAACATCTCAAAATGATAATATCACTAATATCATCATCAATACCCCAAGAACATCATCATCTCAACAATCATGATGTCTAAACAAAACTCAATCAACAATTCATCATGAATTCGGATTAATCACAAGGTTCACTCAACCATTTCAAATTTATGATAATCATTACATAATTCATCTAATTCCTTACAAAAATGGTTATAATCCCACCAAAAACACAAACAACAACAACAATCATATCAAGACTATGTTAATCATATAGCAATTTTAACATAATCCTTACTAGACATGATTATAACCTCCAAACATTCTAAAACATCAAGAACAACTCCTCCTCAAGAAAAAATCATCATGTTCTTAATCACAAGTTATAAAAACTCATCAAGAATCATAATATACTCCAACAATCAAACAATACCCGAAGAAAACAACAACAACATCATCACCATACTCGGAAATCACTTGAAGAACAAGAGATTAAGAGAACTTACCAATGAAGAACAAGAAGAACTCTCCAAACAACAAAGGAGCACCAACAAGCTTCCAACTTCAAGCTTCAATCCAAGCTAGGACGATCAAAATCGTGTTGGAAGAGGCTAAATATCAAGAACAAGCCTAGAAGGACGATTCTAGGGAGAGAAAAATGATTTTGGTTCGTGAAGAAATGAAATACAAAACTAAGTTATATAATCTGACAAACACATTACGTACACTATACAACAAGCATAACGTATGTAAGGGCATTTACGTACGCTATATCAATAACTTAGCGTACCTAATGCTAGTCCAGAACCGCGTGACCAACAATACGAATACCTTAACGTACGTAAACAATAACAATTTACGTGCGTTAACAAGCTGCAGGGATAACGTACGTAAGGCTCACACCTTAACGTACATAAGGAGCCGTTGACTGTAAAAGTGAGATATGATCGAAAGATGCCCGGGACCCACCGTCCGAAAGTCGAGTCCGAGGAAGGTTCCTTCTACCTAATACTCATTACGTACGTAGAATGCATAGGATAACGCATGTAATGCCGAGGTTCTAACATACGTTAAGCACACAAGCTAACGTACGTTAGCTCAACAAAGTCAACAGCCAAGTTATTCCAACAAATCTCAACCCGAAATGAACGAACACAATCCATCACACCTCTGTAACACCCCCAATCCGCTTATGGATATTACACGCCGTAGACCCTCTTCTCGAGGATCTACCAGGCTGATAACTAAAATCAAACATCGCCTTTAAGGCTAAAATGACTCAGTAGACTGATTTGGTCTTTCAATAAATACATACAACTCAAATACAACTCATGCCCACGCAGGGGTCAAAATACAACCACACCCGTACAACGGGAAAAATACACTGCAGCGGAAAAGAAAATACAACTAGACCAATACGACAGCAACGGATCCTCGTGTGATTAGTATCGTTCATCTTTCATCATCCTTCGTGGCGACCCTGTGCTATGCTCCAAAACCTGAATGCAAAAATAGACATCCACCCCCCGAATACTCGGGGGTTAGCAAAACTCCACTGTTTTGCTAGTGCAAGTACAAGTGCAAAAATACGAGCCATACAATTCACATTCCACGAATAACAATAACCAGGAATCCTCAAAGATCCAAACATAATGAAAAGTACTTCCCGAGGCAAGAGTTTGGGCAAAACATTCCGAAAGCGAAAGACCACAATTAAGGGGAAACAATTTGTAAAACAGTTTAAAATGCCATCGAGAGTTTTAATAGAAAACAATTTAGGATTATCAAATCCTAATCTTTCCAAAATCAACAGAGTCACAGCCCAAAGGTTTTGTTTTCGCAAATAGAAAACCGACAACAATTCACAGGCCAAAGCCCAATATCACGTGCCCTCGACGGACGTAAAAATCAACAAAACATAATCGCGCACGCGCATCGCATAGGACCGGGACGAACCCACAAATCCCACTCGAGGCCTCGAAGGACCCTCCCGAGCTGGCTAGCGAAACAAATCACACACATGCATCGCCTTGGGAACAGGGTAATACCATTGATCCCGCTCGAGGCCTCAAAGGACCCTCCCGAGCTGGCTAGCTAAACAAATCACAACATCTCACGGTTGGATCAATCACTTGTTGCATCCTGGCCACATGATCCCATGCCATGTGCCACCGTAGATTAACTTTGGCGCTCACGGTTGGATCAATCACTTGTTGCATCCTGGCCACATGATCACATGTCATGTGCCACCGTAGTTTTTCTTAGGCTCTCACGGTTGGATCAATCGCTTGTTGCATCCTAGCCACATGATCACATGCCATGTGCCACCGTAGGCCCCGTCCACATTCACACAATCACACACATAGCACAATGCAACAGAGATATCCAAATAATTCATCCAGAGGCATCAACACTTAGCAAAACACCACGTCAAACCACAACGCACCGAAATGAAATAATATACGTCCACATGCAATATCAAGTGCAACATCAACACCAAACATATCCATAGAGTTCACATAGTCATTCTTAAACCACACCATTCACAAAACACACGCGTTTTGAAAGCAAGCCTTTAACAAGGCTAAATCGAATCTTTGAAAGTGAAATTCAAACGATCAAATAAACACCAGGAGACGATCGCTAATTATCATATCCATAAAACAAGAATAGTATGGACAAGGTACTTGCCTCGAAATCGGCACGCAAGTATTCCGACGAACACGGCTCAACCGGAAAGCTTCGAAACGCCCGATGCTATCGAAAAGGAAGACGACAACGAACGGAGGGGTTCAAATCAGTTTCTTCGCAAGAAACTCGACCCTAATAACATATAATTAATAAATTAACGATCATACGATGAAGAATAATCGTAGAATGACCGAAAATCCCTCTATGAAATTTTACCGGACACCTTCAAGGCGTCGGTCAAGAACTCGACCCAAACAACGAATCGATACGATCCAACCATGGAATAACAAGGGAAATGATATAATACATCTAAATAATCATCAATCTATCACAATCCTAAGTTAAATCGGATTAAACGGATGAAATCGAACAAAATACCCAAAATCCCCAAAATTAGATTTCAAGAAATCTAACCTTGATTCGGTAGATCGGAGGATGTTATAGGATGGATTATTGATGATATAAACTCCAAGACTTCATGGATTGATTGCACAACAACATCTAATCACGAATCTCTAAGCTACAGCCGCGGAAGAAATTGAGAGGAATGAGAAAAATGGGTGAAAACCCGATCATAGGCCTTAAATAAAGCCGATCACGGCCGAGTTACGACGTAACCGCCAAGGCTTACGACGTAACCGAGTCATCGCCCAAATGCCGCCCGTTACGTCGAATCGCCTTACGTGCGTAACGGCCGAGCACTACCGGCCGTAATCGCCGCCGGCCGGGCCTGCAGATCGCAGCCATGACTCGGCCGGGGCCAACTCCGACGACCCGAACGACCCCGAAACCCGAACCTGAATACGAATCGAAGATATGGTTACGAAGTACTCGCAAAGACGAATCCGAGCACTAAGAGAACACACGATTCCGACTACCCGAAGGCTCGAAATTCGACAACGGAAAGTAATTACCCCAAACTTTGGGAAATTACGAAAATTGCCCAAAACGCCCGAAAATCACGATACGTGATCGAATAACCAAACCGAAGTTCACAACATGTCTAACAAAGTTAAACGGACTTACGGGAAACTCGAAACAGCAGTTTCGGACGAGATTCGCAAGAATCGAACTCAAGTGCGGAAAAGTCGCCAAAAAGCACGGAACTCAACAAAACGATACCGAAACGAGCTCGGATGACAAAAAGTGCAGAATTAATCATTCTATGAATAACGAAATGGTCATGAACGAGTCGTTAAAACGGACATTCTCTGAAAAAAGAAATTACCAGAAATCGAAATTACGGGTATTACATTCTACCCTCCTTAAAAGAAGTTTCATCCCGAAACTTAAAACAAGTAGGGAGAAGCAATATCCCGCCAGGAAAACTCAATGAGGTACACAAGAAATGCGTAACTTACGCCCATTGGCGAAACGTTACAAGCAACGCAAAGGAATATACGACGTGAAAACACGCTCCACGACGACTAACACAACGCCACTGGTAGAGACATAATAAAATTAACAAGTGACAAGCGTCATAAAACAGATAGTACAATCAATTTAATTATCCGAACAATCACGAAAAACAAAGCACCTATTACAAGGAAACACGCACAGTCGAGAAAACAGAAATTAAACACAAAACGATTCACAAGGAACAATCACAAACAATTCGGACTATGCCGAAATCCTTAAGACTACAATAGGCATCTCCATGTCCTCTCGGAGCAGAGACGCCACCTCGATCCCCAAATCTCTCGGCTACCGTCTCACAATGCACGGCTCGGTGACCCAGCTGGCCACACTCGAAACAGCTCACTAACAGTGAACGACAGTTCTTCGCGGTATGGCCCGCTCGACTACAGTTATAACACGTCTTCGAGCTGCTCGTGTTACTCACTATAGGGGTACTACTCCTTTGACCACGCGAGCGAGGAACCCTCTTGGGATGACGATACGAAGCCCCAGCCTCAGGGGGCCTATTCCCATGATTTCCTGAAAAGTCCCCAACGGTTTTCTATTTCTTAGAGTTAGACATATTCTCAGTCGATGATCTGGATAGCTCATAGGCTAACGCCCGATTCTGATAATCTCTCAAGGAAGTACAAGTGAGACCTGCCATGTATTGACGAATCTCCGGCTTCATCCGTCTACTAAAATGACAGATCGTATCCTCCTCCGTCTTTACTTGATCCTGCACATAGTTGAGCTGTTTGCTAAAATCAATAATAACTTGAGACAGCGGTACATCTTGCGGTTTCGCCGAAAAGAATTCATTAATCCTCTGATTTCTGTTCGGCTCCGGACAAAACTCATCTCTCATGAATCTCTGGAACTCTGCCCACGTGACAACACGATCTCGAGGCTTAACAGCCTCCCACCAGCTAGCGGCATCTTTGTCGAGAAGATACTGAGCGACCGGTACCTTACGTTCTTCTGGACAATCAACTACCTCGAATATCTTTTCCAACTGGAAGAGCCAACCATCCCAGCCTAATGCATCTGCAGCACCAGCGAAACGAGGGGGATTCATACGAACCACTTCTCGAAGCCACTGATTTGCACCAGTGTTCTGGGTCACATCTGTAACACGCTGAACTGCCTGAGTCAACTGAGTCATCTGAGTGGCTACCTGCTGCAAAATAGTAACAACACCAATACTAATACCATCACCGGCAGCATGATCCCGATCACGCATCTGATTGCCATGACCACGACCTCGGCCCCTCGGCATACTGAATAAGTAATCACTCAGCACAACAGAAAAATCATAACACCTACCACATACAACGATTTCCATTATAAAGCAACATGCATACTAAAATCATAGCAACGACGGTATCGTTCAGCGACCTCAACGGCCCGAACGATAACCATCACATAATCACAAAACATCATGGAACAATCACACATATACACGAATGTACCAACCCAAGCTTCAACAGCTCACACCCGTGCGATAACACGCAAATCACCACGAGGCGACAAACAGTAAATACCAGTTCACACCTCTCACAGAGGGCTAGTACAACAAATGCGTGGCAACGCCTCGACGTTCATGCCACCAATTTGATCATAATCGGGAGCAAACACCATAACGACAGTGCAAACATCATACATACATTCCCAAACGCAAACGGGAATTGATAGGTTTTAAAAAAATGAAAACCAGCTCTTGAAAATAATTTAGAAAAACACCGGTTGATCTTGAGTATCATCTTTAAAAAAAAGTAAAAACGTGAAACATCGTTATCGAGACTTTGGAAAACCATTTCGCATTTGTTAAAAATGAGGAGACTTTCTGATAGTGAAAAACTTTCAGAATATTCGACCCTCGGGTCTAAGTAAAAGTGTTTATAAAACATTGAAAATATCTCAAAACATTTTGGTCCTCGAGGTAGAAGAATTTTGAAACATATTGTGGCACCTTGGATGTACCACGAGAAAATAATTCATTTTAAAAGTACGTCTCGAAATTTATTTTCTAAGATACTCAAGAATTTCAAAGATAATTCAATGGTCTAGAATGCCCAAAAATTTCAGGTAATTACACGGAACAATATAGCGCCGTGGGTCCCGCGCCGGAACCCACCAGGCTAAAAACCATTTATAAACTACCAAAAAGGCCGATGACAGTAATATTTCAAAAACTCACAAAATCCATTTAAAAAATACTAAATTCCGTCATAAGAATTTCGCCAAAATGATCAAGGCCATAATGCCAAAGACTCGGTTAAGGGAATTGGTTTTTGAAATAAAACTCAGTCGGTAAAATTCTGAAAGCCATTACAAAAGAACTCACGCAGCGGGTAAAAGAAATAAAGTCAAACATGCACAATCAAGCAACACTACTACTCATATGAACGAAATATGAGGGTCAAATAACCGCATATCAATAACTCAAAATCCATAAGAGGATTCCGTCACTTAACAAATAATCATAAAAATAGCTCGTGTCACACGAGGCACAACACAAAGAAGGGAGACTTACATCCACAGGTCGCACGGAGATGATGATTGCCCACGATACTAATCATGACCAACAAGCTCAGACGACGCGTCGCGACACGACTCAGTCAGACAAAATCCGACGAGACAAAAACTCAATAGACACCACTGACCCGACAGCCTAGGTTTCCACAACCTAAGCTCCGATACCATTCTGTAACACCCCCAATCCGCTTAGGGATATTACACACCGTAGACCCTCTCCTCGAGGATCTATTAGGCTGATAACTAAAATCAAACATCGCCTTTAAGGCTAAAATGACTCAGTAGACCGATTTGGTCTTTCAATAAATACATACAACTCAAATACAACTCAAGCCCACGCAGGGGTCAAAATACAACCACACCCGTACAACGGGAAAAATATACTGCAGCGGAAAAGAAAATACAACTAGACCAATACGACAGCAACGGATCCTCGTGTGATTAGTATCGTTCATCTTTCATCATCCTTCGTGCCGACCGTGTGCTATGCTCCAAAACCTGAATACAAAAATAGACATCCACCCCCCGAATACTCGGGGGTTAGCAAAACTCCACTGTTTTGCTAGTGCAAGTACAAGTGCAAAAATACGAGCCATACAATTCACATTCCACGAATAACAATAACCAGGAATCCTCAAAGATCCAAACATAATGAAAAGTACTTCCCGAGGCAAGAGTTTGGGTAAAACATTCCAAAAGCGAAAGACCACAATTAAGGGGAAAAAATTTGTAAAACAGTTTAAAATGCCATCGAGAGTTTTAATAGAAAACAATTTAGGATTATCAAATCCTAATCTTTCGAAAATCAACAGGGTTACAGCCAAAAGGTTTTGTTTTCGCAAATAGAAAACCGACAACAATTCACAGGCCAAAGCCCAATATCACGTGCCCTCGACGGACGTAAAAATCAACAAAACATAATCACGCACGCGCATCGCCTAGGACCGGGACGAAGCCACAAATCCCACTCGAGGCCTCGAAGGACCCTCCCGAGCTGGCTAGCGAAACAAATCACACACATGCATCGCCTTGGGAATAGGGTAATACCATTGATCCCGCCCGAGGCCTCGAAGGACCCTCCCGAGCTGGCTAGCTAAACAAATCACAACATCTCACGGTTGGATCAATCACTTGTTGCATTATGGCCACATGATCGCATGCCATGTGCCACCGTAAATTAACTTTGGCGCTCACGGTTGGATCAATCACTTGTTGCATCCTGGCCACATGATCACATGCCATGTGCCACCGTAGTTTTTCTTAGGCTCTCACGGTTGCATCAATCGCTTGTTGCATCCTGGCCACATGATCACATGCCATGTGCCACCGTAGGCCCCGCCCACATTCACACAATCACACACATAGCACAATGCAACAAAGATATCCAAATAATTCATCCAGAGGCATCAACACTTAGCAAAACACCACGTCAAACCACAACGCACCGAAATGAAATAATATACGTCCACATGCAATACCAAGTGCAACATCAACACCAAACATATCCATAGAGTTCACATAGTCATTTTCAAACCACACTATTCACAAAACACGGGTTTTGAAAGCAAGCCTTTAACAAGGCTAAACCGAATCTTTGAAAGTGAAATTCAAACGATCAAATAAACACCAGGAGACGATCACTAATTATCATATCCATAAAACAAGAATAGTATGGACAAGGTACTTGCCTCGAAATCGGCACGCAAGTATTCCGACGAACACGGCTCAACCGGAAAGCTTCGAAACGCCCGATGCTATCGAAAAGGAAGACGACAACGAACGGAAGGGTTCAACTCGGTTTCTTCGCAAGAAACTCGACCCTAATAACATATAATTAATAAATTAACGATCATACGATGAAGAATAATCGTAGAATGACCAAAAATCCCTCTATGACATTTTACCGGACACCTTCAAGGCGTCAGTCAAGAACTCGACCCAAACAACGAATCGATACGATCCAACCATGGAATAACAAGGGCAATGATATAATACATCTAAATAATCATCAATCCATCACAATCCTAAGTTAAATCGGATTAAACGGACGAAATCGAACAAAATACCCAAAATCCCCAAAATTAGATTTCAAGAAATCTAACCTTGATTCGGTAGATCGGAGGATGTTATAGGATGGATTATTGATGATATAAACTCCAAGACTTCATGGATTGATTGCACAACAACATCTAATTACGAATCTCTAAGCCACAGCTGTGGAAGAAATTGAGAGGAATGAGAAAAATGGGTGAAAACCCGACTGCAGGGCCTTAAATAGACTGACTGCCGGCCGAGTTACGTACGTAACCGGCCAAGGCTTACGTACGTAACCGAGTCACTGCCCCAAATCTGCCGGCCCGTTACGTACGTAACCGGCCTTACGTACGTAACGGCCGAGCACTACCGGTCGTAACTCGGCCAGTGCCGGCCTGGGCCCAGACTGCCCGGCCATGACTCGGTCGGGGCCAACTCCGACGACCCGAACGACCCCGAAACCCAAACCTGAATACGAATCGAAGATACGGTTACGAAGTACTCACAAAGACGAATCCGAGCACTAAGAGAACACATGATTCCGACTACCCGAAGGCTCGAAATTCGACAACGGAAAGTAATTACCCCAAACTTTGGGAAATTACGAAAATGGCCCAAAATGCCCGTAAATCACGATACGTGATCGAATAACCAAACCGAAGTTCACAACACGTCTAACAAAGTTAAACGGACTTACGGGAAACTTGAAACAGCAGTTTCGGACGAGATTCGCAAGAATCGAACTCAAGTGCGGAAAAGTCGCCAAAAAGCACGGAACTCAACAAAACGATACCGAAATGAGCTCGGATGACAAAAAGTGCAGAATTAATCATTCTCGGAATGACGAAACGGTCATGAGCGAGTCGTCAAAATGGACTTTCTTCAAAAAAAAAGAAATTACCGAAAATCGAAATTACGGGTATTACAACCTCAACAAACACGAATGAAATGATACAACAACAATTGTACAATTCCAAATGAATATGTATGTTGGATGTATTTTTGTGTGCTTAATTATCATTATTTTATCTCCATTTTGGGTTGAAATCTGCATAAATGAGTTTTTAATGCATTATGTTTATATGTTTTGAAGGAAATTAGAGTCCGGAAGCTTAAACGAATAAAAACGGTCCAAAACGATATTTTTTGGTCAAAGGCCGCGTCACATCGAGCCAGAGCTGCGGTACAGGCACACCCAGAAGTAACCGGTACAAACTATACTGGGGGCCGCGATACGCTCATCCTGAGCCGTGACCCGTAAGGAAAAAAATCGCCCAGGCCTCGCAGCACACGGGCAAGGGCCGCGGCACACTTAAGCCGAGCCGCGGCCCGCGGCGCGGGATCCATGCTTTCAGCCCGTGATTTTGGTTGTTCTGAAGGCCGTTTCGACCTAATTCTCGGACGCATTTTGGAGGCGGAAAGAAGGTTATAAAAAGACGGTGAAGGTCAGAAAAGAAGTTATCGGAGAAGAGGAGAAAAATACCTAGCAGCATAAAGCAAAGGCCAGAGAACGAAAGAGATTCGGTTCTTCAATTGTGTTTGAATCTCTTTCCTATGTTTTATTCAATTCTTTATGTATTGATTTCTAGCATATTGGGCTAGACCCTTTATTTCTAGGATTGTGATGAAATCGAGATTGTGATGAATTAATTCTTGATTTTACGTTATTAACATATTTCTCTTTTCTATTGAGTTTTCCCCAATTGTTCTTAATGCTTTCAATTGTGTGGCCTACAATTGAATTGTTATAATTTACGTAACTTGAATCGGGAGGGGAGTTAGTAGTGAAAATTGGGTGAAAACTGTTTTGTCTTGTGAGATAAGAATATACTCATAAGAATTGCGTAGCTCATTTGAAGATTTTAGAACTGTTTGACTATTGTTGAATTAATTCACCTAGCAATAGAGTGAATTATTCACCTTAGAAGATTCTTCTGACCTCGGGAGAGGCATTATATTATATTAGAATCTTCACTTTCAATAAATTGGGAAATTACATAAATTATATTAATCAAGATTAATACGGATTAATCGAGGCGAATTCTCAATCCTAGATTCTTCTCTTATTTGATCTCCTTTCTTCGAACTATTGATTTTATTAGTTTTTTTAGTTTATCGCATTATTTAGTTTTTAATAATTCTTCAACAACAAAATTCGGTTGTTCAAATAAAATTAGGAATACGAATAAATTGGTAATTAGTGCATCAGTCCTCGATGGAACGATATCTTTCTCATCACTTTATTACTTGATTACGACAACGTGTACTTGCGTTCACAAAATTACGTAACAAGTTTTTGGCGCCGTTGCCGGGGACTAATTGTTTTTACTAATATCAATTTCAATATTTTTAGTCTTAATTTGAACATTATTTTATTTTTGTGTAAATTTGTTTTTATTTGTTTTCCTTTCAGGAGTTCGTTTAGTGCATGAGAAAATTTGGTAACGAAGGTCTATTTCCTTCGGATACCGAACTTGAACGCACATTGCGGAAAAACCGGAAGGAAAGACGTGAGTTGTCAACTACGGATACCATGGCTGACAACACCGGAAATCAAGGGATCGATAATCCTATTCAGCAAGCTCAACCGGCATTAGCACACCGTGATTACGCACTTCCACAAATCAATGTGAATTTTTCGGGGATTCGGCATCCAACCATTCAAGCGAATAATTTCGAGATTAATCCGGCTATCATTCAAATGGTGCAAGCAAGCCAATTTTGTGGATTGGCTAATGATGATCTGAATGCTCATATTGCATCCTTTCTCGAGATATGCGACACATTCAAAAATAATGGAGTTTCTGATTACGCCATTCGTCTACGGCTTTTCCCATTCTCTCTAAGGGACAAAGCTAAGTTTTGGGTGAATTCACTCCTGCCGGGCTCTATCACGACTTGGGCAGAGTTAGCCCAAGCTTTTCTGGCTAAGTTCTTTCCGCCGGCGAAGACAGCGAGACTTAGGAATGAAATAACGACCTTCGGGCAATTTGAGATGGAATCGCTTCATGAAGCATGGGAGCGATACAAGGATTTACTAAGGAGATGCCCACATCATGGTTTACCGGATTGGCTGCAGATTTAAACATTCTATAATGGACTGAGTGCTTCTACACGCACTCTTGTTGATGCAGCTGCTGGAGGTGCTTTAATGGGCAAGACGATGACTGAAACTCATTCTTTGCTGGAAGCTATGGCGGAAATTGCGTATCAATGGCCTTCTGAACGTATAAATACAAAACGAGTGATGGGAATTTCCGACAACGATTCAATCTCTACTCTAGCAGCCCAAGTTGCAGCTTTGACTCAACAACTGCAAACTTTTTGACATACCCCTTCTACCAATATCATGAAAACATGTAATTGGTGCAACGGGTCACATCCGAGTGCTGACTGTCAAATCGGGAATCCTTTTGAGCAAACTCAGATGGAGCAAGCTCAATTTGTGGGGAATGGGAATCGTCAGAATAACCCGTATTGCAACACTTACAACCAAGGGTGGCAAAATCATCCCAATCTTTCATGGAGGAACGGGCAAGCGTTGAACAATCCTCCACAAGCTCAAGTAACTCAACCACCATAGCAGCCCCCTCAACCACCAAAGGTTTCTTTAGAAGATGCGATTGCTCAATTGGCGGCTAACACGAGGCAATTCATGACCCGCACGAAAACAACTCTACAGAATCATTCTGCTTCTATTCGAAATTTGGAGGTTCAAATGGGGAAGATTGCGAATCTATTGTCGTCTAGATCCCAAGGTGTGTTACCAAGTGCTACCGAACCAAATCCAAAGGAATATGTGCAAGCTATTAAGCTACGAAGTGGAAAGGAGCTACACGAGCAGCAAAAGAGTAGAAAAGAAAAGAGCAGCCCTGTTGAGAAAGTGAATGACGAAGAGCCCAAATCAAAACCAGTCTCGGCCACACATCCTGCTTATGTACCACCAGTCCCATTTCCACAGCGTTTGCAAAAGCAAAAGTTGGACAAGCAATTCTCCAAGTTTCTTGATGTCTTTAAGAAATTGCACATTAATATCCCATTTGCCGACACTTTAGAACAAATGCCGAGCTATGTGAAATTCATGAAGGAGATATTATCTAAAAAAAAAGCTCGAAGAATATGAAATGGTGGCACTGACTGAAGAGTGCAGCGCTATCTTGCAGAAAAAGCTCCCCCCTAAATTGAAGGATCTAGGAAGCTTCACTATACCGTGCACTATTGGAAACTTGTCTTTTGATAGAGCGTTATGTGATCTCGGCGCCAGTATAAATCTTATGCCTCTTTCTATTTTCAAGAAATTAGGAATTGGGGAGGCCAAGCCTACTACGGTCTCTTTGCAACTAGCCAATAGATCCATCAAGTATCTAAGAGGGGTAATAGAAGATGTCCTGGTCAGGGTTGATAAATTTATTTTCCCCGCTGATTTTATTGTGCTTGATATGGAAGAGGATCAGGAGATTCAAATTATTTTGGGTAGACCATTTTTAGCCATTGGTAGGAATCTTATTGATATTCAGAAGGGTGGATTGATGCTTCGGGTTCAAGATGAGCAAGTCACATTCAAAGTGTTTCGATCTCTCCCGTGTCCAAGCAATGTCGAGAAGTGTTCTCAAATTGAAAGGTTAGATATTTTTACGAAAGACACACACCGGGAGAGTTGTCGGTCGAAGTATTCAGAATCTATTTTAGTTGCTCCAACATCTAAGAAAAATGAAGAACGAGTCGCGTATCTTAGGCATTTGGATATGTCGTTTTCATCATCGTTCATCCACCATCAAAAAATTCTCATGCCGTCATAAGTTCGTTTGTGGAAAAGAAAACTAAACCAGAAGTGAGACGGTTGCCAAGTCATGTGCAATATGGGTGTTTTGGGAAGTTACTATTGTTCAAATCTTTTTGCAAAGAATATTGGATGTCCAAACCAAAAATCGAATTGTTAAAGACTAATGGTCAAAAATTTAAAACAGATATGAACGGTTCGATGGACTGGGCGGAGTCCAAATGGTGTTTGCGAAAAGAAAAATGATTTTAAAAAGGTCTGGCTGAATACTATAAACTTAGCGCTTCTCGGGAGGCAACCCGAGTATTAGTATATATTTTAGTTTTTCGCTATTTTCTTTCATTTTAGGAGTCTATTTTTTTCGGCATTTTTGCTTTGCTATGTTTCTCTCTCATGTTCTAGGTGTTTTCATTTGAAAAATCTATGCAGGAACTCTCCAGGGGAAATTTTAAGCTTAGGGCCGCGGCACATAAAGAGCGGGCCGCGGCACACAAAAATGTAAAAATGTGGCTAACTAACTGTACTCTGTGCCGCGGCACATCTGATCCGCGGCACACTCGCCCCAAGAGCCGCGGCACAATGACGGCAGGCCGCGGCACGCCAAAGACCCAAAAATGCGCCCAGGAACCTGTACTCTGTGCCGCGGCACGAAGATGCTGAGCAGCGGCACACTAACCCTTGAATCCGCGACACCCGTGCAATGAGCCACAGCACACTGCGAGACTCCCCAACACCCAAAGAAAACTGTACTGCGGGCCGCGGCTCACTTGATACGTGCCGCGGCCCTTGCCAATATTTTAAAAGGGGCTGGGCCAATCGGCCGAAACAAAGGTATTGTATCACTTCAAAAATTCTTTCTTCTTCTGCGCGGCGCAAGGTCACCTTCTCTGAAGTTCTTCTTCTTCTCATCTTCTTCAATCCAATACAAGGTAATCCTTATTCCTTAATCTCAATTGCAACTTGGATTGATAAGTGGGGTAATGTTCTTCATTCATTGATGAATTTGTTTTTATTTCCTAAAGTTCTATCAAGATTTTTATCGGAATATGTTGAGATTATCGATTGATTGATTGTGTTTCGTTGATTTGTCATGAATTATTGCGATTTTGTTTGTTGTTGGGGATTGAATTCACCAATGATTATTCTTTCTCTTCATTTAAGTTTACGCACGCAAAGTGTTTGATGAAGTACCCAAATGAAATTTTTTGATCTAAACATCTCCAATTTGTCTGCAACGAATATGATTATCGGAATAATATGCCCCCCCAGCTCTTACGTCAAGTTTGAGTTAAAATTTTCGCATCATATCCCTCATACGGAAGTGCGAGTCTTAGATGCTACATTCGTTTCCCGCACGTTATAAGTTGTGAGTGGTATATTGTTATTTAAATTTGTCTAATATCCTGTGTTTATTTTCCAGGAATTCGCTATGGCCCGGAAGAGAAAGTTGAGCACAAGGACGAGGACTCGATCATCCCCCACGAGAGGGGAAACCTCGCAAAACCGAACAGAATGGCAATCCCAACAATTTTCCGATCCCGAGATCCATCGGATTTTTAATGAGAGAATCCGCCCTCGTCCTATAATTCCTGAGCGGGGATTCACTCCCGCCCCCTAAGATGGCGAGCTTTTAACGATGATTACTGAAATGGGATGGACTCAATTCGCAACCCGAGCCGGCGATAATTTTTATCGTCCAAGAATTCTACGCCAGTGCGTTATTACTACATATCCCGGCAGGGCAGATGATGGGATGACCGGATATACGTACTGAGGTCATCGTCCATGGCCAGACAGTGGACTTCTCGGCAGCTGCGATACAGAGCTTATACGAGCTTCCCGAGGTTGACGAATCGGCATACACGCGGACAGTGAGTAGCCTCTCGAGGGAAGCTTTGCTAGAGATGCTTGCTCAGTCGGATTCCGTTTGGGAAACGCACGTCCCGGGGTCCACAACCTTTTTCTTCAAGAGTTCCCGTCTTAGTAGGCTCGGACGAGCTTGGCCTTATTTTCTCTGCTCGCGAGTCAACCCGACTTCGCAGATCCGCTCTATCCTATTTCCTCGTGCCAGACTGTTATATGCCATCACGGCCGGACTTTGATTTGATGTGTCCGCACGGATGGTCCGGTCTATTCTCCAGTGCATCCAAGCAGGGGCCAAGACGGGGCTAAAACATCCCTCTCTCATTTGTGCCTTATGCCGACAGTGAGGCGTGATTTGGTCGGATGACGAGCCGACTATAGCACCTCAGGGTCCGATCGATCATCGTATCATCTCTCACTTCAACCAGTGGGGTGGAGAGCAGGCACACGCTCGGGGACGAGGATTTCTTCTAGATGATCCACATGAGCACTCCCCCGAGCTACTTCTTCTGACGCATGAGCCGACGGATGATACTAAGGATCAGACCGAGTCCACCCCACCACCAACAAGAGATCACCTTCTTCAGGCGATGTTTGATGGCTTGAGGGAGGAGATGCGAGCAGAGAGAGACAGCGTCCTCGCAGCCGTTCGAGAGGAGATGTACAAGTAGGTCCGCCGGGCCAATCGGCGTGTGGAGAGACGCTTAGCTACGAGAGACGCCTACCACCGGGACTACTTAGCTGTTT
The DNA here is from genome assembly GCA_033398695.1 of Orobanche coerulescens. Classification (NCBI taxonomy): domain Eukaryota; kingdom Viridiplantae; phylum Streptophyta; class Magnoliopsida; order Lamiales; family Orobanchaceae; genus Orobanche; species Orobanche coerulescens. The sequence continues at coordinate 139,681,204 of CM065804.1, forward strand.
GGACGGACCACATCCTTCGCCCGGACGGACCTTTCATTACTCCATTCAGGCCACCTACACCACCCACTTCACCGTACGAGGCCGATGCCAGCGCCTGAGCTTACCTTAGGGGAGTACTTGACCTTTCTATTACTGCGTAATATTATTTGTTGTCCATTGAGGTCAATGTACTTCTCAAGTTTGGGGGGGTACTTTTTAGTTGTTATTTATTTTTCGTTGTTATTTACTTTAGCCTTGCTTGTCTTCTATAATATTCTGGACTTTGTTTGCATTCGTGAATATTTCGTGCATCCTTGTGTAAGACTGATTATATGATACTGATTTCTTTTTGAAGAAACGGATGAGTATTGTCCGAGTTCGCATTATGCGATTTTTGTTTCCCTCGAGTATTCATTTCGAGCTGATTTTTTTGCGTCATTGTGGTAGTCTTGGCATATAAGAAATGAGACATATGTGTTTGTAGTGTCTGCATTACACGAGCCATCGTCTATATGTCTGGTGGCGCTATTAACTTAGCTAGTCGTCCAGTAACATTAGTCTTGTAGTATTCAATTAAGTACATAAGGTTAGGCATTGTGTCGGACAGTTTTTTTTCCCAAAAATTCGAGCAACCTTGCATGTTCTATGATGGGAAGTCTAGTAATCGGAGGTATTCACGTGACCCGTTGTTTACTATCGCGTAAAACGACAACCCTGGATAGACATGTTCTTAAGTAGATTAATGATTCGGAAAAATCGCATCTCAAATGATAGGAAGCCAAGTAACTGGGGGTATTCGCATGACCCGTTGTTTACTCTCGCGTAAAACAGCAACCTTGAATGAGACTGCAGGAGTAGCTATTCAAGTTTTTTCTCCGCTGTAGAGGGAGACTTAGTAACTAGAAGCATCAATGAACCCCATGAGTGTCTTATACGTCAAACGGTTCCCCAATACATGAGAATGGAAATCCACCCTAGGGTTCTTCCGATGAAACATCCTAGGAGTCGAAACCTAGTTGTTAACTCGAATAATTATAGTGATTTTATATAAGGGAGTGATGTCCGGAGAATATTATGAAATTCTTGTGTTTTTGCCACGAGACTATGGGACTGGGCGAGTTGGCTTATTATACTCTCAACATTCATATTGGCGGTCGGCTCAATTCATGTTTGTTAATCTTTGAGCCTTCATTTTCCTCATGAGCTATCGATTAGCACTACGAATGTTTACCTGGTGGAATCATTATCCGTACTGTGACTCACTGATATGATATCCATATTATTCTTTGAGATTTTCAGGGTAGTATTAATTAGTTGAGCACTATGGATTTGCACGATTGCCCACGATACTAGTCGTCTTATTTGAAATTGATTTTTGCTTGAGGACAAGCAAAGGCTTAAGTTTGGGGGTATTTGTTAGATGTATTTTTGTGCGCTTAATTATCATTATTTTATCTCCATTTTGGGTTTAAATCTGCATAAATAAGTTTTTAATGCATTATGTTTATATGTTTTGAAGGAAATTAGAGTCCGGAAGCTTAAACGAATAAAAACGGGCCAAAACGACATTTTTTGGTCAAGGGCCGCGTCACATCGAGCCAGAGCCGCGGCACAGGCACACCCAGAACTAACCAGTACAAACTGTACCGGGAGCTGCGGCACGCTCATCCTGAGCCGCGGCCCGTAAGGAAAAAAATCGCCCAGGCCTGACAACACACGGGTGAGGGCCGCGGCACACTTAAGCCGGGTCGCGGCCCGCGGCGCGGGATCCATGATTTTAGCCCGCGATTTTAGCTGTTCTGAAGGCCGTTTCGACCTAATTCCCGGACGCGTTCTGGAGGCGGAAAGAAGGTTATAAAAAGACGGTGAAGGTTAGAAAAGAAGGTATCGGAGAAGAGGGGAAAATACCTAGCAGCAGAAAGAAAAGGCCAGAGAACGGAAGAGATTCGGTTCTTCAATTGTGTTTGAATCTCTTTCCTATGTTTTATTCAATTCTTTGTGTATTGATTTCTAGCATGTCGGACTAGACCCTTTATTTCTAGGATTGTGATGAAACCGAGATTGTGATGAATTAATTCTTGATTTTACGTTATTAATATATTTCCCTTTTCTATTGAGTTTTCCCCAATTATTCTTAATGCTTTCAATTGTGTGGCCTATAATTGAATTGTTATAATTTACGTAACTTGAATCGGGAGAGGAGAGTTAGTCGTGAAAATTGGGTGAAAACCGTTTTGTCTTGTGAGATAGGAATATACTCATAAGAATTGCGTAGCTCATTTGAAGATTTTAGAACTGTTTGACTATTGTTGAATTAATTCACCTAAGAATAGAGTGAATTATTCACCTTAGAAAATTCTTCTGACCTCAGGAGAGGCATTAGATTATATTAGAATCTTCGCTTTCAATAAATTGGGAAATTACATAAATTATATTAATCAAAATTAATTCGGATTAATCGAGGCGAATTCTCAATCCTAGATTCTTCTCTTATTTGATCTCCTTTCTTCGAACTATTGATTTTATTAGTTGTTTTTTGTTTATCGCATTGTTTAGTTTTTAATAATTCTTCAACCACAAAATTCGGTCGTTCAAATAAAATTAGGAATATGAATAAATTGGTAATTAGTGCATCAGTCCTCGAGGGAACGATATCTTTCTCATCACTTTATTACTTGATTACGACAACGTGCACTCGCGTTCACAAAATTACATAACGTACAACTCAACAGTGAAACGAAAAAAAAAAATTACCCCCGGATATTACATGTAACCCGAGGTTTCTATTACAAAATGTAAAGATATAATTTACAATAGTTCTAGCTATAAAAGGAAGACGAAAGAGACGAGCAACTTACAAGGAATCTAAGAAGAAATGCGTTATCGAAGATTACACGATCGACCTATTGATATTAACGAATATCATAATAGGATCTATCGCTATACCACACCACACCAAATTGTTCATGTGAATGTATGAGATGCATCATATTTACATTGCATATGATTGTATGAGATGCATCATATTTTAGCATATGATTGTATGAGATGCATCATATTTATTTATTTGCCTAATAATTGTTATTTCCAAATAAATCAAACTCATTAAAACTTTACATGTATGAGATACATGGTAATAATTTTGAGATAACCAATTTTGATAAAATAGTTTTATTAAAATCAATTGATATGAAACATAAGTCTCAAGAGCCAACCATTTTCAGAACACACTCATCAAACTTTCGATTATTTCTAATATGGGTATGTAAAAGCAGGGTGTATGGATTTTATCTTAAGGAGGCAAGATGAATAAACAAGCTAATACATATGTTTTAAATGGTTAAAGACTTATATAGGTTATACAAAACGGTTTTGGACCTATGGCTTATTTGGGATAAATACGATTAAAACGACATAAGATGTCATTGTAATATCCGCAATTTTGATTTTTGGTAATTTTCTTTTTTGGCAGAAGTCCATCTTAGCGACTCTGTTGTGACCGTTTCGTCATTCCGATGTTAGGAGTATGCCCTCGAATGCCACTCAGAGGTTGTTGAGTGAGGGCATTGTACTTGTAATTATGTAAACCATTTATATAAGGCAAATGAATGTTTCTTTATTTACTGGAAGTTACTGGCATTCCTAACTCGTAAATAAACATATCATAACTAGTCCGTGTATTTGAGATCAAAATGTTCCACTCCTTATTAGATAAGGGGGTCGACACTGGAAAGGTTATAGCTCAAATACTTAATCGTTCGCAAGTCGATGAAACTTGACTGGGCGTTAAGTTTATGTGAAGACTTGTATGACGTGTTCTTTGACATGGAGAGTGCCTGTCGAACGCTAATGGTTAGTGGGAGCACACGTTATAGGTATGCTAATTGGATTAGTATACTCGAACCGACTCACCCTCGATTCGTCACATGGATTTCACTCGGGACACCAATGACGGAATCGAAAGGTTGTGATAGGTATTCGTGAACCTTCGACTTGAGGATTTAGTAGGGATGTGCTTGTGACGTCAAGATTTTCATTAGAGTAGTTCGACCTCGTAAACTGGAAGGCGGGGGTCAACCTCGACGTGCATCTTGACGGGCAAGTAGCAGGTCCTACTGAATACCAAGATAGAATTCTTTCTCCCGTTAGTGAGCGGGTTATATGTCCTATGCGGTTATTGACAGATGAGATCATAAGTCTTTGGCCAAAGCATTGGATCTAGTTGTATTAGATACACGACAGCTCGATGATCTCGATTTGCATTAACGCATGCATAGCGTCAAGTACAGATAGGTTTTGACTGACCGTGACCCTATAACTTGATCGGGACATTTGAAAGAAGGGTTTATACGTATACTGGTATTCACGACAGAATGGTTCTTGAATGATCCCAATCATTCGTTCTCAGTTGGGGTACGGTGTAGGCCACCAGGCTGGCTAGGTGGTGCTACTACTCTTTGGTTCCTCCCATTGCTGACTGAGACGGACCTACCGAGTCGCGCATTAGGATTGACGACGGAATGAATCAAGCTAATTCTCTCATTATGAATATTAGATATTGGATATCTAAATTTAGGACATTAGATGTCTAAATCGATTTATTGGATAAATTGATTTACGGCCTAATGAATTAAATATATCACTGGGTGATTAATTTAATTCATGGATATAATTATTTCTTGGAGAAATTAATTATGTTATAATGTATTTGATATGTTTAATTAATTGGATTAATTAATCGATATAAATACATCGATACGGAATCGGAGTTTATCTGTTTGGACTCGCGGGAGTCCGAAACGAACCGAACTCGTCCTATTTCTTCATCATGGCCGCCCCCCCTTCCCCACACCTTGACAAGACTTTGATTTTTAAATCAATTGGAATCTTGATTAGGTGTTTAATGAATAGATATTTGATATCTTTTTCAAGGTGGGGTTAACATGAGTTGTTCTCATGTGGAAAGGAATTGAATAAGAAGAGAAGACTTGTCACTCTCTTGAAATGAATGAGCCATCCGTGAGATACATTGAGAGAGAGAGAGAAAGTGAGACTTTGAGTTCAACCACTTATCTTCATCTTCTTCTTCAACTTGTTCTTGGTGATTCTTGGAGAAAAATCAAGAAATAAATGAGAGTTGTGAGTTATACACTTAGAGTGTGATAATCTCATATTGGAAGCTTCATCACTTAGCTCTAGCTGTATCCTCGGAGGATAGCAAGGTGATCGTCGTTCCGGTCGTTTCTCCGGCGCGTGGCAAGTAGAGACGCGGTGCTTTCGGCGTTGGATCATTCAAGAGCTTGGAGCAGCTTGAATTGAAAGGAGATCGCCTAAAGCTTGGGGAACAGCTCGAGAGAAGATTATCCATCTAATCAACGGACTACAAGGGTGAGTTTTTTATGACTCTTGCTTTTCGTTTATATATTTGTATATACGTAGCTCGATCGATCCTCGTAGGGATTCGGATCGAATTAATTTTCGTTTTACCGCTTCCGCTGGGCCTTCGTTTTAGGCACCGAATCCCAACAGTGGTATCGGAGCGTAGGTCTTGCGATCGTATATACGATATTGGCATTTGGAATGCTCAATTAGATGGTGAATGATTTGGAATCATTTTAGTCATAATCGTGGTATATGTTTTTCGTTCGTAATAATTGTATTTTTCGTAAGTTTATGTCTAAATATAAATCTTAAATTTCTGGGAAATATGATTTATATTGAAGATATGAAAGTCGGAAAATATTGATATTGGATATCCGGTCGAAAATCTAGCCCCGAATCGTCGTCGGACGATTTTTGGACAAAAAGGGTAATCTGCCGAGAGTGACTCGACCGTGTCCTGGGTGACACGGTGCTTTCAGCCTCGCCAAGTCATCGCCAGCGACCCGACCGTGTCCTCGACTCGGCCGTGTCCTCGCCAAGATCTTCCGAGCGTGACTCGCCAAGCTGTGCGTGATCGCCGGTAGCCGCCGAGGGTGACTCGGTCATGCTGGCCCGTTTTCACCCCGGCTCGATTTTTCCGTGTATTCTTAAAAATTAATCTCCCGCACATTAAATTGGATTTAATATGATTAAAATGATTTATGGTATTTCATTTTATAAGGGAAATTTGATTAATTGGAATATTTATAGTCGACCGAATTATTTTGAACGTTATCAAATTACCGATTGTGTGAATCGATTGGATCGGTTCGTATTGTTGATTGGATCAATGTATCTCTACGCTTTCCATTTATATAGTATTTATTGGATGAATGCTTTTTTGAATGGGGATGTGGTTCGTGGACTTAGTTTTGAATCGTTCGTTTTATTCGATTGGGTTGTAAAGGCCATTTTAAGCCTATTTATTTTACTAGAAATGTTTGTATCTAGGATGCAATTTTCGACGTAAAATTTTTATGTAATGACGAAGACCGGAGGAAGATCCATTTCGAGAAGACGAAGATTCAAGACGAAGACTTGTAATTAGATTACGGAGTTTTTGTTTTCTAGGAACGGTCCATGAACCACATGTTGGTAGCAACTAGGTTGTGAATGTTTTTTTTTTTCATATTGTATGAATACCACAAACGCGCTAATATGATTCATGTGCAAAGTGTAACGTTAATCGCAAAAATTCTCCCACAATAAATAATTAAGTTTATAAGGTTTCAAGGTTTTCCTTCCCTCCATCGAGTTTTCGGGAAATTGAAATCCAAACCGGATGTGCTATGCTTCCGAGTTATCGGGGTAGTCGTTCGGGGAGGGCGGATAAATTACCGGGAGCGCATTGGATGCCTTCGGTTGGAGCAAATTTTATCCCTAGAAACCTGATAGGTTGCCGGATAAGATTCAATTGTGAAACTGATTTGCGTCGATGGTATAAACTTAACTTGTTCACGAACCATAGAAATCGTATAGGTTGAGGGGAGTGAACAAGGGGAAAAAGAAGATCGAATCATCCATTAGATGGGTTGGTGTTGGACACCACTTTATGAAAATTAATAGACTAGAACGGTTGCCCTCTATTAAGATTTATAAAGAACTCGATCGCCACTATGAAGTAGAGCAACGATACTTCCGGATATCACATAGGAGTGTGTTGTTCCGATAAAAATAGTGGGAGCTGGGTAACAAGAATAGAAAAGACCTTAAATTCTATACTCAGAACATAATTGAATGAGTCACTAATTAATCTGTTATACTTAATGCAGACAAATCTCAATATGACAATGAATCCACTCGCAATTCTACTCGAAAAGAACACCTTAATGGGACCTAACTTTGTGGATTGGCTCCGCAATCTGATGATTGTCCTCAGTATAGAGGCACTGGGATACGTCTTGGAGACGGACATTTCGGCGCCTCCTATGCGGACTCGAGCCAATCAGGAAGAGATTGAAAACCACGAAAAGTGGGTTAAGGATGACGTGAAAGTCCGTGCTTATATGATGGCTTCCATGTCTAATGAGCTTCAGAGAGCTCATGAGAAAATGACTTCTGCTCGGCAGATTCTATCTCACTTAACCGAGCTTTATGGTGAGCACAGCATAACAGCAAGATATGAGATATCCAAGCAAATCGCTCGGTGCAAGGATGAAGGAAGGTGAGAAAGTTGGGGAACACGTCCTCAAAATGATATCCATGATCGAGAGATTGGAGGCTCTTGATTTTAAAATGGATACTTCTCTCCAAACCGACCTTATCCTACAGTCTCTCCCTGATTCCTTCTCACAGTTTGTTATGAACTTCAACTGCAATGAGATTGCATGTAACTTAGCTGGGCTAATGAACAAACTGGTGACCGCTTAGTCTCAGATGTTGACCCCGCGGATGAAGGAGTCTGCACTTGTGATTTCTTCTGGACTTCGGAAGTCTAAGAATAAGAAGAAAAAGACCAAGAAGCGGACTGGACCACAAGCTAAGGACCTTAAAGGAAAGGGCAAGGCCCCGATGGTTCCAAAAGGCAAGAAGAAGAAAGATACTTGTCTCAAGTGCGGTGAGCTGGGCCACTGGGCTAGAGACTGTCCGATTCTTCATGGCACTTCGTCTGTAACTTTTAGTTTTGGAAACAAATTGTTCTGCTACTGTATTTTCTACTTCCTGGATACTGGATTCTGGTGCTAGTTCTCATATTTGTACCGTGAATCAGGATCTGGAACAAAGTAGGAAGCTTGGAGCTGGGAAGTGATAATTACTGTCGGAAGCGGGCATAGTGTCAAGGCAACTGACATAGGATCACTTCTTATGGATTTAGAATCCGGCTTTGTTTTAATTTTAGATGATGTACTTGTTTTGCCCAAGGGGAATAATAACATTTAACTTTTCCGGTCATGGATCGAAAAAGGCTTTTCATTTTTCATTGGTAATGGTTCCTGCAAATTTATTTTAGAAATAAACTTGTGGGCGCTGCTACATTGTCAAATGGACTGTATCATCTTAACCTAAGTAACAAAGTCGTTGTGAATACTAAGACTAGGAAACGCGGTAAGGATGAAACTAATCAAGTTTTGAAATGGCATCTTAGACTTGGTCATGTTGGTCAGACCAAGGTTTACAAAAGGATGGACTTATGGGTCCATTGGGATCGGATCCCTTTCCTACTTGTGAATCTTGCTTTTAAGGCAAAATGACTGAGTTCCCTTTCATAGGGACTTATGAAAGAGCCGCTGATAAACTAGGATTAATCCATACCGATGTACGTAGTGTTTTGGAAGCAGCACGTGATGGATTCAGTATTTCATTACATTTACAGAAAATCATACTAGGTATGGTTATGTATACTTGATGAAACATAAATCTGAGGCCTTTGAGAAATTCTAGGAATTTAAGGCCCTAGTCGAGAAACAAACTGGAAATCATATCTAAGTACTTCGGTTGGACCGAGGTGGCAAGTATATGAGTACGGAGTTTGACGAGTTCCTTGAAGAACATGGAAGAGTATCACATCTAACACCTCCAGGTACTCCTCAGTTAAATGGTCTGTCAGAAAGAAGGAACTGGACCTTGTTGAACATGGTTCGTTCCATGCTGGGCTATACTGACTTACCGATTTACCTGTGGGGTTATACACTCCTGACTGCTGCTTATATCTTGAATATATGTCCTTACAAATCTGTTCCTAAAAACTCCACATAAGATGTGGGAGGGCGGGACAAAAATGGAAGCGAAGTCCGTGAGGGGACGTTTCATTGGATTCCCATCTGGGACGATGGGATATCTATTCTACATGCCCGAAGATCGAAAGATCGTTGTTGCTTTACAAGCACACTTCCTGGAAGAAGAGTTCATTCAGGAAGGCGGAGCAAGTAGAAATATTTCTTTGGAAGAATACAATGAAACTCCTCGGGAGACACCTGTGCAAGAAACTGGAACCGAACCTTCTGTAACACAAGTACAACCACCTCGTATGTATAGTAGGGTGTCTCATTTACCTGAGAGGTATGGGCTAGTGCACTTGGAGGAACTGGGTCTCCATGAGTTTCCAAGTGATAGCCAAGAGACCAACCCAACGACCTATAACCAAGTATGGTGGATGTAGACTTCGTAATATGGACTGTAGCAGTCTTCACGTAGTTGGGATCTTCATTTTGACGAAACAGTCTGAGAGTCTGACTTCGTGCAAAAGAAGAGGAACCTTGTGTATACAAGAGGGTTAGTGGGAGCAAGATCACATTCATAGTACTATGTGTAGATAACATTCTACTAATAGGAAATGATGTGGGAATGCTCAGTTCTGTGAAAGCTTGGCTTTCGAGTAATTTCTCCATGAAAGACTTGGGAGAAGAAACCTATATTCTTGAGATTCGACTCTACTGGGATAGATCGAAGAGAATGATAAGTTTTTCCCAAGCCCTCTATATAGATAAAATCTTAAAACGATTTAAGATGGATTATTCTAAAAGAGGGTTCCTTCCGATGCGACATGGGATAAAACTCTCCTCGAAGATGTGTCCTCAAGGTGAGGAACAATGAAAGGAAATGAGTAATATACCATATGCTTCATCCGCGGGTAGCCTTATGTATGCTATATTGTGTACGAGACCTGACATTGCGCATGCTGGGAGCGTGGTAAGTAGGTTTCAGGCAAACCCAGGAAGGGAACATTGGACTGTCGTAAAGAACGTTCTCAAGTACTTGATAAGGGCTCGAGATATGGTTCTTATATATGGCGGTGGAGAACTGAATGTTGTGGGATTCACTGATTCGGACTTCCAAGGACAGAAAGACGACTAAATGTCTATTTCTGGCTATTTATTTACTCTTAATGGAGGAGCGATTCTTGGCATAGTGCCAAGGATAGCGCGATCACGGTTCCACTGTTAGATGAGTATATAGCATCCTCTGAGGCTTCTAAGGAAGGGTTCTCGATTAAGAAGTTACTGGTAAACTTCACGTGACACCACGGGCCTAGGGGCCGAGGTTTCACAACAAGATTCAATCACATTGAGAGGGAGTATCATCTCGTAAGAGAATTTGTTCGCAAAAGAGATACATCAGGCCGCATAGAGTAGAGTCACCGACTACATCGCCGATCCACCGACTAAGCCACTTTCTCGCATTAGCTTAGAGCGTCATCTGGAGAACATGGGTATTAGATACCATAATATGTGGCATTGAGTGCAAGTGGGAGATTGTTAGAGTATGCCCTCGAATGCCACTCGAGGTTGTTGAGTGAGGGCATTGTACTTGTAATTATGTAAACCATTTATATAAGGCAAATGAATGTTTCTTTATTTACCGGAAGTTACCGGCATTCCTAACTCGTAAATAAACATATAGAAACTAGTCCGTGTATTTGAGAGCAAACGCTCCACTCCTTATTAGATAAGGGGTCGACACCGAAAGGTTATAGCTCAAATACTTAATCGTCGTAAGTCGATGAAACTTGACTAGGCGTTAAGTTTATGTGAAGACTTGTATGACGTGTTCTTTGACATGGAGAGTACCTTCGAACGCTAATGGTTAGTGGGAGCACACGTTATAGGTATGCTAATTGGATTAGTATACTCGAACCGACTCACCCTTGATTCGTCACATGGATTTCACTCCGGACACCAATGACGGAATCGAAAGGTTGTGATAGGTATTCGTGAACCTTCGACTTGAGGATTTAGTAGGGATGTGCTTCGACGTCAACATTTTCATTAGAGTAGTTCGACCGTAAACCTAAGGCGGGGTCAACCTCGACGTGCATCTTGACGGCAAGTAGCAGGTCCTACCGAATACCAAGATAGAATTCTTTCTCCCGTTAGTGAGCGGGTTATATGTCCTATGCGGTTATTGGCGCGATGAGATCATAAGTCTTTGGCCAAAGCATTGGAGCTAGTTGTATTAGATACACGACAGCTCGATGATCTCGATTTGCATTAACGCATGCATAGCGTCAAGTACAGATAGGTTTTGACTGACCGTGACCCTATAACTTGATCGGGACATTTGAAAGAAGGGTTTATACGTATACTGGTATTCACGACAGAATGGTTCTTGAATGATCCCAATCATTCGTTCTCAGTTGGGGTACGGTGTAGGCCACCAGGCTGGCTAGGTGGTGCTACTACTCTTTGGTTCCTCCCATTGCTGACTGAGACGGACCTACCGAGTCACGCATTAGGATTGACGACGGAATGAATCAAGCTAATTCTCTCATTATGAATATTAGATATTGGATATCTAAATTTAGGACATTAGATGTCTAAATCGATTTATTGGATAAATTGATTTATTTACCTAATGAATTAAATATATCACTGGGTGATTAATTTAATTCATGGATATAATTATTTCTTGGAGAAATTAAATATGTTATAATGTATTTGATATGTTTAATTAATTGGATTAATTAATCGATATAAATACATCGATACGGAATCGGAGTTTATCTGTTTGGACTCGCGGGAGTCCGAAACGAACCGAACTCGTCCTATTTCTTCATCATGGCCGCCCCCCCTTCCCCACACCTTGACAAGACTTTGATTTTTAAATCAATTGGAATCTTGATTAGGTGTTTAATGAATAGATATTTGATATCTTTTTCAAGGTGGGGTTAACATGAGTTGTTCTCATGTGGAAAGGAATTGAATAAGAAGAGAAGACTTGTCACTCTCTTGAAATGAATGAGCCATCCGTGAGATACATTGAGAGAGAGAGAAAGTGAGACTTTGAGTTCAACCACTTATCTTCATCTTCTTCTTCAACTTGTTCTTGGTGATTCTTGGAGAAAAATCAAGAAATAAATGAGAGTTGTGAGTTATACACTTAGAGTGTGATAATCTCATATTGGAAGCTTCATCACTTAGCTCTAGCCGTATCCTCGGAGGATAGCAAGGTGATCGTCGTTCCGGTCGTTTCTCCGGCGCGTGGCAAGTAGAGACGCGGTGCTTTCGGCGTTGGATCATTCAAGATCTTGGAGCGGATTGAATTGAAAGGAGATCGCCTAAAGCTTGGGGAACAGCTCGAGAGAAGATTATCCATCTAATCAACGGACTACAAGGGTGAGTTTTTTATGACTCTTGCTTTTCGTTTATATATTCGTATATACGTAGCTCGATCGATCCTCGTAGGGATTCGGATCGAATTAATTTTCGTTTTACCGCTTCCGTTGGGCCTTCGTTTTAGGCACCGAATCCCAACATCCGAGAATGATTAATTCTGCACTTTTTGTCATCCGAGTTTGTTTCAGTGTCGTTCTGTTGAGTTCCATGTTCTTAAGCGGATTTTCCGCACTCGAGTTCGATTCTTGCGAATCTCATCTGAAACTATTATTTTGAGTTTCTTGTAAGTTCATTTAATGTTATTATTCATATTGCGAGCTTTGGCTTGGTGTTTCGATCGTGTATCGTGGATTTCGGACGTTTTGGGCCGTTTTCGTAATTTCCCAAAGTTTGGGGTAATTACTTTCCGTTGTCGAATTTCGAACCTTCGGGTGGTCAGAATCATGTGTTCTCTTAGCGCTTAGATTCATCTTTGTGAGTACTTCATAACCGTATCTTTGATTCATATTCCGGTTTGGGTTTCGAGGTTGTCCGGGCTGTCGGAAGTGGCCACGGCCGAGTCACGGCCGCACTTTGTGGAGTAAGTACTGGCCTGGCCGAGTTATGGCCGTAAGGTGCCGGTTAAGGCCAAAAGTGATCGGCAGGCACAGGCTGGACGAAGGCCGGTTATGGCCGTAAGGTGTGCTGGTTACGGCCGTACGGTGCTGGTTACGGCCGCAAGGGGGTATCAGTTATGGCCGTAGTGACTCGACAGGTTTCAGTTAGTGGCCCCTGGAAGTTCGGTTACGGCCGTAAGGCTATGCCGATTACGGCCGTAAGGATCGATAGTTGCGTACGAAAGGCTTCGGCCATTGTGTGCGCTATCGGCAGTTGACCGAGTTACGGCCGTAAGGCACTGCCGGTTACGGCCGTAACACTGCCGGCCATATATAGGCCAGGGACGGGCCAGACCTCATTTTTACCCCATTTCTTCACCCGGGTGATGGCTGGCGACGGGAGAAGTCAGTTTTTGGTCGATTCCACTCAATTTCTAGGCATTTTGGAAGATTCTTGTCGATTACATCATCATCTAATCCTTGTTCTTCGTTGGATCGAGGTATTTTCTTGAAATCTCCTAGAATTGACTTTCGAGATTTCCTTCTTGATTTTTGTTGTTCGTCCAATTTTGATGAATCAGTTGATGTTATTGAACATTATTAATCGTGTTCTATGGGTTGTATATCCGTATTTCGAGTTTGTTCAACTCGATTGGTGATTTGAGTGTTCTTGGGAATTATCGAATGTTGAGTGTTCGATTAAATGTCCCAATGAGTTTCCTTTCGTTAGTTTGGTGGGATTTCCGTTGTTTTTGAGCTTGATTCTCATTGTAATCGTATCTTTGTTGTTTTTATTGTTCCTTCCAGAGGATTATAGGTGCTTGATGATTACGAGTTGAATCCCTTTTGGTGATTGATAATTCGTGTGGTGTTATTCTCATAGTACTCATGGTGCTATCACGTTCTTGATAGTGTTCGGGGGTTCGGGGCATTTCGACCGCATCCCATCAGTCGTCTCATTGCGATTATGGTTTTGAGGCAAGTACCTTGTTTATATATTTCTTGTTTCGTGGATATGATGATTGGTGATCGTCTAAATGTGTTTGTTTGGTTGTTTGAAATGAACTTTCAAAAGATTCGGTTAGACTCGTTAAAGGCTCTCTTTCAAAACCGTGTGTATTTTGTGATTGGTGTGTTTCGTAAACGATTATGTGAATCCTATGGATATGGTTGGTGTTGATGTTGCACTTGATAATGTGTGTGTACTTATATTGCCTCATTTCGGTGCGTTGTGGCTTGACGTTGTGTTTTGCTAAGAGTTTTTGATACCTCTGGGTGAATTGTTTAGATATCTTTGTTGTATTGTACTATTTGTGTGAATGTGTGGATGTGGGCGGGGACAACGGTGACACATGGCATTCGATCATGTGGTCAGGATGCAACAAGCGATTGATCCAACCGTGAGAGCCTAAGAAAAACTATGGTGACACATGGCTTGTGATCATGTGGTCAGGATGCAACAAGTGATTTGTCCAACCGTGAGCGCCAAAGAATACCTACGGTGACATATGGCATGTGATCATATGGTCAGGAGACAACAAGTGATTGATCCAACCGTGAGATGCCATGACAAGTGTTCACGCTGGTGTGTATGTGATTTGTAGATGTGCTTTGCTCACCTCGGGAGGGTCCGTCGAGGCCACAAGGGAATCTATGACTTCACTCTGGATTCACGAGTTTGAGTACGTGATTTGTGAATGTGTTTTACTCACCTCGGGAGGGTCCGTCGAGGCCTCGAGGGAATCTATGACTTCACTCTGGATTCATGAGTCGGTGTTGTATTTGTGTGACCAAGATCTGCGTATCTTGGGTGATTATGTTGTGTTTATTTTATGCCCGTCGAGGACACGTGACGTGGATTTTATGGTCGTTGTTTTTATTTGTGAAAACAAAACCTTTGGGTTGTGACCCCTGTTGATTTTGGAAAGAGAAGGATTCGATAATCCTAAATCATTTTCTATTCAAACTCCCGATGGCATATTAAACCATTTTGTAAATTGTTTCCCTTAAGTTGTGATCTTTCGGTTTTGGAATGTTTTACTCAACTCTTGCGTTGGGAAGTATTTTCGTTATGTTTGAATCTTTGAGGATTCCTGGTTGTTATTATTCTTAGAATTTGAATTGTATGACTCGTATTTTGCACTTTGTACTTGCACTAGCAAAATAGTGGAATTTTGCTAACACCCGAGTAATCGAGGGGTGGATGTCTGTATTGCATTCAGGTTTTGGGGAGCATAGCACAGGGTCGGCATGAAGTATGATGAAAGATGATCGATACTAATCACATTAGGTCTCGTACGTTGTTGTACTGGTTCAGTTGTACTTTATTTTCCGCTGCAGTGTTTTTTCTCCGTTGCACGGGAGTGTGTGGTATTTTGACCCCTGTGTGGGTATGTATTGAGATTGAGTTGTATGTATTTATTGAAAGACCAAATCGGTCTACTGAGTCATTTTAGCCTTAAAGGCATTTTTGAGATGTTCGATTTCTGCTACCAGCCTAGTAGATCCCTGAGGAAAGGTTCTACGGCGTGTAATATCCCTAAATGGATTGGGGGTGTTACATAAATTGTAACACCCCCAAGTTATTCACGGATATTACAGCGCCGTAAGCCCCGCCGTGGGACCCATAAGGCTAAACATACGAGGAACCATAATTTTTGACCGATAAGGTCTACATACAATGGAAGGAAGATCAATACAAAAGGGTATTCAAAACATAACCAATGTACGCAAAGACATCACAACACAAATCAATACCTCGGCAAACACAGGCCGGAACATCAAGAAAAATGGGAAACAATACTCGAGTATTCAATAACCATTCCAGTACAACAACACTGAATGGAAAACTCAAAACATAACCGGAGGAAATACACAGTATCACTCTTGCCCACCATCTTCATGCCGACCCGATACCTGCCTGTCCGCTCTCCTGGAACCTGAAATACATAAAAGGTATTTCCCCCATAAAGGGGTTAGCCGTCGAATAGCTAGTGCAAATATATCAAGTATGAAACACAATACTTCTCGACAATGAGGTAAATGTAACCGTCAATTCATCAATTCAAGACTAGTATTCCGGAATAACTAGATCTCATAGTGTCACATCAAGACGTATGTGAATGCCGTAGAAACGGTTCGTTCATATCATACGCCGGTACATGTATGAATACCGTAGAAACGGTTCGTTCATATCATGCCATCAATACATATATGAATGCCGTAAAAACGGTTCGTTCATATTATACCATCAATATATCTATGAATGCCGTAAAAACGGTTCGTTCATTTCATACCATCAATATTACTTACTTTCAAAGTCGAGAACGTACAATCATAATTATATACTTGCCTTTGAGACATCGAGAAATCGAACGGAGGAAGGGTATGAGTTCGGTAGGTCCAAGAACGTGCTTCCGGCACCTAAACGATTCTCAAGGAATATGATAATCAATTATACATATTCAAATTACACGAAGAAACTCCCGAAACCCGTCTACGATTCATGAAAATACACGGATAAACAACTAGAGGTTGGAAAATCGTCCAAACTCTCACAAGTCCGAAAACGGTACAATCCAATCCGTAAAATCGTAGGAAAAGTATGCATACGGTATAGATACATCATAATCTCAAGGTTCTCAAGCTTCAAAACGGATAAATCGGACGAATCTACGAAAAACCCCAAAATTCCCAAAAGTAGGGTTCTAAGGATTTTTACCTTGATTCGGACGATAGGATGGATTAGATGTTGCCAAATCCTTGTTCTCCAACCAAAAATGCTGTTATTAGAAGGAAGATCGCTGCCAATCGCCCAACATCGTGTCTCTCGAGCGATTCCCGTCGAAAAGGAGTGAAGGAGGTGAGAAATGACGAAATGGAAGTCAACTGTCATATATATAGCTGCCCAGTCTAGCGCACGCTACACCTCCTTCATTAGCGTGCGCTAGCGAAGTCACCGGGTAGTCCAGTGGCTACTGCCATAAGACGTTAGCGCGCGTTACGAAACATCCCTTGCGTGCGCTAACTGCTGTCCTGCCAAAATCTCAGCTTACTGCCTCGGTCCGCTAGTGTGCGTTAATACTGAGCACTAGCGTGCGTTACGCAACACATATAGCGTACGCTAGCCGCTGCCTAGCGTGCGCTGCCCATTAGTACAGAAAGTCTGAAACCTCACTGCTTCTACTGGCCAGACCATTAGCGTGCGCTACCATTATGCCTTAGCGTGCGCTACGTAACAGTTTATTGTGCGCTAGCCGAAGCCTAGCGTGCGCTACCTGATAGTCCAGAAACCTGACAACCTCACTGCCTCTGCCGACCCGGCCATTAGCGTGCGCTACGGACGGATGTTAGCGTACGCTACTAACCTCGAATAGCGCACGCTAACGAACTCCTAGCGTGCGTTAATCCGCCAGTCCAGAGAGCAGTCTGAGTTACTGGTTCTGACCTGATTGGTCCCTTAGCGCACGCTACGGCTAAAAGCTAGCGTGCGCTAATCAAGTTGAATTAGCGTGCGTTAGCCTAGGCCTAGCGTGCGCTATTCCTCTGGCCCAGAACACTTCCGCAAGGTCTAAACAATACGATCGTGACCTAAACAAGGCACAAAACTTAATAACAATATCAACAACATCTCCATGCTTTTACAGAGCGACAAAATAAGGAGAACGGAAAGGTCAAACAGTCAATAAAAGTACGGGTACTACATTCTACCCCTCTAAAAATAAGTTTCGTCCCGAAACTTAAGAAATAAATAAATCGGGGTATTCCACCTGCATCTTCTCTTCCGTCTCCCAAGTTGCTTCCTCGACTCCATGTCTCGACCATTGCACTTTAACCAGTGGAATGGTCTTATGCCGAAGTTGTTTCTCGCGATGCTCAAGGATCTTCACGGGTTTCTCCGGAAAGGTAACATCCTCGGCTACGTCAATCTCGCTGTAGTCGATAATGTGGCTCGGATCCGGTACGTACTTCCTCAACTGAGATACATGAAAAACACTGTGGACGTGACACAAAGCTGGAGGCAATGCCAAGCGATAAGCTAAATCCCCAACTCTGTCCAAAATCTCGAAGGGCTCGATATACCTCGGACTAAGTTTCCCTTTTTCCCAAAGCGGAAGACTCCTCTGGTCGGCGACACCTTGAGTAAGACATGATCTCCCACTTCAAACTCCAAGGGTCGACGACGAGTATCAGCATAAGATTTCTGACGACTCTGGGCAGTCAGCAATCGGTCCCGGATAATAGAAATCTTTTCCTTAGTCTCCATCAACATATCCGGTTCCATTCCAACTAGCTCGGAAGACTCGTCCCAACACAATGGAGACCTACATCGTCTACCGTAAAGTGCCTCGAAGGGTGCCATTTTGATCGACGCGTGCCAACTATTATTGTAAGCAAACTCGATCAATGGCAAATGAAGCTCCCAGTCATTACTCCAATCCAAGGCACAAGCTCGTAACATATCTTCCAATGTCTGAATCGTCCTCTCTGTCTGACCGTCCGACTGAGGATGAAAAGAAGTGCTCAATCTCAACTCCGTACCCAGAGCCTAATGAACGGCCTGCCAAAAATGCGATACGAAACGGCCGTCTCGATCAGAAACAATGGTCTTGGGGGCACCGTGTAACCTCACGATCTCAGCAATAAAGGTTCGAACCAGTCTATCCGGTCCCCAAGTATCCTTAATACCCAAGAAGTGTGCCGATTTGGTCAACCGATCGACAATTACCCAAATCATATTCATTCCGGCCCGAGTTCTCGGCATGCCAGTGATGAAATCCATAGAAATATCTTCCCACTTCCACTCGGGAATGGGAAGCGGTTTCAACAACCCCGCTGGTCGTTGATGTTCGATCTTGACTTGTTGACACGTCAAGCACCGTAGTACAAACTCCGTAACATCCTTCTTCATGTTATTCCACCAAAAATTGCGCTTTAAATCTTTGTACATCTTACTCGTCCCGGGGTGGATTGAGTAAGGCGTAGCATGAGCTTCTCGGAGAATTCTCTGCCTCAACTCTAAATCATTCGGAACACAAAGTCTGCCCTGAAATTTCAGAATACTATCCTCGTGAACCATAAAGCCAGGAGTTTTTCCTTTAATTACATCTTCCTTCAGTTGAGAAATCATCGGGTCACTCCACTGCTTCCCTTTGATGTCATCAACTAAGGACGAAGTAATTTCGAGAGTACACAACTGTTCCTGTACTCGTCGAAGCCAAACTTCTATCCCTTGCTCAATTAAATCTTGACGAATTTTAAATGCAGGATGTAAGAACCTCGAGCATTTGAAGAGATGCCGATTTGCGGCTCAAAGCATCCGCAACGACATTGGCTTTTCCGGGGTGGTAAAGAATTTCCAAATCATAATCTTTTATCAACTCTAACCAACGCCTCTGTCTCATATTCAGTTCCTTCTGACTGAAAATATACTTCAGGCTCTTATGATCGGTATAAATCCGGCACGGTGAACCATACAAATAATGCCGCCAAATCTTGAGTGCGAAGACAATTGCGGCCAATTCCAAATCGTGGGTAGGATAATTCATCTCATAAGGCTTTAATTGTCGTGACACAAAAGCTATCGTCTTATCATACTGCATAAGTACACAGCCCAGGCCTTGACCCGAAGCGTCACTATAAACTGCAAAGCCCTCGCTACCGTGTGGTAAAGTTAAAATCGGCGCCGAGGTCAATCGTCTCTTCAGTTCATCGAAGCTCTGTTGTCTCTCATCCGTCCAAACAAACTTTTCGGTCTTCTGGAGTAATTTCGTAAGCGGCCGAGTGAGTTTCGAGAACCCCTCGACGAACCGACGGTAATACCCAGCAAGGCCCAAAAAGCTACGAACTTCCTTAACATTTTTAGGCGGTGCCCAATCTAGCACTGCCTCAATTTTCTGCGGGTCTACACGAACCTCTTCGGCAGAAATCACATGGCCGAGAAACATAACTTCTTCCAACCAAAATTCGCATTTCGAGAATTTTGCATAGAGATGCTCGGTTCTCAAAATATCTAAAACCAAACGCAAGTGTCGGGCATGTTCCTCCTTATCTCGAGAATATATCAAGATGTCATCAATAAAGACAACTACACACCTGTCGAGGTACTCGATGAATATCTTATTCATTAACTGCATTAATACTGCCGGTGCATTAGTCAACCCAAAAGGCATAACTACAAATTCATAATGCCCGTATCTCGTCCGAAATGCCGTCTTCGGAACGTCGGACTCCCTCACCCTGAGTTGATAATACCCGGATCTTAAATCAATCTTCGAGAAAATCGCAGCCCCTTGCAGCTGGTCAAATAAATCGTCTATACGAGGCAAATGATATTTGTTCTTGATGGTTACTTTGTTCAGCTCACGGTAGTCGATGCACAAACGTAGTGAACCATCCTTCTTCTCACGAAAAGAACAGGCGCGCCCCAAGGCGAAGCGCTTGGTCTGATGTACCCTCTTTCCAGAAGTTCTCCCAACTGATTCTTCAATTCTTGCATCTCGGAAGGTGCCATCCGATAAGGTGCTTTAGAAATCGGAGCCGCATCTGGCTCTAAGTCCACTGCAAATTCTATCTCTCGATCTGGCGGTAATCCCGGGAGGTCATCCGGGAAAACATCGGGATACTCATTAACAACCGGAATCGAAGAGAAATCGACTTCATTTCCTTCCGTTTTCAAGGCATAACACCAATAGCCCGTACAACCTTTATTCAAAAGTTTTACGGCCTTAAGTAACTTGGATTGGCCCGACTTACGTCCCAAAAATGAGTACTCAGATCCGTGTTTAGTCATCATGGTAATAACCTTGGTACGGTAATTCATAATCGCTTGGTGATTATCAAGCCAATCATCGCCGAGGATCACGTCCTTGCCTTCCATATCAACTACAATCAGATTCGATAACCATTCCATACCGGATATAACCACCGGAAAATCTCTAATCTCCCGGTTCCCCACAATCCTATCCCCGCTAGGCAGTTTCACGATAAAGGGATCGCAAGCAGTCAAACAAGTTATATTAAAACGGCGTACACACTCCAAAGAAATAAAAGAATGTGTAGCACCCGTATGGAAAAGTACACGAACTGGATAAGATAAAATATGGATGGTACCTGAAGCCACCGCCGCATCGGGTTCGTCTGTTCGGCGCATCTCATAAACCCGTGGTTGTACCGAACCGACGCTAGAGTTCCCCCCTCCAGCGTTCTGACCCCGTCCCCGGCCCCTGCCGAAATTCTGTTGAGGTTGACCAAAAGATTGTCGTTGATTCATACTTTGATCAAGTGGTGCTGGGGCAGAAGCCCGAGTGTCCAAAGTCTGACTTGGTTCGAAACAATAAGCCGCCCTATGTCCCATCTGTCCGCACGTGTGACACTTCAATGGTGGAAAGTTGCATTCTAAACTGACGTGGACTGGACGGCCACAATTATAGCAGGTCACCGTGCGATTTGTGGTGCCCGGAGTAGGACGGTAACCCCTCTTTCCTTTATTAGAACGTGACGACTGTTCGGCATATCGGTTAGCCATCTGTGACCTCTGAAAGTTGCCACCCTTAGAGCCAGAAAAATTCCCCGCGACTTTCTACTTCTTCGGTTCTTCAACGGTATCATTGTCGGGGCTTAACATATCATGGGCTAAAGCTCTGTCCTGATACTCCTTCAGTGTGGTACAAGCAAATCCGGCCATGTACCGTCGTAAGTCCAAATTCATCCGCATATCAAAATAACGGATCGTATCACGCTCGTTCCGTACTTGATCCTTCACGTGGATCAGTTGTTGGTTGTACTCTACAATCGCTTGCGAAACAGGAATGTTCTGCGGTTTAGCCTCGAAAAAGGCTCGGATTCGGCTCTCTCGCATCGGCCAAGGACAAAACTCGGCCTCCAAAAGCTCCTTAAATTCCTCCCACGTGGCAATGCGATCCTGTGGCTTGATGACCTTCCACCAGGTAGCGGCCTCCTTGGTGAGGAAATACTGAGCAATCGGTACTTTCCTCACTTCGGGGCAATCAACCGCCTCGAAAATCTTTTCCAATTCCGCTAGCCAGTCTTCCCATACTAACGGGTCTGTGGCACCGCCAAATTGTGGAGGGTGCATACGAATTACATTCTGAAGCAAGGCATCCGTGTTCAGATTCGGATTATTCAGCTGAACTGTTTGGGCTAAAATGGTCATCTGGGTAGCCAATTGTTGAAGTACATTCGCAACTCCAACGTCCGCGTTGTTCCCCTGGCCATTCGACCGTCGTCTTGACTTTCGGTGTCGGGATGCACCGAGTTTGACAAGCTGGGGTTGGTTGACCCCGCAACAGAACTGATGGAAACGGCCGCGCCACGACCTCTTCCACGTCCACGGCCACGACCACGGCTACGACCCCTACCAGCTGACATACTGAAGAACACACAAGTCACGTAAGCACAATTCAATTACACGTCATCAAAGTGACCGATTCTCACGAATACCAACAAAACAAAGCAAAACGAACAAGGAAACACCAGAAGAGTAAGAGGTCTTACAAGTACCGGTCGCACTGTGATGATGGCAAAGTAGTGATACTGCGGACAAATGACAACTCGATCGACCCAAAAGACCGACAGCCTAGGTATCCATAGACCTAAGCTCTGATACCATATTCTGTAACACCCCCAAGTTATTCAGGGATATTACAGCGCCGTAAGCCCCGCCGTGGGACCCACAAGGCTAAACATACGAGGAACCATAATTTTTGACCGATAAGGTCTACATACAATGGAAGGAAGATCAATACAAAGGGGTATTCAAAACATAACCAATGTACGCAAAGACATCACAACACAAATCAATACCTCGGCAAACACAGGCCGGAACATCAAGAAAAATGGGAAACAATACTCGAGTATTCAATAACCATTCCAGTACAACAACACTGAATGGAAAACTCAAAACATAATCGGAGGAAATACACAGTATCACTCTTGCCCACCATCTTCATGCCGACCCGATACCTGCCTGTCCGCTCTCCTGGAACCTGAAATACATAAAAGGTATTTCCCCCATAAAGGGGTTAGCCGTCGAATAGCTAGTGCAAATATATCAAGTATGAAACACAATACTTCTCGACAATGAGGTAAATGTAACCGTCAATTCATCAATTCAAGACTAGTATTCCGGAATAACTAGATCTCATAGTGTCACATCAAGACGTATGTGAATGCCGTAGAAACGGTTCGTTCATATCATACGCCGGTACATGTATGAATACCGTAGAAACGGTTCGTTCATATCATGCCATCAATACATATATGAATGCCGTAAAAACGGTTCGTTCATATTATACCATCAATATATCTATGAATGCCGTAAAAACGGTTCGTGCATTTCATACCATCAATATACTTACTTTCAAAGTCGAGAACGTACAATCATAATTATATACTTGCCTTTGAGACATCGAGAAATCGAACGGAGGAAGGGTATGAGTTCGATAGGTCCAAGAACGTGCTTCCGGCACCTAAACGATTCGCAAGGAATATGATAATCAATTATCCATATTCAAATTACACGAAGAAACTCCCGAAACCCGTCTACGATTCATGAAAATACACGGATAAACAACTAGAGGTTGGAAAATCGTCCAAACTCTCACAAGTCCGAAAACGGTACAATCCAATCCGTAAAATCGTAGGAAAAGTATGCATACGGTATAGATACATCATAATCTCAATGTTCTCAAGCTTCAAAACGGATAAATCGGACGAATCTACGAAAAACCCCAAAATTCCCAAAAGTAGGGTTCTAAGGATTTTTACCTTGATTCGGACGATATGATGGATTAGATGTTGCCAAATCCTTGTTCTCCAACCAAAAATGTTGTTATTAGAAGTAAGATCGCTGCCAATCGCCCAAGATCGCGTCTCCCGAGCGATTCCCGTCGAAAAGGAGTGAAGGAGGTGAGAAATGACGAAATAGAAGTCAACTGTCATATATATAGCTGCCTAGTCTAGCGCACGCTACGCCTCCTTCATTAGCGTGCGCTAGCGAAGTCACCGGGTAGTCCAGTGGCTACTGCCATAAGACGTTAGCGCGCGTTACGAAACATCCCTTGCGTGCGCTAACTGCTGTCCTGCCAAAATCTCAGCTTACTGCCTCGGTCCGCTAGCGTGCGTTAATACTGAGCACTAGCGTGCGTTACGCAACACATATAGCGTACGCTAGCCGCTGCCTAGCGTGCGCTGCCCGTTAGTCCAGAAAGTCTGAAACCTCACTGCTTCTACTGACCAGACCATTAGCGTGCGCTACCTGATAGTCCAGAAACCTGACAACCTCACTGCCTCTGCCGACCCGGCCATTAGCATGCGCTACGGACGGATGTTAGTGTACGCTACTAACCACGAATAGCGCACGCTAACGAACTCCTAGCGTGCGTTAATCCTCCAGTCCAGAGAGCAGTCTGAGTTACTGGTTCTGACCTGACTGGTCCCTTAGCGCGCGCTACAGCTAAAAGCTAGCGTGCGCTAATCAAGCTGAATTAGCGTGCGTTAGCCTAGGCCTAGCGTGCGCTATTCCTCTAGCCCAGAACACTTCCACAAGGTCTAAACAATACGATCGTGACCTAAACAAGGCACGAAACTTAATAACAATATCAACAACATCTCCATGCGTTTACAGAGCGACAAAATAAGGAGAACGGAAAGGTCAAACAGTCAATAAAAGTACGGGTATTACATAAATGGTATCAAAGCTTAGGTTGTGGAAACCTAGACTGTCGGGTTTAGTGGTGTCTGTTGAGTTTTTGTCTCGTCGGATTTTATCTGACTGAGTCGTGTCACGACGCGTCGTCTGAGTTTATTGGTCGTGATTAGTATCGTGGGGCGATCATCACCTTCGTGCGACCTGTAGATGTAAGTCTTCCTTCTTTGTGTTGTGCATCATGTGACACGAGTTACTGATATGATTATGTGTTAAGTGATGGAATCTTTATGCATATTCTCGGTTTTGTGATGCGTTTGTGTGACTCTCATATTTCGTTTATATGAGGAGTGTTGTCGCTATTTATGTCCTTTTGACTGTGATATTTGACTATTTGTTTTCTGGTAAAAGACATGTGTTGTCTTGATTTTGAGCGAGTTGATGCGTGTGTTGTGATGTATGTAAGTAAATGTTGTTACATGTGAGTTTTTAGGCATTCTAACCTCATAGATTTTCGAAAAACTTGAGTATCTTAGAATATAAATTTCGAGACGTACTTTTAAAATGAATTATTTTCTCGCGGTACTTTCAAGGTGCCTTCTAGTGCCGCAATATGTTTCAAAATTATTCCAGTTGAGGACCAAAATATTCTGAGATATTTTCAATTATTTAGAAATGCTTTGCTTAGACCCGAGGGTCGAATATTTCTGAAAGTTTTTCACTAAAGGAAAAGTGTCCTCATTTTTGTTCAAATGCATGATGTTTTTTTTTCAAGGTCTCGATAACGATGTTTGTACTACTTTTTGAAAGGTGATACTCAAGATCAATCGGTGTTTCCAAACTGTTTTCAAAAAGATGGTTTTCATTTTATCATTCTTGTTTGCGGTCCGGGAATGTATGTATGATATTCGCATTGTTGTTAGAACGTTAGCTCCCGAGTATGATGGAATTGGTGGCGTGAACGTTGAGTCCTTTGCCATGCATTTGTTGTGATTAGCCCTCTGTGAGAGGTGAGATGTTGGTATTGAATGTTGTCGCTTTGTAGTGATTTGTGTGTTATCGCACCCTTTGCGAGCTGTTAGGATTTGAGTTCGTATGATTGTGTACATACGTGGTTGTTTCGTGATGTTTAGTAATTGTATGTTGGTTATCATTCGGGCCGTTGAGTTTTCCGAACGATACCGTCGTTGCTGTGGTGTTTGTATGTGTGTTGCTTTACGATCGTAATCGTTGTAAGTGTTGCGTGTTATGATTTTCTG
Source organism: Orobanche coerulescens (assembly GCA_033398695.1). NCBI lineage: Eukaryota > Viridiplantae > Streptophyta > Magnoliopsida > Lamiales > Orobanchaceae > Orobanche > Orobanche coerulescens. The sequence goes on from CM065804.1 coordinate 139,707,179, forward strand.
TTGTGCTGAGTGGTTGCTTATTCAGTATGCCGAGGGTCAGAGGTCGTGGTCGTGGCGACCGGGTGCGTGATCGGGATCATGCTGCTGGTGATGATATCGGTATCAGTATTGCTACTATTTTACAACAGGTAGCTACACAGATGACTCAATTGACTCGGGCAGTTCAGCATATTACAGATGTGACCCAGAACACTGGTGCGAATCAGTGGCTTCGAGAAGTGGTTCGTATGAATCCCCCTCGCTTCGCTGGTGCTGCAGATGCATTAGGCTGGGATGGTTGGCTTTTCCAGTTCGAAAAGATATTCGAGGCAGTTGATTGTCCAGAAGAGCGTAAATTGCGAGTCGCTCAGTATCTTCTTGACAAGGATGCTGCTAGTTGGTGGGAGGCTATTAAGCCTCGAGATCGTGTTGTCCCGTGGGTAGAGTTCCAGAGATTCATGAGAGATGAGTTTTGTCCGGAACCGATCAGAAATCAGAGGATTAATGAATTCTTTTCGGCAAAACCGCAAGATGTACCACTGTCTCAAGCTATTATTGTTTTTAGCAAACAGCTCAGCTATATGCAGGACCAAGTAAGGACGAAGGAGGATAAGATCTGTCATTTTAGTAGGTGGATGAAACCAGAGATTCGTCAGTACATGGCAGGTCTCACTTGTACATCCTTGAGAGATTATCAGAATAGGGCATTAGCCTATGAGCTATCCATATTATCGACCGAGAATATGTCTGACTCGAAGAAATAGAAAACCGTTGGGAACTTTTCAGGAAATCAGGGGAGTGGGCCCCCTGAGGTTGGGATATTGTTTCATCATCCTAAGATGGTTCCTCGATCGCGTGATCAGAGGAGTAGTACCCCTGCAGTGAGTAATGTGAGCAGCATGAAGACCTGTTATAACTGTAGTCGAGCGGGCCATACCTCGAAGAATTGTCGTTCACCGTTAGTCAGTTGTTTCGAGTGTGGCTAGGTGGGTCACCGAGCCGTGCATTGCGAGATGGTAACTGAGAGATTTGGGGATTGAGGTTGCGTCTCTGCTCCGAAAGGACACAGAGATGCCTGGTGTGGTTTTTGTGGATTTCGGCGTAGTCCGAACTGTTTATGATTGTCCTTGTGGATCGTTTTGTGTTTATTTTCTGTTTTATTGACTCTGCATGTTTTCTTATATTGGTACCTCCTGTTTTGTGATTGTTCGGATAATTGACTTGATTGTATTATCGGTTTGATGACGCTTGTCACTTGATGGTTTTATTATGTCTCTACTGTAATACCCGGTCGAAAGTCATGTCATTTTAAACCTCTTCATGTTCTTCGAATCGTGATTTGTTGAGCGAACCCTTGTAATCATTGCTTGGAACCACCGTTTTGGGGTTTCCGTACTTCTATTTCGTGTTATTGTTGCCCAGACATTGAATCCTATTGCTTTTATTCTCTTCCCGGGTCATTTTTCATCATTTTAGGACCCGAAGGGGGTGTGAGCCGCGGCACAAGGAGCGTGCGCCGCGGCACACACATTTTCTAAACCTGGCCGAGCGGACTGTACCGGGTGCCACGGCACACGCCAGCAGTGCCGCGGCACACTTGTGTTGCATCCTCAGCCAAAAACCGCCTGTACCCGGTGCCGCGGCACACCTGGGCTGAGCCGCGGCACACCTGGGCTGAGCCGCGGCACACTGCCGAAACCTGGGAACAATTTTTAGGTCTGTGCCGCGGCACACCTGGGCTGAGCCGCGGCACACAATGCGGTCAACTGCATAATCCGGCTTTTTAAGCGAGATTGCAGCCCATTTCCTCCATTCCCTTCTTCCACCTGCGAGAGAGAGAACTTGAGGGGAGAATCTTATCATCATCTATCACTTGTGTGTTGGATTTTTACCACTTTCATTCAGTTGGGAAGCCCGGATAGTCGATCTAACGCGTATTCCTTGGATCATAGAGCTTGGATATTCAAGAGGTAATTTCTTCGACATCTTGACTTCTCGATTTTGTGTGGGTATTGACGTTTTGGATGATAAAATCATGGTGTATGAAGTGATATATGCGTGATTATGGACATGTTTGAGTATTCATCGGATTATTGAAAGATTATTCAAGAACACTTTGAATTTTGTGTTGGATTTTGGGGGTTTTCGTAGATTCGTCCGTTTTATCCGATTGAAGCTTGAGAACCTTGAGATTTTGATATATCTATACCGTATGAGTGTTTTCTTACAATTTTACGGGTTGGATTGTGCCGTTTTCGGACTTGTGGGAGTTTGGGCGATTTCCCAACCTTTAGTTGTTCACCCGTCTATTTTCTTGAATCGTAGACGAGTTTCGGGAGTCTCTTCGTGTAATTTGAGTATGGATAATTAATTGTCATATTCCTTGCGAATCGTTTAGGTGCCGGAAGCGCGTTCTTGGACCTACCAAACTCATACCTTTCCTCCGTTCGATTTCTCGATGTCTCAAAGGCAAGTATACATTTATGATTGTACGTTCTCGACTTTGAAAGTAAGAAATATTGATGGCATATCATGAACGAACCGTTTTTACGGCATTCATAAATATATTGATGGCATATTATGAACGAACCGTTTCTACGGCATTCATGTATGTATTATTGGCATGTAATGAACGAACCGTTTTTACGGCATTCCTACATGTATCGGCATATGAGGTGAACGAACTGTTTCTACGGCATTCACATACGTAACGGCGTATGAGGTGAACGAACCGTTTCTACGGCATTCACATACGTCTTATGAGATTTTAGTTATTCCGAAATACTAGTCTTGAATTGATGAATTGACGGTTACATTTACTTTATTGTCGAGGAGTATTGTGTTTCATATTGATATACTTGCACTAGCTATTCGACGGCTAACCCCTTTATGGGGGAAATACGTTTCATGTATTTCAGGTTCCAGGAGGTCGGACAGGCAGGTATCGGGTCGACATGAAGATGGTGGGCAAGTGTGATACTGTGTCTTTCTTCGAGTGGTGTTATGAGTTTTCCGTTCAGTGTTGTTGTACTGGATTGGTTATTGAATACTCGAGTATTGTTTTCCATTTTCTTTGATTCCCGGCCTGTGTTTGCCGAAGTATTGATTCGTATTGTGATGTCTGTGAATACATTGGTTCTGTTTTTGAATACCTTTGTAATGTTTTCATTCTATTGTGTGTAGACCTTCTCGGTCAAAGTTTACAGTTCCGCATATATTTAGCCTTGTGGGTCCCACGGCGGGGCTCACGGCGGTGTAATATACCCTGAATAACTTGGGGGTGTTACAGAATATGGTATCAGAGCTTAGGTCTATGGATACCTAGGCTGTCGGTCTCTTGGGTCGAATGAGTCGTCAAATGTCCACAGTATCACTACTCTGCCATCATCACAGTGCGACCGGTACTTGTAAGACCTCTTACTCTTCTGATGTTTCCTTATTCGTTATGCTCCTTCTATGGATATTCCTGAGAATCGATCACCTTAATGACGTGCGTTTGAATTGTGCTTATGTACCTTGTGTGTTCTTCAGTATGTCAGCTGGTAGGGGTCGTGGCCGTGGTCGTGGCCGTGGACGGGGAAGAGGTCGTGGCGCGGCCGTTTCCATCAGTTCAGTTGCGGGGTCGACCAACCCCAGTTTGTCGAACTCGGTGCATCCCGACACCGAGAGTCAGCACGACCAGTCAGACGGTCAGGGGAACAACGCAGACGTTGGAGTGGCGAATGCACATCAACAATTGGCTACTCAGATGACCATTTTAGCCCAAATCGTTCAACTGAATAACCCGAACCCAAACACGGATGCCTTGCTTCAGAATGTAATCCGTATGCACCCTCCACAGTTTGGCGGTGCCACAGACCCGTTAGGCTGGGAAGACTGGCTAGCGGAATTAGAGAAGATTTTCGAGGCGGTTGATTGCCCCGAGGTGAGGAAAGTACCAATTGCTCAGTATTTCCTCACTAAGGAGGCCGCTACTTGGTGGAAGGTCATCAATCCACAGGATCGTATCGCCTCGTGGGATGAATTTAAGGAGCTCTTGGAGGCCGAGTTTTGTCCTTGGCCGGTACGAGAGAGCCGAATCCGAGCCTTCTTCGAGGCTAAACCACAAGATATTCCCGTTTCGCAGGCGATCGTGGAGTATAACCAACAATTGATCCATGTGAAGGATCAAGTGCGTAACGAGCGTGATAAGATCCGTTATTTTGATATGCGGATGAATTTGGATTTACGGCGGTACATGGCCGCATTTGCTTGTACCACACTGAAAGAGTATCAGGACAGAGCTTTAGCCCATGATATGTTGAGCCCCGACAATGATACCGTTGAAGAACCGAAGAAGCAGAAAGTCGGGGGAAATTTTTCTGGCTCTAAGGGTGGCAACTTTCAGAAGTCACAGACGACTAACCATTTTGCTGGACAGTCGTCACGTTCTAATAAAGGGAAGAGGGGTTACCGTCCCACTCCGGGTTCCTCAAATCGCACAGTGACTTGCTATAATTGTGGTCGTCCAGGCCACTTTAGTTCGGAATGCTACTTTCCACTATTAAAGTGTCACACGTGTGGTCAGATGGGGCATAGAGCGGTTTATTGTTCCGAGCCGAACCAGACTTTGGACACTCGGGCTTCTGCCCCAACACCTCTTGATCAAGGTATTAATCAGCGACAATCTTTTGGTCAACCTCAGCAGAATTTTGGCAGGGGTCGGGGTCAGAACGCTGGAGGGGGGAACTCTAGCGTCGGTTCGGTGCAACCACGGGTTTATGAGATGCGTCGAACAGAGGAACCCGATGCGGCGGTGGCTTCAGGTACCATCCATATTTTATCTTTTCCAGTTCGTGTACTCTTTGATATGGGTGTTACACATTCTTTTATTTCTTTGGAGTGTGTACGCCGTCTGAATATAACTTGTTTGACTGCTTGCGATCCCTTTATCGTGAAACTACCTAGCGGGGATAGGATTGTGGGGAATCGGGAGATTAGAGATTTTCCGGTGGTTATATCCGGTATGGAATGGTTATCGAATCTAATTGTAGTTGATATGGAAGGCGAGGATTGGCTTAATAATCATCAAGTGATTATGAATTACCGTACCAAAGTTATCACCATGATGACTAAAGACGGATCTGAGTACTCATTTTTGGGACGTAGGTCGGGCCAATCCAAGTTACTTATCAGTGCCGTGAAGGCCGTAAAACTTTTGAATAAAGGTTGTGTGGGCTATTGGTGTTATGCTTTGAAAACGGAAGGAAACGAAGTCGATTTCTCTTCGATTCCGGTTGTTAATGAGTATCCCGATGTTTTTCCGGATGATCTTCCGGGATTACCGCTAGATCGAGAGATAGAATTTACCGTAGACTTAGAGCTAGATGCGGCTCCGATTTCTAAAGCACCTTATCGGATGGCACCTTCCGAGATGCAGGAATTGAAGACTCAGTTGGGAGAACTTTTGGAAAAAGGGTACATCAGACCGAGCGCTTCGCCTTGGGGCGCGCCTGTTCTTTTCGTGAGGAAGAAAGATGGTTCACTACGTTTGTGCATCGACTACCGCGAGCTGAACAAAGTAACCATCAAGAACAAGTACCCTCTACCGCGTATAGACGATTTATTTGATCAATTGCAAGGAGCTGCGGTTTTCTCGAAGATTGACTTAAGATCCGGGTATTATCAACTCAGGGTGAGGGAGTCCGACGTTCCGAAGACGGCGTTCCGGACGAGATATGGGCATTATGAATTTGTAGTTATGCCTTTTGGGTTGACGAATGCGCCGGCAGTATTCATGCGATTAATGAATAAAATATTCATCGAGTACCTCGACAGGTGTGTAGTCGTCTTTATTGACGACATCTTGATCTATTCTCGAGATAAGGAGGAACATGCCCGACACTTGCGTTTGGTTTTAGACATTTTGAGAACCGAGCACCTCTATGCAAAATTCTCGAAATGTGAGTTTTGGTTGGAAGAAGTTATGTTTCTCGGCCATGTGATTTCGGCCGAAGGGGTTCGTGTAGACCCGCAGAAGATCGAGGCAGTGCTAGACTGGGCACCGCCTAAAAATGTTAAGGAGGTTCGTAGCTTTTTGGGCCTTGCTGGGTATTACCGTCGGTTTGTCGAGGGGTTCTCGAAACTCGCTCGAACGCTTACGAAATTACTCCAGAAGACCGAAAAGTTTGTTTGGACGGATGAGAGACAGCAGAGCTTCGATGAACTAAAGAGACGATTGACTTCAGCGCCGATTCTAACTTTACCACATGGTAGCGAAGGCTTTGCAGTTTACAGTGACGCTTCGGGTCAAGGCCTGGGCTGTGTTCTTATGCAGCATGATAAGACAATAGCTTTTGCGTCACGACAATTAAAGCCTTATGAGATGAATTATCCTACTCAAGATTTGGAATTGGCCGCAATTGTCTTCGCACTCAAGATTTGGCGGCATTATTTGTATGGTTCACCGTGCCAGATTTATACCGATCACAAGAGTCTGAAGTATATTTTCAGTCAGAAGGAGCTGAATATGAGACAGCGGCGTTGGTTAGAGTTGATAAAGGATTATGATTTGGAAATTCTTTACCACCCCGGGAAAGCCAATGTCGTTGCGGATGCTTTGAGCCGCAAATCGGCATCTCTTCAAATGCTCGAGGTTTTTACGTCCCAGATGAAAATTCGTCAAGATTTAATTGAGCAAGGGATAGAAGTTTGGCTTCAACGAGTACAGGGACAGTTGTGTACTCTCGAAATTACTTCGTCCTTAGTTGACGACATCAAAGGGAAGCAGTGGAGTGACCCGATGATTTCTCAACTGAAGGAAGATGTGGTTAAAGGAAAAGCTCCTGGCTTTATGGTTCACGAGGATAGTATTCTGAGATTTCAGGGCAGGCTTTGTGTTCCGAACGATTTGGAGTTGAGACAGAGAATTCTCCGAGAAGCTCATGCTACGCCTTACTCAATCCACCCCGGGACGAGTAAGATGTACAAAGATTTGAAGCGCAATTTTTGGTGGAATAACATGAAGAAGGATGTTACGGAGTTTGTACTATGATGCTTGACGTGTCAACAAGTCAAGATCGAACATCAACGACCAGTGGGGTTGTTGAAACCACTTCCCATTCCCGAGTGGAAGTGGGAAGACATCTCAATGGATTTCATCACTGGCATGCCGAGAACTCGGGCCGGAATGAATATGATTTGGGTAATTGTCGATCGATTGACCAAGTCTGCACACTTTTTGGGTATTAAGGATACTTGGGGACCGGATAGACTGGCTCGAACCTTTATTGCTGAGATCGTGAGGCTACACGGTACCCCCAAGACCATTGTTTCTGATCGAGACGGCCGCTTTGTATCACACTTTTGGCAGGCCGTTCATCAGGCTCTGGGTACTGAGTTGAGATTGAGCACTTCCTTTCATCCTCAGTCGGACGGTCAGACAGAGAGGACGATTCAGACTCTGGAAGATATGTTACGGGCTTGTGCCTTGGATTGGAGTAATGATTGGGAGCTTCACCTACTGTTGATCGAGTTTGCTTACAATAATAGTTGGCATGCGTCGATCAAAATGGCACCCTTCGAGGCACTCTATGGTAGGCGATGTAGGTCACCATTATGTTGGGACGAGGCTTCTGAGCTAGTTGGGACGGAACCGGATATGTTATTGGAGACCAAGGAAAAGATTTCTATTATCCGAGATCGATTACTGACTGCCCAAAGTCGTCAGAAATCTTACGCTGATACTCGCCGACCCTTGGAGTTTGAAGTGGGGATCATGTCTTGCTCAAAGTATCGCCGACTGCAGGAGTTTTCCGCTTCGGGAAAAAGGGGAAACTCAGTCCAAGGTATATCGGACCTTTCGAGATTTTGGACAGAGTTGGAGATTTAGCTTATCGCTTGGCGTTGCCTCCAGCTTTGAGCCACGTCCATAGTGTTTTTCATGTGTCCCAGTTGAGGAAGTACGTACCGGATCCGAGCCACATTATCGACTAGAGTGAGATTGTCGTAGCCGAGGATATTACCTTTCCGGAGAAACCTGTGAAGATTCTTGAGCGCCGTGAGAAACAACTCCGGCATAAGACCATCCCATTGGTTAAGGTGCAATGGTCGAGGCATGGAGTCGAAGAGGCGACTTGGGAGACGGAAGAGAAGATGCGGGTGGAATACCCCGAACTATTTATTTCTTAAGTTTCGGGATGAAACTTCTTTTAAGAGGGGGAGAATGTAATACCCGGTCGAAACTCATGTCATTTCAAACCTCTTCATGTTCTTCGAATCGTGATTTGTTGAGCGAACCCTTGTAATCATTGCTTGGAACCACCGTTTTGGGGTTTCCGTACTTCTATTTCGTGTTATTGTTGCCCAGACATTGAATCCTATTGCTTTTATTCTCTTCCCGGGTCATTTTTCATCATTTTAGGACCCGAAGGGGGTGTGAGCCGCGGCACAAGGAGCGTGCGCCGCGGCACACACATTTTCTAAACCTGGCCGAGCGGACTGTACCGGGTGCCGCGGTACACGCCAGCAGTGCCGCGGCATACTGACGAGTCAGTGCCGCGGCACACCTAGGCTGAGCCGCGGCACACTTGTGTTGCATCCTCAGCCAAAAACCGCCTATACCCGGTGCCGCGGCACACCTGGGCTGTGCCGCGGCACACTGCCGAAACCTGGGAACAATTTTTAGGTCTGTGCCGCGGCACACCTGGGCTGAGCCGCGGCACACAATGCGGTCAACTGCATAATCCGGCTTTTTAAGCGAGATTGCAGCCCATTTCCTCCATTCCCTTCTTCCACCTGCGAGAGAGAGAACTTGAGGGGAGAATCTTATCATCATCTATCACTTGTGTGTTGGATTTTTACCACTTTCATTCGGTTGGGAAGCCCGGATATTCGATCTAACACGTATTCCTTGGATCATAGAGCTTGGATATTCAAGAGGTAATTTCTTCGACATCTTGACTTCTCGATTTTATGTGGGTATTGACGTTTTGGAAGATAAAATCATGGTGTATGAAGTGATATATGCGTGATTATGGACATGTTTGAGTATTCATCGGATTATTGAAAGATTATTCAAGAACACTTCGAATTTTGTGTTGGATTTTGGGGGTTTTCGTAGATTCGTCCGTTTTATCCGATTGAAGCTTGAGAACCTTGAGATTTTGATATATCTATACCGTATGAGTGTTTTCTTACGATTTTACAGGTTAGATTGTGCCGTTTTCGGACTTGTGGGAGTTTGGGCGATTTCCCAACCTTTAGTTGTTCACCCGTATATTTTCTTGAATCGTAGACGAGTTTCGGGAGTCTCTTCGTGTAATTTGAGTATGGATAATTAATTGTCATATTCCTTGCGAATCGTTTAGGTGCCGGAAGCGCGTTCTTGGACCTACCAAACTCATACCTTTCCTCCGTTCGATTTCTCGATGTCTCAAAGGCAAGTATACATTTATGATTGTACGTTCTCGACTTTGAAAGTAAGAAATATTGATGGCATATCATGAACGAACCGTTTTTACGGCATTCATAGATATATTGATGGCATATTATGAACGAACCGTTTCTATGGCATTCATGTATGTATTATTGGCATGTAATGAACGAACTGTTTTTACGGCATTCCTACATGTATTGGCGTATGAGGTGAACGAACCGTTTCTACGGCATTCACATACGTAATGGCGTATGAGGTGAACGAACCGTTTCTACGGCATTCACATACGTCTTATGAGATTTTAGTTATTCCGGAATACTAGTCTTGAATTGATGAATTGACGGTTACATTTACTTTATTGTCGAGGAGTATTGTGTTTCATATTGATATACTTGCACTAGCTATTCGAGGCTAACCCCTTTATGGGGGAAATACGTTTCATGTATTTCAGGTTCCAGGAGGCCTGGACAGCGGTGTATCGGGTCGGCATGAAGATGGTGGGCAAGTGTGATACTGTGTCTTTCTTCGAGTGGTGTTATGAGTTTTCCGTTCAGTGTTGTTGTACTGGATTGGTTATTGAATACTCGAGTATTGTTTTCCATTTTCTTTGATTCCCGGCCTGTGTTTGCCGAAGTATTGATTCGTATTGTGATGTCTGTGAATACATTGGTTCTGTTTTTGAATACCTTTGTAATGTTTTCATTCTATTGTGTGTAGACCTTCTTGGTCAAAGTTTACACTTCCGCGTATATTTAGACTTGTGGGTCCCACGGCGGGGCTCACGGCGCTGTAATATACCCTTAATAACTTGGGGGTGTTACATCTACCGGTGGCGTTGTGTTGGTCGTCGTGGAGCGTGTTTTCACGCCGTATATTACTTTCCGTTGCTTGTAACGTTTCGCCGTTGGGCGTAAGTTAAGCGTTTCTTGTGTATCTCGTTGAGTTTTCCTGGAGGGATATTGCTTCTCCCTACTTGTTTTATGTTTCGGGACGAAACTTCTTTTAAGGAGGGTAGTATGTAATATCCGCAATTTCGATTTCCGGTAATTTTCTTTTTTGGCGGAAGTCAATATTAGCGATTCTGTTGTGACCGTTTCGTCATTCCGAGAATGATTAATTCTGCGCTTTTTTTCATCCGAGTTCGTTTCAGTGCTGTTTTGTTGAGTTCCGTGTTTTAAGCAGCTTTTCCGCACTCGAGTTCGATTCTTGTGAATCTCGTCCGAAACTGTTGTTTTGAGTTTCTCGTAACATTTAATGTTATTATTCATGTTGCGATCTTTGGCTTGGTGTTTCGATCGTGTATCGTGTATTTCGGACGTTTTGGACCGTTTTCGTAATTTTCCAAAGTTTGGGGTAATTACTTTCCGTTGTCGAATTTCGAACCTTGGGTTGGTCGGAATTGTGTGTTCTCTTAGCGCTTAGATTCATCTTTGCGAGTACTTCGTAACCGTATCTTCGATTCATATTTAGGTTTGGGTTTCGAGGTTGTCCGGGTCGTCGGAAGTGGCCACGACCAAGTCACGGCCGCACTTTGTGGAGCAGATACTGGCCTGGCCGAGTTACGGCCGTAAGGTGCCGGTTATGGCCATAAGTGATCGGCAGGCACAGGCTGGACGAAGTCCGGTTATGGCCGTAAGGTGTGCTGGTTACCGCCGTACGATGCTGGTTACGGCCGTAAAGGGGTGTCAGTTACGGCCGTAGTGACTCGACATGTTTCAGTCAGTGGCCCCTGGGAGTTCGGTTACGGCCGTAAGGCTATGCTGATTACGGCCATAAGGCTATGCCGGCTTCGGCCATTTCTTGCGCTATCGGCAGTTGACTGAGTTATGGTCGTAAGGCACTACCGGTTACGGCCGTAACACTGCCGGCCATATATAGGCCAGGGACGGGCCAGACCTCATTTTTACCCCATTTCCTCACCCAGGTGGCGGCTGGCGATGGGAGAAGTCGAGGAGTGGAGTTTTTGGTCGATTCCACTCGATTTCTAGGCGTTTTGGAAGATTCTTGTCGATTATATCATCATCTAATACTTGTTCTTCGTCCGATCGAGGTAATTTCTTGAAATCTCCTAGGATTGACTTTCGAGATTTCCTTCCTGATTTTCGTTGTTCGTCCGATTTTGATGGATCGATTGATGTTATTGAACATTATTAATCGTGTTCTATGGGTTGTATATCCATATTTCGAGTTTGTTCAACTCGATTGGTGATTCGAGTGCTCTTGGGAATTATCGAACGTTGAGTGTTCGATTAAATGTCCCAACGAGTTTCCTTTCGTTAGTTTGGTGGGATTTCCATTGTTTTTTACCATGATTCTCATTGTAATCGTATCTTCGCTGTTTTTATTGTTCCTTCTGGAGGATTATAGGTGCTTGATGATTCCGAGTTGATTCCCGTTTGGTGATTGATAATTCGTGTGGTGTTATTCTCGTAGTACTCGTGGTGCTTTCGCGTTCTTGATAGTGTTCGGGGGTTCGGGGCTTTTCGACCGCATCCCATCAGTCGTCTCGTTGCGATCGTGGTTTTGAGGCAAGTACCTTGTTTATATATTTCTTGTTTCGTGGATATGATGATCGGTGATCGTCTAAATGTGTTTGTTTGGTTGTTTGAAATGAACTTTCAAAAGATTCGTTTAGCCTCGTTAAAGGCTCTCTTCCAAAACCGTGTGTATTTTGTGATTTGTGTGTTTCGTAAATGATTATGTGAATCATATGGATATGGATGGTGTTGATGTTGCACTTGATAATGTGTGTGTACGTATATTGCCTCATTTCGGTGCGTTGTGGCTTGACGTTGTGTTTTGCTAAGTGTTTGATACCTCTGGGTGAATTGTTTGAATATCTTTGTTGTATTGTACCATGTGTGTGAATGTGTGGATGTGGGCGGGGCCTACGGTGACACATGGCATGCGATCATGTGGTCAGGATGCAATAATCGATTGATCCAACCGTGAGAGCCTAAGAAAAACTACGGTGACACATGACTTGTGATCATGTGGTCAGGATACAACAAGTGATTGATCCAACCGTGAGCGCCAAAGAATACCTACGGTGACATATGGCATGTGATCATATGGTCAAGAGATAAAAAGTGAATGATCCAACCGTGAGATGTCGTGACATGTGTTCACGCTAGTGTGTATATGATTTGTGGATGTGCTTTGCTCACCTCGGGAGGGTCCGTCGAGGCCTCGATGGAATCTATGACTTCACTCTGGATTCACGAGTTTGAGTATGTGATTTGTGAATGTGTTTTACTCACCTCGGGAGGGTCCGTCGAGGCCTCGTGGGAATCTATAACTTCACTCTGGATTCATGAGTTGGTGTTGTATTTGTGTGACCAAGATTTGCGTATCTTGGCTGATTACATTTTGTTGATTTTATGTCCGTCGAGGACACGTGACGTGTATTTTATGGTCGTTGTTTTTATTTGTGAAAACAAAACCTTTGGGCTGTGACCCCTGTTGATTTTTGAAAGAGAAGGAGTCGATAATCCTAAATCATTTTCTATTCAAACTCCCGATGGCATATTAAACCATTTTGTAAATTGTTTCCCTTAAGTTGTGATCTTTCGGTTTTGGAGAGTTTTACTCAACTCTTGCCTTGGGAAGTATTTTCGTTATGTTTGAATCTTTGAGGATTCCTAGTTGTTATTATTCTTAGAATTTGAATTATATGACTCGTATTTTGCACTTTGTACTTGCACTAGCAAAATATTGGAATTTTGCTAAACCCCCGAGTAATCGGGGGGTGGATGTCTGTATTGCATTCAGGTTTTGGGGAGCATAGCACAGGGTCGGCATGAAGGATGATGAAAGATGATTGATACTAATCACATTAGGTCTCGTACGTTGTTGTACTGGTTCAGTTGTACTTTATTTTCCGCTGCAGTTTTTTTTCTCCATTGCACGGGAGTGTGTGGTATTTTAACCCCTGTGTGGGTATGTATTGAGATTGAGTTGTATGTATTTATTGAAAGACCAAATCGGTCTACTGAGTCATTTTAGCCTTAAAGGCATTTTTGAGATGTTCGATTTCTGCTACCAGCCTAGTAGATCCTTGAGGAAAGGTTCTACGGCGTGTAATATCCCTAAATGGATTGGGGGTGTTACATAAATGGTATCATAGCTTAGGTTGTGGAAACCTAGGCTGTCGGGTTTAGTGGTGTCTGTTGAGTTTTTGTCTCGTCGGATTTTGTCTGACTGAGTCGTGTCGCGACGCGTCGTCTGAGTTTAGTGGTCGTGATTAGTATCGTGGGGCGATCATCACCTTCGTGCGACCTGTAGATGTAAGTCTCCCTTCTTTGTGTTGCGCATCATGTGACACGAGTTACTGATATGATTATGTGTTAAGTGATGGAATCTTTATGCAGATTCTCGGTTTTGTGATGCGTTTGTGTGACTCTCATATTTCGTTTATATGAGGAGTGTTGTCGCTATTTATGTCCTTTTGACTGTGATATTTGACTGTTTGTTTTCTGGTAAAAGACATGTGTTGTCTTGATTTTGAGCGAGTTAATGCGTGTGTGGTGATGTATGTAAGTAAATGTTGTTACAAGTGAGTTTTTAGGCATTCTAACCTCATAGATTTTCGAAAACCTTGAGTGTCTTAGAATATAAATTTCGAGACGTACTTTTAAAATGAATTATTTTCTCGCGGTACTTTCAAGGTGCCTTCTAGTGCCGCAATATGTTTCAAAATTATTCCAGTTGAGGACCAAAATATTCTGAGATATTTTCAATTATTTGGAAATGCTTTGCTCAGACCCGAGGGTCGAATATTTCTGAAAGTTTTTCACTAAAAGAAAAGTGTCCTCATTTTTGTTCAAATGGACGATGATGTTTTTCAAGGTCTCGATAACGATGTTTGTACTACTTTTTGAAAGGAGATACTCAAGATCAATCGGTGTTTCCAAACTGTTTTCAAAAAGGTGGTTTTCATTTTATCATTCTTGTTTGCGGTCCGGGAATGTATGTATGATATTCGCATTGTTGTTAGAACGTTAGCTCCCGAGTATGATGGAATTGGTGGCGTGAACGTTGAGTCCTTTGCCACGCATTTGTTGTGATTATCCCTCTGTGAGAGGTGAGATGTTGGTATTGAATGTTGTCGCTTTGTAGTGATTTGTGTGTTATCGCACCCGTGCGAGCTGTTAGGACTTGAGTTTATATGATTGTGTACATACGTGGTTGTTTCGTGATGTTTAGTAATTGTATGCTGGTTATCATTCGGGTCGTTGAGTTTGCCGAACGATACCATCGTTGCTGTGGTGTTTGTATGTGTGTTGCTTTACGATTGTAATCGTTGTAAGTGTTGCGTGTTATGATTTTCTGTTGTGCTGAGTGGTTGCTTATTCAGTATGCCGAGGGGCAGAGGTCGTGGTCGTGGCGACCGGGTGCGTGATCGGGATCATGCTGCCGGTGATGATATCGGTATCAGTATTGCTACTATTTTACAACAGGTAGCTACACAGATGACTCAATTGACTCGGGCAGTTCAGCATATTACAGATGTGACCCAGAACACTGGTGCGAATCAGTGGCTTCGAGAAGTGGTTCGTATGAATCCCCCTCGCTTCGCTGGTGCTGCAGATGCATTAGGCTGGGATGGTTGGCTTTTCCAGTTCGAAAAGATATTCGAGGCAATTGATTGTCCAGAAGAGCGTAAATTTCCAGTCACTCAGTATCTTCTTGACAAGGATGCCGCCAGTTGGTGGGAGGCTATTAAGCCTCGAGATCGTGTTGTCACGTGGCTAGAGTTCCAGAGATTCATGAGAGATGAGTTTTGTCCGGAACCGATCAGAAATCAGAGGATTAATGAATTCTTTTCGGCGAAACCGCAAGATGTACCACTGTCTCAAGCTATTATTGTTTTTAGCAAACAGCTCAGCTATATGCAGGATCAAGTAAGGACGGAGGAGGATAAGATCTGTCATTTTAGTAGGTGGATGAAACCAGATATTCGTCACTACATGGCAGGTCTCACTTGTACTTCCTTGAGAGATTATCAGAATAGGGCATTAGCCTATGAGCTATCCATATTATCGACCGAGAATATGTCTGACTCGAAGAAATAGAAAACCGTTGGGAACTTTTCAGGAAATCAGGGGAGTGGGCCCCCTGAGATTGGGACATTATTTCATCGTCCTAAGATGGTTCCTCGATCGCGTGATCAGAGGAGTAGTACCCCTGCAGTGAGTAATGTGAGCAGCATGAAGACCTGTTATAACTGTAGTCGAGCGGGCCATACCTCGAAGAATTGTCGTTCACCGTTAGTCAGTTGTTTCGAGTGTGGCCAGGTGGGTCACCGAGCCGTGCATTGCGAGACGGTAACTGAGAGATTTGGGGATCGAGGTTGCGTCTCTGCTCCGAAAGGACACAGAGATGCCTAGTGTGGTTTTTGTGGATTTCGGCATAGTCCGAACTGTTTATGATTGTCCTTATGGATCGTTTTGTGTTTATTTTCTGTTTTCTTGACTGTGCATGTTTTCTTATATTGGTACCTCCTGTTTTGTGATTGTTCGGATAATTGACTTGATTGTATTATCGGTTTGATGACGCTTGTCACTTGTTGGTTTTATTATGTCTCTACCGGTGGCGTTGTGTTGGTCGTCGTGGAGCGTGTTTTCACGCCGTATATTTCTTTGCGTTGCTTGTAATGTTTCACCGTTGGGCATAAGTTACGCGTTTCTTGTGTATCTCGTTGAGTTTTCCTGGCGGGATATTGCTTCTCCCTACTTGTTTTATGTTTCGGGACGAAACTTCTTTTAAGGAGGGTAGTATGTAATATCCGCAATTTCGATTTCCGGTAATTTTTTTTTGCGGAAGTCTATCTTAGCGATTCTGTTGTGACCGTTTCGTCATTCCGAGAATGATTAATTCTGCACTTTTTGTCATCCGAGTTCGTTTGAGTGCTATTTTGTTGAGTTCCGTGTTTTAAGCGGCTTTTCCGCACTCGAGTTCGATTCTTGTGAATCTCATCCGAAACTGTTGTTTCGAGTTTCTCGTAACTTCATTTAATGTTATTATTCATGTTGCGATCTTTGGCTTGGTGTTTCGATCGTGTATCGTGTATTTCAGACGTTTTGGGCCGTTTTCGTAATTTTCCAAAGTTTGGGGTAATTACTTTCTGTTGTCGAATTTCGAACCTTCGGGTGTTCGGAATCGTGTGTTCTCTTAGCGCTTAGATTCATCTTTGCGAGTACTTCGTAACCGTATCTTCGATTCATATTCAGGTTTGGGTTTCGAGGTTGTCCGGGCCGTCGGAAGTGGCCACGGCCGAGTCACGGCCGCACTTTGTGGAGCAGATACTGGCCTGGCCGAGTTACAGCCGTAAGGTGCCGGTTATGGCCATAAGTGATCGGCAGGCACAGGCTGGACGAAGTTCGATTATGGCGGTAAGGTGTGCTGGTTACCGCCGTACGATGCTGGTTACGGCCGTAAAGGGGTGTCAGTTACGGCCGTAGTGACTCGACATGTTTCAGTCAGTGGCCCCTGGGAGTTCGGTTACGGCCGTAAGGCTATGCCGATTACGGCCATAAGGCTATGCCGATTACGGCCGTAAGGATCGATATTTGCGTACGCAAGGCTTCGGCCATTGCGTGCGCTATCGGCAGTTGACTGAGTTACGGCCGTAAGGCACTACCGGTTACGGCCGTAACACTGCCGGCCATATATAGGCCAGGGACGGGCCAGACCTCATTTTTACCCCATTTCCTCACCCAGGTGGCGGTTGGCGATGGGAGAAGTCGAGGAGTGGAGTTTTTGGTCGATTCCACTCGATTTCTAGGCATTTTGGAAGATTCTTGTCGATTATATCATTATCTAATACTTGTTCTTCGTCAGATCGAGGTAATTTCTTGAAATCTCCTAGGATTGACTTTCGAGATTTCCTTCTTGATTTTCGTTGTTCGTCCGATTTTGATGGATCGGTTGATGTTATTGAACATTATTAATCGTGTTCTATGGGTTGTATATCCATATTTCGAGTTTGTTCAACTCGATTGGTGATTCGAGTGCTCTTGGGAATTATCGAATGTTGAGTGTTCGATTAAATGTCCCAACGAGTTTCCTTTTGTTAGTTTAGTGGGATTTCCGTTGTTTTTTACCTTGATTCTCATTGTAATCGTGTCTTCATTGTTTTTATTGTTCCTTTCGGAGGATTATAGGTGCTTCATGATTCCGAGTTGAATCCCGTTTGGTGATTGATAATTCGTGTGGTGTTATTCTCGTAGTACTCGT
This sequence comes from Orobanche coerulescens, assembly GCA_033398695.1. NCBI lineage: Eukaryota > Viridiplantae > Streptophyta > Magnoliopsida > Lamiales > Orobanchaceae > Orobanche > Orobanche coerulescens. Next base: position 139,724,811 of record CM065804.1, read on the forward strand.
GGTGCTATCGCGTTCTTGATAGTGTTCGGGGGTTCGGGGCTTTTCGACCGCATCCCATCAGTCGTCTCGTTGCGATCGTGGTTTTGAGGCAAGTACCTTGTTTATATATTTCTTGTTTCGTGGATATGATGATCGGTGATCGTCTAAATGTGTTTGTTTGGTTGTTTGAAATGAACTTTCAAAAGATTCGTTTAGCCTCGTTAAAGGCTTTCTTTCAAAACCTTGTGTATTTTGTGATTTGTGTGTTTCGTAAATGATTATGTGAATCATATGGGTATGGTTGGTGTTGATGTTGCGCTTGATAATGTGTGTGTACGTATATTGCCTCATTTCGGTGCGTTGTGGCTTGACGTTGTGTTTTGCTAAGTGTTTGATGCCTCTGGGTGAATTGTTTGGATATCTTTGTTGTATTGTACTATGTGTGTGAATGTGTGGATGTGGGTGTTAGGAGTATGCCCTCGAATGCCACTCAGAGGTTGTTGAGTGAGGGCATTGTACTTGTAATTATGTAAACCATTTATATAAGGCAAATGAATGTTTCTTTATTTACTGGTAGTTACTGGCATTCCTAACTCGTAAATAAACATATAGAAACTAGTCCATGTATTTGAGAGCAAAACGTTCCACTCCTTATTGGATAAGGGGTCGGCTTTGGAAAGGTTATAGCTCAAATACTTAATCGTTCGCAAGTCGATGAAACTTGGTAGGCGTTAAGTTTATGTGAAGACTTGTATGACGTGTTCTTTGACATGGAGAGTGCCTGTCGAACACTAATGGTTAGTGGGAGCACACGTTATAGGTATGCTAATTGGATTAGTATACTCGAACCGACTCACCCTCGATTCGTCACATGGATTTCACTCGGATCACAATGACGGAATCGAAAGGTTGTGATAGGTATTCGTGAACCTTCGACTTGAGGATTTAGTAGGGATGTGCTTGTGACGTCAAGATTTTCATTAGAGTAGTTCGACCCTGTAAACCGGAAGGCGGGGTCAACCTCGACGTGCATCTTGACGGGCAAGTAGCAGTCCTACCGAATACCAAGATAGAATTCTTTCTCCCGTTAGTGAGCGGGTTATATGTCCTATGCGGTTATTGGCAAATGAGATCATAAGTCTTTGGCCAAAGCATTGGAGCTAGTTGTATTAGATACACGACACTCGATGATCTCGATTTGCATTTAACGCATGCATAGCGTCAAGTACGTATATGGTTTGGTCGACCGTGACCCTATAACTTGATCGGGACATTTGAAAGAAGGGTTTATACGTATACCGGTATTCACGACAGAATGGTTCTTGAATGATCCCAATCATTCGTTCTCGCCGGTGCATGTAGGCCACCAGTGGCTAGGTGGTGCTACTACTCTTTGGTTCCTCCCATTCTTGATCGAGACGGACCTACCGAGTCGCGCATTAGGATTGACAACGGAATGAATCGAGCTAATTATCTCATTATGAATATTAGATATTGGATATCTAATTTTGGAACATTGGATGTTTAAATCGATTTATTGGATAAATTGATTTACGGCTAATGAATTAAATAAATTCTTGGGTGATTAATTTAATTCATGAATATAATTATTTCTTGGAGAAATTAATTATGTTATTTTGTATTTGATATGTTTAATTAATTGGATTAATTAAACGACATAAATACATCGGAACGGAATAGGAGTTTATCTGTTTGGACTCACGGAGTCCAAACGAACCGAACTCGACCGTTTTCTAGCATGGGCCAACCCCCACTTATTACCATGTGTGTGTATTGACTTGTCCCCATCATGGTTTTGGAATCTCATGTGATTGAGGGGACAAGTATCATATACATTATATGGGGAATCAAATCATGATATATGTATTTGTATTCATGTGGGTTGAATAAGAATATATACAAGACTTTGATCTCTCATCCTCACAATACTTCTTGGCATTTACGTATCATTGAGTTTGAGAGAGAGAGAGAAAATTGTTTTCTCTTTAGTCATCTTCTTCTTCAACCTTGTTCTTGTTTTTCTTAGAGAAAAATATCAAGACATAAAGAGAGAGTAAGATTAAAACACTTAGAGTGTAGTAATCTTTACATATATAGCTTCATCACCTAGCTCTAGCCGTATCCTCGGAGGATAGCAAGGTGTTGTCATTCCGGTCGTTTCTCCGGCGCGTGACAAGTAGAGACGCGGTGCTTTCGGCGTTGGATCGTTCAAGGGCTTGGAGCGGAATAGATTCGTAGAGATCAAGCAAAGCTTGCGGAATAACTCAAGAGAAGGTTATCCATTTAATCAACGGACTACGAGGGTATGTTTCTCGTATCTCTTGTATTTCGTTTTTGATATTCGTATATACGTAGCTCGATCGATCCTCGTAGGGATTCGGATCGAATTAATTTTCGTTTTACCGCTTCCGCTGGGCCTTCGTTTTAGGCACCGAATCCCAACAGTGGTATCGGAGCGTAGGTCTTGCGATCGTATATACGATATTAGCATTTGGAATGCTTGATTAGATGGTGAATGATTTGGAATCATTTTAGTCATAATCGTGGTATATATTTTTACGTTCGTTGTAGTTATATTTTTCGTAAGTTTATGTCTAAATATAAATCTTAATTTCTTGGAAATATGATTTATATTGAAGATATGAATGTTGAAAAATATTGATATTGGATATCCGGTCGAAAATCGAGCTCCGAATCGTCGTCGGACGATTTTTCGGACAAAGGGCGAGTTCTTTGCCAGGTGACTCGGCGTGTGCGGTGACACGGGCGTGTCGGCGACCTTCGAGCCTTGCCAGCGACCGACCGTGTCGGGACACGGGCGTGCACTGGCCGGTAGCTGCCGGCGTGACTCGGCCATGCCAGCGATCAGTGGAAGGTGCCGGCGGCGATGACTCGGCCATGGCGAGCCATTTTCGCCCCGCTCGATTTTCCGTGTATTCTTGAAAATTAATCTCCGCATGTTAAATTGGATTTAATATGATTAAAATGATTTATGGTATTTCATTTTATAAGGGAAATTTGATTAATTGGAATATTTATGGTCGACCAATTATTTTGAGCGTTATTATATTACCGATTGTGTGAATCGATTGGATCGGTTCGTATTGTTGATTGGATCAATGTATCTCTACGCTTTCCATTTATTTAGTATTTATTGAATGAATGCTTTTGAATGGGGATGTGGTTCGTGGACTTAGTTTTTGAATCGTTCGTTTTATTCGATTGGGTTGTAAAGGCCGTTTTGAGCCTATTTATTTTACTAGAAAATTTTGTATCTAGGATGCAATTTTCAATGTAAAATTTATATGTAATGACGAAGACCGGAGGAAGATCCATTTCGAGAAGACGAAGATTCAAGACGAAGACTTGTAATTAGATTACGGAGTTTTTGTTTTCTAGGAACGGTCCATGAACCACATGTTGGTAGCAACTAGGTTGTGATTGGTTGTTTCATATTGTATGAATGCCACAAACGCACTTAAACGATTAATGTGCAAAGTGTAACGTTAATCGCGATAATTCTCCCACAACAAATAATTAAGTTTATAAGGTTTCAAGGTTTTCCTTCCCTCCATCGAGTTTTCGTGAAATTGAAATCCAAACCGGATGTGCTATGCTTCCGAGTTATCGGGGTAGTCGTTCGGGGAGGACGGATAAATTACCGGGAGCGCATTGGATGCCTTCGGTTGGAGCAAATTTTATCCCTAGAAACCTGATAGGTTGCCGGATAAGATTCAATTGTGAAACTGATTTGCGTCGATGGTATAAACTTAACTTGTTCACGAACCATAGAAATTATATAGGTTGAGGGGAGTGAACAAGGGGAAAAAGAAGATCGAATCATCCATTAGATGGGTTGGTGTTGGACACCACTTTATGAAAATTAATAGACTAGAAACCTGTTCGGTTGCCCTCTATTAAGATTTATAAAGAACTCGATCAGCACTATGAAGTAGAGCGACGATACTTCCGGATATCACATGGGAGTGTGTTATTCCGATAAAAATAGTGGGAGCTGGGTAACAAGAATAGAAAAGACCTTAATTCTATACTAAGAACATAATATAACAAGTCACTAATTAATCTGTTATACTTAATGCAGACAAATCTCAATATGACAATGAATCCACTCGCAATTCTACTCGAAAAGAACACCTTAATGGGACCTAACTTTGTGGATTGGCTACGCAATCTGATGATTGTCCTCGGTATAGAGGCACCGAGATACGTCTTGGAGACGGACATTCGGCGCCTCTGTGCGGACCGAGCCAATCGGAAGAGATTGAAAACCACGAAAAGTGGGTTAAGGATGACGTGAAAGTCCGTGCTTATATGATGGCTTCCATGTCTAATGAGCTTGAGAGCTCATGAGAAAATGACTTACGCTGGCGATTCTATCTCACTTAACCGAGCTTTATGGTGAGCACGGCGAAGCGCTAGATATGAGATATCCAAGCAAGCTGTTCGGTGCAAGGATGAAGGAAGGTGAGAAGGTTGGGAACACATCCTCAAAATGATATCCATGATCGAGAGATTGGAGGCTCTTGATTTTAAAATGGATACTTCTCTCCAAACCGACCTTATCCTACAGTCTCTCCACGATTCCTTCTCACGATTTGTTATGAACTTCAATCGCAATGATATTGCATGTAACTTAGCCGGGCTAATGAACAAGCTGGTGACCGCTCGATCTCGGATGAAGACCCGCGGATGAAGGAGTGCACTTGTGATTTCTTACGGACTTGAAGTCTAAAAATAAGAAGAAAAAGACCAAGAAGCGGACTGGACCACAAGCTAAGGACCTTAAGGGTAAGGGCAAGGCCCGATGGTTCCAAAGAACAAGAAGAAGAAGGATGCTTGTCTCAAGTGCGGTGAGTGGCCTTTGGGCTAGAGACTGTCCGATTCTTCATGGCACTTGGTCTGAGAACTTTTAGTTTTGGAAACAAATTGTTCGCTCTTGTATTTTCTACTTCTGAATCTTTGGATTAGTGCTAGTTCTCATATTTGTACCGTGAATCGGGATCTGGAACAAAGTAGGAAGCTTGGAGTGGAGAAGTCATGATCACGGTCGGTAGCGGGCATAGTGTCGAGGCAACCGACATAGGATCACTTCTTTTGGGTTTAGAATCCGGCTTTGTTTTGACTTTAGAAGATGTACTTGTTTTGCCCAAGGGCACAAAAACATTGTATCCATTCCGGTCATGGACCGAAAAGGCTTTTCATTTTTCATTGGTGATGGTTCTGCAAAATTTATTTTAGAAATAAACTAGTGGATCTTTGCTACATTGTTGAATGGATTGTATCATCTAAATCTCGGCAACAAAGTAGTTGTGAATACTATGACTAGAAAACGTGGTAGGGATGAAACCAATCAAGTTTTGAAATGGCATCTAAGACTTGGTCATGTTGGTCGACCAAGGTTTACAAGATGGAAAAGATGGACTTATGGGTCCATTGGGATCGGATCCATTTCCTACTTGTGAATCTTGCCTTAAAGGCAAAATGACTAAGTCCCCTTCACGAGGACTTTTGAAAGAGCCACGATAAATCGGGATTAATCTATCTTGACGTTTGTGGTGCTTTGGAAGCAGCACGTGACGGATATCAATATTTCATTACGTTTACAGATGATCATACTAGGTATGGTTATGTATACTTAATGAAACATAAATCCGAGGCCTTTGAGAAATTCCAGGAATTCAAGGCCCTAGTCGAGAAACAAGCGTAATCATATCAAAGCACTTGGTCGGACCGAGGTGGCGAGTATATGAGTACGGAGTTTGACGAGTTCCTTAAGGAACATGGAATAGTTTCACAACTAACACCTCCAGGTACTCCTCAGTTAAATGGTGTGTCAGAAAGAAGGAACCGGACCCTGTTGAACATGGTCCGTTCCATGCTAGGCTATACTGACTTGCCGATTTACCTGTGGGGGTATGCACTCCTGACTGCCGCGTATATCTTGAACAGATGTCCTTCTAAATCCGTTCCTAAAACTCCACATGAGATGTGGGAAGGAAGGAAACCAAGTCTTAATCATATTAGGATTTGGGGATGTCCCGCTTATGTCAAGAAGACTAAGGTGGAAAAGTTGGAAGCTAGGTCTGCGAAGGGACGTTTCATTGGATTCCGTGCAGGACGATGGGATATCTATTCTACATGCCGAAGATCGAAGGATCATTGTTGCTTTACAAGCACACTTCTGGAAGATGAGTTCATTCGGGAAGGCGGAGCGGGTAGAAGTATTTCTTTAGAAGAATACAATGAAACTCCTCGGGAGACACCTGTGCAAGAAACTGGAACCGAACTTTCAAACACAAGTACAACCACCTCGTAGGTCTAGTAGGGTGTCTCATTTACGAGAGGTATGGGCTTGTGCACTTGGAGGAGCTGGGTCTCCATGAGGTTCCAAGTGATAGCCAAGAGACCGACCCGACGACCTATGACCAAGCGATGGTGGATGTAGACTCCGCGAAATGGCGTGAAGCTATGGAAGCTGAGATAGACTCGATGCATGTAAATCAGGTCTGGACTCTAGTAGACCGCCCCAAGGGCATAGTGCCCATTGGGAATAAGTGGATCTACAAGAGAAAGACTGATGGTGATGGCAAGGTTGACGCCTATAAGGCCAGGCTTGTGGCAAAGGGTTATACCCAAAAGGAAGGGATCGATTACCACGATACCTTCTCGCCCGTAGCCATGATCAAGTCTATTCGCATGATGCTTGCTATAGCTGCCTACCACGATTATGATATATGGCAAATGGACGTAAAGACGGCTTTCCTTAATGGATTCCTCGAAGAGGAAATCTATATGGAGCAGCCTAAAGGCTTTGTGTCCGAAGTCGATATTTAGAAAGTGTGCAAGCTTCAGCGTTCCATTTATGGACTGAAGCAAGCGTCGCGTAGTTGGAACCTTTGTTTTGACGAGGCGGTCAAAGAATTTGACTTCGTGCAAAATGAAGAGGAACCTTGTGTATATAAGAAAGTTAGTGGGAGCAAGATCGCATTCTTAGTACTATATGTAGATGACATTCTACTAATAGGAAATGATGTGGGAATGCTCAGTTCTGTGAAAGCTTGGCTTTCGAGTAATTTCTCCATGAAAGACTTGGGAGAAGCAACCTATATTCTTGGTATTCGGCTCTACCGGGATAGAGCGAAGAGAACAATAGGCCTTTCCCAAGCCCTCTATATAGATAAGATCTTAAAGCGATTTAAGATGGATGATTCTAAAAGAGGGTTCCTACCGATGCAACATGGAATAAAACTCACCTTGAAGATGTGTCCTCAAAGTGAGGAACAACGCAAGGAAATGAGTAATATACCATATGCTTCGGCCGTGGGTAACCTTATGTATGCTATGTTGTGTACAAGACGACATCGCGCATCGTAAGCGTGGTGAGTAGGTTTCGTGCAAATCCAGGTAGGGAACATTGGGCGTGTAAAGAACGTTCTCAAGTACTTGAGAAGAAGCAGAGATATGGTTCTTATGTATGGCGGTGGAGATTTGGATGTGGTGGGATTCAGCGATTCGGACTTCCAAGGGCGAAGGGCGACTCGATGTCCACTTACGGCTACATATTTACTCTTAATGGAGGAGCAGTATCTTGGCGTAGTGCCAAGCAAAGCGCGGCTGATTCCACTGTCGGTGAGTATCAAGCGGCCTCGGAGGCTTCAAGGAAGGGTTACGGATTAAGAAGTTTCGGGAGAACTTCAAGTGATACCATGTCTTTGAGTACTGTTCATTGTCTTTGCGACAACGACGGAGCAGTAGCGCGAGCCAAGGAGCCGAGTTTCACAACAGCACCAAACATATTGAGAGGAAGTATCATCTCGTAAGAGAATTTGTTCGCAAGGGATACATTGTCTTTGCATAGAGTAGACTCGGCCGACAACGTCGCCGATCCACCGACAAGCCACTATCTCGGACTAGCTTGGAGCGTCATCTGGAGAACATGGGTATTAGATACCATAGTGTGTGGCATTGAGTGCAAGTGGGAGATTGTTAGGAGTATGCCCTCGAATGCCACTCGGAGGTTGTTGAGTGAGGGCATTGTACTTGTAATTATGTAAACCATTTATATAAGGCAAATGAATGTTTCTTTATTTCTTGGTAGTTCTTGGCATTCCTAACTCGTAAATAAACATATAGAAACTAGTCCATGTATTTGAGAGCAAAACGTTCCACTCCTTATTGGATAAGGGGGTCGGCACTGGAAAGGTTATAGCTCAAATACTTAATCGTTCGCAAGTCGATGAAACTTGGTAGGCGTTAAGTTTATGTGAAGACTTGTATGACGTGTTCTTTGACATGGAGAGTGCCTGTCGAACACTAATGGTTAGTGGGAGCACACGTTATAGGTATGCTAATTGGATTAGTATACTCGAACCGACTCACCCTCGATTCGTCACATGGATTTCACTCGGATCAATGACGGAATCGAAAGGTTGTGATAGGTATTCGTGAACCTTCGACTTGAGGATTTAGTAGGGATGTGCTTGTGACGTCAAGATTTTCATTAGAGTAGTTCGACCCTGTAAACCGGAAGGCGGGGTCAACCTCGGCGTGCATCTTGACGGGCAAGTAGCGAGTCCTGCGAATACCAAGATAGAATTCTTTCTCCCGTTAGTGAGCGGGTTATATGTCCTATGCGGTTATTGGCAAATGAGATCATAAGTCTTTGGCCAAAGCATTGGAGCTAGTTGTATTAGATACACGGCGGCTCGATGATCTCGATTTGCATTTAACGCATGCATAGCGTCAAGTACGGATATGGTTTGGTAGTAGTGACCCTATAACTTGATCGGGACATTTGAAAGAAGGGTTTATCATTATCTTGGTATTCACGATGAATGGTTCTTGAATGATCCCAATCATTCGTTCTCGATCGAGTGCAGTGTAGGCCACCCAGTGGCTAGGTGGTGCTACTACTCTTTGGTTCCTCCCATTCTTGATCGAGACGGACCTACCGAGTCGCGCATTAGGATTGACAACGGAATGAATCGAGCTAATTATCTCATTATGAATATTAGATATTGGATATCTAATTTTGGAACATTGGATGTTTAAATCGATTTATTGGATAAATTGATTTACGGCTAATGAATTAAATAAATTCTTGGGTGATTAATTTAATTCATGAATATAATTATTTCTTGGAGAAATTAATTATGTTATTTTGTATTTGATATGTTTAATTAATTGGATTAATTAAAGCGACATAAATACATCGGAGCGGAATAGGAGTTTATCTGTTTGGACTCACGGAGTCCGAAGCGAACCGAACTCGACCGTTTTCTAGCATGGGCCAACCCCACTTATTACCATGTGTGTGTATTGACTTGTCCCCATCATGGTTTTGGAATCTCATGTGATTGAGGGGACAAGTATCATATACATTATATGGGGAATCAAATCATGATATATGTATTTGTATTCATGTGGGTTGAATAAGAATATATACAAGACTTTGATCTCTCATCCTCACAATACTTCTTGGCATTTACGTATCATTGAGTTTGAGAGAGAGAGAGAAAATTGTTTTCTCTTTAGTCATCTTCTTCTTCAACCTTGTTCTTGTTTTTCTTAGAAAAATATCAAGACATAAAGAGAGAGTAAGATTAAAACACTTAGAGTGTAGTAATCTTTACATATATAGCTTCATCACCTAGCTCTAGCCGTATCCTCGGAGGATAGCAAGGTGTTGTCATTCCGGTCGTTTCTCCGGCGCGTGACAAGTAGAGACGCGGTGCTTTCGGCGTTGGATCGTTCAAGGGCTTGGAGCGGAATAGATTCGTAGAGATCAAGCAAAGCTTGCGGAATAACTCAAGAGAAGGTTATCCATTTAATCAACGGACTACGAGGGTATGTTTCTCGTATCTCTTGTATTTCGTTTTTGATATTCGTATATACGTAGCTCGATCGATCCTCGTAGGGATTCGGATCGAATTAATTTTCGTTTTACCGCTTCCGCTGGGCCTTCGTTTTAGGCACCGAATCCCAACAGTGGGCGGGGCCTACGGTGACACATGGCATGCGATCATGTGGTCAGGATACAATAATCGATTGATCCAACCGTGAGAGCCTAAGAAAAACTACGTTGACACATGACTTGTGATCATGTGGTCAAGATGCAACAAGTAATTGATCCAACCGTGAGCGCCAAAGAATACCTACGGTGACATATGGCATGTGATCATATGGTCAGGAGACAACAAGTGAATGATCCAACCGTGAGATGCCGTGACAAGTGTTCACGCTAGTGTGTATATGATTTGTGGATGTGCTTTGCTCACCTCGGGAGGGTCCGTCGAGGCCTCGAGGGAATCTATGACTTCACTCTGGATTCACGAGTTTGAGTATGTGATTTGTGAATGTGTTTTACTCACCTCGGGAGGGTCCGTCGAGGCCTCGTGGGAATCTATAACTTCACTCTGGATTCATGAGTTGGTGTTGTATTTGTGTGACCAAGATTTGCGTATCTTGGGTGATTACGTTGTGTTGATTTTATGTACGACGAGGACACGTGACGTGGCTTTTAACCCTGTGAATGGTCGTTGGTTTTATTTGTGAAAACAAAACCTTTGGGCTGTGACCCCTGTTGATTTTGGAAAGAGAAGGATTCGATAATCCTAAATCGTTTTCTATTAAAACTCCCGATGGCATATTAAACAATTTTGTAAATTGTTTCCCTTAAATTGTGATCTTTCGATTTTGGAAAGTTTTACTCAACTCTTTCCTTGGGAACTATTTTCGTTATGTTTGAATCTTTGAGGATTCTTTGTTTTTATTATTCCTGGAATTTGAATTATATGACTCGTATTTTGCACTTTGTACTTGCACTAGCAAAATAATGGAATTTTGCTAACCCCCGAGTAATCGGGGGGTGGATGATCGATACTAATCACATGAGGTCCCGTACGTTGTTGTACTGGTTCAGTTGTACTTTATTTTCCGCTGCAGTGTTGTTTCTCCGTTGCACGGGAGTGTGTGGTATTTTGACCGGTGCGTGGGTATGTATTGAGATTGAGTTGTATGTATTTATTGAAAGACCAAATCGGTCTACTGAGTCATTTTAGCCTTAAAGGCATTTTTGAGATGTTCGATTTCTGCTACCAGCATGGTAGATCCTTGAGGAAAGGTTCTACGGCGTGTAATATCCCTGAATGGATTGGGGGTGTTACAGTCATCCCAAATGATAATCTAAAGCATTTTTTAATTACAGTGGACATGCCAAAGCTGTGTCCGTGGTTATTTGATCGTTAGATTATAATTCATATATGTGTATGTGATGCATAATATTTGTGACTAACATGTTGACATAAGATGTCATCTCTATTGATAAAACTAACCTTCTTTTATTTGTGAGGGACATGCCATAGCTGTGCTTGCATTTTCTTGATCGTTAGATTTTAAAATCAATATATCTGACGAATAACTTTGCATATTAATATTGTAGAATCAATGGCGTCAATCCATACAAACTCATTGCGATCAATTCTTGACAAAGAAAAACTTTCTGGAACTAATTACCTTGATTGGTCAAGGAAGTTGAGAATTGTTCTCAAAGCTGAAAAGAAGCAATACATTCTGGAAAACCCAATTCCTGATGAACCGGAATCAACCGTCACCAAATCTCAAAAAGATGCTTATAGTAAGCATATGAATGATTCTTTGGATGTGACGTGCCTATGCTAGCAACCATGAACTCGGAGCTGCAGATACAGTTCGAGGACATGGAAGCTTATGAAATGATTGGTCAGCTTAACGAAATGTTCCAAGAGCAAGCCCGTCAGGAGAGGTTTGCCACTACAAAGGCATTGAATGGTTGTAAAATGTCTTCAGGTACTTCTGTGAGTGCTCAGGTCCTTAAGATGAAGGGCTACATTGAGCATCTTAAAAGTTTAGGAGCTCCTATCAGTCAGGAACTCGCTACAGATATGATCTTAGCATCACTGCCTTCAGAGTATGATCAGTTTGTAGTAACTTCAACATGCACAACATGGAGAAAACTATTACGGAGTTGCATGGGATGCTAAAACAAACTGAGACAAACATTAAGAAAGTTGTTCCTAATGTTTTAATGGTTCAAAGGAAATGGAATAAACAGAAAGGGAATAAGATGGCCCCGAAAGATAAAGGTAAGGGTAAAATACAAATGTTGCCTAAACCTAAACCTAAACCCTTCAAGAAGTCATCGAAACAACCTAAAGAAGGGGCTTGCTACCACTGCAATGAAATTGGTCATTGGAAAAGGAATAGCAAGCTCTACCTGAAAGAAATGAGGAAACGGAAGAGCAGTGAGACTGTTGCTTCAGGTATTATTGTTATAGAAGTCAATTTATCTACTTTTTCATCATGGGTTTTAGATACCGGTAGTGAAGCTCATATTTGTGTGAATGCGCATGGGGGGAGTAGACAACTGGAAAAAGGTGAAATAGACCTACATGTTGAAAATAAAGCAAGAGTTGCTGCTATTGCCGTAGGGCCTTATGACATAACGCTACCAGGTGGACTTGTATTAGAACTTAGTAATTGTTATTGCGTTCATGCTAAGGCTAGAAACATTATATCAGTTTCTTGCCTTGATTTGGAAGGTTATGACTTTACTATTAAGAATAGTGTAATGTCCATATTTAATAAAGGTATTTTTTATAGAGATGACTTGATGAGTGGGAGATTATATCCCATAAATATTGAAAGTTCCAAATCTATATGTAACATAAATGTCAAAAGACTTCAATCAAATGATTCAAACCAAACATATTTCTGGCATTGCCGTTTGGGCCATATAAACGAGAAACGTATAACCAAACCCCATAAAGATGGAATCTTGGACACATTTGATTTAGAATCATATGATACGTGCGAATCTTGCTTAATAGGCAAAATGACCAAAGCTCCTTTCACGGGCCATACTGAGAGAGCTGCAGATTTATTGCGCTTAATACATACTGATGTATGTGGACCAATGAATATAAATGCTGGAGGAGGTTTCCAATACTTCATAATGTTCATGGATGACTTAAGCAAATTTGGATATACCTACTTAATGAGTCATAAGTCTGAGTCGTTTATGAAATTCAAGCAATTTCAAAATGAAGTACAAAATCAGTTAGGCAAAACTAATAAAGCGCTACGATCAGATCATGGTGGTGAATATTTGAGCCATGAATTTGAATCATCTCAAAGATTGTGGAATTGTTTCACAACTAATTCCACCTGGAACACCTCAATGGAATGGTGTTTCGGAACGGAGAAATCCAACCTTGTTAGACATGGTTAGATCAATGATGGGTCAAGATGATCTTCCAATTTCTTTTTGGGGTTACGCCTTAGAGACTGCTGCGTTCATTTTAAATTGAGTACCAGCTAAATCAGTTTAGAGCACACCATATGAGATATGGACAAGGAAACAACATGTTTTGTCTTTCCTTAAGATTTGGGGTTGTGAAGCTTATGTAAAACGGCTAATCACTGATAAATTATCAGCCAAATCGGATAAATGTCTTTTTGTGGGATATTCTAAAGAAACTAAAAGATATTACGTTTACATACCATCAGAGAGCAAAGTGTTTGTTGCTCGATCTGGAGTATTCCTTGAGAAGGAATTTATTTCCAAGAAAAATAGTGGGAGTAAAATAACTCTTCATGAGATGAGAGAGCCATAAATAGATACTGAACCTTTAGATAAAATTGATTTAAACTCACATAGAGATTTTGAGACCACTTCTTCTATACCAGCTTCACGTAGGTCTATACATAATCATTGTGAACCTTAGAGAGATGGATTTCTCATCACAGAGGACAACAATGTGGAACTCATGGATCTAGATGAGCCCACTACCTACAATGAAGCAACTACTAGCATTGATTGCGAAAGTTTGCTTGAAGGGATGAAATCCGAAATGCAATCCATGTATGATAATCAAGTATGGACTTTGATTGATCTTCCTGAAGGCTCCAAAGTAATTGGTTGCAAATGGATCTTTACAAAGAAAAAGTACATGGATGACATTGTACAAACATACAAATCACGACTCATGGCGGAAGGATACTGACAGACTCATGGTATTGACTATGATGAAACCTTTTCGCCAGTCATAATGATTAAATCAATTAGAATTATACTTGCCATAGCAGCATATTATGACTATGAGATATGGCAAATGGATGTCAAAATCGCTTTTCTTAATGGGAAGTTATATGAGGATGTGTATATGATACAACCCGAAGGTTTTGTCGATCCTAATAAAGTATGTATGCTTATAAAAGCCATTTATGGTTTGATGCAGGTATTTCAGAGTTGGAATCTTCGTTTTGATGATAAAACCAAAGAGTTTGATTTCATTAGAAATCAAGATGAACCTTGTGTATACAAGAAGATTAGTGGGAGCACAATTGTTTTTCTAGTACTCTATGTGGACGTTATCCTACTCATTGGAAATGACATCCCTACTTTGCAAAGTGTTAGGCTTTGGCTAAGTAAATGTGTTACAATGAAGGACTTACGGGAAGCTGCCTATATACTGGGTATAAGGATTTGTAGAGATAGATCTAAAAGGCTTCTTGCCCTAAGTTAAAGTACATATGTTAACAAGGTACTGAAACGGTTCAGTATGCTTAATAATAAGAAAGGGTTCTTACCTATGTCACATGGCATAAAACTCAGTAAAACTTAAAGCCCTTGTTCGAAGGAAGAGAGATAAAATGAGCTTGATATCTTATGCTTCGGCTATAGGATCTATCATGTATGCCATGATATGTACTAGACCGGATGTATCATTTGCATTGAGTGCAACTAACAGATACCAGTCTGACCTTGGTGAGGCTCACTGGACCGTAATCACAAACATACTTAAGTACTGGAGAAGGACTAAAGATATGTTCTTGATATATGGTGGTCAAGATAGTGATTTGGTCCTTAATGGCTATGTCGATGCCAGTTTTTAGACAGACCAAGATGATTCAAAATCACAGTCTGGATATATATTTTGTTTGAATGGTGGTGCTGTTAGCTGGAAGAGCTCCAAACAACCAACCACGGCTGATTCTATAACGGAAGCTGAGTACATAGCCGCTTCGGAAGCAGCTAAAGAAGCTTTTTGGATGAGGAAGTTCATTGGTGAACTGGATGTGGTTCCTAGCGTTGTTGATCCAGTAAATTTGCACTGTGATAACAATGGAGCTATTGCACAAGCTAAAGAACTAATATCACAACAAGCATCCAAATACGTACTTAGAAAGTTTCACCTCATTCGAGAGATTGTCACTCGTGGCGATGTGAGGATATGCAAAGTTCACACGGATAATAACATAGCGTATCCTTTAACCAAGCCGCTTTCTCAAGTGAAGTATAATGGTCATATAAAGGATATGGGTCTTCAGTTTATGTCTGTATATGACTAAGAGCAAGTGGGATATTGTTAGTATAATGCTCTAAGTCTACTGTTTAATAATAATATGGAGACATTCATTGTTATATAATATTGATTATATTATTGAATTAAGATTATTCTTACGATCATCAAGTATGTGACTTGATAGTAAAGCTCGTTAAAGCATTAAAGAATATTTATTCTAGATATCCCTAGTAATATGATTACTAGTATGATAATGATACGATGGCTATGTTTTATTGGTCATGAACATGAGATGTTATAGCACATCATAGATACATGTAGAGACATTGTATTTGATATGACCCAACAAAGAGAATTATATATGGATTAAGTCATTATAATTCCTCTGATTGTTATATATGTTTCAGGAGAAAGTAAACGACAACAAATCAATTGTATTGATAATAATGAATTGAGGGGCCTTTATATAGGCATTACAATGAGATTCCTTCCATACATAGGATTCCTAGTTAAGGTAAGACATCTAACAGAATCCTACTACCTCTGGAAGAGTCTAGAACCTTCCATAACTCTATCCCCCTACAACCAGTATTAGGTAAGACACCAATAAGGGAAGGATTTTCCGGAACACTTCCCCTGTGTCGAACACTAATACTAACATGGTCCATAATATGTTGCCTCGGTAAAAAACCTTTCCATGTCAAATAAAACCCCGTGGGAAAAACAAAAACTTGATGAGGAAAAAGAGCACAACGCACCAACTACAAATGTCAAAATCATGTGAAGTATACTCCCCTTGAGGTATACATGACAACTCATTCCGTCGAGCTATCATTAGTTGAGCTAGGATAATCGACACATGTCGATGCTTCTCACATGTTTCTCAAATGTAGATTTTGGCAGAGACTTAGTGAACAAGTTTGCGATATTCTCATCGGAACTCACTTGTTTCACTTCAATATTCAACAATTTCTGCTGCTGCTGATTATAAAAGAACTTCGGCGCGATATGCTTGGTATTGTCACCCTTTATGAAACCTAACTTCATCTGCTCAATGCATGCCGCATTGTCCTCAAAGATGCAAGTAGGGGTTGCTGTAGTGGGATCTAATCCACACGTTCCTCGTATATGGTCTATGACTGACCGGAGCCAAATGCACTCCCTTACGGATTCATGCAATGCAATTATCTCTGCATGGTTCGAGGAAGTAGCAACCAAGGTCTGATTGGTAGATCGCCAAGATATCGCCGTATTCCCAATGGTGAACACATAACCAGTTTGGGAACGTCCTTTATGCGGGTCAGAGAGATAACTGGCATCAGCAAATCCAACTAACGTGTCATTAGGATTCTCTGCATTGGGGGTAAGCTTGCTCGCATTAGCATTTCTAGTAGTCAAGCTACCATGCTTAGTTGCAATATCAGAGGAAGATCTACGGTTGGTATGCATCGTCTTAACCTCAACAATTCCTTTCAAAATATCGCTCTCTCTTGCGTAGGGAAAGAAAAATCCAAGATCACTGGAGCCTTTCAAGTATCGATAGATGTGTTTTACTCCATTCCAATGCCTTATCATGGGAGCGGAGCTAAATCTCGCTAACAGATTAACAGAGAATGCGATGTCTGGACGAGTACATTGACCAAGATACAACAACGCACCGATTGCGCTAAGGTATGGTGTTTCTGCTCCAAGGACCTCTTCATCCTCCTCTTTGGGATGAAACGGATCCTTGTTCATTTCCAGACTTCGACTAATCATGGGGGTAGCAATAGGATGTGCCTTGTCCATACTAAATCGCTTGAGCATTTTGTGGACATAGGCATACTGATGAATGAGTATGCCATCATCTCGATGTTCTAGCTCTAATCCCAAACAGAATCGAGTCCTCCCCAGGTCTTTCATCTCGAATTCGGATTTAAGGTAGCGGTCCGTTTCATTGACCTCATCTATGGTACCGATAAGATGTCATCTACATAGACGGCTACAATCACGAATCCTATATCTGTTCTTTTCACGAAAATGCATGGACAGATATCACTGTTCTCGTATCCCTTCCTAACCAAGTATTCATGTAGGCGGTTGTACCACATCCTTCTGGATTGTTTCAACCCATACAGTGAACGACGCAATTTCACAGTGTAAGCGCTCCGTGGTTTAGAGCTACTTGATTTGGGCAATGAAATCCCTTCGGGGACTTTCATATAAATATCCGTATCTAGATCCCCATAAATATACACTGTAACCACATCCATAAGCTACATATTCATTTTTTCGGACACTACCAAACTGACTAAGTAGCGGAAAGTGATGATATCCATAACGGGAGAATACGCCTCCTTGTTGTCAATGCCAGGGCGCTGCGAGAAGCCTTGGGCAACTAGTCTCGCTTTGTAACGTATGACCTCATCCTTATCATTGCGTTTACGAGCAAAGACCCACTTATGTCCAACTGGTTTAACGCCCACGGGTACTGGCTCGATACGGCCAAATACCTCACGTTTAGCCATTGAGTCTAGTTCAGCGTGCATTGCATCTTTCCATTTCGGCCAATCGGCTCGTCGTTGACATTCAGCAACCGAGCGCAGCTCAGCATCGTCGTCTTCAATAATTTCTTGAGCGACGGAGTAGGCAAAAGCATTAACGAATAGCGTGGATGACCTGTCCAATAGTACGTATTCACTCGTACATTGCATCGAGATTTCTTTATTTTCTGACATCAACAAAGTTTCCGACGCGTTCGTCGATTGTTCCATTGTTGATTCGAGGACATATTCGTAGTCAGAGATAATCTCGTGTGACGGAGTCACTGTGTCGATGGTGAGAGGATTTTATGCCTCCGTTCCTCTTATCTTTCGAGTTTCGGTATCCTTTCTACCCACTGGCCTCTCCCTCTTTCGAGCAGGGATAAGAACAGCCGAAGCAGCCATCCCACCACTAAGGTTGACGTCGGGGGCATCATTCCTTTGGGCGGCTGAACCTTGCCCTATAACTGGGACTTCTAACCTTTCAGGAACATTCGCAGCGGGAATGGTAGATCTTGTCACTTTCGCAGTATCAGTAAAGCTGCCGGGCATCGAATCCGCAACTTTCTGAAGACTGAGAATACGTTGCACTTCTAGCTCGGATTAAGCTGTGCAAGGATCTTGATGAGGCAAGGAGGGAGCACACTAGACAATTTCATGGCGTTCAACTGGAATCGTTCGATTCCTCTCTCCCCTAACGACGGGAAGTTTGTCTTATCAAAGTGACAGTCTGCAAATCTTGCAGTAAATAGATCTCCTGTCAAAGGTTCCAAATAGTAGACAATTTTAGGCGATTCATAGCCAATGTATATACCTAATCGTCTTTGCGGACCCATTTTAGTACGCTGTGGAGGCGTAATTGGCACATAGACTGCACAACCAAAAATGCGTAAGTGTGAAATATCAGGCTCATATCCAGTTACCAAATGGTACGCACTAAACGGTTGATTGGCAGTGGGTCGAAAGCGAATAAGTATAGCTGCATGCAAAATTGCATAACCCCAGGCAGAAATCGTCAAGTTGGTGCGCAATACCAGTGCTCGGGCGATAATCTGTAACCGCTTAATCATAGCCTCGGCAAGGCCATTCTGCGAATGAATATAGGGGACGGGATGTTCAACTTCAATCCCAATCGACATGCAATAGTCTTCAAAAGACTTTGACGTAAACTCACCAGCATTGTCCAATCTTAATGACGAGATTGGAAAGTCGGGGTGGTTAGCCCGTAACTTGATGATTTGTGCTAGGAGTTTAGCAAATGTTGCATTTCTTGTGGATAGCAAAGCGACGTGTGACCATCGTGTCGATGCATCAACCAGAACCATAAAGTATCTGAATGGTCCGCACTCTGGTTGAATAGGTCCACAAATGTCCCCTGGATTTCTTTGTAAGAAGCGAATGTTTTGTGTTGAGTCTTTACCAAAGGACGGAGAGGGTATCAACTTTGCTAGTGAACAGGCTTTGCAAAACGATTTATGGGCTTTAGAAATTGCCACGGAAGCGTAGGGATTTACGAGAGATGCAGCGCCAACCTTATCAGGGCGTGCGATCTTTAATCCGGGTGATACGGTATCAAGCTCACTCACATCAATGCCGATATCGAGTGGTGCTTCCAATTGTTTTCTGGACTTGAAAAACGGATGACCATGTGAGTTTTTCAAAATGTGAATCATCATGTCGTGTCCAGGGTGACCGAGTCGGTCATGCTATTGTTGGTATGCTTCGGAATCACAAAATTCATGACTCACAGCGTAGGATTCAATAACCCTTATTGTAGTCTGGTATAAACCACTACTTAGACTCATTAGTTTCTAGAGAATGCGGCGTCTTCCGCATTCTGCCAGAGTAACACACAAAAATTCTGTCTCATTCTCACAATGTGTATCAAGGTGATAACCGTTGGCACGGATGTCCCTAAAACTTAGCAAGGTTCGGTTTGCTCTTGGGGTATAGAGAGCATTTGTGACATTAATATGCATACCATTAGGTAGCAAGAAATGAGCAGTCCCCTCCCTTGAATTACTTGGGAGGAACTAATCATTGTTGTCACTGAGGATATATATGGCACAATATCCTTAAATAATTGTCTATTCCGAAGAATAGTGTGGGTTGTTCCACTATCAGCAAGGCACTGAATTTCGCCACGAGACATCTACAATAAGACATGAAACTCGATTAGTCTTGTGATGAAATACATAGCGAAAACTCATTAACTTCGAGTTTGAGGATATTCGACCAAGTTGGTTAGGATCAAATTTAGCACAATCGCTGGAAATATTTTCCGCATAGCTTGACTTTTGTTCACTAAAACAGCAATAACTTCTTCGTTAAGAAGGCTATGGACGAACGGTCAGTTGTTCTAGAAACTAGACTTCCGTATATTTCTGTCCATAGGTCGTGAACTTTCTGGATCATTAAACTCAGATCTCAGTGCTTGTTTCAAGTTGCTATTTTGGTATTTCCCTATTGTTGAGTGATAGAGCAAGGTTGAAGCCTTTTTCAAAGGCATTATTGTTGATACAATAATATGGAAATATGGCCATAGGAGTGTTTAAACACTTCAAAACGCATCGTGGTGTTCAATTTATATCTCGACTAATGATCCTTTCGGTAACTCCAATTTAGTAGACTTGCAGAGAAAGTAGGAATGTCGGTACAGCTAAGGCTGTTTAAAAACCACTGATTCCGTTTGAACTTTCAAAGCATAAACAAATACCAAGGAGGATGCGCCTAGTCTTGATCAAAAGTTTTGATGAAATTCACGAATGTATCAAATTAACCAAGCAATTCATTACTGAGCAATTGTTTTGTGATAAACCAAACATGCTTTCGAAGGAAAAAATAAAATTTGTTTTTGCACAATCACAGCAATTAAAAGAATTTTATTCATCATGGCCAACTTTATTATATTCATAGAAAATCCAAAGTAGTTCTCGAAAACTAGAAACAAGACAAAACATAACCAAAGCATAAAACTAGTCAAACTACAATGATCTAGTCAAAGTCGGCAACATCCATATGTTGGTCTTTGTCCGCAATGGTGAGAGGAGGGATCTCAGTATGGTTCACCTCCGTATTCTCATTATCTTCCTCCATGTAATTTGACTCTTGAGTCAAGTACTGTTTATAGTGCTTGTAGTAAGCTTGGATGTTCTTTGGCGCCTTGCAATTGCGGTAAGTATGCTTTTTTGATCCGCAAGTATAGCAATTCTGGCCTTCCTTTGGAGTGGTTCCAATCCCGGCGGCAGGAGGCGGTCCACGTGGTTGGGTTCCACTAGGTCCTGTGGCCGAGCCACCTTGCCTCTTCCACACATTGGAACGACGACCTCATCTTTTCCCTCGCTTGCTCGAGTCATGCACCCATGGTGCTTGCAAAAACTGAGTAGCGTTGCCTTTTCTATTTTGTCGTGGTGCCTTCCTGTGGGTAGCCTGATTCACTTCCGGAATCGGCTTCGTACCAACTAGGCACGCATTGCTATTGAGAATAATCTCATGGTGCCTTTCTTTTTTCTCGACGTGGGAGATAAGGTCACTAAAATTTTTAATTCTCCCTTCCTCATAGGCAACGCGCAACTGATGAGCAATCACACTTTCTCCCACGGGAAACATGTTAAGAGTCTTCTCGATCAAATCTTGATCAGACTTCTTGACACCACAAAAACCAAGATCATCGTGAAGATCGAGGTTGACTTGGTTATAGGCCACTATATTCGCATAATCCAAAAATCGGATTTGCTCCCACTGCAGTTGCAATTCGGGGAAACACTGATCATGTACATTATTAAATCGTTGTTCGAGTGTATCTCATAGTTCTTTGGGGGTTTGCAAATTCATGTAACACTTTTTCAACAATGGATGTATATGTCTACGCAAGTACATCAGTGCATTAGCCTTGATTTCCTCGCTCGGTTCTTGAGCGGTAGGCTCGTTAGAGGGAAAGATGGTGGTGGTAAATATCTTACCAACGAACACCAAGCGAATGTCTGAGACCCACCTATAGTACTCCTTACTAGCATGGTCAAGGATATCGAACTCCGGATGAAGATTGGAGTATTGTGCCATCTACAAGATATAAACAAGAGGAAGTTAGTCTTGTTGGATTTTCAGTGACAATGTAAATGGTCACAATTGATGCTTTTAAAAGCGTGTAACATAACCGTTATTCGATGTACTTCCCTTAATTGTTGTTTAGTAAAGTCGACAAAAACGGCGATATCAGATCGCACCCAGACACGTGGTGTATGCAACAACCACAAGTATTGACTTTCAACAATTCCGTGACTCCCCCAGGACCGTCACACAGTTTTCTTCGACACGCAGAGATACCGACTTCTCTCGCGGTCTCATCCACCGCAAAGTAGCGTGGGAGATAAAGAACCCAATAACCCATGTCCCCAAAAGAAAAATTCCCAAAAAGTAGAGAATTGAATAGGGACAAGTAAGATATTTACCTCGATTATAAAATTAGGCACATGATGAATTTGTGGTGTGCTTCGATCTACCGGTTGGTACTCGATGCGACGACTTGAAACCGGGGGCGTAATTTTGGCGGCTTCCGAAAATAAGTTGATGTTCGGGTTTTGGTCCGAGGTTCTGAACCGGGTCGGACTTGGCCGGGCTGGATCTGGCCATCGGCGGTGGTTAGTGGTGGTCGGCGGCGGCGGTGGTTAGCAGTGGTCGGCGGCGGCGGTCCGGCGGTGATGTTCCGATTGGACAGGATCGCCGGCAGCTTTTCGACTGGACTGGATCGGCGACGGCTTTCCGATTGGAGCAATGGTCCGGCGTTGGGCGGCAGCTGGGCGAGCGTGGCCAGGCGGCGGCGCGTCTTTGAGTGGTGTGGCCCAGCGGCGGTGCAGGCTGCGGCGGTGGGTGGTGGCCGTGGCGGTTGGCAATGGCAGCGGCAGCGCGGTATTAGGCGGCGAAGGCCAGCGGCAGCTAAGGCTGGCGGCAGGCTAAGTGGCCCAGCCCAGCGAAAGCAATTGTTAGCGGCAGACAGTGACGGCAACGTGGCCAGCGGCGTGGCGGGCACCGCCGATTTTTCTCTTTTTTTTTTGTTCGAGCTACGTGCTGATAACGTGTTTCAGGAGAAAGTAAAAGATAGCAAATCAATTGTATTGATAACAATGAATAGAGGGGCCTTTATATAAGCATTACAATGAGAGTCCTTCCATACATAGGATTCATAGTTAAGGTAAGACATCAAACAGAATCCTACTACCTCTGGAAGAGTCTAGAACCTTCCATAACTCTATCCCCCTACAACCCGTATTAGGTAAGACACCAATAAGGGAAGGATTTCCCAGAACAATATATTATTTAAGTCATTATTACCTAAAGACACTACAGTTTCCTACATAATGAGTATCATATTTTAACACAATACCAACGTCTTTTGTAAGAAGGGACCATATAGTTTGTGATTGGATACGGTACGATTTATGTAGAGGGAAGTAGTTTGTCCAGAGGGTACTTGTCCCTCCTATAAAACGGAGAAGATATCCACGGGCCCTTGATAAGTTAAATTGTTTAAATACATGGTCATGCTCAAATTGATCAATAAAGAGTTATTGATAAATATTTGAATTGGACAATTGTAACTTGAGATCAAGAATATTAATTAAGCTATATAAGATCGACTTATCTATGCCTTATGCTTAATTAGGATATCGCACGACGAGGAGATTAAATATTATACAGTAATGGGATTTCATTCGTGCCGTCGAATTAATTCTTTTAATGCGGGTAGTCATAATGTCTAGCTAGAGGCCACTTATGATTTATGAGTCGTAAAATTGTTTTTATACTCATTGCCGTATTAATTAAAACCTACAGGGTCACACACTTAAACGAGCAGAGCAACTATTTTGTTCTGGTTGATTATGGTTGGTGAAGGGGTTGGTGAACCTTTAGCCTTGTAGAGGGCTATATAATAGTGTCTTGTGATAGCCCTCACACTTGACCAAATAGAAAAGAAGACATATTTTGTGTAGAGAGAATCAAAAATCTGATTTTTATATTTCTCTCTAAAAAGTCTTGAAGATAATATTCAAGAGTTGAATAATCAAAAAGATCAAGAATATATCTTCATATCTTTGAAGATTGATTCTTTGATCAAGAAAAGTATTTAGAGTACTCATCTAATCTTGTGAGTTTGATCTTTAATAACATATTGAATAAGATTCATAGTTGTTATTTTAGATCAAATTTCAAGAATATTTGAATAAAATTCTTGGTGTTCTTGTTCTTACCATAATCAAGAACATACGTAACTTCAAATCAATTTAGGTGAAATTTTTATTGAATTGGAGCTAGCCATCCGTTAGACGCTTGGGACTTGTTTTTTGTGTGGATACCGTCGAGGACGCTCGCTTCTTGCAACGTCTCTAGAAGGCTCGATCGAAAACATGCTACAAGAGGTAATAATCTTGTTCTTCGTACTTTGATAATATACTTGGATCCTCGGAGGGTTTTACATATTATATTTATACTTCCACTGCAGTATTTCGATATATGATGAAATCATAATCTTATTAGTTCAATAAAAAGCCAACAGCCCATCCGTGAGTTATTATGGTCATGTTGGCTGACTCAAGGCAGCACACTATTATTCTTGTGAATTCGGTAATTTTGTGGTCGTTATCGTTTGAGATTATTTGTGCTTTGGAGGCTAGTCTTGGCTAGTGCTCGATGGGTAAGTTTGGGACTTGGACTCTCGTGGTTGGTTTCCTAACACCTACGGTTTAGTAGGTCACGGTCATTTCGATGATCTCATTATGGTTAAGTTTGTGGCTTGAACGTTCGCGATTAGTTTCCCAAGACCTACAGTTCAGTAGGTCGCGGTCATTTTTATGATCTCATTATGGGTAAGTTTGGGACATGAACCTTCGCGGTTGGTTTCCCAACACCTACAGTTCAGTAGGTCATGGTCATTCGATGATCTCATTATGGGAAAGTTTGGGGCTTGAACCTTTACGGTTGGTTTTCCAACACCTATAGTTCAGTAGGTCACCGTCACTAGGTGATCTCTTTATGGGTAAGTCTGGGGCTTGAACTTGTTGCAGTTAGTCTCCCAGCACCTGTAATTCATACATGCCATCCGCAATGCGGGCGCCAGTGTCACCTCTGGCATGGTTATATCCACCATGTATTGATAAGTCGGGGCCAGAACATCATAAAAAAACTGATTAAGAAGCTCAAAAGGAAAGAGATGATTTGGGCATTGTAATTGCAAGCACTTAAAGCAATATCACGCCTCATGAAATGGCTTTATGTCGGTTTGATTAAATGTTGCTATCTTGGTGCAAAGGTACATCAACCACTTTTTGGCCCTATCCATAAGCGTGTACAGGAAACACCTCATATTCAGCTGATTTTCGTTCAGTCCTTGAAGGGGAAAAGTTTGAATGACCGTGTAGATTCCCAGACGAAATTCAAAGCATCCTGGTTTGGCATCACGTATAATGACGGGAGTTAGTTGAAAATTGATCATCTTTCACCTCATAATGTTGGGCCACCTCCCAGGGAGATGCAACACGTGCCACTCTTGATGACTGGTCTTGCAAAATCACGCATGGGGGCTTACTTCGTCTGTTGTGGATTATTTGCCGACTGATGTCGTCCCCATGCGAAACTATCTCCAGATCGAGACCCTTGCGTCCTTGCATACACAACACCCAAACAAACGATCGAACGCACCTGAAGGAAATAAATAAATAAAAATATAATACTAACTAAAATTTTAAAAACATGAAAAATAATCACAATGATTATTTCGCCTAAACCCTTCCCCGGCATCATTTAAAAATTTATATCGCTTGAAAGAGTATGAGTATAATAGCAGATGCGATAAGTCCCAATCCGTATCACAAGGAAGACTTATCCAGAAAATCATTAAAATGAACACCGAAAAAAAAAAGTAGAAAAATCATCAACACTAATCAATTTTTGGTGATTTTGAGAGAGAAGGAAAGCTTTTTTTTTAACTCACACACCCGACCTAGTGGTAGAAGAAAAGTTAATTACGCAAAAATAAATAAATCTAATTTAATTATTCAAACAACTAACAGATGTTTCAAATTCAACTATTGGAGAAAAATAACATCTAGGGATTCGATTTCGTTTGCTTGATTCATCAACCGGGCAAATATTATTGAGGTTACACACATTAAATCATTTAATCAAGGCACACTCACTATTACAGAAAATACCCTTTAGTAGCAGTTTTTTAGCCGTTTTAACAGCGGTTTCGGAATCGCTGTTGTAACACCCCCAGATCCGACCGGGAATATTACAGCGTCGTGGGCCCCGAGATGGAACCCACAAGGCTGAAGGAAATTTTCACAAACATTTACAAACGTCCAAGAGGCTAACGACGGTATTATCTATTTAAAACATTGGAAGACTTTATAAAACTCATTTATCAAAACCGTCGTAAAATCTCATTTGAAACCACAAGGCCCGAAATGCCAAAACTCAACAATTTAAAAACATACGTTAAGCTATCACTTACACGTACCAACAGAATAGATTTAGAAAATGATTGCCAAAGTAACCTAAGTTACCAGATACCCAGAAGGCCATTTAAAAATACTCACGCAGCGGATAAAGACAAACAATTAAAATACTCTAGCAGCGGAATACAACAACTAATCAGAAGCTCAATACACAAATACATGTCCCAGTCAGTATCCTCCGGGAAGCTCATCTCTTCAAGACCGCTACAAGCTTGATAATCCAAGAGCCTAAAAAGAAAGCTCATGACGGGGTCACCCATAATATCCAACAATGATAACCATCACATCACATCAATAATTACATATCAATGGAAATACTAAGTAAGAATACGACCAATGTAATCTTACAGTCGTAACTTTACGAAAATCCACGATTCGTATCCTTAACAACATATTAAGATATACCGAAATATCTGTACGATATCTCAACAATACCCAAGGTTCTCAAAACATTATCATAACTCGCGATACGGAAATTATACCAACTCTGGCCAATTCAATCCATCGGATAATGTCGACAATTCCAATACGATAATTGATTGTCCATCAAAGACAAGTATCAACGGAACATACCTCAAGATACGAAATACCATTACAATCACGGCAGTCTAATCCGAGATCAGATCAAACAACATACGGACATGGTCATAACACAAGACCTACAAATGCATACTCATATGACAACGTCAATATGATCACAACAATAATGATAATGTATACTTATGGCAAACCCATAATATACATATGCACAACAACAATACATGGCAATCCGATGATCCAGCGTTCACTGCCTAGATCCCCCGATGATCCCGTCAGACCAAACCGAGGTGAAAAACTCGTCCAATGATCCAGCGCACGCTAGCATAGATCCCCCGATGATCCCGTCGGACCAACACGAGGTGGACATATGACAACAATGTACAACTGCACAAAACAACAGTACACAATACACGACAACAACAATGCACAAATGCATGCAACAACGATACACGAATGTATCACGACATGATCGACACAAATGATAAAAATGATTAGAGTACTTGCCCCGAGTCCTTCATGAATGATCTCAATGTCTAAACCATAACGAACCATTATCCTCAATACTCGACAGTCCATAGTATCATGGATTGCAGATAATTTATATCTTCGTCTTTATCACAATATATCCTCGATATACAAGTGTACCAATAACAAAAGTAAATCATATACATTATGATTTAGATTCCCAAAACTCGAATATGATTTATAATCCCAAATATCCTGTGATTACGATTATAAACATTGCTATATGAATTATAAACGAATGAAACTGAAACCATTCATTAAATATTATAAACTGAGCAAGTAATAACTTGCCTCGATACCGATACAATGACGAGGAAGCTGTTACCAAATCCATTGCCGTCATCTACATGTTCCTCGGTCCCGACCAAAGCAATTCACGAACATTCTCGAACACGACCGCAACATACGGTTTTAAACACCGATCAATAATCTCAACCTATTACAATAATCGATAAACAACAAGTTCGATAACAATCAACAATCGATAAAACCATTCCACAAACCCAACGGCTTGACAATATCTCGATTAAACACTAGTCGGATCAATCCTACTCAAACCAGCACGAATTTATAACTACAACACGAAAATACTGCACTTTCTGCCTTCTTAGCGCACGTTAATCACCTAACGTAGTGTGCGCTAAGTTGCTCCCGTTAGCACGCACTAGGCAGTAAACGTAGCATGCGCTAACACTGTATAGAAGCATGTTTTTCAGATACCGATCAACAAATGGCGATTATCAAGAACACTAAGTGATTCTAAATCATGCTCAAAACAACGGAATCCGATATCCTTTAACATATAAACAATCATCCAACTTATAATCCAAGTTCTATATCCATATATCATCTCCCTTAATATCAATACATGAAACATCAAGAACGTAACAACACTTCCTTAATCTTCCATTACAGAGAGTAATCAACGACAATAACATCAACATCCAAAACTGAGGAGAAGGATTCACCAACTTATCTCAAGAAAACGAACAACACTATTCAAACCACAAGAATCATATCAATATCCTCATATCAACAATAACATCATCATAATCCAGTAATCTATATCATAATCATGCTTATCAACTTGTTTATATGATAATCATCAACTCAAGAACATCAACAATCAATCCAAAACGAAATCCAAAGATGAAGAGTGATTACCTTTATGGATTGATTTCCAAGGTTGAATCCATTTCCAAGAATCACTAATGATTCCAAGAACAAAGCTTTAATCCATGGTTTCTATCTTAATCTTGTTAAAGATCACCACCTCACCGTGTTTGGGAACCTCAAGAACCTCCCAAAGCTCTCTCTATCGACTGAAGGTGAAAGAATGGACGAAATGCTTCATAATACCCGTCTGTCCCTTATATAGACTGCATTACTAGCGTGCGCTAAACCTTATGTTTAGCGTGCGTAACAGCCTTAACAGCCTTAGCGTGCGCTAACTGACCTTTGTTAGCGTGCGCTATAGCGGTCCATAGACTAATGTCTGGCTTCGTACATGCGCTTACGTACGTAATGCCCATGCATTAGCGTACGTAACTTACACTCTCTAGCGTACGCAAGTCCTTGCGTTTAGCGTGCGCTAATATCAGTTGACTCGTTTGTCTGTATGTTTCCGAAGACTGGTCCACACGCCGAAAGTGCTGACGAGGATAAGATTCCTTTTTGTTTGATATATAGTTAGCGTGCGCTAATCAACATGCATTAGCGTGCGCTACCACTACATTGCAACATCCGTTGACTTATCAAAATGTGCGCCGAAAGTGGTCTGGTCCACACGCAGATTCCCTCTGAGCTGTTCTTCACTAGCGTACGCTAAGTTATGTCCGTAGCGTGCGCTACTCGTGATTATTAGCGTGCGCTAATAATGTTACACTCAGCCACTTTCAGCTATTATCGTCCGTCTCGACATACTGGTTACGTATACATGACGCACTATATTCCCTAATACAATTGTCAACCAAGTACAACAATTATACCGATACTGATATCTCAGTCCTTCAATTATTTTATCCATACTGTACAGATTCCACGTTGTACAGCATAACTCGGATAAAATAACATTAAACAACAGTAATAGAATTTCCGGATATTACATACTACACCACTTAAAATAAGTTTCGTCCTCGAAACTTGCAATCCCTCATAAAAAACAAACAAACATACCGTTCAACCAAAATATCCCAAAACCATCACGACAACGATCAATCATCATCATTACCGAATAACCAAAGTAGCATACTTACATATGCGCCAAGTCGACGATCTCCTGAGATACTAGCAAGTGACTTCACTGTAAAGCCTCAACACGCTTATAATAACAATTCCATAAGTCCCAACCAAATATATCATCTTCGGATGAAACAATCTGCCCGAATCAAATCCTGTTTGCCTGATTACATAATCAAGTCCCAATTCCGATAAGACGAATAATACACAATACAACTGTGAAACAACTGCCCAAAACAACGACATAAATTCCAAAACATTGACACAAAATCTGAACGCTCATATGATCACCAACAATGTTCAACCAATAAATTAGCCGAGAATATCATCGACATGATAAACTCCGATACGACCAATCCAAAGGTCAAAACATAATAGAGAATATCATCAACATGATAAACTCCAATATAACCCACGAATGATCAACGATAATCGAGAATACCTTCACACGAGGAGCCCCAAAATGGTCAACACAGAACAACAGAAACATATATACGAAAGAATAACATTCTCAAAAATGACACACCAACCACATACAGTGGATCTCAATAAACATACCCGACTGGTGAACATACTCCTCGGCATACGAACAACCAATCATAAACCGATGAAAATATCCAATCATACATGGAGTGGGAACCACCACTCAATATCCAAAACCACCAGCATGGGGTCACCATCCCCAAATCTACACTTACAGAGAAATCATTAAAAAATCACTATGGTAAAATCGCACTACTACCATACCAATGGAATCGCATAGCACATATGTCCCGGTTTCAGAAAATCCAAAGTTCCGAAATCATATTCTGTACCCGAATCTACGATACGCAGCATATTCTTGTTATCTGATAAATCAACCGATCATCCCTGGATAACCAACTACCATACTGAAGTTCGAATCTTTATTCATCGTTCCATACTGAAGTCTTATCCAGTTCATGAGTCACACTCAGAACTTCACCATGATATGCATTATGCACTAAATGCGTTTGTATATCGATTATATTTTCAAGACCAGTTCGAAATCATATAGCCTTGTCAGAAGACAAATTTTCGAAAATTCTTCAAAAATTTCAAAATTCAAAACATAAATTTTCGAAAAATTACATTGGCTCGCTGGTGCCAAGTATTCGATAATAGTGTCCTTCGAATCCACACGATTTCGAAGTTTAAAATGAAAACTATGCAAATGATTGACCACCTCCATACTCTTGTATACCAGTTCGGTTCGTCACCAATATCCACTGATATTCCATCGGAAAACTACACGATAGAGTTCCAAAATCTCAATATATAAACTCCGACCAAAAACTCCTTTTCCACCTATGACTCGCAACGTCAACCATTAATCCATCCTGGATCACCTCAAATATGCTATGATAATGCATTGAAACAAATCAACACAGCGAAAGACTTCCCGAGAGGTTTCATTTGAACAAGTAAACTAAAACCGCGAAGGGCAGAAACGAAATAGATAAGGATTGATAAAGTGTTTTACAATTCTCGGGAGTTTTAGAAAACAGAAAAGCTTTCTTTTGAAACATTAGGGTATCAGCCCATATCTTGTTCCGCATTACAAGAAGTTTAAAAAGTAGAAAACTCTTTTTCGGACCTCAAGTCCTGAGTTACAAAACTATTTCAAAAATCTATTGGGTCTCGGCCCAAAAATCATCTACGGCAAAACATCCGTAAAACATTCATCTTGAAAAGTATCATTTTTAAATGCTCTACAACAGTTCATATATCACAAAACGAATTAACCTGACTACATGTTCTTCTCAACAATCCACAACATTTCTCCCAAATGCATAACTCTGTTCCGAAATCTAACCGACATATTGATTTTCCAAAATCATAGCTTCTCAAGATCGTCAATCCTGTCCCAACTCTGTCACCTTATACTGTAACGCATAATATTTGCTGAATCTCAAAGCATATCAACTTAGAACGGCAATAAATCTCAATATAATTCACGAATCCAAATACTTACAGATCGTGAAGCCGACGATTCCCCGTGATACTGGCACATGTCTCGACTCTAGAAAATACTCGACACTGATATTTTCAAAACACACATTTTGCAAACTCAGTTCAACTCAAGAACACAACACAACTCTATCTGAAGAAATACGTTAACACCATTTGAAAAAGTTTACAACAACCCCAGTACTACACTGGTAAATCACATAACGCACAAGCCCGAGTGAACAACAAAAACTCATGGCTCTAGTATTAGTCAGTCGACAACTCGAATGACGCGACCAAAACTCGACCCAACTCGACCCAAATGCCTAGGTTTTCTCAACCTAAGCTCTGATACCATATTCTGTAACACCCCCAGATCCGACCGGGAATATTACAGCGCCGTGGGCCACGAGATGGAACCCACAAGGCTGAAGGAAATTTTCGCAAACATTTACAAACGTCCAAGAGGCTAACGACGGTATTATCTATTTAAAACATTGGAAGACTTTATAAAACTCGTTTATCAAAACCGTCGTAAAATCTCATTTGAAACCACAAGGCCCGAAATGCCAAAACTCAACAATTTAAAAACATACGTTAAGCTATCGGTTACACGTACCGACAGAATAGATTTAGAAAATGATTTCCAAAGTAACCTAAGTTACCAGATACCCAGAAGGCCATTTAAAAATACTCACGCAGCGGATAAAGATAAACAATTAAAATACTCTAGCAGCGGAATACAACAACTGATCAGAAGCTCAATACACAAATACATGTCCTAGTCAGTATCCTTCGGGAAGCTCATCTCTTCAAGACCGCTACAAGCTTGATAATCCAAGAACCTAAAAAGAAAGCTCACGATGGGGTCAACCATAATATCCAACAATGATAACCATCACATCACATCAATAATTACATATCAATGGAAATACTAAGTAAGAATACGACCAATGTAATCTTACAGTCGTAACTTTACGAAAATCCACGATTCGTATCCTTAACAACACATTAAGATAATACCGAAATATCTGTACGATATCTCAACAATTCCCAAGGTTCTCAAAACATTATCATAACTCGCGATACGGAAAATATACCAACTCTGGCCAATTCAATCCATCGGATAACGTCGACAATTCCAATACGATAATTGATTGTCCATCAAAGACAAGTATCAACGGAACATACCTCAAGATACTAAATACCATTACCATCACGGCAGTCTAATCCGAGATCAGATCAACACAACATATGGACATGGTCCTAACACAAGACCTACAAATGCATACTCATATGACAACGTCAATATGATCACAACAATAACGATAATGTATACTTATGGCAAACCCATAATATACATATGCACAACAACAATACATGGCAATCCGATGATCCAGCGTTCACTGCCTAGATCCCCCGATGATCCTGTCAGACCAACCCGAGGTGGAAAACCCATCCAATGATCCAGCGCACACTAGCATAGATCCCCCGATGATCCTGTCGGACCAACACGAGGTGGACATATGACAACAATGTACAACTGCACAAAACAACAGTACACAATACACGACAACAACAATGCACAAATGCATGCAACAACGATACACGAATGTATCACGACATGATCGACACAAATGATAAAAATGATTAGAGTACTTGCCCCAAGTCCTTCATGAATGATCTCAATGTCTAAACCATCACGAACCATTATCCTCAATACTCGACGGTCCAAAGTATCACAGATTGCAGATAATTCATACCTTCGTCTTTATCACAATATATCCTCGATATACAAGTGTACCAATAAAAAAACTAAATCATATACATTATGATTTAGATTCCCAAAACTCGAATACGATTTATAATCCCAAATCTCCTGTGATTACGATTATAAACATTGCTATACGAATTATAAACGAATGAAACTGAAACCATTCATTAAATATTATAAACTGAGCAAGTAATAACTTGCCTCGATACCGATACAGCGACGAGGAAGCTGTTGCCAAATCCATTGTCGTCATCTACATGTTCCTCGGTCCCGACCAAAGCAATTCACGAACATTCTCGAACACGGCCGCAACATACGGTTTTAAACACCGATCAATAATCTCAACCTATTATAATAATCGATAAACAACAAGTTCGACAACAATCAACAATCGATAAAACCATTCCACAAACCCAACGGCTTGACAATATCTCGATTAAACACTAGTCGGATCAATCCTACTAAAACCAGCACGAATTTATAACTACGACATGAAAATACTGCACTTTCTGCCTTCTTAGCGCACGTTAATCACCTAACGTAGCGTGCGCTAAGTTGCTCCCGTTAGCGCGCGCTAGGCAGTAAACGTACGTGCGCTAATACTGTATAGATGCATGTTTTTCAGATACCGATCAACATATGGCGATTATCAAGAACACTAAGTGATTCTAAATCATGCTCAAAACAACGGAATACGATATCCTTTAACATATAAACAATCATCCAACTTATAATCCAAGTTCTATATCCATATATCATCTCCCTTAATATCAATACATGAAACATCAAGAACGTAACAACACTTCCGTAATCTTCCATTACAGAGAGTAATCAACGACAATAACATCAATATCCGAAACTGAGGAGATGGATTCACCAACTTATCTCAAGAAAACGAACAACACTATTCAAACCACAAGAATAATATCAATATCCTCATATCAACAATAACATCATCATAATCCGGTAATCCATATCATAATCATGCTTATCAACTTGTTTATATAATAATCATCAACTCAAGAACATCAACAATCAATCCAAAATAAAATCCAAATATGAAGAGTGATTACCTTTATGGATTGATTTCCAAGGTTGAATCCATTTCCAAGAATCACCAATGATTTCAAGAACAAAGCTTTAATCTATGGTTTCTATCTTAATCTTGTTAAAGATCACCACCTCACCGTGTTTGGGAACCTCAAGAATCTCCCAAAGCTCTCTCTATCGGCTGAAGATGAAAGAATGGACGAAATGCTTCATAATACCCGTCTGTCCCTTATATAGACTGCATTACTAGCGTGCGCTAAACCTTATGTTTAGCGTGCGCAACAGCCTTAACAGCCTTAGCATGCGCTAACTGACCTTTGTTAGCGTGCGCTATCGTGGTCCAGAGACTAATGTCTGGCTTCGTACATGCGCTTACGTACGTAATGCCCATGCATTAGCGTACGTAACTTACACTCTCTAGCGTATGCAAGTCCTTGCGTTTAGCGTGCGCTAATATCAGTTGACTCGTTTGTCTGTATGTTTCCGAAGACTGGTCCACACGCCGAAAGTGCTGACGAGGATAAGATTCCTTTTTGTCCGATATGCAGTTAGCGTGCGCTAATCAACATGCATTAGCGTGCGCTAACACTACATTACAACATCCGTTGACTTATCAAAACGTGCGCCGAAAGTGGTCTGGTCCACACGTAGATTCCCTCTGAGCTGTTCTTCACTAGCGTACGCTAAGTTATGTCCGTAGCGTGCGCTAAACCTGCACGATAACGTGCGCTACTCGTGATTATTAGCGTGCGCTAATAATGTTACACTTAGCCACTTTCAGCTATTCTCGTCCGTCTCGACATACTAGTTACGTATACATGACGCACTATATTCCCTAATACAATTGTCGACCAAGTACAACAATTATACCGATACTGATATCTCAGTCCTTAAATTATTTTATCCATACTGTACAGATTCCACGCTGTACAGCATAACTCGGATAAAATAACATTAAACAACAGTAATAGAATTTCCGGATATTATAGCTGTTAAATGTTTTGCTGTTAAATTTAATAGTAATTTTAGGCAACTGTAACACCCCCAAATCCCATTGGGCCGTTACAGTGCCGTGGACCCCACACCAAGAGATCCACCAGGCGAACACGACTAAAATACAACAAACTGACCAAAAGGTGAAATCACAGTCCCTACTATGATATTCGACATAATATTCCGATATGGAATTTCAACGACAAAAGTGGGCCTACATGGCAAACATGTTCCGCCCCCACGGGTCAGTCATCCAGATAATGAATATCAAATACATGTATAACATGATATGCATCCAAAGGCAGAATAAAATGGTACAACAATGGTAATACGAGATGCTCACAAACCAAGGTAAGAATCGAGGATTCGTGAAACACTATGCCCACGGCATACGATCGGTACCTGCTTAACAGGTTAGAATACAAGTGCCCAACGATGAATCATCAATATAGAACACAACAATGCATTACCCGAAGGTAAACCAAGCCAAAGCTGAAATAGATACGAATCACACTGCCCGAAGGCTCCAACAAAAATACCAAAACATCGCAATGGCCTGAAGCCAAACAGCCCGAAGCTGTATCATCTGAGGGCCGAAGCCACGGCATGAAGCTGTATCACAATGAGGGCCGAAGCCACGACACGAAGCCGTATCATAATGAGGGCCGAAGCCACGGCACGAAGCCGTATCATAATGAGGGACGAAGCCATGGCACGAAGCCATATCACAATGAGGGTCGAAGCCACGGCACGAAGCCGTATCACAATGAGGTCCGAAGCCATGGCACGAAGCCGTATCACAATGAGGCCATCCAATGACCGTGACCTACTGAATTGTAGGTGTTGGGAATCCAACCGCGAAGGTTCAAGCCCCAAGCTTACCCATCGAGTACTAGCCGAGACTAGCCTCCAAAACACAATTTAATCACAAATGGCAATGATACCAAGATTACCGAATCCACAAGAATAATAGGGCTGCCTTGAGTCGGTCAAAACGACAACAATAACTCATGGATGGGCACCGTCCTCGGCGGTCCCAATTCAATATCTCGATTTCCTTTAGAACTGCTAATCGATAACAATGATATCACAAATGGGAAATGTCCTCGACAGTCCCAATTCAATACACCGATTACCTTAGAACGGTCAATCGATAACAACGACTCCTCGATAGTCCCAATTCAATACATCGATTACCTTAGAATGGTCAATCGATAACAACGACTCAACGGATGGGAAATGTCCTCGACAGTCCCAATTCAATACATCGATTACCTTAGAACGGTCAATTGATAACACAGATGCAATCAGAACAGATGTCCCGGTGCCTTTAATCGACCACCAGAAATGGAGATGATAATCAAATACGTCAAGGCCTTCAATCGGCCAATACAATATCAATAGAAAAACATCGATATCAATTACAACGATCACAATGAGATCTCAATGGAACATCAGCCAACAATAACCATGGATACATCGATACCGTGAACCGGCCATCGACAACAACATAATCCAACAAGTATCTCAATGCCTTTAACCGGCCATTAACGAACGACAGTAACAACAAGATGATCAATCAACAACGTTGGCATAATTACTGAAGGGTTTTGTATCAAACAATTCCCTGACATCAATAGATCATGAAGAGACTACGTCTCGAAATAATACAACACATTCATACACATATATGATAACATTTATCTCATTGACTAACACAAGTATAAAACTTGCCTCAAACCGAAGGCGAGAAAGTCCTTCCACGATCAACGTCCTTGCACGAAACGACAAACGGCATCTTCCGACGATCACAAGCACTCGAACAACCTTGAACGAAATACAATTCATTCAATAACACAAAATCAATAGAAAACAACACCAAAGACAATCCCGATTCAATCACGAATCAGTTAAACTCCACAAACAAATATCATAGTTCTCAACTATGAATGCTAACATCTTCCAACACCTCAATGATCAATATGATCAAATATTCTTAACACTTGTGAAAAAAATTCAACAAGAATCACTTAAGAAAAATACTATTCTAATCATCCCAAAATGATAACCTCACCAATATAATACTAACACCTCAAGAACATCATCGACACCATAAACATGATGTCCAACCGATAATCCTCCACCAATTCATCATGAATTCGGATTAATCAACAAGATTAAATCAACCATTTCAAGATTATGATAATTATTACATAATTCATCATAATTCCTTACTAAAATAGTTATAATCCCTCCAAGAACACAAACAACAACAACAATCATATCAAGACTACGTTAATCATATAACAATCTTAACATAATCCTTCCTAGACATGATTATAACCTCCAAACATTCTAAAACATTAAGAACACAATCAAACTCAACTATAACATCATGTTCTTCATCATAAGTTCATAAAAACTCATCAAGAATCATGATATTCTCCAACAATAAATCAATACATGAAGTAAACAACAACAACAACATACTCGAAAATCACTTGAAGGACAAGGGATTAAGAAAACTTACCCAAGAAGAACAACATGAACTCTCCAAACACCAAAGGAGTAAGAAAAACTTCCAACCTCGGGTCTCAATCCAAGCTAGGATGATCAAAATCACATGGAAGAGTCTCAATATCAAGAACAAGTCCAGAGGGATGATTTTAGGGAGAGGAACTCGGTTTTGGTTCATCAAGAAATGAAATTCGAAACCAAGATAAATAACCTAATAATCACATTACGTACGCTATACACAATGCATAACGTACGTAAGAGCCATTACGTACGCTATCACAAGGGACGTACGTAATACTCCTCCAGGGGCTACTACCTCAAAACAGGACACTCGTTACGTACGTTAACAAAAATACATACGTAACCAACCTCAGCATTACGTACGTTAACCTCAAGGTATAGCGTACGTAATGTGCGTTGACCTACCTATCCCAATCAGACCCCGCGAATCCAGCTTCGCCCGGCCCCACACGCCGAAAGATCTGATCCGGATAGATGCCCTGTGTTACGTACGTAACCAACAAGGTTTAACGTACGTAACAATCCGCCCGTAGCGTACGTAATGCTATACATATAGCATACGCTATGGCTAATATACTTAGCCAAAAATCCAAACTCACCCAGCAACATCAAAACGGCGAATACAATACTGACGACAAGTATAAATATTTCGATTCCAAAATATTCCAACACAATATACATTGTATCAATCAAGTACAACAACACTTGTACAATTCCAAATGAATACGTACAACACAACAGTAAGACGAAAAAAATTACCCCCGGATATTACAGCAACTATTATTAAACAATGGTTCTGGACAACCGCTGTTAGATTTGTTGGAATAAAAAAATTCACACCAGTCTAACCCCAACCCGCCCGTCTAATCGCCCCACTCAGCCATCCCCGCCCGTAATGCCGCATCATGCTCGCGCCAGTAAATAAATGTTTATTTTTGCTACTCGCTGAATTCAAAATCGCGACCTCCACAAGGTGGAGGTGATAGTGAACTATTATGCCAAATCAATTTCTGATACTTTTGTTTTATAAAAATATACAATAAATCATATATTAACATTTCTAGAATTATATTATATATACAAAAATTATAATGTATATTATCCAATAAATTTAATGATGCTGATAATTAAAATATTTAATGTATATAAAAAATTAAGATATCATGTTATTATATATTGATAATATAATGTAATAAAAGGTAATAACATTACATATCAAAAATAATATATACATATAATCTTATGAATTATAATGTATTTGTTGAACTATATAATATTGAAAATTATAAAGTATATAATACATTTATCGTGCTGAAAATTAACAATTTATAATGTATATTAAAATATAATATATATATATATATAGTATTATATAATTGTATGTTAATAGTATCATTTATAAAAGTTATATACATTATATATAAAAATATAAAATATACATATAAATTTAAGAATTATAATTTATTTGTAGAACTATATTAATATAATTATAAATCCTTTGTAGAACTATATTAATATATGTATTATATTAAATTTTTTATATATTGATAATATATTGTAATACAATTACAGCCGGTCGGAAGCTAAGACTATCTAGCTAGAATTATATTGTGTATATATATATATATACTAGAAAATCACAGGTGAAGTAAAGAAAAAGAAACATAGAAAAGGACTATTGTTATTGTACAACTTTAACATCTGTTCAAAGAACAACCGCTGTTATTGTACAATTTTAACATCCGTTCATATGCAATCTCTGTTAAATTTACAATTAACATTGATTCTTTTAAAACTGCTGTTAAATTTGCAGTTAACATCAATTCTTTTATAACCGCTGTTATTGTATAATTTAACATCGATTATTTTAAAACTGCTATTAATTGGATATTTTAACATCGATTTTCCATGGAATCGCTATTAAAATATTCTAAACGTTATGATTTAAGCCAACACATCATTTTAGCATCGATTTTTTTCGAACCGCTGTTAAAATGCTGGTATTAAAGGCATATTATATAATAGTGACTAATTGAAATCATTTACTTTCTGATTCATGATTTCGTTAGATAATTACAACAATCAGGAAAAATTCAATTACTTTCATATTCATGAATTTTTCTTTATGAAAAGACTGAATAATATACTATATGAGATACACCGCGCATGTCCAATTTAGTCTCCTCTCAATTGAATATCTTCTGGTAAAAAAAATTGTGTCTCGACCTCTTTCAAAATCTAAGAGTAATCTAAAGATGGCCAATAAACTGAATATTGATTAATATCAATCCAGTCAAAATGAATAAAAACCAATCATTTTCCGTGCATGTTAATTCATGCAAAATCCATAAGATTAAAAAATTATGTTGGAATGTTTTTTTCGATACAAATATATAAAACAATATTTAAGATAACAAGAGTCGAAGACAAAGAAGTCAGGTAGAAAATCAATGAATAAAAGCAAAACAAAGATAACGCACGCTATCATGTATGAACAACATACTTAATGGTGATGAAGAATCGAACAAAACATACATGCATGTTCACGTATGCAACTAAGGTTGAAGAACATACGCAACCTGTACAATGTCAACGTACGTTATAGGGCGATGCTAACGGTCATTATGTAGTTCCAAGTACGAACTCAAATATCAACCCGCTGAAGATTTCTAGAAGGTCAACTCGTACAACATTCATATGAATGTTATGCTTAACGTACACTAACTGGTGAAGCTAACATATGCAATGCAAAAACTGCACTGAACAGATGATGACGCACGCAACACATGAAGGTTAATGTACGTAAGATAGTGGCAATAACATACGCTATGAAGCATCAAACAGCAACAGTTAACTTAGGGTATGGAGCCTATAAATACCGCTTCATTTGGTATTCAACACACAACAACTTCAAGGATATTATACATTCATCTCATATACTTATACACATTATTTGTTGTTGCAAACGATCTTAATCGATAAGAGTTTGAGTGTTGATTCACTCATTCGTCCACAAGAGAAAATAAAGAATTATAGATTTGATTCGGTGTTATTAGGATCGTGGATCCGGTAAATTTAAATCTAGGGATTTTTTTCTATAGAGAAGGAAAAATGGTTTATCTTGGACTGATAGAAGACAAGAGTTGTATGGTTTACCTCGGACCGATGTAAGACAGGGCAGAAAGATTTATCTTGAATCTATTGAAAAAGATAACAAAGGAGAGAGGACGTAAGCCATTTAGGGCAGACCTCCAAAAATCTCTCGTGTCGTTTACAGTCCGTACTTATTTTTGCTTCTGTAAAAAAAAAGAGTTCAGTACTCTTCACCACATTATTCAACCCCCTTCTAGTTGTGGTACCAACTCAAGAATTAGTATAGGAGTGATCTCTGATATTAGTCGACTTAGCATCTGAGAAGAAAAGATCCGATGTCGTATACTTTTGCTCTGGTAGAAGGTCTTGCCTTAAACTGACCATCATTTTTCGATGGATCAAATTTCATGACATGGAAGAAAAAGATGTCAATCTTTATTCGAGTTTATGATATCGAAATTTGAAAGATAATTAATCTAGGTCCAAAAGTTCCTACAAAATCCAATGGCTCACTCAAAAGCTTAGAAGAATATAATGAAGAGGAATGGAAAAATACAATTGTTATATTATGACATTACAATTTTAAAGTCACACAATTGTTATATTATGCCCTAAACTCGAAAGAACACAATAGAATTTTTTTCGTATGAAAGTGCCAAAGAAATTTGAGAAATGCTCAAGGTGACCCACGAGGGAACAAATCAAATCAAGGATACGAAAATAATATATTTTTCCATGACTACGAGTTATTCATGATGAAGGATGATGAGCCCATAACAAATATGCTCAACCGATTGTCAGTCATTACAAATAGACCTTTGGTAAACCGTTATCGAGTAATGAAAAAGTAAAGAAAATATTACGATCACTACCTCGTGAATGGGATGGGATGGTCACGGCTATTATCAAATTGAAAGATCTCAACACCTTAGATTTTAGCACCCTTGTTGGTTCGTTAATAAATTATGAGATCATGTTATGGTCATGACATTGTAATACCACGCGTATTTCAAGCTTTAATTACCATGTACTTCATAAATTATAATGCAATTTCTATCATTTGCGATGTTGTCTTCTTATATTATGTGGTTTCATTAAAGTTCTATTGCGATACAATTGTTTGATTTGAATAGAACGGAGGTGACGTACCTTGACGTCGTTGAATGACTATCAATGCGAATATGACGGTTGCCAACGTCATGTTCCCCAAAGGATTGTTGACGAGTGAAAAGGTAGTCACCCCGAGATGGTTAAAATGCGATAAATTGACTAAGGGACTGAGTGACTAGTGTACGCTAGATGACATGCATAGCGTACGTTATATTTGTATCATTATGTATGTTAACATGACTAGGTTACGTACATAAGGCGAGAATTGGTCTTCCGAGTAGAATCTTTCTTTTGACATGGATTGGGTACTTTCGGTGGGCTAGAACGAGTCAACTGCTTGTAACGAACGTTAATTGTCGAGCTTAACATACACTATTATAAGGTTGCTTACGTATGTTATGATCCCCTACGTACGTTATAGGTGGGGACAGTCCAGGCAGTAGCCTCTGCTCGACCATTATGTACGTTAACTAGAAGACATTATGTACGTATGATCTTTACGTATGTAAACCCTTGAGTGTTAGCGTACATAAAATGCAATCGTGTGTTATAAATTAATGCCTCCTCCTTCATTTCCCTCAGCCAAAAATACTTGTGCAGCCTTCTTGAAACCTTTCCCAGCCCCTTAGACGATTCTTAGCCCCCAAAACACTTGTATTGACATAAAGAAGAGGATTACTCAAGCTCCGGAGAAGGTTATCTAGGTCGATCGATCCATTCTTCGTTCCTCCTCGTTGTTCTTTATTGGTCCGTCATCGTTCTTCATTGTTCTTCGTCTATTAAGGTAAGTCTAGCAAATTCTTGAAGTTATTTTTCGGTATTGTTGTTATGTCAATTGGATTACAGGTATTTAGGTAGTTTTCTTGCTTAACTTTCATAGATGATCAAACCGGATGAACTTGTAGTAATCAAAACTATCGTTGTAAGTATATTTCGTTCTCGAACCATTAATTCATGTATCTTGTTGTAATAGTCATATGCGAATTGCACATTTCAAATCGACCTTGGAAACATCAACTTTAACGAATCAATTGTAGGAGCTTGATAGTAGAATTATCAAACGTTAATTCAACTAGGTGGAATCGAGCTTGATAGTATTACCATCGTTAAGAATCGATCGTTGAAATCGTTTTGTAAAACGGTAACCCACCTAACTTAGAACTCGGAGTAGAGAATTGAATTAGTAGATAATGGAATTCGACTTTACTATGGTCGATTGTTGACAACCGAAGTAATGTTGGGGATAATATTGTTAAGCAAATTGTTATAACAATTGATAATCAAAGAATTAAACAATGTAATAATGTGTGTTACTATTGAGATTAGAATCATGATATTAGCTTTGCCAAATCGAAGTAAGTTAAGAATTCGGTTGGGAAAGGGAATGGAAACTAGTTTTATTCGCCGTTATCCGTACGAAATGCTAATCAAGGACTATGTGATTAGGTTGAACTCGATCGGTCGTGGAAGATCAAATTGTCTAAGGCACTTACCGTTGGAATTAAGGCAAGTGAAATCTTGCTCGGATTATGTTAATTTTATTTACAATATTCAGGAAACATGAATGTGCCGTTGCGTGATGAATGTCGAAAGATTGTCTTTCTCTAGAAACTGTGTTATGAATGGGCCAATGTGTTGGGGGTAAAACCTGAATAGTACCCCGTGTAGAAATGTGTTGAGTGATAAGACCTAAAATGGCACCCACTTTTCGGATTTTTTCCGTATAGATACTTCCGTGACCCTTGGTCACGACCTTGGGGTTTATGTGCTAAAAGAGAAAGACAACGTCGGCTATACTGTTAATTATCATCTATATATTATGTGGTACGCTGTTATCGAATCGTGTATTTTGTTGTGAAATGATGCTATTGATTATCATTATCTGATCTCGGTTTGTCTCGCACGATTCGTCGTGTCAGGTAAATTTGTTGAATATGTGCAGGACATTCCCGAGGGTTCCGGTCATGCTTGAATGG
This sequence comes from Orobanche coerulescens, assembly GCA_033398695.1. Lineage (NCBI taxonomy): Eukaryota > Viridiplantae > Streptophyta > Magnoliopsida > Lamiales > Orobanchaceae > Orobanche > Orobanche coerulescens. The sequence continues at coordinate 139,769,016 of CM065804.1, forward strand.
TGTTGGAATAAAGTTCTGCTACCACATATTTTAAATAAATTTCCGAAAGCTCTGTTTATGTAATAATCGTGTTTTGAATTATGTTTTCCTTCAAGACATCCCGTTTCATGTTATGTATCTATGGACTCACCCGTTTTATAATGCCTTATTTAAAATATAAATAGCATTGTGGGTCCCATATGTGATTCACGACACTGTAATGCCCCGGTAAATTTTGGGGGTGTTACAGAAAATGGTATCAGAGCACCCAGTTCCTGTTGAAAAAGATTTTGGCAAAATTTCTTTTTATTTGCGAAAATTTTATCCAAAGTCCAACACCCCAAACGACCGTAATTCATGTATTTGTGTATTGTTTTCTAGCATGTCGGGATAGACCCCTTTATTTTAGGATTGAGATGAAAGCGAGATTTTGAAGAATTTATTCTTGATTTTACATTATTGAAAGTTTTCCCTTTTCTATTGAGTTTTCCCCGATTGTTCTTAACGTTTTCAATTGTGTGGCCAATAATTGAATTGTTCAAGCTGCTTAACTTGCATCGGAATAGGATAGTGAGTAGTGATAATTGGGAGGAAACCATTTTGTCTTATGAGATAGGAATACACTCATAAGAATTATGAAGCTCGTTTTGAAGATTTTAGAACTTTTTGGCTAATGTCGAATTAACTCACCTAGGAATAGAGTGAATTATTCGCTTTGGAAAATTCTACTGACCTCGGAAGGGGCATTAGATTAAATTAGATAATCATCGCTTTCAATTAACTGGGAGATTACATAAATTATATTAATCAAGATTAATTTGGATTAATCGAGGCGAATTCTCGATCTTATATTCTTCTCCTATTTGATCTCCTTTTATCGGACTATTGATTCTATTGTTTAATTTTAGTTTATTGCAATATTTAGTTACTAATAATTATTCAACCACAAAATTTCGGTCGTTCAAATAAAATTAGAAATACTAATAAATTGGTAATTAGCACATCAGTCCTCGAGGGAACGATACTTTTCTCATCACTTTATTACTTGCTTATGACAACGTACACTTGCGTTCACAGAAAATACGTAACTAGTTTTTGGCGCCGTTGCCGGGGACTGATTGTTTTTACTAATATCAATTTCAGTTTAGTCTTAATTTGAACATTATTTTATTTTTGTGTAAATTTGGTTTCAGTTGTTTCCTTTCAGAAATTCATTTAGTGCATGAGAAAATTTGGTGGCGAAGGTTTATTTCCTTTGGATACCGAACTTGAGCGCACTCTGCAAAAAAACAGGAAGGAAATATGTGAGATATTAAGTACGGATATCATGGGAGACAACACTGGAAATCAGGGGATTGACAACCCAATGCAGCAGGATCAACCAGCATTGGCTCTCCGTGAATATGCACTTCCACAAATTAACGCAAATTTTTTGGGGATTCGGCGCCCGACCATTCAAGCAAATAATTTTGAAATCAAACCAGGTATCATTCAAATGGAGCAAGCAAGCCAATTTTGTGGATTGGTTAATGACGACCCCAATGCTCACATTGCTTCATTTCTCGAGATTTGTGACACATTCAAGAATAACGGTGTTACCGATGATGCCATTGGTCTACGGATTTTCCCATTCTCTTTAAGGGACAAGGCCAAGTTTTGGTTGAATTCACTCCCGCCTGGCTCTATCACAACTTGGGCGGAGTTAGTACAAGCTTTTCCGGCTAAGTTCTTTCCACCAGCGAAGACAGCAAGACTCAGAAATGAGATAACCACTTTTGGACAATATAATATGGAGTCGCTACATGAGGCATGGGAGCGATATAAAGATTTGCTAAGGAGATACCCCCATCATGGGCTGCCGGATTGGCTGCAAATTCAAACATTTTATAATGGGTTGAGTGCTTCTACACGTACTTTAGTGGATGCAGCAGCTGGGGGCGTGTTAATGGGCAAAACTATGGAGGAAGCTTATTCATTCTTAGAAGCTATGGCTGCGAATGCTTATCAGCGTCCTTCTGAGTATGTGAATCCGAAACAAGTTATGGGAATTTCCGATAATGATCCAATATCTACGCTATCAGCCCAAGTTGCGGCCTTAAATCAACAACTTCAAATTTTATCACACGCTCCTTCTACAGTTACCACGGAAACATGTAATTGGTGCAACGGGTCTTATCCTACTGCTGAATGTCAAGTTGGAAATCTATTTGAGCAGTCTCAGATGGAACAAGCTCAATTTGTGGGGAATGGAAATCGACAAAATAACCCACTTACAACCAAGGGTGGAGAAATCATCCAAATCTTTCATGGAGGAACGGGCAAGCGTTGAAGAATCCTCCACAAGCTCAAGTCACTCAGCCACCACAGCAGCCCCCTCAACCACCGAAGGTTTCTTTAGAAGATGCAATTGCTCAAATGGTGGCTAACACGAGTCAATTCATGACTCGCATGGAAACTACTCTACAGAATCATTCCGCTTCTATTCGGAACTTGGAGGTTCAAATGGGGCAGATTGCAAATCTATTATCATCTAGATCCCAAGGCGTCTTACCAAGTGCTACCGAAATCAACCCCAAGGAATATGTGCAAGCTATTGAGTTACGAAGTGGAAAGGAACTACACGAGCAGTCCAAGAGTAGAAAAGAAAAGAGCATTCCCATTAAGAAAGACAATGATGAGGAGCCCACTCAAGTAGAGACCACCATGTCCTCAAAGCCCAAACCTAAAGCAGTCTCGGCCAGACATCCTACTTATGTATCACCAGTCCCGTTTCCACAGTGTCTGCAAAAGCAAAAGTTAGACAAGCAATTTTCTAAGTTTCTTGATGTCTTCAAGAAATTGCACATTAATATCCCATTTGCTGATGCTTTGGAACAAATGCCGAGTTATGTGAAGTTTATGAAGGAGATATTATCTAACAAAAGAAATCTCGAAGAACATGAAACGGTGGCATTAAGTAAAGAGTGCAGCGCTATTTTGCAGAAAAAGCTTCCACCTAAATTGAAGGATCCAGGAAGCTTCACTATACCATGCACTATTGGAAACTCGTCGTTTGATAGAGCTTTGTGTGACCTTGGAGCCAATGTTAATCTTATGCCTCTCTCAATTTTCAAGAAACTAGGTACTGGGGAGGCCAAGCCTACTACGGTCTATTTACAACTAGCAGATCGATCCATCAAGTACCTTAGAGGGGTGATACAAGATGTTCTGGTCAAAGTTTATAAATTCATTTTTCCCGCTGATTTTATTGTGCTTGATATGGAAGAAGATCATGAGATTCCGATTATTTTGGGTCGACACTTTTTAGCCACTGGTAGGACCCTTATTGATGTTCAGGAGGGTGAATTGTTCGGGTTCAAGATGAACAAGTAACATTCAAAGTGTTTCGATCTATACCGTATCCAAGCAATGTCGAGAAGTGTTCTCAAATTGAAAGCTTAGATATTTTTGTGAAAGACGCACACCGGGAGAGTTGTCAGTCGAAATGTTCAGAATCTATTTTAGTTGCTCCGACATCTAAGAAAAATGTAGAACGAGTCGCATATCTTAGGAATTTGTACATGTCGTCTCCATCATCCATTCACCCATCATTAAAAAATTCTAATTCCACTGTAAATTAATCCGTTGAGAAGAAAACTAAGCCGGAAGTAAAACGGTTGCCAAGTCATTTGCAACATGGGTGTTTCGGGAAGTTACTATTGTTCAAGTCTTTTAGCAAAGAATGTTGGATATCCAAACCAAAAGTCGAACAGTTAAAAACTAATGGTCAAAAATTCAAAACACGTAATAACGGTTCGATGGACTTGGCAGGGTCCAAATGGTGTTTGCAAAAAGCAAATTGATTTTCAAAAGGTCCGGCTGAAGACTATAAACTTAGCGCTTCTCGTGAGACAAACCGAGTATTAGTAGTAGATTTTAGTTTTCGTTGTTTTTTTTCATTTTTGGAGTCTATTTTTTTGGGTATTTTTGCTTTATTGTGCTTCTCTCACGTGTTTTATGTGATTTCAGTTGAAAAACCTTCGCAGGAATCTCTCCAGAGCAGATTTTCAGTTAGGGCTGCATTGCACTAAGAGCCGGACGCGGCACGCAAAAAATTAAAATTTCGGCTGAACCCACTGTACTGGGGGCCGCGGCACGCAAGTGCTGAGCCGCGGCACACTTACCCTAGAAGCCGTTACACCCGTACTTCAAGCCGCAGCACACTGTTAGTTTCCCCGAATGCCAATACCTACTGTACCGTGGGCCGCAGCACACTTACATACGGGCCGCGGCCCCTTCTAAAAATATTAAAGCTCCAGCCCGTGAGGGACGCAAACCAAACGAGAGGGAAGGAAGTTACACTGCCGAAACAGGTTATACTCAAACCCTCCATCCGCGCGACGCAGGTTCCTAACCTCAAATCAATTCTTCTTCTTCTCTTCTTTGATCCAACACCAGGTAATCCATATTCCTTAAGTTTATTTGCTAAAAATTGCACGGATTGAGAAGTGCGGTGATTTTTATTTTGTTCTATGATGAACTTGGTTATATTTTGAGTTCTATTTGAGATTTTGATCGTAATGTTTTAAGGATATCGATTTATGCTGATTTTGTTTCGTGTATTGACATGAATTACCTTGAAATTATTTGTTGTTGGTGATTGAACTCACAAATAATTCTTTTTCTCTTGATTTGAGTTTATGCATACAAAGTGTTTGATAAAATGCCCCTGTCAAACTTTCTTGAACTAAAAATCATCAATCTTTTGAAACGAACATGATTATCTGAAGAGTATATTCCCCCAACCCTAATGCCTATTTTGAGTTAAATTTTCATATCATGTCTCTTGTGTGAAGTTAAGAAGTTTTAACGATATATCCGTATATATGTTTCTCACACTTTATAATTTTGTGGTTGATATCTTGTTATACCATTTTATCATCTGATATCCTGCGTTTATTTTCAGGAATTCTCAATGGACCGAAAGAGAAAGTTGAGCTCCACTAGGACTAGGACTCGATCATTCCCCCCAAGGGGGGGAAACCTCTCAAAACCCGACGGATGGGCAATTCCAGTAATTCTCTGACCCTAAGATCCATAAACTCTTTAATGAAAGAATTCGTCTGCGGCCCATCATTCCTGATAGGGGATTCACTCCCGCCCCCCAAGATGGAGAATTATTAACCATGATCACCAAAATAGGGTGGACAAAATTTGTCACACAGCCCGAGCCGGCTGTCATCTCTATAGTACATGAATTCTACGCCAGCACTTTGCTACACCATATGCAGGGAGGACAGATGTTGGGGAGGCCGGATATCCATATAGAGGTCGTTGTCTGTGGTCTGACGGTCGACTTCTCTACAGCAGCGATTCGGAGTTTATACGAGCTACCCGAGGTAGATTAATCAGCATTCACGCAGACGATGGGTAGCCTCACGAGGGAGGCATTGTTGGAAACACTTACTCAGTCGGAGTCCATTTGGGAAATGCGTGTCCCGGGGTCCGCAGCTTTCTTCTTTAAGAGCTCCTGTCTTAGTCGGTTAGGGCGAGCTTGACTATATTTCCTCTGCTCGCGGGTTGACCCTACTTCGCAGATCCGCTATGTCTTGCTGCCCCGCGCTCGACTGCTCTATGCCATCACGTCCGGTCTGTGATTCGATGTGGCCCTACGTCTGGACCGGTCCATTCTCCAATGCATCCAGGGATGTGCCAAGACGGGACTAAAACATACTTCTCTGATCTGCGCCTTATGCCGCCAGTCGGGTGTGATCTGGTCGGATGACGAGCCTACTATAGCACCCCAGGGTCCGATTGACCATCGTATTATCTCTCATTTTGACCAGTGGGGTGGTGCGCGGGCACACCCGCGAGGACGAGGATTTCTTTTAGATGAGCCACATGAGCACTCCTCGGAGCCCCTTCTTCTGACTCATGACCCGGTGGCAGATACAGAGGATCAGACCGAGTCTACTCCACCGCCCGCCAGCGAGAGATCACCTTTTATAGGCGATGTTTGATGGCTTGAGGGAGGAGATGCGAGTAGAGAGAGACAGTGTGATTGCAGCCGTTCGACATGAGATGTATGATGTAACACCCCCAATCCGCTCAGGGATATTACACGCCGTAGAACCTTTCCTCAAGGATCTACCAGGCTGGTAACAACATATAACAACTCAACCATGCCTTTAAGGCTAAAATGATTCAGTAGACCGATTTGGTCTCTCAATAAATACATACAACTCAAATACAACTCATGCCCACGCAGGGGGTCAAAATACAACCACACCCGTGCAACGGGAAAAATATACTGCAGCGGAAAAGAAAATTCAACTAGACCAATACGACAGCAACGGATCCTCGTGTTATTAGTATCGTTCATCTTTCATCATCCTTCGTGCCGACCCTGTGCTATGCTCCAAAACCTGAATATAAAAATAGACATCCACCCCCCGAATACTCGGGGGTTAGCAAAACTCCACTGTTTTGCTAGTGCAAGAACAAAGTGCAAATACGAGCCATACAATTCACATTCCACGAACGATAATAATTCGGAATCCTCAAAGATTCAAATACAACAGGATGAACACTTCCCGAGGCAAGAGTTTGAGTAAATACTTCCCAAAATTTCAAGATCAAAATATCAAGGGAAACAATTTATAAAATGATTTGAAATACCATCGGGAGTTTTAATGGAAAACAATTTAGGATTCTCAAATCCTACTTTTCGAAAACCAAAAGACAAAAGGGGTCACCACCCCAAAGGTTTTACTTTCCATAAAATAACCTTTACCAAACCATCGGGATTTTAGTCCCAAATCCGTCAAATGACCTTTACAAAACCGTTGGGATTTTAGCCCCAAATATCATCAACTCACAGTACACGAGAACGACAACAAGGTTCGTCTCCCAACATCAAAATCCACAAATAAAGGATTTAAAACAAACAACAAAATACTCTAGTGCCATCCTAGCCAAGTAAGCCAAACGAACAACTTACCTCTTACACACTTAGTCGATGCATGCAATCATGAAAACCATTCAAAACACTCATTTCCGGAAACGCCAATCTCAAAACACATTTGTAAAATGCACCACAATTAACCGCGGACCCACGCCTCTGTGGACCCCTACCGAGACCCCGTCGGATCTAACCCATAGTGGTTAAAAGCAAGCTTGCAGACCCACGCCTCTGTGGACCCCTACCGAGACCCCGTCGGATCTAACCCGTAGTGAGCATACACACACACACGTTACTCATGCAATACTAATATGCTAAGAATGTAAGCTCATCAAGAATACTTCCTAGAGATGGCCACTTATCCGACACTATTACCAAACTCTTCAAAACACAATAACAAGATTAAACATGGAATACACGATTCCATAACTTTAAACAACAGGGATATCATCAAAGCCTTCAACGTTCAAAATAATCATATCATAATCAATTCCCGAAACACACCGTTCACAAAACACACACGCGTTTTGAAAGAGAGCCTTTAACGAGGCCAAACCGAAATCTTTTGAAAACACATTTCAAACAAACAAACAAATACACCAAGACGATCACCAATTATTATATCCACAAAACAAGAATAGTATGGGCAAGGTACTTGCCTCAAAATCGGCACGCAAGTATCCCGACGAACACGGCTCAACCGGAAAGCTTCGAAACGCCCGATGCAATCGAAAAGAAAGACGACAACGAACGGAAGGGTTCAACTCGGTTTCTTCACAAGAAACTCGACCCTAACAATATATAATCATTAACTCATCGATCATACGAGGAAGAATAAACGTAGAACGCCCGAAAACCCCTCTAAGACATTTTACCGGACACCTTCAAGGCGTCGGTCAAGAACTCGACCCAAATAACGAATCGATACGATCCAACCATGGAATAACAAGGGAAATGATATAATACATCTAAATAATCATCAATCCATCATAATCCTAAGTTAAATCGGATTAATCGGACGAAAACAACCAAAATACCCAAATTCCCCAAAACTAGATTTCTAGGAAATCTGACCTGATTCGATAGATTGGAGGATGTTATAGGACGAATGATTGATGATATGAACCTCAAAACTTCATGGATTGATTGTCCAACAACATCTCCCCATGATATACACACCCACAGCCGCGTACGGGAAGAAAAGGAATGAGGAACTGGGTGAAAAATACGCTGCCAGGCCTTAAATAGCCGATCACGGCCGTTACGACGAATCGCCATGGCTTACGACGTAACCGCCATGGCCGAACTCATCAGCCTGAAATGCCGGAGCGTTACGTTATCGCCGTGGCCTTACGACGAATCCGGCCTTACGACGTAATCGCGGTCACTATCGTGCGTTACTCGGCCAGTGGCTACTGCTCCAAAGATGCCCGGCCATGACTCGGCCGGGACCAACTCCGACGGCCCGAACGACCCCGAAACCCGAACCTGAGTACGAATCGAAGATACGGTTACGAAGTACTCGCAAAGACGAATCCGAGCACTAAGAGAACACACGATTCCGACCACCCGAAGGCTCGAAATTCGACAACGGAAAGTAATTACCCCAAACTTTGGGAAATTACGAAAATGGCCCAAAACGTCCGAAATACACGATACATGATCGAAACACCAAACCGAAGTTCACAACACGTATAACAAAGTTAAACGGACTTACGGGAAACTCGAAACAGCAGTTTCGGACGAGATTCACAAGAATCGAACTCAAGTGCGGAAATGTCGCTAAAAAGCACGGAACTCAACAAAACGACACCGAAACGAACTCGGATGACAAAAAGCGTAGAATTAATCATTCTCAGAATGACGAAACGGTCATGAGAGAGTTGTCAAAACGGACTCCGGCCAAAAAAAGAAATTTACCGAAAATCGAAAATTGCGGATATTACATTCTACCCTCCTTAAAAGAAGTTTCGTCCCGAAACTTAAAACAAGTAGGGAGAAGAAACATCCCGCCAGGAAAACTCAATGAGATACGCAAGAAACGCGTAACTAATGCCCAACGGCGAAACGTTACAAACAACGCAACGGAATATACGGTGTGAAAACACGCTCCACGACGACCAACACAACGTCGCCGTTAGGGATATAATAGAACCAACAAGTGACAAGCGTCATCAAATGGATAATACAATCGAGTCAATTATCCGAACAATCACAAAACACAACGAACGAAAATCAATACGATTGACCAACCCAACGGTTCATCAATCAAAACGCGAGCCAAACGCTGAACAAATACGGAATTCCACCGCATAAGGGTTGGAAGATCGAAAACGAGACCAATTTCCCGAACTTAAGGGAATTAGGAAGGAGCCTGAACGCTCAACAATCACGAAACGAGAACAAAAACCGAACAAACAAACGATCGAGACAACAAAAATCGAACAATCATGTCCGAAATACGAAGGATAATAAAATTCAAACAACAACTCCAAGGTTCACATCTCGACTCGAGATAATATATGATCCGGTGAAAACAACAGGATGTGCATTCATATAAGATCCACAGGAAAGGGGATAGCACTAGAAAAGTCACAACGACAACCGAGTTATTCCGAAATAATACCACACTCGTTCGATCAACAAAAGCAAGGGGTAGGACAAGCTCAGAAATGTCAACGAACATAAACGTGTCGACAGAGCCGAAAATACAGAAGTTCAAAATCCGATCCACTTCGAATAAAAGAACTAATAAAACCAGATGATGTCACTTCCAAACAAGGTTCACAAGAATCGAACCGAACTCGAAAAAGTCACAGCGATAACCAGATCGACCCATAACAAGATCACAGCTCGTTCGAACGATGAAACCGGAATACAGAACAAGTTCAGGAAGTATCAACGAACATGAGCGAGTCGATAGACATGAGAAAGAGGAAATGTGGAAGTAAAAAAATGATACGGCATTACATTCGACCTCTTCTAAAAGAAGTGTCGTTCCCGAAACTCACAACACGAAATCAAGGTGACAACACAACAAGCAACCGACAGAAACATCCTTCAAAGGCCTCTCAAAGAAGATTCTGATAACTGCGCTGAAGCGTGAACTCCGAAAGTCTCGGTAGCCAATTCGCAAAATTCAATTCGGTGTCCCTCGAGTCCACACTTGAAATGTGTTACCGATGAGGAGGACAATTTACACGTGCATGCCCCGGCACATCACGGTTGAAACGCCTCGGCTCGGCATACCGAAAATACAAATGCTAGATACAATGGAACATAACATCACAAAGCAACAAACCCGCGATTCCAATTCCACACAACATATCAACGTAAGGTAGCCCGCATACATGGAGTCATAGCAACGACGGCATCGTTCGGCGATCTCAACGGCCCGACGATAACCAGCACATAATTACAAACATCATGAAACAATCACACATGTACACAAACGTACAAACCCAAGCTTCAACAGCTCACACTCGTGCGACAACACGCAAATCACCACGAGGCGATAAACAGTAAACACCAGTTCACACCTCTCACAGAGGGCTAACAAAACATATGCGTGGCGAACGACTCAACGTTCACACCACCAATTCAATCACAATTCGGAGGGCTAACAGCCTAACAACAATACCAACATCATACACACCTTATCCGACCACAAGCACGAAATGATGGGTTTTAAAAACGAAAACCACCTTTTGAAAATAGTTTGGAAACACCAGTTGATCTTGAGTATCATTTTACAAAAAGTAGTGCAAACATTGTTATCGAGACTTTGAAAATCATCTTGCGTTTGAACAAAAATGAGGACACATTCTCTTAGTGAAAGACTTTCAGAATATTCGACCCTCGGGTCTAAGTAAAAGTGTTTATAAAACATTTGAAAATATCTCAAAATATTTTGGTCCTCGAGTTAGAAGAATTTTGAAATATATTGTGGCACCTTGGACGTACCACGAGAAAATAATTCATTTTAAAAGTATGTCTCGAAATTGATTTTCTAAGATACTCAAGTTTTTCAAGGATAATTCAATGGGCTAGAATGCCCAAAAATTTCAGGTAATTACGCGGAACATTATAACGCCGGGGGCCCCACGCCAGAACCCACCAGGCTAAAAACCATTTACAAAAACGTCAAAAAGCTGATGACGATAATATTTCAAAAACTCACAGAAGCCATTTAGAAAATAATAAATACCGTCATAAGAATTTCGACAAAACGATCAAGGCCGTAATGCCAAAAACTCGGTTAAGGAAATCGGTTTTCGAAATAAAACTCGGTCGGTAAAATACCGGAAGCCATTACAAAAGAACTCACGCAGCGGATAAAAGAAATACAGTTCAACATGCACAATCCAGCAACACTACTCCTCATATGAACGAAATATGAGTCAAATAACCACATATCACGAAATCAAAATCCATAAGAGGATTCTTTCACTTAACAAATAATCATAAAAATGGCTCGTGTCACACGAGGCACGACACAAAGAAGGGAGACTTACATCCACAGGTCGCACGAAGATGATGATCGCCCACGATACTAATCACGACCAACAAACTCAGACGACGCGTCGCGACACGACTCAGTCAGACAAAATCCGACAAGACAAAACTCAACAGACACCACTGACCCGACAGCCTAGGTTTCCACAACCTAAGCTCCGATACCATTTATGTAACACCCCCAATCCGCTCAGGGATATTACACGCCGTAGAACCTTTCCTCAAGGATCTACCAGGCTGGTAACAACATATAACAACTCAACCATGCCTTTAAGGCTAAAATGATTCAGTAGACCGATTTGGTCTCTCAATAAATACATACAACTCAAATACAACTCATGCCCACGCAGGGGGTCAAAATACAACCACACCCGTGCAACGGGAAAAATATACTGCAGCGGAAAAGAAAATACAACTAGACCAATACGACAGCAACAGATCCTCGTGTGATTAGTATCGTTCATCTTTCATCATCCTTCGTGCCGACCATGTGCTATGCTCCAAAACCTGAATGCAAAAATAGACATCCACCCCCCGAATACTCGGGGGTTAGCAAAACTCCACTGTTTTGCTAGTGCAAGAACAAAGTGCAAATACGAGCCATACAATTCACATTCCACGAACGATAATAATTCGGAATCCTCAAAGATTCAAATACAACAGGATGAACACTTCCCGAGGCAAGAGTTTGAGTAAATACTTCCCAAAATTTCAAGATCAAAATATCAAGGGAAATAATTTATAAAATGATTTGAAATACCATCGGGAGTTTTAATAGAAAACAATTTAGGATTCTCAAATCCTACTTTTCGAAAACCAAAAGACAAAAGGGGTCACCACCCCAAAGGTTTTACTTTCCATAAAATAACCTTTACCAAACCATCGGGATTTTAGCCCCAAATCCGTCAAATGACCTTTACAAAACCGTTGGGATTTTAGCCCCAAATATCATCAACTCACAGTACACGAGAACGACAACAAGGTTCGTCTCCCAACATCAAAATCCACAAATAAAGGATTTAAAACAAACAACAAAATACTCTAGTGCCATCCTAGCCAAGTAAGCCAAACGAACAACTTACCTCTTACACACTTAGTCGATGCATGCAATCATGAAAACCGTTCAAAACACTCATTTCCGGAAACGCCAATCTCAAAACACATTTGTAAAATGCACCACAATTAACCGCGGACCCACGCCTCTGTGGACCCCTACCGAGACCCCGTCGGATCTAACCCGTAGTGGTTAAAAGCAAGCTCGCGGACCCACGCCTCTGTGGACCCCTACCGAGACCCCGTCGGATCTAACCCATAGTGAGCATACACACACACACGTTACTCATGCAATACTAATATGCTAAGAATGTAAGCTCATCAAGAATACTTACTAGAGATGGCCACTTATCCGACACCATTACCAAACTCTTCAAAACACAATAACAAGATTAAACACGGAATACACGATTCCATAACTTTAAACAACAGGGATATCATCAAAGCCTTCAACGTTCAAAATAATCAAATCATAATCAATTCCCGAAACACACCGTTCACAAAACACACACGCGTTTTGAAAGAGAGCCTTTAACGAGGCCAAACCGAAATCTTTTGAAAACACATTTCAAACAAACAAACAAATACACCAAGACGATCACCAATTATTATATCCACAAAACAAGAATAGTATGGGCAAGGTACTTGCCTCAAAATCGGCACGCAAGTATCCCGACGAACACGGCTCAACCGGAAAGCTTCGAAACGCCCGATGCAATCGAAAAGAAAGACGACAACGAACGGAAGGGTTCAACTTGGTTTCTTCACAAGAAACTCGACCCTAACAATATATAATCAATAACTCATCGATCATACGAGGAAGAATAAACGTAGAACGCCCGAAAACCCCTCTAAGACATATTACCGGACACCTTCAAGGCGTCGGTCAAGAACTCGACCCAAATAACGAATCGATACGATCCAACCATGGAATAACAAGGGAAATGATATAATACATCTAAATAATCATCAATCCATCATAATCCTAAGTTAAATCGGATTAATCGGACGAAAACAACCAAAATACCCAAATTCCCCAAAACTAGATTTCTAGGAAATCGACTGATTCTAGATCGAGGATGTTATAGACGAATGATTGATGATATGAACCTCAAAACTTCATGGATTGATTGTCCAACAACATCTCCCCATGATATACACACCCACACCGCAGACGGAAGAAAAGGAATGAGGAATCGGGTGAAAAATACGCCGTGCCTTAAATAGCCGATCGCACGCCGTTACGACGAATCGCCATGGCTTACGTGACGAATCGCCATGGCCGAACTTCATCACTGGAAATGCCTAAGCGCATGACGTTACCTGCCAGGGCCTTACGTACGTAACCGGCCTTACGTATGTAACTGCCGGTCACTACCGTACGTTACTCGGCCAGGGCCGGCCTGGCTCCAGCATGCCCGGCCATGACTCGGCCGGGACCAACTCCGACGGCCCGAACGACCCCGAAACCCGAACCTGAGTACGAATTGAAGATACGGTTATGAAGTACTCGCAAAGACGAATCCGAGCACTAAGAGAACACACGATTCCGACCACCCGAAGGCTCGAAATTCGACAACGGAAAGTAATTACCCCAAACTTTGGGAAATTACGAAAATGGCCCAAAACATCCGAAATACACGATACATGATCGAAACACCAAACCGAAGTTCACAACACGTATAAAAAAGTTAAACGGACTTACAAGAAACTCGAAACAGCAGTTTCGGACGAGATTCGCAAGAATCGAACTCAAGTGCGGAAAAGTCGCTAAAAAGCACGGAACTCAATAAAACGACACCGAAACGAACTCGGATGACAAAAAGCGTAGAATTAATCATTCTCAGAATGACGAAACGGTCATGAGAGAGTCGTCAAAACGGACTCCGGCCAAAAAAAGAAATTTACCGAAAATCGAAAATTGCGGATATTACATATGAGTAGGTCCATCGGGCCAATCGGCGTGCGGAGAGGCGCTTAGATGTGAAGGATGCTTACCATCGGGATTACATAGCTGTGTGTACGGGCCATATCCTTCACCCGAACGGACCATTCATCCCTCCAACCAGGCCACCTACACCACCCACTTCACCGGACGAGGCTGATGCCAGTGCCTGAGTTTTCCTCAGGGAAGTACTTGACCTGTCTTTTACTGCTTATACTTATTTGTCGTCCATTGGGGTCAATGTACTTCTAAAGTTTGGCGGGGATTAATTTTTAGTTGTTATTTAGTTTGTCTTGCTTGTCTTCTTTGGTATTTTTGATATTTTGTGTGTTTATCGTGCAGCCATGTGTAAGACTGATTATATAATTCTGAATTCTATTGGAAGAACCGAATTCGTCTAGTCGAGTTCACATTATGCTATTTTACACTCGAGTACTCATTTTGGTTTGATTTTTGCGTCATTGTGGTAACCTTGGCATTCAGTAAATGAGACAGACGTGTTTATAGTGTTCGCATTACTCGAGCCCCCGTATATATGATTGATTGCACTATTCATCTAGCTAGTTGCCTGGTAACATTGGCCTTTTAAGCATGAAACTAAGTACCTACGTTTAGACATTGGTTCAGACAGTTTTAATTCCCAAAAATATATACAGCCTCACATGTTCTAGGATTGGAAGTCTAGTAACCGGGTGTATTCGCGCAACCCGTAGTTTACATTCGCGTAAAACGACGACCTTGAATAGACATGTGTAAGAGATTGAATTAGTGTTCAGAAAAATCGCATCTCCGATGATAGGAAGCCAAGTAACCGGATGTATTCACGTGACCCGTCGTTTACATTCGCGTAAAACAGCAACCTTGAATCGGACGTGTGGGTGAAGATACTCGAGTTTCTTCTCCGTTGTAGAGGGAGACTTAGTAACTAGGAGCATTCATGAGCCCCATGAGTGTCTCTTACGTCAAACGGTTCCTCAATTAATGAGAATGGAAATCCACCCTAGGGTTTTTCCGACGAAACATCCCGGGAGTCGAAACCTAGTGGTTAACTCGAGTCATAATAGTCATTAAATAAAAGGGAGTTCTGTCCGGGGAATGTCATTTTTGCTGAAATTCTTATGTTTTTGCCACGAGGCTGTGAGACTAGGCAAGTTAGCTTGTTATAACCACAACATTCATAGGCTCATTTCACGTTTGTTGATCTTTGAGCCTTGATTTCCTTAATGGGCGGAGATTAGCACTAAAAATGGGTAGCTCGAGGAATCATTGCCCGTAATGTGACTCACCAGTACGTTATGCGTATTACTCTTTGAGTTTTCAGGGTAGTATAAATAAGTTGAGCACTATGGGTTGCACGATTATCCACGATACTTGTATTTTGTTTGAAATTGATTTTTGCTTGAGGACAAGCAAAGACTTAAGTTTGGGGGTATTTGTTACATGTTATTTTTGTGCGCTTTATTGTCATTATTTTATCCTTATTTTGGTTTAATTCTGTAAAAATGAGCTCCTAATGCATGCGTTTGCATATTTTGAAGGAAATTAGAGTCCTGAAGCTCGAATGTAGAAAAACGGGCCAAAAACGACATTTTTCGGTCGAGGGCCGCGTTGCACCGAAGCTGGGCCGCGTCACAGGCACAACACAAAGTAAACCAGCACAAACTGTACCGGGGGCTGCGGCACACACTCTACGGGCCGCGGCCCATAATAATTTTCTGCCCAGGCCTGGGCAGCGGGACGACTAGGGCCACGGCACACTTAAGCCGGCCCGCGGCCCGCAGCGGCGAGAATCCTGATTTGACCTCGCGATTTTGGCTGTTTTAGAGGTGGATTAGACCTAATCTTCAGATGCATTTGGGAAGGTAAAAAGGTTATAAAGGCGCAGTGAAGGTCAGAAAAGAAATCATCGAAGAAAGAAGAGGAGAATACCTAGCAGCAGAGAATGAAGGCCAGAGAACGGAAGAAGACAAGTTCTTCAATCGTGTTTGGATTTCTTCATCCTTATGTTTAATTCAAGTATTTGTGTATTGTTTTCTAGCATGTCGGGCTAGACCCCTTTATTCTAGGATTGAGATGAAACCGAGATTTTGATGAATTTATTCTTGATTTTACATTATTGAAAGTTTTCCCTTTTCTATTGAGTTTTTCCCGATTGTTCTTAACGCTTTCAATTGTGAGGCCAATAATTGAATTGTTCAAGCTGCTTAACTTTCATCGGAAGAGGATAGTGAGTAGTGATAATTGGGAGAAAACCATTTTGTCTTGTGAGATAGGAATATACTCATAAGAATTATGAAGCTCATTTTGAAGATTTTAGAATTTTTTGGCTAATGTCGAATTAACTCACCTAGGAATAGAGTGAATTATTCGCTTTGGAAAATTATACTGACCTTGGAAGGGGCATTAGATTAAATTAGATAATCGTCGCTTCCAATTAATTGGAAATTACATAAATTATATTAATCAAGATTAATTTGGATTAATCAAGGCGAATTCTCGATCCTAGATTCTTCTCCTATTTGATCTCCTTTTATCGGACTATTGCTTCTATTGTTTAATTTTAGTTTATCACAATATTTAGTTACTAATAATTATTCAACCACAAAATTTCGGTCGTTCAAATAAAATTAGAAATACTAATAAATTGGTAATTAGCACATCAGTCCTCGATGGAACGATACTTTTCTCATCACTTTATTACTTGCTTACGACAACGTGCACTTGCGTTCACAGAAAATACGTAACAGTCTCCTTCGTGTTCATCATCATCTAACCTTCCTTCTTCTCCGAATCAAGGTAAGGTTTTAGTACCCTATTTGAGATATTTTGGGTTTGTCTCGATTTTGTGATTTCGATCCGAGATTGTTGGTTCTAATGTCGTTATCTATTCGTGTTGATCATAACCCATGGGTTGAAATTCCGTTTTCATATTTTAGTTGGGTCGATTCGTGTTCTTGGCCGTTTTGGGGGAAACCCTTGAACTTTCGTCGTTTGTTCCTTTAATTCGGCAGCTTTGGGTTGTACTTTGGAATTCATTTTCATTGTTGTTGTTGTCGTTCGTAGTTTATTATCGCGGGTTGTCGTTCAGCGGAGTCGGCGGGTTCGTAGACAGTTCGAGTCTCCTCACTTCGGTCGATTCTCCGCGTTTGTGGTTATT
Source organism: Orobanche coerulescens (assembly GCA_033398695.1). Classification (NCBI taxonomy): domain Eukaryota; kingdom Viridiplantae; phylum Streptophyta; class Magnoliopsida; order Lamiales; family Orobanchaceae; genus Orobanche; species Orobanche coerulescens. The sequence continues at coordinate 139,786,605 of CM065804.1, forward strand.
CGAGGCAAGTACCTTGTTCATACATTTCTTGTTTTGTGGATATGATGATTGATGATCGTCTTGGTATGTATGTTTGATTGTTTGAAATGAACTTTCAAAAAAATCGGTTTAGCCTCGTTAAGGGCTCACTTTCAAAACGCGTGTGTTTTGTGAATGGTGTGTTTCGTAAATGGTTAAGTGAACCCTGTGAATACGCTTGGTGTTGTTGTTGTGCTTTGATAATATATACATATATTATCTCATTTTGTTGTGTTGTGATTTGACACTTGTGTCATGCTATGTGTTTGTTGCCTTTGGGTGAATTGTTTGGATATCCTTGGCGTGCTGTGTTATGTGTGTGAATGTGTGTATATGGGCGGGGTCTACGGTGACACATGACATGTGATCATGTGGTCAGGATGCAACAAGTGATTGATCCAACCGTGAGAGCCTCGGGATACCTACGGTGACACATGGCTTGCGATCATGTGGTCAGGAGACAACAAGTGATTGATCCAACTGTGAGATGATGTGGCAAGTGATCACGGTGGTATATGGAACCTACGGTGATGCATGACATGCGATCATGTGGTCAGGAGACAACAAGTGATTGATCCAACCGTGATATGATGTGGCATGTGTTCTCGGTGTTATGTATATAATTTTGGATGTGTTGACCAGGTCGAGTACCTTGGGTGTGACTGAGATTTCGTATCTTGGGTGGTTATGTGTTGCTGACTTTATGTCCGTCGAGGACTAGTGATGTGGGTTTTGAACCCTGTGAATTTTGGTTTTTATTTGAGAAAGCAAATCTTTGGGCTGTGACCCCTGTTGATTTTGGAAAGAAAAGGATTCGATAATCCTAAACTGTTTTTCGTTAAAACTCCCGAGGGCATTTTAAACCGTTTTAAAAATTGTTCTCATGATTTGTGATCTTTCGAATTTGGAAAGGTTTACTCAATCTCTTACCTCGGGAAGTACTTTTTGTTATGTTTGAATCTTTGAGGATTCCTGATTATTGTTATTCTTGGAATGTGAATTGTATGACTCGTATTTTGCACTTTGTACTTGCACTAGTAAAATAGCGGAATTTTGCTAACCCCCGAGTAATCGGGGGGTGGATGTCTGTATTGCATTCAGGTTTTAGGGAGCATAGCACAGGGTCGGCATGAAGGATGATGAAAGATGATCGATACTAATCACATGAGGGCTCGTACGTTGTTGTATTGGTTCAGTTGTACGTTATTTTCGCTGCAGTATTTTCCTCCTTGTACGAGAGTGTTTTGTATTGGACCCCTGTGTGGGCATGTATTGAGATTGAGTTGTATGTTTTTATTGAAAGACCAAATTGGTCTACTGAGTCATTTTAGCCTTAAAGACATTGTTGAGATGTTCGATGTTGTTACCAGCCTGGTAGATCCTTGGGGAAAGGTTCTACGGCGTGTAATATCCCTGAGCAGATTGGGGGTGTTACAGAGACCGTTCCAGCTGGAAACCAGCCGCCACCGATTAATCAAAATGATCAGGAGGCGGAACGCCACAATAACAATCCTGGAGGCATGGACCCGGCTTTCATTCAAACCCTCTCCCAGGCTATTGCCATGGGTATCACCCAAGTCAACCAAACAGAACGGATACCGGTCATCAACATGTAGGAAAATGCAGGGAGAGACCAATGGCTGGGTGAGATGCTGAAAGCTAGACCTCCATTGTTTGATGGAGCAGGGGAGAAACACGTGGATGACTGGATTTCCAAAATGAAGACCGCCTTCAATGTGATCGGTTGTCCGGAAAACTGAAATGTGCGGCTCGGGCTTAATCAGCTCCGCAACACTGCTGCCCGCTGGTGGAGAACTTACAAGCCGAAAAATCGAGTAGTCGGGTGGGCCGAATTTGGTCGGCTATTGAGGAACGAGTACTGTCCTAGATCAGCCCGAACCACTTGTGCACGGGACTTTTTCAGTGCCGGACCGCATAATTTGCCAGTACCGGAGATCATTCGGGCCTACCATACTGAGTTAAGTTACGTCTCACAGATGGTGCCATCGGAGGATCAACGGATTTGTCACCTTGCGTAGAGGTTGCCGGAAGATGTACAACGCTATGCCGCCGGATTCCACTGTATGACCCTGAGGGCGTACGAGGACGTAGTCACAGCATATACAGGTACTGTTGTTAATACTGACACAGGGCATAATTCGAAGAAGCAGAAAACATCTAATCAGTCAGGGAGTACCAACAAGACGAACTCGGGGTCCGTGTCTTCTTTTAAGTCAGCAGTTTCGTACCAACAGAAGGGTGCATTTGATCGGCCTTACCGTAAAGACTGCTTCAATTTTGGTGTATCCGAACATACCAAGGATCGGTGTCACAAGTCGGCTACCAAATGTTTATCATGCGGAAAGAGTGGACACATATCTCGTTACTGCTGGCGAGCCAATCCTGTACAGAACTCAGCTTCTCATCAGAGTCAACAAGGCTCTGTGAAATCCTCCAGGACACCTACCGTTTCCAACTACCGAGCTCCACCCCATCAGACTCAACCACCACCACACAGTGCCGGTCAAGGTCGTGGGTGCGGCGTTGGTACTGCATCCTTTTCCGAGTCATTGTCGTCTCATGTATTCAAAATGAGGGCTACGGATGGTCAGTCCGCGCCAGCTATCTCAGGTACACTTCTTGTTAACTCCCAGCCTGTTCATGTACTATTTGATACTAGAGCCACACATTCGTTTATATCTGTTAAATGTGTTGAGCATTTGAATCTTTCTTGTGTGCCTTGTGAATCCATTACTGTTAAACTACCTGAGGGTAGTAAAGTAAGTGGAAATCTAGACGTTCGAGAATGCCAGATCCGCATCAATGATCGTGGCTAGGCTGCAAATCTTATGGTTTTCCCGCTTCAGAATGAAGATTTCATTTTAGGTATGAACTGGATGCCCATGCACAGGACGATATTAGATACCTACCACTTGACTATTTCCATCATGGCTTGCGATGGTACCACGCATGTTATTAAGGGTCGAGAACACTTCAGTACGAAAGGGTCTCTCAGCCTCCGTACACCGGAAGTCTCCTGCGATTATGGAGAAATGTACTATTGGTGTTTTGTCCTCCAAGAGGATACATCACAACTTTAGGTTGTGAACATTACGATGGTGACTGAATTTCCAGACATGAGATGAAAGAATTGAAGATACAGTTCGAATATCTGCTGTAGAAGGGATTGATCCGCCCGAGCACCTCGCCGTGGGGCGCACCAGTACTCTTTGCTAAAAAGAAGGATAACTCTCTACGCTTGTGCATCGACTATAGAGAATTAAACAAGGTCACTATCAAGAATCGTTATCCACTTCCGAGGATCGATGATCTCCTAGATCACTTGCAGGGGGCAGTTGTGTTTTCAAAGATCGATCTACGGTCCGGATATCACCAATTGAGGATTCGGGATGAAGATATTTCAAAGACTGCATTTCGATCGAGGTATGGACATTATGAGTATATCATGGTATCATTGGGCTTGATCAATGCCTCAGCCGTTTCATGGAGTTAATGAACATAGTGTTAATCGATTTCCTCGATAAGTGCGTTGTGGTTTTTATTGACGACATCCTAATTTATTCTCGAAGCCGACAGGAACACGAAGAACATTTGAGACACGTACTGAGCGTGTTAAGGTAACACCAACTTTACACAAAGCTTGCCAAGTGCGAATTTTGGATGCCAAAAGTAATTTTCCTCAGACATGTTGTCTCGGCGGAAGGCGTTAAAGTCGATCCACAGAAGATCGAAATGATAATGAGTTGGGAACCGCCGATGAACGTCAAAGAGGTAATGAGTTTTCTAGGATTGGCTGGTTATTATCGAAGATTTGTAGAGGCTTTTTCCTGTATTGCTCGACCATTAACGAAACTACTAAGAAAAAGTACCAAGTTTGTTTGGACTATGGATTGCCAGAAGAGCTTTGATGAACTCAAGAGGAGGTTGACTACTGCTCCAGTGTTAGTGCTACCGCAGGGTACGGAAGGATCGTTATATATACGGATGCATCTAAGCATGGGCTGGGGTGTGTATTCATGCAGAATGATAGAGGTATTACATACGCGTCTCAACAACTGAAGCCATATGAAATGAATTATCCGACGCATGACTTAGAGCTAGCCGCAGTGGTAAACGCCCTCAAGATTTGAAGGCACTACCTTTACGGAGTCACTTATAAGATTTTCACGGACCATATGAGTCTGAAATATATCTTCACCCAGAGGGAATTAAACATGAGGCAGAGGCACTGGTTGGAGCTAATCAAAGACTACGATGTAGAAATATCATACCACCCCGGAAAGGCCAATGTCGTAGCTGATGCACTCAATCGGAAAACTACACAGGAAGTAATGTTATCTAGCCTAACGGTTCAACCCGAACTACATCAAGACATCAGGAGGAATGGTACTGAAGTATGAGTACAACACAGTCAAGGACAATTGTGCTCAATCGATATACACTCGTCCTTATTAAACGAGATATGTCTAGCACAGATGGAGGATCCCGAACTACGTGTGATCAGTGCGAGAATCAAGAAGGGAAATGTTTCCGACTATAAGATCCATGGGGACTTGGTGAAGTTCAAGAATATGATCTGTATTCCACCGAATGACGAGCTGAAGCAAACTACACTGAGAAAAGCACACTCCACTACCCACTCCATTCACCCCAGAGCAAGCAAATTTTACAAGGATCTACATTGGTGAAAAAATATGAAACAGGAAGTGGCTAGATTCGTTGCCCGCTGTATGACGTGCCAACAAGTAAAAATTGAACACTGCAGACCAGCCAGAATCATGCAACCCTTACCCATCCCGGAGTGTAAATGGGAAAGCATATCAATGGATTTTGTTACTAAGTTACCAACGGCGGTGGGAGGAAAGGACATAATTTGGGTTATCGTTGATCGGTTAAAGAAATGATCACATTTTATTCCAATTTAGGAATCAACTGGAACAGAGCATTTAGCCACTATTTTCATCAGGTAGGTCGTGAGACTGCACGGTGTTCCCTCATCCTTTATATCCGATAGAGACACCAGATACGTGTCCCATTTTTGGAGAGCCATCCATAAAGCTATGGGAACCCAGTTGTATTTCAGAACAGCCTATCACCCTCAGATGGATGGATAGACCGAGCGCACGATACAAACCTTGTAAGATATGTTGAGGGCATGTGTGCTATTGGGTTAAGCATCTCGGGTTAGTAGAGTTTTCGTACAACAACATCTGGCACGCAAGCATAGGCATGGCACCATTTGAGGCCCTCTATGGACGAAGATGCAAGTCGTCATTATGCTGGGATAATGTGTTTGACACCGTGGCTACCGAGTTAGATCTGATCCAGGAATCCATTAAGAAGATCTATGTAGTTCGAAAACATATGTTAGCAGCACAAAGCCGGCAAAAATCATATGCCGAGAACAGACAGCGACCGTTGGAATTTACGGTCGGGGATCATGTTTGGGTCAAAGTATCACCTATGAGAGACATCCGGCATTTCGGCCAGAAGGGCAAGTTAAGCCCAAGGTTCATAGGCCCGTTCGAGATGTTGGACCGAGTTGGAAAACTTGCATATCGATCCGCCCTGCCGCCGCATTTGGATGGAGTGCATAATATCTTTCACGTCTCCCAGTTAAGAAAGTATGTATATGATCCGAGTCACAAACTCAATTTCAATGTAGAAATTTCTAATGACACTACCTTTAGAGAAGTGTCGATCTCTATCTTGGATCGGCGTATGAAAACATTAAGAAATAAGGTCATCCCCCTTGTGAAAGTTCAGTGGTCGCACCACGACATGGAGGAAGTAACTTGGGAGACCGAGTCGAGCATAGGGAAAATCATCACGAGTTATTTTCTTAGTTTCGGGACGAAACTATTTTAAGGGGGATGGTATGTAATACCACGGGTATTTCATGCTTTAATTACCGTGTACTTCATAAATTATAATGCAGTTTCTATCATTTGGGATGTTGTCCTCTTATATTATGTGGTTTCATTAAAGTTCTATTGCGATACAATTGTGTGATGTGAATGGAACGGAGGTGACATACCTTGACGCCGTTGAACGATTATCAGTGCGAATATGACGGTGGCCTGTAATACCCCGATTTTTAGTATATATATTGGATGTCATTGAAGAATAATTATGCTCGAGAATGTTGTGAAATGTATGATAATGTTATTGAATTGAGTATATGTATTCAGTATGCCGTATGTTCGTATTCTGTATGTCGAGACGTTGGACAAGAATTGTAATATCCGCGATTTTGATTTCCAATAAATTTTTTCTGGTGTAATTCCATCTTATCAACTCTATTGTAACCGTTTCCTCATTCCGAGAATGATTAGTTCTACACTTTTTGTCATCCGAATTCGTCTCGGTGTCGTTCTATTGAATTCCGTGTTCTTAAGCGACTTTTCCACGTATGAGTTCGACTTTGTAAAATCACCATTAATTCTTGGAAACTCCAAAAATTCTGAATCTTTACAATATTATGGAGAATCAAGTTAGCTTTCTAATGGTTCAAACGGTGAGTCAATCGGAGTCCGGACGAAGGAGTTATGGTCGAAATAGCTAAGGCTGCACCATGTGCCTTTTGTGCTGGAGCGGGCTGTACCGTGGGCCGCGGCCCCTTCTGGCCGGGCCGCGGCACAAAGGCAGTGTGCTGGGTAGTTTTTGGCCGTGGGCCGCGGCACACTGATCCTGTGCCGCGGCACACAGTACAGGTTTGCCTATATCAGCGTTTTCTTGTGGAATCATCCTCATTTCATCACTTTCCTTCTTCCTCTCCTCCTTGGGCAATTTGTGGGCGATATTTTGGGCGATTTAGCATCATCAAACTCAAATAATTTCATCTTCTTCAAGTTGTGGTGTGGATTAACAATATTTTTGTGGATTTTTCATCCTAATCAAGGTAATTTCTTGAAATCTCCTAAAATTTGATTTTTTTGGAGTTTTGGCTTTGATTTCATTTTCCATCCGAATTTGATGAATCGGTTGATGTTTGTAAACATTATTAATCATGTTCTATGGATTGTATATCCATATATTCGATTCGTTCAACCCGATTGATGATTCTTAAGTTCTTGAGGAACTTTGAACATTTAGTGTTCGATTAAATGTCTCAAAGAGTTTCCTTCGATCGTTGTGTTGTTTTCGTTCGATATTGTGTTATTGAATGAATTGTATTTCATTCAAGGTTGTTCGAGCGCTTATATTTATCGGAGGACGCCGTCGTTGTTCGGGGAAGGATTTCATCGCCTTCGGTTGAGGTAAGTTTTATACTTGTACTAGTCAATGAGATTAATTCTATCATATATGTGTATGAATGTGTTGTATCATTCCGAGATTTAGTCTCTTCCTGAATTCATTGATATTAAGAGATCATTCGATACGATACCTTTCGGCAATTATGCCAAATGTTTATTATTGTTCGCTACTCGTTACTAATGTCATTGTCGATAGCTGGTTCGTGATATCGATGTATCGATTGTTGTTGTTGATATTGATGTCAATCTAAGACGTCATTGAGATCATTGTTATTCATGTTGGTGTTTGTCATTAAAATTGTATTGGCCGATTAAAGGCATTGGCGTATTCATTTCTCATCCTTGTCGTCGATAACCGATTAAAGGTGCCGAGGCATCCCTCATATCATTGTTATCGATTGGCCGTTCTCAGGCAAATCGAAGTGTTCAATCATTCATCATATCATTGTCATCGATTGGCCGCTCTCAGGCAAATCGAAATGTTAAATCATTCACTATATCATTGTTATCGATTGACCATTCTAAGGCAATCGAGGTATTCAATCATTCATCGTATCATTCGTATCGATTGGCCATTCTAAGGCAATCAAAGCGCTCAATCATTCATTGAATCATACGCTGCATCATTGTTATCGGTTGGCCATTCTAAGGCAATCGAGGTGTTGAATCAGGACTGCCGAAGACGGTGTCTATCCGCGTGTTACTGTCATCGTGTTGGCCGACTCAAGGCAGCACACTACCTAATTGTGATACGGCTTCATGTCGTGGCTTCGGCCCTAATGGTGATACGGCTTCGTGCCGTGGCTTCGACCCTAATTGTGATACGGCTTCATGCCGTGGTTTCGGCCTTAATTGTGATACGGCTACATGCCGTGGCTTCGGCCCTAATGGTGATACGGCTTCGTGCCGTGGCTTCGGCCCTAACTGTGATACGGCTTCGTGCCGTGGCTTCGGCCCTAATTGTGATACGGTTTCGTGCCGTGGCTTCGGCCCTAATGGTGATACGGCTTCGTGCCGTGGCTTCGGCCCTAATCAATAACAGCTGCGGGCTTTTTTGGCTTCATGTGATTGTGATATTTGACAGCTTCGGCTCAGTAGCTTTCAAGCCTTTATTATTGTCGTGGTAATTTCATTGCAGCCTTCGGGCATTGTGATTCATAATTAATTCAGTTCTGGTTTGATTCATGTCGTGTAATTCATTGTGGTACTCTAAAATTATGATTCGCTGTTGGGCATTTACATTCTAACTTGTCGAACAGGTATTAATAGTATGCCGTGGCCATAGTATTTCACGAATGCTCGGTTCTTACATTGGTTTGTGAGCATCTCGTATTATTATTATCATTGTATCGTTTCATTCTGCCTTTGGATGCACATCATGTTATACATGTATTTGATGTTCATTATCTGGAAGACTGACCCCGTGGGGGCGGAACATGTTTTCATGTTTTAGGTGCTTGCGAGGAGAGAGTTGAGACACAGGGGCATGATGATGGCGACGAGGCATTCGAGCGATACTAGTCTGAGTTGTTCATGTTGGTCAGTCAGTTGGAGTGTTCTTTAGTCTGTCAGTCATTGTCATTGTGTATTACCCGAGCAGATGCTCATGGATGTTGTTGTATTTTATTTTTGGCCATGTAGGCCCATCGTTGTCGTTGAAATTCCTTATCGGAATATTGTGTCGGATATCATGGTAGGGACTATGATTTCCCCTTGTTGTTTAATTTAATGTATTTTAATCATGTTCGCCTGGTGGATCTCCTGGCGTGGGGTCCACGGCACTGCAATAACCCAATAGGATTTGGGGGTGTTATAGAAGATGGTATCAGAGCTTTTGGGTTGTGAGATACCCTGATATGTGAGTTATGTGGCTCTACCGATGCGGTAGTAGTGGACCACAGTTATGACAACTGACAATCGGGTTTTGTGAGTCGTAATATTAGTACGACCGCACGAGTCATTCATTCATCGAGTCGCCGCTACTGGGACTAGTATCGTGAGACCTCGAAGCTTCGTATGACCTGTGTAAGGACTCGATTCTCTTTATGTTCATACATTCATCATGTCATTAATTGTTCATGCTTTGTTGAAACCTATATGTGATATTAGTGTTATGATTGATTCATGACTAATTGTTTTGGAGCACGTGTGACTTGTGTAAGCATTAAGGATCAACTCATTCATCAGTTAATAATCCTAAATCATCATTTTGATCTCATCACTTAGTTAATTCATTCATCACTCAGTCAATATCATTCATCACTCAGTTAATTCATATCATTCATCACTCAGTTAATTCATTCATCACTCAGTCAATATCATTCATCACTCAGTTAATTCATTCATCACTCAGTCAATATCATTACTCAGATAATTCATTCATCACTCGGTTAATTCATTCATCACCCAATCAGTATCATTGCTCAGTTAATTCATTCATCACTCAGTCAATTCCTTCATCACTTAGTCAATCTCATTGTTCAGATTAATTCATTAATCACTCAGTCAATCTCATTGTTCAGTCAATTCATTCATCACTCAGTCGATCTCATTGCTCAGTTAATTCATTCATCACTCAGTCAATCTCATTGTTCAGTCAATTCATTCATCACTCAGTTAATCTCATTGTTCAATTAATTCATTCATCACTCAGTCAATCTCATTGTTCAGTCAATTCATTCATCATTCAGTTAATCTCATTGTTCAGTTAATTCATTCATCACTCAGTCAATCTCATTGTTCAGTCAATTCATTCATCACTCAGTCAATCTCATTGCTCAGTAAATTCATTCATCACTTAGTTAATCTCATCGCTCAGTAGATTCATTCATCACTCAGTCAATCTCATCGCTCAGTTAATTCATTATCACTCAGTCAATCTCATTGTTCAATTAATTCATTAATCATCCAGTCCATCTCACGGTTCAGTTGTTGATCTTGTGAATCAAATTTTCAACCTTGTTAACTTGTTCAAGGTAATCATTTCAGGAATTTCATCAGATAGTCTTGTCACCTCACTTGATCTTTCATGCGATCTTATCATATTCCGGCGTCATGTCGACGATCGTTTTATTGCATTATTAATACATTCATTGTGTTAGAGCGTGTATGCTCATTGTTCTAATTCCATCTCGTAATCATAATGCAATATTCATACGAGATCTGTAATTATCACGTGACTTTCCTGCCTTGGTATGGAAAGAATTGTCAGAGGGACATCGGACTCCGACGTCGAAGAAATCGTTTTCTAGTCGTCTTCGTGCTGGGAGAGCATCTTCATCTCAGACGACGAGTTCGACTGTTGTTTGCTTTAACTGTGATACAATAGGACATTTATCACCGGTTTTGAGCAAGTTAATTCTTGCTCGGTAATAGGATAATCATTCATTTCATCGCCGTTCAATCATTCGCATAAGTCATTCATCATATATAAATCACGTTGAGACTTATAACTATCAAACTAATCATTCACTTCACGGGGAACAATGGTTCCAATCATTTCATTTGAGTTATCACTCATTGCGTTATTAGTTCACCTCGGTGAGTCATTCTTGATCCTTGTCGGGTTTCTAATCATTTATCATTCATCATAGTCACTCTCATTTTTGGTAACCTTTCGGGGTCATATTAAGCGGCGAGTTCAGATTTGAGTCTTCGTTGAATCGTTCGGATCGAGGAGATCGATGATATGGAGGATATCGATGTTGGGTACATTTGAAATGTAGCCTTGTCTTTCGGATGACTGTATACTCAATCCGTAATAATGTATCGTGGTTGTGGATCATTTATTGTTGATCTATTTTATAATGATCGTATTTGAGAATCTTGAGATTTTGAGATCGTTTGATGCATTCCTTTTGGTGTTGTACTGAGATTTCGTGATAATCTGGGTGATTGTTTATTGTGATTCGAGACGTCAAGTCATGGGGACTTGGACGTGCGATAGATATGGTTCTGAGGACTATATGTGCATTGCTGTTCTTCTTTGGAGGTGAATCAGTGTTTGTATGGGCATCCGATGCCGATGATAAGAGAGCTTTCAGTTCTGGTGTATCTCATTGAGTTTTCCTGGCGGGATATTCCTTCTCCCAACTTGTTTTAAGTTGCGGGACGAAACTTCTTTTAAGGGGGGTAGTATGTAATATCCGCGATTTCGATTTCCAATAATTTTTTTTTCTGGTGTAATTCCATCTTATCAACTCTATTTTAACCGTTTCCTCATTCCGAGAATGATTAATTCTACACTTTTTGTCATCCGAGTTCGTCTCGGTGTCGTTCTGTTGAATTCCGTGTTCTTAAGCGACTTTTCCACGTATGAGTTCGACTTTGTAAAATCACCATTAATTCTTGGAAACTCCAAAAATTCTGAATCTTTTCAATATTATAGAGAATCAAGTTAGATTTCCAATGGTTCAAACAGTGAGTCAATCGGAGTCCGGACGAAGGAGTTATGGTCGAAATAGCTAAGGCTGCACCATGTGCCTTTTGTGCTGGAGCGGGCTGTACCGCGGGCCGCGGCCCCTTCTGTACGGGCCGCGGCACAAAGGCAGTGTGCTTGGAAGTTTTTGGCCATGGCCCACGGCACACTCATCCTATGCCGCGGCACACAGTACAGGTTTGCCTATATCAGCGTTTTCTAGTGGAATCATCCTCATTTCATCACTTTCCTTCTTCCTCTCCTACTTGGGCGATTTGTGGGCGATATTTTGGGCGATTTAGCATCATCAAACTCAAATAATTTCATCTTATTCAAGTTGTGGTGTGGATTAACAACATTTTTGTGGATTCTTCATCCTAATCAAGGTAATTTCTTGAAATCTCCTAAAATTTGATTTTTGGGAGTTTTGGCTTTGATTTCATTTTCCGTCTGAATTTGATGAATCGGTTGATGTTTGTAAACATTATTAATCATGTTCTATGGATTGTATATCCATATCTTCGATTCGTTCAACCCGATTGATGATTCTTAAGTTCTTGAGGAACTTTGAACATTTAGTGTTCGATTAAATGTCTCAAAGAGTTTCATTCGATCGTTGTGTTGTTTTCATTCGATATTGTGTTATTGAATGAATTATATTTCATTCAAGGTTGTTCGAGCGCTTATATTTATCAAAGGACGCCGTTCGTTGTTCGTGGAAGGATTTCATCGCTTTCGGTTGAGGCAAGTTTTATACTTGTACTAGTCAATGAGATTAATGTTATCATATATATGTATGAATGTGTTGTATCATTCCGAGATTTAGTCTCTTCCTGAATTCATTGATATTAAGAGATCGTTCGATACGATACCTTTGGGCAATTATGCCAAATGTTTATTATTGTTCGCTAATGGCCGATTCAAGGCATTGTGATACTCCTTACTAATGTCATTGTCGATAGCTGGTTCGTGGTATCGATGTATCGATTGTTGTTGTTGATATTGATGTCAATCTAAGACGTCGTTGAGATCATTGTTATTCATGTTGGGGTTTGTCATTAAAACTGTATTGGCCGATTAAAGGCATTGGCGTATTCATTTCTCATCCTTGTCATCGGTAACCGATTAAAGGTGTCGAGGCATCCTTCATATCATTGTTATCGATTGGCCGTTCTCAGGAAAATCGAAGTGTTCAATCATTCATCATATCATTGTCATCGATTGGCCGCTCTCAGGCAAATTGAAATGTTAAATCATTCACTATATCATTGTTATCGATTGACCATTCTAAGGCAATCGAGGTATTCAATCATTCATCGTATCATTCGTATCGATTGGCCATTCTAAGGCAATCGAAGCGCTCAATCATTCATTGAATCATCCGCTCCATCATTGTTATCGGTTGGCCATTCTAGGGCAATCGAGGTGTTGAATCGGGACTGTCGAAGACGGTGTCTATCCGTGTGTTACTGTCATCGTGTTGGCCGACTCAAGGCAGCACACTACCTAATTGTGATACGACTTCATGCCGTGGCTTCGGCCCTAATGGTGATACGGCTTCGTGCCGTGGCTTCGGCCCTAATTGTGATACGGCTTCACGCCGTGGCTTCGGCCCTAATTGTGATACGGCTTCACGCCGTGGCTTCGGCCCTAATGGTGATACGGCTTCGTGCCGTGGCTTCGGACCTAACTATGATACGGCTTCATGCCGTGGCTTCGGCCCTAATTGTGATACGGCTTCGTGCCGTGGCTTCGGCCCTAATGGTGATACGGCTTCGTGCCGTGGCTTCGGCCCTAATCAATAACAATGCGTCGCTTTGGCTTCATGTGATTGTGATATTTGACAGCTTCGGCTGTGTGGCTTTCAAGCCTTTATTATTGTCCTGGTAATTTCATTGCAGCCTTCGGGCATTGTGATTCATAATTAATTCAGTTCTGGTTTGGTTCATGTCGTGTAATTCATTGTGGTACTCTATAATTATGATTCGTCGTTGGGTATTTACATTCTAACTTGTCGAACAGGTATTAATAGTATGCCGTGGGCATAGTATTTCACGAATGCTCGGTTCTTACATTGGTTTGTTAGCATCTCGTATTATTATTATCATTGTACCATTTCATTCTGCCTTTAGATGCATATCATGTTATACATGTATTTGATGTTCATTATTTGGATGACTGACCCCGTGGGGGCGGAACATGTTTTCATGTTTTAGGTGCTTGCAAGGAGAGAGTTGAGACACAGGGTCATGATGATGGCGACGAGGCATTCGAGCGATACTAGTCCGAGTTTTTCATGTTGGTCAGTCAGTTGGAGTGTTCTTCAGTCTGTCAGTCATTGTCATTATGTATTACCCGAGCAGATGCTCGTGGATGTTGTTGTATTTTATTTTTGGACATGTAGGCCCATCGTTGTCGTTGAAATTCCTTATCGGAATATTGTGTCGGATATCATGGTAGGGACTATGATTTCCCGTTGTTGTTTAATTTAATGTATTTTAGTCATGTTCGCCTGGTGGATCTCCTGGCGTGGGGTCCACGGCACTGTAATAACCCAATAGGATTTGGGGGTGTTACAGAAGATGGTATCAGAGCTTTTGGGTTGTGAGATACCCTGATATGTGAGTTATGTGGCTCTACCGATGCGGTAGTAGTGGGACTGTCAGGTTATGACAATCTGGACAGTCGGGTTTTGTGAGTCATAATATTAGTACGACTGCACGAGTCATTCATTCATCGAGTCGTCGTCAGTTGGGACTAGTATCGTGAGACCTCGAAGCTTCGTATGACCTGTGTAAGGACTCGATTCTCTTTATGTTCATACATTCATCATGTCATTAATTGTTCATGCTTTGTTGAAACCTATATATGATATTAGTGTTATGATTGATTCATGACTAATTGTTTTGGAGCACGTGTGACTTGTGTAAGCATTAAGGATCAACTCATTCATCAGTTAATAATCCTCAATCATCATTTTGATCTCATCACTCAGTTAATTCATTCATCACTCAGTCAATATCATTCATCACTCAGTTAATTCATTCATCACTCAGTTAATTCATTCATCACTCAGTCAATATCATTCATCACTCAGTTAATTCATATCATTCATCACACAGTTAATTCATTCATCACTCAGTCAATATCATTAATCACTCAGTTAATTCATTCATCACTCAGTCAATATCATTACTCAGATAATTCATTCATCACTCGGTTAATTCATTCATCACCCAGTCAATATCATTGCTCAGTTAATTCATTCATCACTCAGTCAATTCCTTCATCACTTAGTCAATCTCATTGTTCAGATTAATTCATTAATCACTCAGTCAATCTCATTGTTCAGTCAATTCATTCATCACTTAGTCGATCTCATTGCTCAGTTAATTCATTCATCACTCAGTCAATCTCATTGTTCAGTCAATTCATTCATCACTCAGTCAATCTCATTGCTCAGTCAATTCATTCATCACTCAGTTAATCTCATTGTTCAATTAATTCATTCATCACTCAGTCGATCTCATTGTTCAGTCAATTCATTCATCACTCAGTTAATCTCATTGTTCAGTTATTCATTCATCACTCAGTCATTCTCATTGTTCAGTCAATTCATTCATCACTCAGTCAATCTCATTGCTCAGTCAATTCATTCATCACTTAGTTAATCTCATCGCTCAGTTGATTCATTCATCACTCAGTCAATCTCATCGCTCAGTTAATTCATTATCACTCAGTCAATCTCATTGTTCAATTAATTCATTAATCATCCAGTCCATCTCACGGTTCAGTTGTTGATCTTGTGAATCAAATTTTCAACCTTGTTAACTTGTTCAAGGCAATCATTTCAGGAATTTCATCAGATAGTCTTGTCACCTCACTTGATCTTTCATGAATCTTATCATATTCCGGCGCCATGTCGACGATCGTTTTATTGCATTATTAATGCATTCATTGTGTTAGAGCGTGTATGCTCATTGTTATAATTCTGTCTCGTAATCATAATGCAATCTTCATACGAGATCTGTAATTATCATGTGACTTTCCTGCCTCGGTATGGAAAGAATTGTCATAGGTACATTGGACTCCGACGTCCAAGAGATCGTTTTCTAGTCGTCTTCGTGCTGGGAGAGCATCTTCATCTCAGACGATGAGTTCGACTGTTGTTTGCTTTAACTGTGATACAATAGGACATTCATCACCGGTTTTGAGCAAGTTAATTCTTGCTCGGTAATAAGATAATCATTCATTTCATCACCGTTCAATCATTCGCATAAGTCATTCACCATATATCAATCACGTTGAGACTTATAATTATCAAACTAATCATTCACTTCACGGGGAACAATGGTTCCAATCATTTCATTTGAGTTATCAGTCATTGCGTTATTAGTTCACCTCGGTGAGTCATTCTTGATCCTTGTCGGATTTCTAATCATTTATCATTCATCATAGTCACTCTCATTTTTGGTAACCTGTCGGGGTCATATTAAACGGCGAGTTCAGATTTGAGTCTTCGTTGAATCGTTCGGATCGAGGAGATCGATGATATGGAGGATATCGATGTTGGGTACATTTGAAATGTAGCATTGTCTTTCGGATGACTGTATACTCAATCCGTAATAATGTATCGTGGTTGTGGATCATTTATTGTTGATCTATTTTATAATGATCGTATTTGAGAATCTTGAGATTTTGAGATCGTTTGATGCATTCCTTTTGGTGTTGTACCCAGATTTCGTGATAATCTGGGTGATTGTTTATTGTGATTCGAGACGTCAAGTCATGGGGACTTGAGCGTGCGATAGATATGGTTCTGAGGACTATATGTGCATTGCTGTTCTTCTTTGGAGGTGAATCAGTGTTTGTATGGGCATCCGATGCCGATGAGAAGAGAGCTTTCGATTACCGTGTATCTCATTGAGTTTTCCTGGCGGGATATTCCTTCTCCCAACTTGTTTTAAGTTTCGGGACGAAACTTCTTTTAAGGGGGGTAGTATGTAATATCCGCGATTTCGATTTCCAATAATTTTTTTTCTGGTGTAATTCCATCTTAGCAACTCTATTGTAACCTTTTCCTCATTCCGAGAATGATTAATTCTACACTTTTTGTCATTCGAGTTCGTCTCGGTGTCGTTCTGTTGAATTCCGTGTTCTTAAGCGACTTTTCCACGTATGAGTTCGACTTTGTAAAATCACCATTAATTCTTGGAAACTCCAAAAATTCTGAATCTTTTCACTATTATATAGAATCAAGTTAGATTTCCAATGGTTCAAACAGTGAGTCAATCGGAGTCCGGACGAAGGAGTTATGGTCGAAATAGCTAAGGCTGCACCATGTGACTTTTATGCTGGAGCCGGTCCGCATGGCCGCGGCCCTTCCAGCCGGGCCGCGTAAAGGCGATGTCTGGGCGATTTTGGCCGTGTGCCGCGGCACACAGTACAGGTTTGCCTATATCAGCGTTTTCTTGTGGAATCATCCTCATTTCATCACTTTCCTTCTTCCTCTCCTCCTTGGGCGATTTGTGGGCGATATTTTGGGCGATTTAGCATCATAAAACTCAAATAATTTCATCTTCTTCAAGTTGTGGTGTGGATTAACAATATTTTTGTGGATTCTTCATCCTAATCAAGGTAATTTCTTGAAATCTCCTAAAATTTGATTTTTGGGAGTTTTGGCTTTGATTTCATTTTCCGTCCGAATTTGATGAATCGATTGATGTTTGTAAACATTATTAATCATGTTCAATGGATGGTATATCCATATCATCGATTCGTTCAACCCGATTGATGATTCTTAAGTTCTTGAGGAACATTGAACATTTAGTGTTCGATTAAATGTCTCAAAGAGTTTCCTTCGATCGTTGTGTTGTTTTCGTTCGATATTGTGTTATTGAATGAATTGTATTTCATTCAAGGTTGTTCAAGCGCTTATATTTATCGGATTATGCCGTTCGTTGTTCGTGGAAGGATTTCATCGCCTTCGGTTGAGGCAAGTTTTATACTTGTACTAGTCAATGAGATTAATGTTATCATATATGTGTATGAATGTGTTGTATCGTTCCGAGATTTAGTCTCTTCCTGAATTCATTGATATTAAGAGATCGTTCGATACGATACCTTTGGGCAATTATGCCAAATGTTTATTATTGTTCGCTAATGGCCGATTCAAGGCATTGTGATACTCCTTACTAATGTCATTGTCGATAGCTGGTTCGTGGTATCGATGTATCGATTGTTGTTGTTGATATTGATGTCAATCTAAGACGTCGTTGAGATCATTGTTATTCATGTTGGGGTTTGTCATTAAAACTGTATTGGCCGATTAAAGGCATTGGCGTATTCATTTCTCATCCTTGTCATCGGTAACCGATTAAAGGTGTCGAGGCATCCTTCATATCATTGTTATCGATTGGCCGTTCTCAGGAAAATCGAAGTGTTCAATCATTCATCATATCATTGTCATCGATTGGCCGCTCTCAGGCAAATTGAAATGTTAAATCATTCACTATATCATTGTTATCGATTGACCATTCTAAGGCAATCGAGGTATTCAATCATTCATCGTATCATTCGTATCGATTGGCCATTCTAAGGCAATCGAAGCGCTCAATCATTCATTGAATCATCCGCTCCATCATTGTTATCGGTTGGCCATTCTAGGGCAATCGAGGTGTTGAATCGGGACTGTCGAAGACGGTGTCTATCCGTGTGTTACTGTCATCGTGTTGGCCGACTCAAGGCAGCACACTACCTAATTGTGATACGACTTCATGCCGTGGCTTCGGCCCTAATGGTGATACGGCTTCGTGCCGTGGCTTCGGCCCTAATTGTGATACGGCTTCACGCCGTGGCTTCGGCCCTAATTGTGATACGGCTTCACGCCGTGGCTTCGGCCCTAATGGTGATACGGCTTCGTGCCGTGGCTTCGGACCTAACTATGATACGGCTTCATGCCGTGGCTTCGGCCCTAATTGTGATACGGCTTCGTGCCGTGGCTTCGGCCCTAATGGTGATACGGCTTCGTGCCGTGGCTTCGGCCCTAATCAATAACAGCTGCGGGCTGTTTTGGCTTCATGTGATTGTGATATTTGACAGCTTCGGCTGTGTGGCTTTCAAGCCTTTATTATTGTCCTGGTAATTTCATTGCAGCCTTCGGGCATTGTGATTCATAATTAATTCAGTTCTGGTTTGGTTCATGTCGTGTAATTCATTGTGGTACTCTATAATTATGATTCTTCGTTGGGTATTTACATTCTAACTTGTCGAACAGGTATTAATAGTATGCCGTGGGCATAGTATTTCACGAATGCTCGGTTCTTACATTGGTTTGTTAGCATCTCGTATTATTATTATCATTGTACCATTTCATTCTGCCTTTAGATGCATATCATGTTATACATGTATTTGATGTTCATTATTTGGATGACTGACCCCGTGGGGGCGGAACATGTTTTCATGTTTTAGGTGCTTGCAAGGAGAGAGTTGAGACACAGGGTCATGATGATGGCGACGAGGCATTCGAGCGATACTAGTCCGAGTTTTTCATGTTGGTCAGTCAGTTGGAGTGTTCTTCAGTCTGTCAGTCATTGTCATTATGTATTACCGAGATGCTCGTGGATGTTGTTGTATTTTATTTTTGGACATGTAGGCCCATCGTTGTCGTTGAAATTCCTTATCGGAATATTGTGTCGGATATCATGGTAGGGACTATGATTTCCCGTTGTTGTTTAATTTAATGTATTTTAGTCATGTTCTTTGGTGGATCTCCTGGCGTGGGGTCCACGGCACCGTAATAACCTATAGGATTTGGGGTGTTACGAGAAGATGGTATCGAGCTTTTGGGTTGTGAGATACCCCGATATGTGAGTTATGTGGCTCTACCGATGCGGTAGTAGTGGGACCACAAAGTTATGACAATGCAGACAATCGGGTTTTGTGAGTCATAATATTAGTACGACTGCACGAGTCATTCATTCATCGAGTCGTCGTCAGTTGGGACTAGTATCGTGAGACCTCGAAGCTTCGTATGACCTGTGTAAGGACTCGATTCTCTTTATGTTCATACATTCATCATGTCATTAATTGTTCATGCTTTGTTGAAACCTATATATGATATTAGTGTTATGATTGATTCATGACTAATTGTTTTGGAGCACGTGTGACTTGTGTAAGCATTAAGGATCAACTCATTCATCAGTTAATAATCCTCAATCATCATTTTGATCTCATCACTCAGTTAATTCATTCATCACTCAGTCAATATCATTCATCACTCAGTTAATTCATTCATCACTCAGTTAATTCATTCATCACTCAGTCAATATCATTCATCACTCAGTTAATTCATATCATTCATCACACAGTTAATTCATTCATCACTCAGTCAATATCATTAATCACTCAGTTAATTCATTCATCACTCAGTCAATATCATTACTCAGATAATTCATTCATCACTCGGTTAATTCATTCATCACCCAGTCAATATCATTGCTCAATTAATTCATTCATCACTCAATCGATTCCTTCATCACTTAGTCAATCTCATTGTTCGATTAATTCATTAATCACTCAGTCAATCTCATTGTTCAGTCAATTCATTCATCACTTAGTCGATCTCATTGCTCAGTTAATTCATTCATCACTCAGTCAATCTCATTGTTCAGTCAATTCATTCATCACTCAGTCAATCTCATTGCTCAGTCAATTCATTCATCACTCAGTTAATCTCATTGTTCAATTAATTCATTCATCACTCAGTCGATCTCATTGTTCAGTCAATTCATTCATCACTCAGTTAATCTCATTGTTCAGTTATTCATTCATCACTCAGTCATTCTCATTGTTCAGTCAATTCATTCATCACTCAGTCAATCTCATTGCTCAGTCAATTCATTCATCACTTAGTTAATCTCATCGCTCAGTTGATTCATTCATCACTCACCAATCTCATCGCTCGGTTAATTCATTATCACTCACTAATCTCATTGTTCAATTAATTCATTAATCATCCAGTCCATCTCACGGTTCAGTTGTTGATCTTGTGAATCAAATTTTCAACCTTGTTAACTTGTTCAAGGCAATCATTTCAGGAATTTCATCAGATAGTCTTGTCACCTCACTTGATCTTTCATGAATCTTATCATATTCCGGCGCCATGTCGACGATCGTTTTATTGCATTATTAATGCATTCATTGTGTTAGAGCGTGTATGCTCATTGTTATAATTCTGTCTCGTAATCATAATGCAATCTTCATACGAGATCTGTAATTATCATGTGACTTTCCTGCCTCGGTATGGAAAGAATTGTCATAGGTACATTGGACTCCGACGTCCAAGAGATCGTTTTCTAGTCGTCTTCGTGCTGGGAGAGCATCTTCATCTCAGACGATGAGTTCGACTGTTGTTTGCTTTAATCGTGATACAATAGGACATTCATCACCGGTTTTGAGCAAGTTAATTCTTGCTCGGTAATAAGATAATCATTCATTTCATCACCGTTCAATCATTCGCATAAGTCATTCACCATATATCAATCACGTTGAGACTTATAATTATCAAACTAATCATTCACTTCACGGGGAACAATGGTTCCAATCATTTCATTTGAGTTATCGATCATTGCGTTATTAGTTCACCTCGGTGAGTCATTCTTGATCCTTGTCGGATTTCTAATCATTTATCATTCATCATAGTCACTCTCATTTTTGGTAACCTGTCGGGGTCATATTAAACGGCGAGTTCAGATTTGAGTCTTCGTTGAATCGTTCGGATCGAGGAGATCGATGATATGGAGGATATCGATGTTGGGTACATTTGAAATGTAGCATTGTCTTTCGGATGACTGTATACTCAATCCGTAATAATGTATCGTGGTTGTGGATCATTTATTGTTGATCTATTTTATAATGATCGTATTTGAGAATCTTGAGATTTTGAGATCGTTTGATGCATTCCTTTTGGTGTTGTACCCAGATTTCGTGATAATCTGGGTGATTGTTTATTGTGATTCGAGACGTCAAGTCATGGGGACTTGAGCGTGCGATAGATATGGTTCTGAGGACTATATGTGCATTGCTGTTCTTCTTTGGAGGTGAATCAGTGTTTGTATGGGCATCCGATGCCGATGAGAAGAGAGCTTTCAGTTCTGGTGTATCTCATTGAGTTTTCCTGGCGGGATATTCCTTCTCCCAACTTGTTTTAAGTTTCGGGACGAAACTTCTTTTAAGGGGGGTAGTATGTAATATCCGCGATTTCGATTTCCAATAATTTTTTTTCTGGTGTAATTCCATCTTAGCAACTCTATTGTAACCTTTTCCTCATTCCGAGAATGATTAATTCTACACTTTTTGTCATTCGAGTTCGTCTCGGTGTCGTTCTGTTGAATTCCGTGTTCTTAAGCGACTTTTCCACGTATGAGTTCGACTTTGTAAAATCACCATTAATTCTTGGAAACTCCAAAAATTCTGAATCTTTTCACTATTATATAGAATCAAGTTAGATTTCCAATGGTTCAAACAGTGAGTCAATCGGAGTCCGGACGAAGGAGTTATGGTCGAAATAGCTAAGGCTGCACCATGTGACTTTTATCTTTGCCGAGTCGGTCAGCAAGGGCCGCGGCCCTCGCCGGGCCGCGCGTAAAAGCGATGTCTTTGGGCGGTTTTGGCCGTGTGCCGCGGCACACAGACATGTTTGCCTATATCAGCGTTTTCTTGTGGAATCATCCTCATTTCATCACTTTCCTTCTTCCTCTCCTCCTTGGGCGATTTGTGGCGATATTTTGGGCGATTTAGCATCATAAAACTCAAATAATTTCATCTTCTTCAAGTTGTGGTGTGGATTAACAATATTTTTGTGGATTCTTCATCCTAATCAAGGTAATTTCTTGAAATCTCCTAAAATTTGATTTTTGGGAGTTTTGGCTTTGATTTCATTTTCCGTCCGAATTTGATGAATCGATTGATGTTTGTAAACATTATTAATCATGTTCAATGGATGGTATATCCATATCATCGATTCGTTCAACCCGATTGATGATTCTTAAGTTCTTGAGGAACATTGAACATTTAGTGTTCGATTAAATGTCTCAAAGAGTTTCCTTCGATCGTTGTGTTGTTTTCGTTCGATATTGTGTTATTGAATGAATTGTATTTCATTCAAGGTTGTTCAAGCGCTTATATTTATCGGATTATGCCGTTCGTTGTTCGTGGAAGGATTTCATCGCCTTCGGTTGAGGCAAGTTTTATACTTGTACTAGTCAATGAGATTAATGTTATCATATATGTGTATGAATGTGTTGTATCGTTCCGAGATTTAGTCTCTTCCTGAATTCATTGATATTAAGAGATCGTTCGATACGATACCTTTCGGTAATTATGCCAAATGTTTATTATTGTTCGCTAATGGCCGATTCAAGGCATTGTGATACTCGTTACTAATGTCATTGTCGATAGCTGGTTCGTGGTATCGATGTATCGATTGTTGTTGTTGATATTGATGTCAATCTAAGACGTCGTTGAGATCATTATTATTCATGTTGGGGTGTGTCATTAAAACTGTATTGGCCGATTAAAGGCATTGGCGTATTCATTTCTCATCCTTGTCATCGGTAACCGATTAAAGGTGCCGAGGCATCCTTCATATCATTGTTATTGATTGGCCGTTCTCAGGCAAATCGAAGTGTTCAATCATTCATCGTATCATTGTCATCGATTGGCCGCTCTCAGGCAAATCGAAATGTTAAATCATTCACTATATCATTGTTATCGATTGACCATTCTAAGGCAATCGAGGTATTCAATCATTCATCGTATCATTCGTATCGATTGGCCATTCTAAGGTAATCGAAGCGCTCAATCATTCATTGAATCATCCGCTGCATCATTGTTATCGGTTGGCCATTCTAAGGCAATCGAGGTGTTGAATCGGGACTTCCGAAGACGGTGTCTATCCGTGTGTTACTGTCATCGTGTTGGCCGACTCAAGGCAGCACACTACCTAATTGTGATACGGCTTCATGTCGTGGCTTCGGCCCTAATGGTGATACGGCTTCGTGCCGTGGCTTCGGCCCTAATTGTGATACGGCTTCACGCCATGGCTTAGGCCCTAATTATGATACGGCTTCACGCCATGGCTTCGGCCCTAATGGTGATACGGCTTCGTGCCGTGGCTTCGGCCCTAACTGTGATACGGCTTCGTGTCGTGGCTTCGGCTCTAATTGTGATACGGCTTCGTGCCGTGGCTTCGGCCCTAAAGGTGATACGGCTTCGTGCCGTGGCTTCGGCCTTAATCAATAACAGCTGCGGGCTGTTTTGGCTTCATGTGATTGTGATATTTGACAGCTTCGGTGTTAGGCGTATTTTTATATGCTTATTTATCATTATTTTGTATTATTTTGGAGAGTGAAATTGTCTAAATGAGCCTTTAATGCCTTAATTTTGTATGATTGACAGGAAATTGAAGTCCGGAAGCTAAAACCAGGCAAAAAGGGTGAAAACGGCAAATCTGGGCTATGAGCCGCGGCACAAGGAAGCAGGGCCGCGGCACAGGAAGACACCCAGCCAAAGGCAGAGTAAACTTTACTCTGTGCCGCGGCACAGCCCAGGTGAGCCGCGACACAGAAGAAATTAAGGACGCCCAGGCATCCGGCTGAAGGCCCTGTGCCGCGGCACAGATTTAGTGTGCCACGGCACACTTGGCGGTTTTTGTATGTCCGCGCGGATTAGGGCCGTTTCGGAGCCAGTTTTCGACCTACTGATACGGACGCGATTTGGAAGATGTGCTGAGCTATAAATAGGGTTTAAGACCCTAATTAATTATCTTTGGATCTTTTATCTTTTGGAGCTTAAGCTTGGAGACGGCAGAAGAAGAGGGAAGCAGAAGACTTCAAAGGCAGAGGGCGGAAGCTGAAGAACGGAGGAATCCGAGCTTCATCTGCATTTGATTTTTATGCTTTCATTTATCTATTCTGTATTTTAAATTATTAGTATGTCAGGCTAAAGCCCTAATCTAGGGTTTTGATGAAACCTATGTTTTGACGAATTGCTTGAGATTATCCAATTAATTACCTTTTTGTTGAGTTTTCCCAATTGTATTTAATGCTTGCAATTATCTGGCCAATAGTTGTATTGATTTAATCATTCAATTCGAATCGGGAGAGGAGAATTGGTGAGGACCGTTTTATTCTGTGAGATAGGAATATACTCATAGGAACTACGTGGCCTTTGGGAGATTTTATGCTTTTCGCCTATTGACGAATTAATTCACCTAGGGATAGAGTGCGTTATTCGCCTTTAGATAAATCTATTGACCTCGGGAGAGGCGGTAGAATATATTAGCAATCTCCGCCTTCAATAAATTGGGAAAATTATTTATTACGGATAATCGAGAGTAAATTCGGATAAACCGAGGTGGATTCAGAATCCTAGACTTATTCATCATTTGATTTCTTTTATTCAAGCTATCGTTTTCTACTGTTTAGTCGCTTAGTAATTCTTTTAGTTATTAATTGCAAAAACCCAAATTCGATTGTTCAAATAAAATTGGAATACACAAAAATCGGTAGTTAGAGATTCACCGTGGGAACGATACTCTACTTATCACTTTATTACTTGTAAACGATGACGTGCACTTGCGTGTAAGAAATATCGCAACAAGTTTTTGGCGCCGTTGCCGGGGACTGAAATTTTCTAATATCGATTTAAGTATTGCTAGTCTTAATTTGAACTTTTTATTTTTATTTTTGTGTATTAATTTCGTTTATTTGTTTTTCCTTTCAGGACCTTTCGTGTAGTGCATGAGAAAACTCGGTAACGAAGGCCTACTACCTTTGGATACCGAGCTCGAGCGCACTCTAAGAAGGAACAAGAAGGAGAAAAGAGAGTTGCAGACGACGGTCAACATGGCCGAGAATATCGAAGTCCAAGGAGGAGATAACCATGTGCGGCAAGTTCAACCGGAACTAGCTCTTCGAGATTATGCCATGCCGTAGATCAATGCTAATTTTTCGGGAATTCGGCGTCCCACTATCCAAGCCAATAATTTTGAGATCAAGCCCGCTATTATTCAGATGGTGCAAAGTAGCCAATTCGTGGATCGCCGAATGACGACCCGAATGCCCATATTGCTTCTTTCCTTGAGATATGCGACACGTTCAAGACTAATGGTGTCACCGACGATGCCATCCGATTGAGGCTTTTCCCTTTCTCTTTGAGGGATAAAGCGAAATTTTGGTTAAATTCCTTACCGCCGGGGTCGATTACAACATGGGGAGAGTTAGCGCAAGCCTTCCTTTCCAAGTTCTTCCCACCTGCTAAGACGGCGAGGTTGAGAAACGAAATAACCACCTTTGGTCAAGATGATATGGAATCGCTCCACGAGGCGTGGGAGCGATATAAAGATTTGTTACGAAGATGCCCTCATCACGGCCTTCCTGATTGGCTTCAGATTCAGACGTTCTATACTGGTTTGAGTGCTTCTACACGCACTCTCGTGGATGCGGCCGCTGGTGGGGCCTTGATGGGAAAGACTATGGCCGAGGCACACTCGCTTTTGGAAGCTATGGCCGCAAACGCATATCAATGGCCATCGGAAAGATTGACACCGAAGAGAGTCATGGAAGTTTCAAGTAATGATCCGATTTCCACCTTGTCAGCTCAAGTCGCCGCTTTGACCCAACAGCTCCAAGCATTTTCGCACGCACCTTCCCCCGTTACCATTGAGACATGAAATTGGTGTAACGGATCTCACCCGAGCACGGAGTGTCAAGTTGGAAACCCGTTCGAGCAACATCAGATGGAGCAAGCTCAATTTGTGGGAAATGGAAATCGGCAGAATAACCCGTACTCCAACACTTATAATCCGGGGTGGCGTAATCATTCCAACTTTTCGTGGAGAAACGGACAGAACTCAAACCAGCCCCCGTTCGCTCAGAATCAACAGCAGCCCGCTCCCGCTCCCAAAGTTTCTCTCGAGGAAGCACTTGCAAAATTGGCGGCGAATACGAGTCAATTTATGACCCGTACTGAAGCGACATTGCAAAATCATTCCGCTTCCATTCGAAACTTGGAGGTCCAGCTGGGCCAAATTGCTAATGTGTTGATAGCTCGCCCGGAGGGAGCATTGCCGAGTACAACAGAGACAAATCCTAGAGAGAGTCTAAACGCAATCAGCTTGAGAAGCGGGAAAGAGGTACTGGATCAGCCCGAGCGGTGTGAAAAGAAGAATGAAATTGAGGAAAAGAATAATTTAGAGCCAGAGGAGTCGCAAGTTTTGAAACATTCAATAACATCGCAGGATAACCCGAAGACATGTGTGCCCCCCGTCCCGTTTCCGCAGAGACTACAGCAGAGAAAGGCGGACAAACAATTTTCTAAGTTCCTTGACGTATTTAAAAAGCTTCACATTAACATTCCGTTCGCCGACGCGTTGGAGCAAATGCCAAGCTACACTAAATTCATGAAAGAGATATTATCGAAGAAAAGAAAACTTGAGGAGTTTGAAACGGTCGCCTTGATGGAGGAGTGCAGCACAATTATTCAAAAGAAGCTCCCACCAAAATTGAAAGATCCGGGAAGCTTCAACATACCGTGCACCATGGGGAATCTTTTTTTTAATAAGGCACTGTGCGATCTCGGTGCTAGTATCAACCTCATGCCTCTGTCGATTTTCAAAAAGCTGGATATTGGGGAAGCCAAGCCAACAACAGTCTCCTTACAATTGGCGGATCGATCGATTAAGTATCCGAGGGGAGTGATTGAGGATCTATTAGTCAAAGTTGATAAGTTCATCTTTCCGGCCGATTTCATCGTACTCGACATGGAGGAAGATGAAGATATCCCAATCATCTTGGGACGACCATTTTTAGCGACTGGCCGAACCCTTATAGACGTGGAAAAAGGGGAGTTAACTCTGAGGGTCCAAGACGAGCAAGTTACTTTTCAAGTATTCAAACCTTTCCCATGTCCCGGAAGTGTTGATAAAAGGTCACAAGGTGAAAGTGTAGATGTCGTTGAAAGAGGAAAGCGCCGAAAAAATCGTCGGATGGAAAATTCAGATGTTGTGTTAAATGGTCCAATTTTTAAGAAGGATGTAGAACAAGTAGCATTTCTCGAGCATGAGGACAAATCTGCTGCAGTCTTGAGTGTGTTTGTGAAGGAGGAGAGTAAGTCGAAAGCCCAGCGGACAATTAGTCATGGAAAAAACGGGTGTTTCGGGAAGTTGTTCACATCGAAACCTTTCCGCAAACAACATTTGAGGCCCGAACCGAAAGTCGAATCGTTAACGACCGATGGTCATAATTTTGAAAACCATAAGAACGGTTCGATGATCGGGGCGGAAACCAAATGGAGTTTGCGAAAAGCGAACTAATATTTTCAAATAGGTCCGGCTGAAGACTATAAACTTAGCGCTTCTCGGGAGGCAACCCGAGTTCGTAGTTGTAGATTTTTGCGTTTCTTTATTTTTCTTGCATCTTTGATTTTTATTTTTCTTCATTTTTGTGCTTCAATTTGCTTCTGCCTCTCGCTTTTAACGTGTTCTTCTCAAAATTCTGTGCAGAAAAGTCCCAGGGAAGAAACTGAAGTGTGAGCCGCGGCACAGGTATTGTGAGCCGCGGCACACATAAATCGAGGGAAATAAGCTAAACCCACTGTACTCTGTGCCGCGGCACGGCATAAATGAGCCGCGGCACACTTGAGCACTATGCCGCGGCACACGACGAAACGAGCAAGCAGGTAAAAGGGACTGTACCCTATGCCGCGGCTCACTTTAGCTGTGCCGCGGCACACTATGCGGAATTCGAAGGGGCCAGGTACCTTACAACTCTCAATCGGCCGAACACCCAGGTACGTTTTCTTCTCCTGTTCATTTCCCTCCCCTGCGCGCGACCGGCCGAAACAATCTTCCAATTTTTTTCTTGTGATTTCTTCTTACACTCTTCACAAAACCAATCAAGGTATGTTCCAATCTTTAATCTCTACTTGTTTATGGATTTAAATTTGAAGTTGTTTATGCTTTGGATGGATTGAACATGTTATTTTCCTTCAAACAGTTCTAGGATGATTTAGGGGATAACATAGTAGTTTTAATCGAATTTTCATGGTTAAATCGGAATATGAATGAATTAAGTGCGTTGTGTTGATGATGAATGAATTGTGTTTCTGTTCTTGGGGGTTGAATCGAGCTATAGCCATGTTTATTCTTCAAGTAAACTCGTGCCCTTAAGGTGTTTGATAAAATGTCTAAGTGAAAAATTTCCTTTATTAAAGCAATCTTTTGAATCTTCGTGCAACGTATACGTTCTGAATTTACAGCAATCCCCAACCCTTACATCATGTTAAACTTGAGAGCTCGTACTTAACTTCCTTTTTGATGATGCAAGCTCATTTATTCACACTCCACATGATGTAGTCAAGAAGCGTGCAAGCTCACCGGATGATGCCGGCACCAGCTCGTGAGCGGACTGGAGGGGAGTACTTGACCTTTTACTTTTATTGCATATCATCTTTTTTGTCCATTGAGGTCAATGTACGTCCTAAGTTTGGGGGGGTTTTACTTTTCGTCGCTACATTCATTGCTGTACTTTATTTCGTTGCACTTTTCATTGCTTTGCGTTATTTTTTTTCTTTTCGATAGTCTTGCTTGTCTTAATTTTTCTCTATTCGTGAATTTTCGTGCGTCTATTTGTGTGATACTGATGTTACGACAATATTTTTCTCTCTGAAGAAACGGTCGAGTTCTAGTCGCATTGTAGTCAGTAATTTCTGTTCTGCTTAGTATTCATTTAGGTCCGAAATTTTTTCGTGATTGTAGAGGTCTTGGCAGATAAGAGAGGATACACACTTGTTTTAAAATCACCGTCGATACGTTTGGTTACATTTTCCGGATAGTGAGTCGTACTGTTTAATTAGTCGTGTTGGCACTTAGATTGAGTTTAGAGTCGGTCAGTTTTTCCCAAAAGTCGAGATAATGTTGTTCTATGAGGGGAAGTCTAGTAACCGGGGGTATTCGCGTGACCCGTTGTTTACTCTCGCGTAAAACGACGACCCTGATTAGACTAGTGATTTAGATATTTCACATGTGCCAATGATAGGGAGCCTAGTAACCGGGGGTATTCGCGTGACCCGTTGTTTACTCTCGCGTAAAACGGCGACCTTGATTCGGACATCCGGAAATTATATATTCGAGTTGTTTCTCCGCTGTAGACGGGAACTTAGTAACTAGAAGCATTCATGTGCCCCATGAGTGTCTTTTACGTCAAACGGTTTCCCAATACATGAGAATGGAAGTTCACCCTAGGATTATCCCGATGAAACATCCCGAGATCCTAACCTAGTGGTCAACACGAGTCAAATTCTTGAACATATATATAAGGGGATACTGTCCGAGGTTTATTTGTCAAATTCTAATATTATTTTTATAGGTTTTAGTAGACGAAACGAAATATGGCAACGAAAACATGAATATTACACGAAATTTATGAAAATTCACATTATATTTTCGAATTTTAAAGTTTAGTCCAAATATACTTCATACTGTATATTTTTATAAAATTAAATAAATTTTTTAAATTATGTTATAAAATATTATATATATATTATTTATTTATTTATTTATTTATTTATTTCGTGTATCCAAAGGGTAAACACAAAGCCGACATTAAATCTCGATCGTATACTTTCGTGTTCGTGTATTTTCGTTTCGTGTACTCAAAATGCAAACACAAACACTAAATTTTCGTGTTGTTTTCGTGTCGTGTGGTAAATTACCGGGTCTAGTTATGCAAATAAAATGTCTAATTATTTTATATTATAAATAATGTGGTGTGTTGGTGTCACACAGAAAATCACATTATTGGTGCCTTATAAAATAATATAATAGTTCACAACCTATATAATTACCAGACAAATTATGTGAAATGTTGTAATGTATGCTTGAGATTAGTTGGTCTTGACTATTAGCATGCATTAGCGTATTTGCATACATTGACCTGGATCGAAGTGAGATCAATGTCTTCTGTACTGACTGTAAGAAGAACGTAAATCTCGAATAATTATTATTTCTTAATTCGAAGTATATAATATTTATTGTTTTGATCTACCATGGGTGAGAGTCAAAGTGATCAACTCAATAAGCTTCGAATCTTGAGCAACAATATCATTTATATGACAATTATTATAACGAGAAATTGTATCCTGACTCATGCGAGTTGATGATTTCCCCTAAACCCTAAAATTGTGCCACTAGACTGTGGAACGGGACGAACTAGCTTGTTTATTTTAGCCTTTCATATTGACGGTCGATTTGACTCACATTTTGTTAATCTTTGAGCTGGATTTTCTTCATGAACGAGTGATTAGGACTGAACTTGATTACTTTGCGGAATCATTATTCTGAGTGCAGCTCTCTATTATGACACTCGTATTATTTAGAGAGAATTACAGGATAGTATTGATTAGGTTGAACACTATGAGTTGCACGATGATTCACGACATTCTTTTATTGAATTTAATTCTTTTTGCTTGAGGACAAGCAAAGGCTTAAGTTTGGGGGTATTTGTTAGGCGTATTTTTATACGCTTATTTATCATTATTTTGTATTATTTTGGAGAGTGAAATTGTCTAAATGAGCCTTTAATGCCTTAATTTTGTATGATTGACAGGAAATTGAAGTCCGGAAGCTAAAACGAGGCAAAACGGGCGAAAACGGCAAATCTGGGCTATGAGCCGCGGCACAAGGAAGCAGGGCCGCGGCACAGGAAGACACCCAGCCAAAGGCAGAGTAAACTGTACTCTGTGCCACGACACAGCCCAGGTGAGCCGCGGCACAGAAGAAATTAAGGACGCCCAGGCATCCGGCTGAAGGCCCTGTGCCGCGGCACAGATTTAGTGCGCCGCGGCACACTTGGCGGTTTTTGTATGTCCGCGCGGATTAGGGCCGTTTCGGAGCCAGTTTTCGACCTACTGATACGGACGCGATTTGGAAGATGTGCTGAGCTATAAATAGGGTTTAAGACCCTAATTAATTATCTTTGGATCTTTTATCTTTTGGAGCTTAAGCTTGGAGACGGCAGAAGAAGAGGGAAGCAGAAGACTTCAAAGGCAGAGGGCGGAAGCTGAAGAACGGAGGAATCCGAGCTTCATCTGCATTTGATTTTTATGCTTTCATTTATCTATTCTGTATTTTAAATTATTAGTATGTCAGGCTAAAGCCCTAATCTAGGGTTTTGATGAAACCTATGTTTTGACGAATTGCTTGAGATTATCCAATTAATTACCTTTTTGTTGAGTTTTCCCAATTGTATTTAATGCTTGCAATTATCTGGCCAATAGCTGTATTGATTTAATCATTCAATTCGAATCGGGAGAGGAGAATTGGTGAGGACCGTTTTATTCTGTGAGATAGGAATATACTCATAGGAACTACGTGGCCTTTGGGAGATTTTATGCTTTTCGCCTATTGACGAATTAATTCACCTAGGGATAGAGTGCGTTATTCGCCTTTAGATAAATCTATTGACCTCGGGAGAGGCGGTAGAATATATTAGCAATCTCCGCCTTCAATAAATTGGGAAAATTATTTATTACGGATAATCGAGAGTAAATTCGGATAAACCGAGGTGGATTCAGAATCCTAGACTTATTCATCATTTGATTTCTTTTATTCAAGCTATCGTTTTCTACTGTTTAGTCGCTTAGTAATTCTTTTAGTTATTAATTGCAAAAACCCAAATTCGATTGTTCAAATAAAATTGGAATACACAAAAATCGGTAGTTAGAGATTCAGTCCTCGTGGGAACGATACTCTACTTATCACTTTATTACTTGTAAACGATGACGTGCACTTGCATGTAAGAAATATCGCAACATTCGGCTGAGTGGCTTTCAAGCCTTTATTATTGTCCTGGTAATTTCATTGGAGCCTTCGGGCATTGTGATTCATAATTAATTCAGTTCTGGTTTGGTTCATGTCGTGTAATTCATTGTGGTACTCTATAATTACGATTCGTCGTTGGGCATTTACATTCTAACTTGTCGAACAGGTATTAATAGTATGCCGTGGGCATAGTATTTCACGAATGCTCGGTTCTTACATTGGTTTGTGAGCATCTCGTATTATTATTATCATTGTACCGTTTCATTCTGCCTTTGGATGCATATCATGTTATACATATATTTGATATTCATTATCTGGATGACTCACCCTGTGGGGGCGGTACATGTTTTCATGTTTTAGGTGCTTGCGAGGAGAGAGTTGAGACACAGGGGCATGATGATGGCGATGAGGCATTCGAGCTATACTAGTCCGAGTTGTTCATGTTGGTCAGTCAGTTGGAGTGTTCTTTAGTCTGTCAGTCATTGTCATTATGTATTACCCAAGCACATGCTCGTGGATGTTGTTGTATTTTATTTTTGGCCATGTAGGCCCATCATTGTCGTTGAAATTCCTTATCGGAATATTGTGTCGGATGTCATGGTAGGGACTATGATTTCCCCTTGTTGTTTAATTTAATGTATTTTAGTCATGTTCGCCTGGTGGATCTCCTGGCGTGGGGTCCACGGCACTGTAATAACCCAATAGGATTTGGGGGTGTTACAAGAATAGCTGAAAATGGCTAAGTACAGCCACATTAGCGCACGCTACGATGTATACTTAGCGCACGCTAAGAGATTTGAATTACGTACGCTAAGGAGGACCCCTAACGTACGTAAGGCATTCTGGATAAGGTTTGGAAGGTGGCCGACAGGTAGGCCCAGACTGATTATTATCGGCATTTAGCGCATGTTAAGCATAAGTGAGTAGCACACGCTAAATGTAGATCGGACAAAGGAATCTTGGCTTTGTCAGGATACTTTCGGCGTGTGGACCCCAGGCATCTTCGGGGAAGGTGCATATTGTCGGGTCAACGAAGAATAGCGCACGCTATTGTTGGAGAATAGCGCACGTTAGGGCTATAACGCACGCTAAATACAAGTTTTAGCGCATGCTAGTAATGTGCAGTATAAAATGGGACAAATGGGTGTTAAGATGCATTTCGTCCATTTTATTGCCTTCACTCGATAGGGAGAGCCTTGGGAGGATACTTGAGGTTTCTGAAACACTGAGAGATGATGATCTTTAACAAGATTAAGCTGAGAAGCATGGATTAAAGCCTTGTTCTTGAAGTTATTGATGATTCTTGGAATGGAGTTTGATTGTTCTTCTTCATGGTTCGTCTATACAAGGTAATTTTCGTATCCCTTTGATAGTGGTTCGTTTTTAAAGGATGATTACTTGGGAGGGAGCATGTTGGATTATCATGTGATGATGTTATATGAGATTTAATGGAATTGTGATAAGAGATTTCGGATGTTAATTAAGATTCTTCCTGTTTCGTTTAACCTGATGAAAGATGGATTTCTGAATTATGTTGATTTCGTATGAATCATGATATTGGGTTGATTCCAGATTAAGTATGATACAATCCTTGTTATCATGTTGGTTTTATTGCTGATACGATTATTGAATTAGGTTGTGATAATTGATCAATAAGTATACCCGATGTGTTGCGATTGAGATTGAAGAAATCGTTGATCGCTTTGGCTAGGGCTGAGGAGCTCGTAGACGAAGGTGATGGGATTGGTAATAGTTTCATCGTATCGGTATTCAGGCAAGTTTTTACTTGTTCAGTTGTAGTGTTTCGATAAGTAATTTCAATTGCATTTCATAAGTATTTTGTGTTATATTGCATATTGGTGAATGAATAATGGAGTTTCTGTAATGATTGTAATATTCATATGGTGTTGATGGGATATTTAGAGAATAGTTGATATCTTAGTGAGAAACGAATTGTCATTGGATTACTGGGGAGTGGTAAGATTATTGTTTGAGGTTATCATTCTCATGATGCATGACATGTTATTATTTATGTTATGTATTTGCGATTATTTATCGGGCATTATGGCTGACCCCGTTGTGGGACTTGTTTTTCAGGCAGTGATGATCCGATAGTAGTGGTCGTGAAGAGACGAGGATTCCGGATGATACTGGATATGTCTTACGTTGAGGAATCGTGCATTTTTATTGTTCATTTTATTTCGATGTAAAATGTATGCTTTGGACTGTACTTTTATCCGCTGCGTGAGTATTTTGAAATAGCTTTTGGGATTTTTCAAACTGAGTTTTATTTCGTAAAATCGATTCCCTAAACCGAGTTTTGGCATTTGGCCTTGAACGTTTTGACGATATTTTTATGACGGTATTTGGTATTTTTAAAATGACCTTGTGAGTATTTGAAAAATATTACTGTCATCGGCCTTTTGGGCGTTTTTGAATGTTTTTTAAAATGGTTTTTAGCCTGGTGGGTTCTGGCGCGGGGCCCACGGTGATGTAATATCCCGGATGGTTTTGGGTGTGTTACTTGGTCAACATCTTGTTCCCCGAGGGATTGTTGACGATTGAAAAGGTAGTCACCCCGATATGGTTAAAATGCGATAAATTGACTAAGGGACTAAGTGACTAGCGTGTGCTAGATGACATGCATAGCAAACGTTATATTCGCAGAATTACGTACGTTAACATGACTAGGTTACGTACATAAGGCGAGAATTGGTCTTCCGACCAGAATCTTTCTTTTGACACGGATTGGGTACTTCCGGTGGGCTAGAAGACAAACGAGTCAACTGCTTGTAACGTATGTTAATTGTCGAGCTTAACGTACGCTATTATAAGGTTTCTTACGTATGTTATGATCCCCTATGTACGTTATAGGTGGGGACAGTCCAGGCAGTAGCCTATGATCGACCATTACGTACGTTAACTACAAGACATTACGTACGTGTTTACGTACGTAAACCCTTGAGTGTTAGCGTACGTAAAACACAATCGTGTGTTATAAATTAACACCTCCTCCTTCATTTGCCTCGTCCAAAAACACTTGTGCAGCCCTCTTGAAACCTTTCCCAGCCCCTTAGACAATTCTTTACCTCCAAAACACTTGTATTGACATAAAGGAGAGGATTACTCAAG
This sequence comes from Orobanche coerulescens, assembly GCA_033398695.1. Classification (NCBI taxonomy): domain Eukaryota; kingdom Viridiplantae; phylum Streptophyta; class Magnoliopsida; order Lamiales; family Orobanchaceae; genus Orobanche; species Orobanche coerulescens. The sequence goes on from CM065804.1 coordinate 139,822,330, forward strand.
CTCCGGAGAAGGTTATCTAGGTCGATCGATCCATTCTTCGTTCCTCCTCGTTGTTCTTCATTGGTTCGTCATCGTGTTTCATTGTTCTTCGCCTGTTAAGGTAAGTCTAGCAAATCCTTGAAATTATTTTTTGGTATTGTTGTTATGTCAATTGGATTACGGGTATTTGGGTAGTTTTGTTGCTTAACTTTTGTAGACGATCAAACCGGATGAACTTGTAGTAATCAAAACTATCATTGTAAGTATATTTCGTTCTCGATCCATTAATTCATGTATCTTGTTGTAATAATCATATGTGAATTTCACATTTCAAATCGACCTTGGAAACATCAACTTATTGAATTTGATTTGATTTTGCTACAATCGCACTACTCTCGCAATTGTAGGAGAAATTGTGTTAGGAATCCAATCACCGTATGCTAAACTCATTGAAACCCAACTTGCTAGTATAATTATCAAACGTTAATTCAACTAGGTGGAATCGGGCTTGATAGTATTACCATCATTAAGAATCGATCATTGAAATCGTTGTGTGAAACGGTAACCCACCTAATTGAGAACTCGGAGTAGAGAATTGAATTTGTAGATAATGGAATTCGACTTTACTATGGTCGATTGTTGACAACCAAAGCAATGTTGGGGATAATTTTGTTAAGCAAATTGTTACAACAATCGATAATCAAAGAATTAAACAATGTAATAATTCGTGTTGTTATTGAGCTTAGAATCATGATATTAGCTTTAAAAAATCGAACTAAGTTAAGAATTCGGTTAGGAAATGGAATGGGAAACTAGTTTTATTCGTCGTTATCCGTACGAAATGTTAATCAAGGAATATGTGATTAGGTTGACTCGATCGGTCGTGGAAGTTCAAATTGTCATAAGGCACTTACCGTCGGAATTAAGGCAAGTGAAATCTTGCTCCGAGTATGTTAATTTTATTTACAATATTGAGGAAACATGAATGTGCCGTTGCGTGATGAATCTTGAACAATTGTCTTTCTCTAGAAATGTTGTTATGAATGGACCGATGTGTTGGGGGTAAAACTTGAATGGTACCTGTATGGAAATGTGTTGAGGGATAAGACCTAAAATGTCACCCATGTTCCGGAGTATTTCCGTGTAGATACTTCAGTGACCCTTGGTCGCGACCTTGGGGTTTATGTGCTAAAAGAGAAAGACAACGTAGGCTATACTGTGAATTATCATCTATATATTATGTGGTACGGTGTTATCGAATCATGTATTTTGTTGTGAAATGCTGCTATTGATTATCCTTATCTGATCCCGGTTTGTCTGGCACGATTCGTCGTGTCAGGTAAATTTGTTGAATATGTGCAGGACATTCCCGAGGGTTCCGATCAGGCTTGAACAGTGTTGGAATAAAGTTCTGCTGCCACATGTTTTAATTAAATTTCCGAAAGCTCTTTTATGTAATAATAATGTTTTGAATTATGTTTTCTTTCAAGACATCTCATTTCATGTTATGTAACCGTGGACACACCCATTTTATAATGCCTTATTTAAATATCAGTTTTCTAAAATAGCCTTGTGGGTCCCACACGGGATTCACGGCACTGTAATGCCCCGATAAATTTCGGGCGAGTTATAAACCAAAACTCAAAGAGAAATATATAGCCTCGAAGCTAATAAGATGTTCGATCATGAAGAAGAAATCCCGGCTGATGATAACGATGAATAATCGACATTTTATGCTAAAAATATCAATAAATTGTTAGGGTTGTATACTGCAAATCATACTTTATACTTGTATTACCTTATTTCCCTGTAACTACCTATGAGAATATTAATTACATTTAATCACATGTTTTGCATATTTATTCATGTTATGGTTATTCAAATAAAATGTCTAATTATTTTATATTGTAGATAATGTGTGTGTTAGTGTCACACAGAAGATCACATTATCGGTGCTTTATAAAAGAATACAATAGTTCACAACCTATTTAATTATTAGACAAATTATGTGAAGGGTTGTAATGTACGTTTGAGATTAGTTTGTCTTGATTATTAGCATGCATTAGCATATTTGCATACATTGAACTGGCTCGAAGTGAGATAGTATTTTCTGTACTGATTGTAAGAAGAACGTAAATCTCGGATAATTATTATTTCTAAATTCTAAGCATATAATATTTAATTGTGTATTTATAATATTATTACTTTGATTTTCTATGGGTGAGAGTCAAAGTGATTGACTCAATAAGCTTCGTATCTTGTGAATAATATTATTTATATGACAATTATTATAACTAGAAATCATGTTCCGACTCATGTGGGTTGATGATATCCCCTTGAGGAGCTCGATAATGATTATTATATTAGACCATGCATGTGGATTTAATTCCGATAAAAGAATAAGGTTCGCGTGGTACTACTCTTGGATAAGAAATTAATTAATTAAAGCTATTAGTAGCTTAAATTAATTAATGGACATTCGATATCTTAAACACCAAAAATAATATATTTAAATAAGGAGCCCGATTTCGTAAATTGAAATTTTGGTTGGAAGTGAAATATTAATTCTTTAGTTGATTGAATTGATATTAGTGATCTCAACCATATTAGGAAGGGCTTAACTCTAATTCTCCTTAAAATTCCTAGAGTAGTCCAAATTCTATAAATATGGACACAAAAGGAGTTTGGCCGCGACATTAATCTTCATACACAAGGGTTTTGATTTTTCTTCTCAGTATTTAATTGTGGTTCTTGACTTGTGTCTTTGATTCCACAATTGAAATAACAATTTAATTCTTGCTACAAATTAGAATTACTTGAAGAAAAGAAAATCGGGAGTTGTGAGAGGAAGTAAATTCGGCGATCTCATTAAAGTCCAAGCAAGGTTCGGTAGCTCGTTGCCCACACAATGTCCGGACTAAGGCGGGATCAAAATCTATAAGATTCTGAGAAAGGGATCAAGAAAGAAACCACTACGCTTCAAAAGGTAAATATCCTATGATCTTCGATCTAGATTGAGATATTGAATATACGAACTTTTTAATGCTTTTGAGTTATTGCATTCAGGCTTTTAAGAATTACTAAATGTCAATAAATCCATTAAAATGAAAAATAAAATATTGATAAATGATATTTCCAAATTACGAGAAAAGAAAAAAGTATTGAAGTTGACCACTCTTGCCGTTTAGGAAAGAAACTAAATTTAAAAATGATTTGCAAAAAGTTCAAGATGAACTTTAGGATCTGACAAATAAATTTTCATTTGGAAATGAAAATTTTGAAAAACTTCTTTAGATTCAAAATTTTCTTTAAATAAATCAGACATTGGATACGAACAAATTGAAAAAAGTGAATCCAATAAAAATAAATCGTTAAATTTAAAAATACCTACGATGATCGATCGAGCTACGTATATACGAATATCAAAAACGAAAAGCAAGAGTCGTAAGAAACTAACCCTCGAAGTCCGTTGATTAAATGGTAACCTTATCTTGAGCTATTCCCCAAGCTTTAGTTTGATCTCTACGAGTTCAATCCGCTCCAAGCCCTTGAACGATCCAACGCCGAAAGCACCGCGTCTCTACTTGCCACGCGCCGGAAAAACGAACGGAATGACAACACCTTGCTATCCTCCGAGGATACGGCTAGAGCTAGGTGATGAAGCTTGTTATAGATATTAATATCACTCTAAGTGTATGAATATCTATCTCTCTCAATATTTCCTCACAAAATATCTCTAAGAAATTGTGAAGAAGATGAATGAAGAAGATGAATAATGAAGATGATGAAGAAGACTTCTATCTCTCTCTCCTCTTCAACCTCACGTTGGAAATGGAATCAAGTAAGTGGGAGAGTTTGTCAAAGACATCATCTTATATTATTTCCACCCTCATGTTTACAACTCATGTAACATGAAGTCTTGTCCCACCAAGTCATTATCATCACTTAATAATTGGAAGAAAAGACAATGGGAAAGTGGGTGGAAGCATAATGGGGCGGCTATCATGAAAAACGAATGAGTTCGGTTCGTTTCGGACTCCCGTGAGTCCAAACAGATAAACTCCGATTCTTTTAGTATGTCTTTGTGTCTAATAATTATTCCAATAAATTAAACATATCAAACACAAAATTACATAATTAATTTCTCCAAGAAATAATTATATTCATGAATTAAATTAATCACCGGTGATATATTTAATCCATTAAGCCGTAAATCAATTTATCCGATAAATCGATTTAAACATCCAATGTCCCAAATTTCGATATCCAATATCCAATATTCATAATGAGAGAATTAGCTCAATTCATTCCGTCGTCAATCCTAATGCGCGACTCGGTAGGTCCGTCTCGATCGAGAATGGGAGGAACCAAAGAGTAGTAGCACCACCTAGCCACCTGGTGGCCTACACTGCACCTGATCGAGAACGAATGATTGGGATCATTCAAGAACCATTCTCATCGTGAATACCGATACGTATAAACCCTTCTTTCAAATGTCCCGATCAAGTTATAGGGTCACGGTCGGTCAAACCCTATCTGTACTTGACGCTATGCATGCGTTAATGCAAATCGAGATCATCGGTAGCCGTGTATCTAATACAACTAGCTTCAATGCTTTGGCCAAAGACTTATGATCTCATCGCAATAACCGCATAGGACATATAACCCGCTCACTAACGGGAGAAAGAATTCTATCTTGGTATTCGATAGGACTGCTACTTGCCCGTTAAGATGCACGTCGAGGTTGACCCCGCCTTCCGGTTACGGTGGTCGAACTACTCTAATGAAAATCTTGACGTCACAAGCACATCCCTACTAAATCCTCAAGTCGAAGGTTCACGAATACCTATCACAACCTTTCGATTCCGTCATTGATCGTCCGGAGTGAAATCCATGTGACGAATCGAGGGTGAGTCGGTTCAGTACACTAATCCAATTAGCATACCTATAACGTGTGCTCCCACTAACCATTAGTGTTCGACGGGCACTCTCCAAGTCAAAGAATACGTCATACAAGTCTTCACATAAACTTAACGCCCGGTCAAGTTTCATCGACTTGCGAACGATTAAGTATTTGAGCTATAACCTTTCCAAAGGCCGACCCCTTATCCAATAAGGAGTGGAACGTTTTGCTCTCAAATACACGGACTAGTTTCTATATGTTTATTTACGAGTTAGGAATGCCAAGAACTACCAAGAAATAAAGAAACATTCATTTGCCTTATATAAATGGTTTACATAATTACAAGTACAATGCCCTCACTCAACAACCTCCGAGTGGCATTCGAGGGCATACTCCTAACAATCTCCCACTTGCACTCAATGCCACACACTATGGTATCTAATACCCATGTTCTCCGATGACGCTCCAAGCTAGTCCGAGATAGTGGCTTGTCGGTGGATCGGCGACGTTGTCGGCCGAGTCTACTCTATGCAAGACAATGTATCCCTTGCGAACAAATTCTCTTACGAGATGATACTTCCTCTCAATATGTTTGGTCTTGTTGTGAAACCTCGGCTCCTTGGCTGTGCTACGGCTCCATCGTTGTCGCGATGACAATGAACAGCGGCAAAGACATGGTATCATTTGAAGTTCTCCTAGAAACTTCTTAATCCGAACCCTTCCTTGGAAGCCTCCGAGTGCTTGATACTCGGCTGACAGGTGGAATCGTGATCGCGCTTTGCTTGGCACTACGCCAAGATACTGCTCCTCCATTAAGAGTAAATATGTAGCAGTGGACATCGAGTCGTCCTTCGATCCTTGGAAGTCCGAATCGGTGAATCCCACCACATCCAAATCTCCACCGCCATACATAAGAACCATATCTCTCGTTCTTCTCAAGTACTTGAGAACGTTCTTTTACAGATCCAATGTTCCCTACCCAGGTTTGCTCGAAACCTACTCACCACGCTTACGATGCGCAATGTCAGTCTTGTACACAACATAGCATACATAAGGCTACCCACGGCCGAAGCATATGGTATATTACTCATTTCCTTGCGTTGTTCCTCACTTTGAGGACACATCTTCAAGGTGAGTTTTATTCCATGCTGCATCGGTAGGAACCCTCTTTTAGAATCATCCATCTTAAATCGCTTTAAGATCTTATCTATATAGAGGGCTTGGGAAAGGCCTATTGTTCTCTTCGCTCTATCCCGGAGAGTCGAATACCAAGAATATAGGTTGCTTCTCCCAAGTCTTTCATGGAGAAATTACTCAAAGCCAAGCTTTCACGTAATCGAGCATTCCCACATCATTTCCTATTAGTAGAATGTCATCTACATATAGTACTAAGAATGCGATCTTGCTCCCACTAACCTTCTTGTATACACAAGGTTCCTCTTCATTTTGCACGAAGTCAAACTCTTTGACCGCCTCGTCAAAACGAAGGTTCCAACTACGCGACGCTTGCTTGATCCATAAATGGAGCAATAAGCTTGCACACTTTCTGAATATCGACTTCAGACACAAAGCCTTTAGGCTGCTCCATATAGATTTCCTCCTCGAGGAATCCATTAAGGAAAGCCATCTTTACGTCCATTTGCCATATCTCATAATTGTGGTAGGCAGCTATAGCAAGCATCATGCGAATAGACTTGATCATGGCTACGGGCGAGAAGGTATCGTGGTAATCGATCCCTTCCTTCAGGTATAACCCTTTGCCACAAGCCCGGCCTTATAGGCGTCAACCTTGCCATCACCATCGGTCTTTCTCTTGTAGATCCACTTGTTCCCAATAGGCACTATGCCCTTGGGGCGGTCTACTAGAGTCCAGACCTGATTGACATGCATCGAGTCTATCTCGGCTTCCATAGCTTCACGCCATTTCGCGAGTCTACATCCACCATCGCTTGGTCATAGGTTGTTGGGTCGGTCTCTTGGCTATCACTTGGAACCTCATGGAGACCCGGCTCCTCCAAGTGCACAAGCCCATACCTCTCGAGTAAATGAGACACCCTACTAGACCTACGAGGTGGTTGTACTTGTGTTTCGAAAGTTCGGTTCCGGTTTCTTGCAGTGTCTCTCGAGGAGTTTCATTGTATTCTTCTAAAGAAATACTTCTACCTGCTCCGCCTTCTGAATGAACTCATCTTCCAGAAGTGTGCTTGTAAAGCAACAACGATCCTTCGATCTTCGGGCATGTAGAATAGATATCCCATCGTCCCAGACGGGAATCCTATGAAACGTCCTTCGCACTAGCTTCCAACTTTTCCACCTTAGTCTTCTTGACATAGGCGGGACATCCCCAAATCCTAATGTGATTAAGACTTGGTTTCCTTCCTTCCCACATCTCATGTGGAGTTTTAGGAACGGATTTGGAAGGACATCTGCTCAAGATATACGCGGCGATCAGTGCATACCCCACAGTAAATCGGCAAGTCAAGATAGCTCAACATGGAACGGACCATGTTCAACGTGGTCCGCTTCCTTCTTTCCGACACACCATTTAAGCGAGGAGTACTGGAGGTGTTAGTTGTGAAACTATTCCATGTTCCTTAAGGAACTCGTCAAACTCCGTACTCATATACTCGCCACCTCGGTCCGACCAAGTGCTTTGATATGATTACCAGTTTGTTTCTCGACTGTGGCCTTGAATTCTGGAATTTCTCAAAGGCCTCGGATTTATGTTTCATTAAGTATACATAACCATACCTAGTATGATCATCCGTAAACGTAATGAAATATTTATATCCGTCACGTCGCTTCTAAAGCACCACATACGTCGGTATGGATTAATCCCGATTTATTAGCGGCTCTTTCAAAAGTCCTCATGAAGGGGACTTAGTCATTTTGCCTTTAAGGCAAGATTCACAAGTAGGAAAGGGATCCGATCCCAATGGACCCATAAGTCCATCTTTTCCATCTTGTAAACCTTGGTCTGACCAATATGACCAAGTCTAAGATGCCATTTCAAAACTTGATTGGTTTCATCCCTACCACGTTTTCTAGTCATAGTATTCACAACTACTTTGTTGCTGAGATTTAGATGATACAATCCATTCAACAATGTAGCAGTACCCACTAGTTTATTTCTAAAATAAATTTTGCAGGAACCATCACCAATGAAAAATGAAAAGCCTTTTCGGTCCATGACCGAATGGATACAATGTTTTGTGCCCCTTGGGCAAAACAAGTACATCTTCTAAAGTCAAAACAAAGCCGGATTCTAAACCCAAAAGAAGTGATCCTATGTCGGTCGCCTCGACACTATGCCCGCTTCCGACTGTGATCATAACTTCTCCAGCTCCAAGCTTCCTACTTTGTTCCAGATCCTGATTCACGGTACAAATATGAGAACTAGCACCAGAATCCGGATTCAGAAGTAGAAAATACAGAGCGAACAATTTGTTTCCAAAACTAAAAGTTCTGTACCTGAAGTGCCATGAAGAATCGGACAGTCTCTAGCCCAGTGGCCCAGCTCACCGCACTTGAGACAAGCATCCTTCTTCTTCTTGTTCTTTGGAACCATCGGGGCCTTGCCCTTTCCCTTAAGGTCCTTAGCTTGTGGTCCAGTCCGCTTCTTGGTCTTTTTCTTCTTATTCTTAGACTTCCAAGTCCGTAAGAAATCACAAGTGCACTCCTTCATCCGCGGGTCTTCATCTCGAGACTCGAGCGGTCACCGGTTGTTCATTAGCCCACTAAATTACATGCAATCTCATTGCGGTTGAAGTTCATAACAAAGCGTGAGAAGGAATCGAGAGAGACTGTAGGATAAGGTCGGTTTGGAGAGAAGTATCCATTTTAAAATCAAGAGCCTCCAATCTCTCGATCATGGATATCATTTTGAGGACGTGTTCCCCAACTTTCTCACCTTCCTTCATCCTTGCACCGATTTGCTTGGATATCTCATATCTAGCGATTCACTGTGCTCACCATAAAGCTCGGTTAAGTGAGATAGAATGCCTAGCGAAGTCATTTTCTCATGAGCTCTCTGAAGCTCATTAGACATGGAAGCCATCATATAAGCACGGACTTTCACGTCATCCTTAACCCACTTTTCGTGGTTTTCAATCTCTTCCCGATTGGCTCGAGTCCGCATAGGAGGCGCCGGAATGTCCGTCTCCAAGACGTATCCCAGTGCCTCTATGCGAGGACAATCATCGACATGGAGCCAATCCACAAAGTTAGGTCCCATTAAGGTGTTCTTTTCGAGTAGAATTGCGAGTGGATTCATTGTCATATTGAGATTTATGCATTAAGTATAGCAGTTAATTAGTGACTCATTCAATTATGTTCGAGTATAGAATTTAAGGTCTTTTCTATTCTTGTTACCCACTCCCACTATTTTTATCTAATAACACACTCCCATGTGATATCCTAAGTATCGTCGCTCTACTTCATAGTGGTGATCGAGTTCTTTATAAATCTTAATAGAGGGCAACCGAACGTGTTTCTAGTCTATTAATTTTCATAAAGTGGTGTCCAACACCAACCCATCTAATGGATGATTCGATCTTCTTTTTTCCCCTTGTTCACTCCCCTCAACCTATACGATTTCTATGGTTCGTGAACAAGTTAAGTTTATACCATCGACGCAAATCGGTTTCACAATTGAATCTTATCCGCAACCTATCGGGTTTCTAGGGATAAAATTTGCTCCAACCGAAGGCATCCAATGCGCTCTCGGTAATTTATCCGTCCTCCCGAACGACTACCCCGATAACTCGGAAGCATAGCACATCCGGTTTGGATTTCAATTTCGAAAACTCGATGGAGGGAAGGAAAACCTTGAAACCTTATAAACTTAATTATTTATAGTGGGAGAATTTTCGCGATTAACGTTACACTTTGCACATTAATCATATTAGCGCGTTTGAGGCATTCATACAATATGAAACAACCATTCACAACCTAGTTGCTACCAACATGTGGTTCATGGACCGTTCCTAGAAAACAAAAACTTCGTAATCTAATTACAAGTCTTCGTCTTGAATCTTCGTCTTCTCGAAATGGATCTTCCTCCGGTCTTCGTCATTACATATAAATTTTACATCGAAAATTGCATCCTAGATACAAACATTTCTAGTAAAATAAATAGGCTCAAACGGCCTTTACAACCCAATCGAATAAAACGAACGATTCAAATCTAAGTCCACGAACCACATCCCCATTCAAAAGCATTCATCCAATAAATACTATATAAATGGAAAGCGTAGAGATACATTGATCCAATCAACAATACGAACCGATCCAATCGATTCACACAATCGGTAATTTGATAACGTTCAAAATAATTGATCGACCATAAATATTCCAATTAATCAAATTTCCCTTATAAAATGAAATACCATAAATCATTTTAATCATATTAAATCCAATTTAACATGCGGGAGATTAATTTTCAAGAATACACGAAAATCGAGCGGGGTGAAAACGGCCATGGCACCGAGTCACCTCGCGACTCACCGCGATCACGCTGGCTTGGCGAGTCACGCTCGGAAGAATCCGGCCAGACACGACCGAGTCCTAGGACACGGTCGGGTCGCTGGCGATGACTTGGTAGATCGCGACACGACCGTGTCATCCAGACACGGTCGAGTCACTTTCCAGACACGCCCGTGTCTCCCGACACGATCGGGTCTCCGTGCATGGCTCGCCACACTGCTGGACACGGCCGTGTCACCCAGACACATCGAGTCATTCTCGCCAAAATACCCTTTTTGTCCAAAAAGTCGTCCGACGACGATTCGGGGCTAGATTTTCGACCGGATATCCAATATCAATATTTTACGACTTTCATATCTTCAATATAAATCATATTTCCCAGAAATTTAAGATTTATATTTAGACATAAACTTACGAAAAATACAATTATTACGAACGAAAAACATATACCACGATTATGACTAAAATGATTCCAAATCATTCACCATCTAATCGAGCATTCCAAATGCCAATATCGTATATACAATCGCAAGACCTACGCTCCGATACCACTGTTGGGATTCGGTGCCTAAAACGAAGGCCCAGCGGAAGCGGTAAAACGAAAATTAATTCGATCCGAATCCCTACGATGATCGATCGAGCTACATATATACGAATATCAAAAACGAAAAGCAAGAGTCGTAAGAAACTAACCCTCGAAGTCCGTTGATTAAATGGTAACCTTCTCTTGAGCTATTCCCCAAGCTTTAGTTTGATCTCTACGAGTTCAATCCGCTCCAAGCCCTTGAACGATCCAACGCCGAAAGCACCGCGTCTCTACTTGCCACGCGCCGGAAAAACGAACGGAATGACAACACCTTGCTATCCTCCGAGGATACGGCTAGAGCTAGGTGATGAAGCTTGTTATAGATATTAATATCACTCTAAGTGTATGAATATCTATCTCTCTCAATATTTCCTCACAAAATATCTCTAAGAAGTTGTGAAGAAGATGAATGAAGAAGATGAATAATGAAGATGATGAAGAAGACTTCTATCTCTCTCTCCTCTTCAACCTCACGTTGGAAATGGAATCAAGTAAGTGGGAGAGTTTGTCAAAGACATCATCTTATATTATTTCCACCCTCATGTTTACAACTCATGTAACATGAAGTCTTGTCCCACCAAGTCATTATCATCACTTAATAAATGGAAGAAAAGACAATGGGAAAGTGGGTGGAAGCATAATGGGGCGGCTATCATGAAAAACGAATTAGTTCGGTTCGTTTCGGACTCCCGTGAGTCCAAACAGATAAACTCCGATTCTGTTCCGATGTATTTGTGTCGATTAATTAATCCAATTAATTAAACATATCAAACACAAAATAACATAATTAATTTCTCCAAGAAATAATTATATTCATGAATTAAATTAATCACCCAGTGATATATTTAATCCATTAAGCCGTAAATCAATTTATCCGATAAATCGATTTAAACATCCAATGTCCCAAATTTAGATATCCAATATCCAATATTCATAATGAGAGAATTAGCTCAATTCATTCCGTCGTCAATCCTAATGCGCGACTCGGTAGGTCCGTCTCAGTCAGCAATGGGAGGAACCAAAGAGTAGTAGCACCACCTAGCCAGCCTGGTGGCCTACACTGTACCCCGACTGAGAACGAATGATTGGGATCATTCAAGAACCATTCTGTCGTGAATACCAGTATACGTATAAACCCTTCTTTCAAATGTCCCGATCAAGTTATAGGGTCACGGTCAGTCAAACCCTATCTGTACTTGACGCTATGCATGCGTTAATGCAAATCGAGATCATCGAGCTGTCGTGTATCTAATACAACTAGCTCCAATGCTTTGGCCAAAGACTTATGATCTCATCTGCCAATAACCGCATAGGACATATAACCCGCTCACTAACGGGAGAAAGAATTCTATCTTGGTATTCAGTAGGACCTGCTACTTGCCCGTTAAGATGCACGTCGAGGTTGACCCCCGCCTTCCGGTTTACAGGGTCGAACTACTCTAATAAAAATCTTGACGTCACAAGCACATCCCTACTAAATCCTCAAGTCGAAGGTTCACGAATACCTATCACAACCTTTCGATTCCGTCATTGACTGTCCCGGAGTGAAATCCATGTGACGAATCGAGGGTGAGTCGGTTCGAGTACACTAATCCAATTAGCATACCTATAACGTGTGCTCCCACTAACCATTAGTGTTCGACAAGCACTCTCCAAGTCAAAGAACACGTCATACAAGTCTTCACATAAACTTAACGCCCAGTCAAGTTTCATCGACTTGCGAACGATTAAGTATTTGAGCTATAACCTTTCCAGTGCCGACCCCCTTATCCAATAAGGAGTGGAACGTTTTGCTCTCAAATACACGGACTAGTTTCTATATGTTTATTTACGAGTTAGGAATGCCAGTAACTACCAGTAAATAAAGAAACATTCATTTGCCTTATATAAATGGTTTACATAATTAGAAGTACAATGCCCTCACTCAACAACCTCTGAGTGGCATTCGAGGGCATACTCCTAACACTAAGTACTCGAGTACGTCTATTAGTTCACAAGCTGGAAAAACAACCATATCGAAATGGATAACGGAAATTAAGAAACTCATTTCCACATGTCAACAACCCTGGCCAGCATCCTCATACTGTCCCAATGCCCGCTCGTTCGGCTGAACATAACCTGAAATTCATAAAACGAATTTCCCCATAGCGGATCCCCAAAGGGGTTAGCAATTACGCTAGTACAAGTAGGCCAAATGAATAACTTACATCTTACACATTTGGTCAATGCATGCAATCATGAAATCACAGTTCAAAAGTACTCATTTCTGGAAATGCCATAACCAAATCACATTTATAAAATGCACCACAATTAACCGTCGATCTACGCCTATGTGGACCCCTACCGAGACCCCGTCGGATCTAACCCGTAGTGGTTAAAAGCAAAGCTCGTCGATGCACGCCTCTGTGGACCCCTACCGAGACCCCGTCAGATCTAACCTGTAGTGAGCATACACACACACCCATCACTCATGCAATACCATCATGTTAAGATTGTAAATTCATTAAGAATACTTGCCTCGATTAAACGACGACGAGAAACGAGAAAGATTACGACTGCGGTTGCGAGAAACCGAACACCAAACCTAGACGATTCGTCAAACACGATTACAACAACTCGACCAAACAAAGATAATGGAAAATACCCAGAAACCCACCTACGATTCACGTAATTTCATACGACAAAATCGACGAGGACGGACAACAACACCAAACCCTCTCGATTTCAAGAGCACGCCGAAATTCACCGAAATTTCATAGGAAACACATGAATACTACTAAGATTAATCATATCCATCATGGATAAATCAACAATACGGAACGAATCGGACAAAAACCCCAAAACCCCCAAATTCCCAAAAATAGAGTTCTAGAAGATTACCTTGAATTTAGGATGAAGAACACAAGTAGATGTTGTTAATCTACACCAAGAACTCAAGGTAATTGATATCTGAAGTGGTTGGAAGAATAAATCGCCCAGAAATTGCCTTGGGATCGCTCGCCGTGGGGAAGGAGATGAAAAATGAGTAAAGTGAGGATCTGGGTCAACTCTCTGGTATATATAACTAGAGAGTCGTTAGCGTGCGCTAACGGCTAAATGTTAGCGCGCGCTACCCAGTCAAAATAATCCAGAACCTACTGTTCTGGCCCGTTAGCGTGTGCTACCAGGAATTAGCATGCGCTAACGGCCCCTCGATAGCATGCGCTATCGTACCATAGCGTACGCTACCTGAACACCAGGCCGAGTCTAGAAATATTCTGCCCAGTTCTGGACTGCCAGATTAGCGCGCGCTACCGGACAACCAGCATACGCTAAGCCTAGCCCATATCATGCGCTAGAATACATTCTTAGCATGCGCTAAGCTGCTCGTCCAGAGAGCAGAGAACAGAAACAACTTACTGCCGCGGCTGGGCTCGAGTCGCTAGCGCGCGCTATGAAATAGACATAGCGTGCGCTACTAAGTGATGCTAGCGTGCGCTATACAACAAAAATAGCGCGCTAGGCACATGATACCAACGGCCCAAAATACCCTAAACACACGAAACACGAACGAAACATCAAACGGAAGCTCACAGCACGCATAATAACATAAGATGAATTTACGGCAACCTCGAAACGGCAGTTCCGAACAACAATTACGAGAATCGGACTAATTAGCGACGGAGAACTAATAAACACGGAATTGAGTAAAACAAGTCCGAAACAAGCTCGGATAATAAAAAGTCCAAAAATAAGTATCCTCGAAATGCCAATACAGTTACACGCGAGCCAGCAAAAACGAGAAATACATAAAAATTAAAAATACCAAAAAAGAAAAATGCGGATATTGCAGATAGATGTTTAAAAATCGGGCATCATTTTTCAAATTGTAATAGCCCACGATGAACAATTAATATAAAGAAAATATGGACTCCAAAAAGAATCATAGTTCCAAATATCATTTATTTGCCTAAAAAAGCGACCCGAAATCGGCTGGATCCCAAAAATCTCAGATTAATTGTAGCGATCACTTTTCAAAGGAAATTTTCTAATAATTTCAAGGGAGATTAAATATCTCTAAGAAAAATAATTGAATGATGGCAGCGAAAATTGAAATAAAGTCGACCATTTCGTAAGTAAATATATAATATATTCCCAACATTTCAAAACATCCATAATATCCCACCATGACATTGAAGCCAAAGTTAAAATTTTAAATAAACGAAATAAATAAAGAAGTAGATAAATATTATTATCACGCCACGCCTTTGCCCGCCACGTCAGGCTCCTCAACCTTAAAGGTTTAGTTAAAGGTGTGAGCTTTCAACTCACTTAGTGAGGAGGGAACGCTTTGTTAAATTTAAGTACATATATGTTGTCAAATAGATATGACATGCCTAAACCCGGTGGTTGCCCGACGGCCATTAATATGCGAACTTTGCTCATACTGCCTACTACTCATTGGAGGCTACAACGTAATTAACATGCAACTCTGAGCACATTATGTTGGGATTCCGGATACAAAATCAAGTACGCGGCGGAATAATAAAAATTAATATAAAGAATCCCAAAACATGATCGATCAAGTAACGTATATACGAAAAATAAATTGACGAAGACAAAGGATTAAAGTCCCATACCTTTGAAGCCTTTGATAATATCTTCGTAATTTTGATGATGATCACGAACCCGAACACGAGCACGAAATCCCTTCATCACAAACACCGAAGGCACGATGTCTCTACTTCACACGAGTCGGAACTTGATCGAAAAAATCAACGATACTCCATTCTATCAAGAACACGGCTAGGAAAACTCTTAGGAATTTTTTCTCTCTTATTTTTTCTTTCTTTTCTTCCACCTCAAAGATGAAGAATTTGGTGAAGAAAAATCTCTCCCTCTCTCTCTTTGGTGCTTCGGCCGAATGGTGGGGTAAAATGAGATGGTTTGTTGTAGGTGGAGTGGTGTTGATATGTATAATATATACATCACAAGACAAAGTCATGAGATATGATTAATCTTAAAGATTTACACATCTACACTATCTGGAATATAGCGGAAAGTCACCACCACCATCAAACAAGAAAAAAGACACCACATGTGGAGAGGGAGAGGGGGGCGGCCTACTAGGAAGGTGCTAGGAAACGGACTGAGTCACTCGGCTCGTGTACTGGACGTTCGTCAAACGACTCCGTTAAATACAGTCTGTTTTATCACCAATGTATTTATACTAATTTATTAATCCAATTAATTAATTATATCAAATACAACAATATTTCTCTAAAAAATATAATTTATGAATTAAACTAATTACCCAGTACCTTAATTTCAATTCATAAGACCGCTATTTGATTTATCCAATAAATCATAATTTAGATATCCAATATCTAATATTATTAGAGAGATAATAAATTCACATTTATCCATCAACAATCCTGATGCACGACTCTATAGGTCCGTCTCAGCCGGCATTGGAAGGAGCCAATGAGTGCAAGCAGCACTTAGCCAGCCTAGCAGACCGCACTATAAATCCCGACTGAGAACAAATGAAGGGATCAATCCAGAAACCATTAGGTCGTGAATACCATATACGTATAGACCCTTCGTCAGATTTCCCGGTCAAGTCTTTGGGTCACGATAAAGTTAAACCCAACTGTTTACTAGACACTATACATATGTTAATGCAAATCAAGACCAACTGATTACTAGTGCATCCAATACGACTAGATTAGAATGCTTTGGTCAAAGACTTATGATCTTATTTTCCATTAACCTTATAGGAAATTCGCCTGCTCACTAATAGGAGATAGAATCGTTTCTTGGCATACAGTAAAGACTGCTACATGCCCGTATAGTCCGCACTTCGAGGTTGACCCATTGATTAAGCAAATGAATCTAACTACTCTAATGACAAACAAAATGTCACATGCACATCTCTTACTGAACCCTCAAGTCAAAGGTCCATGTCTACTATCACAACCTTTCAATTCGTCATCAACTCTCCAAGAGTGAATACCGTGTGACTGAATCAAGTATGAGTTGTGTTCGAGTGTATAGGTCCCACCAATATACCTATAACTATGCTATCAAGACATGCACATGTCCTAGCATCAGTTATACAAGTCTTACTCAAAACTTAATGCCCAATTAAGTTATCGACTTGCGAACGGTTTACGTAAATAAGCCTAAAACACTTCTAGTGCGCTTTTCTCTTATCTGATAATGAGAGTGGAATGTTCGCTCTTATTTACATGGACTTTAATTCAATGTTTACCAAATCAAGAATGCATTTGAAATACAATAAACAATGAATGAATCATATTGCCTTTTTATTGATAATTCCATAATTACAAGTACAATACCCCTTCTCTTTCATCCTTTGAGTGGCATTCGAGGGCATATTCCTAAAATTATCCCACTTGCACTCAATGCCATACATCATGGTATCCAATACCCATGTTCTTCAGATGTCTTTCTAAGACAACCTGAGATAACGGCTTAGTCAGCGGGTCAGAGACATTGTCTTCTGTGTCTACTCTTTGCAACAAAACATATCATTTTTCAACCATGTCTCGAATGATGTGATACTTTCTCTCTATATGCTTGGTGTTGTGGTGAGCCCTTGGCTCCTTGATTTGGGCGACAGCTCCATCATTATCACAGAATAGTGATATAGGCAGCTCCGCATTAGGCACCACTTGAAGTTTTTGCACAAACTTCTGCATCCAAAATGCTTCCTTGCTAGCCTCTGAGGCAGCTTGGTACTCTGCTTGGCAGGTGGAATCTGCAGTAGAGCTTTGCTTGGAGCTTCTCCAAGATACTTCTCCTCCATTGAGAGTAAACAAATACCCATATGTCGACTTAGAGTTGTCCTTGTTTCCTTGAAAATCAGAATCGGTGAATCCAACCACCTTCAGTTCTCCACCACCGTAAGTAAGAACCATATCTCTAGTTATTCTCAAGTACTTAAGAATGTTCTTGACATCTGTCCAGTGTTCCCTACCCGGGTTTGCTTGAAAACGACATACCACACTTACAGTGTAGGATAAGTCCGGTCTCGCGCACAACATAGCGTACATGAGTCTAAACACTGCCGAGGCATAGGGTACATTACTCATCTCTCTTTTGTCTTCCTCACTTTGAGGACATATTTTCTTGGTGAGATGAATTCCATGTCGCATAGGAAGGAACCCTCTTTTAAAATTATCCATCTTAAATCATCTCAGGATTTTATCTATATAGAGGCTTGGAAAAGTCCTATCATTCTTCGCGGTCTATCTCTGTAAAGACGGATCCCTAGAATATAGGAAGCTTCTCTCAAGTCTTTCATAGAGAACGTTTTAGAAAGACAAACATTCACAGTGCTGAGTATTGCTACGTTATTTCCCATAAGTAGAATATCATCTATATATAGTACTAAGAACGCAATGTTGCTCCCACTGACCATCTTGTAAATACATGGATCCTCCTTATTTTGCACGGAATCAAAATCCTTGACTGCTTCGTCAAATCGAAGGTTCCAACTCCGAGAAGCTTGCTTCAGCCCATAAATGGCTACACACCTTATGAATATTAGCTTTGGACACAAAACCCTTAGGCTGTTCCATATAGATTTCCTCCTCGAGGTATCCATTTAGAAAAGCCTTTTTGACGTCCATTTGTCATTTTTCATAATCGTAATGGGCAGCAATGGCAAGCAACATGCGAATCGACTTGATCATAGCTACGGGCGAGAAGGTATCATGATAATCGATCCCTTTCTTTTGGGTATAACCCTTTGCCACAAGCCTGGCTTTATAGGCGTCAACCTTGCCATCCCCACCAGTCTTTCTCTTTTAGATCCATTTACTTCCAATAGGTTTCATGCCAGTTGGTAAATCCACTAAAGTCCAGACCTGATTGGCATGCATCGAGTCAATCTCAGCTTCCATAGCTTATTGCCATTTATTGGAGTCCACATCCACTATCGCTTGGTCATAGGTGACAGGGTCGTCCTCACGGCTATCAGGTACATTGTAGAGACCCAGTTCCTCGACATGTGTATAGCCATACCTCTCAGGTGAGTGAGACACCCTATTAGACCTTCGAAGTGGAGGTTGTGTTACAATAGGTTCGGTTCATGATCCCTGATCATATGTCACCTCAGGACTTTCTTTGTGCTCTTCCAAAGAGACATTTCTACCCGAGCCACCTTCCTGAATGAATTCATCCTCAAAGAAATGCGCTTGTAATGCCACAATGACCCTATGGTCTCCTGGCATGTAGAATATATAACCCATCGAGTCCACTAGGTATCCAATGGAATGTCCCTTGACGGACCTCGCTTCCAGTTTGTCCACCTTAGCCTTCTTGACATAGGCTAGACATCCCCAAATCCTTATGTGATTGAGACTTGGTTTCTTACCCTTCCACATCTCATGCGGAGTGATAGGAACGGATTTTGAAGGACATCTATTAAGGATATAGGCAGCGGTAAGTAAGGCGTACCCCCACAGGTAAATTGATAAATCAGTGTAGTTCAACATGGAGCGGACCATGTCCAACAAAGTCCGATTTCTCCTTTATGAAACACCATTTAACTATGGGGTTCCTGGCGGCGTGAATTGTGAAACTATTCTATGTTCCTTAAGGAACTCATCAAACTCGATGCCTATATATTCGCCACCTTGGTCTGACCGAAGTGCCTTGATATGACATCCAGTCTGTTTTTCAACTAGGGCCTTAAATTCCTTGAATTTAGTAAAGGCTTCGGATTTATGTTTCATCAAGTACACAATCCCATACCTAGTATGATCATCTGTGAACGTTATGAAATATTCATATCCATCTCGGCTACTTCCAAAGCACCACAAACTTCGGTATGTACCAACCCAAGTTTCTCAGCAGCCCTTTCAAATGTCCCTGTGAAGTGGGACTTAGTCATCTTGCCTCTAAGGCAGGATTCACAAGTTGGATAGGGTTCTTCACCCAATGTACTTAAAAGTCCATCTTTCTCCATTTTGTGAACCTTGGTCTGACCAACATGACCAAGTCTAAGGTGCCACTTAAGAGCTTGATTAGTATCATGCATGCCACGTTTCCTAGTTATAGTGTTCACTGATGATTTATTTTGCAGGTTCATATGATATAAACCATTCAACAATGTAGTTGTACCAACAATTTTATTTCGAAAATAAATCATAAAACTACCATTGCCAATGAAGAAAGAAAATCCTTTCCGGTCCAAGACTGGAATGAATACAGTGTTTTTATGCCCCTTGGGCAAAACCAGTACCTCATCTAATGTCAAAATAAAATCGGATTCCAAACCCAGTAGGAGTGATACAATATTGGTTGCTTCGGCACTTTGTCTATCCTGACAGTGACCATCACTTCCCCAACTTCAAGCTGCCTACTTCGTTCCATATCCTGATTAATAGTATAAATATGAGAAGTAGCACCTGAATCCATAATCCATGAAGCAAAATATACAGTAGCGGAACAATTGGTTTCAAAAACAAAAAATTTCGTACCTGATACGCCATTTATCTTGGTACAAGTCCTACGCCAGTGGTCCAACTCACCGCATTCAAGACATTTGTCCGTAGGTTTGGGACCGCCTATCTTCTGAACCTTTGGGGCCTTGCCCTTGCCTTTCTGCACCCCTTTCTTGGGTTAATACTGCTCGTATGTCTTTTTCTTCTTGTTCTTGGACCTCCGAGGCCCAGAAGAAATCACAAAGACAGCCTCCCTCGGCTTAGTCTTCATGTTAGACTATGCCGTCACCAGTTTGTTCACTAGCCCAGCTAATGTGCAAGAAATTTCATTACAGTTGAAATTCATTGCAAAGTGCATGAATGAGTCAGGTAGAGATTAAAGGATGAGATCAATTGGGAGGGATAAATCCATGTGAAAATTGAGCAACTCGAGCTTCTCAATCATAGAGATCATCTTGAGGACGTGGTCTCCCGTTTTCTCCCCTTGATTCATCCTAGCACTAAATAACTACTTCGATATCTCATATCCAGCAGTCCTACTATGCTCTCCATAAAGCTCGGTCAAGTGTGCGAGAATCTGCCTAGCAGAAGTCATTTTCTCGTGCGCTCTCTGCAGCTCATTATTCATTGAGCCCATCATAAAGCCACGGACCAGCACATCATCCTTGACCCATTTTTCATGGACGTCAATTTCTTCCTGATTACCCCTAGTCCAAATTGGAGTCGGTGGAATGTCCTCCCCTAAGACGTATCCCAAAGATTCTATGCTGAGTATAATCATCAGATTCCGCAACCAGTCAACAAAGTTGGGGCCAGTTAGGAGATTCTTTTCAAGTAGTATTGCAAGTGGGTTCTTAGCCATTTTTAGAGAGATATAGTTTCGTTTTTCTGTATTGATTTAGACAAGATTGAATTAGTGACTTGTTTTATTATGACCAAGTATAGAATTTAAGGGCTTGTATTGTAATATCCGCAATTCCGATTTTCGATAAATTTATTTTTTGGCATGAGTCCATTTTAAGGGCTCGCTTGTGATCGTTTCGTCATTCTGAGAATGATTAATTTTGCACTTTTTGACATCTGACTTCGTTTCAGTGTCGTTTTGCCGAGTCCCGTGCTTTTTGGCGACTTTTCCGCATTTAAGTTCGATTCTTGCAAATCTCATTCGAAATTGTCGTTTCGTGTTCCCCGTAAGTCCGTTTAACTTTGTTAGACATATGGTGAGCTTTGGTTTGGTTATTCGATCACGTATCGTGATTTTCGGACATTTTGGGCCATTTTGTAATTTCCCAAAGTTGTGGGTATCCACCTTCGTAATTATTGATTCGACCTTTTCATGGTCACGTGTGACTTTGGTCAGAGCTCAAGCTCTTAATATGATCATATTATGGAGCTTTCCGCATGTATCTTGAGCTTGAAGATTTGGTCGGAGAAATCCATCGTCGTACCCATTTTTGAGGGTACTTTTCCTGTTGTTTCTGAGTCGTTAGCGCACGCTACATCCGGATGGTTAGCGCGCACTAAGGTGAAGTTGTTAGCGCACGCTATGGGTGTTGTAGCGCACTCTAACTGGAGGTGCAGAAATAGTCCAGAGGCTACTGGACGGGGTTAGAACGTTGATTAGCGCACGCTATTTAGTAATATAGCGCGCGCTAGGGTGCATTGGTAGTGCACGCTAGGGCGAGGATAGTGCACGCTACCTGGTAGTTCGGGGGCAGTCTAGGAGCTACTGGACTGGGTCTGTAGGTCTCGTTAGTGCACTCTAACAGTGTGTTTTGGTCGGGAAGTTTTGTTTCGATGCCTCGATAGCGCACGCTAATCCTAAAAATTAGCGCATGCTAAGCTGTCTAGTGTATATAAACTGGACAACAGTCGTGTAATGTCATTTCCACTTCTTTTCTCCTCCTCTCTGCGGGTTTGAGACGAGGATGACTAGGGATCGAACTTCTGGTCGGTTTTGTTCCATTCCAAGGTGTTTTGGAGGGTTCTAGGTGATTGTAACCTCATCTAATCCGTTGTTCTTCGTCGGATCAAGGTATTTTTCCATTTTTCCCTAGAGTTGACTTTTCGGAGTTTTGTTCTTAACCTCGATCCTAGTCCAATTTTGATGAATTGATTGGTGCTAAATGATGTTATTAATCGTGTTCTATGGATTGTATATCCATATTTCGAGTTGGTTTAACTCGATTGACGATTTGGGTGTTCTTGGGAATCATTGAATATTTAATATTCGATTAAATATTTCAATGAGTTTCCTTCGATGTTTTGATGTGATTCCTGGTGTTGTTGGTCTCGATCCTCATTGTGATCATGTTTTTGTTGTTTCTTCCGAAGGATTATAGGTGCTCGAGGATTCCGAGTTGATCACCGTTTTGTGTTGGTAATTCGTGCGGTGTTATCCTCGTAGTGTTCGTGGTGCTATCATGTTCTTGATCGGGGTGTTAACCCGACTGTTAACCCGACTGCATCACGTTCGTGCGGTGTTAACCTGACTGCATCACGTTCGTCGCCTCGTTTCGATCGGGGTTTTGAGGCAAGTATTTTTCTTATATGATTTTTGCCCTGTAAATAGAGTTTACATGTTGGATTTACGATGGTTGGTTTACCCTCGTGAATATGATTCGTGTGAGTTGATTATGATATGATTATTTTGAACCTTTAGGGCTTTAATGGTATCCCTACTTGTTTAATGTTGTGGAATCGTGTATTCTGTGTTAATTGTGTTGTTGTGTTGAATTGATTGTTCATGATGGAGCTATTGTGATGAATATGATAATGGTGTCGGGTAAGTGGCCATCTCTAGTAAGTATTCTTAATGAACTTACATTCTTAGCATATTAGTATTGCATGAGTGACATGTGTGTGTATGCTCACTACGGGTTAGATCCGACGGGATCTCGGTAGGGGTCCACAGAGGGGTGGATCGACGAGCTTTGCTTTTAACCGCTACGGGTTAGATCCGATGGGGTCTCAGTAGGGGTCCACGAAGGGGTGGATCGACGGTTAATTGTGGTGCATTTTACAAATATATTTTGGGTTATAGCGTTTCTGGAAACGAGAGTTTTTGAACGGTGATTTTATGATTGCATGCATTGACTAAGTGTGTAAGAGGTAAGTTGTTCATTTGGCCTACTTGGCTAGGATGGCACTAGAGTATTTTGCCGTATGTGTTTAGTCCCTTAGTCGTGGGGTTTTGATGTTGGAAAATGGACCTTGCTATTGTTCTCGTGTATTGTGATTTGGTGAGATTTGGGATGAGATCCCAATGGTTTTGAAAAGGTCGTTTTACGGAAAGTGAATTTTGGGCCGAGACCCATTCGTTTTGAAATGGTTATTTTTCAACTAATAACTTGAGGTCCAACAAGGTTTCTCCTTTTAAAATCCCCGAGATGAGGAATTTATTTTCAAACACTTCATTGATTGCTTTCTAATTAATAAAACCTCTCGGGAAGGATTTGTTAGTTAATTGTCGTGCCCGATTCGTGATTTCTATTTATTTGTTACAATTTGTATGATTATGTACTTACACTAGCAAAATAGTGGGATTTTGCTAACCCCCGAGTAATCGGGGGGTGGATGTCAGTTTTGCATTCAGGTTTTGGGGAGCCTAACACAGGGTCGGCATCAAGGATGATGAAAGATGATCGACACTAATCACATGAGGATCCATACAATGTCGTATTGGTTCAGTTGTACTTTATTTCCGCTGCAGTATTTTCCCCGTTGCACGGAAGTGTGTTGTATTTTGACCCCTGCATGGGAATGTATCGAGATTGAGTTGTATGTATTGATTGAAGGACCAAATCGGTCTACTGAGTCTTTTTAGCCTTAAAGGTGATGTTGAGATGTTTAATTGTGTTACCAGCTTGGTAGATCCTTGAGAGAAGGGTTTACGGCGTGTAATAACCCTGAGTGGATTGTGGGTGTTACATAAATGGTATCTGAGCTTAGGTTGTGGAAACTTAGGTTGCCAGGTCAAGTTGTGTCTGTTGAGTTTTGTCTCCTTGGATTTTGTCTGACTGAGTCGTGTCGCTACGCGTCGTCTAAGTTTGTTGGTCGTGATTAGTATCCTGGGGCGATCATCATCTTCGTGCAACCTGTGGATGTAAGTCTCCCTTCTTTGTGTTGTGCCTCATGTGACACTAGCTACTTGTATGATTATTTGTTAAGTGATGGAATCCTTCTGTGGATTTTGATTCCGTGATATGTGGTTATTCGATTCTCATATTTTTGTTTATATGAGGAGTGGTGTCGCTGCTAATGTATTTTTATTGTTTGTTTTCTGGGAAAGACATGTCTTGTTTTCAATTCGAAATATTTGATGCGTGCACTATGAGATGTATAAGTGAATGTCGATACGTGTGAGTTTTGGGCATTCTTGCACTTTTAACATGGATTATTTTCTCGCAGTATTTTCAAGGTGCCTACTAGTGCTGCAGTATATTTCAAGATTCTTCTACCTTGAGGACCAAAATATTTTGAGATGTTTTCAGTAATTTGGTAACGCATTTGCTTAGACCCGAAGGTCGAATATTTCAGAAAGTTTTAATTAAAAGAAAGGTGTCCTCATTTTTATCAAACGCAAGATGGTTTTTCAAAGTCTCGATAACGATGTTTCATGTTTGTATTATTTTTTTTTTGAAATATGATATTCAAGATCAACTGGTGTTTCAATTTTTTTTTCAAAAGGTGGTTTTCGTTTTTAAAACCTATCGTTCCTGTTTGCGGTCCGGGAATGTATGTGTGATGTTCGCACTTTCGTTAGGGTGTTAACTCCCGAGTTGTGATTGAATTGGTGGTGTGAGCGTTGAGTCGTTCGCCACGCATTTGTTGTGTTAGCCCTCTGTGAGAGGTGTGATGTTGATCTTTAATATTGTCGCTTCGTGGTGATTTGTGCGTTGTCGCACCCGTGCGAGCTGTTAGAGCTTGGGTTGTATGATGGTGTACATCTGTGATTGTTTCATGGTGTTTTGTGATTGTGTGCCGGTTATCATTCGGGCCGTTGAAATCGACGAATGTATGCCGTCGTTGCTGTGATTCTGTCTATGTGGGTTGCCTTACGTTGATATTTTGTGCTAATTTGGCATCTCTAGTATGTTGTTTTGTGATGTTATATTCTATTGTACCTAGCAGTTCTATATTCGGTATGCCGAGGTGCTTCGACTGTAATGTGACGGGGCGTGTACGTGCAAATTTTCCTTCCACGCCAGCAGCAGATTACAAGTGTAGACTGGAGGGGAACGAAATCCAGTTTTGCGAGTTGGTTACCGAGCCTTAGGGGTACGAACTTCAGCACGGATGTTAGGATCGGCTTTGAGAGGCCTTTGAAAGATGTTCCTGTCGGTTGCTTGTTGTGTTGTTACCTTTCTTTCGTTGTTGTGAGTTTCGGGGACGACACTTCTTTTAAAAAGAGGTCGAATGTAATACCCGTATTATATTTAACTTCTGCATTTTCTCTTTCTAAATTCTATCGACTCTCTCATGTTCATTGATACTTTCTGAACTTGTTTGGTATCTCGGTTGTCATCGTTCGAACGGGTTGTGACCTTGTTTCGGATCAATCTGTTTATCGTTGTGACTTTTCCGAGTTCGGTTCGATTCTTGTGAACCTTGTTCGAAATTAATGTCTTTCAGATCTACAAGTTCTTTTAATGTCTCGAGTTGAAGTGTGAACTTTGGAGTCGATGTTTTACCATTGTCATTCGATCGTTGTTATTCAATCATTATTGTTCGATCATGGTTGATCGATCATTGTTGTTCGATCGTTGTTGCTCGATCATTATTGCTTGATCATGGTTGTCCGATTGTTGAATGCCTGATCTCGTTCAGTGAAGAATTGTCATTCACCGTTAGTCAGCTGTTTTGATTACGGTCAATTGGGACCCCGAGCCATGCATTGAGAGATAGTAGCTGAGAGGTTCGGGGATCGAGTTTGCGTCTCTGCTCCGAAGGGACATGGAGATGCCTAGTGAGGTTTTCGAGAATTTCGGTGTGGTCGGAGTTCTTCGTGGTCATCCTTGCGGATCGTTTTGTGTTTATGTTCTATTTTCTTGACTGTGCGTGTTTCCTAGTAATAGGTACTTTTGTTTTGTGATGGTTCGGACAATTGACTTGATTGCGTTATCTGTTTAGTGATGCTTGGCACTTGTTGATTGCATTATGCCCCTGTTTGTGGCATTTGATGGTCGTTGTGGAGCGTGTTTTCACGCCGTATGTTTCTTTGCGTTGCTTGTAATGTTTCGCCGTTTGGCGCGAGTTTTAGGTTCTTGTGTATCTCATTGAGTGTTTCCTGGTGGGATATTGCTTCTCCCTACTTGTTTTAAGTTTCGAGACGAAACTTCTTTTAAGGAGGGTAGTATGTAATATCCGCAATTCCAATTTTCGATAAATTTCTTTTTTTGGTAGGAGTTCGTTTTAACGGCTCGCTTGTGACCGTTTCGTCATTCTGAGAATGATTAATTCGGCACTTTTTGACATCCGAATTCGTTTTAGTGTCATTTTGCTGAGTTCCGTGCTTTTTGGTGATTTTTCTGCATTTGAGTTCGATTCTTGCGTATCTCGTTCGAAACTGTCGTTTCGTGTTCCCCGTAAGTCCGTTTAACTTTGGTAGACATATGGTGAGCTTTGGTTTGGTTACTCGATCACGTATCGTGATTTTCGGGCATTTTGGGCCATTTTGTAATTTCCCAAAGTTGTGGGTATCCGCCTTCGTAATTATTGATTCGACCTTTTCATGGTCGCGTGTGAGTTTGGTCAGAGCTCAAGCTCTTAGTATGATCATATTCTGGAGCTCTCCAGGTGTATCTTGAGCTTGAAGATTCGGTCGGAGAAATCCGTCGTCGTACCCATTTTTTAGGGTACTGTTCCTGTTGTTTCTGAGTCGTTAGCGCACACTACATCCGGATGGTTAGCGCGCGCTAAAGTGCAGTTGTAGCGCACGCTAACTGGAGGTGCAGAAACAGTCCAGTGGCTACTGGACTGGGTTAGAACGCTGATTAGCACACGCTATTTAGTAATATAGCACGCGCTAGGGTGCATTGGTAGCGCACACTAGGGCGAGGATAGCGCATGCTACCTAGTAGTTCGGGGGCAGTCCAGGAGCTACTAGACTGGGTCTGGAGGTCTCGTTAGCGCACGCTAACACTTGTGGTTAGCGCGCGCTAACAGTGTGTTTTGGTCAGGAAGTTTTGTTTCGATGCCTCGATAGCGCAGGCTAATCCTAAAGATTAGCGCACACTAAGCTATCCAGTGTATATAAACTGGACAGAAGTCGTGTAATGTCATTTCCACTTCTTTTCTCCTCCTCTCCGCGGGTTTGAGACGAGGACGACTAGGGTTCGAACTTCTGGTCAATTTTATTCCATTCCAAGGTGTTTTGGAGGGTTCTAGGTGATTGTAAACTCATCTAATCCATTTTTCTTCGTCGGATCAAGGTATTTTTCCATTTTCCGAGAGTTGACTTTTTGGAGTTTTGTTCTTAACCTCGATCCTAGTCTAATTTTGATGAATTGGTTGGTGCTAAATGATGTTATTAATCGTGTTCTATAGATTGTATATTTATATTTCGAGTTGGTTTAGCTCGATTGACGATTTGGGTGTTCTTGGGAATCACTGAACATTTAATATTCGATTAAATGTTTCAATGAGTTTCCTTTGATGTTTTGATGTGTTTCGTGGTGTTGTTGGTCTCGATCCTCGTTGTGATCATGTTTTTGTTGTTTCTTCCGGAGGATTATAGGTGCTCGAGGATTCCGAGTTGATCACCATTTTGTGTTGGTAATTTGTGCGATGTTATCCTCGTAGTGTTCGCGGTGCTATCGTGTTCTTGATTATGTTCAGGAGTCTGGGGCTGCCCGACCGCATCCCGTTCATCGTCTCGTTTCGATCGTGGTTCCGAGGCAAGTATTTTTCTTATACGATTTGCGACCTGTAAACAGAGTTTACATGTTGGATTTACAATGGTTGGTTTACCCTCGTGAATATGATTCGTGTGAGTTGATTATGATTTGATTATTTTGAACATTTAGGGATTTAATGATACCCCTGCTTGTTTAATATTGTGGAATTTTGTATTCCGTGTTAATTGTATTGTTGTGTTGAATTGATTGTTCATGATGGAGGTATTGTGATGAATATGTTAATGGTGTCGGGTAAGTGGTCATCTCCAGTAAGTATTCTTAATGAACTTACATTCTTAGCATAGTAGTATTGCATGAGTGACATGGGTGTGTATGCTCACTACGGGTTAGATCCGTCGGGGTCTCGGTAGGGGTCCATGGAGGGCTGGATCGATGAGCTTTGCTTTTAACCACTACGGGTTAGATCCGACGGGGTCTCGGTATGGGTCCACGGAGGGGTGGATCGACGGTTAATTGTGGTGAATTTTACAAATGTGTTTTGGGTTATAGCATTTCCGGAAACGAGTGTTTTTGAACGGTGATTTCATGATTGCATGCATTGACTAAGTGTGTAAGAGGTAAGTTGTTCATTTGGCCTACTTGGATAGGATGGCACTAGAGTATTTTATCGTATGTGTTTAGTCCCTTAGTCGTGGGGTTATGAGGTTGGAAAACGGACCTTGCTATTGTTCTCGTGTACTGTGATTTGGTGAGATTTGGGATGAGATCCCAACGGTTTTGAAAAGGTCGTTTTACGGAAAGTGAATTTTGGGCCGAGACCCATTCGTTTTGAAATGGTTATTTTTCAACTAAGGACTTGAGGTCCAATAAGGTTTCTCCTTTTAAAATCCCCGAGATGAGGAATTTATTTTAAACACTTCATTAATTGCTTTCTAATTAATTAAACCTCTCGGGAAGCTTTGGTAGTTAATTGTCATGCCCGATTCGTGATTTCTATTTGTTTGTTACAATTCGTTTGATTATGTACTTGCACTAGCAAAATAGTAGAATTTTGCTAACCCCCGAGAAATCGAGGGGTGGATGTCTGTTTTGCATTTAGGTTTTGGGGAGCCTAACACAGGGTCCGCATGAAGGATAATGAAACATGATCGATACTAATCACATGAGGATTCATACAATATTGTATTGGTTCGGTTGTACTTTATTTCCACTGCAGTATTTTCACCGTTGCATGGGAGTGTGTTGTATTTTGACCCCTGCGTGGGCATGTATTGAGATTGAGTTGTATGTATTGATTGAAAGATCAAATTGGTCTAATTAGTATTTTTAGCCTTAAAGGCGATGTTGAGATGTTTAATTGTGTTACCATCCTGGTAGATCCTTGAGAGAAGGGTTTATGGCGTGTAATAACCCTAAGTGGATTGGGGGTGTTACATGTATAATTCTTGTCTTGGCTCCCACTAATTTTATCGGAATTACACACTCCCATGTTATAACCTGGAAGTCATGGTTAGATCGACTTCTTAGTGGTGATCGAGTTCTTTACAAATTTTAACAAACGCAACCTGTCAGGTTTCTTACCTATTAATTTATGTAAAGTGGTGTCCAACGCTAACCCGTCCAACGGATGATTCGATCTTCTTTTACCCCTAGTCTTCATGCTCTCAACCTATCAGGTTTCTTGACAATCCGGACTATCTAAGTTGTTGACCATCAACGTCTATCAGTCTGACTATTGAATCTCACCCGGCAACCTATTTGGTTTCTAAGGGTGAAATTTATCACCAGCCGAAGGCATCTAATGCACTCAAGAATTTATCAACCTCTACCAAATGTACTACCCCGATAACTCGGAAGCATAGCACACCGGCCCGGGTATCAATTTTCTACGAGTTTGATGGAGGGTAGGAAACCTCGTAAGCTTTTCAAACTTAGTCTATTTGATTGTCGGGAGAATTTCGCGATTAATGTAACACTTTGCACATTAATTCAATTTTAAGCGAGTTTGTGTTCGTCAATCATTCAAAATGAAAACAGTAAATAGCAACCTAGTTACCACCGACGTGTAGTTCATGGACCGTTCCTAGAACAAAGACATCGCAATCTAATTACATGTCTTCGGTCTTGAATCTTCGTCTTCTCGTGCGGATCTTCCTCCGGTCTTCATCATTACATATAAATTTTACATTTGAAAAATTGCATCATATACAAATTTCTAGTAAAATAAATAGGCTCAAAACGGCCTTTACAACCCAATCGAATAAAACCGAACGATTCAAAACTAGGGCTATGAACCACTTCCCCATTCAAAAGCATTCATCCAACAAATACTAAATAAATGGAATGCAATATATATATATATATATATATATATATATATCCAAACAACACATATAAGCAACTATTAAATAGAATTAATCCAATCAATTCTCACAATCGGTAATATAAAAACGTTCAAAGTAATTCGGTCAATCACATGTATTCCATTTAGTTAATTTTCCCTTATAAAATGAGATAACATATATCATTTTAATCATATTAAATCCAATTTAGAAAATGGGAATTAATTTTCAGGAATATACGAAGAAAACGAGCCCGAAACAAGATGGAAGGGGGATGGACCACGGTCCGAACAGCCTGGACCGCGGTCCGAACTGCCTGGACTGCTCGTCAGGGCCAGCACCAGGCCCGGATCGCGATCCCAAGGGCTGGACCGCACGGCAGCCCTCCGGGCACAGTTTCGTGTGCCGTCCAACGGCAATACGGGCCTCGATTTCCGACCGGATATCCAATATCCATATTTTTCAACATTCATATCTTCAATATAAATCATATTTCCAAGAAATTAAAGATTTATATTTAGACATAAATTTACGAAATATATAAAAACAATGGACGATTAAACATATACCATGATTATGACAAAAATGTTTCCAAATCATTCACCATACTATCAAGCATTCTAAATGCTAAAATAATTCGTATATACGGTATCATTGACCTCGCTCCGATACCATTGTTGGGATTCCGGATACAAAATCGAGTATGCAGCGGAATAATAAAACTCAATATAAAGAATCCCAAAACAGAATCGATCAAGTAACGTATATATGAAAAATAAATTGATGAATACAAAGGATTAAATCTCATACCTTTGAATTCTTTGAAAATATCTTCGTAATTTTGATGATGATCACGAACCCGAACACGAGCATGAAATCCCTTCGTCGCAAACACCGAAAGCACGATGTCTCTACTTCACACGCGTCGGAATTTGATCGGAAAAATCAACGAGACTCCGTTCTATCAAGAACACGGCTACGGAAACTCGTAGGAATTTTTTCTCGCTTGTTTTTCTTTCTTTTCTTCCACCTCAAAGATGAAGAATTTGTTGAAGAAAAATCTCTCCCTCTCTCTCTTTGGTGGTTCGGTCGAATGGTGGTGTAAAATTTGATGGTTTGTTGTAGGCAGAGTGGTGTTGATATGTATAATATATACATCACAAGACAAAGTCATGAGATATGATTAATCAAAAATATTTACACATCTACATTTTTTGGAATATAGTGTAAAGTCACCACCACCAACAAACAAGAAAAGGGACACCACATGTGGAGAGGGAGAGCGGGACGGCCTACTAGGAAGGTGCTAGGAAACGGGCCGAGTCACTCGGCTCGTGTACTAGACGTTCGTCAAACGACTCCGTTAAATACACTCCGTTTTACCCCCAATGTATTTATTCTAATTAATTAATCCAATTAATTAATTATATCAAATACAAATATATTTCTCTAAGAAATATAATTTATGAATTAAATTAATTACCCAATACCTTAATTTCAATTCGTAAGACCGCTATTTGATTTATCCAATAAATCATAATTTAGATATCCAATATCTAATATTAATAGAGAGATAATAAATTCACATTTATCCGTCAACGATCCTGATGCGCGACTCTATAGGTCCGTCTCAGCCGGCATTGGGAGGAACCAATGAGTGCGGCAGCACTGTAAATCCCGACTGAGAACGAATGAAGGGATCATTTCATAACCATTATGTCGTGAATACCATATACGTATAGACCCTTCATCAGATGTCTCGGTCAAGTCTTTGAGTCACGGTAAAGTCAACCCCTACTGTTTACTCGACACCATACATGTACTAATGCAAATCAAGACCGACTAATTACTAGTGTATCCAATATGACTAGATCAGAATGCTTTGGACAAAGACTTATGATCTTATTTACCATTAACCGTATAGGACATTCGCCTGCTCACTAACAGGAGATAGAATCATTTCTTGGCGTACAGTAAAGACTGCTACCTGTCCGTATAGTCTGCACTTCGAGGTTGACCCAGTGATTAAGCAAATGGATCTAACTACTCTAATAACAAACTAAATGTCACAGGCACATATCTTACTGAACCCTCAAGTCAAAGGTCTACGTATATTATCACAACCTTTCAATTCGTCATCGACTCTCCAAGAGTGAATAGTGTGTGACTGAATCAAGTATGAGTCGTGTTCGAGTGTATTGGTCCCACCAATATACCTATAAATATGCTATCAAGACATGCACATGTCCTATCATCAGTTATACAAGTCATACTCAAAACTTAATGCCCAATTAAGTTATCGACTTGCAAACGGTTTACGTAAATAATCCTTAAACACTTCTAGTGCAATTTTCTCTTATCTGATAACGAGAGTGGAATGTTCGTTCTTATTTACATGGACTTCACTTCAATTTTTACCAAATCAAGAATGCATCTGAAATACAATAAACAATGAATGAATCATGTTGCATTTTTATTGATAATTCCATAATTACAAGTACAATGCCCTTTCTCTCTCATCCTTTGAGTGGCATGCGAGGGCATATTCCTAACACATTATGCCTACTACTCATTAGAGGCTACAACGTAAATAATATGTAAACTTTGAGCACATTATGCATACTACTCATTGGAGGCTACAACGTAAATAATATGCAAACTTTGTGCATACAAATATTTTGGCAAGAAACAAGCATATATACAAGTAACTGTTGGTATATTTACCATTAAAACAAGCTGCCAACATCGATTATCCAATGCATGAATCATTCTATATATCTCATTCCAAATTAAATAAGAAATATGCACACTTAATCATGTGAATATTAATGATGAGGAAACCTTACTTTTCTGCATCGTTTCCAGCATCAATCTTCTTTGCAGGAAGTTTAAGTGCTTTCTTCCGTTCTCTTCAATCATCACCGCCGCCGGATCCATGTTTTGAATCTACTGCATGAGCTACAAATTTGAGAACCAAGTAGGCGACAGATTCGTTAATGACGAAAGCATTAAATAATATATGTATATATATAATTAATCAAAGGAGGTAAATACGAATGTGGGCGATGTTGAGTCCAGAAAATCTATCTCCTTAAAGCAAATTCGCCTCCACCACAGTGTATAACGTTTGCCTCCCAGGATAAAACAATATCTCGATGTGTTGATAAATCGATCATCGCACCCTCAGCGAACTTGAATAAACCTGAACTACCACCGGCGCGTCAAAAAATACGAAGAGAAATTACTTCCAAAAAAAATGAAGTCGGAATTTTTTGGTTGAAAAAAACGGACGAATATTTTCAGACTAAAAATAAGACCCCTCACATCTATATTTGTAGGTGAAGATATGAGAGAGACATGTACTGGAGGAACTCTAAACTGATCAGGATTGGTATCTCAATACTTATCCAGATCTGTTTAATTCGATAATTATCAATTATATTGATAAATAAATTCTCAATACCGAAAAATTAATTATCTCAATACCGAAAATTAATTATCTCAATACCGCGTAATTTATAATTGAGGTATTTCAGTAAAATAAATTTTTACCGAATAAAATTGCAGTAAAAAGATAACTTCGAGACGCCGAGACATTTCGCCCAAATCGCCCTTCGATCGAGACCGACCGGAACCGAACCGAGCCGAGCCGGCCGGACGGACGGACGGCGGCGGTGGCAGCGCGCGCGCGTGTGTGTGTGCGTGCGAGGGGCGCCTAGTCACACATCCACTTATGTCTCATTTTTTGAACAAGACTTTGTCCACATCTCTTTATATACTCACAATTTTTCTCTTCTTTTTTCAATGTGGGATAACATCCTAAACCCATTTCTAAAGGGTTCACTTTGGAACATTACATCTCATTCATACCTCAATCATTTTGAGTGTTCATACATGTTTTGGAAACCTCGTACGGAGTACTACGTATTCCAACTAAGTCCCGACTTTAACTCATAGTCGAGCCCACTCAAAATTGCCTCTCAAGTGGGCTGCTCAAAACAGCATATTTCCTCTATTTTTCCAACAATCCCCCACATGAATGAGATTGATGGTCCAGCAGCACACGTCAGACACGGAAAGATTTAGGCATTGCATAGGATAGGTAGAGTATGCTCCTTGAACCTTCCCTCGAAAAGATATATTCTCCTTACTGGCTAGACAGTATGACTAGATGCCTTTGAACTGTCCGACCGCTTGTGTAAGTGATCGTATATCCTTCACAAGTGCCCTCCCTGATTTATTCTGTTCTCATTATTGTGCCCATTTTGGCCGTTGACACCGTCTTGGTTCTGCGAGAGTTTCTAGAGAATTGTGCCTTGCAATTCTCCTTTGAAGCGGCCCCTCTCCACTCGAACATAGGTTATTCTCGTTAAGTGTTTTGAGTAAACCCGTATTTTACTCCACTCGACTATACGTTGTCGACTTAAGAATCATTAAAAGCATAAGCTTAACCTGTAATATCCGCATTTTTCTTTCCCTTGTAATTGTATTTCCGGTGTAATTCTCTATTGTAGTGACCCTCGTGTATCCTTCAGTGTAACTTTTCCGTCGTCTTTTGATCTGATTCTCGTAATTGATGTGCGGAACCGCCGTTTCGGGGTTGCCGTAGATCTATTCTATGCTATGATGTGTTTTGAGGTGTTTCGTTTGACGTTTTGTTCATATTCTGGTATTTTGGGTCGTTTATATTCTGTATCTAGCGCACGCTAAATTTCCTGTATAGCGCACGCTAGAAATCCCTTAGTAGCGCACGCTACGTTTACTTCGTAGCGCGCGCTAACGAGTTAGCCCTGGGAGTGGCAGTGTTGTTTTCCAACCCTCTGGACTGGCGGATTAGCGTACGCTACATAGTCTAGTGCACGCTAATGTCGGGGGCTAGCGCACGCTGAGACTTCCAGGTAACGTGCGCTAGCGTGAGTGTCCAAAGATCTTGGACAGTTTACTATCAACCCGGTCAGGTGCCAGTTAGCGCACGCTACGCTTGTATGGTAGCGCACGCTAACGGGTCAGGTGAGATTTGGGCAGTTGGCTACTGGACTCGGCTGATGTCCAAGTAGCGCACGCTATTGGTCGATAGCGTGCGCTACCAAGAAGTTATTAGCGCACGCTACACCTGTATGGTAGCGCACGCTAACGGCCAGAAATCTGGCTACTGGACTGGGACGCAAATTGTTTGTTCTGTATTTTCATCCCGTTAGCGCACGCTAACCTTGAGGATTAGCGCGCGCTAACACTCCCTGGCTATATAAACCAGGGAGTTGACCGAGATAATCATAATTCCTCTTTTCTTCCTCTCTCCGCGGCGAAGGCGATCCCGAGGCGTTTTCTTGGCGATTTCTTCCTCCAATCATCTCATCCATCATCCTTCTTGAGTTCTTGGAGTATTATATCAACATCAACACGAATCTTTCGTCCTAATCCACGGTAAATCTCTTAGAACCCTACTTTTGGATAATTTGGGGGTTTTGGGATTTTCTTCCGATTCGTTCCGTTTTGATGGTGGATTCATGATGATTATGATTAATCTTGTTGATATCATTAGTTTTCCTACGGATCCATGGTATATTTCCATAGCTTTGTGAAATCGAGAGGGTTTGGTTGTGGTCCGCCCTCGTTGTTATTTTTATTCGAATATACATGAATCGTAGGCGGGTTTCCGGGTGTATTCCATTTCCATAATCGTTTAGAAGTGGTTGTGATTGTGCTATTCAAATCGTTAGGTTCATTTTCGTCGGTTCCTCGCGGTCGTGCTTGATTCTCCGTTTCGCTCGTGTCATCGTCTATTTAATCGAGGCAAGTATCCTTATGAACTTACAATCTTGACATAGTAGTATTGTATGAGAAATGGTGTGTGTGTGTGTATGCTCACTACGGGTTAGATCCGACGGGGTCTCGGTAGGGGTCCACGGAGGTGTGGATCGACGAGCTTTGCTTTTAACCACTACGGGTTAGATCCGACGGGTCTCGGTAGGGGTCCACGGAGGTGTGGATCGACGGTTAATTGTGGTGAATTTTACAAATGTGATTTGATATTGGCATTTCCGGAAATGAGTGTTTTCGAACGGTTTTCTTTATTGTATGCATTTACTATATGTGTAAGATGTAAGTTGTTCATCTGGTTACTTGTACTAGCGTAATTGCTAACCCCTCTGGGGACCCGTTTTGGGGAAATTCGTTTCATGAATTTCAGGTCAGGTTCATCGAGACGAACGGGCGCTGGACCAGTATGCGGATGATGGCCGAGCGTGATGATTGTGCACGAGTGATGTCTTAGTGTCTTCTATCTTTTCATATTTTGTGGTTTTGTTTGAACTAATAGAAGTACTCGAGTACTTAAGAACTTTTACTCGTCTGGATTGTATTGTTGTTTATCGTGTTTGTGTCGAATGATGATGTTATGTTGACCGGGTGAACCGGGTGGATTATTCTGTTTTGCGTCTTTTTGACGTGGTGTTATGTTGTTGTTTCTGTGAGTCGATGAGTATGATGCTGTTCAGCCTGGTGGGTCCCATATAGGGATTCACGGCGCTGTAATATACCTCGAATATCTTGAGGGTGTTACAGAAAATGGTATCGGAGCACTAGGTTTATGGATACCTAGGCTTGTCGGTTTATTGGGTCTTGTGGTATTTTGTTTTGCACATCATCGTCACGCTGCCATGATTCCGGTACTACCAGTGTCCGTAAGTTTCCTTCCTCTGTTCATTAATTCCTTGTATCGTACCCTTGATTCTCGACTTGTGATTGTTCTTTTCTTGTACTGATCCTCGTATGGCTTTTGCTACTTAATTAACTCCAGTATGGATGCTGGAAGAGGTCGTGGTCGCGGTCGTGGTCGTGGACGCGGCCGGGGACGTGGGGCAGCCGGTGGGGCGGCCACGTCACAGTCTTCGAGGCCGCAGCGATCGCGGCCGTCATAGCCATGCTTCTTCTCGGAGCGTGCCGATCTGGGTATTGCGGCCGTTATGCAACAGATGGTGAACCAAATGGCGGCAATAGCTCGGGCGGTTCGTAACCCGGATCGAGCCCATGCTAATCGGGGCGGAGCGGACCGATGGCTCCAAGATGTCATCAAGATGCATCCTCCTCAGTTTTCGGGAGCTTCAGACCCGATTGGCTGGGAAGGGTGGATCAAGGAGATATCTAAGGTCTTCGTTGCCACTAACTGTCCCGAGGACCGTAAAGTCCCTATTGCTCAATACTTTCTCACAGGGGACGCTACGGACTGGTGGGAGGCCGTTGGGCCCAAAGACCATGCTGCTTCATGGGCTGAGTTTCAAGAGTTGATGGAGATTGAATATTGCCCGTGGCCAGTCAGACAGGCTCGGGTACATGCTTTTTATGATGCTCAACCGCGGGATATCCCCGTAGCTCAAGCTATTGCTGATTTTAATAAGGAGTTGGGTTATGTGAAGACCCAAGTTGTCGAGGAGAGTGACAAGATTTTCCATTTCTCCAGACGGATGAAGTTGCCGATTCGGGACTATATGCTGGGGCT
This sequence comes from Orobanche coerulescens, assembly GCA_033398695.1. Lineage (NCBI taxonomy): Eukaryota > Viridiplantae > Streptophyta > Magnoliopsida > Lamiales > Orobanchaceae > Orobanche > Orobanche coerulescens. The sequence continues at coordinate 139,860,436 of CM065804.1, forward strand.
CGTATGCAATACATTGAAAGATTACCAGAGCAGGGCCCTTGCTTATGATATGTCTGTGACGGCGAGTGAGGCGGCCCGCGAGAGTAAGAAGCGAGTCCAGGAACTTTTCGGGCCACAAGAGTGGGGGTCACAGAGATCCCAATCGCTAACTTCCCACGGCGGTGGTCGGCTCGTTCATTGGGTCCTCGTGGAACTACCAGTGCTCCTTTTCGTGATGTGAAGTGTTTCAATTGTGGTCGTACGGGCCACATCAGTCGTACTTGTTTGAGCCCTTTGCTGACATGTAATCAGTGTGGCCAGCCGGGCCACAAGGCTGCTTTCTGTGCTGAAAGGGAGAAAATTCTTGGTGCCCGGGCTTCCATTCCAGCGCCTAGGGAACCAAGTGTGAATCAGGGATTGTTTGCTCCAAAATCTCCGCCGAGTGCTAGTCGGGGGAGAGGTCGGGGTCAGCCCTCTAAGGGGGGAGCTTCCAGTGTCGGCTCAGCCCACCCGCGTGTCTATGAGATGCGGAAAGCCGATGATCCAGCGGCTACCGTGGCGACAGGTACCGTTTATATTCTTTCTCATCCTGTCAGTGTGCTTTTCGATTCCGGTGCTACGCATTCGTTCATATCTTTGGATTGTGTACGCCGTTTGAGTCTCGATTGTTTGATGCCTTGTGAACCCTTCATCGTTAAGCTTCCTAGCGGTGATAAGATCGTTGGTGATCAGGAGGTTCGAGACTGTTCTGTACTTCTTTGTGAGAGGACTTGGCCCTCTAATCTTATTGTTGTGGATATTGAGGGCGAGGATTTGATTCTCGGGGATGATTGGCTCGAGCGGCATGGCGCAATCATGAACTACCGCACGAGGATCATCACCATGTTAGCCGAGGATGGCACCGAGCACTCCTTCGCGGGGCGAAGGAGGGGAAATCAGAAATTCATCATTAATGCCTTGAAGGCGATGAGTCTCCTGCGAAAGGGGTGTACTGGTTATTGGTGCTATGCCTTGAAGGCGGAGGATGGTGGAGTCGAGCTTTCGTCGATTCCAGTCGTTAATGAGTTTCCTGATGTATTTCCTGACGAGTTACCGGGATTGCCACCGGATCGTGAGGTTGAGTTTGCTATAGAGTTAGAGCCGGGCGCGGCTCCTATTTCGAAGGCGCCCTATCGCATGGCACCTTCAGAGATGGCAGAGTTGAAGAAGTAGTTGAGTGAGCTTCTTGAGTCGGGGTATGTTCGACCGAGTGCCTCGCCTTGGGGCGCACCGGTCCTGTTTGTGCGGAAGAAGGATGGCTCACTACGTTTGTGTATCGACTATCGCGAACTAAACAAGGTGACCATCAAGAACAAGTATCCTTTGCTGAGAATTGACGACTTGTTCGATCGATTGCGAGAGCCGCAGATTCTCGAAGATTGATTTGAAATCGGGGTACTATCGGCTCGGTGAGAGAATCGATGTCTTTGGCGACTTTTCGGACGAGATACGGACATTATGAGTTCGTAGTTATGCCTTTCGGGTTAACGAATGCGCCCGGTGTTCATGCAATTGATGAACAAAGTTTTTATCGAGTATTTGGATAAGTGCGTCGTCGTCTTTATTGTGATATTCTTATTTATTAGAGGAATGAGGAAGAGCATGCCCATCATTTGCGGGTAGTATTAGACATTTTGAGGACCGAGCAACTCTATGCAAAGTTCTCGAAATGTGAGTTCTGGCTGAAGGAAGTGATGTTTTTAGGACACGTGATTTCAGCCGAGGGGGTTTGTGTGGATCCGCATAAGATTGAGGCAGTGTTGGATTGGGCACCGCCCAAGAATGTGAAGGAGCTCCGTAGTTTCTTGGGTTTAGCTGGCTACTACCGTAGGTTCGTCGAGGGTTTCTCGAAACTGGCTCGGGCACTTACGCAGTTGCTCCAGAAATCCGAGAAGTTAAATGCGGAATGACGAGAGGCAGTCGAGTTTTGAGGAACTGAAGAAGCGTTTGACTTCAGCCCCAGTTTTGGCGTTGCCATGTGGCAACGAGGGTTTTGCCGTTTATAGCGATGCTTCGGGTCAGGGTCTTGGGTGCGTATTGATGCAGCACGGCAAGACCATTGCCTATGCGTCGAGACAGTTGAGGCCGTATGAGTTGAACTACCCTACTCATGATTTGGAGTTAGCGGCAGTCGTTTTTGCGCTCCAGATTTGGCGTCACTATCTTTTCGGCTCTGCATGTCAGATTTTTACCGATCATAAAAGTCTGAAATACATATTTACTCAGCGGGAGTTGAATATGAGGCAGAGGAGGTGGTTAGAATTGATTAAGGATTATGACCTCGAAATCCTTTATCATCCGGGTAAGGCGAACGTCGTGGCCGACGCCTTGAGTCGGAAACCAGTTGCGTTGTGAACGCTTGAGATCCTTACGTCTCAGTCTGAGCTTCGGCGGGCTTTGATCGAGTTAGATGTTGAAGTTTTGTTGCCTGGAGCCGTCGGGCAACTTCGTGCTTTAGAGATTGCGTCGTCCTTGATCGATGAAATTAAGCTGAAGCAGTCAGAGGATCCGATGATTACTCAAATCCGAGAGAACGTTCTTAAGGGAAAGTCTCCTGGGTTTGTGATTCACTAGGATGGTATTTTGAGATTCCAGAGTCGGCTTTGTGTGCCGAACGACTCAGAGTTGAGGCAGAGTATTTTACGGGAGGCCCATGCTACACCTTATTCCGTTCATCCTGGTTCGAGTAAGATGTACAAGGACCTGAGAAGAAATTTCTGGTGGAATGATATGAAGGAGGAGGTCGCACAGTTTGTAGCGAGATGTTTGACTTGTCAGCAGGTCAAAATCGAGCATCGGCATTTGAGTTATTGCAGTCACTTCCCGTTCCGGAATGGAAATGGGAAGATATATCGATGGATTTCATTACGAGTTTGCCGAGATCGAGGTCGGGCGTGAATATGGTATGGGTGATTGTTGATCGCCTGACCAAGTCGGCACATTTTCTGGGCATCAAGGACACTTGGGGCCCGGAGAAGTTAGCTCGTGTGTTTATCGCTCAGACTGTGAGACTTCACGGTACTCCGAAGTCTATTGTTTCGGATCGTGACGGCCGTTTTGTATCGCACTTCTGGCAGGCGGTGCATAAGGCGTTGGGTACCCGTTTACATTTGAGTACCTCTTTTCATCCCCAGTCAGATGGACAGTCGGAACGCACTATCCAGACGTTCGAGGATTTGTTGCGTGCTTGTGCTCTCGATTGGAGTAGAGACTGGGAGGAGCATTTGCCATTGATCGAATTCACGTACAACAATAGTTGGCATGCGTCGATTCGGATGGCACCGTATGAGGCACTTTATGGGCGGCGATGCCGATCTCCGATTTGTTGGAATGAGGCGTCCGATTTGGTCGGGACCGAGCCGGATGTCGTTTTAGAGACGAGGCGGAAGATAGAAGTAATTCGAGAACGGATGTTGACTGCCCAGTCGGCCAGTCGTATGCCGACGTCCGTCGCCGACCTTTGGAATTCGAGGTGGGAGACCACGTTTTGCTAAAGGTGTCGCCGACGAAGGGAGTTTTTCGTTTCGGGAAGAAAGGGAAATTGAGTCCGAGATTTATTGGACCCTTCGAGATTCTCGAGCGAGTCGGTGAGTTGGCATACCGTTTGGCGTTACCTCCAGCCTTGAGTCATGTTCATAGCGTTTTTCATGTCTCCCAGTTGAGGAAATATGTCCCGGATCCTAGTCACGTCATCGATTATGGTGAGATTGATGTCGCCGAGGATGTCACTTTTGAAGAGCGTCCTTTGAAGATTTTGGAGCATCGTGAGAAACGATTAAGGCATAAGACCATACCTTTGGTCAAAGTGCAGTGGTCGAGACACGGAATCGAGGAGGCAACTTGGGAAACCGAGGATAGCATGCGTGCTAGGTACCCCGAATTGTTTGTTTCTTAAGTTTCGGGACGAAACTTATTTTTAGAGGGGTAGAATGTAATATCCGCATTTTTCTTTCCCTTGTAATTGTATTTCCGGTGTAATTCTCTATTGTAGTGACCCTCGTGTATCCTTCAGTGTAACTTTTCCGTCGTCTTTTGATCTGATTCTCGTAATTGATGTGCGGAACCGCCGTTTCGGGGTTGCCGTAGATCTATTCTATGCTATGATGTGTTTTGAGGTGTTTCGTTTGACGTTTTGTTCATATTCCGGTATTTTGGGTCGTTTATATTCTGTATCTAGCGCACGCTAAATTTCCTGTATAGCGCACGCTAGAAATCCCTTAGTAGCGCACGCTACGTTTACTTCGTAGCGCGCGCTAACGAGTTAGCCCTGGGAGTGGCAGTGTTGTTTTCCAACCCTCTGGACTGGCGGATTAGCGTACGCTACATAGTCTAGCGCACGCTAATGTCGGGGGCTAGCGCACACTGAGACTTCCAGGTAACGTGCGCTAGTGTGAGTGTCCAGTACTGGACAGTTTACTACTGAACCCGGTCAGGTGCCAGTTAGCGCACGCTACGCTTGTATGGTAGCGCACGCTAACGGGTCAGGTGAGATTTGGGCGGTTAGCTCCGGACTCGGCCGATGTCCAAGTAGCGCACGCTATTGGTCGATAGCGTGCGCTACCAAGAAGTTATTAGCGCACGCTACACTGTATGGTAGCGCACGCTAACGGCCGTAATCGCTCCGATCGGGACGCAAATTGTTTGTTCTGTATTTTCATCCCGTTAGCGCACGCTAACCTTGAGGATTAGCGCGCGCTAACACTCCCTGGCTATATAAACTAGGGAGTTGACCGAGATAATCATAATTCCTCTTTTCTTCCTCTCTCATGGCGAAGGCGATCCCGAGGCGTTTTCTTGGCGATTTCTTCCTCCAATCATCTCATCCATCATCCTTCTTGAGTTCTTGGAGTATTATATCAACATCAACACGAATCTTTCGTCCTAATCCACGGTAAATCTCTTAGAACCCTACTTTTGGATAATTTCGGGGTTTTGGGATTTTCTTCCGATTCGTTCCGTTTTGATGGTGGATTCATGATGATTATGATTAATCTTGTTGATATCATTAGTTTTCCTACGGATCCATGGTATATTTCCATAGCTTTGTGAAATCGAGAGGGTTTGGTTGTGGTCCGCCCTCGTTGTTATTTTTATTCGAATATACATGAATCGTAGGCGGGTTTCCGGGTGTATTCCATTTCCATAATCGTTTAGAAGTGGTTGTGATTGTGCTATTCAAATCGTTAGGTTCATTTTCGTCGGTTCCTCGCGGTCATGCTTGATTCTCCGTTTCGCTCGTGTCATCGTCTATTTAATCGAGGCAAGTATCCTTATGAACTTACAATCTTGACATAGTAGTATTGTATGAGAAATGGTGTGTGTGTGTATGCTCACTACGGGTTAGATCCGACGGGGTCTCGGTAGGGGTCCACGGAGGTGTGGATCGACGAGCTTTGCTTTTAACCACTACGGGTTAGATCCGACGGGGTCTCGGTAGGGGTCCACGGAGGTGTGGATCGACGGTTAATTGTGGTGAATTTTACAAATGTGATTTGATATTGGCATTTCCGGAAATGAGTGTTTTCGAACGGTTTTCTTTATTGTATGCATTTACTATATGTGTAAGATGTAAGTTGTTCATCTGGTTACTTGTACTAGCGTAATTGCTAACCCCTCTGGGGACCCGTTTTGGGGAAATTCGTTTCATGAATTTCAGGTCAGGTTCATCGAGACGAACGGGCGCTGGACCAGTATGCGGATGATGGCCGAGCGTGATGATTGTGCACGAGTGATGTCTTAGTGTCTTCTATCTTTTCATATTTTGTGGTTTTGTTTGAACTAATAGAAGTACTCGAGTACTTAAGAACTTTTACTCGTCTGGATTGTATTGTTGTTTATCGTGTTTGTGTCGAATGATGATGTTATGTTGACCGGGTGAACCGGGTGGATTATTCTGTTTTGCGTCTTTTTGACGTGGTGTTATGTTGTTGTTTCTGTGAGTCGATGAGTATGATGATGTTCAGCCTGGTGGGTCCCATATAGGGATTCACGGCGCTGTAATATACCTCGAATATCTTGAGGGTGTTACATAACCTCACCCTACGGGTATCACTATTTTCATCCTAGCAATGGTCGGTTCGGGGTAACCCCCACAGTGATCGTGCCCAGTTTTATGAATTGGTTGTCCCATTGAACCTAGATCTTGGGATCTCCAGTCATCTTAGGTTGGGTATCCTCCATAAAACCATTAGCTCATGGCAATAGACCCATTCCTCTTGATGATTTATCAACAAGATCTTTTGATAACCCTTTGGTTATGGATCCGCAATGTAATATCTTGATGTAGTCAATAGTGATAACCAATGTTGATAGCAAAATGGTATTATGTCTTTGCCTCGTAGGACGATACTTACCATTATTCTTTTTCTCTGTGCCCTGTCAATCGTAGATTGACTATCACAATAAATACATATTGCGGTCACAGTTTTGCCCATTTTGGAATCTCTTCTAGAAATTGGTATTGCATTATGCCTCTCATGCATATTTGTCTAAGGTTATGAACTCATATTCCTTTGTAAATCGAGCAATATCCATCTATTTAAAGATTTCCATACCACTGCTGCACTAGCTAGTGTGAAACATATTCATTATTTCGACATTAAATTCATAATGTGAGATATCCAATTTGCGTTACTATATCATTTTATAGTTTTTGAACATCTCATATCATGCAGCATATACACACAAGTAATCTTTATATCATTGTAATCACCAATTGATGATTAGTTTCCAGATTACTCGTGTATCCACATAGTCTACTCACGATATAGATTGTGTTTAGTCTTGTACAATTCACTTAGTACATTAGACTTTTAGTTACTCTTGAAAGATCAGTTACCTTTGTACTTGGATAGCCGCACCATATCCATTGGCATTCTAATTGATTCCGTTGATCTTTCCAAGATTCATGTCATCATAGTATGACTGACCTCATATGAGATATTATGAACGACTTGAGATTTTACATCTTAAAATCATCTCTTTAGTCTCATATATTTATTTTCAGACTTTGTTGAATTGATCCCCTTGTCATTACTTACATCAATGACTCGATCACTCAAATTCATTCTTAAAGTGACATAGTCGTCATGTGTATTCGACATATACACACTTGAAATATTAATTGTCTTGAATCTTTTTAACATTATAAATTGGCATTTTTAACGTTTTGAAATTACGTTACCAACTATTAACCGAGACTTCATTTTCTCAAGATCAAATTACTAATTTTAAGCATCCCCAAAATTAGCAATTTTTGACTAACTGCATTACCAAATTTGAGCGTCCCCAAATTGGTACTTTTCGGTCATTTAATCACCATATTTGAGCGTTGTCAAATAGGAGATTTTATCACATCCTTTGAAGTCATTGATTGATACCACAATGTCAAAGATTTTATGCCACTTTTTAGTGTCAATTTAGATTCAAAATAATTTCACTGAGTTGCAGACTTTCAACCGTTGCGCTAGGCACATATGCCTCTGGTTCTTCCAAGTTGGCTTTTCTCAGAAACGCCATTTAGAATGACTGCATGTATGTTCATTTGATATATTTCTACATTCTGCAAAGCAGCAATAATATATATCATAATAATGAACTTTATTCTCGTTACTCGAGAATATATCTCACAGTATTTTAGGCTTTCACGTTACTACAACCTCAGTTAGTAGTTTCGCCTCTTATATATATATATATATATATATATATATATATATATATACATGGATCCATTTAATTTTATTTTCTAATTTATGTTGGATCCTAGCGGTATCTATTCCAGAGGAAGATCTACCGAACATTAAACAAAATTCTGCACAACAGAATTATTCTTTCTCTTATATGACCATATGAAGAGTGTATATGGCATTGTAAGTTATCTTCTACCAAGCATGTTAGAAATTTCAGACGTAGTGATTTTCCAAGTTCAAGCCTTTTTGCTTCATCCTTTAAAATCACTTGGTGATTCATTTCGCATTGACAAATCCACGGTATCTCATAATTGATTTAGTTTTTTAAAGCCGTTATGTGTTTGATACACTCTTTCCCTTAACTCGATACTGATATGTCAGACTATCAGATTTTTCCACTACAGATTTATACGCATCATGCATCATATGCGTGCCCAGTAAAGATGCAGTCGACTGTCTTGGGTCAAACCATCACTTACTTTGGCTTAGGAACTTTTGCCTTAGCCAGACACCCCCACATTTTTAGTATTTCTTAAATTGTTTTACTACATTTCAGAGCTAATAGGAAATTTCAATTATTTCCTAGCATGGGATCTTAATTTAAGTTAAATAGTCTCCACGTGACTAATATCCTCATATTCAAAGATACTTTAAACTGATTAACATCATTTTTGCATTTCCGTTAGAACACAATTCAACCATCTTAATTTCCGGATTAAGTTGGTTTTATATCTCGAGCTTTTAGAGTGTAAATTTCTCTTTTTAGTTTCATCCGTACTCATTATCGAGTACACGTAACAAATGTATCACTATATTTATAGAGTAATCACATTTCTTATTACAACCTCTCATAAGAGTAGGTTTCATCATCATTTAAAACCTCTCTGGTTTTAATATTCTATAAAAGAACTTTTATGTTTTTAGCACTAAAGTTCAATTATTGAATTTCTCCGAATTTTCAGCATATGGAGCTAATATCAATATTTGCCGTGTTAGGTATCACATGGATCACCGTAATAGGTCCGTGTGTCATTGCCGCAGCAGAACGACACCAACACGAGAATATATAATTTAACCGAAAGAATAAATCCAACCAAAAAATTATAATTCTCAAGCCGACCCACAATCTATACTCACTAGGTACCAGGCCCGTTAGATTTTTAACGTCCGAGCATTCACGAGAGTTTAACATTCCAATGATTATTTATTTGCAAATAATCAAACGATAACTAAACAAGATTAATTATAAAATGATGTTGGAATAATCATTCGTGCAACCCAATATCCAAATTATATGGTTGATACTTCCTTGTCTCGGTCAGGAGTGTACAAAAGTGATGGGCAAATCACACAATTCACGTAAGATATGACTCTATTTCATAAATTTAAAGGTCAAATAATTGTCAATTATATAATTTAACAATTAAATTATTGACATAGCTTACGTGCCATATAATACCATTAGTCACATAAAATGATTAAATTCAATCAACAAATCCTATTTAGTTAATATCTTAATCGAATAATCAATTAATAATTGATTCGGCTCTTATCAAGCAATGCTATACCTCATCGAAATTATCATATGAATGATTATATATAGCAAATATAATCACAATCTTATTTAGCAAAACGCATGGCAATAAATAATATAAATTCTTCTCATTTATATTAACCATAAACATTTTCTAAATAATGATTGATGTGTAATCCATAATTTTGTATTCTAATCAGATATTCCAAGTTCAATAGATTTAAAAATTTGCAAAACCATCCAATTACTTAATCAAATTCTCAAAATTGGACCCAAAAACCAAAATCTGATTCATGTTGAAAACTAAGTCAATGCATTTTCACATATCGTGGAGTCTTCCAGGTGGAGCATCATATCCGACATCTCATGACGTCCATGAGAAGATCCAAACATCTTTAAAAATGAATTCCACTATAAAACCAATTTTCCATAGATGGAAAATAAACCACAAATACAATATTTATGATTTCGAAATTTATGCTACGATATAATTTAATTTGCTTTAAGATTGTTGGTATATTTACCATGAAAACAAGCTGCCAACATCGATTATCCAACGCATGAATCATTCTATATATCTCGTTCCAAATTAAATAAGAAACATGCACACTTAATCATATGAATATTAATGATGAGGAAAGCTTACTTTTCTGCATCGTTTCCAGCATCAATCTTCTTTGCAGGAAGTTTAAGTGCTTTCTTCCGTTCTCTTCAATCATCACCGCCGCCGGATCCATGTTTTGAATCTACTGCATGAGCTACAAATTTGAGAACCAAGTAGGCGACAGATTCGTTAATGACGAAAGCATTAAATAATATATGTATATATATAATTAATCAAAGGAGGTAAATCCGAATGTGGGTGATGTTGAGTCCAGAAAATCTGTCTCCTTAAAGCAAATTCGCCTCCACCACAGTGTATAGCGTCTGCCTCCCATGATAAAACAACATCTCGATGCGTTGATAAATCGATCATCGCACCCTCAGCGAACTAGAATAAACCTGAACTACCACCGACGCGACAAAAAATATGAAGAGAAATTACTTCCGAAAAAAAAACGAAGTCGGAATTTTTTGGCCGAAAAAAAACGGACAAAAATTTCCAGTCTAAAAATAAGACCCCTCACATCTATATTTATAGGTGAAGATATGAGAGAGACGTGTGCTGGAGGAACTCTAAACTGATCAGGATTGGTATCTCAATACTTATCCAGATCTGTTTAATTCGATAATTATCAATTAAATTGATAAATAAATTATCAATACCAACAAATTAATTATCTCAATACCGAAAATTAATGATCTCAATACCGAAAATTCAGAATTTATAATTGAGGTATTTCAGTAAAATAAATTTTTACCGAATAAAATTACAGTAAAAAGATAACTTCGAGACACCGAGATATTTCGCCCAAATCGCCCTTCGACCGAGACCGACCGGAACCGAACCGAGTCGATCCGAGCCAGACGGACGAACGGACGGCGGCGGCGGCGCGGGCGTGTATGTGTGCGCGAGGGGCGCCTAGTCACACATCCACTCATGTCTCATTTTTTGAACAAGACTTTGTCCACATCTCTTTATATAATCACAATTTTTCTCTTCTTTTTTCAATGTGGGATAACATCCTAAACCCATTTCTAAAGGCTTCACTTTGGAACATTACATCTCATTCATACCTCAATCATTTTGAGTGTTCTTACATGTTTTCGAAACCTCGTACGGAGTACTACGTATTCCAACTAAGTCCCGACTTTAACTCATAGTCGAGTCCACTCAAAATTGCCTCTCAAGTGGGCTGCTCAAAACAGCCTATTTCCTCTATTTTTTCAACAATCCCCCACATGAATGAGATTGATGGTCCAGCAGCACACGTCAGACACGGAGTTTGACTTGGTGATAGTTACTGCGGTTAGGCATTGCATAGGATAGTATAGAATGCTCCTTGAACCTTCCCTCGAAAAGATATATTCTCCTTACTGGCTAGACAGTACGACTAGATGCCTTTGAACTGTCCGACCGCTTGTGTAAGTGATCGTATATCCTTCACAAGTGCCCTCTCTGATTTATTCTATTCTCATTATTGTGCCCATTTTGGCCGTGGACGCCATCCTGGTTCTGCGAGAGTTTCTAGAGAATTGTGCCTTGCAATTCTCCTTTGAAGTGGCCCCTCTTCACTCCAACATAGGTGATTCTCGTTAAGTGTTTTGAGTAAACCCGTATTTTAATCCACCCGACTATACATTGTCGACTTAAGAATCATTAAAAGCATAAGCTTAACCTCTCCCTACGGGTATCACTGTTTTCATCATAGGAATGGTCGGTTCGGGGTAACCCCCACAGTGATCGTGCCCAGTTTTATGAATTGGTTGTCCCATTGAACCTAGATCTTGGGATCTCCAGTCAGCTTAGGTTGGGTATCCTCCATAAAATCATTAGCTCATGGCAATAGACCCATTCCTCTTGATGATTTATCAACAAGGTCTTTTGATAACCCTTTGGTTACGGATCCGCAATGTTATATCTTAATGTAGTCAATAGTGATAACCAATGTTGATAGCAAAATGGTATTATGTCTTTGCCTCATAGGACGAGACTTACCATTATTCTTTTGCTCTATGCCCTGTCAATCGTACACTGACTATCACAATAAATACATATTGCGGTCACAGTTTTGCCCATTTTGGAATATCTTCTAGAAATTGGTATTGCATTATGCCTCTCATGCATATTTGTCTAAGGTTATGAACTCATATTCCTTTGTAAATCGAGCAATAACCATCTATTTAAAGATTTCCATACCACTGCTGCACTAGCTAGTGTGAAACATATTCATTATTTAGACATTATATTCATAATGTGAGATATCCAATTTGCATTACTATATCATTTTATAGTTTTTGAACATCTCATACCATGCAGCAAATACACACAAGTAATCTTTATGTCACTGTAATCACCAATTGATGATTAGTTTCCAGATTACTCGTGTATCCACATAGTCTACTCACGATATAGACTGTGTATAGTCTTGTACAATTCACTTAGTACATTAGACTTTTAGTTACTCTTGAAAGATCATTTACCTTTGTACTTGGATAGCCGCACCATATCCATTGGCATTATAATTGATTCTGTTGATCTTTCCAAGATTCATGTCATCATAGTATGACTGACCTCATATGAGATATTATGAACGACTTGAGATTTTACATCTTAAAATCATCTCTTTAGTCTCATATATTTATTTTTTCAGACTTTGTTGAATTGATCCCTTTGTCATTACTTACATCAATGACTCGATCACTCAAATTCATTCTTAAAGTGACATAGTAGTCATGTGTATTCGACATATGCACACTTGAAATATTCATTGTCTTGAATCTTTTTGACATTATAAATTGGCATTTTTAACGTTTTGAAATTACGTTACCAACTATTAACCGAGACTTCAATTTCTGAAGATCAAATTACTAATTTTAAGCATCCCCAAAATTAGCAATTTTTGACTAACTGCATTACCAAATTTGAGCGTCCCCAAATTGGTACTTTTCGGTCATTTAATCACCATATTTGAGCGTTGTTAAATTGGAGATTTTATCACATCCTTTGAAGTCATTGCTTGACACCACAATGTCAAAGATTTTATGCCACTTTTTAGTGTCAATTTAGATTCAAAATAATTTCACTGAGTTGCAGACTTTCAACCGTTGCGCTAGGCACATATGCCCCTGGTTCTTCCAAGTTGGCTTTTCTCAGAAACGCCATTTAAAAAGACTGCATGTATGTTCATTGGATATATTTCTACATTCTGCAAAGCAGCAATAATATATATCATAATAATGAACTTTATTCTCGTTACTCGAGAATATATCTCACAGTATTTTAGGCTTTCACGTCACTACAACATCAGTTAGTAGTTTTGCCTCTTATATATATCCATGGATCCATTTAATTTTATTTTCGAATTTACGTTGGATCCTAGCGGTATCTATTCCAGAGGAAGATCTACCGAACATTAAACAAAATTCTGCACAACAGAATTATTCTTTCTCTTATATGACCATATGAAGAGTGTATATGGCATTGTAAGTTATCTTCTAGCACGCATGTTAGAAATTTCAGACGTAGTGGTTTTCCAAGTTCAAGCCTTTTTGCTTCATCCTTTAAAACGACTTGGTGATTCATTTCGCATTGATAAATCCACGATATCTCATAATTAATTTAGTTTTTTAAATCAGTTATGCGTTTGATACACTCTTTCCTTTAACTCGATATTGATATGTCAGACTATCAGATTTTTGCACTACGGATTTATACGCATCATGCATCATATGCGTACCCAGTAAAGATGCAGTCGACTGTCTTAGGTCAAACCTTCACTTACTTTGGCTTAGGAACTTTTGCCTTAGTCAGACACCCCCACATTTTTAGTATTTCTTAAATTGTTTTACTATATTTCAGAGCTAATAGGAAATTTCAATTATTTCCTAGCACGGGATCTTGATTTAAGTTAAATAGTCTCCACATGACTAATATCCTCATATTCAGAGATAGTTTAAACTGATTAGCATCGTTTTTGCATTTCCGTTAGAACACAATTCAACCATCTTAATTTCCGGATTAAGTTGGTTTTGTATCTCGAGCTTTTAGAGTGTAAATTTCTCTTTTTAGTTTCATCCTTACTCATTATCGAGTACACGTAACAAATGTATCACTATATTTATAGAGTAATCACATTTCTTATTACAACCTCTCATAAGAGTAGGTTTCATCATCATTTAAAACCTCTCTGGTTTTAATATTCTATAAAAGAACTTTTATGTTTTTAGCATTAAAGTTCAATTATTGAATTTCTCTGAATTTTCAGCATATGGAGCTAATATCAATATTTGCCGTGTTAGGTATCACATGTATCACCGTAATTGGTCCGTGTGTCACTGCCGCAGTAGAACGACACCAACACGAGAATATATAATTTAACCGAAAGAATAAATCCAACCAAAAATTATAATTCTCAAGCTGACCCACAACCTGTACTCACTAGGTACCAGGCCCGTTAGGTTTTTAACGTTCGAGCATTCACGAGAGTTTAACATTCCAATAATTATTAATTTGCAAATAATCAAACGATAACTAAACAAGATTAATTATAAAATGATGTTGGAATAATCATTCGTGCAACCCAATATCCAATTATATGGTTGATACTTCCTTGTCTCGGTCAGGAGTGTACAAAAGTGATGGGCAAATCACACAATTCACGTAAGATATGACTCTATTCCATAAATTTAAAGGTCAAATAATTGTCAACTATATAATTTAACAATTAAATTATTGACATAGCTTACGTGCCATATAATACCATTAGTCACATAAAATGATTAAATTCAATCAACAAATCCTATTTAGTTAATATCTTAATCGAATAATCAATTAATAATTGATTCGGCTCTTATCAAGCAATGCTATACCTCATCGAAATTATCATATGCATGATTATATATATATCAAATATAATCACAATCTTATTTAGTAAAACGCATGGCAATAAATAATATAAATTCTTCTCATTTATATTAACCATAAACACTTTCTAAATAATGATTGATGTGTAATCCATAATTTTGTATTCTAATCAGCTATTCCAAATTCAATAGATTTAAAAATTTGCAAAACCATCCAATTACTTAATCAAATTCTCAAAATTGGACCCAAAAACTAAAATCTGATTCATGTTGAAAACTAAGTCAATGCATTTTCACATATCGTGGAGTCCGCCCGGTGGAGCATCATATCCGACATCTCATGACGTCCATGAGAAGATCCAAACATCTTTAAAAATGAATTCCACTATAAAACCAATTTTCCATAGATGGAAAATAAACCACAAATATGATATTTATGATTTCGAAATTTATGCTACGATATAATTTAATTTGCTTTAAGATTGTTGGTATATTTACCATGAAAACAAGCTGCCAACATCGAGTATCCAATGCATGAATCATTCTATATATCTCATTCCAAATTAAATAAGAAACATGCACACTTAATCATGTGAATATTAATGATGAGGAAATCTTACTTTTCTGCATCGTTTCCAGCATCAATCTTCTTTGCAGGAAGTTTAAGTGCTTTCTTCCGTTCTTTTCAATCATCACCGCCGCCGGATCCATGTTTTGAATCTACTGCATGAGCTACAAATTTGAGAACCAAGTAGGAGACATATTCGTTAATGACGAAAGCATTAAATAATATATGTATATATATAATTAATCAAATGAGGTAAATCCGAATGTGGGCGATGTTGAGTCCAGAAAATCTGTCTCCTTAAAGCAAATTCGCCTCCACCACAGTGTATAGCGTCTGCCTCCCAGGATAAAACAACATCTCGATGCGTTGATAAATCGATCATCGCACCCTCAGCGAACTAGAATAAACCTGAACAACCATCGACGCGACAAAAAATACGGAGAGAAATTACTCCGAAAAAAAAATGAAGTCGGAATTTTTTGGCTAAAAAAAACGGACAAAAATTTTCAGTCTAAAAATAAGACCCCTCACATCTATATTTATAGGTGAAGACATGAGAGAGACATGTGCTGGAGGAACTCTAAACTGATCAGGATTGGTATCTCAATACTTATCCAGATCTGTTTAATTCGATAATTATCAATTAAATTGATAAATAAATTCTCAATACCGAAAAATTAATTATCTCAATACCGAAAATTAATTATCTCAATACCGAAAATTCGGAATTTATAATTGAGGTATTTCAGTAAAATAAATTTTTACCGAATAAAATTGCAGTAAATAGATAACTTCGAGACACGAAGACATTTCGCCCAAATCGCCCTTCGATCGAGACCGACCGAAACTGAACCGAGCTGAGCCGAGCCGGACGGACGAACGGACGGCGGCGGAAGCGCGCGTGTGTGTGTGTGCGCGAGGGGCGTCTAGTCACACATCCACTCATGTCCCATTTTTTGAACAAGACTTTGTCCACATCTCTTTATATACTCACAATTTTTCTCTTCTTTTTTCAATGTGGGATAACATTCTAAACCCATTTCTAAAGGGTTCACTTTGGAACATTACATCTCATTCATACCTCAATCATTTTGAGTGTTCTTACATGTTTTGGAAATCTCGTAAGGAGTACTACGTATTCCAACTAAGTCCCGACTTTAACTCATAGTCGAGCCCACTCAAAATTGCCTCTCAAGTGGGCTGCTCGAAATAGCCCATTTCCTCTATTTTTCCAACAGTAACATCACTCATTAAATAAAACAAGCGTAATGTCTGTAACACCCCCGAGATATTCGAAGTATATTACAGCGCCGTGGACCCCTACACGGGACCCACCAGGCTAAAACAAGAAAACACCACTCGACTAACCATCTCAGTTAGCGAGGACACATATTTAAATAATACAACATATAAAAATACGCCCGGAGCAACCGGTGTAATAAACATCAACCGACAATATAGCAAATTTAGTTAATACAAGACGAAGTTCGGAGTGAAAAGCCTAAGTACTCGCGAGTACAATCTATAAGTTTATAAATGTGGAAAACAACCATATCGAAGGGACAAGAGAAATAAGAAGACTCGAATGCACATGTCAACGACCCTGGCCAACATCCTCGTACTGTCCCAGCGCCCGCTCGTCCGGCAGAACATAACCTGAAATCTATAACAAGAATTTCACCAAAACGTGTCCCCAAAGGGGTTAGCAATTACGTTAGTACAAGTAATCAAGGAAAACTATTCGCTTACACGTTTCATAGTACAATGCACTAAATCATTTCAAAACCAAAACGAGACATGTCTTTTCTGGAAACAAACAGTCAATCACATTTCCCTAGGACCGGGCCACAAATCACACCCGAGGCCACTAAGGACCCTCCCGAGCTGGCCATATCATAAAACAAATCACGCATGTGCATCGCCTAGGACCGGGACGAATCCACAAATCCCACTCGAGGCCTCTAAGGACCCTCCCGAGCTGGCTAGCTAAACAAACTCATGAATCCAGGTCTAAAACCATTGGATTCCCTCTGTGGCCCCGTCGGACCCTCCTGAGGTGAGCAAATCACACACAATATACATTACCATTTCACGTTAAGCATAAAGGTTTCCAAAAATACTTGCCTTGAATAATTGACGACGCAACGAACGGAAAGGAAAATCACCGACGAACGCTAGAAACCGATGAAACTGAACCTAACGATTCGAAGAACATAATCACAACCACTTCTAAACGATTACGGAAATAGAATACTCCCGAAAACCCGCCTACGATTCATATATATTCATATAAAAATAAGAACGAGGTCGGACCACAACCAAACCCTCTCGATTTTGCAAAACCATGAAAATATAGCATGAATCCGTAGGAAAACTAATGATATCAACAAGATTAATCATATTCATCATGGATTAACCAACAAAACGAACCGAATCGGACGAAAATCCCAAAACCCCCAAATTATCTAAAAGTAGGGTTCTAAGAGATTTACCTTGGATTGAGGATGAAGAACACAAGTAGGTGTTGTTAATCTACTACAAAAACTCCAGGTAAAAGACGCCTGAAATGATCGGAGGAAAGAGATCGCCCGAAAATCGCCCAGCTCGCGGTGGAAGAAGGAAAGAAGAAAATTGAGCTGTTCCGGGTCAACTCCCTGGTTTATATAGCCAGGGGGCGTTGGCGCGCGATAATCCTCAAAAGTTAGCGTGCGCTAACGGGACAAAACCCCAGTCCAGAGAGTTAACACTCCAGTCCTCAGAGTTCTAAACTGCTAGCATACGCTACCCGAAACGTAGCGTGTGCTAATAGCCTCTCGGTAGTGCGTGCTATCGGCCATAGCGTGCGCTACCTGGACATCAGCCTAGTCCAGAAGTGAACTGCCCAGTACTCACCTGACCCCGTTAGCGTGCGCTGCCGGCCAAACATAGCGTGCGCTAACAGCCTCTCGGTAGCGCGCGCTATCAGCCATAGCGTGCGCTACCTGGGCACCTGACCTAGTCCAGAAGTAAACTATCCAGTACTGGACAGATTCGCTAGCGCGCGCTACCAAATCAATCGTAGCGTGCGCTACTGAAGGATCTAACGCGCGCGTTATACCATAATATTAGTGTGCGTTAGGCACATGATAAAATGGTCCTCAACACCGAAACATGACCGAAACACCGAACGAAACCCCAAAATACGCGTAATAACATACAATGGATTTACGGCAACCCCGCACAGCGGTTCCGAGCAACTATTACAAGAATTAGATCAACAAACGACGAAAGAACCGAGAAACGTAGAACTGAATGACAAAAAGTCTCGAAACAAATATTCTCAAAAATTAATACGGTTACACGAGGGTCGCTAAAAACGAGAAATACACCGAAAAATAAAAATACCAGGAAAAGAAAATGCGGATATTACATTCTACCCCTCTAAAAATAAGTTTCGTCCCGAAACTTAAGAAACAAACAACTCGGGGTACCTAGCACGCATGCTATCCTCGGTTTCCCAAGTTGACTCCTCGACACCATGTCTCGACCACTGTACCTTGACCAAGGGGATGGTCTTATGTCTCAGTCGCTTCTCACGGTGCTCCAAAATTTTCAGGGGGCGCTCCTCGAAGGTAATATCCTCGGCGACATCGATCTCACCATAGTCGATGATGTGACTATGATCCGGAACATATTTCCTCAGTTGGGAAACGTGAAAAATGCTATGAACATGACTCAGGGTAGGGGGTAACGCCAAACGGTATGCCAACCCACCGACTCGCTTGGGAATCTCGAAGGGTCCAATAAATCTCGGACTCAACTTCCCCTTTTTCCCGAAACGGAAAACTCCTCTCGTCGGCGACACCTTTAGCAAAACGTGGTCTCCCACCTCGAATTCCAAAGGTCGACGACAGATATCGGCATATGTCTTCTGTCAACTCTGAGCAGTCAACATCCATTCCCAAATTAATTCTACCTTCCGCATCGTCTCTAAAGCGATATCCGGCTCGGTCCCGACCAAATCGGACGCCTCATTCCAACAAATCGGTGATCGACAACGCCGCCCATAAAGTGCCTCATACGGTGCCATCTGAATCGACGCGTGCCAACTATTGTTGTACGTGAATTCGATCAATGGCAAATGCTCCTCCCAGTCACTGCTCCAATCGAGAGCACAAGCACGCAACATATCTTCGAACGTCTGGATAGTGCGTTCCGACTGTCCATCTGACTGAGGATGAAAAGAGGTACTCAAACGCAAACGAGTACCCAACGCCTTATGCACCGCCTGCCAAAAGTGTGATACAAAACGGCCATCACGATCCGAAACAATAGACTTCGGAGTACCGTGAAGCCTCACAATCTGCGCGATAAACACACGAGCCAACTTCTCCGGGCCCCAAGTGTCCTTGATGCCCAGAAAATGTGCCGACTTGGTCAGACGATCAACAATCGCCCAGACCATATTCATGCCCGACCTCGATCTCGGCAAACTCGTAATGAAATCCATCGATATATCTTCCCATTTCCATTTCGGAATGGGAAGTGACTGCAATAACCCGGCCGGTCACTGATGCTCGATTTTGACCTGCTGACAAGTCAAATATCTTGCTACAAACTGTGCGACCTCCTCCTTCATATCATTCCACCAGAAATTCCTTCTTAGGTCCTTGTATATCTTACTCGAACCAGGATGAACGGAGTAAGGTGTAGCATGGGCCTCACGCAAAATACTCTGTCTCAACTCTGAGTCGTTTGGTACACAAAGCCGACCCTGGAATCTCAAAACACCATCCTCGTGAATCACAAACCCAGGAGACTTTCCCTTAAGAACGTTCTCTCGGATTTGAGTAATCATCGGATCCTCCAACTACTTCAGCTTAATTTCATCGATCAAAGACGACGAAATCTCTAAAGCACAAAGTTGCCCGACATCTCCAGGCAACAAAACCTCAACATCCAACTCGATCAAAACCCGCCGAATCTCAGATTGAGACGTAAGGATCTCAAGCGTTCGCAACGCAACCGGTTTCTGACTCAAGGCGTCGGCCACGACGTTCGCCTTGCCCGGATGATAAAGGATTTCGAGGTCATAATCCTTAATCAACTCTAACAACCTCCTCTGCCTCATATTCAACTCCCGCTGAGTAAATATGTATTTCAGACTTTTATGATCGGTAAAATTCTGACATGCAGAGCCGAAAAGATAGTGACGCCAAATCTTGAGCGCAAAAACAACTGCCGCTAACTCCAAATCATGAGTAGGGTAGTTAAGATCATACGGACTCAACTGTATCGACGCATATGCAATGGTCTTGCCGTGCTGCATCAATACGCACCCATGACCCTAACCCGAAGCATCACTATAAATAGCAAAACCCCCGTTGCCAGACAGAAACGCTAAAATCGGGGCTGAAGTCAAACGCCTCTTCAGCTCCTCAAAACTCGACTGCCTCTCGTCATTCTATACGAACTTCTCGGACTTCTGGAGCAACTGTGTAAGTGGCCGAGCTAGTTTCGAGAAACCCTCGACGAACCTATGGTAGTAGCCAGCTAAACCCAAGAAACTACGGACCTCCTTCACGTTCTTAGGTGGTGCCCAATCTAACACTGCCTCAATCTTCTGCGGGTCCACACGAACACCCTCGGCTGAAATCACGTGACCTAGAAACATCATTTCCTTCAGCCAGAACTCACATTTCGAGAACTTTGCATAGAGTTGCTCGGTCCTCAAAATGTCTAACACTACTCGCAAATGATGGGCATGCTCTTCCTCGTTCCTCGAATAAATAAGAATATCGTCAATGAAGACGACGACACACTTATCCAAATACTCGATAAAGACTTTGTTCATAAACTGCATGAACACCGCCGGCACATTAGTTAACCCGAAAGGCATAACTACAAACTCATAATGTCCGTATCTCGTCCGAAAAGCTGTTTTCGGCACATCGGACTCCCTCACCCGGAGCTGATAGTACCCCGATCTCAAATCAATCTTCGAGAATACCGAAGCTCCCTGCAACTGATCGAACAAGTCATCAATCCTCGGCAAAAGATAGTCGATAGACAAACGCAGTGAACCATCCTTCTTCCGCACAAACAGGACCGGTGCACCCCAAGGCGAAGCGCTCGGTCGAACATACCCCGACTCAAGAAGCTCACTCAACTGCTTCTTCAACTCGGCCATCTCTGAAGGTGCCATGCGATACGACACCTTCGAAATCGGAGCCGCGCCCGGCTCTAACTCTATAGCAAACTCGACCTCACGATCCGGTGGCAATCCCAGTAACTCGTCAGGAAATACATCAGGAAACTCACTAACGACTAGAATCGACGAAAGCTCGACTCCACCATCCTCCGCCTTCAAGGCATAGCACCAATAACCAGTACACACCTTTCGCAAGAGTCTTATCACCTTCAAGGCGTTAATAACGAACTTATGGTTTCCCCTCTTTCGCCCCGCGAAAGAGTGCTCGGTGCCGTCCTCGGCTAACATAGTGATGATTCTCGTGCGGTAGTTCATGATTGCGCCATGCCGCTCGAGCCAATCATCCCCGAGAATCAAATCCTCACCCTCAATATTAACGACAATAAGATTAGAGAGCCAAGCTCTCTCACAAATAAACACAGAGCAGTCTCGGACCTCTCGATCGCCATCGATCCTATCACTGCTAGGAAGTTTAACGATGAAAGACTCGCAAGACGACAAACAGTTGAGACTCAAACGGCGCACACACTCCAGCGATATGAACGAATGTGTAGCACCATAATCGAAAAGCACACTGACAGGATGAGAATAGATATGAACGGTACCTGTCGCCACAGTGGCCGCTGGATCATCGGCCCTCCTCATCTCGTAGATACGCGGCTGGGCGGAGCCGACATTGGAAGATCTTCCTCTAGCGGGCAGACCCCGACCTCTACCTCAACTGGCACTCGGCGGAGACTGTGGAGCAAACGAGCACTGGTTCACACTCGGCTCTCTAGGTGCTGGAAAATAATGTGGGATCACACCCGGTTCTTATGGCCCGACAAGCCACAGTTAAAGCATATGGGATCACGAATGGAGGTTCCGGCGGCACCTCAAAAACTCCCACAGAAACGAGCCGAACTGCCCGTAGGAAAATTTTGTCGCTCTCCTCGACAACTTGGGTCTTCACGGAGCCCAACTCCTTGTTGAAATCAGCAATAGCTTGAGAGACAGGAATATCCAGCGGTTGAACATCATAGAAGGCATGGACTCGAGCCTGTCTAACCGGCCACGGGCAATACTCAGTCTCCATCAGGTCCTTGAATTCCGCCCACGAAGCGACGTGATCCTTAGGCCCAAAGGCCTCCCACCAATCGGTAGCGTCCGCAGGGAGAAAATACTGGGCAATAGGGACCTTGCGGTCCTCGGGACAGTTGGTGGCAACAAAAACTTTGGATATCTCCTTAATCCACCCCTCCCAGCCTATCGGGTCTGAGGCTCCCGTAAACTGAGGAGGATGCATCTTGATGACATCCTGTAGACAACGGTCAGCTCCGTCCCGAGCAGCGTGGGCCGGATTCGGGTTCTGAACCGTCTGGGCTATCGCCGCCATTTGGTTCACCATTTGTTGCATAACAACCGCAACACCAAGGTCGGCGCCATCTTGAGAAGAAGCATGGCTATGACGGTCACCGGTATTGCTGGCTCCGGAAGAATGCGACGTGGCCGCCCCACCGGCTGCCCCATGTCCCCGGCCACGTCCACGGCCACGACCACGACCACGGCCTCTTCCAGCATCCATACTGGTGTCAAAAGGTGGTAAAAAGCAACTCGATGATAAGTAAGAGAGGAAAACAACCATATTTCAAGAGACAGAAATACGGTACGAGAAAATAAGGAATCGAGTAAGGAAAACTTATGAGCGCTGGAAGTGATGAGATGCTGGCAGTGGTGTGACAATGTCCAAAACAAATCACAACTAGACCCAAAATAACCGACAAGCCTACGTATCCATAAACCTAGTTCTCTGATACCATTTTCTGTAACACCCTGAGATATTCAAAGTATATTACAGTGTCGTGGGCCCCTACATGGGACCCACCAGGCTAGACACGAATTACCACAGTAAAAACTAACATCACTCAGATGAAAATTAAATAACACACCCGGTACAACTGGCGGAATAATCAACACCAACAATCATAAATAACTTCAACGAATACAATTCACAGTTCCAAGAGAAAAGCCTAAGTACTCGGGAGTACTATCTACAAGTTTGAAAGTAAACAACATAACGAAAGGAACAACGGAAATAAAAGGACTCAATTGCACATGTCAACGACCCTGTCCAGCATCCTCGTACTGTCCCAGCGCCCACTCGTTTGGCTGAACATAACCTGAAATCCATAACAAGAATTTCCCCAAAACGGGTCCCCAGAGGGGTTAGCAATTATGCTAGTACAAGTAATCAAGGCAAACCAATAGCTTACACATTTCATAGTATAATGCACCAAATTCATTTCAAAACCAAAACCAGACATGTCTTTTCCGGAAACAAACAGTTAATCAATTTGCCTTGGGAACAGGGATATAGCATTGATCCCGCTCGAGGCCTCTAAGGACCCTCCCGAGCTGGCCATATCATAAAACAAATCACGCACGCACATCGCCTTGGGAACAAGGCTATACCATTGATCCCGCTCGAGGCCTCTAAGGACCCTCCCGAGCTGGCTAGCGAAACAAAATCGTGAATCCAGGGCTATACCATTGGATTCCCTCGGGGCCCCGTCGGACCCTCCTGAGGTGAGCAAATCACACACAATATACATCACCATTCCATGTTAAACATAAAGGTTTCCAAAAATACTTGCCTTGAATAATTGACGATGCAACGAACGGAAAGAAAAATCATCGACGAATGCTAGGAACCAACGAAACCGAACCTAACGATTCGAAGAATATGATCACAACCATTTCCAAATGAATACGGAATTGAAATACTCTCGAAAACGCACTTACGATTCATGTATATTCGTATAAAAATAACGAGGGCGGACCACAACCAAACCCTCTCGATTACGCAAAACCACAAAATATACCATGAATCCATAGGAAAACTAAGGATATCAACAAGATTAATCATATTCATCATTAATTAACGAACAAAACGGAACGAATTGGACGAAACGTGAAAACCCCAAAATCTCCCCCAAAATAGGGTTCTAGAAGATTTACCTTGATTCAAGAGGTAGAAGATGATTAAATGATGATAATATGGTGTTGGAGACTCAAGATCTTGAATAAGTGATAAAAATCGCTCCCCTCCAATCGCCCAAGTTGCCTGAATCGCCCAGCTCGTGGAGGAAGAAGGAAAGAAGAAAAATGAATCTGTTTTGGTCAACTCTCTGGTTTTTATAACCAGAGAGCGTTAGCGTGCGCTAACCTTTAAAAGTTAGCGTGCG
Organism: Orobanche coerulescens; assembly: GCA_033398695.1. Taxonomy (NCBI): domain Eukaryota; kingdom Viridiplantae; phylum Streptophyta; class Magnoliopsida; order Lamiales; family Orobanchaceae; genus Orobanche; species Orobanche coerulescens. The sequence continues at coordinate 139,885,124 of CM065804.1, forward strand.
CTAACGGGCGAAACCCCACTCGAGAAAGTTAACACCCCAGTCCACGACCTAAAGTTCTGGACCGTTAGCGTGCGCTATTACATAATTAGCGTGCGCTAATTGCCTCTCGCTAGCGCGCGCTATCGGACCATAGCATGCGCTACCTGGACATCAGCCGAGTCCAGAAGTAAACTGTCCAGTACTGGACTATCGCGTTAGCGCGCGCTACCGGACAGTTAGCGCATGCTAGTCGTCGACAATAACGTGCGCTAGAATAAATGTAGTGTGCGCTAAACCGTTATTCTAGAGGACTGAGATCAGAAACAGGCTCACTGTCACTGCTAGGGTCAACTCGCTAGCGCGCACTACCAACAAGCGTAGCGTGCGCTACTGAAGGATGCTAGCGTGCGCTATACAATAATATTAGCGCGCGTTAGGCACAGGGTAACAACAGTCCTAAACACCGAAACACAACCGAAGCCTCAAACGGAACAACACAATACGCATGATAACATACAATGGATTCACGGCAACCCCGAAACGGCAGTTCCGAACAACAAATACGTGAATCGGATCAATAAGCGACGAAGAAGTTAACAATTGCGGAATTGAGTAAAATAAATTCGAAAATAAGTATTCTCAAGATACACATACGGTTACACACGATCCACCAAGACAAGAAAAATGCCAAATCGAGAAAGTACTGGGAAAAGAAAAATGCGGATATTACAACGGGTGAGCGGAGTATGGTGCATTATGGGCTTCTTAAAGGATTTGCTTCCTAAGGGATTGATCCTTAGGAACAAGTTACCTTCCATCATAAGTTACAATGTTGTATGCAGCAACGAAAAATTTCTCAATACTTCCATCTTGTGCTCGATCTTTCATCTTTCACAAGAACTTATTGCGTGGTTGAGCCTCCTTAATCTTATCCCTCAAGTTTGGTTGCAAGATCAAAGATGATAGGATTGCTTTCGAACTCTTTAAAGACTCAACTACCTCTATCCTTAACTAGGAGAACTTCTTTAACAAACTCTCCTGGTTGGTCAAGCAAGCTAACTCGCCTCTAGTCTTTGGGCTTAAGGCATCGGCTGCCACATTAGCCTTACCCAGATGGTAATGAATAGTACAATCATAGTCTTCACCAATTCTAACCATCTCATTTGCATCATGTTAGTATCCTTCTGTGTGAAAGGATACTTCAGACTTTTATGGTCCGTGTATATCTCACACTTTCCTCCATAGAGATAGTGATGCCAAACTTCAACGCATGTACTACAGCAGCCAACTCCAGATCATGTGTCGGATAGTTCAACTCATGTGGCATAAGATGTCTCGATGCATAGGCTACTGCTTTACCATGTTGCATCAGAACACAACCCAACCCCTGCTTTGAGGCATCACTATAAATAACAAAGTCTTTCGCCGAATCAGAAATCGTTAATACTAGTGTTAAGGTTAGTCTCCTTTTCAACTCTCAGAAACTTTCCTTGCACCTCCCATGTAATACCCGGTATTTTCGTTTTCTGTTATCTTGTTTTGGGTTGTCTTTTTTCGCCGGATATTTTTCTGTTGACGTTAAATCGGAATGATTTTTGACGTGATACTCTGTGTGTTACTATCATGTAGTGGTCCTAGTCTTGTGCGACTTGTTGTCGCCTGTGTCTTTTGATTGAGTATGCGTTGCGGCGTTGTACGTTGTGCTTGTGGTATTGTATGTTGAGTTGCACAATTTGTTCGTTATTGTTTCGGAGCACTTGAATCACCATGTCGTTGTCGAACGTCTAAACGGACTGTCGAAATTACTGAGTTTTCTCAGTGTGCTCAGCAGATTACATACAGCCGTAAGAATGGTGCATTACGGCCGTAAGGTGATCGGTATTACGGCTGTAAGGTCTTGGCTGTAACGACCGTAATGTCTTGTTGACAACGGCCGAATACGCCTGTACATTTTGGGCCAAAACCCTAGGATATGGCTATGGCCGTAAAGACCTGTTTGTTACGGCTGTAAGCGTGATGTGTTACGGGCGTAAGGTCATGCTTGTTACGACCGCAATGTGCTGCTGGTATATAAACCAGCAACATCCTGTTTTGCAGGGCAGAACCCCATTTTTCCCCTCTTTTGTTTCTCTTCGAGATTTTTGGGGCCGGAGGTGATTCTTTTGTTTTAAGAGTCGATCTTCATCAATTTGGTAAGCTTGATTCATGTCCATCATCATCCTCCAATTCATTCGTCCGGATCTAAGGTAATTTCTTGTAATCTCCTAGGGTTGACCTTTGGGATTTCCTTCCTGATTTCATTGTTCATCCGATTTTAGTTGTTTAGATGGTGTTATTGGGTATTATTAATCATGTTCTACGGATTGTATATCCGTATCTCGAATTCAGTGGAGTCCAACCGTGATTTTTGTGTTCTAAGGGAACCTTGAGCATTTAATGCCCGATTAAATGACTCAACAGGTTTTCCCTTTAATTCTGGGGTGTGTTTCTCGTGGTTTTCGGTCGTTATACTCATAGTAATCTTGTTTTCGCTGTTTTCTCCTGGAGGATTGTAGGTGTTCGAGATTTCCCGGTTGTGCCGTATTTGTTGGAGCTCGGTATCGATCATTGAGGCAAGTATCATGTTTATATGATTTGTGTCTTGTGAATAGAGGTTACTTGTTAGATTTACGATGATTGAATTACCTCGATGAGTATATATATTTCATATTCATGATTATAAACCAATCGTATTATGTATGAAAAAATTGCAATAACTACTCCGTGTTGATTATGTTGTACTTGATTGTTCATACCCTAGGAATCATGATGGTTGTAATGATTGTGTCGGATTTATGTTACGCTTAGGACGTGTATTGTGTGTTGTGTTATGTGTGCAGGGTTGAGATATTCTTGTTGGTTGGTTGTACACATGGTTGTGCAATGTGTTGTGTTTCGATCATGAGTTATGATTGATTATGTGTTATTGATGTTGATGGTTTGATTGTTGAGGTTGCGCTATGTGTGATAGTTGTGTGGAGTCATGATAGACAAGTTGGTTGATTGATTGTGAACGTGTTAGTGTGATATGAATGTGAATGTTGTGGCTGGAATGCTAAGCTCACTCGTGTGGGTTCGACGGGGCCTACGAGGATTCATGGCACAGGTCCATGGGATCAGAACTTAGTATGTGGTGTTGAGGTCCAATCGTGCGGGTTTGATGAGGCCAACGATGACACATGGAACAAGTCCATCGGGTCAGGACACAGTACGTCCAACCATGCGGGTTCGACGGGACCTATAGTGACACGTGACATAGGTTCACGGGGTCGGGACTGGTTGTTGTGATTGTTGTGTTGGCTCAATCCGTGTGGGTTGTTGAACCTATTGAGACTCGTGGCAAGCGATCGCGGAGTCATGAGCATGATTGATTGTTGTGATTGGTTAAATTCGTGTGGGTTGTTGAACCTACGGAGACTCGTGGCAAGGGATCATGGAGTCATGAGCATGATTGATTGTTGTGATTGGTTAAGTCCGTGCGGGTTAGATGGGACCTACGGTGACATATGACACAGGTTCACGGGGTCGGGACTGGTTGTTGTGATTGTTGTGTTGGCTCAATCCGTGTGGGTTGTTGAACCTATGGAGACTCGTGGCAAGCGATCATGGAGTCATGAGCATGATTGATTGTTGTGATTGGTTAAGTCTGTGCGGGTCATTGAACCTACAGAGACACATGACAGGGGATCACGGTGTCATGAATCATGTTTTGTAAATCAAAGTTTTGAAAGAAAGTTTCTAAGAAAAGAATGTTGGGCCCCACCCCACGAGATTTATGCAAATATTTTCCTACGGTAAACTGTTGGAATACAATTTGAGATTTGGTCTAAGACCCTAAGATTTTCGAAAGGTTTTGGAATCCAGGACTCGAGGTCCTAATGGTTCGCATTTCTAAAAATTCCCGAGATGATGATTTTATTTTCAAATGCGACATAGCTTGTTTTCTTTTGCTAAAACCTCTCGGGAATGTATTGGTAGTTGATTATCGTATCCGATTCGTGGTTGTTACTTGCTTGTTACATTTCATATAGCATGATACTTGTACTAGCCATTCAAATGTTAACCCCTAAAATGGGGGAAATGTGTTTCATGCATTTCAGGTAAACTCAGTCCTGAGGGAGAAGTCACAGGATCGGCACGGGAGATGATGAGCTACGATACTAATCAAGAGTGAGAGTTCAGTTTGGTTTTGTCGTGCTGTCAAGTTGTAACTAGGTCTTCCGCTGTATTGTATTTCAACCTCTCCTTGGGTATTATTGTAAAGAGTTATTTTGTTTAATTGAGTTGTGCGACCTCATCGGTCCGTGAAGTTTACATGTATATGACATTAATGGTCCATTTTGTTATATTGCTTTACTCGACCGGTCAAGCTTCTGGTCATTTTGTGATGTATAGTCTGGTATATCCTCATAGGAAGGTTCTACGGCGTGTAATATTCCCATGTGGATTTAGGGGTGTTACATTTATAGTATCGGAGCATAGATTGTGGAAACCTAGGCTGTTGGGTTGAGTCGAGTCGTGATTTGTCGAGTTGTGTTTTGTCGTGTCATCTAAGTTATCGAGTTATCTGAATGTACGTTGGCATAGTATGTCATCTGTGTTGTCGGTTGAGATTAGTATCGTGGGCGGCCGTCATCTTCGTGCGACTTGTGGATGTAAGTCTCCTCTTCTATGTGAGATATCTGTGTTTCGTGATTTCATTTATGTGTGTGTTGTGCAATGAAATCTTTGTTCGGTGCTTGTGATGTATTACATGTGTGTTGAGCTAAATGTATTGATGGTTTGGACACCGAGTGGTACAGTATGATGTGAAAGTGCGAACCTTGATGTGCTCCAGGAAATTTATCAACGGTAGAGTTTGTGAGAATCTCAAATGGATGGTTTTGACGTATGTTTAAGCTTGGTGTTCACGATTTGTATTTGATTGAATTGGTGATCTTGTATGCCGGTTGGGCATGTGGTTTAATTAGGTTATTTGTTTATCATTGTAATAATGTCCGCTGCGTGTAGATTTGAAAACGGTTTTCTGAAAGATTTCATGGGCTTGAGTATGTTTGTGGAAAAATTGATTTCCAAAAATATTTTTACGGAACGATTAAACTACGTTTTGTATGGATTTTGAAATTGGTTGAACTTTGACGAGTTGGTCATGTATTTTCAAATGACACCTTCAGACGGTATTTGAAAGATGTGTTTAAAGTATTTCGAACATTGTAAAATAGTACCGTCATTTTTTTGATATGTTGAAAGGATTTTGTAAAATTTTCAATCTGCAAAACGACTCTTATTTTCGGAATTAAGAACATTCAATGTGTTTGTGTGTTGAGGTTTAGTTGTTGCAACAAGCTTGTTGTGTTGTTATACTCGTCGGAGAATTTTGCAGTATTTTTTAGTGTTGGAATACGTTGTTAGGAGTTGTTCCTTAACCTTCGGAATCGTTTTGTGGCTGCTGAGTTGATTGTGCTGTTCTGCAACTAGGTTATACGGCCGTAAGATGGGTGGTGTTACGACCGTAAGCTGTTAGTGGTTACGGCTGTAAGTTGTTTGTTGTTACAGCCGTAAGCTTGTGACTGTCACGGCTGTAAACTTGTTGCTACAGTCGTATATGTGCTCTGTATCGGTCATTTGATTTATATCGAAATAGTCGTATGGTCTGTCAGTGATGACCGTAAACTTTATAAATTGTAGCAGTAGTTTGTACTCAGCTGCTTATCCTATATGGATATTATTGTCGTGTTATTAATAGTTGCCATATATTGTATGTTCATTGCGGAATTAGTTGGGTGAGTCGATTGTGTGATGTTATACTTCCTTGCAATGAGTAATTGTTTGTTCTGTATGCCGAGAGGCCGAGGCCGAGGTCGTGGACGCATTCGTGGATGTAATCAGGAGCACTTGAGTAGGACATGGTCTCCCACTTCGAATTCCAAAGGTCGACGGCGAGTATCAGCATAAGATTTTTTACGGATCTGGGCAGTCAACAACCGGTCTCGGATAATAGAAATATTTTCCTTAGTCCCCATCAATATATCCGGTTCCATTCCGACTAGCTTCGAAGCCTCATCCCAACATAATGGCTATCTACACCGCCTACATACAGTGCTTCGAAAGGTGCCATTTTGATCGACGCATGGCAACTATTATTGTAGGCAAACTCGATCAACGGCAAATGAAGTTCCCAATCGTTACTCCAGTCTAAGGCACAAGCCCGCAACATGTCCTCCAACATCTGAATCGTCCGCTCAGTCTGACCGTCTGACTGAGGATGAAAAGATGTGCTCAATCTCAACTCGGTGCCTAAAGCCTGATGGACGGCTTGCCAAAAATGCGATACGAAGCAACCATCTCGATCGGAAACAATAGTTTTAGGGGCACCATGCAATCTCACAATCTCAGCTATAAAAGTTCGAGCCAATCTCTCTGGTCCCCAAGTATCCTTAATACCCAGGGAGTGTGCAGACTTGGTTAACCGATCGACAATTACCCAAATCATATTGATTCCGGCTCTAGTTCTCGGCATCCCAGTGATAAAATCCATAGAGATGTCTTCCCACTTTCACTCGGGAATGGGAAGTGGCTTAGACAACCCCTCCGGTAGTTGATGCTCAATTTTGACTTGTTGACACATCAAGCATCATAATACAAACTCTGTGACGTCCTTCTTCATATTATTACACCAAAAATTTCACTTCAAGTCCTTGTACATCTTACTCATTCCGGGGTGGATTGAGTAAGCCGTAGCATGGGCTTCTCGAAGAATTCTCTGCCTCAACTCTAAACATTCGGAACACAAAGCCTGCCCTGAAATCTCAAAATCCTGTCCTCGTGGACCATAAAACCAGGGGATTTTCCTTTAGTCACATCTTCCTTCAGTTGAGAGATCATCGGGTCACTCCACTATTTCCCTTTGATGTCATCAACCAAGGACGAAGTAATTTCGAGAGTCCACAACTGTCCCTGCACTCTTTGAAGCCAAACTTCAATCCCTTGCTCGATTAGATCCTGATGGATCTTCGTCTGAGATGTAAGAACCTCGAGCATCTGAAGTGATGTCGATTTGCGTCTCAAAGCGTCCGCGGCGACATTGGCCTTCCCCAGATGGTAAAGAATTTCCAAATCATAATCCTTGATCAATTCCAATCAACGTCGCTGCCTCATATTCAACTCTTCTGACTGAAAATATACTTCAAACTCTTGTGATCGGTATAAATCCGACATAGAGAGCCATACAAATAATGCCGGCAAATATTAAGTGCGAAAACAATTGCGGCCAAATCTAAATCATGAGTAGGATAGTTCATCTCATACAGCTTCAACTGCCGTGATGCAAAAGCTATCGTTATATCATGCTGCATAAGCACACGTCCAAGCCCTTGTCCCGAAGCGTCGCTATAAACTGCAAATCCTTCACTACCCTGTGGTAAAGCTAAAATCGGTGCTGAGGTCAAACGTCTCTTCAGCTCGCTCTTCTATCTATCAGCAGTCCAGATAAACTTTTATGTCTTCTAAAGTAATTGCGTAAGCGCCCGAGCGAGTTTCGATAACCCCTCGACAAACTGATGGTAATACCCAGCAAGACCCAAAAAGCTACGAACTTCCTTAACATTATTAGGCGGCGCCCAATCTAGCACTGCCGCAATCTTCTGCGGGTCTACACGAACCCCTTCGGCTGAAACCACATGGCCATGAAACATAACTTTCTTCAGCCAGAACTCACATTTCGAGAATTTCGCATAGAGGTGTTCGGCTCTCAAAACATCTAGTATCAAACGCAAGTGTCGGGCATGCTCCTCCTTATCCCGAGAATAAATCAAGATGTCGTCAATAAAGATGACCACACATATGTCAAGGTATTCGATGAATATCTTGTTCATTAATTGCATGAATACTACCGGTGCATTAGTCAATCCAAAAGGAATGAACACAAATTCATAATGTCTGTATCTCGTCCGAAATGCAGTTTTCGGAACGTCGGACTCTTTCACCCGGAGATGGTAGTATCCTGATCTCAAATAAATTTTTGAGAATACTGCGGCTCCCTGCAACTGATCAAATAAATTATCTATACGAGGCAATGGATACTTTTTCTTGATGGTCACTTTGTTTAGCTCACGGTAATCAATGCATAAGCATAGTAAACCATCATTCTTCCTCAAAAAAAGAACAGGCACGCCCCAAGGCGAAGCGCTCAGTCTAATGTAGCCTTTCTCTAATAGTTCTCCCAATTGGTTCTTCAATTCTTACATCTCGGAAAGTGCCATCCGGTAAGGCGCCTTAGAAATCAGAGCCGCGTCAGGCTCTAAATCCACAGAAAATTCTATCTCTCGATCCGAAGGTAATCCCGGAAGATCGTCTGGAAAAACGTCTGGATGCTCATTAACAACTAGAATCGAAGAGAAATCGACTTCGTCCCCTTTCGAATTCAAAGCATAACACCAATAGCCCATACAACCTTTATTCAAGAGTTTTACAGCCTTCATGGCGCTGATAAGCAACTTAGGTTGGCCCAATTTATGCCCCATGAACGAGTACTCGGAACCATCTTTGGTCATCATAGTGATAACCTTAGTGTGGTAATTCATAATCGCTTGGTGACTGTCAAGCCAGTATTCACCGAGGATCACATCCTCGCCCTCGATATCAACCACAATCAAGTTCAATAACCAATGAATACTGGCTATGTTCACCTGAAAATCTCTAATCTCCCGATTCCCCACGATTCTATCCCCGCTAGGCAGTTTCACAATGAAAGGATCACAAGCAGTCATACAATTTATATTCAAACAACGTATACCCTCCAAGGAGATGAAAGAATGTGTAGCACCCGAATCAAAAAGTACAAGAACTGGATGAGATAGGATATGAATGGTACCTGAGGCCACTGCCGCATCAGGTTCATCTGCTCGATGCATCTCATTGACCCGTGGGTGTACCGGACCGATGCTAGAATCTCCCCCTCTAGCGTTTTGACTCCGTCCCTGGCCTCTGCCGTAACTCTGCTGCGACTAACTAACTGATTGCCATTGATTCATACTCTGATCTATAGGCGCTGAGGCAGAAGCCCGAGTGTCCAAAGTCTGATCTTGTTTGGGGTAATAAACTGCCCTGTGTCCCATCAGACCACAAGTGTGACACTTCAGAGGTCGAAAATTGCACTCCAGATTGATTGTGGCCTGGACGACCACAATTAAAATAGGTTACCGGGCGAGTTGAGGTGCCCGGAGCAGAACAAAAACTCTTCTTCCCTTTAAAAGAACGTGACGACTGCCCGACAGAACGGTTAGCTGCCTGAGGTCTCTGGAAGTTGCCCCCTTTAGAGCCAAAAAAATTACCAGCGGTCTTTTGCTTCTTCGGCTCTTATGTGGTATCATTGTTGGGACTTAACATGTCATATGTGTAACACCCCAATTTCACTTTGGGTTATTACACGCCACAGGACACACAAAGGTCTCGCCAGGTTGACGACACACAGGATTAAACCACAATCCAATACATAATAACCACGACATAATAGTCCAACAAAGGATGCAAAACACAAGTTAGGCCTCAGCCGCGGCCAAAATAGTATATTTCAACATCATCACTGAACGCAAACATTACACGACAAAGTACAACTCAAAACCAACCATAATGCAGTATATAAAACTGACTCAACATCACAAATACAAAGACTGATACGAGATCTCTAACATCCAGTGTGCTTGTCAACTCCGTGTGCGCCACATGGGGGCTCCTGTCCCTCGAGAATACTTGAAATGTACAAAACATTCCACCCCAACAATGGGGTTAGCCACAACCGCTAGTGCAAGTACAGTATTACAATTATTTTAATCCACAGGCATTTCCAAATCATTTCAAAATCCAAAACACCTCAATTCGCGATATTCCGGAATATCAATATCAATCACTAGTAAAAACACTCCGACAATCCTCGCGACCCGGTCCGGCCCTCAAGCCACCAAGTCCCTGTGTGCCCCGTCGAGCAATCCCCAGGTGAGGATGTCCACTCAAAGTATCTCTCGTGACCCGGTCTAGCCGCTAAGCCACCAGGTCCCCGTGTGACCTCGGCGAGTCAATCCCCGAGTGAGAGTACCCGAGAATAACCTTTCAACTCTCATCATTCTCTAAACCATCACAGAAATGCATGCCATAAACTAATGCGATAAAGTACTTGCCTGGACTTTCTTACTCTCAAAAGAACAAACAACGAACAAGGCTACGGTCCAAACTATCTTCAGAATCCTGCTCCTAACAAACATTGAGGCTTAATCGTTTACAATTTTGTTGGAAAACACTAAAATCCATCCTAAGTTCTACCCTTAGGACCATTTAATCGAGCACTACGAGGGCATAATGGGTTTTGCTCGATTTACAAAAGAAGATTTGGAATCAATCCACAAAACCTTGAGGAAATCATGAAATCATACCTATACAACTATTTTCAACTACAATCCATCATAATTTGGAGCTAAAACAGTTGGAGAAACGAGATCCCCAAATCCCCAAATTTCCCCAAAGTTAGGGTTCTACGGAAGGATTACCTCAATTCCTTGGTGAAGACGATGTAAGATTGATAGATCTTTACTTGAAGTTGAAAAGATTTGAGTTTCAACCTGCTCCGCCGAAACCCTTGCCTACACCGCCCTGGAGTCGTCTAGAAGCTCGAAGAAGAGGAGAGAAGATGAAAAATGACAAGTGTTGACCGCAACACATGTATTTATATAAGTGCGCCTTAGCGCGCGCTAACGCTTACTGAATAGCGCGCGCTATCGGCCTAGGTCTCTGACCAGACCATACGCCCGGCCGAGCTGGTGTGCACCACATCCGATAGCGTGCGCTACTCAATCTAGTTAGCGTGCGCTGTATCGCCGAGTTAGCGCGCGCAGCTTCCGCCTTAGCGTGCGCTATCTGGTGTCCAGTCTATGTCCAGAACCTTTTGCCCTGTTTAGAAACCCTTCTGTCCATACCGGTAGCGTGCGTTACGACCGAATAGCGTGCGCTACGACCGACGAGTTAGCGCACGCAACGACCGTCTTAGCACACGTTACCTGTTGGTCTGGCCAGAGTCCAGACCTCACTGTCCTTACTGTCCGGGGCACTTAGCGAGCATTGACACCCAATAGTGGCGTGCGCTACCTGTTCCCCTAGCGTGCGCTACTATGATGCCTTAGCGTGCGCTAGCTCGATTTTTAGTCCCAGTCCAGTGCTCTCTGGACTGCCCCATGCTGCCGGTTAGCGTGCGTAACTTCTTGTAGTAGCGCGCGCTATCCTACAACTTCCGTTGCGTACGCTACCCATATAAATTAGCGCACGCTAATCCTGGGTTGCAGAAGCGATGCAAGTGGTTCGACACAACGATAACGGATATTAACGGAATACTAACAAAAAACACAACATACAGGCTCAATTTCGAATCAAACACATGATACCAATGTTCGAAAAAATTACGAACCAAACTACAAAGTTCATGAATTCATAATTATAAGCGATAAAAGGTACGATTATTACATTCTCTCCCCTAAGAATATGTTTCGTCCTGAAACTTATGAAGTGAATAATTCGGGGTATCTAGACTTCATATGCTCTTCTGTCTCCCACATGGCTTCTTCCGATCCATGTCTCGACCATTGTACTTTGACCAAGGGGATAACTTTACGCTTAAGTTGTTTTACCCGACGCTCCAAAATCTGGATTGGTTTTTCCTCAAATGTGATATCGGAATTTAATTCAATCTCCCCAAAATAAATGATATGCTTAGGGTCCGGTACGTATTTCCTCAATTGCGAAACATGAAATACATTATGCACATGACCCAGTGAAGGCGGAAGGCCCACACGGTAAGCAAGTTCGCCAATCCGTTCTATAATCTCGAATGGCCCAACATATCTCGGACTGAGTTTACCTTTCTTCCCAAAGCGATAAACTCCCCGGGTTGGCGATACTTTTATCAACACATGATCGCCGACTTCAAACTCTAGCGGTCGACGTAGATTATCGGCATAGGAATTCTGTCGGCTTTGGGCGGCCAAAATCCTCTCGCGAATCAAAGAGATCTTTTCCCGGGTCTCCACTAACATATCCGGCTCTGTCCCAATCAGTTCAGAGGAATCATCCCAACACAATGGTGACTTACATTTCCGTCCATATAGAGCCTCAAACGGTGCCATCTTAATCGACGCATGCCAACTATTATTGTAGGCAAATTCGATTAGTGGTAAGTGCGATTCCCAGTCATGCTTCCAATTTAGGGCACATGCTCGCAGCATGTCCTCAAGGGTCTGAATTGTCCGTTCAGACTGCCCATCAGTCTGAGGATGGTACGATGTACTGAGCCTCAGTTCCATCCCTAAATCTCGGTGAACGGATTGCCAAAAGTGCGACACAAATATACCATCTCGATCGGAAATAATGCTCTTAGGAGTCCCGTGTAACCTTACAATTTCCGCGATGAATACACGAGCTAGTTTCTCGGGCCCCCAATTATCCTTAATTTCTAGAAAGTGAGCTGACTTGGTTAGTCGATCGACAATAACCCAAATCATGTTCATCTCTGTTCGCGTACTTGGCATATTGGTGACAAAATCCATCGTTATATCCTCCCATTTCCAATCTGGGATTGGTAGCGATTTAAGCAACCCCGCTGGCCATTGATGTTCAACCTTGACTTGTTGACACGTCAAGCATTTCGACACGAACTCTTCAACATCATTCTTCATATTGCTCCACCAATAGTTATTCTTCACGTCCTTATACATTTTGCTTCTACCGGGGTGAAGAGAATACGGTGTAGTGTACGCTTCCCTCAATATGGTCTGCTTAAGCTCGACGTCTGCAGGTATACAAAGTCTACCTCTAAACCTTAAAACACCATCATCCTGAATCATAAATCCTGGAGCTTTTCCTCTCATCACATCCTTTCTTAGCTGGACTAGTAACGGATCCTAAAATTGCTTCGACTTGACTTCGTTGATCAAAGACGACGTGATCTCCAAAGTACATAATTGGCCTTGAACTTTCTGAAGCCAAATCTCTATATCTTGCCTAATTATGTCTCGATGGATCTCGTGTTGAGATGTAAGCATACTCAGCATTTGGAGGGCTACGGGTTTCCGACTTAATGCGTCCGCTACCACATTAGCTTTTCCTGGAGGATATAATATTTCAAGGTCGTAATCCTTAATCAGCTCCAACCATCGACGTTGTCTCATATTTAGCTCCTTTTGGCTAAATATATATTTTAGACTTTTGTGATCCGTGTAGATTTTACACGGAGAACCATAAAGATAATGCCTCCAAATTTTTAGCGCGAATACAACCGCCGATAACTCTAAATCATGGGTAGGGTAATTCATTTCATATGGTTTCAATTGTCGGGACGCATATGAAATCACTCTACCTCTCTGCATCAAAACACAACCCAATCCAAGTCCGGAAGCATCACTGTACACCTCGTAATCATTGGTGCCCTGAGGTAACGATAACACGGGCGCTGAAGTTAATCGTCGTTTAAGCTCACCAAAACTGTTTTGCCTCTCGTCTGTCCACTCGAATTTCTGAGATTTCTGGAGCAATTGAGTAAGTGGTCGAGCGATTTTTGAAAATCCTTCGACGATTCTGCGATAAAATCCGGCAAGCCCTAGAAAGCTCCTGGTCTCCTTCACATTCCTAGGGGGTCCCCACTCAACAATGGCCGCTATCTTTTGGGGATCCACTCGAACTCCATCAACCGAAATTACGTGACCAAGAAATGTCACCTCTTTAAGCCAGAATTCACACTTTGAGAAATTAGCGTAAAGTTCTCCATTCTCAAAGTGTTCAACACCATTCGGAGATGTTTAGCATGATCTTCCTCATTCCGGGAGTAGACAAGAATATCATCAATGAAAACGACCACAAATTTATCAAGATAATCAATGAAAACTTTGTTCATCAACTGCATAAACACGGCAGGAGCGTTGGTTAGGCCAAATGGCATAACCACAAATTTGTAATGGCCCTACCGAGTACGGAAGGCAGTCTTCGGAATGTCAGAATCCCGAATCCTCAGCTGGTAATATCCCGATCGCAAGTCAATTTTAGAGAATACTGTGGCACCCTGAAGTTGGTCGAACAAATCATCTATCCGAGGTAAAGGATATTTTTTCTTAATAGTTAACTTATTCAATTCCCGAAAATCAATGCATAGACGGAACGATCCGTCCTTCTTCTTAACGAAGAGGACCGGCGCACCCCAAGGTGATGCACTAGGTCGGATGTACCCTTTATCCAGAAGCTCGCCCAATTGTTTCTTCAGTTCTAACATCTCGGAGGGTGCCATACGATACGGCGCTCGGGAAATAGGTGATGCGCTTGGCACAAGATCAATAGGAAACTCTACTTCTCTAGACGGAGATAATCCCGGTAGGTCATCCGGGAATACATCTGGGTATTCATTCACAACTGGAATGGATAATAAATCGGCTTCACCATCATTTGTGCTCATGGCGTAACACCAATAACAAATACAGTCTTGTTTCAACAATTTTATCGCCTTAACGGTGGAAATCACTCCACCTGAACTACCCGGTTTACGACCCAAGAAAGTGTGCTCGACACCATCTTCCGCTATTATAGAAATAGTTCGCGTTCTGTGGTTCATGATAGCACCATGACGATTTAACCAATCATCTCCCAGAATTACGTCCTCTCCTTTCAGATCTACCACAATGAGGTCTGAAGGCCAATCTCGACTCCCGATATACACGAGGCAATTTTTAATCTCTTGGTTCCCAAACAAATGCTCTCCACTAGGAGTATTTACTACGAATGGTTCGCACTCAATCAAACACCCAAGACCCAAACGTTTCACACAATCAAGAGCAATGAACGAATGGGTAGATCCCGAATCAAATAATACCGATACAGGTTGAGAAAGTATTTGCGTGATACCTGCAGCTACCGGAGCCTCTGTGTCGTCTGCACGCCTCATCTGGTACACTCTTGGCTGCACCGAACCCACACTCGATGCAGCTTGACGATCCAACCGGCCTCGACCTCTTCCACGTCCCAAAGTCTGTTGCGGCTGATTAGATGTAGTCCCCGGGTTCACACTCGATGCCGAACTATGCTGTTTAACAATTCTAGTGGCAGCCTCGCAATGAGCCGCCCGATGACCGGCTTGACCGCATATGAAACAAACAACGGGAGGAAGTGGACACTCTCGACACTGATGGCCTGTTTGATTACAATTGAAACATTGTCCTTTGCCAAAGGCAAAAGACTGGCCCGGTCGTAAACTCGGAGCACTACTGGCTTGCTGAACAGATTTCCCGATAGCGGAGTGAGAAGCTTGAGATTTGTGAAATCCACCACTTTTACTTCCTGAAAAACCACCGGTCGTCTTCGGCTTCTTCATCTCGGTACCCGACCTTGACGCAGAAATGACCATCTCGATAGCCAAAGCACGATCCTGATATTCCTTTAACGTAACGCATCTGAAACCCGCCATAGCCTCACGAATCCTGGGCTTCATTCTCAAATCAAAGTAACGGATTTTATCCGCTTCGGTCCTTACTTGCTCACGAACATGATTGAGTTGCTGATTATACGTAACAATGGCCTCGGTGACAGGTACATCCTGAGGTGTTGCCGTAAAGAAATCTGCAATTCGTTTTTCTTTAATAGGCCAAGGATAATACTCTTCCTCTATCGCAGCTTTAAACTCGGCCCAAGTGGCCACACGATCCGTAGGTTTCGCAGCTTCCCACCAATCCGCAGCCTCCTTGTCAAGGAAATACTGTACAATAGGGACCCGTCTCTCTTCGGGGCACGCAACGGTGTCAAAAATTCTGCCAAACTGAAACAACCATCCTTCCCATCCCAACGTATCAGACGCACCAGTAAAACGAGGAGGTTGCATTTTCATCACTCCCTGAAGCCATTTACTCTCATCTGTTGGTTGATCATGATGTCCGGATTCAATCAACTTGATTAATTGTGCTGCTACCTGCTGGAGTATAGCAGCTATGCCGGCATTCACATTAGTGTCAGCCGACGGTTCTTGACTTACAGTAGGATCTGGCTGACCGCTCGGGTTCAGAGAAGCAGTGTTCAGCTCCGTATGGGATGCCGAATCAGATGCATCATTATAATGTGTGCCAGATTCGTTAGCGGTACCACGACCACGGCCTCTGCCGCGTCCACATCCGCCACGTCCACCACGACCTCTCAACATACTGAGATAAAGAAGGATTAAAATTATCAGAACAGTTCATAATTCAAGGAACTTAAATCTACCCTACTATGAAAGCGACAAGGCACAAGTAGAGTTAAGGAGTCTTACCACCATGGGTCACATGGCTCGACAACAACACACGGTGTTGATCTCGATCAGTTTATACGACTCTTACGACATGAAAATCAAATGACCAAAGGCCTAGGTATTTCCGAAACCAAGGCTCTGATACCATAAATGTAACACCCTAATTTCACTTTGGGTTATTACACGCCACAGGACACACAAAGGTCCCGCCAGGCTGACGACACACGGGATTAAACCACAATCCAATACATAATAACCATGACATAATAGTCCAACAAAGGATGCAAAACACAAGTTATGCCTCAGCCGCGGCCAAAATAGTATATTTCAACATCATCACTGAACGCAAACATTACACGACAAAGTACAACACAAAACCAACCATAATACAGTATATAAAACTGACTCAACATCACAAATACAAAGACTGATACGAGCTCTCTAACATCCAGTGTGCTTGTCAACTCCGTGTGCGCCACATGGGGGCTCCTGTCCCTCGAGAATACCTGAAATGTACAAAACATTCCACCCCAACAATGGGGTTAGCCACAACCGCTAGTGCAAGTACAGTATTACAATTATTTTAATCCACAGGCATTTCCAAATCATTTCAAAATCCAAAACAGTTCAATTCGCGATATTTCGGAATATCAATATCAATCACCAGTAAAAACACTCCGATAATCCTCGCGACTCGGTCCGGCCCTCAAGCCATCAAGTCCCTGTGTGCCCCGTCGAGCAATCCCCATGTGAGGATGTCCACACAAAGTATCTCTCGTGACCCGGTCCAGCCGCTAATCCACCAGGTCCCCGTGTGACCCCGTCGAGTCAATCCTCGAGTGAGAGTACCCGAGAATAACCTTTCAACTCTCATCATTCTCTAAACCATCACAGAAATGCATGCCATAAACTAATGCAATAAAGTACTTGCCTCGACTTTCTTACTCTCAAAGGAACAAACAACGAACAAGGCTACGGTCCAAACTATCTTCAGAATCCCGCTCCTAACAAATATTGAGGCTTAATCGTTTACAATTTTGTTGGAAAACACTAAAATCCAACCTAAGTTCTACCCTTAGGACCATTTAATCGAGCACTACGAGGGCATAATGGGTTTTGCTCTATTTACAAAAGAAGATTTGGAATCAATCCACAAAACCTTGAGGAAATCATGAAATCATACCTATACAACTATTTTCAACTACAATCCATCATAATTTGGAGCTAAAACAGTTGGAGAAACGAGATCCCCAAAATCCCCAAATTTCCCCAAAGTTAGGGTTCTACGGAAGGATTAACTCAATTCCTTGGTGAAGACGATGTAAGATTGATAGATCTTTACTTGAAGTTGAAAAGATTTGAGTTTCAACCATGCTCCGCCGAAACCCTCGCCTACACCGCCCTGGAGTCGTCTAGAAGCTCGAAGAAGAGGAGAGAAGATGAAAAATGACAAGTGTTGACCGCAACACATGTATTTATATAAGTGCGCCTTAGCGCGTGCTAACGCTTACCGAATAGCGCGCGCTATCGGCCTAGGTCTACAGCCCGCACCATACGCCGGTCGGGCTGGTGTGCACCACATCCGATAGCGTGCGCTACTCAATCGAGTTAGCGTGCGTTGTATCGCCGAGTTAGCGCGCGGCTTACGCCTTAGCGTGCGCTATCTCGGTGTCGATCTAAGTCGTAACCTTACGCCTGTTCAGAAACCCTTCTGTCCATACCGGTAGCATGCGTTACGACCGAATAGCGTGCGCTATGGCCGACGAGTTAGCGCACGCAACGACCGTCTTAGCGCACGTTACCTGTTGGTCTGGCCAGAGTCCAGACCTCACTGTCCTTACTGTCCGGGTCACTTAGCACGCGTTAACACCCAACAGTGGCGTGCGCTACCTGTTCCCCTAGCGTGCGCTACTATGATGCCTTAGCATGCGCTAGCTCGATTTTTAGTCCCAGTCCAGTGCTCTCTGGACTGCCCCATGCTGCCGGTTAGCGTGTGTAACTTCTTGTAGTAGCCTGCGCTAGCCTACAACTTCCGTTGCGTACGCTACCCATATAAATTAGCGCACGCTAATCCTGGGTTGCAGAAGCGATGCAAGCAGTTCGACACAACGATAATGGATATTAACGGAATACTAACAAGAAACACAATATACAGGCTCAATTTCGAATCAAACACATGATACCAATGTTCGAAAAAATTACGAACCAAACTACAAAGTTCATGAATTCATAATTATAAGCGATAAAAGGTATGATTATTACATTATGCCAAAGCCCTGTCTTGGTATTCCTTCAGAGTAGTTCAAGCAAACCCGGCCATGTAACGCCGTAAATCCATATTCATCCGCATGTCGAAGTAGCGGATCTTGTCACGCTCATCTCACACTTGATTCTTCACATGGATCAACTGTTGGTTGTATTCCACTATTGTCTGCGAGACTGGAATGTTCTGCAGCTTAGCCTCGAAAAAGGCTCGGATTCTGCCTTCTTGCACTGGCCAAGGACAAAACTCAGCCTCCAGTAGCTCTTTAAATTCGTCCCAAGTAACAACACGATCTCGTGGTTTAACAGGTTTCCACCAAGTCGCGGCTTCTTTTGTAAGGAAGTACTGAGCAATAGGTACCTTCCTCGTTTCGGGGCAATCAACAGCCTCAAACACTTTTTCCAATGCAAAGAGCCAATTATCCCAATCATTAAGGTTGGTAGCACCGCTAAACTGTGGAGGATGTATACGGACCACATTTTGGAGCAAAACATCCGCTGCCGGATTAGGATTATTCAGCTGAACAGCTTGGGCCAGGATAGTCATCTGATTTGCCAATTGTTGAAGAGCATTCGTAGCCCCAACATCTGCATTATTCCCTTGACCGGTCGACTGGTCGTGTTGACTCTCGGTATCGGGATGCACTGAGTTAGATAAACTAGGGGTAGTCGACCCCACAACAGAACTGAGGGAATCGGCCGCACCACGTCCACGACCAAGGCCTCGCCTCTGTCCCCTGTCAGCAGACATTCTGAAGGACACACAAAGTACGTAAGTACAATTCAAATCGCACATCATCGAAGTGACCGATTCCCAAGAATACCAAATTAAAAGCGAAACGATTAGGAAGAAAACAAGAAGAGTAAAAGGACTTATTAGTACGGGTCGCACTGTGATGATGGCAAAGTGGTGATACTATAGACAAACGATGACTCAATCGACCCAAAAGACCGACAGCCTAGGTATCCATAAACATGCGCTCTGATACCATATTCTGTAACACCCCCAAGTTATTCAGGGTATAATACAACGCCGTGAATCCCGCTGTGGGACCCACGAGGCTATACACACGCGGAACCATGAACTTTGACCGATAAGGTTCAAGCATACTCCAATAGAGGACAATAAAATTGGCACTAAAGACAATATCCAATGAGATGAAATACAATACATCAAGAATCAATCCCAAGGAAACACAAGCCGAAATATCAAGAAGTCAGAAACAGTACTCGAGTACTCATAACCATTTCAAGTACAACATCACTAAATGGATAAAATACAAAGTATAACTAGTGACAAGACACAACATCACACTTGCCCATCATCTTCATGCCGACCCGGCACATGCCTATCCGCTCTCCTGGATCCTGAAATACATAAAAGGTATTTCTCCCAAAAAGGAGTTAGCCGTCGAGTAGCTAGTACAAGTATATCGAATATAAAACCGAATACTTCTCGACAATAAAGGTAATGAAATCATCATTCCATCAAGCTCAATACTGGTATTCCAAAATAACTAAATCTCATAGTGAATATATACAATCATACAATTCATATACCTTACTTTCAAAGTCGAGAACGTACAATCATAAACATATACTTGCCTTTGAGACATCGAGAATCCGAAGGAAAAGAGTACAAGTTCGGTAGGTCCAAGAACGCACTTCCAGCACCTAAATGATTCATAAGGAATACGATAATCAATAATCCATACTCAAATCACACGAAGAAACTCTTGAAACCCGCCTACGATTCAAAAAACTACAAAGATAATCGCCTAGAGGTTTGGAAATTATCCAAACCCTCTCAAGTCCGAACAAAGTACATAACCATCCATATAATCGTAGGGGAAATATGGGTACGGGGTAGATACAACATGATCTCAAAGATCACAATCTCCAAAATGGATAAATCGGACGAATCTATGAAAATCTTCAAAAAATCCCCAAACTAGGGTTCTAAGGAATTTACCTTGATTTGGAAGGTAGAAATGGATTAGATGTTGTATAATCTTTGTTATCCCACCTAAGATGATGATAGATGATGAGTAGCCGCCCCAAATTGCCTCAGAGTCGCCCCTCTCGTGCTCTCTCGTCGGAAGTGAAGAAAATGAAGAAAAGTGACGAATAACATGGCTGAACGCCCTTATATACTGTGCCTATTTAGCGCGTGCTAAATCTCAAGGTTAGTGTGCGCTAACGGGGCTACCTGGTAGTCTAGTGGCTTCTGACCTGCGTCGTTAGAGTGCGCTACATCTGCGCTAGTGTGTGCTGCGTGACGTCGATAGCGTGAGCAGAATTCAGCTACTGCCTCTGCCAGACTCAACCCATTAGCGCGCGCTACTGGCGAAGCTAGCGTGCGCTACTCGACACGAATAGCGTGCATTAACTCACGCATAGCGTGGGCTAAATGCCAGTCCAGAGAGCAAGACTCGGCTACTGCCACTGCCCAACTGAGACCATTAGCGCGCGCTACTAGCAAAGCTAGCGCGTGCTACCAAACAGAATTAGCGTGCAGTAGCTCACGCCTAGCGTGTGCTATCTGCTCCATCTGATAACATCACCGCAAGGTCCAATCGATACGAACATGTTCCGAAGGATACAAAACTCTAGAATCAACAACATCTCGATAAGTGCGTACAAGAGCGACAAAAGTGAAGGCACTTCAAAGCCAATAATTCAATAAAAAGTACGGCTATTACAATACAGGGCCTTGACGACATCCTGCAGGAATACAGTTTGGTGACCAATGGCTTGGAGTTGCTCATTTCGTGCCTCTGTGTGCGGAGAGCAAGGGCGTGCAATCTTAGAGTCTGATGATTCTCCGAGCTATTTAAGAACCACATTGTGATGGGGCTTGCGTGGTTTGTCGTCAGGAAGGAATCTGTCATCAAATTCAAGGTGGGAACCTGCAGAGATAGGCGATTCAACCTGATCGCAAGCAGAAGCGTCTGTAGGTTGAGATGCAGGGTCTGTCTGGGAGATAGAAGGGACTAATTCCTCCTGTCTCTGTTGGGTTTCAGTAGTCGGAACTACAGGATGGACAGATTCCTCCTGCTGATTCTCAACTTCCGCCTGTTCCGAAAGAGGGACTGATTCCTCTTGGCGGACGACGCTGGTGGCTTCTTCTTCCTCATCTGTCTACTTGACAGATTCTTCTCGTACAGGATGAGCTTTCTGTATGGAAGAAGTAGCGGGTTCTTCATTGGTGATAGGAGGGACTGATTCCTCCTGTTTCTTGTCTTCAGTGGCTACTTATTCCTGTTTCGGGGGCGGGGACTGATGTTTTTCATTAGACGGCCCCTGGCCCTGTTGGGCTTGGATGTTGGAAATTTCTCCTTTTCGAGCCTCTTCTCCGCTTATCCGAAGACCTGCCTGTAAGGCCTCGTCGTCATTGTTGGAGTCCGGGTCGGAGTAGTGACTTGGTGATGGAGCTTTGTCACTGGACTATGACTTACCTTTTAATCGGGCCTTCTCTTTTGCCATGAAATAATATGTGATAAGCTCAAGGCAAAAGTGATCTTTTCATCTGATCAAGACCTCAACGTGCTGGGTTTCTGTGACCTCAAGAGCAAATAACTTTTCTTCCTTCCAGTCCTTCCAGTTGTACAAGGTGTCGTAGGGGGCTACCCTGTAGCATTTCAAAACTTTGAAGCACTCGAAGATTTCCTCTATTTAGAATTGAAGGAGAGTGTTATTGATAATATTTGTCGGGGAGGGACTCCGAACAACAAATGTGTCTATTGTCCGGTTGGGATCCTCAGCAGGTATGGGAGCCTGTTGGGGAGAGGGATCTCTGACAGGAGCGCATACCCTGTAGATAGTGGGACGGCTTCTGGCTCCGAAGGGGCAGTCGATTCTCCAGATCCTTCTAACTTGGCAAACAGTTGTTCCTCCATCATAGCCGCCATTGGCTCGGGATCTATTGTACGAGCAGCAACTGTTTCTTCCACAGTGGTTGCGCCCTTGGGATATCTTCGGTGATTGGGGTGGTCGATGGAAAGTGACCACTGTAGTCACCGTAGGATCGGCCTCAGAAGGTTTCTTCGTCTTCTTTCTTTTCTTCTCGACAGCTTTGGGGGAGCTGCTGTCTGGAGTACTTTTTTTTCTCTTCTTCCCATCACTAGAGCTCTTCAGATTGACATCCCTCGGGTCACTCGAGGTTGGCATGTTGTAGGGGTTGGGCCTGTCAACAAGAATGGGTGTTTTGTCGTATATAGTGGGTCTGATTCCACTAATAAACTTTCCGGTCATGATTTTCTTGGTATCTGCGGACTATTTTACTCCACAGCGAGGGAGGAGGTGGTTCAGAATTAGGCCAAATGATTTCTTGGCATACTCCAGCTTATATGCCTCTTCCTGAATGCATTTCAGAATGATTTGGCACCAGTTAAATCTCTCACCAGACATGATGGCGACGATCATTTTGTACCTTAAGTTGGTGCATTTCAAAAGCACCAGCGTGGTTTTCAACTACTCGGCAGCAAAAATCATGAAGATAGATGTATGGGAGGGTGAAGTTCTTTTTGTGGCAAGAAGGATGAACATTGGTGGCCATGGAAGTGCCAGTAAACAGCTTCCAGTAGGTAGATAGCAGGCTTTTAGACCCAAAAGTCTCTAGTTCTTCCATCTTCAGCCCGTCAGAGGGCAGCTTGTATATCTTCGCCAGTAGATCCTTGTTCACAGGGATCTCAATCCCTTGCACAATCCCAATTATGTCAGTGATTTAAGAGACTTTTCTCTGTGAAGAATATTTGAACATAGCATCCATATAAAATTTCTCCACTATCTGTTTGTCGTAGTTGTCAGCATGATGACTTCCCAGATGGTACAGACCTTGTTGCTTCACTCAAGCAACGACCAAGTCCATTTCAATTTCGTCTTCACTTTCAAAGGCAATCCTCTCTGTTAAAACAGATTTAGCAAAGATGCGACCATTAATGATGGTTTCCTTCTTCTTCAGAGTGATCGAAGAGGTCTGTGAGGGAGACATCTTCTAGAAAAAGGGGGTGAGGTAACAGGAAATTAAGCAAAGGAATGCAGAAAATATGTATACAGATTGATGAAGACTCATTAATATTGCAGAAAGCGTAAAGAGTCTTTGAGAGCAATGTACTGTCCTTTTATATGGTGCAGGGAAGACTAGGTTAACAGTGAACGGTCATATTTAAGGGATGAGAACCGTCTTTTGAAAGACGTACAAGATAGATTTAGATGTAACTTGTACGTCTAATCTATAAATTTCAAATTAATGGGAGGTCCCACCTATGACACATTTTGTCTTCCACTATAGCACGAAACAGCGGTTTGAATTTTGAAATTGCGGTATTTTAGGTTGTAAAGTCCATGTACCTTTAAATCTATTAAAGGATAAAACATTTTAAATTCAGACAGAGCACATGGACTTAAAACAGTTTGTTGCGTATAAGTGTATGAGTGAGATACGATTATAATATTAATTGATATCCTACAGTATGTGATGTATCCGCAAAAATATAGCGTTCCCCCTTAAAAGGTACATAAAGATTCAATTCTTACAGCAATATTGGATTAATACTGTATTCATGGGTCGTACTGTATTCCCCTTTAATTAACGCACATGTCATCTGTAGGAAGGTTATACGCCTTCTTCAGAAAGTAAGATCTGACTTGTTCTGAGTGTATAGTTAATTAAAGTGGATACTGTATTCTTGGATCTGACAGCATTCCCCCTCAATTGATGAGTAAACTATAATAACTTACAGGGAGCACTACTACAAAAATGGGCAAAGAGACCCGTCCAAAATAACCTAAGAGACCTCCTTTAAGGGGGTCTCTAGATGGGGGGGTCTCTTTAGATGAGGGGTCTCTTTGTTAAAAGTTTAAGACCCCCTATGTAATAAAGGGGGTCTCTTATGTGAGGTGTGCCAAAAATATTTTAAAATGGTAAGAGACCCCTTATTAGAGATATGGGATCTTTTTATTAAAAATATTCAGACCCCATATATAAGATAGAGGGTCTCTTTGATTTTTTTTAATAATTTTTTTTCAATAATCTCAGACCCCATATATAAGATAGAGGGTCTCTTTGATTTTTTTAATAATTTTTTTTCTAATAAGCTAAGACCCCATATATAAGATATGGGGTCTCTTAAATATTTTTAATATTATACCCATATAGCCCTTTTTATACACAAAGGGTCTCTTTATATATATATATATATATATATTCTAAATTCAATAATAGCAGGAATTTTACCCGCAAATTACATAAATCTGCTATAATATTCAACAATTATATTAAACCTAAAATATATTACACCTGCTATTATAATTCAGAAATAAAATAACAAATGTTGCTATAATATTTCATAATCATTCAATAACAATTCCATAATAATCTATATTATTACAAAAAATATATTTCCCACAAGTAATGCTCAAAACGCAAATGCTTTACATTAATTGTAATTTCCATAAATGTAAAAGCTTTACATCATAATTTCAAAAAACATAACAGAAAACGTTTTAAAATCTAATCATTCACACCAACTTATCAATAATTGAAACCGAAACTTATGCCGGTGAAAACATCAAAAGCTACCTTGAATTCCTCAGAAGTGCAGTAGTCGACGAACTTCCCAATCAGGTTTAACTATCCAAGAATATTTCCATGGTGGTTGTTGTCTTATTGTTCTATCTTCTAAATACATCCATTGAAGTCTTAATCTAGTCTTGAAAGCTTTCCATCGCTTTGCAGCTTTTGAAAGTATCCAACGTTTCCCCTCTACATTGACATAAAATCATTAGTTATATATGCATAACATCTGAATTAGGGCAGCACTACAGCAGTAGCAAACCAAGCACACAAACTGCAACAAATTGTAACAAAAAAAGAGACAACATATATAGATCACAATGCCAAAAGCCACCCTGTACAACAATCAGTACAGACCACTGCCACAACATCAGACTAACACATCAGCTCAAATAAGACAAATAAAAGTCAACAAATGTCAACATTTGTAAAAAAAAAAGTAAGACAGGCAGACCAACAATACCAGCAAACTAAAAGGGATCCTAAAAACAAAACAAACAAAGTAGATTAATAAATATCCTAACATTAACATATATTAAATGCTCCACAAGATCAAGGACAGAGTACAGAATATTGTAGCTAACTTAACTTACTGCACAGAAAATAAATAAATATTCCAGATTAGCAATTACGGAATACATAAAATAAGTTACAAATTCTGAACAAAGCTTAATAGAGTTTTAGATAGTGGCAATTATCAAACTTGGATAAGGAATGAGCCTGCTGAGAAATGTGGCAATATCATGCCTCTGCTACAACCTGGATAAGGAAGGCATCCCCGAAACTAGAACTGTATGCTTGGCTGTTCTTGCCACATCAAGAATAGCTTTTATCTGTTTGGATAGCAATATAACGTTCATAAATTTCATATTATTGAGGGGGAAGAGGGTAATGGGAAAAAAAGGGTATTCTTAGTATAATGAAGTACAAACACTAGAATAGACATCTCAGACAATTATGATAGATATCAGGTACATAACAACTATCGGAGGTCGGTTTATCAAGTACAAATAACTCAGCAACAAAAAGAATGGCTTAAAAATTAACTTTATAGAGTACTTTCCTTTTACGTGTCTCTTCGTATTCCTTTTGAAAAAACAAGAGTGAACAATATAGCATGGTTTATACTCAAAATACTTTGGTAGATTACTAATTGTCATGCAGCAAACAGCTACCAACATAACTTTGAAATCAAGAAACCCCAACAGATTCCATTACCTCATCCGATTCTGATATTTGCTTTGAGCACCGCACATGGTGTGATTCATCAACAATCAGAACAGCCCAATCTTGTTGTGACATGCTCTTTCGCAAGCGGTTAAGCATCGTATATGAAGTAATGACAACTTTTGGACATTTAACAAGGCGCGCAGGATTGTTTTGATGGCCAAAAACTAAAATAATAATAATAATGTAGTGTTAGTACAATACTGTGTATTAAGATACAAATTATACCATAAATTTCTAAATGCAACTGCACAAGATGTAAAACATCTCAGTAAGCAAGAAGTTAGCACACTTCCACATCAAGAGTCTGTATGTACGTCGGAAACTTTACACAACCACTTTTACTTACTTATATTATTGCATGTCATGATCACATCATCCATGCCCTTTTCAAAATATAAAATTTTAATTTGGATATTAAAAAAAAAAAACTTTTTACTTATTGTTAGGGAGGTACAAGAATAGATCATGTATAGTCAATTGTTATCTTTGCATATTTACCATAAGTTGTACTTCATTATATAATCTATAAACACAATTCCCTAAGTGAATGAGATCTAGAGTATACACCGTGTCGCTTTGGAAATGCTGTTAACATATTAACAGGCATAATCTCTTTTTGTTCCTTACGAAGAATCCTTGGTTTGGTACAATTTCCTTCAAGATGAGGCCAACAGAACGAATTGACCACGCAATTACATAGAATTACAGGAATAATACATAGAGATCATGTGTAGAGCAAAATGTTAATAGGATATACACCAATAGAATGCTGCAAGGAAACAGTAGCAACATAATAAACCAAAAACAACTCTCATCCGTCCATCATCGAAGTAAGATAGTGGCAATTACCAAACTTCATGTAAATGCAAGTTGTCAGACAAGTACATGGATTTGAAGTACACTAAAATATTGTTTACCTAGAGTCTAAAACCAGATGTTACTCGAGTCAAAGTTAATGGTAACAGACAATACGACCCATAAACTCTTAGACTGTGAACAAAAAAGCTCTATGAATCATTTATGCTGATGTTTAGCTCGAAGTTCACTTTCAAAACAAGTAAATGATAATTACAGACCTGATTATGTGGATTTTAATTCTAGAGACCTGATTATGTGAACTTCAATATGCCGATGAAAATTATCCCGGTGAAAACATCAAAAGCTATATTCTTGAAATAGAACTGTAAGGGAGAAATGAAGTCTGCTACCTTGAACTCCTCAGAAGTGCAATAGTCCACGAACTTTTCCCAATCAGGTTTAACTATCCAAGAGTATTTCCATGGTGATTGTTGTTTTATTGTTCCATATTCTAAATACATCCACAGTTGCGGACTCGCTGTACGCACATCGAACACCCTTTCGAAACATATAACTAGTATCACAGAGCACTCATCTACCACTGTAAACACTACAGTCACAGCACAATGGACGAAGCATAAAGTACAACATATGCACATTGCACCTTATGCTTGTAGATGTTGTACCATATGCCCCATAGTTTGTACCATTCGCCTTCTACTACATAATAATAAATTGCGACCCATCATCAATTTCACTAAACCCCCCAGTTTTAAAACAAAGACAATTTGAAATAAAAGAGATTAAAAAAAAGAACGACACACACAACTAGTTTTCCAATACCTTGTATACTGATGGTGGTGAGGTAACCGGTGGTAGTATAGCAGCTGATGGATAAACATATGAAATCGAAGATTTTAGTCTTCATAGCAAAGAATCATGAAAAGGAGACAGATAATGTCCGGCTCGGGAAGCAGTTAGGTATCTCCTCTTCGGATGGGTCTCTGAATGGTCTTCGCTCACAACTCTTCTCCCATCCCAGGAGGCAGTTCGCCGGTGGTGGTGAGTTCGCCAATACCTTCTACGCCGAGGGAAGAAACAAGAGGCGAGAAATAGAAATCTTGAGAGAGGGGGGGAACGGCTGAGGATAGAAAGAGAAGGATATCAGAGAGAGGGTGGGGAGATAAATGGGAAAAATAAAAGTGATGTCGGCTCAGATACATCTGGGGTTGTATACCCTACAAGTTTTATATACTAGAGACCCATTAAATCAGATGACTGGGTCTCTTATTTTTCTTCTTTAATTTTAAGTGGGGCATTTGACTCATAAGAGACCCTTTATCTATAATATTAGATCTCTTATATTAAAGAGACCCGTTATATCAACTAACTGGTCTTTTATTAAGGGTCTTTTTGCCCATTTTTGTAGTAGTGGAGTCTGGCTGTAACATTCCTAATTCCTGACGAAGCATGCAGAATCTGGTTGTGCTGAGAGGTTTTGTAAGGATGTCGGCTAACTGTATGTTTGTGTGAATATTCTCAATCCGAACATCTTTATTATCAACATGATTCCTGGTGAAATGGTGCTTAATATCAAGATGTTCAGTTCGCGGGTGCAATACAGGGTTGTGCATGATTACAATTGCACTCATGCTATCACACATGATTGGAGTCTCTCTGGCGCTAATTCCATAATCTTGTAACTATTGTTGCATCCATAGAATCTACATACAGCAACTTCCAGCAGCATAATATTCCGACTCTGCTGTAGAAAGCGAGTTGGCCAATTGCTTCTTACTGAACCGTGACCCAAGTCTAGGTCCAGGGAAGTGGCAAGTGCCTGCTTGTACACTTACTATCCAACTTACAGCCTCCAAGATCCATATCGCTATATCCTACCAAATCGAATCCTCCTTCCTTAGGATACCACAATCCTAGATCGATTGTTCCTTTCATGTACTTAAGGATTTGTTTGGCTGTGGTTAAGCGTGACTCCTTAGGTACTACCTGATACCGATCACACACTCTTACAACATACTGGATACCGGGCCTGCTAGCTGTCAGGTACAAGAGTGAGCCTATTAGATTCCTGTGGAATGATTGATCAACCGGCTTTCCAGCTTCATCTGCACTAATTTGCATGGAAGTGCTCATGGAAGTGGACGAGGATTTGGAGTTCTTCATCCCGAATTTGTTGAGCAGCTCCTTGATGGACTTTTCTTGGTTGATGAATATGCTTGTAGGCAATCGCTTAACCTGCAATCCTAGAAAAAAGCTAAGTTCTCCCATCATACTCATTTCAAATTTACTTTGAATAAGATGAGAGAACCTTTGACATAAAGCAAGGTTATTGAACCAAATATAATATCATCGACATAAATTTGTACCATTAGAAGATCATCAACTTCCTGTATCATAAAGAGGGTCTCGTCTACTGCACCTTTCTCAAATCCATTGTTGATTAGGTACTGGGAGAGGGTTTCATACCAGGCTCGAGGCACTTGCTTAAGTCCATACACTGCTTTTCTTAGCCTGTATACTAGGTCTCAGCCATCAGTGGTGACAAACCCTGGTGGCTGTTCAACATAAACTTTTTCGGTGAGATCTCCATACAGGAATGCACTCTTAACATCCATTTGATATACTATAAAGTTCTTATGGGAGGCGAATGTTAGGAATATCCTGATGGCTTCCAGTCTGGATACAGGGGATAAAGTTTCATTGTAGTCTATGTATTCTTCCTGTCTGTAACCTTGAGCAACTACTCGAGATTTGTTTCTTATAACATGTCCAATTTCATCCGTTTTGTTTCTATATACCCATTTAGTTCCAACTACAGCTTGATGATCTGGTCTGGGTATGAGATACCATATATTGTTTCATTCGAAACCATTTAGCTCTTCTTCCATAGATGTGATCCACTAAGAATTATTCAGAGTTTCATTGGTTGAAACAGGTTCGGATTGGGCTAGGAATACAGCTAGAATACACATAGCTAGTCTCCTAAGTTCGATATGAGATTTACATATAGGAAATTGAGACTTTTCAAAATCTGTTTCATCTTGTGCACAGAGTACAGTTCCCTGTGTACTCTGTATTCTCCTACAGGTGGTTAGACCAGCATCGATATCTCCTATAATCAACTCCTGGGGTCGATCTCTTAGCCATCTCCTGTCAGGCTCTAACTCGGCATCCAATGTTGTATCTTGTGGTGCTGGAGGATCGGCTTCAGCTTGTACAACATCAGCTTCGATTACTTTTGATCTTAAAATGGTGGGATTTATTTATAGGTCCATGACAGGTTCTATTGGAGTTTGGAGACCATCAATGAAAAGTGTTTGGATTTTTTGGGTTATGTCCTCTACTCCTGTAGGGTCACAATGGGGTTCATCGAATAATACAGGGATGGATTCCTCTATCATTAGCTTCCTTTTGTTAAATATCCTGAAAGCTTTGCTGACAGAGGAGTATCCTACGAATATACCTTCATATGACTTTTCATCGAAGGTTTTCAGTTGATACTTCCCATTGTTTAGAACGTAACATCTGCATCCAAAAATATGAAAGTATGCAACCATTGGAGTTTTATTATTCCATACCGCATATGCTGTTTTGTTGTGATGCTTGTTGATGATACATCAGTTTTGTGTGTAGCATGATGTATTTGTTGCTTCTCCCCAGAACCGCTGTGGCATTTTGCATGCGGATAACATAGTCCTTGTTGCTTCTTTGAGCATCCTATTCTTTCGCTCGGCATCGCCATTTTGTTGAGGGATTCGGGCTTCTGAGTATTTGTCTTGTATTCCATTGTCCGTACAGTATTGCTCTATGAAGCGATTTGTGAATTCAGTGCCTCTGTCAGAATGAATTGACATGATACTCAGCCCATTCTTATTCTGTAGCTTCTTTAGGTGCCTGGAAACTTTTTAGTGGTATCTTTCTTTTTGCTCAGAAAGATTGTCCAAGCATACCTGGAAAAATCATCAACAATAACAAGACAGTATTTCTTACCTCCCAAACTTACAGGCTCTACATGGCCGTAGAGGTCTATGTGTAGCAAATCCAGTACCCTGTGTGTGGATAGGTATGACTTGCTTTTCAGGGTGGTCTTAACTTCCTTGCCTTTCTGATAGGATCCACAGACGCTGAAATGATACATAGGGCAAACATCTGACCATTCCATGTTTAGTGAGTTTGATGATAGTCTTGAAGTTGATGTGCGACATCCTTTTGTGCCATAGCTAGTTTTGATCTGCAGTTCATTTGGCAACAAAACATGGAATAGTGTAGCTCAGGGGCTTCCAGTCAGCAATGTACATATTACCTGATAGGCTTCCTGTGAAGACGACTTCATTGGTCTTGATGTCTTTCACCGTACAGTGATCTATATAGAATTTGACCGAGAACTGTTTGTCACAGAACTGGCTAATACTAAGTAGATTATACTGTAAGCCTTCAACATAGGCTACGTCAGTGACTTTAAACTTTCCTACAAGCAGGGTTCCCTTCCCTCTTGTTCTTCCTTTGGATTTGTCACCGAAGCGTATGTTTGGACCACGACCTTCTATATAATCTGACATCTTGCTAATATCTCGTCATATGCCGAGAACATCTGCTGTCGAAGTACCGGATGTCCTTTTCCTTGGTATCCTGATAGCAAAGAGTTTGGCAATTTAGGTCCGCTTTGATTATTGGGTCCATATATGTTAATGCCTTTTGGTACCCAAAATTGCTTGATAGCAATTGGTTTACTGTAGGTTTCTTTTGGTCCAGTTTTGTGATATTTACGTGGAGCAGGCAAGTATTCGCTGTAACTTTGATTATTGTGCATGAAAAATCTAGGGTTTTTATTCCGGTATGATTGCCGTCTTTGAGGGGGAACCATTTTCTTCGACCTTACAGCTTGACTTCTAGGTTTCCAATTGGATTCCCAGAGCTGTTGGTGGTACTGTGCGGCGGCCTGTTTCCTAGATTATCACGTCCCGCACCCAATATCCGCACTAATCATTTATTAAAATAATTTGATCATAATCTTGAGCTCGTTGGAAATAATATTCATTCATGAATATTTTTATCTGTAATGTACAAAAATGAACATAATATTATTCTTTCACCAGAATGAAATTAATATTAGAGTCATAATGACATACAAAACTATGATGGAATATTAAAATTATCACCTCAATACATGTTAACTCCATATATACAATGTGTGGGTATATTAAAATCTTCACTGCGACAATGATAAAATTCCCGTATTTAAACCCCAACTCTTTTAGCGGTGCAACTCTCAAAGTTACCGATTATGTAGTATCCTAACTTGCAGCATACAAACCTAAAATTGTTGAAATATAAATCGTAAGCATTAAGCTTAGTGAGGTACTCCTTCCCTGAAATGTCATAACAATTCTGTATTGAATATGTGGATATACAACCCAAACAATCCTGCCCATTGTCAATAACAATCCTGGATCATAAGATCCAAACAATCATGGATATTTGTATATCCAAACAAATCCTGAATACCGAAGTATTCAAACAAATCCTACTCTTAGATCTATATGCATATCATCATATCATTCATATATTTGTATAGATGAAATAATCACAAGTACACTCACTTTGGTAATTTAAGTAGTTATCCCTTGCCTTTGTCTAGTATTTGTTCGGTTAACTCTGCTTCCCTTCCTATCATTTTTATAATATTAGTATCATCATAAGAATATTAACAATCCAAATAATAATTGCAACATAACTCAATCCACATAAATATTATACGATCCCATTCACATCACTTATCGTAGATGATGTCCCATCTAAATTCATGTCGAGATAGTTAACATATCCAAATCATAGAACATAAATACATTCATTTATTCGTGACAACTCAGTCCTTATCATAGAACATAAAAGACGGCACATTATTTGAAGTTTCTTAGAGCAAAATATGCCCCTTTCTTTTATTACATACCAAATCTGCCCTATAGGCGTTTCTATCATTCAGTCAACTTCTAGGAATTTTCATAATTTTTCTACTCAGTAAATTTCATGATATTACACCCTACATCAGTATACACATTGTATAATATGAATTCAAAGTTTCACAATTTCTGGAGTTCATTTGCTATGTAAAACCGAGCATCAAACACGCTACTCTTTTAGGGCAGATTATATACCTGAATTTCAAACGCCTACCAAAGATTCATTACTTGGTATTGTCACCTTATTTTCGGATATGTTACACCTATATGAGTATACTTACATATCCAACTGGAGTCACTCAATTCCAATAAGTGTATAAAGAGATATGGAAGTTTGAATAAATAGAGTTTCTAACTGAATCAATTTAAGGGTTTACACATTCAACTTTGTTTAAACTTGCATATATTCATACATATGCACCGAAACATGAAAGTTCAATAAACAATCAAGGATTTATATAATCTAAATCATAAATACAAGAAAATATCAAGATTCAAGAGTGGAATTACCTTAGGGGCTTTTACGTAATTTCCTATGAATTTTTCTGACTTTTTCTTCTCACTTTTCTCACTTATCAGTTTAATATCTGATATGTGGGTTATGGTCCACACGATATTAAATTAAATTTTTTAGGGGGAAGTCCAATAAAGATAGCTTGCTATTTGGGCCTTCGAGCGTCGCTCATGCGTTGCACTGTTGCTTGAGCTCGGCGCACCCCACCAAATAAAAAAAAAAACTCTCTAATTCCCTTTCCTCAAGGTAGAACTCTTTCATGCTAATTTTTGGCTGAATTATAAGGTTATGGAGAGGGTTTTAAGTTGGCAAGTTCAGCCATTCTTTCCAACTAATGAAAATATAACATTTGGTTTAATAAAAGACACCACTTAAATGGAATGGACAGATTTGCTTCATGAAGGTAGGATTAGACTAAACATAATGACTTAACATTGTATATAGTAATAACATATAATCCATATAACATAAGCTAATCATGATTTAAACATAATTAATCATAATTATATTATGATTGTCACAATTATCCCCCTCTTAGGATATTTCGTCCCCGAAATTGACATACCTTGGTGGTCCAAATCAAACAAATATGGATAACGCATCTTCATGATATCCTCGCTCTCCCATGTAGCCTCTTCCGTGGAATGCCTTCTCCGCACAACTTTCACAAGTGGGATCACTTTTGATCTCAATATTTGTTCTTTCCTATCCACAATTGCAAGTGGTTCTGCCACATAACTCAAGTCTTCCTTCAACTCAATAGGCTGTTCCACCAATACATATGAAGGATCTGCCACATACCTTCTCAAAATAGAAACATGGAAAACATCATGTAATCAAGCTAACTCCTGTGGTAATGCTAACTTGTAGGCAACCATCCCGACTTTATCAAGAATTTCATAAGGTCCAATCTAGCGTGGACTTAATTTACCTTTCTTTCCTAACCTCATAACTACTTTTCATGGATATATCCGAAGAACATGTGATGGCCCTTCCGAAATTCTAAATCTTTTCATCGCTTATCCGCATAACTTTTCTGTTTACTTTGAGCTGTTCTCATTCTATTTTGAATAATCTTCACCTTTTCAGTGGTGACTTCAATCAACTCTGGACCCTCTATTCCTTTCCCCGACTTCAGCCCAACATACTGGTGTTCGACACCGTCTACTATACAATGCTTCATATGGAGCCATACCGATAGTGAATTGAAAACTATTATTATATGCGAATTCTATCAAGGGAAAATCATCCCAATTCCTTTAAAATCAAGCACACAAGCTCTAAGCATGTCTTCCAAAATCTGTATTGTCCTTTCAGACTACCACTACTACAAAAATGACCTTTAACAGCTCCACTTTAACATCGGTTATTCAAAAACTGCTGTTAAATTGACGCGGTGGCATACCTGTAAATATTATGTAATAAATTAACAGCGGTTCTTTTTAAAAATCACTGTTAAAAGAACAATTAACAGCGGTTATTAAATAACCAATGTTAAATATTTCCAAAAAAAAATTAACAGCGGTTGTTAATAAACACCCGATGTTAATGTATTGTTGATTAACAGCGGTTCGTTTTAACAACCGATGTTAAAGTAAAAATTAACAGCGGTTATTAAATAACCGATGTTAAATATTTTCCCAAAAAAAAATTAACAGCGGTTCGTTTTAACAACTGCTTTTAAAGTAGAAATTAACAGCGGTTATCTAAAATTGTTGTTAAAATAATGATTAACAGCGGTTGTTAAATAACCGATGTTAAATAATCCTAAAAAAAAAACTGACCCGAGCGTGTTAAATGACACGGCCCATGTCGTACTTGCTTGGGAAATCCAAAACTCTCTGCCCACCGGACCTGACCGTGTCATATGACACGGCCCGTGTCAGCTAAATGGTTAGCTTTTCGTTAATAACCGCTGTTAACATTTCGAAGTTAACATCGGTTTTTCCCCTCAACCGATGTTAGTTTATGAAATACATTTATCAGCGGTTTTTAATGGCAACCGCTGTTAATATCACTTTAATTACACGACATAAGTCAGTTTCTATTACTCCTCCTCTGTACTGCCAAGGCAAAAACCTCTGTACCTCAGTGTTCCTCCTGCGTAAAACCCCTCGAATTTTCCCTTCGCCATCGCCTTCGCCTTCGCCGTTGCCGTCGCCATGCGCCTTCGCGCATCTCGGTTTTCTCTCACAGTCTATTACTTTTCCCATACAGTCTATTATTTTTCTCGTACTGTCGCGCAAAAGCCCCCGTCGCCGTCTCCTTGTTCTGTGCAAAAGCCCCCATCGCCTTTGCCATCGCCGTCGCCGTGCACCTTCGCGCACCGAGGTTTTCTCGCCTTTGCGTCTCCCTTTTCTAGTTTTCTCCCCTATCCGGCCGCCGACCTACGAAGAACGGTAACCCTCGTCTCCTTGTTCTAGATTTTTATACATTAATTTTGGATTAATTTTTTATTTGTGGTGTGAATTGTTATTTACTTGTGGCTGTTTTTTCGTCTGTTTATATGTGTGTGCTTGGGGTGTTGATGGTGGTCATGGTTTGGGGGGTTCTATTTTTTTCTGTTTATGGTGTGTTTATGTATTTATTGATGTTTTTATTTGCTTGAGTTTTGATGATTGTTGATATATAAGGGAGTCTTAGTTGAAAATGATTTAGGAAGAAAATTTGAATTGTAAAATTATTCTGGGATTGATTGAAGTGTACTGGAAATATCCATTACAAAGTGGTTATGTCCAAATTTTTGTTTAAAAATAAAAGATCATCACTTGAGTTTAATAAGTGTCAGTAATCAATAGTTTAAGTTAATATAGAGAAAATTAGTAAGATGAAATTCTAAGAAAATATTATGAGTTAAATGTATGTCTACTATAGGGTCGCGAAGTTAAATGTATCTCCCTTGGGATAGATGTTAACTTTCGTCTTAGAAAAATAACACTAAATGTGGTTGGTTCTAACTAAAGGAATTTCAAATTGAATTTCACTGTGTATAAGAGAAAAGAAAAAAAATGGATTGAAGTTGGATGAATGCAAGTCGTAGTAGTGATGAGTATGATAATGGAATCGAATAATTTCTTGAGTTCGCTCGACAAAATCGCCCGGAACCCGTTGAAAGATATTTTTGCCCTTGTGTCAAGTGTATGAACGGGAGATGACATGAAGCTAACATAATTCGTGAACATCTTATTTGTGAGGGAATAAATACGAACTATACGATTTGGATATGGCATGGCGAACTGGTAGACATTCCAACTGAATACACACACGTAGATATAGATTGTGATCAATTTGAAGACATGATTCGTGATATTGGAGAAGAATCATTCCGACGAGCGCATGTTTATGATGCGTTGAAAAGTGATTCAGAGACTCCTTTATATCCGGGTTGTAAAAATTTTACACGCTTGTCTGCCGTGTTGAAGTTGGTTAATGTGAAAGCAAAAAATGGGTGGAGTGATAAAAGTTTCACCGAATTGCTCGAGTTGATACATGAGATGCTTCCAGAAGGTAATAAATTGCCTAACCGTACTTATGAGGCGAAGAAGGTTTTGTGTCCGATGGGTTTGGCGTATAAGAAAATACACGCCTGCCCTAATGATTACATATTGTACCGAAAAGAGTTTGAATTATTGCATAAGTGTCCTAGGTGTGGGGCATCACGCTACAAAGTGAAGCATGATGATTCTAGTGATGGAGAGAGCACACAACGAGGGCCTACAGCGAAGGTGTTATGGTATCTTCCAATTATTCCAAGGTTCAAACGACTGTTTGCTAATAAGGATGACGCAAAGAACCTCATATGGTACGCAAAAGGGAGAAAATGCGACGGACTAATTCGTCATCATGTTGATTCTATACAGTGGAAGAAAATAGATCATTTATTTCTAGAATTTCGGGGTGAGGCAAGAAACCTTAGTCTTGGACTTGCCACAGATGGGATGAATCCGTTTGGTAATTTAAGCATTAAGCATAGCTCATGGCCTGTCCTACTTGTGATCTATAATTTACCTCATTGGTTATGTATGAAGCGGAGATATGTTATGTTGTCAAAGATGATTTCAGGCCAAAAACAGCCAGGAAATGACATAGATGTTTATCTAAGTCCGTTGATTGATGATTTGAGAATGATGTGGGACGAAGGGGTTGACGTGTTTATTGGGTACCACCAGCAAAGTTTCAAGCTATGTGCAATGTTATTTTGTACCATTAATGACTTTCCAGCATATGGAAACTTGAGCGGGTATAGTGTGAAGGGGCATCATGCATGTCCTATATGTAACACCCCGATAAGGCGGCCATTACAGTGCCGTGGACCCCACGCTGGGATCCACCAGGCGATATCTAAAGTAAAGATTAAATACACAATACATGTGATACCGAACCACAAAACATAATACTTACTCCGATGTGGAGTTTACAGCAGTATGGCCTACGGCCTTATTACACACAGGATCCAGAACGTAAGTATAATCCATATGGAGATGAATTATACCTCAAATAACAATACATTTGTTTAAACTTAAAATGAAGCGGAAAATAACATTACACGGTACAATCATGACCGGACACGAAAGACTTGGGGCCCCCGAACTAGTATCCTTCGAACCCTTCGTCATCACCTTGATCTTCCCGTGCCTTGCCTTTTCCACGACCTAAAATACAACACAAGTATTTCGCCCAACACAGGGTCAGATATACATGATAAATGATTCTCAAGATAGTATACAATTCACGCATATGAGATTTCAAGAATAACGCCCCGACTAACGAACATACCCCTCGGGCGTATGAACGCTCAGTCGCAAAACGTCGAACACATCCACGTATAAAAATGGACTGTGAGCGACTAAGATAGTACGGCTCAAGAGGGACATCACAGTACGCCCGATCCGAATATGTGTCAGTGCACATGTCCACCCCGTATACGGAATCCAGGATATACGTGGGACAATGTACCTAATTAGCCTCAACGAACTACGTCTCGTGTGCACAGCCTTTCACGGAAAATATTCACGCATGACTATATATGTGCCCGGCTAAAAATCCTACACAATATCCAATCGGAACGTAGATATGACTCCGGATATGTCACGATGCAACATGACAATGAATTCAAGAATTTCACAAAATCCGCATAAGGATCGAGGACTCACCGAGATGACAACAAGATCAACAATATCAAGGGTCCAAAAGTAACGAACTTGGGAATACAATCCCATGATGAAAAACGGGACATCATTAAGAGCAACATCAAATCACAAGACACAAGTTCATAAGTGTTTCACATACACGAAATGCATAATCATCATAAGAATCCACACATCATTATAACCAAGCAAGATAACTTGCCTCAATACGGAGAGGGTAATAGTCCTCTTCTTGTCGGAACGAACCAACGGTCCTCAACTAATATTGTGTACTCGAACAATCAACCTTGAATGAAGTATATTTTGCTCATTAATACGTTTATATGATCATCTACACCAAATTTTCACGAGATAACATCTTAATTTCCGATTGAGTAGTTTAACTTCTAAAGTGTTACTTCAAGAACTTTATCCATACCATTCAATTCTCACAATTGATTACAAGCTGATACCAAATGTTTGTTGGATCAAGAATCATTCCATAATGTTTTAAACAATAATCTCCTATCCTTTAATCTTATCAAGAACATCTTAAATGATTAAAAGTAAAATCTGCACTACTTACAATTACTTATGTTGAGTTAATTAGTTGTAAATCCATATCATGGTTATGAAGATTATCTCAAGTTTAGCACCACTCTTATACTCTTCCAATCGACACAGAATTCAAACAACACACCTCTGAATTCACTTAGCCTAGGTTCAAGAATATTATTTCATTCTTCTAATGATCAACAAGGTTTCTTAAAACATTTATGGTAATTATTCCAATGAGTCATTTACATTACAATGGAACAAGGATTATTATTATACCAATGGTGTTATAAGTCTAGCAAGGAGAGTGTGGTTAAACTAAACATGATCATTACCATATTAAAACACCAAGAACACACCATTACAAACCCTCTAATCATCATGTTCATCATTAAGTTGTTGAAAGCTTAACTACAACATGTTTATTTTGATTAATTCATCACTAGGTGAAATATACTTAATCACTATCATATTAAATTCGAGATTATAGGGTTAAATCGCAGAACATACCTTCAGAAATGGAGAACTATACACCAAACCACAAGAACACAATATAAGCTTCAAGAATGTCTCCAAGTTCCAATCAACAAGCTCCAAAATCAAAATGTAAAGCTCCAACACAAGTAGGAAGAAGGTAAACTTGCTCTAGGGATGAAGGGGATGATTATATGGGTGAAAATCGGAGGTTGGTCGTGCAAAATGAAAAACACAAGTTGTCTTTTTATAATAAAGATTCGTTACGTCGCTACACAACAAGTGTTACGTACGTAAGCTAAATCCATAGGTTCTTTGGTGAAATACGAACTTCATTACGTGCGTTCTTGCTAGAAGCATTACGTGCGTAATGTGGGTCAACTAGGTTGGATCCAAAATCAGATATTGAATCCCACCGCCCCACGCGAAAGTTGAGATCGGATCCGATTGCCAGTTACGTGCGTAATGGGCACCCGTTACGTGCGTAAAGGCCTCAAAATAGCGTGCGTTATGACTTACGATTAACGTCGTTAGGCTCGTGTTTTTAATAGTTCAATATGCACTTATCTCTACAACACCGAAAATTCAAACATAATACGAGTGATCATTTTATTCAAGTCTATTATGTTATATTCCAACATCAATATTCATTTCACAAATGCAACAAGATTACAACGATATTAAATTATCCGAATAGTACAACGACAAGTAAGAATTCCGTCGGATATTACATACTCCCCCTTAAAAGGGGTTTCGTCCTCGAAACTAAGGGGTAAACAATTCAGATACCTCTCTTGCATGCTTCTCTCCGTCTCCCACGTGGCTTCCTCGACCCCGTGTCGAGACCACCGAACCTTTAGTAGGGGAATCGTCTTATTACGCAGCTTGTTTGATCCTCCTCTCAAGTATTCGTGCGGGCGCTCCTCGTCACGAATGATCCTCCGATAAATCGATCTCATCGAATCAAGTACATGACTCGGGCCGACAACGTATTTCCTTAATCGGGAGACATGGAACACGTTATGGATCGGCTCGTAGTGGTGGTAAAGCCAAGCGATAAGCAAATCGCCTACTCGTTCCAAAACCTCAAACGGCCCGATATACCTCGGACTCGGCTTGCCTCGTTTTCCAAAACGAAAGACTCCTCGGGTAGGTGACACCTTCATTAACACATGGTCACCAACCTCGAACTCAAGCGGTCGTCGACGGTGGTCGCATAAGACTTCTGTCGACTACGAGCCGTTAACAACCGGCTCCTAATCAAAGTGATCTTCTCTCGAGCTGCTAATAACATGTCGGGTTCCGTACCCATAGATTCTGATAGTTCGTCCCAACACAAAGGG
Source organism: Orobanche coerulescens (assembly GCA_033398695.1). NCBI lineage: Eukaryota > Viridiplantae > Streptophyta > Magnoliopsida > Lamiales > Orobanchaceae > Orobanche > Orobanche coerulescens. Next base: position 139,926,302 of record CM065804.1, read on the forward strand.
GACCTACAGCGACGGCCATATAATGCCTCATACGGTGCCATCTGAATCGAAGCGTGCCAACTATTATTATAAGTGAATTCCACCAAAGGCAGCTGGGCTTCCCAATCGTCCTTCCAATCAAGAGCACATGCTCTCAACATGTCCTCTAGAGTCTGGATGGTTCTCTCAGACTGACCATCGGTCTGTGGATGAAAAGCCGTACTGAAATTCAACTGCGTGCCCATCGCACGATGAACTGCCTTCCAGAAGTGTGACACGAATCGCCCGTCACGGTCTGATACAATACTCTTGGGGGTACCGTGTAATCTCATAATTTCCTTAATAAACAGCTGGGCCAATCTCTCGGGACCCCACGCGTCCTTAATCTCCAAGAAGTGGGCTGATTTGGTCAGAAGGTCCACAATCACCCAAATCGTATTCATTCCTCGACGACTCGTCGGCAATCTAGTAATAAAATCCATTGATATGTCCTCCCATTTCCACTCGGGAATCGGGAGCGGTTTCAGCATTCTGCGGTCGCTGGTGCTCAATCTTAACTCTTGTGAGTTAAACATCTCGAAACAAACTCGGCAACCTCACGTTTCATATTTCCCCACCAATAGTGCCGCTTCAAATCCTTATACATCTTGCTAGATCCCGGGTGAATAGAGTACGGGGTAGCATGGGCTTCTCTCATGATAGAGTTCCTTAACTCTTCGTCAGCGGGTACACAAACTCGATTTCTAAATCGTATCAATCCATCCTCGTGGATCACGAATCCAGGGGCTTTCCCTTGGGTTACCTCATCCCGGACTCGAGATAAGAATGGGTCCGTAACTTGCCTCGATCTGATCATATCATTAAGAGATGAAGAAATCTCAAGGGTGCAAAGTTGTCCCTGAATACGCTGTAACCAGACTTCAATTTCTGGCCTCATAAGGTCCAATTGCAACTCTCTCTGTGCTGTCAAACGGCTCACCATCTGCTCCTGCACTGTCTTACGGCTCAAAGCATCAGCAACTACATTTGCTTTGCCCGGATGATAAAGGATCTCGATATCATAGTCTTTGATGAGTTCTAGCCACCTTCTTTGCCTCATGTTTAACTCTTTCTGAGTAAAAATGTATTTCAGGCTTTTGTGATCAGTGAAAATCGACAAAGTTACTCCATACAGATAATGACGCCAGATTTTTAAAGCAAACACCACTGCTGCGAGTTCTAAATCATGGGTGGGGTAGTTGACCTCGTAAGGTCGTAGCTGTCTCGATGCATAGGAGATCACCTTCCCGTTTTGCATTAGTACACACCCAAGGCCCTGTTTAGATGCATCACTATACACTACAAACCCTTCTGTTCCTTTCGGTAGGACTAAAATAGGTGCCGAAATCAACCGACTCTTAAGTTCATCAAAGCTATGCTGACAAGCCTCTGACCATAAATATTTCTTATCCTTCCTCAACAAATTAGTCATTGGTTGGGCAATTTTGGAAAAACCCTCCACGAACCGTCGGTAATAACCTGCTAGTCCCAAGAAACTGCGTACTTCCTTAACGCTCTTTGGTGGTAACCAGTCTCGGATAGCTTCTGTCTTCTGCGGGTCTACTCGCACTCCATCAACTGATATCACATGCCCGAGAAAGATAACTTCATTTATCCGAACTCACATTTAGAAAATTTTCCATAAAGCCGCTCGCCTTAACGCCTCGAGAACTAGATGGAGATGACGCTCGTGCTCTTCATGGTCACGAGAATAGATCGAGAATGTCGTCAATAAAAGCGACTAAAAATCGATCCGAGATAATTAATAAACACTCGATTCATCGGCTCCATAAATCTGCCGGTGCATTCGTCGAGTCAAAGGCATCACTACGAACTCATAATGCCCATAGCGAGTACAGCGGTCTTGAAATATCGACTCACGAATCCTCATCGATGGTAACCGGACCTCGTGTCGATCTTAGAAAACACAAGACCCCTTGAAGGCGATCCAATAAATCATCAATACGCGGCAATGGGTATTTGTTCTTAATGGTTACCCTGTTCAACTCACGATAATCAATACACAGACGTAGAGATCCGTCCTTCTTACGTACAAATAGTACTGGTGCTCCCCAAGGGGACGCACTAGGTCTAATGTAACCCTTCTCGGTCAAATCCTCAAGTTGGCTCTTCAGCTCCTGCATCTCAGTCGGAGCCATGCGATAAGGTGCTTTTGAGAGCGGGGACGTACCAGGCTCTAGCTCAATATTGAACTCTACATCACGATGCGGAGGTAAGCCTGGCAATTCATCTGGAAATACATCTGGGTAGTCTCGGACTACCGGAATATCGATCAATTCAATTGGTCGATTCATAGTCTTGGTTATGTAACACCAATAGCCAATACATCCTTGATTAAGCAGTTTCACCGTTTTCATAGCGCTGATGATTCTCCCGGAACGGCTGGGATTATCACCCTGGAAGGTACACTCAATACCATCGTCAGATGTGACGGTTACTGTTCGCTTGCGGACACTAATTATAGCATCATGACGGTCCATCCAATCGATACCCAAGATCACATCATCTTTAGGTAAATCGACCACAATTAAGTTTGACAACCACTCACGGTCGTTCATTCGAATCGAGCAGTCCTGAACTTCACGATTCCCAACAATTCTTCTACCATCGGGTAGACCAATTATATAGGGTTCACAATTGATAACATGCTCTAGTTGCAAACGACTCAAACAAGAAGTAGATAAAAAGGAGTGTGAAGCACCAGTATCAAAAAGAACACAGACAGGCTGAGATTGGATCTCGAGAGTACCTGCAATCATGCTGGCTTCGGGATCTTCAGCCCTCTTCATCTCGTAAACTCTAGGTTTTGCAGCCCCTGCACCAGATGTACCTGCTTGATTTCCACGTCCCATCCCTTTGTTTGCCCCGGTAGTCTGATAAGAAGCGGATGGAGGTACACGGTCCTGAACCGAAGATTGTACTGGAGCATGAGGTGTTGCGGGAATACGTCCTAGTCCACTCCTACAATAACGAGCACGATGTCCGTTATTCCCACAAGTATGGCATGACACGGCTGGCCTAGGACATTTCGAATTGATGTGTCCCGGGTCTCCACAATTATAGCACACAACAGATAGGCTGACCGCTCGAGGTTGTGATCCGGTTGGCTTCGATGCCGTAGGTTGCCGTTCAGAAGGATTTGCTTGGTTGGGGTCTCTTGAATGCTCCCGATTCTTTGTCGGTAGTTACGGTTCTGAATTTCTTGTTGTTAGGCTGCGGTTGCTTCTTGGAAATTTCCTTCACGGTCAATTCGTACTCGAGCCTTCTCGATGAACTCCGGTAGGTCACACAACGATGGTTCAACAAATGCATTCTCATTCGGGGTTTAAGCCTTTTGAGAAAGTATTTGATCTTATCGGCTTGTGTGGACAATCGTCGCGGCAAAAGGGAGAAGTGCACGGAATTTCTCGGCGATAGATAGTACGTCATCATCTTCGGACGGTTCGGATTCGAAATTCGATAATTTGGCCTCGCGGAGAGGACACGGATAGTAACGATCTAGCATGAGATTTTAAATTCTTCCCAAGTACATACGCCATCGGTAGCCTCACCGAAAGCCACCAAGTGTGGGCACCCTTGCCCAGTAGTAAGATGCTACGGAGACGCGATTCTCTACTGGACAGTCTACCATATCGAACAACTTCTCGAAGTGTTCGATCCAATGCACGATATCGGCCGGCTCAGAGGAACCTTCAAAAATCGGGGGTCGTTGGCGCGAGATGTCACTGATGATCCGATTCACCAGCCCGCCATGTATAGGAGGTAGCCCACGATCTTTGGTCGGTAGACTCTCTGTATTGTTTCCATTAAGCGGCCCATTTGGGTCATCGAGCCATCATGCCCTGCATTACAGTGTAAGGATCGACACGAGCATCCTCGCGTCCATTGTGGTGCGATTGGTCCCTAGAAGGCGAATCACTGCCTGCGGAACTATGCTCTGCGTTCGCACGTCTGTTGGCTCGCGGTATCGGGATTCGGCCCCTTCCGCGGCCTCGTCCCCCTCTGCCACGGCCTCTCAAATTTCTTTCCATACTGAAAGAATCAATTTGCAATGATAATCATAAGTATAGTTCATGATACCAATCAGAATTCATGCTAAGTTAATGGCAGTAAGAAATTACATATTCGAGAAAACAGTTCGTAATGAGTTATCATCACTACGAGGGTCACACAAAATATCATGTCGACGTTTGAGTCGAATGATTTCAATCATATAATCAATCCAGAATTTTATTTGAATCATCAATCAGATAATTCCTACCACAAACCCTTAAAATGCCGAGATCAACAAGGAGATCTATTCAGAGGTCAATATCATGTCAATAGTTTATTCATGGTCCATAAAATACGTACCGCATTTGGCTCGTAGGATCAGGCGCTCGCACGGGTCGCACGTGACACGAAGGTCTCTTGATACTAGTTCAATACACAAAGACTCAAAAAGAAAGAAAACGACCTCTCTGATACCATCTTCTGTAACACCCCGATAAGGCGGCCATTACAGTGCCGTGGACCCCACGCTGGGATCCACCAAGCGATATCTAAAGTAAATATTAAATACACAATACATGTGATACCGAACCACAAAACATAATACTTACTCCGATGTGGAGTTTACAGCAGTATGGCCTACGGCCTTATTACACAGGATCGAGCGTAAGTATAATCCATATGGAGATGAATTATACCTCAAATAACAATACATTTGTTTAAACTTAAAATGAAGCGGAAAATAACATTACACGGTACAATCATGACCGGACACGAAAGACTTGGGGCCCCCCCGAACTAGTATCCTTCGAACCCTTCGTCATCACCTTGATCTTCCCGTGCCTTGCCTTTTCCACGACCTAAAATACAACACAAGTATTTCGCCCAACACAGGGTCAGATATACATGATAAATGATTCTCAAGATAGTATACAATTCACGCATATGAGATTTCAAGAATAACGCCCCGACTAACGAACATACCCCTCGGGCGTATGAACGCTCGATCGCAAAGCGTCGAACACATCCACGTATAAAAATGGGTGTGGCGACTAAGATAGTACGGCTCAAGAGGACATCACAGTGCGCCCGATCCGAATATGTGTCGGTGCACATGTCCACCCGTATACGGAATCCGGGATATACGTGGGACAATGTACCTAATTAGCCTCAACGAACTACGTCTCGTGTGCCGGACCTTTCACGAAAAATATTCACGCATGACTATATATGTGCCCGGCTAAAAATCCTACACAATATCCAATCGGAACGTAGATATGACTCCGGATATGTCACGATGCAACATGACAATGAATTCAAGAATTTCACAAAATCCGCATAAGGATCGAGGACTCACCGAGATGACAACAAGATCAACAATATCAAGGGTCCAAAAGTAACGAACTTGGGAATACAATCCCATGATGAAAAACGGGACATCATTAAGAGCAACATCAAATCACAAGACACAAGTTCATAAGTGTTTCACATACACGAAATGCATAATCATCATAAGAATCCACACATCATTATAACCAAGCAAGATAACTTGCCTCAATACGGAGACGGGAATAGTCCTCTGCTTGTCGGAGCAGACCAACGGTCCTCAACTAATATTGTGTACTCGAACAATCAACCTTGAATGAAGTATATTTTGCTCATTAATACGTTTATATGATCATCTACACCAAATTTTCACGAGATAACATCTTAATTTCCGATTGAGTAGTTTAACTTCTAAAGTGTTACTTCAAGAACTTTATCCATACCATTCAATTCTCACAATTGATTACAAGCTGATACCAAATGTTTGTTGGATCAAAAATCATTCCATAATGTTTTAAACAATAATCTCCTATCCTTTAATCTTATCAAGAACATCTTAAATGATTAAAAGTAAAATCTGCACTACTTACAATTATTTATGTTGAGTTAATTAGTTGTAAATCCATATCATGGTTATGAAGATTATCTCAAGTTTAGCACCACACTTATACTCTTCCAACTGACCTGGCGATTCAAACAACACACCTCTGAATTCACTTAGCCTAGGTTCAAGAATATTATTTCATTCTTCTAATGATCAACAAGGTTTCTTAAAACATTTATGGTAATTATTCCAATGAGTCATTTACATTACAATGGAACAAGGATTATTATTATACCAATGGTGTTATAAGTCTAGCAAGGAGAGTGTGGTTAAACTAAACATGATCATTACCATATTAAAACACCAAGAACACACCATTACAAACCCTCTAATCATCATGTTCATCATTAAGTTGTTGAAAGCTTAACTACAACATGTTTATTTTGATTAATTCATCACTAGGTGAAATATACTTAATCACTATCATATTGAATTCGAGATTATAGGGTTAAATCGCGAACATACCTTCGAAATGGAGAACTATACACCAAACCACAAGAACACAATATAAGCTTCAAGAATGTCTCCAAGTTCCAATCAACAAGCTCCAAAATCAAAATGTAAAGCTCCAACACAAGTAGGAAGAAGGTAAACTTGCTCTAGGGATGAAGGGGATGATTATATGGGTGAAAATCGGAGGTTGGTCGTGCAAAATGAAAGACACAAGTTGTCTTTTTATAATAAAGATTAAATGCGTACGCTACACAACAAGTGTTACGTCGTAAGCTAAATCCATAGGTTCTTTGGACTGAAATACGAACTTCATTACGTGCGTTACGCTAGAAGCATTACGTCGTAATGTGGGTCAACTAGGTTGGCTCCAAAATCAGATATTCGAATCCCACGCCCCACGCGCGAAAGTTGAGATCGGATCCGATTGCCTTGGTTACGTGCGTAACGAGGCACCCGTTACGTCGTAAAGGCCTCAAAATAGCGTACGCTATGACTTACGATTAACGTACGTTAGGCTCAGGTTTTTAATAGTTCAATATGCACTTATCTCTACAACACTGAAAATTCAAACATAATACGAGTGATCATTTTATTCAAGTCTATTATGTTATATTCCAACATCAATATTCATTTCACAAATGCAACAAGATTACAACAATATTAAATTATCCGAATAGTACAACAGCAAGTAAGAATTCCGTCGGATATTACATATGTGAAGAAAACACAAGCTACGTTCAGTTGAAACATGAAAAAAAAACAGTTTACACTCAACATTGGAGGTTTCTCAATCGCCATCACCCATATCGTAGATTGTGAAAAGCTTTTAATGGATACCAGAAAGAGGGATTTGCACCGATAAAGGTGAGCAAGTTTACGATCGCGTTAATAATATCATTATTGTATTCGGGAAAACTACGAAAAAATCCGTTGCGACAAACATATGGAAGAAGAAGTCCATATTTTTTTATCTTCCATACTGGAGCAAACTAGATGTTAGACATTGCATAGATGTTATACACTTCGAAAAAAATGTGTGCAATTGTGTGATCGGCACACTTCTCAATATTAAAGACAAAACAAAAGATGGTGTCCATGCTGTTCTAGACCTAGAGGATATGTGTATTCGTCCTCAGTTGCATCCGCAGTCGGTTGGTAAATGAACTTATCTCCCCCAGCATGTTATACTTTATCAAAAAGAGAGGAAATCAGCTTTTGTAAATGTTTGCAAGGCATTAAAGTGCCACAAAGTTACTCTTCAAATATTAAGAGTCTTGTGTCGTTGCAAAATCTTAAATTGGTTGGATTGAAATCCCATGACTGTCATGTCTTGATGAAACAACTTCTAGCAGTGGCTATATGTGATGTCTTGCCTAAAAAAGTGAGGAATGTCATAACTCGTTTGTGCTTTTTTTTCAATGTTATATGTAGCAAAGTGATAGATCCTTTGGTTTTGGATGAGTGGAAAAATGAGGCTGTTGTTATCTTATGCCAATTGGAGATGTATTTTCCTCCTTTTTTCGATATCATGGTTCACTTACTTGTCCATCTAGTTAGAGAGATTGAAGAGTGTGGCCCTGTCTATTTTGAGATGGATGTACCCCATTGAGCAATACATGAAGATTTTCAAAGGGTATACCAAAAACCCATCTCGTCCTGAAACATCTATTGTGGAGAGGTAAATTGCAGAAGAAGCTATCGAGTTTTGCACAGATTACATGTCACAAGTGGAATATGTAGGCCTTCCTAAGTCTCGACATGAGGATAGAATTAGAGGAAAGGGTACACGAGGTGTTAAAGTTTTAACCATGAGTCGAGATGAGGTGCTTCAAGCACATTTGTACATTTTGAATAACATTGATGATGTTCTTCCCTACTTGTCAGCTCAGAAGAATCATCTGAAGATAAAGAATCCCCGAATGAGTGAAAAATGGTTGTTGATAGAACATAATAAGACTTTCTTGAGATGGTTTAAGGAACAGATTTCTGGCAGTGCATCTGAAACATTACAATGGCTAGCTTACGGACCCAAATCTGATGTCGTAACTTGGAGTGGATACAATATTAATAAGTACTCAATCTATAAAAAGTCACATGATGACAAGAGTACGGTTCAAAATGTAACACCCCCAAATCCCATTGGGTCATTACAGTGCCGTGGACCCCACACCAGGAGATCCACCAGGCGAACATGACTAAAATACAACAAACTGACCAAAAGGGGAATCACAATTCCTACACTGACATCCAACATAATATTCCGATATGGAATTTCAATGACAACAGTGGGCCTACATGGCCTAAATAAAATACAGCGACATCCATGAGCCTAGCTCGGATGATACAAAATGACAACGACTGAACAAAACTGGAGTACTCCAATTGTCTGACTGACATGAACACCAAAACATCTCGGACTAGTATCGCTCGAATGTCTCGTCGCCACCGTCATGCCCCTGTGTCTCAATTCTCTCCTCGCAAACACCTAAAACATGAAAACATGTTCCGCCCCCATGGGGTCAGTCATCCAGATAATGATTATCAAATACATGTACAACATGATATGCATCCAAAGGGCAGAATGAATAGTATAGTAATGGTAATACGAGATGCTCACAAACCAAAGTAAGAATCGAGCATTCGTGGAGTACTATGCCCACGCCATACGATCAATACCTGCTCAACAGGTTAGAACACAAGTGCCCAACGGCAAATCATCAATACAGAACACAACAATACATCACCCGAAGGTAACCCAAGCCAAACACTGAAATAGATACGAATCACAATGCCCGAAGGCTCCAACAGGAATACCGATACATCACAATGGCCTAATGACCCGAGAACGGCCATTGTTTATCATCATAATACCACGAATGTCACTCGGCCGAAAAGTCAATCACCACAATGGCCGAAGCCAAAACAGCCGAAGTCAGTATCAATGAGGGCGAAGCCACGCGAAGCCGTATCACAATGAGATCATCGATGACCGTGACTGCTTGAATTGCAGTCTTTGGGAAACCAACCGCGAGGGTTCAAGCCCCAGACTTACCCATAATGAGATCACCCGGTGATCGTGACCTCTTGAATCGTAGGTGTTGGGAAACCAACTGCGAAGGTTCAAGCCCCAAGCTTACCCATAATGAGATCATTAACATGACCGTGACCTCTCGAATCGTAGGTGTTGGGAAACCAACCGCGAAGGTTCAAGCCCCAAGCTTACCCATAATGAGATCATTAACATGACCGTGACCTACTGAACTGTAGGTGTTGGGAAACCAACCGCGAAGGTTCAAGCCCCAAGCTTACCCATCGAGCACTAGCCGAGACTAGCCTCCAAAACATAATTAATCACAACTAACAATCCCAAGATTACCAAATTCACAAGAATAATAGCGTGCTGCCTTGAGTCGGCCAACACGACAACAACAACTCATGGATGGGCACCGTCCATGGCGGTCCCAATTCAAATACCTCGACTGCCTTGGAATGGTCAATCGATCACAATAACTTAACGGATGGAAACTATCCTTGACAGTCCCATTTCAATACATCGATTACCTTATAACGGTTAATCGATAACGATGACACAACAGATGGGAATTAACTTCGATAATCCCAATTAAATACATCGATTACCTTAGAACGGTTAATCGATAACCAATGATACAACGGATGGGAATTATCTTTGATAATTCCAATTAAATACATCGATTACCTTAGAACGGTCAATCGATACACAATGATACAACGGATGGGAATTATCTTCGATAATCCCAATTAAATACATCGATTACCTTATAACGGTCGATCGATACACAATGATACAACGGATGGGAATTATCTTCGATAATCCCAATTAAATACATCGAATACCTTAGAACGGTCAATCGATACACAATGATACAACGGATGGAAATTATCTTCGATAATCCCAATTAAATACGTCGATTACCACAGAACGGTCAATCGATACACAATGATACGGTAGAGTGGATGTCCCAGCGTCTTAAACTGACCACCGAAACAGATATAATAAACGAATATATCAAACGCCTTCAGTCGGCCAATGCAACATCATAGTGACAGTTCCAATTCAATAATAACGATTCAACGATGCCTCAGAATGACATTCACATCAACAATAATAATCGATACATCGATGCCGCGAACCGGCTATCGACAACAAGAATCTCAATGCCTTAAACCGGCCGTTAACGATTAACAATCACATCTAGCATAATCACCGAAGGGTATTGCATCAAACAATTCCCGAATATCAACAAATCACGAAGAGACTAAGTCTCGAAATAATACAATACATTCATACACATATATGATAACATTAATCTCATTGACCAGTACAAGTATAAAACTTGCCTCAAACCGAAGGCGAGAAAGTCCTTCCACGATCAACATCCTGGCACGAAAGCAGACGGCGCCTCCGACGATTACAACACTCGAACAACCTTGAATGAAAGCGATTCATTCAAAAACACAAAATCAATAGAAAGCAACGACAAGGACAAAGCCCGATTCAAACACGAATCGATCACACATATGAACGAATATCATAGTTCTCAACTATGAATTCCATCATCCTCCAACACCTCGATGATCAATTAACATGATCATTACGTTCTTAACACTTGTGAAATCCATTCAACAAGATTCACTTAAGAACAATTATCAAAACAAACATCTCAAAATGATAATATCACCAATATCATCAAATTGATCCTCCTACAATGATAATATTATCAATATTATCATTATCACCCCAAGAACATCATCAACTCAATAATCATGATGTCTGAAACAAAAATCCTTCATCAATACATCATGAATTCGGATTAAACAACAAGATTCACTCAACCATTTTCAAATTATGATAATCACCCCTTAAATTATCATAAATCCTTACTAAAATGGTTAAAATCTTTCAAGAACACCACCAACAACAAAAATCATCTCAAGGCTATGTTAATCATATAACAATCTTAACATAATCTTTCCTAGACATGATTAAAAACCTCCAACAATCTAAAACATCAAGAACATAATCCAACTCAATTGATACTATCATGTTCTTCATCAAAAGTTTATCAAAACCATGAAGAATCATGATATACTCCATTAATCAAACAATACCCGAAGAAAACAACAACAAAAACTTGAAAATCACTTGAAGAACAAGAGATTGAGGGAACTTACCGAAGAAGAACAAGAAGAAGCCTCCAAACACCAAAAGAGCACCAACAAGCTTCCAACTTCAAGCTTCAATCCAAGCTAGGATGATCAAGATCGAGTTGGAAGGTGCTAAACATCAATAACAAGTCCAAACGGACGATTCTAGGGAGATAAATTGTGTTTTGGTTCGTGAGGAAATGAAATACGAAGCTAACATAAATAGACTGACAAACTCATTACGTACGTTATACACTATGGTTAACGTACGTAAGAGACATTACGTACGCTATGCCATGACATTAACGTACGTAATGAAAAATCGAACTAATCGACTAAAATACGGAGGCCTTAACGTACGTAAACAAGAACTTATTACGTACGTTAACAAGACCTGCATTACGTACGTAGAGCTCACCTCTTAACGTACGTAAGGGCCCGTTGACTGCAATAGTGAGATCCGATCGGAAGATGCTCGGGACCCACCGGCCGAAAGTGACTACGAGGAAGGTTCCTGCCACCTACCAAGCATTACGTACGTAACCTTACAGGCATAACGTACGTAATAGCAACACGCTAGCGTACGTAATGCTACATCCGTAGCGTACGCTAAGGCTATGAACTTAGCCAAAAATCCAAACTCTCCAACCAACATTCAAACGACGAAACCAACCCGACGACAAGTATAATATTTCAATCCCGAAATATTCCAATACAATATACATTGTATCAGTCCAAAACAACAACACTTGTACAATTCCAAATGAATATGTACAACTCAATAGTAACACGAAAAAAAATTATCCCCGGATATTACATAAAATTGTGGAGTTACTCTTCAAGCCGAGTCTATGCACTTTTCAAGCTCAAAATACAAAAACCCAGTTTTGGCATCGACGAGTTACTATGGAGTTATAGAAGAGATCTGGGAACTTAATTATGTTAAGTTTAGAGTGCATGTGTTTAAGTATAAGTGGGATGATAATAATACGGGTGTGGAAATCGATGAGTTAGGATTTACTTTGGTAGATCTTCACAAGGTAGCTTACAAAGACAAGCCTTTTATCATGGCACACCAAGCAAAACAGGTGTTCTATGTCAGCGATCCATGTAATGAAAGATTGTCCATGGTTATTCCTGGTAGAAGTGTGGATATGAATCAAACTGAAGAACCAACGTTTGACAATTGTGAATTTATTCCTTTGTCGACACGGTTACCATGTCATTCGAAATGACCATGATGAAGGTTTATGGGAGAACTTTGTTATCTCAAAATATAAATAAAAATCAGGTACATGAATAACTACATCTAAGTTTTGCATATATACGTGCCATTTTTTCTCTCATTCTAAGTTTAACCGAATTAATTTATTCTCCTCTTACAAAGTGAGTTGGTGTTCACTTAGAAATCAGTAGATTTAGTACTTACTAGTCAAAATATAAGCAATTAGATGTTAAGTTATAATAAGTGTCAATTTTGACAACTAGGTAATACGTTGTGTTTGACAAGTATTAGTTTTTTGACAAAGATTTTTTCAAACAAAAAATATTATTGGTGTATGTTGTGTTTGACAAATATTATTTTTTGTTTATAATGTGTTTGACAATATTTTTATTTGTTTATACTGGCACATGACTTCTCCTCGGCATCCTCCTTGTTCTCCTTCTCATTCTCCTCGTACTCCTCGTCATTCTCCTCCTCATTCCGCTGCTTCTCCTTATACGCAGGCTACTACATCGAGAAATCCTACAAGATGTAGAAGTATGTCCAACCGGTGTGTAGATGGGAAAAAGCTACCTCTTGACATCGATCCAATCAGGGGAAAACTTAAGTACGAGCACAAAGTCAAATTGAGTACGTATTTCGGTAAACTTGCGAAAGATCATATTTCCATATTGTACGATCGATGGAATCATGTACCGGACAAGCCGGACAAGGAAATGCTTTGGCACGATGTATTGGTACGTACATTACTTTTGTGATTAATTATGTATTTCACTTTGTGCTTTAAATTAAATTAAATTATTCTATAAAAACTGAAATTAAACTAAATAATTTAAAAAACTGAACTAAATATAAATAATCCGGAACAAAACAGAAATTTATAAAAAAAACATTAATTTAAGTAAATTATTCTATAAAAACTGAAATTAAATTAAATAAATTAAAAACTGAATTAAATATAAATAATCTGGAATAAAAGTGAAATTTATAAAAAAATATTAATTTAAGTAAATTATTCTATAAAAACTGAAATTAAATTAAATAATTTAAAAAACTAAATTTAATATAAAAAATCTGGAATAAAATTGAAATTTATAAAAAAATTAATTTAAGTAAAGTATTCTATTAAAACTGAAACTAAATAAAATTAAAAAACTAAATTAAATATAAATAATCTGGAATAAAACTAAAATGTATAAAAAACATTAATTTAAATAAATTATTCTATAAAAACTAAAATTAAATTAAATAATTTAAAAACTGAATTATATATAAATAACCTTGAATAAAAACTAAAATTATTTCTATTAATTTAAAATTGTATTATCGATAACGTTTCAATTTGAATTGTCAATGTAGGCCAACTTTGATGTCAGTCAAATTAGCAATATTGGCCAATTTCGCACGAAGACATTGCAGTCAATTGGCAGGATGTGGAGGCAATTTAAAACTGATTTGACCGGCGAGTATATATATGGTCTGTCGAAAGGGTTGTCTCCTTGTGAGAAGTATTGTATATCGGACGACGATTGGTGTAACACCCCAAACTAGGTGGATATTACAGTGCCGTGGACCCCCAATTGGGACCCACCAGGCGAATGAAAATTAATGAATTACATAATATAACTGTAGTACCGAACCACATTATATAACCACTTACTCCGATGAGGAGTTTCAAGTACAATACACCCAGAAATACAGAATACATGTAAATTTCATATGAAGATGAAATATACAACACTGAATAAAATAAAAGTCCAAACGGAAACTGCAGCGGGAAAATACACATCAAGAAACATGAATAAATGGAAAGACTGAGGCCCCCTACTAGTATCACCGGGACTCCTCGCCGTCAACGTTCTCTTCCCGTTCCTTTGCCTTGCCATGACCTGAGAACAACATCCCCAACGGGGTCAGTTACACAAAACAACAATCCTCAAGAGTTGAACAAGCACAGTAATTACATATCTTAGTTATGAAATCAAGCCGAAGAGGGGCATCGTAGTACGCCCGTAATGGGACGTGCAAGCGCACAAGACGAGTGTCCGGACACACCCGCACTTGTGCCTAATTAGTCTCACGGAGGCACGTTACCGTGTGCACAGTCCAATGACCGTGTGCCTGACTAAAAATTCCACACATAACCATACGACCACGCAATATGATCCTAGAAGGTCACAAGAACAAGAGTGACCATGATGAATATTAATGAATAGCAATCCGACAAGGGTCAAGAATGACTCACCTCAATGAAATAATAACGCAATGAATGATAGCTCAATGAAATGATTGGAACCGTCGTTCCTTGTGAATTGAATGATTAGTTTGATAATTACAAGTCTCAACATGATTAATATACTATGAATGAATTATGAATATGAATGAACAACTACGAAAGGAATGATTATCCTCTTAACCGAGCAAGAATTAACTTGCCTCAATACTAGTGAAGAAATATTCTCCCTCGAACAAACGTCCTTAATGGAATTATCGGTCACTTGAACAACCTTGAATAACATAATTACCAACAAACGCTTAATATACGTATCAAGTATGATCACAACCAACTCAAAACGTCGATACGATAAACCCAAACTCATTGGGGCATTATAAAAAACACGTAGTAACCAATCTCAATTATATCGATACCAAACTTTCAAGGAGTGATTCAATCCAACAAAACATCCTCAATACAATCAATAATCCAATATGAATACACAATTTCGGGATTTCCACAACATCTAATCGAAACCCCCAATTCCAAAATCCACATTCAGACAGGTTTTTTTGAATAATTCTCCAACAATCCAAAGATAATTCGTAGAAACTCATAATCATACGTATATCTCTTCATATATTATGATTATAACATCCAAAACCTCATACTCCATCTCAAAATCGAAATCTAAGGTTTTGAAGAAATTACCTTTGAAGATCCAACCTCTTTGATCTGTCGAAACTCGTGTTAATCGACTTTCCAAGCTCCACAAACGAATAAAGATGATTAAAACACGAACACACAAGTATTTGATGATGAAAAAATCCTCTCCCAAGAAGCTCTATCTCGGTCTCAAGTGACGAAATGGTGAAATCAACACAAAAGTCCTGTCCATGTCCTTAAGTACTGAGCAGAGTTACGACCGTAACTCTACCACCTTACGGCCATAACATCCCAAGGTCAACGACCTTACGGCCGTAACGTCCTTACCTTACGGGCGTAATAAAGCTTCATCGACAAAATGAAAAATGTCCAATTCTCAGCCTTATGGCCGTAACACTTCGGCCTATATGGCCGTAACTATCCTTCGTCGAACAAACATGCTGGCCAACTGCTCAACTTATGGCCGTAACACAACCTCTCTTACGTCCGTAAGTATCCTTCTTCGAGACACCCCCGAACCTAGTGCTCGCTTGTACGGCCATAGCCTGCCCATTCTTACGGCCGTACCGTCTTCTTCTTATGGCCGTATCTAGTGAGGCTTACGGCCGTAAGATGTCTTCGGCCAAAAACCATAAAACCAATGAATACATGTTACGGCTGTAATGCACGATATGTTACGGCCATAACTCACTGCTGGAATGACAACAATCCGACAACTCCGTCTTCTCATTACAAATGATGAATGATCCGACATACAATATTTGTATGAATATAATTAAGTCCAGAAACATGCAATATATGATACTTCCAACACAAGGCTACCAATCACAATGTTTATGATAATATTATCGTCTCGATTCTCAAATGGAGTTGAATGACGATCGATAACTGATACACAGCTCAAAGTACGCCAACGATGAAAACAAATGAATGAACATGAATGATGAATGATTATTATTGAGTGAAAATACTGAGTGACAAATACTGAATGGTAATAAATGAATTCACGACCGGGTATTACATACTCCCCCCCTTAAAAATTGTTTCGTCCCCGAAACTAAGGGTCAAATAATTCGGGTTAACTCTCCCGCATACTATCCTCGGTTTCCCAAGTAGCCTCTTCGACTTTGTGTCTAGACCACTAAATTTTAACCAAAGGAATCGCCTTGTTACTCAATTGTTTGATTCGTCGCTCTAAGACTCGTACAGAACGCTCCTCGTACGTATGATCATCTGCGATCTCGATTTCATCGAACTGAATTATACGACTCGGGTCGGAAACATACTTCCTCAATTGAGAGACGTGAAACACATTATGAACTCGGCTCATAGCCGGAGGTAAAGCCAATTGATAAGCCAGACTGCCTACTCGATCCAAAATCTCAAATGGTCCAATGAATCTCGGACTCAACTTTCCTCTCTTCCCGAAACGGAAAATACCTCGACTCGGGGATACCTTGACCAAAACGTGGTCACCTGCCTCGAACTCTAATGGTCGACGACGATTATCTGTATAAGATTTTTGTCGACTCTGAGCGGTCAACAAACAACTCCTGATCAACACTACCTTCTCGCGAGCAGCTAACAACATATCGGGCTCAGTGCCGATTGATTCTGATAAGTCATCCCAACACAAGGGAGATCGACAACGATGACTGTATAAGGCCTCATTAGGTGCCATCTTAATCGAAGAATGCCAACTGTTATTATACGTGAACTCAATCAACGGTAGTTGGGCTTCCCAATCATCCGTCCAATCGAGAACACATGCTCTCAACATGTCCTCCAGCGTCTGAATAGTTCGGGCTAATTGTCCGTGGGACTGAGGGTCAAAAGTTATGCTGAAATTTAGCTGAGTTCCCATAGCACGATGAACTGACTTCCAAAAATGTGACACGAACCGCCCGTCACGATCAGAAATGATACTCTTAGGAGTACCGTGCAATCTCACGATCTCTTGTATGAAAAATTGATCAAGTCTCTCGGGACCCCACGTATCCTTGATCTCGAGGAAATGAGCTGACTTAGTTAAACGGTCCACGATTACCCAAATTGTATTCATGCCACGACGACTTGTCGGCAAACTCGTGATAAAGTCCATTGAGCTATCCTCCCACTTCCACTCTGGATTAGGGAGCGGTTTCAGCATATCCGCCGGTCGCTGATGTTCTATCTTGACTTGATGACAGGTCAAACATCTCGAAACATAATCCGCGACTTCTCTCTTCATATTACTCCACCAGTAATTTTGTTTTAAGTCTTTGTACATCTTGCTAGACCCCGGATGGATAGAATAAGGAGTAGCTTGGGCCTCTCTCAAATTCGAGTTTCTCAACTCGTTATCCGCCGGAACACATAACCGGTTCTTAAAACGCAAAAGTACATCCTCGTGGACTACAAATCCAGGGGCTTTCCCCTGAGCCACATCATCTCGAATGCGCAACAAAAATGGGTCTGAACCCTGATTCACTCGGATCGCCTCTTCAAGTGGCGATGAAATCTCTAACATACAAAGCTGCCCTTGCACTTGCTGTAACTAGACCTCGATCTCAGGCCTTAGGAACTCCTGTTGAAGTTCCTTCTGAACAGTTAAACGAGCAAGCATTTGCTCCTGAACAGACTTACGGCTCGAGGCATCGGCGAAAACGTTCGCCTTACCCAGGCGGTATTGAATCTCGATATCATAATCTTTAATCAGTTCCAACCATTGGCTCTGCCGCATGTTTAACTCCTTCTGAGTAAATATATACTTCAAACTCTTATGATCGGTGAAAATCTGACGGGTGACGCCATAAAGATAATGACGCCAAATCCTCAATGCAAATACCACGGTCGCTAGCTCCAGGTCGTGGGTCGGATAATTGACCTCGTAAGGCCTCAGTTGCCGTGAAGCATAGGCAATCACCTTCCCGTTCTGCATTAATACACATCTGAGACCATGTCCGGACGCGTCACTATAAACCACAAATCCTTCCGTCCCTTGATGTAAAGAATGGACAGGCGCTGAAATTAAATGGCTCTTGAGCTCCTCAAAACTCTGCTGACACGCGTCAGACCACGTGTACTTCTTATCCTTCCGCAAAAGCTAGTCCTAGGTTGAGCAATTCTAGAAAACCCTTCCACAAATCGCCGGTAATAACCCGCTAATCCGTGAAAGCTTCGGATTTCCTTAGCATTCTTCGGAGGTTGCTAATATCGGATAGCCTCCATCTTATGAGGGTTGACACGTACCCCATCAGATGAAATCACATGTCCGAGAAATGTCACCTCGGACATCCAGAACTCACATTTGAAAAACTTTCCATAAAGTTGCTCTCGTCTCAAAACTTCGAGAACCCGGTGAAGGTGGAGTTCGTGCTCCTCTTGGTTACGAGAATAGATCATCATCTATGAAAACAACCATGAACTGATCTAAATAGTCGATGAAAACTCGGTTCATTAACTCCATGAATACCGTAGGTGCATTAGTTAACCCAAACAGCATCACTACAAACTCGTAGTGCCCATAGCGTGTTCGAAACGCCATTCTAGGAATATCCGACTATCAAATCTGTAACTTATGATACCCATATCTCAAATCAATCTTAGAAAATATTGAAGCTCCTTGAAGTTGATCTAAGAGATCATCGATGCGGGGTAGGGGATACTTATTCTTGATCGTTACACTGTTCAATTCCCGATAATCAATATATAAGCGAAGTGAACCATCTTTCTTCTTGACAAAGAACACTGGTGCTCCCCACGGGGATGCACTCGATCGGATATAACCCTTCTCGGTTAATTCCTCCAGTTGATTCTTCAATTCCTGCATTTCGGTCGGGGCCATACGATATGGTGCTTTCGATAGCGGGGACGTACCAGGCTCGAAATCTATCGTGAATTCCACATCTCTCTATGGAGGTAAACCAGGTAACTCATCTGGAAACACATCGGCGTTGTCTCTCACTACAGGAATATCCACCAACGTCACTGATGATTTCCCAGTCTTGGTCATATAGCACCAATAACCGACACACCCCTGATTGAGTAATTTCACTGCTTTCATCAAATTAATAACTCTTCCGGAATGGCTGGGATTACCCCCTGAAAAACACACTCGACTCCATCATCTGAAATGATAGTGACCATACACTTACGGACACTAATGATGGCATCGTGACGATCCATCCAATCAATACCCAAAATAACGTCATCTCTAGGTAAATCCACCACGATTAGGTCTGCTAGCCATACACGGCCATTAAGCTAAACCGGACAATTCTTAATCTCACGATCTCCGATAATTCTTCTACCATCCGGTAGTCCAATGACATAAGGTTCACAACTAGTAGCACTATCCAGATGAAGTCTACTCAAGCATGACTCGAAAATGAATGAATGCGATGCACCAGTATCAAAAAGGGTACACACAGGTTGAGATAGAATTTCGAGTGTACCTGAGATCATTCGGGCCTCCGGATCGTCGGTCCTTTTCATCTCATAAATTCGGGGCTTGCTAGTCCCCGCACTGGATGCTCCTATTTGATGACTATGGGCTCCGACTTTATTTGCTCCCGTCATTTTAAATGACACCGACTGAGCATCTTGATTCTGAACATCCAACTGCTTCGGGGCTTGAGATGCCGTCGGAGTAGGTTTGGAGTCTCTTCGGGAGAAAAGGGTCTTATGCCCGGCAATCCCACAGTTGTTACACATGATAGTCTGCCTCGGACACTTAGTGGTGAAATGACCCTGCCCTCCACAGTTGAAACAGGTGATGGCCGAGCTGGCCACTCGGGACTGAGATTTCGCAGGTTTAGGTGCCGTAGGAGGTCGCTCAGAAAAAGTAGAACCCATACGAGGCTTCTTGAAGGCTGCCCGACTACCGTCGGACTGATTATGATTCTTTAATTTCTTGCCAGCAGATGAAGTTTGATGCTTAGCAATTTCCTTCGCAGTAAGCTCATAAGTAAGAGCTTTCTCAATGAATTTGGCCAGGGTGGCGCAATGATGATTAAGCAATTGCATCCACATACGAGGTTTCAACCTCTTACTGGAGTACTAGATTTTATCTGCCTCGAAGTGGATAATGAATGAGGCGAATGGAAGTAGCTCCTGAAACTTCTCGGCGATGGCGAGGACATCATCCTCCGCTGAGGGGTCGGGACTGAGTAATTCCGATAACTTGGCCTCCCTGAGTGGGGCCGGATAGTATATTTCCATCATAAGGGTCTTAAACTGGACCCAACTGCAAGATCCATCGGTGGGCTTCAAAGATAGCCACCATGAGTGAGCGCTCTTACCCAGATAGTAAGCCGCAACTGAAACTTTATGCCCTTCGGGACACTCCACCATAGCAAATAGCTTCTCGAAATGTTCAAGCCAGTGAATAATATCCACCGACTCAGATGAGCCCTCAAAAGTAGGTGGTCTCTGGTGAGAGATGTCGCCAATAATACTGCTCACACTCCTCTCTTGCCTCTGAGATGGCGGAGGAGGAGCCTATTGATTCTGAGTGGTTGAGTTATGCATCGTCTCCATCAGACGTGCCATCTGAGTCATCTAGGCCATCATGCCCTACATAAAAGTGAATGGATAAACCCGAACACCTCCCGATTGAGCTGTATCTCGGGTACGACTTACCGATAGTGAATGATTATGTCCCGGTGAATGAGTGACAGTGTCGCTACTTGTTGAATTAGCATTATTCCTCGTATTCGCGTGAGTATTCACACGAGCTCCCAGGTTTCGGCCCGCACCGCGGCCTCTTCCCCTGCGTACTCTGACAGCTCTATTCATACTGAAGTAAGAAAGTCACATGATAATTATAGATTTCGCATGAAGATCAACTGAGGTGAAATGATTATCTGATGAAATTACTGAAATGATTATCCTGAACAAGTTAACAAGATTGATGATATGATCCACAAGATCAACAACTGAACAATGAGATTGAGTGAGTGATTAATGAGTTAATATGATCGACATGATCAAAAATGAAAATGATGATTGAGGATTGTTGACTGCTAAATGATGAATGAGTGATTCTTATTTCCAGAAATTATACCATGGCGTTAGAAATCATACCGTTTCTTTGGTCTGAGTGGCTTGGCGCTTGCACAGGTCACACGTGACGCGAAAGTCCAATGATACTAGTCTGATGAATGATGATTTCAAATGAAACATGACTCGGAAAAGTAGTATTCAAAGCCACACTCTGATACCAACTCTGTAACACCCCAAACTAGGCGGATATTACAGTGCCATGGACCCCCAATTGGGACCCACCATGCGGATATAACTATAGTACCGAACCACATTATATTACCAATTACTCCGATGAGGAGTTTCAAGTACAATACACCCAGGAATACAGAATACATGTATATTTCATATGAAGATGAAATATAGAACAATGAATAAAATAAAAGTCCAAACGGAAACTGTAGCGAAAAAATACACATCAAGAAACATAAATAAATGGAAAGACTGTGGCCCTTACTAGTATCACTGGGACTCCTCGCCGTCAACGTTCTCTTCTCGTGCCTTTGCCTTGCCATGACCTGAGAACAACATCCCTAACGGGGTCAGTTACACAAAACAACAATCCTCAAGAGTTGAACAAGCACAATAATTACATAACTTAGTTATAAAATCAAGCCGAAGAGGGGCATCATAGTACACCCGTAATGAGACGTGCAAGTGCACAAGACGAGTGTCCGGACACACCCGCACTTGTGCCTAATTAGTCTCACAGAGGCACGTTACCGTGTGCACAGTCCAATGATCGTGTGCCCGACTAAAAATTCAACACATAACCATCCGGTCACGCAATATGATCCCAGAACGTCACAAGAACAAGAGTGACCATGATGAATATTAATGAATAGCAATCCAACAAGGATCAAGAATGACTCAGCTCAATGAAATAATAACGCAATGAATGATAGCTCAATGAAATGATTGAAACTGTCATTCCTCGTGATTTGAATGATTAGTTTGATAATTACAAGTCTCAACATGATTAATATACTATGAATGAATTATGAATATGAATGAACAACAACGAAAGGAATGATTATCCTCTTAACCGAGCAAGAATTAACTTGCCTCAATACCTGTGAAGAAATGTCCTCCCTCGAACAAACGTCCTTAATGGAATTATCGGTCACTTGAACAACCTTGAATAACATAATTACCAACAAACGCTTAATATACGTATCAAGTATGATCACAACCAACTCAAAACGTCGATACGATAAACCCAAACTCATTGGGGCATTATAAAAAACACGTAGTAACCAATCTCAATTATATCGATACCAAACTTTCAAGGAGTGATTCAATCCAACAAAACATCCTCAATACAATCAATAATCCAATATGAATACACAATTTCGGGATTTCCACAACATCTAATCGAAACCCCCAATTCCAAAATCCACATTCAGACAGGTTTTTTTGAATAATTCTCCAACAATCCAAAGATAATTCGTAGAAACTCATAATCATACGTATATCTCTTCATATATTATGATTATAACATCCAAAACATCATACTCCATCTAAAAATCGAAATCTAAGGTTTTGAAGAAATTACCTTTGAAGATCCAACCTCTTCGATCCGTCGAAACTCGTGTTAATCGGCTTTCCAAGCTCCACAAATGAATAAAGATGATTAAAGCATAAACACACAAGTGTTTTATGATGAAAAAAATCCTCTCGCAAGAAGCTCTCTCTCGGTCTCAAGTGAAGAAATGGTGAAATGAACGCAAAAGTCCCGTCTATGTCCTTAAGTACTGCGCAGATTTACGGCCGTAACTATGCCACCTTATGGCCGTAACATCCCAAGGTCAATGACCTTACGGCTGTAACATCCTTACCTTACGGGCATAAGAATGCTTCGTCGAGAAAATGAATAATGTCAAATTCCCGGCCTTATGGCTGTAACTATCCTTCGTCGAAAAAACATGTCGGCCACCTGCTCGACTTACGACCGTAACACAACCTCCCTTACGGCCGTAAGTATCCTTCGTCGAGACACCCCCGAACCTAGTGCTCGCTTATATGGCCGTAGCCTGCCCCTTCTTACGGCCGTACCGTCTTCTTCTTACGGCCGTATCTAGCGAGGCTTACGATCGTAAGATGTCTTCGGCCAAAAACCATAAAACCAACAAATGCATGTTACGGACGTAATGCATGATATGTTACGGCCGTAACTCACTGCTGGAATGACAACAATCCGACAACTCCGTCTTCTCATTACAAATGATGAATGATCCGACATACAATACTTGTATGAATATAATTACGTCGAAAAACATGCAATATATGATACTTCCAATACAAGGCTACCAATCACAATGTTTATGATAATATTCTCATCTCGATTCTCAAACGGAGTTGAATGACGATCGATAACTGATACACGACTCAAAGTACGCCAACGATGAAAACAAATGAATGAACATGAATGATGAATGATTATTATTGAGTGAAAATACTGAGTGACAAATACTGAATGATAATAAATGAATTTATGACCGGGTATTACAATTGGAAAGAATTCAAAAAGACTCATGAGGACCCTACTTGGGAGGTAAATCTGAATTCAAAGACATTTTCTGTAGCTCGATTACTTGACGATATTTCCTTACATATTATTTCGAATCCTTGAAAATAATTTTCTATAGATCGATTCCACCTCTCGTTTCATTTCCTTACATATTATTTCGATTCCTTGTAAATTTTTTTCAAGAAAAGAGAATCAAGAAACGAGAGATAGCGAAGCTGAACAATGCTCCCCATACTATGGCTCGAGGAGGATATGATTTTGTGGAGGTACGGGAGATGGAGAGAAAGATGAAGGAGCGTAAAGAAGAAGCATCAAAATCTAGAGAAGATGTTATTATTGATCCTCCATCTCCTCCTTCACGTCATCATAGGTGGAAGCTTGGTCGTCAAAAAAGATCTGGGGGAGTGTCATCAGATGCTGCCCGAGAGATTGTTACTAAGATCGTAAGTTTAAAATATCCTCTAATATTTGACAATGTATTTAAAATTAAATAAACTTAGTTTTCTTATCTTTTCAAAAGTTGATTCCGGAAATTTTTGTTATGCAATTCTATAACTTAAATTTTTTGTTGTTGAAAAAAATAAAAGTCGTAATATTTAATTTGAAATATTTAAAGGTTGTGAATAAATTATTACTGTTTCTTCTTTATAACATGGCAAGTTTTTTTTATTGTTCTGAAAAACAATAAATGATTACTGTTTCTTCTTTAAGATGCGTGTGAAAAGGTATCTCATCCTTTTATGAGTTCTATTTGGGAGTTCATTGTAATTAGTTCATAATATACTAGGTTAGGTTTTGATTTTCTCATTTCAAATGTGTTCCTTTTTTCTTCTTTAATTACATTTGCTATACATATTAAATTTTGGGTTTGTGTGCATAATTTGTTCCACTTATGGTATGTGATTCTCTGATATTAAATATGTAGCTGACTGTTTGGGGTTTAGATAGGTGCTAGATTTTGTTTTTGTGTTTCTCTTTATCTCTCTTTTTGCTTGGATTAGAATTGTTAGTGATAACGAAAATGAAAACAGTTATTGGTGTCTTATGGAGACGAAAAAATATTAATAGTTCATTTATGTGGTTCACATTTGTGTTCCGCTTACGAAAAATCGTTCTTTTGTAGGATGAGTTGGAGGCGCAGTGTACACAGGGCAGCTTCACTCCCGATGGACGACATGATATATTGGCTGAGGCCATTGGGAGACCGGAGCACCCTGGTCATGTTCGTGAGAGTAGATTTGGTGTAGGCATTCGAGATTATTTTGGACGATCTTCACGTCGATCTGCATCATCAATAAATGAAAGTGTGTTGAGGAACTAACGAAGAAGATCACATATGATGTTACACAAAATTTGATGAAAATATTTGGCCAAACATTGGAGTCTTTGGGTGTTCATTCACAGCAGCCCCACGCCGATCTACGTACACCCGATGATCATCATGTTACCTATGTCAGTACGAAGGGGAGTTGTGCCGATGATGTTTCTGGCCCTTCAGGAGGGAAGACTCCGTCTGGGGACACTAGTCGATTTGGATTTTATGTGGACGAGCGTCCTCCTCATCTAGTCGCTATCGGTCGAGTTCATCATGGAGATTCTGCCCTACATTATGCACCTTTACTAGGTGATTTGGTTAAGGTAGTAGTCAAGAAGGTCATAGATGGCGGTGCCGAAGTTCCTATACCTACTGAAGAGGTACGCTTAGTGAAGGAAGCTCTAGGTACCTTTATTGCCTGGCCAAAGAATCTTGTTGTTGCAGACTTTATCAAGGTACGTTTCTTTTGTGTTTTTAATATTAAATATAAATAAAAGATACTCCGATTATAGTTTTTAATATTAAATCTAAATAAAAGGTATATATTTCTTTTGTGTCATACTAGGTACCTATATATATTTTACACTGTTTTTTATATGTTATTATTTAATATCATGTTGTTATTTTTCTTTTGCTGACTTAAATCATTTCCTGGTATATATGTTAAACTTCTTTACTGTAACAATGCATTTCATGTATCTTGTATATGATTTAGGATATTGAGCGACCTGAACTATCTAAGAAACATGCTCGTCGAGATGACCGGTCGAGTCACAGAGATGACACGTTGAGAGAGTTTCTTAGTGTTGCAGCGACTCTCTTTAGTGACCTGTTACAGGTGCCATGGGACACAGCTTTCTTTGGCTGGGGTGGTGATGACGTTCCCTTATACATAAGTTACAATGATCTTTTGGAAATCATTCAAGACAAGCAGTGGCTTAACTTATCGATTCTACAGTTTTGGACTTTGTAAGTAATTCTTTACATGCATATTTATGTATATTTATCAAAAATTCATAGTTTGGATTGTAAATAAGATATTAATAGTTTGTTTAACAAATTAGGTACTTATCGAAATTGAACGTGGGCACGATGGACGGGGATTTGTATGGATATTTTGATCCTCAATCCATACAAAATATGGGAAATAAGGGAGAGGAGACCTCTGGATACATCACTTCGCGTATGTCGGATGCAAAAAAACAGATATACCTTGGAGCTTACCATCATGAGTAAGATCTAACATTCGTCTCACTACCCTCTTTTTTCTCTAAAAGTCTTAATATCTCTTTCTTGTCTTTGTAGATTTTTATATATTAATAATTATGTAAGTACATGTATTTAAATTGGTTATGGAAAAATTAAATATTCCAGCCCTCCCCCCCTTGTAATACGTTTATTAATGCAGTGAGCATTGGCAACTTTTGATCATTATTCCAGCAAAAGGCGAAATTGTGTGGTTTTGCTCACTACACCGTAAGCCCGACAATCGCATTAAGGCCGTAATCCAGAAGTAAGTTTTAACTTGTAGCATTTACTTGATATATATATATATTATACTTTCATTTCATAATACATTAGTACTTCTTTCGAACAGTGTCGTGACCGCGTATAAAGTGATGGCTGGTATGCAAACAAGTAGATCCAAACAGACCATTACTTGGATATATCCCAAAATAAGTAATACATTCAATCACACGTATATATATACATATATATATATATATGTATTATATATTATATAATTGACTAATTAAGCTTCATATTCTTTTTAGTGTAATAAACAAAGTGGAGGTTGGGAGTGTGGGTATTACGTCATGCATTGGCTGTCGACTATTGTCCGAGCTCGTATTATCGATGGATGGATGGAGGTGATAAACTTTTATTTCAGTTTTTTAAATTATTTAAATTAATTTCAGTTTTTTAAGTTATTTCAGTTTAAAAGTAATTTAATCGCTTAAGTTGATGAGTTTGCTAATTTATATGTTTATATGTACAGATGTTTGATAATGTTGCAGCACTTCCTATAGATAGAATTCATGAAATTCGAACAGAATGAGCAAAATAATTTTTGGAGGTCAGGAACCGTTTATATGCGTAGATTTTTGACATTTGATTTTGTAAGAATTGCCATTATTTTGTTTGGTTAGTTCGTGAATTGTGTTGTATTTATTTTGAATTGGATGGAACGTTATTGTATTTGATGGTTGGATAAAAGTTGCCTAGTAGTATTGGTGAATAATGGATGAAAGTTGTGTTGTTGAGGTTTTATTCGAGATTGTTGTTGTATTCTGGTTTATTTGAGGTTTTAGCTGATTTATTCTGGTTTAACAGGTTTTTTCTGTGTTGTATTCCTAATTTTATGTACTGTTTGTTGGATGTTGGTTTAGTCTGGTTTATGCACTTTTTATATAGTTTTAGTTGGATGTTGTTTTCTGGTGTTTGGATGTTGTCTGTGTAGCAGGTTGGAAAATAAAAAAACGAACCTGGAATGAAAAATAATAATAATAACATTAACAGCGGTTCTTAGAAGAAACCGCTGTTAAATCCCCCATTTTCAATTTAACATCAGTTCATGGAAATAACCGCTGTTAATTTAACAGCGGTTATTAAACAGAACCGCTGTTAACATGAGAATTAACATCGGTTTCTACATAGAACCGATGTTAAATTAACAGCGGTTACAGTTCAGAACCACTGTTAATTGGGTACTTAACAACAATTTCTTATAAAAACTGATGTTAGGCGTTAACAGCGGTTTATCCGAAAAACTGATATTAAATGTAAAATTAACACCAGTTCTTTCGGAAAACCAATGTTAAATTAACAGCGGTTTTCTGAAAAAACCGATGTTAATTTTACATTTAACAGTGGTTCTGTGTACCAACCGCTGCTAATTTAACAGCAGTTTTCTGAAAGAACCGATGTTAAATTTAACAGCGGTTTTCTAATAACTGATGTTAAATTTAACATCGGAGCCTTTAACAGCGGTTCCAGAACCGCTGTTAAAATGGCTCCAGAACCACTGTTAAAGGCCAGTTTTGTAGTAGTGTACCCATATGTCTGCGAATGAAAAGCCGTACTAAAATTTAAGTTAGTACCTATAGCATACTGCAAGCTATCCCAAAACCTGGATGTAAAAGTAGGGTCCCTATCTGAAACAATAGAAACAGGCGCTCCATGCAATCAAATAATCTTATTAACATACAATCTAGCACATCTATCAACTGTATACGTAGTCTTTACTGCTAAAAAATGAGCTGACATGGTCAATCTGTCTACCACTACCCAAATCGAATCTGACCCCTTCTGAGATCGAGGAAGTCCAATCATAAAATCCATTGTTATATGATCCCATTTTCACTCTGGTATTGGCAATGGTTGAAGCAAACCCGCTGGTTTCTGATGTTCAACTTTTACTTGCTGACATATAAGGCGCGTATCAACGAAATTAGCTATTTTCTTCTTCATATTATTCCAGTAATAATGCTCCTTTAAATCCCTATACATTTTAGTACTACCAGGATGCATAGTATAAATGGAATTATGAGCCTCATCTAAAATTTCCACTTTCAATCCTTCCACACTAGACACACGTAATTGCTGCTTGTACAATAAAGTTCCATCATTAATAATATAAAAATCATTAGACTTACCATCGCGGATATCCTACCGTTTCTTCTCAAGAAAAGGATCGTGACTTTGCAATTCACGAATACGGGTAGCTAGCAAAGGCATCACACTTACATGAGCAAAGAATCTGTCCCCATCTACTAGCTGCAATTCAACTCCCATCAATTCAACTCCATAATATGAGAAACTCTAGCACACTGAATGTAAGATAACCTTCTTGAATCTTTCTACTCAAAGCATCTGCAATTACATTCGCCTTCCCCGGATGGTAGTGAATTGTGCAATCATAATATTTAATCAACTCCATCCACCACCTCTATCTCAAATTTAACTCTTTCTGGGTGAATAAATACTTATCGCTTTGATGGGCAGTAAAAATTTCACATACCTCACCATACAAATAATGACGCCATAATTACAAAGCAAATACAATAGCAGCAAGTTCCAAATCATGCGTAGGATAATTATGTTCATGCGCACGCAACTGCCTAGAAGCATAAGCAGTAACTGTACCATGCTGCATAAAAACACAACCCAATCCTTAATGTGAAGCATCGGTATAAATAACAAAACCATCTCCACCATGTGGATAGTAAGAACAGGTGCAATTACCAACCTCTTTTTCAGTTCTTCAAAGCTACTTTCACAATCAGAATTCCATTCAAATTTAATATCTTTCCAGGTTAATTTAGTCATTGGCAACGCAATCAAAGAAAATCCCTTAATAAATCTTCTATAATACCCAGCTAAAACCAGAAAACTCCTCACCCCAGTTACATTATTGGGCCTTTCCCTCTTTACAACGGCTTCTACTTTCTTGGGATCAACACATATAACATCTCCAGAAATAACATGGCCTAAAAATACAACTTGTGATAGCCAAAATTCACATTTGCTAAACTTAGCATATAATTGCTTATTTTTCAACACATTCAAAACTGTTCTGAGATGCCTTTCATGTTCAACCATATCATGCGAGTAAATCAAAATATCGTCAATAAAAACTATCACGAATGAATCAACAAAAGGATGCAGTACCCTATTCATAAGATCTATAAATATAGTTGGAGCATTTGCACTCCAAAAGGCATCACAAGAAATTCAAAATGACCATACCGAGTGCGAAAAGCAGTTTTGGAAATATCACTCTCCTTCACCCTCAACTGATGATAACCTGATCGCAAGTCTATCTTTGAAAATACTTTAGCACCCTGTAACTGATCAAACAGATCATCTATACGAGGTAACGGATACTTATTCTTAATTGTAGCTTTATCCAGTTGCCAATAATCAATACATAAATGCATAGTACCATCTTTCTTTCTCACAAATAAAATTGGCGCACCCCATGGAGATACACTACGTTGTATAAACCCCCTATTAAGTAAATCCTACAACTGACTCTTAAGTTCTTTTAATTCAACAGGTGACATTCTATACGGTGCCATAGAAATAGGGTCGGTCCCTGGTGCTAATTCAATACTAAATTCAATTTCTCTTTCTGGAGGTAACCCGGGCAACTCACTAGCGAACACTTCTGGGAAATACCGCACAATAGGAACATCGACTAACAGTAGAGTTACCTTTCTAGTATCAAGAACATATGCAATAAAACCCTCACAACCATTGCTCAATAATTTCCTTGCCTGAATAGGAGAAATAATGCAACTAGGAACAATTTTCCTTTCCCCCACACACTTAAATTCAGGCTCACCATGCATTTTAAAAACAAATTCTTTATGAAAACAATCCATGGATGCATTATATTTGGATAACCAATCCATTCCCAAAATTATATCAAAATCATAGATACCCAATGGGAGCAAGTCTATAATTGTATCTCTAGCCCTCACAGTCAAAACACAATCACGAAAAATATATTCAGCTAAAATCATATCACCCATAGGCATGGAAATACCCAACCCTAAATCTAAATGATTACATGGTCTATTCAGACACAAAAGAATGTGTGGAACTAGGATCAATCAGAACATAAGCGCTTCTATCAGTAACAGAAAGTGTACCCGTCACCATGTCTGGAGAAATCTGAGCTTCTTTCATCATAAAGACTCGCCCACCTGTCCTGGAACCACTGACTTGTCCTCTGCCCATACTTTTCACCGCACTGCCTTGAGGTAACATTCTGCTTGCTGCTTCAGTAGGTGCTGCTGGAGTCTCCGTCAAGTGCGGACAATTCCTCTTAGTATGCCCCACTTGATGGCAATGGTAGCATTCCAATACTTTAATATTGGGACACTCGGATTTATAATGCCCTTGTTCTTTGCAAAAGAAACACGTAACAACTCTCATTAGTGCCTCACCTCTTCCCGACTGTCTAACTGAACCAGAAGATACTCCACCCCTAGCATCTCTACCAAACCTCCTCTGACCTCTACCAATATCTCCACTACCTCTCTGAAATTTATATGGTTCTATCTTAACACTTCCACTCTCACCTTCTTTAAACTGAGATGGATCGAACCTACTTCTCTTAAAAATTTCTCTACTCAACACCCCTTGGTCTATTTGCTTTTCTGCTATCATGGCTTTATTCACTAAGGAAGAATATCTTCCAACTCATAAGTAGCCACTCTATTTTGGATGGGCCAAATCAGTCCATCTGGGAACTTACTACATTTCTCTTCTTCATCCTCCACATATTTAGTAGCAAATCTAGACAAAGCTGTGAATTTAGCCTCATATTACCTCACAGACAATTTCCCTTGGGTCAAATTTATAAAGTCCCTCACCTTCTCCCTCCTATAAACCTTAGGAAAATACTTAACATACAAAGCTTTAATAAATTCAGCCCAAGTAACAACACTAATACCTTCCATCCTGGGCACCAAATGGTTGCTGGCCTCCCACCAATATTTGGCCTCTACTTTCAACCTAAACACAGCTAGATTCACTTTCTGGTTATCTAGAACTTTCATAACTGCAAAGATAGTTTCTAGATCCCTGACCCACATCTCAGCTTCTGCTGTTTCAACTGACCCTGAATATTCTGGAGGATTCAGCTTCAAAAACTTTTCATGAATGGAATCTTTCATTTCCTTCCTTGCCTTTCTCTCAATTCTGGCCACAGTCTTTGATTCCAGATATTTAGTATGTTGTTCTGCCATTAGTGTCATATTTCTTTCTCGTTGCTCTCCCATCCTTGTCATTGCCTATACCATTATCTGTATTTCTGTAAGTGGCTCATGCTCTCTAGCCTTTCTTGAAACACTCTGCTCTATTGCGGTATCCTATATATGAGAAGCTACTCTCTCTTCTCCTTGTTCTCCATTCCCAGGTTCCATTTGGAATTAATCGAAATACAACAAAGTTCTAACAACCAACATGTTGTTACCCAAATTATTATATGTGATGGTTTGCTGGATATGGCTTTGAGTGAGTAACAAACAAAATGCGAGAGCACATACGAAGGAATGTAAATAACACAAGATTTGCCGGGGTTGTTAGTCCCGGGCTTGAATGCTCTCGCGAGATATTATTAATACGGATGTTGCTTTAGAGTACGAGTATTAATGTTAGAGTACAATTACAAGGAGTGTAATGCCCCTAGTTATCTAGCTATTGAGTGTTGTTTGATTGCCGGAAGAACAGAGTTAAAGCTCTGTGAGTTCTTGTTACAAAGATGAAGTGTTCTCTGTACTGTTTACTGTGTGTAATCATCGTAACGTCCCTTTTTCCAATGCTGGAGGTCTCCTATTTATATAAGAGGAGGTTGTTGGGATGTCTCCATCCCAAATGGGCGATCGCCATTCCTACATTAAATTAAGCCGGCAATCGTCTCGTCAGGTGGGACTGTTTCCTTAAAGTCCGCAGCTGCTGCTGGCAGCCAGATGCGCAAACCAATGGTAAGGTGACATGTGCCTCACGTCGCAATCTTGGAAGGTCCCACCTAGGACCTTTCGGCGGGTCTGTCGGTAGGTGAGGCTGTCTTTGTCACCGACAACCGCTGATGGGCTGGAGTCAAGCCTGTTCTTGCGGCGCCTTTTGCGGATCTGCATATGGGCCTTCATCCCGAGATTCGGTCTTCGCAGACTTTGACGGATGTTGGTTTTACACGTGGCATAGGACAGTCGTCCTCGGCCGGGTACTAGAGGCGATCGCTAGGTGCCAAAAAACGATCGCCCTGGACGTCGGCCGCTAGGCCCTTGACCATGATCTGGCATCTCCGGTTGGCACGTCTACCTTGGTCTATTTGATGCCGGCTTCGGTCGCCGGCCATTATGCCGATCGCCTTCGAGGCGTATAAATCGCCGCACAACAATTGCCCCCCAGCTCGCTCCGATGTTGAAGACGTGGGGTGAGGTGGCTCTACTGGAGATCGCTTGCATTTAGGCGAGCGACTCCTTTTATGAAGCAGAAGATCGTCTCTCGAGCGGATTGATTTCCAATTTGGATGACCTCCCGGTCACTGAAAAGTGCGGGAAGTGGAAGCGGGCTTTGAAACGTCACTAGGGCACGTGTCGCGCTCCTGTTGGGGGAGTCCGACGGTTTTATCAGACTTGTCGTTTGGCGTACCCTCGAAACGACACGCACGCAGGTTTCCAGGGCGGCATTAAATGCGACTTATCCGATGGTTGCACTTCAGTCCTCGAGATTCTGCTTATTTACCTAGAAGTCCCCAGTCTTGCCTATAAAAGGGGCCAGGGTATCTGGGGTTATATCTTTATGCGTTTTCGTCTGAGAAGAAGACAGCCGAATTTCCATGAAGCTTTGTGTGACGATCGTCGTTCGACTCAGACTCTAGGTAAGAACAAAAACTTTTCTCCCTCTTTTCTCTTTGAATATGTCCGGAGGAAGACCAATCGCGTATGAGGCGGGTAGCACTTCCGCCGCCGCGACTTAGACTGCTCGGGATGAAACCTCTACGGATTTTCATGTGGAGACGGCCGTCGAGGCCATCCGCGTCGGGATTAAACCCGCGGAGGTTGAAGAACTCCTCAACGAGGGTGACGCGGCGAAGTCGGCAGAGGCGGAGCAGAAGCGCTCGCTGGCCGAAGAGGAGGAGGCAATAAGACTGTACTGGGAGCAGAACAGTGTGTTCGGCCAAGCCTTTTTAGAATTTGCCGAGCTTATGGAGAGATTAGCCGGCCCACGCCCTAAGTTTGACTTTCGCGCATATTCAGTCGCCCACCCCCATGAACCCGTAAGGCGGATGTTGTTTCGGGACGCGGGCTGTTCCCCGTGGACCCTTGGCCAGATTAAGAGTTCGGAGACCAAGAAGGATTTGACTCGTTGGAGGACGGAGTTCCATGTCCCCTCCGACGTTTCATTGTATGTGCCTGCCGAGAATGAACGTGCCGACCAACCTCCCGAGGGTATGGTTGTTGTTAACGAGTTGATCATGGGGGCCGGACTGCGGTTCCCATTGTCGTTCGCCGTGTCGTATTTGTTGAC
The DNA here is from genome assembly GCA_033398695.1 of Orobanche coerulescens. Lineage (NCBI taxonomy): Eukaryota > Viridiplantae > Streptophyta > Magnoliopsida > Lamiales > Orobanchaceae > Orobanche > Orobanche coerulescens. Next base: position 139,960,921 of record CM065804.1, read on the forward strand.
CGCTTGGAATGTGGCGTCGCTCCAACTAACGTCGAACGCCTGGTTGCAGATCGTCAGCACTTTCACTCTCTTTGGCGGTCACCGGCTGTTCCGTCTTCCTTCTGCGCTGGAGATGAACTATCTCTTTAAGCTGACGGCGCAGAAAGGTTCTGTTGGCGGTTATCACATCCAGGGTCGCTCGGGCCGCGTGGTTATTGGGGTGCAGAACAAGGTCCGGGGCGACCTGACAAAGTGGTGTTGGGTCGGTGGTGCATGGAAATCGGCCACGAGGGACAAACCCACCGATGAGTTGGATATTCCCACCGGCTTCCGGGAGAGGAATCCGACTAATGGTTTTGACTCTCCCTTCGTGCGGATATATCTTGAACTGATCTAATTTGGTTTTCTTTTTGCAGGCACCCTTGTTCCGGCAGCAGGCGACCTACTATTTCATTTTTCGATCATCTGGGAGCGAATCCGTAGTCTTCCGTAGAGTTATATCGACGCTCGCCGGATTAACAACGAAGCTCATTGGTTGGCCGCTCAGTTGTTCCGCTTTCCTCGCCACTTAAGGGTCCCACGTACAAATGTTTACGATCTCCTTTTGCTTGGCGATCGCCTTTGATCGAAGAAGACGACTAACTTGGTTGATTGTCTTTTTTTTGGCATAGATCTACTTCCCCCGCTACTCCGAGCCACCGAGCGAAATTGCCATGTCGAACCCTGGGGTCATGAGTCGTCTCCGACAAGGGAAGAAGACAAATTGTGCTTGTGCGGCGATGAACCGTACTATTCCGGAGGCGAGACCTCTGGTGGGGCCGGTCGTCAATGAGCCAGAATTTCCGGAGGAGGAACAGCTCCAGCTCAACCGCAAGAGGCGGAGGCCGGAGGAGCCTTCGCCCTCTGTTGCTGCTGAGGCGCCCACAGTGGTGCCGCCGGTCGCCGCGCCTCCCCATTCTGCAGTTCCGATGGCGGAGGGGTCTACGCCCTCATCGGCCTTCCTACAGGCCATGGCGACCGCCGATGCCCAGACCCCGCGTGGCAAGCTGTTCTTCGGTCGCGACCCAGAGAAGGTCGAGAGGTAAGCTTGGTTGCTCTGCTGAGTTATGTGACTTGCGTAGGAGACATACTAACTCTTTTGTTCTTAGTACAGGGTCCGTCTTGCCGACACGAACTGCTCGCTGATGGTGTTGGACTTCCTGGCGAGCAGATCTCCCCACGAGCCTAGGGATGTTCCTCACTACGTCTCTCGGGCTATCGCCGCCCTGCCGAAGGCTTGGACGACTGATCTGGATGCGATCGCGCGCCAGCGGTCCGGAGATGCAATGCAGGCGACCCTTGCTTTGGCCCTTCAAACGGCGACGATGGCCGCTCAGGCCATGAAGGATTACGAGGGGCGGCCCTCCACCGCCCGTCTCCATGTGGACCTCGAGGATGCTCGGAATCAGAACGCCGAGTTTTCCGACAGGATCGTGGCAATGGAGAATGAGTCCGTGGAGGCGGCCAAGCAGGCGAAGCAGGATCTCGACCGGGCCCGGGCGGCGACCGACCGGATGCGTGATCAAATGACGGAAGCCTGTCGGTTGCACGCGGCCTCGCAGAAGGAGGCGACTGAGCTGAAGGTGGTGGTGGACCGGTTGAATGGCGAACTGGAGTCGTCGAAGGGAGAGGTGGCCGCTAAGGTTGCTGAGCTCCATGGCGCGGATCAAACGATCGCGGGGCTGAAGGAGAAGCTGAAGGCGACCGAGGCCAATCCCTTCCTCAGCATGGATTACGTCAATTAATTTGCCTATTACATGGCTTATGCTGACGCCATCCGCGCTGCCAAGAAGGGAGGCCTTGAGGTCGGCCCTCTAGTTGATAATTTCAAAGCCTATGTGCTTGAACACCCTCTGCAGCCGGCTTTCTTTGTGCCGATCCTCGACTTCTCTGACCTTGGAATCGACCTGAGCTGGTATCTGTCGCCGGACAACCTCGTTCCCCCGGACGCCGGCGAAGAGGCGCACGTCGACCTAGCTACCGGTGGCGAAGGTCGGGCCGATCCAGCGGCCGGTGGCGAAGTCCAGGCGGGGGCAGCCTGAGTTTGTCCGCTTTCATTTTGTTTTCACTTGTAATTTTTCAGCTTTGTTGTGTTTTGCCTTCGGGCGCTTGTACATGTATTTCGGATGAAATGAAATAAATATTTTGCTTCTGATTTCTTGCTTGTACGATCGTCTGTCTGAATCTTTTGCATTTGACTTCACACAAGTTGAGGAGGAGCGATCGTTGTATGTACGGCTCTAAATGGATTGATATACTTAGATTCATACTGGTAAATTTCAGAACAGAACCGATCGTCGTATGTGTATTTGAACAAAGCCGATCGTATGTATGGCTCCCATCTGCCCCTTGTTTTTGTTTACTTAGTGAAAGTAAGGAAACGAAAATAAATCGTGTAGAGATATCTTTAGTTTGGTTCTTGCGATCTTTAATTTTGCCGATCCCTAGAGAAAGGACCTTGTACGGTCGTGGGGTTCGATGGAACTGACCTCCACGACCATGTCTTGTGCGCGAGCGACATTCCGCCTGATGGTCAACTTCTCGCGACTCACTTAATTGTGAGGGTCCTCCGTAGGATACATTTTGCCTCGCCATGTAGCGATGGGGCGGACGGTCTCTGTTTGGAGGAGTCCTTGCACGGGGCACCATTGGATTAATCGACTCCGCGACCGTGGCTTGTTAGCACTTTTATGCCTGGGACTGACATGTTAGATGACGTACCTAAGAGGGCATACGTTGTGACGGGGGGAGGGACGCGTCGCATTGTCCAGGTCCACCATGTTAGATGATGGATCTGAGGGCAGACGACCGTGTCCACAGATCTGTTTTGGAGGTTCCTTCGGCTACGCCCGCCTCGTATTTAAACGAAAGGGCGGGCGATCTCTGCCCAAAGAACCTTGCATGGTCGGGCTATCAGTTCCATCGACCTCCAGAACCATGACTACACTTTTCTACCTCGGATCGTCATGTTAGATGACGGTCCTTGACAGTATACGTTGTGCTGGGGGGGGGGGGGATCGCTTGTCTCGGAGGGCGAGCGAGTCATCCCCTTCTTGGTTGTTTTTCCGAGGTGAATTACTTAGAGAGGATCGGAAGATCTCATTAAGCTCTTTGTACATTGAATAAATGAATAAAGGGTGTTTTTATTGATAGTATTTCTTCGAATGAATGGCGTTCCAGGGATATTGGTCCGGAGTGCCGTCTGGGTGTTGGAGCTCGTAGGCTACTTCGGTCAGCCACTTGGATATCCTGAACGGGCCCTCCCAATTCGGTCCAAATACTCCCGTGTGGGTCTGGATCTTTTTCAGGACTAGGTCGCCTACATGAAAACACCTTTCCTTGACCTTCGAATTGAACAATTTTTCGGATTTCCTTTTGTGGATCGTGTTCTTCATTTCCGAGGTCAGTCGTCGTTCCTCGAGCATATCCAAGTCGATCCGCCGAGCTACATCATTATCCGTCGTCATCTGTTGTTCAGTTTCGTGGCTGAGGACGGCGATCTCCGATGGGATCACTGCTTCTATTCCGAAAGCGAGGGCGAAAGGGGTCTCGCCGGTTGAATTTCGGGTCCTCGTTCGGTAGGACCATAAAACATCCGGGAACTCGCTCACCCATCGTCCTTGTTTGGATTCGAGTCTTGGTTTGATCGTGTGCTTGAGGATCTTGTTTACAGCCTCTACCTGCCCATTTGTTTGAGGGTGGTAAGGTGCCGAGAACAACTTTTTAATTCCCCATTTTTTGCAGAATTGCATAACTTCCAAATCGTCGAACTGCTTCCCGTTGTCGGAGATGATAGCCTGAGGTAGATCGAATCGGCAGATGATGCTCTTCCAAATGAACTTGATCACTTGTTCTTGGCCGATCTTGTTGAGTGGTTCGACCTCTGCCCATTTCGTGAAATAATCGACCCCCACGATGGCGAATTTACATTCCCCTGGTGTCGTCGGCAAAGGACCGATGAGGTCGATGCCCCATTGGGCGAACGGCCACGGACTGTACATAGAGGTGAGCTGCTCAGGGGAGAGCTTGATGCTTGGGCTAATTATTTAACACCTGTGACAAGATCGGGCGTAGGCGATCGCGTCCTTTTGCAGGGTAGGCCATAAAAAGCCTTGCCTGGTCATCTTGTGGATGAGAGCTCACCCTCCAGCGTGATTTCCACAGATCCCGTCATGAATTTCGGCTAAAACAAGTCGGCCTTCCTCCGGCGTAATGCATTTGAGGAGAAGAAGACTGAAAGCTCGCTTGTAAAGCTGGTCGTCCAATAGGGTGTATCTAGTTGCTCGGAGCTGAAGCTGGCGAGCCTTGATCCGATCTGCGGGGACCGTTCCATCCTTCAAGTACTCAACGAACGAAGTCATCCAGTTCTCTTCGGCGATGGCACCTGTGGCGACCAGGCTTTTGTCGATCGCCGATCTTGCCGACTTAGTAATTTAGATGTTAGAGAAGTCCGCCGCCCCATCTGACGATGCGAGTTTGGATAGGACATCGGCCTAGGAGTTGTGCTCTCTCGGGACTTGTTCGATCAGCACTTCTTCAAATTTTGTGCACATTTCGGCGACCAATTCTTGATATTTGATCATTTGTTCGCCGCGCGCCTCGTATTCCCCCTTCACTTGGTTCACGACCAAGAGGGAGTCCATGAAGATGTGAAGGCGATGAACGTCCATGGCGAGTGCTAGATCGAGCCCGCCTACCAAGGCTTCGTACTCGGCTTCATTGTTGGTCGCACGGAACCCGAAACGCACAGCATTTGTAAAACTCTGGCCGTCGGGGCTGATGAGGACAATCCCTGCCCCTGCTCGCGAGGTGGTCGCCGAGCCATCTACGTACAATTTCCAGGCGGGACGGCCGACCTGGGTCGGACTAGGTGGGAATGTTAATTCCACCACGAAATCCACCAGAGCTTGGCCTTTGATCGCCGTGCGAGGAGCGTACGTGACACCGTATTGGGCGATCTCCAGTGACCACTTGAGGAGTCGCTCGTTGGTGTCTGGACGGTGAAAAACTTGCCTTAGAGGGAGAGTCATCAAAACCTCCACTTGGTGTTCGAAGAAATGGGCTCTCAGCTTTCGAACACTCATTACTAGTGCGTAGGCGAGCTTCTCCAGAGGTGTGTAACGTGTTTCCGCGTCATAAAGCGCTTGACTGACGAATTAGATCGGCAAGTGGGCTTGCCCCTCTGTTCGCACTAATACGGCGCTCAGCACGACCTCCGAGGCTGCCAGGTAAAGGAATAGCTTTTTGTCGGGAATCGGTTTTGCCAAAACTTGGGTATTAGACAGATAATCCTTGATTTTAGCGAACACCATTTGACTTTCCTTGGTCCACGCAAAATTCTTATTCTTTATGGTGGCGAAGAACGGCTTGCTTTTATCTCCGAGTCGAGAAATGAAACGGTTAAGGGCTGCTAGACACCCGTGGGGCGTTGCACTTGCTTGACATTCCGTAGCTCCTGCATGTCGAGGATCGCCTTGATCTTGGTGGGGTTCGCTTCGATCCCCCTTTGGCTCACGATGTGCCCCAGAAACATTCCGGAGCTTACTCCGAAGTTGCATTTCTTGGGGTTCAGTTTCATGTTGAATTTCTCGAGGATGGCGAATGTCTCGGCAAGGTCTTTGAGGTGATCTTTCTTTTTGAGGCTCTTGACCACGATGTCGTCAATGTAAACCTCCATGGTCTTGCCGATCTGATCGGCAAACATCCCGTTAACTAGTCGTTGGTAGGTCGCCCCCGCATTTTTCAGACCGAATGGCATTCGGACCCAAAAGTACACGTCTTTTTCTGTGTGGAACGACGTGTGTTTTACGTCTTTCTCCGCCATTGGGATCTAATGGTACCCGGCGAAGGCGTCTATAAACGACATCATTTCGCAACCTGTCGTGCTATCGACCAAGTGGTCAATATGAGGCATTGGAAAGTGATCTTTCGGACACGCCGCGTTGAGGTCGGTGAAATCGATGCATAACCTCCTGGAGTTGCTCGCCTTTTTTATGAGCACCGCGTTGGCTACCTATTGTGACTCGTCGGTAGCTACTCCGATAAGTTTGTTGTCGAGTAGCTTTTTGACTTCTGCGTCGAGCGCAGCATACTTCTCAGGACCGAATTTCCTATGTTTCTGGTGAACAGGCTTCCTTGCCGGGTCGATCTTTAGATAGTGGCAAGCGTGTTCAGGACTGATGCCGACCATATCTTGATGCGACCAGACAAAGACTCCGATGTTCTTTCGTAGTAAACTGATCAGATCGTCTTTTAACTCGGGACCGACGCTTGAGCCGATCTGCAATTCCCGCTCCGGGCGAGCCAGATCGATTGTTATACTTTCTAACTCTTCGATGGGGACGGTCGCTTCTCGTTTGGAAAGATCGCCGGACTCGATCCTTGGATCAACGTCGAGGCTTGGCTCGAAGCCGATCCTTGGCTCAATGTCGTCCGAAAATTGATTTGAGATGTCGTCCTCTGAGTCGGGCTGGTATGAGGTGCTTGGCTAGTCGATCTCCATCGGTTGAATGTCGATCGTATCAATGTTACAAATAGTACAGGAAACGTTTAAAGGAAAAGTTACGACACAGGAGTAATTCAAACATTTCTTTGCCATTAGCTGTTCTCCTTTTACAGTACCGACTGTCCCATCAGTAGTGGGGAACTTGATACAGTAAAAGAAAGAAGAGGTGACCACCTCAAAGGTTTCTAGAAAGGGGCGACCTAGGAACTCATTATAGATGTTGGGTCTATCTATGATTACAAAATTGAGGTTCCTAGTGATCTTAACCTTAGGATCGTAACAGCAGACTAGCTCGACGGAGAGCTTGATCCTTCCATAGGCTTTGACCGTGTTGTCGCCGAACCCTTGAAGCACAGTATCGAATGGCTTGATGAACTTGGTCAGGTTGCCGAGCTGGTCCAAAGCAGATTTGAATATGATGTTGCAACAACTCCCAATGTCAACCAGCACGCGGTCGACCATTTTCCCGAGGATACATGCAGAGATCACCAATGCATCCTCTTTGGGGCACTGCACTCCCTCACTATCCTTGTTGGAGAAGGTGATGAGCGCATCTCTGGAGATGGTTGGCACTGGGGGCACCACGACATGGACTCCGGCGAACGCCCTCAGCTCGGCCTTCCGCTTTCTATTTGATATGATGGATACCGGGAAAAGACCTCCGAGGTTTCCACCTCCCGACTGAAGCATATTGATCCGGCCACCGGGGTTGATCGGAGGGATCGACTCATCTGAGTACTCCGGCTCGTTTTGCTCGATCCTGGCGACCGGATAGGGAGGTTGATGGTCGTCCTTCTGTCGACAATCGCGTCCTCCGGTCCTTTCTTCCCGGGGCTCTGGCTTGGTCACTAAATTGTCCAGCTTACCTTCCTCGAACAATCTCCAGAGTTGTCTGAGGAGGTCGCGGCATTGGCTGGTGTTGTGGCCGGGACTTTTGTGGTAGGCACAAAATTTACTGATGTCCAGATGACCGTTGTCCCTCATCGGCTTCGGCTTGCTAAGCCATTCGCTCCCCTTGATAGCGTTGAAGATATGGGCCGTAGACAGATTGAGGTTGCGGAGGAGGTGAACTCCCACATCCTCGAAGGCCTTGAACTCATCGGGCGGCTTTGCGACCGCCTTTCTAGGCTTGGCGATCGCCTTCTTCGGGACGGGATATGGCGCCTTCCCTTCTCCGGTGGTCCCCTCGCCTAGGCGAAGGGTGAGCATCCTCTGCCTGGCAAGAAAGTCGGTGGCCTTGACGCGGAAGATCGCGTAGGTTGGGGGGATGTCCTTCGTGAGGTGCCTGAATATGGGTGAATGACCATAGAATCCCCCCAGGACCGAGTAGAGGGCGAGCTCGTCGCTAATGGGCTCGCCGGTGAGGACAATTTCATCCACCCGGTCGATGTAATCTTCATCAGGCTCGTCTTTCCCCTGCCTGATCTTCATCATGCGGTGGGGACCTTCTGGCCGAGCGACCTTAGCGACGAAGTATGACGTGAAGTCGTTCGCCAGCTTCTCAAAATAGTTGATTGAGCGTGGTGGCAATGAGATGTACCACCTATGGGCAAGATCGCCCAATGTTAACGGGAACATTCGGCACTTCGTGGCGTCCGATGCCCCGCATCCGGTCATGTAGATCCGGAACTTGCTCAAGTGGGTCTCAGGGTCCGACCTCCCCTCATACAGAGGTGTTTGAAGAGGAGCGATCTTCGGTTGCACGGGGGCAAGCTCGATCTGGACCGCGAGAGGCTCACTTGGCCCGGTGATCGATCTCTTGGCGCCTGCCCCAGTTTCTATGAGCGCCTTCATTTCGTCGAGCTGGCGCTGCATTGCGGCCATCGCCGTAGCCTGGATGCTCGCGGTCTGCCTCTCGGAGCAGGAGCCGAGGCGATCATGTACCGATCTTCTGGCTCTGTGGTAGGCAACGAGGTCTCTGCCGCCGAACTCAATTCTTTGGCGAATGGGAGCCAGCCGGCCTGTCTTCTAGGAGTTGGGTACGCCGAAATCTTGGTGACGGATTCGGACTCCGACGTCTCACGGCTGGGGCCTCAATGACCAGGTCGCCATGAGGGATCACTCCCTAGGCGGCTGAAGACGGAATCATCCTGCCTTGCGAGCGCATTTTCGTGCGACTCGGGGCTTTCTGACGATTTCTCGACATATAACCCCTTGAGCTTTCGCTTTCCCGCACAGCGGATGGCTGATGGAGTAATAGTGGGCGTGTCGCATGCTCTCCGTCGCTCCCTTAGGATGGCGATGTCCTCCTCGATCTGTTCCGCGTAATTGATCAAGTGAGAGGCTGGGGCCGTCCCTCGGGGGCGGGAGCGAGAGTCTAGCGTCACCGCGGTTGCCTTCCGCCGCAGGTTGGGACTCGGCCTGGACCGGAATAAGGCGTCCGGCGGACCGTAGGGTCGCTCTCTTCGAGGTCGTGGCATGCGTCATTATCTTGAAGGTTTTTTTTTCTTTGAATAACAGTGAGTGTTTCTTCAAGTATATATTCCGGAGAACAGTGAGTGTTCTTCGAAATGGTTGGAGAGAAAATAACGGTAACACAGCCCTCCTTCTAGCGCCAATTGTTGTTACCAAAATTATTATATGTGATGGTTTGCTGGATATGGCTTTGAGTGAGTAACAAACAAAATGCGAGAGCACGTACGAAGGAATGTAAATAACACAAGATTTATCGGGGTTGTTAGTCCTGGGCTTGAATGCTCTCGCGAGATATTATTAATACCGATGCTGCTTTAGAGTATGGGTATTAATGTTGGAGTACAATTACAAAGAGTGTAATGCCCCTAGTTATCTAGCTATTGAGTGATGTTTGATTGCCGGAAGAACCAGAGTTAAAGCTCTGTGAGTTCTTGTTACAAAGATGAAGTGTTCTCTGTACTGTTTACTGTGGGTAATCGTCGTAACGTCCCTTTTTCCAATGCTGGAGGTCTCCTATTTATAGAAGAGGAGGTTATTGGGATGTCTCCGTCCCAAACGAGCGATCGCCGTTCCTGCATTAAATTAAGCCGGCGATCGTCTCGTCATGTGGGACTGTTTCCTTAAAGTCCGCAGCTGCTGCTGCCAGCCAGATGCGCGAACCAATGGGAAGGTGACATGTGCCTCACGTCGCAATCTTGGGAGGTCCCACCTAGGACCTTATGGCGGGTCTGTCGGTAGGTGAGGCTGTCCTTGTCACCGACAACCGCTGATGGGCTGGAGTCAAGCCTGTTCTTGCGGCGCCTTTTGCGGATCTGCACGTGGATCCTGAGATTCGGTCTTCGCAGACTTTGACGGATGATGGTTTTACACATGGCATAGGACGGTCATCCTCGGTCGGATAGTAGAGGCGATCGCTAGGTGCCAATAAACGATCGCCCTGGACGTCGGCCGCTAGGCCCTTGACCATGATCTGGCATCTCCACTTGGCACGTCTGCCTTGGTCTATTTGATGCCGGCGTCGGTCGCCGGCCATTATGCCGATCGCCTTCGAGGCGTATAAATCGCCGCACAATACAACATAAACAGTTTATAATAGTAAACTACTAGTTAGTACAAAAATAATTCATAAATATCAAATCAACTCAATAACTGCTATCTAATCATCACACACGTCCAGAATTAATAACTTAGACGCTCTGGTACCATTAGTTGTCACGTCCCAAACCCAATATCTGTACTAATCATTTATTAAAATAATTTGATCATAATCTTGAGCTCGTTGGAAATAATATTCATTTATGAATATTTTTATGTGTAATGTACAAAAATGAACATAATATTAATCTTTTACCCTAATAAAATTAATATCAGAGTCATAATTAAGCGGACACACAAAACTATGATGGAATATTACAATTATCACTTCAATACATGCTAACTCCATATATACAATGTGTGTGTATATTAAAATCTTAAGTGCGACAATGATAAAATTCACGTATTTAAACCCCAACTCTTTTCGGTGGTGCAACTCTCAAAGTTACCGATCATGTAGTATCCTAACTTGCAGCATACAAACCTGAAATTGTTGAAATATAAATCGTAACCATTAAGCTTAGTGAGGTACTCATTCGCTGCAATGTCATAACAATTTTGTATCGAATATGTGGATATACAACCCAAACAATCCTGCCCATTGGCAATAACAATCCTGAATCATAAGATCCAAACAATCCTGGATATTTGAATATCCATACAAATCCCAAATACCGAAGTATTCAAACAAATCCTGCTCTTAGAGCAATATTCATATCATCATATCATTCATATATTTGTATATATGAAATAATCACAAGTACACTCACCTTGGTAATTTAAGTAGCTTTTCCCCTGCCTTTGTCTAGTATTTGTTCAATTAGCTCTGCTTCCCTTCCTATCATTTTTATAATATTAGTATCATCATAAGAACATCAACAATCCAAATAATAATTCCAACATAACTCAATCCACATAAACATTATACGATCCATTCACATCACTTATCGTAGATGATGTCCCAACTAAATTTATGTCGAGATAGTTAATATATCCAAATCATAGAACAGAAATACATTCATTTATTCTTGGTAACTCAGTCCTTATCGTACTAGGATTCCAATTCAAAATACGTAAAATCATTTGAAGTTTCTTAGAGCAAAATATGCCCTTTTCTTTATTACATACCAAAGCTGCCCTATAGGCTTTTCTATCATTCAGTCAACTTCTAGGAATTTTCATAATTTTTATACACAATATATTTCGATGATATTACACCCTACATCAGTATACACATTGTAAAATATGAATTTAAAGTTCCACAATTTCTAGAGTTCATTTGCTATGTTAAACCGAGCATCAAACACATGGAGTGCGTAGTTACTCTTTTAGGGCAGATTTTAAACCCGAACTTCAAACGCCCACCAAAGATTCATTACTTGGTATTTTCACCTGATTTGCGGATATGTTACACCTATATGAGTATAGTGACATATCCAGCTGGAATCACTCAATTCCAGAGTGTATAATGAGATATGGAAGTTTGAATAAATAGTGTTTCTAACCGAATCAATTTAAGGGTTTACACATTCAACTTTGTTTAAACTTGCATATATTCATACATATACACCGAAGCATGAAAGTTCAATAAACAATCAAGGATATATATAATCTAAATCATAAAATACAAGAAAACATCAAGATTCATCAGTGGAATTACCTTAGGGGCTTTACGTAATTTCCTATGAATTTTTCTGAATTTTTCTTCTCACTTTTCTCCTTAAACTCTCTAATTCCCTTTCCTCAAGGTAGAAATCTTTCATGGCTGATTTTCGGCTGACGTATAAGGTTATGGGGAGGGTTTTAAGTCGGCAAGTTTGGGCATTCTTTCCAAGCAATGAAAACATAACATTTGGTGTAATAAAAGACAAATTACCACTTAAATGGAATGGACATATTTGCTTTATGAAGCTAGGATTAGACTAAACATAATGACTTAACATTGTATATAATAATAACATATTATCCATATAACATAAGTTATTCATGATTTAGACACAATTAATCATAATTATAATCGGATTGTCACATGGATGGATAACGGGGCTCCTGTATCCAGTATCTAGGCGCACTGTACTGTTGGTAGTACTGCGGTGCATGCCTCAGATATTTAGACACAGCCTTCTTTCTGGATGACTGCTGGCGCTGTTGGTATGCTCGGGGTGTTGAGATTCGATGCCTAAAACGAAGGCGCAGTGGAAGTAAAAGCAAAATATCACCGAACCCCTAAAGAGGACCGATCATGCATCGTATATACGAATATAAAAGGACAAGAGTGAAGATATGAAAACATAACCTTGAAGTCCTTTGATTGAATGTTGCAGTTGATGCCGGTGACCGCAAATTCGATTTCATAAGTTTTAGGAGTATGTCCTCAAATGCCACTCAGAGGAAGTTAGAGTGAGGGCATTGTACTTCTTATTATGTAAATTATTATCAAAAGGAAATTGAATGTGTATTTATTTACTGGTAGTCATCGGCATTCCTGACTCGTAAATATATATACAGAAACTAGTCCGTGTATTTGAGAGCAAAACATTCCACTCCTTATTGGATAAGGGGATCGACACTGGGAAAGGTTTATGGCTCAAATACTTAATCGTTCGCAAGTCAATGAAACTTGACTGGGCGTTAAGTTTATGTGAAGACTTGTATGACGTGTTCTTTGACTTGGAGAGTGCCTGTCGTTATTAATGGTTAGTGGGAGCACAAGTTGTAGGTATACTAATGAGATTAGTATACTCAAACCGACTCACCCTCGATTCGTCACACGGATTTCAATCCGGTACAGTCAATAACGAAATCGAAAGATTGTGATAGGTATCGTGAACCTTCGACTTGAGGATTTAGTGGGGATGTGCTTGTGACGTTAAGATTTTCATTATAGTAGTTCGACCCAGAAAACCAGAAGGTGGGGTTCAACCTCGACGTGCATCTTGACGGGCAAATAGCAGGTTCTACTAAATGCCAAGATAGGATTCTTTCTCATGTAAGTGAATAGGTATATGTCCTATGCAGTTATTGGCAGATGAGATCATAAGTCTTTTGCCAAAGCATTGGAGCCAGTTGTATTAGATACACGAGAGCTCGGTGATCTCGATTGCAGTAACTCATGCATAGCGTCAAGTACAGATAGGGTTTGACTGGCCGTGACACTATAACTTGATCGGAACATTTGAGAGAAGGATTTATACATATAGTGGTATTCACGACAGAAAGGTTTTGGAATGATCCCAATCATTCGTTCTCAGTTAGGTTATAGTGTAGGCCGCGGGACTGGCTAGGTGGTGCTATCACTCTTTGGTTCCTCCCATTGCTAACTGAGACAGACCTACCGAGTCGTGCATTAGGATAGACGACGGAATAAATCGAGCTTGTTCTCTCTTTATAAATATTAGATATTGGATATCTAATTTATTGGGCATTGGATGTCTAATTTATTTTTGGGACATTGGATGTCTAAATCAATTTACTGGATAAATAAATTTACGGCCTAATGAATTAAATAAATTACTGGGTAGTTAATTCAATTTATATATATAATTATTTCTTGGAGAATTTAATTAAATTATTTTGTATTTGATATAATTAAATAATTGGATTAATTAATTAATAGAAATACATCAAAATGGAATGGAGTTTATCTGATTGGACACACGATAGTTCGAAACGAACCAAACTCCTCTGGATCTTCTAGATGGCCGCCCCCGTCATAGTTTATTCATTAATCTTTGATTCCACCTTAAATGGTTGAAGACCAATAATAAAAAAGCAATATAATTTCATGTGATGATTTTATATTTATTTATTGAGGGAACACTTTGACAAGTTGAATGAAACAAAATAAAAGCTCCCCCTCCCTAATTTTAAGTGTCCAAGCCGTGACATCAAAAGGGCAAGGGAGAGAGTTTTATTTTCTGTGTTATTCATTCACTTCTTCATTTTTCTTAGAGAAAATCAAGAGCGAAAAATATTTATATACTCAGAGTGTTATAAATATAATTTGTAAGCTCTAATGTTTTAGTCGTATCCTTGGAAGTTAATATTAGGAATACTTGTTAGATGTTGATGATGTCATTAATATAAATTCAAATACTTATTACTTGGAAAAAATGTAAGGAAGAACCAAATGAGTATCTTCCATAGGTCAAATTATGTTAAACTTAATACTTGACAAAATGTAAAGAAAAACCAAATGAGTATCTTCTATAGGCCAAAATAAGTTAAGCACAAATCGGCTAAGTACAAATGTACAGCTGAGTTCATCAGAGAAGTACAGCTGAGTCAAGTCAGAGAAGCTCTGGTCAATAAAATTCATCAGAGATGTTTAACCAGACTGCAGTCAAGTGACCTCAAACAAGTCATCTGATCAGGCGAGTCTCAAACAGTCACCATCAGAGAGGTCAAGACTGCAGAGAAGATGACTGTACATCAGCCTACTTGAGATCAGCCAAGTACTCCAAGTCCACGTCAGCATGCGTTGAAAAGTCAAATATTACAGAAAGTCACATGCAACGTAAAGAGACATATTGGAGAGATTCCCGCAAAGGATATGAATTAAATAATTCATACAGGCCTACCACTGAAGACTTTAATCTTACTATATTCAAAAGATTCGGCGCTCACATGCAAAGTCTTCACAACGGTCGATCGATGGATTAAAATATGGGAATCTAGCCTTTCAACGTTCAGAAACGAATAAACAAAGAAGTCTCTCTCCAACGGACTGATTTGTTACAGGATTTGCAACGGCTATGAAGAATGCTCAAGGATCAACACCTATATATATCCGAAGATTTGAAGTTGAGCAACTACCGGTGCGAACATAATCTCAAGCAATCAAAGCATTCAGAGCAATCTAAAAGCAAACTATAGCATCGTGAAAAGAGCAGTTCTAAAAAGTTCATACTTGAAGAAGCTCTTAGTTGGAGAAGACAAAAACTCGTGTCTTTAATCCTGAGTTCGGGTACTTCACTGGTTGAAGTTCGAGACTGTAAAGGCATCCAAGGATCGCGGATCAAGAGGTGCAAGGCAGTCAAGGGTGTTACAACGGCAAGGATTTCCACTGGTTGGAAGCTGTTGTAATTTGGTTGAATCACTGTAATATTTATCACTGGTTGACAATTATAGTGAATTCATCTCTAACTGGTTTGGAGAAAAGTGGATTAGTAGAGGATTACCCCACCTCTGAGACCACTATAACTGCCTGCGTATTTTACTGTTTTATAGCATCATACTTTAACTGCTGCATTTATTGTTAAGTGTTTCATTAGTTGTTTTGTATTCGTCATCAGCTGACTTCCGCACGTATTGAGAACAAACGACTCTAAGTCATTTGCATATCTATCAGCTGAAGAAACTTACTCTTTATGAAAAAGAGTTTAAGAGTTTGAATAAGTCTATTCATCCCCCCTCTAGACTTATTCCTGGATGACTTGTGACCTAGAGATAATAAGGTGGGTGTAATTATGATCGTCGTCCGGCACGTGGCAGGTAGAGGCACGGTGCTTTCGGTGCTTGGAATATCAAAATCTTTGATGAATCAGATTAGTGGCGGAGATCACCAACCTCAATACTTAATCGAAGGACTTCAAGGGTATGATTTCGAATCCTACACTTGTTTAGTTTTATATTCGTATATACGTCGCTTGAATCGATCCTCTTAGGGATTCAGATCAAACTTATTTTCGTAAATTGCTTCCGCTGCGCCTTCATTTTAGGCACCAATCTCAACAATAAGTCCTCGATGATCCAAACACCGAAAGTACCATGTCTCTACTAGCCACGTACCGGGATATGATCGGAACAACAACTACTTAATTATCCTCTAAAATAAGGCTATAAAAGAGTAGTAGGAAAAGATCTCTCAAGTATGTCATAACTCTAAGTGATATGATTTTTGTTCTTGATTTTATTTCTCTCTCTAAGAGTGCAAGAATGTGAACAAAGTGAACTCTCCCTTCCTTCCTCTAAGCGATGGCCGATTTTCTTGTCTTGGTGGAGAAGGATGAAGTTTGTTTTATAACAAAGTTCACACAAACTTCCAAATCTCCCACCTAAGAGTTGAAATTTGATAATATCACATCTTATCACCACATTTGTCCTTAAGTGTTAGGAAGTCTCCTCAACACATGCAAATATGAGGACAAAGTCACCAACAAAGAACCTACAAGTGTAATATCCGGATTTATTACGGTGTATTTCATCTGTATTCAAACCCTGTATTATTCGGATTTGTGGTTTTGACTATTGGAGTATGATATTTCTTGCATTGATATCATTGTACATAAGTATAGAAACATGCAAAATTTCTCATGCAAACTCGTGATAGCGCATGCTAAGAATGCATCTTAACGTGCGCTATCGGGCTACTATTAGCGCACGCTATGCAGGTAGGAGTTGCGTGCGCTAAGAACTCAATTATTGAGCGGGACGGCTAGCACATGCGCCAGCCGGGACATGGGTCCGGATAAGATTCCCGCGGACGAACCTGGACAGTTCTGAAGTCAACTATTATTAGCGCACGCTAAGGAAAGCTTAGTAGCGTGCGCTAACTTGTTAAAATGCCGAATATTATAAATGGGACAACAACCCGTTTTGGCTTACATTTTACTTGTCCCTTCTGCATTCTTGAGGGACCAGAGAGCTGAAATAACCCTCCTACACACTTAGAACTCATCTTGTTGGTGTTCATATATGGGTTATCACTTGGGAGTAATCATTGAAGCGGAATAGCACCTTGGAGTGGCATACAACCAACCGGAGTCGGATTCTACCTTACGGTTCAGTGATTTTCATCATATTAAGGTATGTTCAATCTATCTCCAGACTTAGAGTTGGATTCTAAAGAATTGGATGATCATGGTAACGAGATATTGATTTTCATAGATGAATTATCCAAAGTACATCATGTTTGGAATATTGAGATGAATAAGCCTTAAGTACCTTGATTATGATCATCATGATTCGAATCTTATTACATTGAATATGTAAAGGAAGCTTCTATCATTGGTAATCCGAATCTAGTAGATGACTTCATAGCAATCTTGGACTTGACTTTAACATCATTATTGTTAGATAAATCTAAAGGATTGATCATGGAAGGATTTATCTAGTATAGATGGAACGTTTAACAACTTCAGCATGATAATATTGATTGATATAAAGGTGTTGATATCAACCGTTAAGCCTTTCGAATTGTCGTATGAAGGTTTGTAGTCGAAATGGAATATGGTTTTATAATGGTATGCATATCCTCGAATCCGAAGTTGTTGCTATCCGTAAGATCATTCATAATCATATGAATATGATATTCATGGAGGTAACATGAATTATCACGGAAGATTTCATTGTTTTGATCATGATGAGAACAGTTTACTGCCCAGCAGTAAACTGCCATGCACAGATAGCGCACGCTAAGCTATGAAGATTAACGTGCGCTATCGAGCACGAGTTAGCGTACGCTACGTTTGGTACGTAACGTACGCTAGGCCATCAGACGAGTCAGTCGACTGATCAGTGAAGTACTGACCATGCATAGTTAGCGTACGCTAGGCTTTGTTGTTTGCGTGCGCTATCGAGCAGACTTAACGCACGCTACACAGAGTACTTAGCGTGCGCTAAGCAGTTCAGGCAGATTACATTTTTTTGAACTTTTGGTCGTAAATCAAATTGTTAAACATTCGTACGACGTGAGATAAATCCTATATCATTTCTTTTGTTAAGGTTTGATCTTGTTGCGTGATTGATTGAGGAGGACGACCTTCGAGTGTTTGTTTTCGTGGAAGTATTGTTCTTGTCTTCAAATCGAGGCAAGTACCTTAATTGTTTTATGTATTGTTGTTATACATATTGTCGTGCATGTATGTTGTTATTGTATGTCCACCTCGTGTTGGTCCGACGGGATCATCGGGGGATCTATGCTAGCGTGTGCTGGATCATCTGACGGGTTTTTCCACCACGGGTTGGTCTGACGGGATCATCGTGGGTTCTAGGCAGTGAACGCTGGATCGACGGAATTACCATGTGTATGTTATGATATCATGTTGTGATTATCAGTTGTGTATGTCATTTATGAGTTTCTCGTAGAAGAAGACTCGTTGGTATTTTGTCGTTTATGTTATTATTCTTCGTGAGATATGAATCATATGTTGTGGTACTTGTACTAGCATCGTTGTGCTAACCCCTTCGGGGGTGAACATTTTGTTTATGTTCAGGATCCAGGAGAGCGGGAAAACAACCACTGGAGTTGCATGACGACGAGGGTGCAGAGTGATGTTTTGGCCGGGTTCATTTGTCTGTTGTTTATTGGTTATTTCAATAAGTACTCGAGTACAAAGTCATTTATGTTGAATTTGAATTTGGTGATGTATTATTAAGTTCCTGTTGAACAATTGTACTTTCAGTATTTGGTCAGAAATGTTGTGTCTTAATTCCGATATTTCCATTCGTAGTATTTCCTAATGTCTGTTCAATTTTTCAGCCTTGTAAATCCTTATGTAAAGGATTTACGGCGCTGTAATATTCCTGAATATATCGGGGGTGTTACAGAATATGGTATCGGAGCTAAGATTATGGATATCTTGGCCGTTGGGTTAAAAATAGGGGTCATTTATGTCTTTTGAGGTAACCGGCCGTGAATGACATCACTGCACTGCCTACGTCTTCATGCGAATGGTGGTTGTAAGTTCCTAAACTCTATCTCGTTCTTTACATGTTGTGTCTCTTTATACTCGAATATTAGAACGATGTTGTTTCCTGTATATTGAGTATTTATGCTTACAGTATGTTGAGAGGCGGACGTGGACGTGGTCGCGGTCGTGGACGCGGACGAAGAAATGCCGAAAGGAAGTGTCGCCTTCTAATCGGGCCGGTCATAGCTCGGGCGAGCCGCAACAATCTATTAATAACGAACAGATCTGCTTTGCGAGAGATCCTTCGTCAAGTGGTGAACCAGATGACTCGGTTCGCCCAGTCGTGGACCGAATGCAAGTGGCGGTGGGACTACGGCAGGGAGAGAGACGGCAAGGGATCCCAGGACATGGGAAATCGAGGTGACCGGTGGGCGCAAGAGGTGGCGAAGATGCAACCACCCAAATTCGACGGTATTTACGAGACTCCCACAGGATCATTGGTTGAAAGAACTGGAGAAAATCTTTGCTGTAATTAATCGCTCGGCGACCGCAGAGCCTCTATCGCTCAATATTTTACGATAGGGAAGCGTCCGAATGGTGGGAAGCCATCCACTGTAGACCATGGTGCCGATTGGGCAGAGTTTAGATTGATGATGGAAGCTCGGTATTTCCCTCGTCTGTGAGGGAAGCCAAAATTCGGGAGTTTTTCTCGCTCGGCCTTCGATGTGCGGTATCGAGCAATTAAGACGTTTAACGGTGGCATTTGTTCGACATTTGGTCGAGCAGATGCGAAATGATGATCCATTTCGATATGAGGATGAAACCGAAATCTAGGTACATGTCCGGATTTGAATGTACCACACTCCGTCAATACCAGGATAAGGCGTTGGCGTATGAGATCAAGGAAGCAGCTATGGAGAAATTTTCGGAATCTAAGAAACAGAAAGTCTCTGGTACTTTTATAGAGCACAAGAACAGCGGGCCCCGTAAGGCCCAGTCATCCTTTCACTCTTTCAAGAAACCTCCGCACCCAGTTAGGAGCGGAAAGAACTTCGGAGCGACATCAACTATTACTGATGTTACCAGGAAATGCTTTAACTGCGTCCAGACGGGGCACTATCGACGGAATTCCCCCTTCCTGCCGTCACTTGTTTTGATTGTGGACGATAGGGACATCGGGCGGTGTTTTGTGAAGAGGCTGCAAAGTCTTTTAGAGCCCGTACACCACAGCCAGTCCAGAAGGAAGCCAGTACCCAACAGACGCAGCAGAGTGTTCAGATGCCTCAGAATTTTGGCCGCGGACGAGGCAGAGGACAATGGGACCGAAAGGGGACATCGCTCCCCCACGTCTGTACGAGATGAGGAGGACAGACGATCAGGATGCTGCTGTCGCATCAGGTACTGTCCAGATCCTTTCCCATCCAGTTAGCATTTTATTCGATACAGGAGCTACACATTCTTTTATATCTTTGTCTTGTGTAAATCGTTTGAATATTTCCGGTTTTCATACTTGTGAACCTTATGTTGTTCGTTTACCGAGTGGAGAGAGGATTGTCGGAAATTTAGAAACTAGAAATTTCCCTATATCATTTGGAGGCAGAGAGTGGCTCTCAAATCTGATCGTGATAGAAATGCAAGGAGACGACCTAATACTCGGAGACGATTGGCTTAATCGATATGAAGCAATTGTGAACTACCGAAGGAGGAATATCTCGCTGATCGCTGACGATGGTTCCGAAATATTGTTCGAGGGGTGGAAACCGGGAAGCTCGGGAAAATTGATCAAAGCGATGAAAGCTGTCAGATTGTTGAAACAGGGCTGTATCGGGTATTGGTGTTATGCAATGAAGAAAGAAGACGAGATTGTGAAACTTTCATCCATTCCTGTTGTGAACGAATTTCCAGACGTATTTCCTGATGAGTTACCTGGACTACTTCCACGAAGGGATGTGGAATTTACCATTGAGCTGGAACCTGGAGCTACACCAATTTCCAAGGTGCCGTATCGTATGACACCTACTGAGATGTACGAACTGAAGAAGCAGCTGGAGGAGTTACTGGACAAGGGCTATATTCATCCAAGCGTTTCACCCTGGGGAGCGCCAGTTCTTTTTGTCCGAAAGAAGGATGGATCGCTCCGACTGTGTATTGACTATCGAGAGCTGAACAAGATGACGATTAAGAACAAGTATCCGTTGCCACGGATTGATGATCTGTTTGACCAGCTGCAAGGGGCAACAGTATTTTCTAAAATCGATCTGAGATCAGGATATCATCAGCTGAGGATTAAGGAATCTGATGTTCCGAAATCAGCGTTCAGAACTCGCTACGGACATTATGAGTTTGTTGTAATGCCGTTTGGTCTCACTAACGCACCTGCTGTATTTATGCAATTGATGAACCGTGTGTTCATTGAATTTTTGGATAAATTTGTGGTCGTGTTCATTGATGACATTCTGGTGTATTCTAAGAGCCCGGAAGAACATGTGCAGCATTTGCGGATTGTATTGGAACTTTTTGAGAAACGAGCAATTGTACGCCAAACTTTATAAGTGTGAATTCTGGCTAAAGAAAGTAATGTTCCTCGGCCATGTGGTGTCAGCTAAAGGAGTCCGAGTATATCCTCAGAAGATCGAAGCAATTATGGATTGGAAGCCTCCAAAGAACGTGAAAGAAGTCCGAAGCTTCTTGGGACTTGCTGGATATTATCGACGATTCGTGGAAGGATTTTCTAAAATTTCCCACCCACTTACTCGACTCCTGCAGAAAACTCAAAAGTTTGAGTGGAATGAGTTGTGTCAGGTTAGCTTTGATGAATTAAAGAAGAGATTGACAACGGCACCGATTCTATCACTTCCACAGGGAACTGGAGGATTTATAGTTTACAGTGATGCTTCGAACCAAGGACTCGGGTGCGTATTGATGCAGAATGATAAGGTGATCGCTTCTGCGTCACGACAGCTAAAACCTTATGAAGTAAATTACCCAACACATGATTTGGAGCTAGCAGCAGTGGTTTTTGCTTTGAAGATCTGGAGGCATTATCTGCACGGGACTCACTGTCAGATCTTTACGGATCACAAGAGTCTCAAGTACATATTCAGTCAGAAAGAATTAAACATGCGGCAAAGAAGATGGTTAGAGCTAATCAAGGACTATGACTTGGAGATTTTGTATCATCCAGGCAAAGCAAATGTAGTGGCCGATGCACTTAGCCGCAAGCCTGTTTCTATTCAGATGCTGGAGACGCTGACCTCCCAACTTAGCCTTCAACGAGAGATGATTCGTGAAGGAATTGAAGTGTGGTTACAAAGAGTCCAAGGACAACTGTGCGTGATGGAGATAACTTCATCATTAACCGAAGGAATCAAATCTAAACAGGCAGATGATCCTCTGATGATTCGGTTACATGATGAAGTGATCAAAGGAAAGGCCCCCGGATTCATAATTCATGATGATGGAGTTACGAGATTTGAGACCGACTCTGCGTTCGATGTTGATGTTCAAACAAGCGATTATGAAGGAAGCTCACGATTCGCCTATTCTATCCACCCGGCACCAGTAAAATGTATAAGGACTTGAAGCAGAATTTACGGTGGGGCAACATGAAGAAAGACGTAGCGGACTATGTTTGAAATGCTTGACGTGTCGGCAGGTTAAGATCTAGCATCGGCGGCCTGCTTTGGAATGTTCAAGCCGCTCCCAATTCCTGAATGGAAGTGGGAGGACATATCGATGGATTTTATCACTAATATGCCGAGAACCAAGACAGGAATGAACATGATTTGGGTGATAGTTGATCGTTTAACCAAATCAGCTCATTTTCTAGGAATTAAGGATACGTGGGGACCAGAGAGGTTGGCACGAGTATTTATTTCAGAAATAGTTCGATTGCATGGTACACCGAAGAACATTGTTTCTGATCGAGCCAGCCGTTTTGTGTCTCACTTTTGGAAAGCAGTTCATAAGGCCTTGGGGACCGAATTGAACTTCAGTACAGTTTATCATCCGCAGACTGAGGGACAATCTGAGAGGACTATACAAACGGTGGAAGACATGCTAAGGGCCTGTGCCTTAGATTGGTCAAACGATTGGGAAGTTCATCTACCGTTGATTGAATTTACCTATAACAATAGTTGGCATGCTTCCATTAAGATGGCACCGTTTGAGGCATTATACGGAAGGAGATGCAGATCGCCCCTATGCTGGGACGATTCATCAGACTTGATCGGAACAGAACCAGAGTTGATCATGTAGATTCGAGAGAAGATAGCCTTGATTCGTGAAAGGCTGTTGACCGCCCAGAGTCGCCAGAAATCTTACGCAGACGTACGCCGTCGCCCATTGGAGTTCAGTACTGGAGATCACGTACTTTTGAAGGTTTCTCTTACTCGGGGAATCTTTCATTTCGGGAGGAAAGGAAAGGTAAGTCCGAGATATATCGGACCATTTGAGATCCTCGAGAGAATTGGGGAGTTGGCATACAGATTGGCATTGCCGCCGTCATTGTGCCATGTTCATAACGTGTTCCACGTATCCCAGTTATGGAGGTATATACCAGATCCCAGTCATATCATTGATTTCAGCGAGATCGAAGTCGCGCAGGATGGGACGTTTGAAGAAAGACCGGTCAAGATAGTCGAGAGTCGAGTTAAGCAACTGAGGAACAAACCAATCTTTTTGGTCAAAGTTCAATGGTCACGTCACGGAATGGAAGAAGCCACCTGGGAAACGGAAGCCGATATGAAGTCTAGATATCCCGAATTATTTTCATCTTGAGTTTCGGGACGAAACTCCTTTTTAGTAGGAGAGTATGTAATATCCGGATTTATTACGGTGTATTTCATCTGTATTCAAACCCTGTATTATTCAGATTTGTGGTTTTGACTATTGGAGTATGATATTTCTTGCATTGATATCATTGTACATAAGTATAGAAACATGCAAAATTTCTCATGCAAACTCGTGATAGCGCACGCTAAGAATGCATCTTAACGCGCGCTATCGGGCTACTATTAGCGCACGCTATGCAGATAGGAGTTGCGTGCGCTAAGAACTCAATTATTGAGCGGGACGGCTAGCACATGCGCCAGCCGGGACATGGGTCCGGATAAGATTCCCGCGGACGAACACATGCAGTTAAAGTCAACTATTATTAGCGCACGCTAAGGAAAGCTTAGTAGCGTGCGCTAACTTGTTAAAATGCGAATATTATAAATGGGACAACAACCCGTTTTGGCTTACATTTTACTCGTCCCTTCTGCATTCTTGAGAGACCAGAGAGCTGAAATAACCCTCCTACACACTTAGAACTCATCTTGTTGGTGTTCATATATGGGTTATCACTTGGGAGTAATCATTGAAGCGGAATAGCACCTTGCAGTGGCATACAATCAACCGGAGTCGGATTCTACCTTACGGTTCAGTGATTTTCATCATATTAAGGTATGTTCAGTCTATCTCCAGACTTAGAGTTGGATTCTAAAGAATTGGATGATCATTGTAACGAGATATTGATTTTCATAGATGAATTATCCAAAGTACATCATGTTTGGAATATTGAGATGAATAAGCCTTAAGTACCTTGATTATGATCATCATGATTCGAATCTTATTATATTGAATATGTAAAGGAAGCTTCTATCATTGGTAATCCGAATCTAGTAGATGACTTCATAGCATTCTTGGACTTGACTTTAACATCATTATTGTTAGATAAATCTAAAGGATTGATCATGGAAGGATTTATCTAGTATAGATGGAACGTTTAACAACATCACCATGATAATATTGATTGATATAAAGGTGTTGATATCAACCGTTAAGCCTTTCAATTGTCGTATGAAGATTTGTAGTCGAAATGGAATATGGTTTTATAATGGTATGCATATCCTCGAATCCGAAGTTGTTGCTATCCGTAAGATCATTCATAATCATATGAATATGATATTCATGGAGGTAACATGAATTATCACGGAAGATTTCATTGTTTTGATCATGATGAGAGCGATTCTTGCCCGGTGATGGCGCCATGCAAAGATAGCGCACGCTAAGCTATGAATATTAACGTGCGCTATCGAGCACGAGTTAGCGTGCGCTACGTTTGGTACGTAACGTCGCTAGGCCATCGACGAGTCGATCGACCGATCGGTGAAATCTTGACCATGCATAGTTAGCGTACGCTAGGCTTTGTTGTTTGCGTGCGCTATCGAGCAGACTTAACGCACGCTACAAAGAGTACTTAGCGTGCGCTAAGCAGTTCAGGCAGATTACATTTTTGAAATTTTGGCCGTAAATCGAATTGTTAAACATTAAATGCAGCGTGAGATAAATCCTATATCATTTCTTTTGTTAAGGTTTGATCTTGTTGCGTGATTGATTGAGGAGGACGACCTTCGAGTGTTTGTTTTCGTGGAAGTATTGTTCTTGTCTTCAAATCGAGGCAAGTACCTTAATTTTTTTATGTATTGTTGTTATACATATTGTCGTGCATGTATGTCGTTATTGTATGTCCACCTCGTGTTGGTACGACGGGATCATCGGGGGATCTATGCTAGCGTGCGCTGGATCATCGGACGGGTTTTTCCACCACGGGTTGGTCCGACGGGATCATCGTGGGTTCTAGGCAGTGAACGCTGGATCGACGGAATTACCATGTGTATGTTATGATATCATGTTGTGATTATCAGTTGTGTATGTCATTTATGAGTTTCTCGTAGGAGACGACTCGTTGGTATTTTGTCGTTTATGTTATTATTCTTCGTGAGATATGAATCATATGTTGTGGTACTTGTACTAGCATCGTTGTGCTAACCCCTTCGGGGGTGAACATTTTGTTTATGTTCAGGATCCAGGAGAGCGGAAAACAACCACCGGAGTTGCATGACGACGAGGGTGCGAGTGATGTTTTGGCGGGTTCATTTGTCATTGTTTATTGGTTATTTCAATAAGTACTGAGTACGAAGTCATTTATGTTGAATTTGAATTTGGTGATGTATTATTAAGTTCTGTTGAACAATTGTACTTTCGGTATTTGGTCGAAATGTTGTGTCTTAATTAGATATTTCCATTCGTAGTATTTCCTAATGTCATTCAATTTTGACCTTGTAAATCCTTATGTAAAGGATTTACGGCGCTGTAATATTCCTGAATATATCGGGGGTGTTACAGAATATGGTATCGGAGCTAAGATTATGGATATCTTGGCCGTTGGGTTAAAAATAGGGGTCATTTATGTCTTTTGAGGTAACCGGCCGTGAATGACATCACTGCACTGCCTACGTCTTCATGCGAATGGTGGTTGTAAGTTCCTAAACTCTATCTCGTTCTTTACATGTTGTGTCTCTTTATACTCGAATATTAGAACGATGTTGTTTCCTGTATATTGAGTATTTATGCTTACAGTATGTTGAGAGGCGGACGTGGACGTGGTCGCGGTCGTGGACGCGGACGAAGAAATGCTGAAAGGGAAGTGTCGCCTTCTAATCAGGCCAGTCATAGCTCAGGCGAGCCGCAACAATCTATTAATAACCGAGATCTGCTGTGCAGAGATCCTTCGTCAAGTGGTGAACCAGATGACTCGGTTCGCCCAAGTCGTGGACCGAATGCAAGTGGCGGTGGGACTACGGCGAGGAGAGAGACGGCAAGGGATCCCGGACATGGGAAATCGAGGTGGACCGGTGGTCGCAAGAGGTGGCGAAGATGCAACCACCCAAATTCGACGGTATTTCGAGACTCCCACAGGATCATTGGTTGAAAGAACTGGAGAAAATCTTTGCTGCATTAATCGCTCGGCGACCGAGAGAGCCTCTATCGCTCAATATTTTACGATAGGGAAGCGTCAGAATGGTGGGAAGCCATCCGGCTGTAGACCATGGTGCCGATTGACAGAGTTTAGATTGATGATGGAAGCTCGGTATTTCCCTCGTCTGTGAGGAAGCCAAAAGTCGGGAGTTTTTCTCGCTCGGCCTTCCGATGTGCAGTATCCTGCAATTAAGGCGTTTAACCAAGGTGGCATTTGTTCGACATTTGGTCGAGCAGATGCGAAATGATGATCCATTTCGATATGAGGATGAAACCAGAAATCCAGAGGTACATGTCCGGATTTGAATGTACCACACTCCGTCAATACCAGGATAAGGCGTTGGCGTATGAGATCAAGGAAGCAGCTATGGAGAAATTTTCGGAATCTAAGAAACAGAAAGTCTCTGGTACTTTTATAGAGCACAAGAACAGTGGGTCCCGTATGGCCCAGTCATCCTTTCACTCTTTCAAGAAACCTCCGCACCCAGTTAGGAGCGGAAAGAACTTCGGAGCGACATCAACTATTACTGATGTTACCAGGAAATGCTTTAACTGCGTCCAGACGGGGCACTATCGACGGAATTCCCCCTTCCTGCCGTCACTTGTTTTGATTGTGGACGATAGGGACATCGGGCGGTGTTTTGTGAAGAGGCTGCAAAGTCTTTTAGAGCCCGTACACCACAGCCAGTCCAGAAGGAAGCCAGTACCCAACAGACGCAGCAGAGTGTTCGATGCCTCGAATTTTGGCCGCGGACGAGGCAGAGGACAATGGGACCGAAAGGGGACATCGCTCCCCCACGTGCATGCGAGATGAGGAGGACAGACGATCAGGATGCTGCTGTCGCATCAGGTACTGTCCAGATCCTTTCCCATCCAGTTAGCATTTTATTCGATACAGGAGCTACACATTCTTTTATATCTTTGTCTTGTGTAAATCGTTTGAATATTTCCGGTTTTCATACTTGTGAACCTTATGTTGTTCGTTTACCGAGTGGAGAGAGGATTGTCGGAAATTTAGAAACTAGAAATTTCCCTATATCATTTGGAGGCAGAGAGTGGCTCTCAAATCTGATCGTGATAGAAATGCAAGGAGACGACCTAATACTCGGAGACGATTGGCTTAATCGATATGAAGCAATTGTGAACTACCGAAGGAGGAATATCTCGCTGATCGCTGACGATGGTTCCGAAATATTGTTCGAGGGGTGGAAACCGGGAAGCTCGGGAAAATTGATCAAAGCGATGAAAGCTGTCAGATTGTTGAAACAGGGCTGTATCGGGTATTGGTGTTATGCAATGAAGAAAGAAGACGAGATTGTGAAACTTTCATCCATTCCTGTTGTGAACGAATTTCCAGACGTATTTCCTGATGAGTTACCTGGACTACTTCCACGAAGGGATGTGGAATTTACCATTGAGCTGGAACCTGGAGCTACACCAATTTCCAAGGTGCCGTATCGTATGACACCTACTGAGATGTACGAACTGAAGAAGCAGCTGGAGGAGTTACTGGACAAGGGCTATATTCATCCAAGCGTTTCACCCAGGGAGCGCCGGTTCTTTTGTCCGAAAGAAGGATGGATCGCTCCGACTGTGTATTGACTATCGAGAGCTGAACAAGATGACGATTAAGAACAAGTATCCGTTGCCACGGATTGATGATCTGTTTGACCAGCTGCAAGGGGCAACAGTATTTTCTAAAATCGATCTGAGATCAGGATATCATCAGCTGAGGATTAAGGAATCTGATGTTCCGAAATCAGCGTTCAGAACTCGCTACGGACATTATGAGTTTGTCGTAATGCCGTTTGGTCTCACTAACTTTCTTTGTATTTATGCAATTGATGAACCGTGTGTTCATTGAATTTTTGGATATATTTGTGGTCGTTTTCATTGATGACATTCTCGTGTATTCTAAGAGCCCTAAGAACATGTGCGGCATTTGCGGATTGTATTGGAACTTTTTGAGAAAGCGAGCAATTGTACGCCAAACTTTATAAGTGTGAATTCGGCTAAAGAAAGTAATGTTCCTCGGCCATGTGGTGTCGGCTAAAGGAGTCAGTATATCCTCGAAGATCGAAGCAATTATGGATTGGAAGCCTCGAAGAACGTGAAAGAAGTCAAGCTTCTTGGGACTTGCTGGATATTATCGACGATTCGTGGAAGGATTTTCTAAAATTTCCCACCCACTTACTCGACTCCTGCAGAAAACTCAAAAGTTTGAGTGGAATGAGTTGTGTCAGGTTAGCTTTGATGAATTAAAGAAGAGATTGACAACGGCACCGATTCTATCACTTCCACAGGGAACTGGAGGATTTATAGTTTACAGTGATGCTTCGAACCAAGGACTCGGGTGCGTATTGATGCAGAATGATAAGGTGATCGCTTCTGCGTCACGACAGCTAAAACCTTATGAAGTAAATTACCCAACACATGATTTGGAGCTAGCAGCAGTGGTTTTTGCTTTGAAGATCTGGAGGCATTATCTGCACGGGACTCACTGTCAGATATTTACGGATCACAAGAGTCTCAAGTACATATTCAGTCAGAAAGAATTAAACATGCGGCAAAGAAGATGGTTAGAGCTAATCAAGGACTATGACTTGGAGATTTTGTATCATCCAGGCAAAGCAAATGTAGTGGCCGATGCACTTAGCCGCAAGCCTGTTTCTATTCGGATCTTTGGACGCCGACCTCCCAACTTAGCCTTCAACGAGAGATGATTCGTGAAGGAATTGAAGTGTGGTTACAATGAGTCCAAGGTCATCTTTGCGTGATGGAGATAACTTCATCATTAACCGAAGGAATCAAATCTAAACAGGCAGATGATCCTCTGATGATTCGGTTACATGATGAAGTGATCAAAGGAAAGGCCCCCGGATTCATAATTCATGATGATGGAGTTCTGAGATTTCAGAACCGACTCTGCGTTCCCGATGTTGATGTTCTGAAACAAACGATTATGAAGGAAGCTCACAGTTCGCCCTATTCTATCCACCCGGGCACCAGTAAAATGTATAAGGACTTGAAGCAGAATTTCTGGTGGGGCAACATGAAGAAAGACGTAGCGGACTATGTTTCGAAATGCTTGACGTGTCAGCAGGTTAAGATCTAGCATCAGCGGCCTGCTGGAATGTTCAAGCCGCTCCCAATTCCTGAATGGAAGTGGGAGGACATATCGATGGATTTTATCACTAATATGCCGAGAACCAAGACAGGAATGAACATGATTTGGGTGATAGTTGATCGTTTAACCAAATCAGCTCATTTTCTAGGAATTAAGGATACGTGGGGACCAGAGAGGTTGGCACGAGTATTTATTTCAGAAATAGTTCGATTGCATGGTACACCGAAGAACATTGTTTCTGATCGAGCCAGCCGTTTTGTGTCTCACTTTTGGAAAGCAGTTCATAAGGCCTTGGGGACCGAATTGAACTTCAGTACAGTTTATCATCCGCAGACTGAGGGACAATCTGAGAGGACTATACAAACGGTGGAAGACATGCTAAGGGCCTGTGCCTTAGATTGGTCAAACGATTGGGAAGTTCATCTACCGTTGATTGAATTTACCTATAACAATAGTTGGCATGCTTCCATTAAGATGGCACCGTTTGAGGCATTATACGGAAGGAGATGCAGATCGCCCCTATGCTGGGACGATTCATCAGACTTGATCGGAACAGAACCAGAGTTGATCATGTAGATTCGAGAGAAGATAGCCTTGATTCGTGAAAGGCTGTTGACCGCCCAGAGTCGCCAGAAATCTTACGCAGACGTACGCCGTCGCCCATTGGAGTTCAGTACTGGAGATCACGTACTTTTGAAGGTTTCTCTTACTCGGGGAATCTTTCATTTCGGGAGGAAAGGAAAGGTAAGTCCGAGATATATCGGACCATTTGAGATCCTCGAGAGAATTGGGGAGTTGGCATACAGATTGGCATTGCCGCCGTCATTGTGCCATGTTCATAACGTGTTCCACGTATCCCAGTTATGGAGGTATATACCAGATCCCAGTCATATCATTGATTTCAGCGAGATCGAAGTCGCGCAGGATGGGACGTTTGAAGAAAGACCGGTCAAGATAGTCGAGAGTCGAGTTAAGCAACTGAGGAACAAACCAATCTTTTTGGTCAAAGTTCAATGGTCACGTCACGGAATGGAAGAAGCCACCTGGGAAACGGAAGCCGATATGAAGTCTAGATATCCCGAATTATTTTCATCTTGAGTTTCGGGACGAAACTCCTTTTTAGTAGGAGAGTATGTAATATCCGGATTTATTACGGTGTATTTCATCTGTATTCAAACCCTGTATTATTCAGATTTGTGGTTTTGACTATTGGAGTATGATATTTCTTGCATTGATATCATTGTACATAAGTATAGAAACATGCAAAATTTCTCATGCAAACTCGTGATAGCGCACGCTAAGAATGCATCTTAACGCGCGCTATCGGGCTACTATTAGCGCACGCTATGCAGATAGGAGTTGCGTGCGCTAAGAACTCAATTATTGAGCGGGACGGCTAGCACATGCGCCAGCCGGGACATGGGTCCGGATAAGATTCCCGCGGACGAACACATGCGATTTCAAGTCAACTATTATTAGCGCACGCTAAGGAAAGCTTAGTAGCGTGCGCTAACTTGTTAAAATGCAGAATATTATAAATGGGACAACAACCCGTTTTGGCTTACATTTTACTCGTCCCTTCTGCATTCTTGAGAGACCAGAGAGCTGAAATAACCCTCCTACACACTTAGAACTCATCTTGTTGGTGTTCATATATGGGTTATCACTTGGGAGTAATCATTGAAGCGGAATAGCACCTTGCAGTGGCATACAATCAACCGGAGTCGGATTCTACCTTACGGTTCAGTGATTTTCATCATATTAAGGTATGTTCAGTCTATCTCCAGACTTAGAGTTGGATTCTAAAGAATTGGATGATCATTGTAACGAGATATTGATTTTCATAGATGAATTATCCAAAGTACATCATGTTTGGAATATTGAGATGAATAAGCCTTAAGTACCTTGATTATGATCATCATGATTCGAATCTTATTATATTGAATATGTAAAGGAAGCTTCTATCATTGGTAATCCGAATCTAGTAGATGACTTCATAGCATTCTTGGACTTGACTTTAACATCATTATTGTTAGATAAATCTAAAGGATTGATCATGGAAGGATTTATCTAGTATAGATGGAACGTTTAACAACATCACCATGATAATATTGATTGATATAAAGGTGTTGATATCAACCGTTAAGCCTTTCGAATTGTCGTATGAAGATTTGTAGTCGAAATGGAATATGGTTTTATAATGGTATGCATATCCTCGAATCCGAAGTTGTTGCTATCCGTAAGATCATTCATAATCATATGAATATGATATTCATGGAGGTAACATGAATTATCACGGAAGATTTCATTGTTTTGATCATGATGAGAATAGCATCGCCCAGCAGAAACCGCCATGCAAAGATAGCGCACGCTAAGCTATGAATATTAACGTGCGCTATCGAGCACGAGTTAGCGTGCGCTACGTTTGGTACGTAACGCTAGGCCATCGACGAAGTCGATCGATCGGTGAAATCGACCATGCATAGTTAGCGTACGCTAGGCTTTGTTGTTTGCGTGCGCTATCGAGCAGACTTAACGCACGCTACAAAGAGTACTTAGCGTGCGCTAAGCAGTTCAGGCAGATTACATTTTTTTGAAATTTTGGCCGTAAATCGAATTGTTAAACATTCGTACGACGTGAGATAAATCCTATATCATTTCTTTTGTTAAGGTTTGATCTTGTTGCGTGATTGATTGAGGAGGACGACCTTCGAGTGTTTGTTTTCGTGGAAGTATTGTTCTTGTCTTCAAATCGAGGCAAGTACCTTAATTTTTTTATGTATTGTTGTTATACATATTGTCGTGCATGTATGTCGTTATTGTATGTCCACCTCGTGTTGGTACGACGGGATCATCGGGGGATCTATGCTAGCGTGCGCTGGATCATCGGACGGGTTTTTCCACCATGGGTTGGTCTGACGGGATCATCGTGGGTTCTAGGCAGTGAACGCTGGATCGACGGAATTACCATGTGTATGTTATGATATCATGTTGTGATTATCAGTTGTGTATGTCATTTATGAGTTTCTCGTAGGAGACGACTCGTTGGTATTTTGTCGTTTATGTTATTATTCTTCGTGAGATATGAATCATATGTTGTGGTACTTGTACTAGCATCGTTGTGCTAACCCCTTCGGGGGTGAACATTTTGTTTATGTTCAGGATCCAGGAGAGCGGGAAAACAACCACTGGAGTTGCATGACGACGAGGGTGCAGAGTGATGTTTTGGCCGGGTTCATTTGTCTGTTGTTTATTGGTTATTTCAATAAGTACTCGAGTACGAAGTCATTTATGTTGAATTTGAATTTGGTGATGTATTATTAAGTTCCTGTTGAACAATTGTACTTTCAGTATTTGGTCAGAAATGTTGTGTCTTAATTCCGATATTTCCATTCGTAGTATTTCCTAATGTCTGTTCAATTCTTCAGCCTTGTAAATCCTTATGTAAAGGATTTACGGCGCTGTAATATTCCTGAATATATCGAGGGTATTACAACAAGGAGGTGGGGCGGCCTACACCATAATTGAGAAGCATTCGGTTCATCTTGGTCCATGAAATGGACCGTCGTGTGTCCAGTCCGACTAATACACCTTGTCGTCTGAAATAAAATTAGTACAATTAAATAATCTAATTCATTAATTATATTAAAATTTCATTTCTCCAAGAAATAGTTATCCAAGAATTAAATTAATCACCTAGTGATTTATTTAATTCACCAGACTGATTTAATCTATCCAATAAATTAAATAAGACATCCATTGTCTAAAATTCACAATAAGAGATCCAGTTCATATTATTCCATCGTCTCCCTAATGCGCGACTCGGTGGGTTCGTCTCAGTAAGCAATGGGAGGGAACAAAGTGTTATAGCACCACCTAACTAGTCCTGCGGCCTATACTGCAACCTTACTGAGAACGAATGCTATGAGTCATTCAAGAACCATTCTGTAGTGAATATTAGTACACGTATAAACCCTTCTTTCAAATATCCCGATCAAGTTATATGTTCACGATCAGTCAAACCCTATCTATACTTGATGTTATGTCTGAGTTAATGCAAATTGAGATCACCGAGCTCTCGTGTATCCAATACAACTAGCTCCAATGCTTTGGCCAAAGACTTACGATCTCATCTGCCAATAATCACATAGGATATATACCTGCTCAATTACAGGAGAAAAAAAATCATACTTGGTATTTAGTAGAAACTGTCACTTGTCCATCAAGACGCACGTCGAGGTTGACCCACACCTCTCGGTTTTCTGGGTCGAACAACTCTAGTGAAAATCTTAACGTCACAAGCACATCTCTACTAAATCCTCAAGTCGAAGGTTCACGAATACCTATCACAACCTTTCGATTCTGTCATTAACTGTCCCGGAGTAAAATCTATGTGACGAATCGAGGGTGAGTCGGTTCGAGTATACTAATCCTATTAGCATACCTACAACGTGTGCTCCCACTAACCATTAGTGACGAAAGGCACTCTCCAAGTCAAATAACACGTTATTCAAGTCTTCACATAAACTTAACGCCCAGTCAAGTTTCATCAATTCGCGAATGATTAAGTATTTGAGTCATAAACATTTCCAGTGCTGATCCCCTTATCCAATAAGGAGTGGAATGTATGATCTCAAATACATGGACTAGTTTCTCTCTCTCTCTCTCTCTCTATATATATATATATATATATATATATATATATATATATATAAGAGTCGGGAATATTGGGATTCGGTGATTAAAATCGAGATACGCAGCGAAAAATAAATCGGTCCAACCGGATAAAACCAAACCCCAAAAACGGATCGATCAAGCATCGTATAAATGAATATAAATGACGAAGATAAAAGTTAGAAGTCATACCCTCGTAGACCTTTGATAATATCTTCTTGAAGGAAAAATTCACGAGCCAATCTTTGATTATTTTCGGTCACCAACACGAACTCGATATTCTAGCTTGATGAATGATCAAAACCCGAAAATACCGAGTGTCTCTACGTTATCACGCGTCGGATATTGATCGAAAAAGTAAAATATCAATTCGTTCTCAAAGAACACGGCTAGGAATTGATACGGTATTTTTCTTCTCTTCTCATCTCTTAGTCTTTTTTTTTAAATGAAAGACTACACAATGTTATATAACAATATGAGATCAAATGATGAGATATGGTATCTCATCCATTTGTCCTCATCTTATTACTATATAAACACACCCCACATGATGAAGAAAACTCATGGAAGGTAAGAGGAAGGAAACATGGGGCGGCCTACTATGGTTGGTGAGAAAAATGAACTGAACCACTCGGTTCATGTATCGGACGTTCGCGAGTATAGTCCGTTAAGTACACTACATTTTTTCTCAAATATATTTATACTTAATTAATTAATCCAATTAATTAATTTTATCAAATATAAAATTATAATAATATATTTCCAAGAAATAATTATTTATGAATTAAATTAATCACCCGATAATTAATTTCAATTCAGTAGACCGCATGATTTATCAAATAAATGAAATTAGATATCTAATATCCGATATTAATGAAGAAATAATAAATACATATTTATCCATCAAATATCCTTGTGTGCAACTCCATAGGTCCATCTTAGTCGGCAATGCGAGGAACCAAAGAGTACGGATAGCACTTCCAGTCTAGTGCTCCGTACCGTAACCCAACTAAGAACGAATGATCGGATCATTCAAAACTATTATGTCGTGAATACCGTATATGTATAAACCCTTCAATCATATGTCTCGGTCAAGTATTAGTGTCAAAGTAAAGTCAAGCCCTATTGTAACTTGACTCTATGCACTTGTTAATGCAAACTGAGATCACCGAGCTCTTGCGTATCAAATACAACTAGCTCTAATTGCTTTAGCCAAAGACTTATAATCTCATGTGCCATTAACCGCATAGGATATTTACCTGCTCACTTACAGGAGAAACAATTCTACCTTGGTATTCAGTAGAGACTGCTACTTGCCCACTATGTTGCATTTCGAGGTTGACCCCACCAACTGGCGATTGGATCGAACTACTATAATGACTAACTTAATGTCACAAGCACATCTATGACTGAAATCTCAAGTCAAAGGTCCACGTATACCTATCACAACCTTTCGATTTAGTCATTGACAATCCCAGAGTGATATCCATGTGACCGAATCGAGGTGAGTCGTGTTCGAGTATCCTAATCCCATTAGCATACCTATAATGTGTGCTCCCACTAACCATTAGTGAAGACGGGCACTCTACATGTCAAAGTACATGTTATACAAGTCTTGTCTAAACTTACTGCCCAGTTAAGTTTTATCGACTTGTGAACTAGTTAAGCATTCGAGCCCTAAACACTTCCAGTGCCTATCTCCTTATCTCCATAAGGAGTGGAATGTTTGCTCTCAAATGAAAGGACTATTATTTTATATACCAAATAACAATGCCTGTGATGTACAATAATATAGAAATAATAAATGTCTTTATTTAATATAATATTCATAATAACAATACAATGCTCTCACTCTCTCATCCTCTGAGTGGCATTAGAGGGCATATTCCTAACAAGGAATTTCAATGACTTCGAGTAAATAAAGAAACAAATAATTGCCTTCTAATAAGAATTTACATAATAATAAGTACAATGCCCTCTCTCATTCATCCTCTGAGTGGCATTCGGCGGTAATTCCTAACAATTTCCCACTTGTACTCAATGTCATACACTATGGTATCTAATACCCATGTTCTCCATATGATGCTCCAGGATCATCTGAGAAAGTAGCTTGGTTAGTGGATCAACGATGTCTTCGGAGTCTATTCTATGCAGCACAATGTATCCTTTGCAAATAAATTCTATCACGAGATGATACTTTTTCTTAATGTGATTTGTACTTTTGTGAAACCTCAGCTCCTTGGGTGTGTTACAGCTCCATCGTTATTGCATAAAATCAGAATAGGCAGCTCAGCACATGGTATCACTTGAAGTTCACCCAGAAACTTCTTAATCCAAATCCCTTACTTAGAGGCCTCCGAGGCCGCTTGATACTCAGCATGACAGGTGTAATCAGCAGTCGCGCTTTGCTTGGCGCTTTGCAAAGATACTACTCCTCCATTAAGAGTAAAAATGAAGCTAGAAGTAGAAATTGAGTCGTCTTTCTGTCCTTGGAAGTCTAAATCAGTGAAGCCCGTCACATTCTATTCTCCACCACCATACGTAAGAACCAGATCTCTAGTCCTTTTTAAGTACTTGAGAACGTTATTTACGGCGGTCCAATGTTCCTTTCTGGGTTTGCCTGAAACCTGCTTACCATGCTCACAGCGTATGCAATGTCAGGTCTCGTACATAGCATAGCATACATAAGGCTACCCACGACCGAAGCATATGTATAGTACTCATTTCCTTTTGTTTTTCCTCACTTTTAGGACATATCATCGAGGTGAGTTTTATTCCATATCACATCGGCAGAAACCCTCTTTTAGAATCATCCATCTTAAATCTCTTTAAGATCTTATTTATATGAGGGCTTGGTAAAGACCTATCATTCTCTTTGCTCTATCCCGGTAGAGCCCAATTCCAAGAATAGAGGGAGCTTCTCTCAAGTCTTTCATGGAGAACCTACTCGAAAGCTAATCTTTCATAGAACTGAGCATTCCCACGTCGTTTCCTATTAGTAGAATGTCATTTATATATAGTACTAAGAATGCGATCTTGCTCCAACTAACCCTCTTGTATAAACAAGGTTCCTCTTCATTTTGGACGAAGTCAAACTCTTTGACAGCTTCGTCAAAATGAAGGTTCCAACTATGCGAAGCCTGCTTTAGTCCATAAATAGAACATTGAAGCTTGCACAATTTATGAATATCGACCTCGGGCATAAAGCCTTTAGGCTGCTCCATATAGATCTCTTTCTCGAGGAATCCATTTAGGAAAGCCGTCTTTACGTCCATCTGCCATATTTCATAATCGTGGTAGGCAGCTATAGCAAGCATCATCCTTTGCCACAAGCCTGGCTTTATAAGTGTCAACCTTGCCATCCCCATCAGTCTTTCTCTTGTAGATCCACTTGTTCACAATGCGCACTATGTGTCCTTGGGGTGGTCTACTATAGTCCACACCTGATTGGCATGCATTGAGTCTATCTCAGCTTCCATAGCTTCCCGCCATTTCGCGGAGTCTACATCCACCATCGCTTGGTCATAGGTCACGGAGTCGGTCTCTTTGCTATCAACTGGAACCTCATAGAGATCCAGTTCCTCCAAGTACATAAAGTCATACCTCTCAAGTAATTTATACACACTACTAGACCTATGAGGTGGTTGTACTTGTGTTTCAGAAGGTTCGATTCCAACTTCTTGTACAGGTGTCTCTTGAAGAGTTTCATTGTATTCTTCCAAGGAAATACTTCTACCTGCTCCACATTTCTCAATGAACTCATCTTCCAGGAAGTGTGCTTGGAAAGCAACGATGATCTTTCGATCTTCGGGCATGTAGAATAGATAACCCACCGTCCTATATGGGAATCCAATGAAACATCCCTTCACGGATCTTAATTCCAACTTCTCCACCTTAGTCTTCTTGACATAGGCGGGACATCTCCAAATCCTAATGTGATTAAGACTTGGTTTCCTACCCTCCTACATCTCATGTGGTGCTTTAGAAACGGAATTGGAAGGACATCTGTTCAATATATAAGTAGCAGTAAGGAGTGCATAACCCCACAGGTAAATCGGTAAGTCGGTGTAGCTAAGCATGGAACGAACCATGTCCAACAAGGTTCGGTTCCTTCCCTCCGACACACCATTTAACTGAGGAGTTCCTGGAGGTGTAAGTTGTGACACTATTCCGTGCTCCTTTAGGAACTCGACAAACTCTGTACTGATATACTCGCCACCTCGGTCCCACCGAAGTGGTTTGATATGATTACCAATTTGTTTTTCGACTAGGGCCTTAAATTCCTAGAATTTCTCAAAGGCCTCGGATTTGTGTTTCATTAAGTACACATAACCATACCTAGTATGATCATCCGTGAACGTAATGAAATACTGATATCTGTCACGTGCTGCTTCCAAAGCACCACGCATGTCGGTATGGACTAATCCAAGTTTATCAGTGGCTCTTTAAAAAGTCCCTGTAAAGGGGGACTTAGTCATTTTGCCTTTAAGGTAAGATTCACAAGTTGGAAAGGGATGGGCCCGTAAGTCCATGCTTTTTCATTTGTAAACCTTGGCCTGACCAACATGACAAAGTCTAAGATGCCATTTCAAAGCTTGATTAGTTTTATCCCTACCATGCTTCCTAGTCATAGTGTTCACAACGACTTTGTTACTTAGGTTTAGTTGATACAGTCCATTTAACAATATAGCAGTGCCTGCTAATTTATTTCCAAAATAAATTTCGCAAGTACTATCATCAATGAAAAATGAAAAGCCTTTTCGATCCATGACCAGAATAGTTACAATATTTTTATGCCCCTTAGGCAAAACAAGTACATCATCTAACGTTAAAACAAAGCCGGATTCCAAATCCAAAAGAAGTGATCCTATATCAGTTGCTGCGACATTATCCCGCTTCCAACAGTAATTATCACTTCACCAGCTCTAAGCTTTCTACTTTGTTCCAGATTCTGATTCATGGTACAAATATGAGAACTAGAACCTGAATCCAGTATCCAAAAAGTTGAAAATACAGTAGCAGTACAATTTATTTCCAAAACTAAAAGTTCTGTACCTGAAGCGCCATGAAGGATCAAACAGTCTCTTGCCCAATGGCCCAGCTCACCTCATTTGAGACATGCGTCCGTCTTCACCTTCTTACTCTTAGGAACCATCGGGACCTTGCCCTTACCCTTAAAAGCCTTATCTTGTGAGCCCATCTGCTTATTAGTCTTTTTCTTCTTATTCTTGGACCTCCGAGATCCAGAAGAAATCACAAGGGTGGATTCCTTCACCCGTGGAGTATTCATCTGAGAGTGAGTGTTTACAAGTTTGTTCATCAACCCTGCTAAATTGAAAGTAATTTCAGTGCAGTTGTAGTTCATAACAAACTGAGAGATGGAATCAGGAAGAGATCACATGATAAGGTCAGTTTTGAGAGAAACATGCGTCCTAAAATCACGAGCCTCCAATCTCTCGATCATAGAGATCATTTTGAGGACGTGGTCCTCGACTTTCTCACCTTCTTTCATCCTGGAACTTAAGAGTTACTTAGATATCTCATATCTAGCAGTTCGACTGTGCTCACCATAAAACTCGGTTAAGTGAGATAAGACATGCCTAGCATAAGTCATTTTCTCATGAGATCTCTGAAACTCATTAGACATAGATCCCATCTTATAGCCACGGACTCTAATGTCATACTTAACCCACTTTATGTGGTTTTCAACATCTTCCTAACTGGCCCTGGTCGGCACTGGAGCCGCTAGAATGTCCACCTCAAAGATGTATCCCAACGTCTCCATATTGAGGACAATCATCAGATTATGGAGCCAGTCGACAAAGTTTGATCCGGTTAAGTTGTTCTTCTCGAGCAGAATTGCAAATGGGTTCATTGTCATTTTGAGAGTTGATACTTTTTTTATCTGCATTATGTATAACAGATTGATTAGTGACTCATTTGATAATGGTCTGAGTTTAGAATTAAGGACTGTTGTATTCATTTAACCCATCTCCCACTATTTTTATCGGAATATCACACTCCCTTCTGAAATTCAGAAGTATTTGTTCACATTACTTAATAGTGGTGACCGAGCTCTTTACAAATTTTAATATAAGGCAACCGAACAGGATTCTCATCTATTAATCGTTATAAAGAGGTGTCCAGCACCAACCCATCTAATGGATGATTCGATCTTCTTTTTTCCCTTGTTCGCTCCCCTCAACCTATACGATTTCTATAGTTCGTGAACAAGTTAATTTATACCATCGATGTTGATCACTTTCAAAATTGAATCTTATCCGACAATCGAACAGGTTTCTAGGGATAAAATTTTCTCCAACTGAAGGCATCCAATGTACTCTCGGAATTTATCGACCCCCCTCCCCCCTGAATGACTACCTCGATAACTTGGAAGCACAGCACATCCGGTTTGGATTTCTATTTTTCCGAGAGCTCGATGGAGGGAATGAAAACCTTGAAACTTTTTAAACTTAATATTTTGTTGTGGGAGAATTTCGCGATTAATGTTACACTTTGCACATAAATTTATTTAAACGATTTTTCGACATTCATACCATATGAATAAAATATTCACAATCTTGTTGCTACCAACATGCAATTCATGGACCGTTCCTAGAACAAAAACATTGTAATCTCATTACATGTCTTTGTTGTGTCGAGATTTATACGTCTCAACAGGCAATCGCCTTAGAGACCGGGCGACCGAGCCGAAGTCCAGTAGACCAAGGCAGACTTGCCGATCAAAGGTCCCAGGTCGAGTCCCAGTGCCAAGCAATCGACATCTAAGGCAATCGTCTCTCGGTGCCTGGCGATCGACTCTGGTGCCCGCCAATGACGCCCGCCTCATGCCACGCGAGGCCATCATCCGCCTAGTCAGCGAAAGCCGAAGCTCATGACAGAGACCCACGTGTAGATCCGAAAAAGGCGCCACAGAACATGCATCATTGACCACAGCCTGTCAGCATCTTTCCACCTACCGACAGACCCGCCAAAAGGTGCACAGTGGGACCGCCCGAGACAGCAACTCAGGACGCGTGCGGGCTCCTCATTGGACCGCACAGCTGGCTGCCAGCAGCAGCCACGGACTTCAAGGAAGACAACCCATGTGCTTAAAGACGATCACCCCTTATTATATTACAAGGAAGGCGATCGCCCGTCAGAACAAAGGCATCTCAGCTCCTATAAATAGAAGGCTATCTACACTTGGAAATCTCTCGGATTTCTGCACACAAAGAGGCTCAGCTCATAACTTGGCTTTCATTCTCTTGGCAAAAGCTATACACTTTGGGCATCTGTTCATCTCTCACTCTCGGAACCTCTTAATCCTAAGACGGTCGGCAGAAACGAGAACAAGAACACACAAAGCTTCGCTCAAGAACAAGATAACTAGGATCTTTTACACCCATTGTAATCGCATTCTTACATTGATATTTGTACTCAAACGTATTCATATTAATAACATCTCGCGAGAGCATTCAAGCCCGGGCCTAACAAACCCAGCAAATCTTGTGTTATTCACACCCCCACGGACGTGCTCTCGCAATTTGCTGTTGCTCGACCGTTCCAGCAATATTCATCTCCGGATAATATTTCGGGAAACAACAATTGGCACTAGAAGGAGGGCATCTAAACCTTCATTTTTATTCCTACCGTCTCGAAGAACATTCACTGTTCTCTGGGGTATATACTTGAAGAGACACTCACTTCTCTTCAAAGAAAGCTTTCAGAATCATGACTTCTACCTCCACATCGAAGAAAGCCGCTGGCCGATCCGCCGGACGCCTCATTCCGTCTCAATCCGAGCCCCGACCTATGGCGGAGGGTAGCCGCGGCGACCCGAGACTCTCGATCCTGCCCCCGAGGGACAGCCCAAGCCTCTCTCTCGATCAGTTCCAAACCGCGGAACAGATCGAAGAGGCCCTGGTCATCCTACGGGAGCGACGGAGAGCATTCGACGCGCCCGCTATAACCCCCTCGGCCATCCGCCGCATGAGCAAACGGAAGTTCAAGGGGTTAATGACCGAGCGATCGCCAGGAGGCCCCGACTCGCAAGAAAAGGCGTCCGCAAGACCGGGCACCTCCGTTTTCAGCTGCATAGACAACGACCCATCTTGGCGACCGGGGCAGTCTGGCCCCAACCACGAGACGATAGAGCCCGAATCCGTCACCAGGAGTTCAGCTTATCCAACTCCCAGAAGGCCGACCAGCCATCTGGATCCTCCTCTCCGAAAAACCGAGGTCGGCGACCGCGGAGTCAGGAGATCGGTACACGATCGCCTCGGCATCCGCTCTAAAAGCCAAACCACAAGCGACCAAGCTACAGCGATGGCCGCAATGCAACGCCAGCTCGACGAAATGAAGGCACTCCTAGAAACTGGGGCAGGCAGCAATAACAAGATCGCCGGTCCGAGCGAGCCACCCGCGGTCCGCATCGAGCTCGCCCCTATGCAGCGTAAGATTGCTCCTCCACAAACGCCTCTGTACGAGGGAAGGTCGGACCCCGAGACTCACCTGAGAAAATTCCGGATCTACATGACCGGGTGTGGGGCATCAGACGCGACCAGATGCCGAATGTTCCCGCTGACGCTGGGCGACCTGGCCCATAAGTGGTACGTCTCGTTGCCACCGAGATCCATCAGCTCCTTTGAACAGCTGGCGAACAACTTCACAGCGTACTTCTCCGCCAATGTCGCTCGGCCGGAAGGTCCCCATCGCATGATACAGATCAGGCAAGGGTAAGAAGAGTCCTACGCAGATTACATCGACTGGGTGGACGAGATAATCCTCAACGGCGAGCCCGTAAGCGACGAGATCGCCCTATACTCGGTCCTAGGGGGATTCCATGGTCTTTCGCCTATGTTCAGGCATCTTACGAAGGACCTCCCCCCAACCGACGCGATCTTCTGCGCCAAGGCTGCAGACTTCTTGGCCAGGCAAAGGTTACTTTTCAACCTATGAGCAACGCGATCGGCAGCCGAACGACGATCACCAGTCTTCCAACCCGATCGCCAGAATCAAGCGACATCACCAAAATCGGAGGACTCGCTCGCCATCTACGGTTCACCATCTAACATGATGGACTAAGGCACGAGATCGCC
The DNA here is from genome assembly GCA_033398695.1 of Orobanche coerulescens. Classification (NCBI taxonomy): domain Eukaryota; kingdom Viridiplantae; phylum Streptophyta; class Magnoliopsida; order Lamiales; family Orobanchaceae; genus Orobanche; species Orobanche coerulescens. The sequence goes on from CM065804.1 coordinate 140,004,292, forward strand.
TCCCCCGCACAACGTACACCGTCAAAGGTCGGCATCTACATGACGATCCGAGGTAGAAGAGTGCAGCCATGGTCCTGGTAGTCGATGGAACTGACTGCTTTGGCCATGCAAGGTTCCTTTGGGTTGAGATCGCTCGCCCTTTGTTTAAATACGAGGTGCGCGTAGCTGAAGGACTCTCCAAATGAATCAGTGGACACGCTCGCCCGCCCTCAAAGGTTCATCATCTAACTTGGTGAACCCGGACAATGCGACGCGTCCCTACCCCCGTCTCAACGTATACCATCGAGGATTGCCATCTAACATGACGATCCGAGGTAGAAAAGAGCTAACAAGCCACGGATGTGGAGTCAATTAATCCGACGACGCCCCGCACAAGGACTCCTCTAGATTAAGACCGCACGCCCTTCGTTTAAATACGAGGCGAGGCGCAGCCTAACAGAGGACCCTCACAATAAAATGAGTCACGAGACATAAAATGTCGCTCGCGCATAATAAAATGGATCATTGACCACAGCCTGTCAGCATCTTTCCACCTACCGACAGACCCGCCGAAAGGTGCACAGTGGGACCGCCCGAAACAGCAACTCAGGACGTGTGTGGGCTCCTCATTGAACCGCACAGCTGGCTGCCAGCAGCAGCCGCGGACTTCAAGGCAGACAGCCCATGTGCTTAAAGATGATCGCCCCTTATTATATTACAAGGAAGGCGATCGCCCGTCAGAACAAGGGCATCTCAGCTCCTATAAATAGAAGGCTTCCTACACTTGGAAATCTCTCGGCTTTCTGCACACAAAGAGGCTCAGCTCATAACTTGGCTTTCATTCTCTTGGCAAAAGCTATACACTTCGGGCATCTGTTCATCTCTCACTCTCGGGACCTCTTAATCCTAAGACGGTCGGCAGAAACGAGAACAAGAACACACAAAGCTTCGCTCAAGAACAAGATAACTAGGATCTTTTATACCTATTGTAATCGCATTCTTACATTGATATTTGTACTCAAACGTATTCATATTAATAACATCTCGCGAGAGCATTCAAGCCCAAACCCGGCAAATCTTGTGTTATTCACACCCCCACGGACGTGCTCTCACAATTTGCTGTTGCTCGACCGTTCCAGCAATATTCATCTCCGGATAATATTTCGGGCAACAACAGTCTTGAGTCTTGAATCTTCATCCTCTCGAATGGATCTTCCTTCGGTCTTCGTCATTACATATAAATTTTATATTGAAAAATTGCATCCTATAATACAAATTTTCTAGTAAAATAAATAGGCTCAAAATGGCTTTTACAACCCAGTCGAATAAAACAAACGATTCAATACTAAGTCCATGAACTACATAATCATTCACAAGCATTTATCCAATAAATACTAAATAAATGGATTTAGTATTTAAATGAGTAATTTGATATATTGATCCAACTAATATATAAAATTTACTATTTAATAGAATTAGTTCAATCAATTCACACAAGCGATAATATGAATCCGTTCAAAATAATTCGGTCAACCATAAGTATTCCAACAAATCGGTTTTCCCTTTTAATAAAATTTACTTTTAAAATGAAATACCATATTCCAGATTAATATTCTGGAATACACGAAAAAATCAAGTCTGGAACAAGTCTGGAAGGTGACACGAACGAGTCACATGGATGACACGGTCGTGTCAAACAAACTGGAGAGGGACACGGCCAGGGACACTGCCGTGTCAGTTTCCAGTAGCCCAGATACATGATAAAGGTCCGTCCAATGGCAATCGGCACTGCTACAAAATATGCTTTTTACGACATCTAATTTACATCGGTTTATAGAAAACCGATGTAAAAAATTAAAATTACATCGGTTGTATAAAAAAATGATGTTAAAATTAAAATTTCAGAACTTTTACATCGGTTATTGCTTAAAACCGATGTAAAATAAGTACCTCGTTTACATCGGTTGGATATAACTGATGTGAAAGTTTAAAATTAGTTAATTTTACATCGGTTCCTTTATATCCGATGTAAAATGACTCCCGTTTTACATCGGTTCGTTTATAACTGATGTAAATGACTTCCCGGTTTAGTATTCTAGAACGGTTTATTTTTAACCGATGTAAAAAGAGTATTTTACGACAGCTGTTGATAACCGTAGTAATTTGTTCTAATTTTCTGCCTGATGCCCTTCGTCTTTTGCATCTTTTCCTATTTCCTGCCCTAAAAGCCGTATGAACAAAAAGCAGGCAAAGAAAGAAAACCAACACTATTGGAAAAGCAACGAGAGCCTCCACCCTTTTCTCACACAGAACCCCGCGAGAACTTGGCATTGCTCGTCCTTTTCTCACCGGCGCTGCTCGTCCTTTACCGGCTGCTCGTCCTTTTCTCACCGGCGCTGCTCGTCTTTTTCTCATAGATCTCATAGCAAAGCCCCGCGAGAATTTCCGACTCCCTTTTCTCACCGGAGTGTGCCTCTGATTCAACCGACTCCCTTTTCTCACCGGAGTGTGCCTCTGCTTCAATTTAAATCTGCTCATTCCAATTGCTTCGTAAGTAAAAATTTTATTATTTCCTGCCCTAATCCAGACCAGATAATCTTTTTCCTATATGTGTAGGGATAAATTCGTTCTACAAGTTGTGTTTTATTTCCCGTTGGTTGTCTTTCGCTTTTTAGTTTATATGGTATTAGTGGATTTCGATTTTTGGTGATGTGTTTCGTAATATGGTAATCTGAGACTTGGAGTGATAAAACTGCACAAAAATGGATTCACTGAAACCTTATCTCAACCAAAACTACCCGGTGATCTTTCAAAATTAATAATTCCACATACAATTGTTTCCACAAAATGCACGGCCATAATTTATTTCCAGCTTCCCTGTTGATGAGCTTCATTGCACTCTATAGAATGTTCTTTCTCGGGAATCGCATTGAACGATTGAGAAGCGGGTGCATGGCTAGTCGTCATCATTGTTTTACAAGGTGTAGAAAATGGTATCATTAGATAACTAGTCAAAATAATAGGAGTATCATTTGACATCCCGAACCAAAGAACAAGATGTGGGTGGTCATCTGGAATTGAATGGTCATCTGGAATTCAAGTACAAGTACTCATGATATACAAAAATTGAAAATAAGGAACAAAGTGTGGGCAAGTTAACATGGGAGAACAAATTTAAATTCACCCTCTTGCATATGGTTTCTGGAGTGCGGCACAAAATCGAGCTTCGCCTTGGCGATAGACAAATGTGTGATATGATCCGAGGTCTAGCTTCAAACACAACTAATAATACTATGTCGTGTCTATTTGGTTGGGGTGTTAAGGTCCTATTAAATTGTAAAACTAGGCTACTACGTAGTTTGTTGGGTAGTTCACAGTCCTAGTTTCATAACAAGTCCGGTTGAATCAAACCATTAGGCCCTGTTGTTTTCTGATATGCACCTGTTTAACTCAAGTTTATATCATTTTATTAGCCTTGTTTTTTCCCAAAACCAAAATTAACCACTCAACCAAACATATTATGATTGACTCATGTCCATCACATCACCACAAAATGCACCAAGATGTTCATTTAATCCAAACGTCGAATTGGATTTTTGGATGTGTGTTTCTGTTTGTTATATTCAGGATTTGATTATAATCCTACAAGGATTTTATTTTTAAATGAAGAGAATTCTGCAAATAATTTACACAGTCCTAGTAGGTCTTTTAACACCCCCATGATTTACGGAGATATTACAGCGCCGTAGATCCTTTTTGGAGAACCTACCAGGCTTAGACCCAAATAAAACACATTAAATACGACAAACACAAATGTTCATACATTCAAAAACAACTTCAATTTCAACATGACATACATCACAATACCAAACAACATATCATCCCGAGGAATCATAACCAACATGACCGTTCACCACAGGAATACAACAACATCATTAACCATTAATAATGACATGACATACAACACTGGACAGTACCCGCGCGAGTACCAAACTAAAACACGACTTTGACCATGACCATACGACCACCAACTCAAAATGATGTACGATATCAATGCTGCCCACCAAGCTCGTGTCCGTCCTGTGCTAGTCCTCCCACTGACCTGTGCACGAATACACAAAGTATATCCACCCTGAAGGGGGTCCGCAAGAAGCCGGTGCAAGTACAATGATTCTAGAATATGTACAACAAGTGAATAATCAACAAAAACCACAGAAAAATCGTAGTGCCATCACAGATATTCCGGAATACCACATCACAATCATCATCACAAAACAACCTCCCGAGCTATACTGGCCCTGTACCTCTCAAGCAAGATACACACCCCAGAGATACCTCGTCAGCCCTCCCACGGTGTATAGCCCAACCGAGTGATCCGTAGGGATACGCGACCTACGGACCCGGGGGACCCTCACTGGTTTTACTCGGCTCACACACACTCAATCAACAATTGGCACAAATTCTATTTTTACATATTCACATGAAGTACATTAAACACAATCAAAGTACTTGCCTCAATTTGAACGACACGAGAAACGGCGAACGGATGAATGTACGGTCCGAATTTCCTTCAACGATTCGATCCTAACACATCGAAATACTGAATCAAACACAACACCACGGAAATGGAAAGATTCACCCTAAGTTCTACCCTTAGGGACATTTATTCAAATATTACGAAGGAAACGTAGCTCGAACCCAAACTATGAAAGGTAACTTAGGGTTAAATCCGTGAATCTTGGAGAAAAAAGAAGGATTATGATTACAACATCACAATCTAGCACAAATCGGAGCTAGAATAGATTAGAATCAAAGATCTCGACAAAAACCCCAAAATATGAAGAACTAGGGTTCCAACGGTTTTACCTTGATTTGGATGGTGAAAGTTGATAAGATGTTGACAACTCGGTGTTAGGAGCCCAAAATTATCGTTGGATGAAGAAATCACCAAAAATCTGCACTCTCCAATGGTCAAGTATGCCCGACCAAGAGAAGAGGAAGAGGTGAAAATGACATTTCTAGAACCTACCCCCATATATATCTTGGGAGGTATTAGCGCACGCCACGGCTACAGCTTAGCGTGCGCTAACGAGCGAGGCGTGCAACTGCCGAAGAAAAGGCGATTGAACTTTACGCCGGACTCAGATAGCGTCACGCCGAACTATCTGTTAGCGTGCGCTATCGATGGTCGCTAGCGCGCGCTAATTCCATACGGTAGCGTGCGCTACCTGCAAATACCGCAGCCCGTAAACGCTTCTGTCCTCACTGACCTGTCATCCTAGCGCACGCTATCATACAAGTAACGTGCGCTAGTACATCGAAATAGCGTACGTTAGTCCGTCCATAGTGTACGCTAATGCCTCATTCCAGAGTCCAGAAAGCTTACTGTCCAGCGGGCCTAACGCACGCTATTGCACAAGAGTAGCGTGCGCTACTCGAACACAGTTAGCGTCGCTAGACATACAGTCTTAGCGTGCGCTAACTGCTATTTTCCAATTTTAAATTCGCAAGAAGTCCGGCTAAAACGAGCTAAATCCGAGAATCACAGAACCCAACAATTATCAGCCATGAATATGCCAAGGTCAAACATCAATATATACGGTCCAAATAACCACAATACCACAAAATACATCCAAAATAACACTCATAAAATACACGGGTATTACACCCTTACCCCCTAAAAAGAAGTTTCGTCCCGAAACTTAAGATACAAAAAGTTCGGGGTATCGGGCACGCATACTATCCTCGGTCTCCCATGTGGCCTCCTCAATTCCATGCTTAGACCATTGGACCTTTACTAACGGAATCACTTTCCATCGCAATTGTTTCACTCGTCTCTCTAGTATGGTTACCGGTTGTTCTTCATACGTAACATCATCACTAACCTCAATCTCTTGATAATCAATAACATGGCTGGGATCGGGAACATACTTACGCAGTTGTGAAACATGAAACACATTATGAACATGACTAAGCGTCGGAGGTAATGCTAGTCGATAAGCTACATCGCTTACCTTGTCCAGGATCTCGAAGGGGCCAATATAACGAGGACTAAGCTTCCCTTTCTTACCAAACCGAAGAACTCCACGAGTCGGCGATACTTTCAACAACACATGGTCTCACTTTGGAACTCTAACGGTCGACGACGAACGTCGGCATATGACTTTTGTCGACTCTGAGCAGTCAACAACCTTTGCCGAATAATTGCGACTTTTTCCCGTGTTTGAACCACCAAGTCCGGTTCTACTCCAAGTAACTCGTACGGCTCGTCCCAACAGATTGGCGATCTACACCGTCTTCCATATAATGCTTCAAACGGAGCCATCCCAATCGAACTATGCCAACTGTTATTGTACGCAAATTCAATCAATGGTAAATGAGTCTCCCAATCTTCTTTCCAATCCAACGCGCAAGCCCTCAACATGTCTTCTAGCGTTTGGATCGTCCTCTCCGACTGTCCGTCCGTCTGGGGATGATAAGCGGTGCTGAAATTCAATTTGGTACCGAGTGTTCGATGTACTGCTTGCCAGAAATGTGATACAAAACGCCCATCGCGATCAGACATTATACTCTTTGGGGTACCATGGAGCCTCACGATCTCCGCAATGAATAACCGAGCTAACCTCTCCGGTCCCCAAATATCTCTAATTCCCAGAAAGTGTGCGGATTTGGTTAGCCGATCAACAATTACCCAAATCATATTCACTCCAGTTCGCGTCTTTGGCATTCCCACAATAAAATCCATCGCTATATCTTCCCACTTCCATTCCGGAATTGGTAGCGGTTGCAATTTATCGGCGGGTCTCTGGTGTTCCGCTTTAACCTGCTGACAAGTCAAGCATTTCAACACGAACTCTGTTACATCTTTCTTCATGTTCGGCCACCAAAAGTTTTTCTTCAAGTCCTTATACATTTTACTCATACCCGGATGAATCGAGTACGGAGTTGAATGTGCTTCATTCAAAATTACCTGTTTGAGATCATCCCGATTAGGTACACAAGTTCTGCCTCGAAATCGAAGAACTCCGTCTTCATCGATTAAGAACCCAGGAGCTTTTCCTCTAACACTGTCCTCCCGAAGCTGCACGATTGAGAGATCATCTAACTGCTTGGACTTAATATCTTCCATTACGGAGGAAGTAATCTCAAGGAAACGCAACTGTCCTTGAGATCTGTGAGGCCAAACTTCAATTTCCATATCAATCAACTCTTGTCTAAGCTTCGGTTGAATGGTAAGTAGTTCCAACTTCTGCAACACGACTGACTTGCGGCTTAACGCATCGGCAACGACGTTCGCTTTACCTGGATGGTAAAGAATGTCAAGATCATAATCTTTAAGCAGTTCCAACCATCGCCGCTGACGCATATTTAGCTCCTTCTGCGTAAATATGTACTTCAAGCTCTTATGATCCGTATACACTCTACAAGAAGAACCATACAAGTAATGCCTCCAAATTTTCAACGCAAACACCACAGCGGCTAACTCAAGATCATGAGTAGGATAATTCATCTCGTATGGATTTAATTGTCGAGACGCATAAGCCACTACTCTCTCATTTTGCATCAATACACATCCCAATCCTTGTTTAGAAGCATCACTATAAATAACGAAACCTTCCATTCCTTGTGGTAAGGCTAGGATCGGAGACGTAGTCAAACGTTTTTTTCAACTCGTCAAAACTCTTCTGACACTCATCACTCCACTCAAATTTCTGTGTCTTCTGCAATAATAAGGTGAGCGGTCGAGCAATTTTCAAGAATCCTTCAACAAATCGACGATAATAGCCCGCTAATCCTAGAAAACTCCGAACTTCCTTAACATTCCGTGGAGGCTCCCAAGCTAAGACTGCTTCAACCTTTCGAGGGTCTACTCGAATACCATCGGCTGAGATGATGTGTCCCAGAAAAGAGACTTCTCTAAGCCAGAACTCGCACTTAGAAAATTTAGCATAAAGCTTATTAGCCCTCAAAATACTCAACGCGATCCTCAAGTGTTCGGCATGTTCCGTCTCACTTTTGGAATAGATTAATATATCGTCGATAAACACCACTACAAATTTATCGAGATATTCGATAAAAGTTTTGTTCATAAGCTGCATAAAGGCCGCCGGAGCATTTGTTAAACCGAATGGCATAACTACGAATTCGTAATGCCCATACCTCGTTCGAAATGCTGACCTGGGGATATCCGAATCTCGAATTCGCAGTTGGTAATATCCTGACCTCAAATCAATCTTGGAGAAAACCGTAGCCCCTTGTAATTGATCAAATAGATCATCGATTCTTGGCAACGGATACTTGTTCTTAATAGTGAGTTTATTCAACTCACGATAGTCAATACATAGCCGTAAGGACCCATCTTTCTTTCGTACAAACAATACCGGTGCACCCCATGGAGACACACTAGGCCGAATATAACCTTTGTCCAACAATTCACCCAATTGTTTCTTCAATTCTAACATTTCCGATGGGGCCATTCTGTACGGTGCCTTGGATATTGGCGCCGCATTGGGCTCTAGTTCGATGACGAACTCTACTTCACGATGTGGTGGCAATCCCGGCAAATCATCCAGAAATACGTCTGGAAATTCATTCACAACTGGAACAGAGGATAATTGTACCTCGCTAACTTCCGACTTCAACGCGTAACACCAATAACTGATACAACCTTGTCGCAATAATTTCATCGCCTTCATGGCTCGAATAATCTTCCCAGAAGTACCAGGTTTCTGCCCTACAAAAACGTGTTCAGTACCATCCGGCGCGACTATTGAAATTATTTTCCGACGATAATCTACTATCGCTCCATGCCGATTTAACCAATCATCACCGAGGATTAAATCATCTCCTATCATATCGATCACAATCAAATCGGATGACCAATCTTTACTGCCAATGGTTACAGGACAATTGGCGATCTCTTGATCCCCAACTATCCTTTCCCCACTTGGCAACCCAAGAATAAAAGGTTCACATGTAGAGAGACCGTCTAGGCCCAAACGATTCACACAAGACAATGATATAAAAGAATGAGTAGCTCCAGAATCAAACAATACATCTACCGGGTGCATCGAAATATAAACAATACCTGACGTAGTGGCAGTCCCTACGTCATCACCCGCTTCATCTCATACAATCGGGGTGGGGTGATCGATCCAATGCTAGGTGCATCCTTATGCTCGGTTTTACCTCTGCCGCCACGTCCGACACTCGGAGTTGGGTGACCCAGATCGTGCCCGGGTAGGGTAGGAAGCTGTTTAGAGAATATTCGCCCCGACTCACAATATAATGCGCGATGACCACCTTCCCACACTTAAAACAATCAATGGGGCGAGAAGTGCAACGAGAACTGACATGACCCGGATTTCCACAATTAAAACAAACTCTCGGCACTCCTCCACTAGGCTGAGGGTAACCAACAGAAGATTGCACAGAAGATTGAGGCCTACGCGATCCACTGCCTCGGAAACTACCAGAAAATTTTGGTTTCTTCGAGCTCGAAACTGCAGGAACCGGAACTGACACCATCTCATAAGCAAGTGCTCTATCCTGATATTCTCTCAAAGTAGTACACCCAAGGCCCGCCATATACTTTCGGACCTCCGGTTTCATCCTTGCATCGAAATGAAGTATTTTGTCTATCTCATCCTTCACTCGATCTTGCACATACACTAACTGCTTGTTGTATGTCTTGATTACTTCAGAAATAGGAACATCTTCGGGTTGGGCTCTGAAGAACTCACTGACTCTTGCTAACTGTACCGGCGCTGGACAATATTGAGCTTCCATCAATTCTTTAAATTCTTCCCAAGTGACATCACGGTCCTTGGGCTTAACAGCTCGCCACCAGTCCGAAGCGTCATCAACCGTCAGATATTGAGCAATCGGGACTCTCTTGGCTTCAGGACAACCAATACCGTCAAAGATCTTCTCCAGCTCAACTAACCAATGATCCCAATTGTTCGCATCACCGGAACCATCGAATCTGGGAGGGTTCATCTTCATAACTTCTTGAAGCCATCGATCCTCAACCGCTCGCCAGTATTAATATTCGCACCACTTGTGCCGGTTGGTGCACTTGTGTTACAACTTGTTGAAGAACGTTAGGCACTTCGGCCTCCGAATCTCCATCTGAACCTCCCGAAGGGATCGGGTCCGACCTAGTCGCAGAACGAGATGCCGATTCTGAAACGGACCTCTCGGACTCGGACACTACTACTCTGCCACGACCTCGACCACGACCGCGTTGACGGAAAGCTCTACCTCTCGGCATACTGAAGAATAAGAATGGTTCAACAAGGAAACGATTACAATAATAGATTGCACAATATTAAGGTAATTATTTCCGAAGGGAAGAAATAACCAACATCCGAAGAGTCTTCCAGCACAAGCAACACGAGGTGGTAGCATGCCAATGATATCGTAGACAACAATTGACTCAATTTACTAGACCCAAAACACCGACAGCCTAGGTATCCATAAACCTGGCTCTGATACCATATTTGTAACACCCCAAAAACCTTACGGGAGTATTACACGCCGTGGGCCCCGCGTCGGAACCCACCAGGCTAAAAATCATTTACAAAAATGCCAAAAAGGTCGATGACGGTAGTATTTTCCAAAACTCACAAAATCATTTGAAAACACCCAACTACCGTCAAGACGATCAAGGCCAAAAACTCGGTTAAGGGAATCGGTTTTTGAAATCAAACTCAGTTGGTATAAAGCCGAAAGCCATTTGAAAGAACTCACGCAGCGGATAGAAATACAGTCCAAGATACATATACATCAATAATGATATACACAACAAAATACACGATTCCCCAATAATATGCCATAGCCAGTATCATCCGAAATCCTCGCCTCACGACCGCAACCATCAAAGTCCTCAATACCTGAAATACAAGTCCCACAACGGGGTCAGCAATAATGTCCGACAAATAACCGCAAGTACATAAACATAAATATTCACATGCCATGCATCATGAGAATAATAACCTCAACGATAACCTTACCACCTCCGGTAATCCAACGATTCTCGTCAAAATCCCAATATCACGATAATACCATAAAAATCCCAGTATCACAACAATACCATATAATACCTCAATACCGAATACTTTCTCGTACATAATCCTCTATGTACGATTACCATATAATATACCTCTATCCGGACGTCCTTCCGAAATGCATACCATAGACCAAGAATATCAAAAATGGCATCAACAATATCCGAATACTACAATCTTCCCAAGATTGTCCAAGTATCTCAACAATCATCAACTGTGCATTCTAATCCTTTTAGAACATCACTGAACATTCGTCAATATGCAATACAACATAAAATACTTATGAAATGTAAATGGAATTACTCATCAAAACATTACAACCGAAGAAGTAAACACTTGCCTCAAATAGCCGGGTCGGTAAAGCAAATCAGTCCCGAGGTTCGATTCCCACACCTTGACAAAATATTTATATCCCGATATCAATAACAGTATACTACGACATTCGATTTCCACGATCAACGACTATCCCAATTTTATAATTTTGTTTTCCTCTTTCTCAAAAGTGATTATCCAAACTTTAACAAGTTCATTACTAAAACTCCAGAATATTATTTTAAATATAAAAAATAATGTTCAATATTTTTCGGTTGTATTTATGATATAACCATTATTTGATCGAATAAAAACTTCGTACTATTTAAATACGAAAAATATTCCAAAGTCATCAATTTTAAAAACTCATGATTTTCATATGGAAAAATATTAATAATCATAGTATTAAATTTTCCATCCTTAAACACAAATATAAGGTATTCAACCCGTTCGATACAAACGAAAAATATAGAGCTGACTCGGTAATGTATTGATAAATACAGGAGTCAAAACATTTCGTAAAAATCAAAATAAAAACTGATTTGTGATAACATGTTTCTCTGGTACAAATTTCATGAAACTTTATCAAAAATAGACTTGCAGGTTCAAAGATATACATGTTCAAACTAGACAACTCGATCAACTTCAAAAGAAATGTTGCTGGAAGTGACTGAAAATAACAGGGCTAACTCACTATAAAACTGTTCATAATAACAAGGTATTCTGACTCAATACCTACGGTCCAAATAAGATTTATACTTATATGAATTTTCTTTATAATATGCTCGAGATGTAATCGTAAAATAACTTACATATTGAGAGATAATCGAGTTCAATTGAGGCAACCCATACTGGAATTTACAGATTCTCTGGAGAGTTTCATCAAACAGCTACCGGGCGTCTCCTGAAAAAGGCTGCTCTGATTCGCTGAGTCTTTGAGCATTTTGGAGGATATACAAATATCCAATGTAGTATATAAACGTATATCCTTTAAGTCGTGTAAATTTTCTACAGGTATAGATAAGTTTTATAGGACAGGCTTAAAGGTAAGGCCACTCTTTCCGGGTTAAAAGTCACCTACTTGGTCAAGACAGCATCATGACTAGGTATTATGAGTGACGACCCGTGCCTCGGTCGCGCGGGATTCTCGGACGCCTGTCGGGCGCTGACGCACGCAGTGACGCACGGTGCCCGACAGCTGACAGTCTCCCACTAATTCGATCATAACTTCTTCGTCCGAACTCCGATTGGCTCGTCGTTTGAACCGTTGGAAAGCTAACTCAAATATACATAGTACTGTAAATTTTCAGAATTTTTGAACATCCCAAAAATTCGTGGTGATTTTTCAAAGTTGATAGTTGACCACGACACCTCCGAGAAAATGTCCAATCTTGTCTCTACTAACATTTCTGGTATCCCTTTCTTATTTTAAATGTTCCAAGACCAGGAATGTATCTCCAATACATTCAAATAAAATTACAAGTCCCGTATTTAGTCGGTATGTATTCCTTAAATTCAGGATATTACATACTACCCCCCCTTAAAAATAAGTTTCGTCCTCGAAACTTGCAATCCTCTTACAAACAACCGTTTAATCAGAAAATCCAATATCACCAAAAGTAAACAATCATTATCGAACAATTGGAACAATATACTTACAGGTCTGTGAAGTCGATGATCTCCCGTGATACTAGCATATGACACCATTTCAAAAATCTCGACACAAAAAGAGTGCAAAACAGAATCAATCACAATTTGAAAACAATTGGTCTCCGCCAAGACCACAATAAGTTTAGAGCACTGTCGAGTTTTTTGGGATCTGTGACGTTGTGTCTCCTCACCTAAAGCGCATGAGCCGCTCCTTGTCACATGCACGTATCACCGGCGTTCCACTCCACATCGAAAGCCGCACATTGCACGTGCCTCGCACCGGCGTTCACTTCCCGATTGGAGCCGCACATTGCACATGACCACGGCACCGGCGTTCACTCCCTGCCTCGTCGGTCTCGGGAACACCAACAATCCCCAAACCCACACATCACCACGACAGTACTCAAAAATCATACAGTTCCAAAACATCACAAACATCAAGCTACTACCACACCGGTAGAGCCACATAACACACATGCCCGGTTATCACAAAACCTTGGGCTCTGATACCATATTTGTAACACCCCCATGATTTACGGAGATATTACAGCGCCGTAGATCCTTTTTGGAGAACCTACCAGGCTTAGACCCAAATAAAACACATTAAATACGACAAACACAAATGTTCATACATTCAAAAACAACTTCAATTTCAACATGACATACATCACAATACCAAACAACATATCATCCCGAGGAATCATAACCAACATGACCGTTCACCACAGGAATACAACAACATCATTAACCATTAATAATGACATGACATACAACACTGGACAGTACCCGCGCGAGTACCAAACTAAAACACGACTTTGACCATGACCATACGACCGCCAACTCAAAATGATGTACGATATCAATGCTGCCCACCAAGCTCGTGTCCGTCCTGTGCTAGTCCTCCCACTGGACCTGTACCTGAATACACAAAAGTATATCCACCCCAGAAGGGGTCAGCAAGAAGCCGGTGCAAGTACAATGATTCTAGAATATGTACAACAAGTGAATAATCAACAAAAACCACAGAAAAATCGTAGTGCCATCACAGATATTCCGGAATACCACATCACAATCATCATCACAAAACAACCTCCCGAGCTATACTGGCCCTGTACCTCTCAAGCAAGATACACACCCCAGAGACACCTCGTCAGGCCCTCCCTGGTGTATAGCCCAACCGAGTGATCCGTAGGGATACGCGACTCAGGACCCCAGGGGACCCTCACTGGTTTTACTCGGCTCACACACACTCAATCAACAATTGGCACAAATTCTATTTTTACATATTCACATGAAGTACATTAAACACAATCAAAGTACTTGCCTCAATTTGAACGACACGAGAAACGGCGAACGGATGAATGTACGGTCCGAATTTCCTTCAACGATTCGATCCTAACACATCGAAATACTGAATCAAACACAACACCACGGAAATGGAAAGATTCACCCTAAGTTCTACCCTTAGGGACATTTATTCAAATATTACGAAGGAAACGTAGCTCGAACCCAAACTATGAAAGGTAACTTAGGGTTAAATCCGTGAATCTTGGAGAAAAAAAAGAAGGATTATGATTACAACATCACAATCTAGCACAAATCGGAGCTCGAATAGATTAGAATCAAAGATCTCGACAAAAACCCCAAAATATGAAGAACTAGGGTTCCAATGGTTTTACCTTGATTTGGATGGTGAAAGTTGATAAGATGTTGACAACTCGGTGTTAGGAGCCCAAAATTATCGTTGGATGAAGAAATCCGACCAAAAATCTGCACTCTCCAATGGTCAAGTATGCCCAGCCGCCGAAGAGAAGAGGAAGAGGTGAAAAATGACATTTCTAGAACCTACCCCCCATATATATACTGGGAGGTATTAGCGCACGCTACGGCTACAGGCTTAGCGTGCGCTAACGAGCTGAGGGCGGTGCACTGCTGAAGAAAAGGCAGTTCAGAACTTTCTGCCAGACTCCAATAGCGTACGCTGAACTATCTGTTAGCGTGCGCTATCGATGGCTGCTAGCGCGCGCTAATTCCATACGGTAGCGTGCGCTACCTGCAAATACCTGCAGTCCAGAAACACTTCTGTCCTTACTGACCTGTCATCCTAGCGCATGCTATCATACAAGTAACGTGCGCTAGTACATCGAAATAGCGTACGTTAGTCCGTCCATAGCGTACGCTAACGCCTCATTCCAGAGTCCGAAGCTTCTTGTCGGTAGGCCTAACGCATGCTATTTCACAAGAGTAGCGTGCGCTACTCGAACCTGGTTAGCGTGCGCTAGACATACAGTCTTAGCGTGCGCTAACTGCTATTTTCCAATTTTAAATTCGCAAGAAGTCCGGCTAAAACGAGCTAAATCCGAGAATCACAGAACCCAACAATTATCAGCCATGAATATGCCAAGGTCAAACATCAATATATACGGTCCAAATAACCACAATACCACAAAATACATCCAAAATAACACTCATAAAATACACGGGTATTACAATCTGGAATTGAACTGGTCATCTGGAATTCAAGTACAAGTACTCATGATATACAAAAATTGAAAATAAGGAACAAAGTGTGGGCAAGTTAACATGGGAGAACAAATTTAAATTCACCCTCTTGCATATGGTTTCCTGGGTGCGGCACAAAACTGAGCTTCTGCCTTGGCGATAGACAAATGTGTGATATGATCTGAGGTCTAGCTTCAAACACAACTAATAATACTATGTCAGGTGTCTATTTGGTTGGGGTGTTAAGGTCCTATTAAATTGTAAAACTAGGCTACTACGTAGTTTGTTGGGTAGTTCACAGTCCTAGTTTCATAACAAGTCCGGTTGAATCAAACCATTAGGCCCTGTTGTTTTCTGATATGCACCTCTTTAACTCAAGTTTATATCATTTTATTAGCCTTGTTTTTTCCCAAAACCAAAATTAACCACTCAACCAAACATATTATGATTGACTCATGTCCATCACATCACCACAAAATGCACCAAGATGTTCATTTAATCCAAACGTCGAATTAGATTTTTGGATGTGTGTTTCGTTGTTATATTCAGATTTGATTATAATCCTACAAGGATTTTATTTTTAAATGAAGAGAATTCTCAAATAATTTACACAAATTCTAGTAGGTCTTTTAGTTTTTCTTATGTTTTAACAACTCATGTAGTTTTATTGATGCAAATTTTCTAATATTATATTTTGAAAATCTTTGTTCCCTGAGAATAGAAAAAATGAATCATAGTTGGATGAAAGCAAGTCGCATAAGCGATGAGTACGAGAATGGAGTTGAACATTTTCTAGAATTTGCTCAACGCAATCAATCGAGCCCAAGGATGGAAAATATTTTTGTCCTTGTATCAACTGTTTGAATGGGAGGAGACATGAAGTTGACCTTATTCGGGAACATCTTCTTTGCGATGGAATTAATAAAAATTATACAACATGGATATGGCATGGTGAAGTGGTAGATATTCCAACTAAGCACGCTGATGTAGATATGGAAGATCGATTTGAAGACATGATTCGGGACGTCGGACATGAATATTTTCAACAACCACATGTGTACGACACTCTACAAAGTGACTCGGAGACACCATTGTATCCAGGCTGCCAAAATTTCACACGTCTGTCGTAGCTTTAACAGTGGTCACTGTGAAGGCAAGAAATGGCTGGAGTGATAAGAGCTTCACTGAATTACTTGAGTTATTGAAGGAGATGCTTCCAGAAAACAACACATTGCCAAACCGTAACTATGATGCGAAGAAAGTATTATGTCCGATGGGTATGGAGTATAAGAAAATACATGCATGCCCCAATGATTGTATATTATATAGAAAAGAGTTTGAAGCACTGCACAAGTGCCCGAGGTGTGGAGTTTCACGATACAAATCGAAGTCCACTGATTGTGATAGTGATGAAGAAGCGAATCGGGGTCCTCCAAATAAGGTGTTATGGTATCTTCCAATAATTCCAAGGTTTAAGCGATTATTTGCCAATGCAAATGATGCAATGAACCTTTCGTGGCATGCAGATAAAAGGATATCTGATGGACAGCTTCGCCATCCAGCTGATTCTCCACAATGGAAAAAGATTGATCAGCTCTTTCCTGATTTCGGGAGTGAGCCAAGAAATCTTAGGCTTGGACTCATTCTGAGATGGAATGAATCCCTTTGCTAACTTAAGCACTAAACACAGTTCGTGGCCCGTTATGCTCATAATTTACAATCTCCCCCATTGGTTGTGTATGAAGCGAAGATATATCATGTTATCTATGATGATTTCAGGCCCGCGACAACCGGGAAATGATATTGATGTTTATCTAAGCCCATTGGTTGAAGACTTACGAATGTTGTGGGAGAAAGGGGTTGATGTGTTTGATGGATACCGCCAGGACAGTTTTAGATTACGTGCAATATTATACTGTACCATTAATGACTTTCCAGCATATGGGAACTTGAGTGGTTATAGTGTTAAGGGGCATCTAGCATGTCCTATATGTGAGGAAGACACAGGCTACATACAGCTGAAACATGGAAAAAAGACTGTCTACACTCGACATCGGAAGTTTCTCACATGTAATCATCCGTACCGTAGATTGAAAAACGCTTTTGATGGATGTCAAGAGCACGGCATGGCGTCGACACCCTTAACTAGTGCCCAAGTTGATGAGCGAGTCAAGAACATGAATACAATATTCGGAAAGACCCAAAAGAAGGATACTGAGAAAAACATATGGAAAAAAAAGTCGATATTCTTTGATCTTCCATACTGGCGTGATCTAGATGTGCGACACTGTATAGATGTTATGCACGTGGAAAAAAATGTGTGTGATAGTTTAGTCGGCACGCTTCTCAACATTAGAGGTAAGACTAAAGATGGTGTGAACGCTCGTAAAGATCTAGTTGAGATGGGAATACGACCAGAGTTATATCCTGAATCAGTAGGTAAGCGAACATACCTGCCCCCAGCATGTCATACTTTATCAAAAAAAGAAAGGACAAGTTTTTGCCAGTGTCTTCGAGGCGTTAAAGTGCCACAAGGTTACTCTTCAAATATTAAGAGTCTTGTGTCATTGCAAGACCTTAAATTAGTTGGCTTAAAGTCTCATGATTGCCACGTACTGATCAACTCCTACCAGTGGCTATACGTGACATTTTGCCTAAAAAAGTTAGGCATGTTGTAACTCATCTGTGCTATTTCTTCAATGCTTTATGTAGCAAAGTAATTGACCCTTTAATGTTGGATGATTGGGAAAAGGAGGCTGCTAATATCTTGTGTCAACTAGAGATGTACTTTCCTCCCTCATTCTTTGACATCATGGTTCACGTAATTGTTCATTTAGTAAGAGAGATAAGAGAGTGTGGCCCTGTTTATTTTCGATGGATGTACCCAATTGAACGATACATGAAAATCCTGAAAGGGTATACAAGAAATCCAAATCATCCTGAAGCATCCATTGTTGAAAGGTACATTGCAGAAGAAGCCATCGAGTTTTGTACAGACTACATGTCACAAGCAGAAGGTGTAGGGTTGCCGAAGTCTCGTCATGATGGAAGATGTGGAGGTAAGGGTACACGGGGTTTGAAGATTAAAACAAAGAGTCGCGAGGAAGTGCTTCAAGCTCATTTGTATATATTGAATAATACTGATGAGGTTCTTCCTTACATGTCTACTTATAAGGCTCTTGTGAAGTCCAAAAATTCTCGGATGAGTGAAAAATGGGTGTTGACCGAGCACAACAAGACTTTCTTGAAGTGGTTTAAAGAAAAAGTTAGTCTTGATGATAGTGCTTCTGATACATTGAAATGGCTAGCACATGGGCCTAAGTTTGATGTCATAACTTGGAGTGGGTACGACATCGATAAGTTCTCATTCTACACTAAGTCACAGGATGACAGGAGTACTGCGTGCACAAAGGAGTTACTCTTCAAGCTGAGTCCATGCACTTTTCTAGTTCAAAAGATAAAAATCCTATTATGGCTTGCACAAGTTACTTTGGAGTTATTGAAGAGATTTGGGAGGTTGATTATGTTAAATTTAGAATCCCTGTTTTTAAGTGTAATTGGGCTGATAATAACACAGGTGTACAAGAAGATGAATTGGGATTTACATTGGTAGACCTTCACAAGTTTGCTTATAAAGACTAGCCATACATCATGGCATACCAAGCAAGACAAGTTTGTTACATACATGACCCATGTAATGAAAGATGGTCGGTGGTTCTTCAGTAAGCGTAGACGTGTCTCATGAGAATGAATATTCAATGTTCGATAACTATGATACTCTTTCTTTCTCAACACGCATACCTCCCATTGATGAAAATGAAACGGATGGTATGCATGCCACTCGTAGTGATCATGACGAAGGCATATGGGAGAACGTTCATATATAATTTTAAGTACATTTCCTTAATTTATCTTGTTGAATTGTAAGGGTTGTTATTTTTGAACTATATGTCTTGTCTACAATTAGCCCATAGTAAAAGATTGGATGTTATTGCTTTTTCCATTATCATCCGACAAAACCAAGCCGCACAACAAAAAAAAATTAGTATTGTTAAGTTTCAGTTCAAGATAAAAAAATAAAAATATTAACTTAAATTTATAATAATGATTGTGAATTAACAAAGATGGCTTACCCAATGTTGTCAAGTAGCATCTGCACATAACCATAAACAACGTTTTCATCATGTTTTAATATACGACACTTGTAAGCTTAAGTGGATTATTATATTTATACGTTTTCCCACTCTTCGACTTCTATCCAAAGACACAACATATGTATGATAAAAAGAAATTGCATTAATGGGAAATTCATAGAATTTGTACTGGGAAGGCTCCTTTCTCCTATTTATTTTTACTCCTTTCTTGACAAGGTGAATAGTTTAGTAGTATAACTTTTTTATGAACTAATGTCTATGGTTCAGCTCCTATATACGCATTTAACATAACACAAATGAACATTTTACACCAGTTACATAAAGTTGCTAAATTGTAAAAAAAGACTAACCATATTCCTCCTTAAGTCTCCTTTTATGCTCCATATTTTATGTTTTGTCTGAACAGGCACATGATGGCTACCCCACCGAGGTCTGATTCTTCCACTAGGTCTCGTTCCACTTCACCTCCACAAACCTCATCAAAAATGATCAGGAAGCCCACACGATGTAGGGATGTGACTAAAACACGTATGAATGGGAATAAGTTACCGCTTGACATCGATACGGTCACAGGAAAAACAAAAAGGACTCATAACGTGAAGTTGTCAAGTTATTTGGGGAAACTTGCTCGAGAACATATTTCCATTTTACATCCTACATGGATACTTGTACCCGATCATGATAAAGAGATGATTTGGTGGATGTTTTGGTAATTTCTATTCCTCGAATATTTCATACAATTGAAAATAATTTGTTTCATATCCAATCATTCTCTGTTTATATATTTTTATTAAATGTAGAACAACTTCGATATCGCGAACGAAAAACAAAGAAAGGAAAAGATTCTACAGTCGGTGGGCGTAAAATGGAGACAATTTAAATCATACCTGTCTAGGGCATGGGTGTTCGGAGGTTACAAGAACATGGATCCTTGTTTGAAGTATAATATCTCCTCGGATGACTAGGATGAATTTAAAAAAGTCGATTAGACCCGAATCGGGAGGTAAGTAATTAAATCTCATCCGAGTCAATATTAGTATAACTTCGAAAA
This sequence comes from Orobanche coerulescens, assembly GCA_033398695.1. Classification (NCBI taxonomy): domain Eukaryota; kingdom Viridiplantae; phylum Streptophyta; class Magnoliopsida; order Lamiales; family Orobanchaceae; genus Orobanche; species Orobanche coerulescens. The sequence continues at coordinate 140,025,009 of CM065804.1, forward strand.
ATTATTCACTGTACTTGTATTTACTTTTTCACTACTCTTCAAATTTAAAAGGAGTAAATGTTTTTATTGCTACTGAGTGTGTGTTTTTCTTTAAACTGTTCTTTATAAATTAATGCCATGGTATAAAGCTGTTTGGTTGACTGCATATCCATATCATTTTGAGTTTATTTTGTTTATATATTCTATTTGAAACTATTTTGCATGATCATGTTCATGTTCTAAAAAACCATTAGCAGATATCTTTTAATTCTTTAGAAGATGCATTCAACCATATATGAAATGTATATTGTATAACTTCAATAGCAATTCAGTAGTAAATATTATATAAGACTCAACAGCATAAATATGTGTGTGTGTGTGTGTGTATATATTATATATATATATATATTGTAGATTATATTCAGTATTAGTTACACAATCAACTTGCTGTTACCAAAACTGATAAAGATGTGGGTATACTTTCTATTTAATCATATATTTATGTTATTATAAAAGGGAGTCTTGGCTCGGTGGTAAGAGTCAAGCCGTGTGACCTCCGGTCACGGGTTCGAGTCTAGGAGCGGCCTCTTGCGAATTTAATTGGCAAGGGAAGGCTTGCCCCTATACACCTTGTGGTGGGACCCTTCCTCGGACCCTCGCCTTGCGGAACGCTGTGCACCGCAATGCCCTATTTTTAAAATTTATGTTATTATAGGTGTATCTTTGAAATTTCATGATAACTCGTCTTCTCATTATTCAAATTTCAGTTTTGTCTATGCACATTTCTCTATTTGTAGAGGGTGTGGAAAAATAGTTGAAGGGATTGTATTTCTGCATTTTTCTCATATTTTCATTGCAAACTCAGTTGATTAGAGAGCCTTATTTGTGATAAAATATAAAGCCAAAGGGGTTTTCCTTATAAACACAAATCGCTTTTCCTTCCTAAACAATATAGTTTTATTCAGGAACATTTCCTACAGTTTTATGTTGCGTATATCTCTGCTCCTAACCTTTGTCATCATAAAAAATGCTTACTCGTTTCAATGCTTCAAAAATTTAAATGCTAAAACACATATGTTGCAGCAATGGTTCTTTGAAGGCTTTTCTTGAGGTCAAACCTTTCTTCAGCGCCTTTCAGAATGCTGCAAGTGTGCTTCTCTTGTTATTACTTCACATCTCGTTTTCGAGTATGTGCAGAACTGAAAGGCAGATTTCGTGGTGGAGCAGTGGTTTGGAAAGCACATTTACACCAACAGTAGTGCTAGTTCATGAGATTTTGAACAGGCTGCAACACAAAATAAACTCAAAATGGATATATAAACAAAATAGAATATATAAACAAAATAAACTCAGTGTTGTAATTGTGTGTGTGGGGGGGGGTTGGGGTTGGGTTTGGGGTAGGGGTAATGCTAATGGAGTCCTTTTCTCATGTCTGACTACAAAATTGATTACATGTACTATATATAAGTGGGGAAAAATGTTATGCTAATTCTCATGTCTGACTACAATGATGTCTCCTAACAATCTTGTTCATGCCGCAAATAATATCCAACGTGTTGTTCATGAAGTAGTATAACTCAGTGTTGTTCATGCTGTAAATAATATATTTTGTGCTTTATAATTATTACAGATAAAGAGAAGTAAGGCACAAGAAATTCAAAAATTGAACAATTGCCCTCACACTATGTCTCGTGGTGGTTATGACACAGTGGATGAGAAGATCATGGCCGAGAAATTAAAGAAACGACAAGAAGAAGCATCACAACTGGTTACGATGCGGTTGTTGATCCTCCTTATCCTCCTACTCGACACCAGAGATGGAAGCGAGGCCGCATAAGAAAATCGGGCGAGATGATTACCGACGCAGACGTGAGATTGCAAAGAGGATTGTAAGTTTTCAAATATGTTTAGTTTAATATTCGCAGTGATCGGTGTTTTCATTACGTTGCGTAGGTCCGTAGCGTTTTTCAAATATGCTACCGTTGTTTTAATGTTGGTGTAGGATGATTTGGAGGAGGAGTGTTCACAAGGTTCATTTGTTCCCCATGGACGTGATGACATTCTTAGTAATGCAATTGGGCGACAAGAGCACCCGTGTCGTGTTCGTGGTGTTGGATCCGTATAGGGATTCGAGAATATTTTGGATCACGTTCATGTGGGTCGACTGCACTTACCAATCAATCCCGAGTTTTTGCAAAGCCTCACACGTAAGATCACGATGGAGGTTACACAGAATTTGATGAAGCAATTCGGTCCGGCGTTGGCATCTGTAGGAGCAAATTCACAACCACCTCCAGTTACACCTCTTGGACATGTTAGCACGAACGGGAGTTGTCTTGCTCCTAATGATCGCTCTTTAGAGAGGCTCACCGCCAATGGCCGGTGTGGTTTATATATTGATGGTCAACCCTCCGCCTAGTGGCCCTAGGGAGAGTTCTCGAGGGTGGTTCAACCATACATGGTTTGATCTTGTCGACGATTTGGTTAGGTGACAGTTGAGGATGTTCGAGATGTTGATGCTCAGTCCCTATTCCCACTTCAGAGGTTAGCATAGTGGGAGAGGCCCTAGGTGGTTTTATTGCATGGCCGAAACGTCTTGTCAAGGCTATATCTAGCGAGGTGCTATTTCTTTTCAGTAAAAGGTTATTATAATAAATGTGTGAATTAAAGATTGATTGTTGACATGTTTATTATTTAGGATATTGAGCGACAAAAGAAGCGGGTTAATAAAGTTGAGGGACCACGCTTATAGATAACCCGATTGTTGAATGGCTGAAGGTTACTACCTCCCTGTATGGTAACCCTATGCAGGTGGTGAGGGATTGGAGTCTCTTTGGTGTTGAGCATGATGTTCCATTATACCTTTCCCACAGCGACGTTTTGGGGATATTACACGGCAATGTGTGGCTGAGCATATCGATTATACAGTTCTGGATCTTGTAAGTTCTAAACTTTTAAGTTTTATTAGGTAATTCATTGCTTTTACAATTTATGATAGCAATATTATTTAAGTAAAATTTATTTGAACACATTAGGTTGCTACATAAGTTAAGTATGGATATGGGGAATGATGATGTGTACGGATTTCTTGAGCCCCAATCTATACAATATATGGGGAACAAAGAAAATGAAGTCTCCAAGTATATTCTGAAACATATGCGGGAATCAAACAAAAAGATTTACTTAGGAGCTTATCATCATGGGTAAGTACGGTCACCACATAATCAATTTAATTATAGTAAAAAGTTTATATTTCATTTGTAAAAATATTTTACTGTAATGTAGGAATCATTGGCAACTCTTAATAATTATTCCTAACGAAGCGTTGGCTGTGTGGCTTTGTTCACTACATGCTAGGCCAGACGCCGCTATGAAAGCCATAGTACATAGGTAAGTATAATATGTAATTTTAGTATTTTTAGTTTAATTTGTTTGTATTTGTAAATTACTTTAATGAGAATTGTCATCAAAACCAGTGTCGTGAGCCCTTTTAAAATGCTTGGTGGTATACACAACAACAAATAGAAGCATAACCTTATTTGGCTTTATCCAAAAGTAAGTCATTTTAGATTCAATTTAAATAGTTTTACATGATGCTGTAATTTTTTTTAAATTCAACTTTAAATTTAATTTTGTAGTGTAATAAACAAGTCGGATCTTGGGAATGCGGATATTACGTTATGTATTGGATGTTAACTATTATTCGAGCGAGTGTCAAGAACAGTTGGCAAGAGGTATTTTTTTTTTAAAATAGCCACAACTTTTATAATCCTTATTTGGTTATTGTACTATTCTTCATTATTTTTTTTATTCTATGTTCTAGATATTTAATGACACTAGTGCACTTCCTCAAACGAGCATTGAAGAGATCCGTACTCAGTGGGCCAGACATTTTTTGGAATATAACAGATGAGTATGTACTTTTTTTTTTGTTGGAGATGATATGATGATACGACTTTACAATACTGGCAGTCTATTTGTTCAAACTTGTTGAGTCATCCCTCTCTTTACTATATGTGGAACCACTCTGCTTCTTTTTCTTCAAGTTGATATTCTCATTTCGACACCGTGTTTATTTTTATTTCCTGAAGAATCATTTTTCTGGGACAGTATATAGCTTACTTTTTTTAATTTAATATCCTCCGCATAGGTGGCACCACTAAGTTGGGCTGAATGGACTGTTGTTCTATATCTATCTTTTCTTGTAAGTATGTGTTCTCTTTAAAATGAAGAAAGAATGAAATTGCTTTTGTGTATTTTGTTTGGGAAAAAATGATATGTCAGATTTCACCTAATTACCCAAAAAGAAAAACAGATAACTCTCGAAAATACAAAACTCACCCTTGGATATTATTTTGCCTTGCATTTACTTTCTTCCTAGGCAAAAAGTATTTTAAAAAACCTTTACTTTTTTAAAATATTCAAAAACCTCACGGTTGTTTTTTTCCCCGTCATTTTGATTTTGTTTGGTTTTTTTCCATGTTCTTTGCTGGTATTTTTGAGGATGTTTTTACATGTATGCTGAAAAGATTCTCCAAAACTATGAAGATTAAAAATGTGTGGTGTTTAATTTAGTAGTATGTGTGGTGTTTAATTTAGTTTGTTTTGCTGCCATTGGCGGAAGAAACAATGCTGCCATTTACTTTGGTTTGCTGTTTTCTAATTTCAGTAGTATGTGGTGTTTAATTTAGTTATTTAATTGCTTAAACTAATGAATCTCGTATAGATTATGCAGTTGGCTGTACTTGCAGTTGTCCGTTTTAAATTAGAAATATGTCATGTTTAGTAAACTTTTCGCTCTTCACTCCAGTGGAACCTGGTATCCTGTCCCTTATCCTCCCAAACCAATGTTGTTGGATACAAATGGATTTTATGTCACAGTTCTCGGCCTGGAGGCACTATATAATGCTATAAAATAACTCGTCTACTTACTCAAGGTTATACTCACTAACTGGGATTGGATTATAATCAAACCTTTAGCCCAATCATGAAACCTACCACCGTTCAACTTGTCCTTTATCTCGTTGTCTCTAATCTTCTCCTCTATATCAGCTTGACATGAAAAACTGCTTCCTACATAATGACATCTCTAAAATACTACAGATGCAACAATCCCCGTGCTTTTCGACTCACGATTTCCCAATCTTGTGTGTCGTCCCAAGGCCAAGAGTCCCTCTATGGTCTTATATAATCTCCTTCGACTTGGTAAAATTCTTGCCAGGTTTCTTTTGTCCCTAGGTTTTGTCAGCAAAGGTTGGGATTACTCCATTTTTATTTTTTGTTGGCATTCTCATACTGCTTATTTTTTACTCTACGTAGATGACATTATTATCACTACCTCCTCTTCTTGACTCTTACGCACCATAATGAAGCTTCTATTCTCCAAGTCCTGTATGGATGATCTTTGTCCCCTATATTACTTTTCTGGTACTTCTGTCACCAAATCCTCTGAGTATTTTCTCTCCCAATGTGAGAGTCTGCATCTAAAATTTTGGAATGCTGCAGTTTGACCCATGCAAAACTCCTATTGACACTCACTCCATTAAATTTGATCCTAACGGGATAAGAAAACTAGTGAGAGACTAAGCGCGGTATATACATGCAATCACACATTTAGGCATACTTGTTTAAAGTGCGGGAAATGGCAGGGATGATAAAGTATAGAATGAGTTTTAGGTGTCTTGGCTTTTTTTTTTTTTTGAAATGATGTCTGGGCTTTCTTGTAGACTGTGATTTAATGATGCAACCTTACTGGAGCTTATATAGCTGTCAGTTGTAGTTGATCCTGCTAAAGTAGGCCCATCTCCATGTGCAGGTACATCCGAATGTTCCATGTATGCTCTTCACACCAATCTGTCCACATTCTCTCTCGTTCAGACCGGTCATACTTCCAGATTCTGCTCGACTGGAATTAAAGATGAGCAAGCCAAGAGTTCGATGGCCATGCCGAAGCTCGTTGCCTAGCTTTGCTTTTTGCTGTTAAAAAAAATGAATAATCTGGCCACGTTGATATTAGCAAACCTATTGGTTGAACAGGTTTTGGTAGTAAGATTGTTAAATTAATGTTGTGATTTGATAAAAAACTCTGAATGTATGGTTGAACATGTTAATGGGTTCCTTGTCTTATGTTATACTCATTGTTACTTCTTTTTAGGACGTCTTTTAGGAATGTGTTGTTTTAACAGCTGATTACTTTCCGTTTGGACGTCTTTAGGATTTCAGTTGTTTTGCTAAAAACAGGAATTTGAAAATACAGGCCGGAATCGGAAAAAACAGGTGAAATAATAAAAAAAAAAATTTACATCGGTTGTTTGAAACCGATATAATATATACATTTTACATCGGTTATTTAAAACCGATGTAAAAAATAAAATGTATACATTTTACATCGGTTATATTTTAACCGATGTAGTTTTACCGACATTTTACATCGGTTAATAATGAAATCGATGTAAAAATGTAATATTTTACATCGTTTTTTACATCGGTTGCTATCAGAACCGATGTAAAATGTACGAAATCTGCACTTTTTACATCGGTGAACATTCAACCGATGTAAAATGTATACATTTTACAGCGGTTTTTAAACCGATGTAGATTGAACGCCTATTTTACGACGGTACATTTTACATCAGTTCTATAACCGATGTAAAATGTATGAAATAACCGTAGTAAAATGTTTTTTTACTTTCATATCTTCAATATAAATCATATTTCTAAGAAAATAAAGATTTATATTTAGATATAGATTTACGAAAAATATAACTACAACGAACAAATAAACATATAGAACGACTAAAAAGTTTATGATTTCAAATCATAAATCATTCAATCAAGCATTCAAAATGCTAAATATCGTACATACAATTGCAAGACCTGTCTCTGATACAACTGTTGAGATTCGATGCCTAAAATGAAGGCGCAACAGAAGCAAAAACAAAATGTCACCGAACCCCTAAAGAGGACCGATCATGCATCGTATATACGAATAAAAAAGGACAAAAGTAATATTCTGGAATATCATATTCCATTCTAATCAAATTAAATCCAATCCGGAATACCATATTGAACGTAAATTTTAAGATATGAAAATATACCCTTGAAATCCTTTGATTGAATGTTGAAGTTGATGCCGGTGACCGCAAATCCGATTTCATAAGTCCTCAATGATCCAAACGTTGAAAGCACCGTGTCTCTACTAGCTATGCATCGGGAGATAATCGGAACAGCAACTACTTAATTATCCTCTAAGGATACGGCTAGAAAAGGGTAGTAGAAAAAGATCTCTCAGTATGTGATCACTCTAAGTGATAATTTTTGCTCTTGATTTTATTTCTCTCTCTAAGGGTGTAAGAATGTGAACAAAGTGAACTCTCCCTTCCTTCTTCTAAGTGATGGCCGATTTTCTTGTTCCACACAAACTTCCAAACCTCCCAACTAAGAGTTGAAATTTGATAAGATCACATCTTATTACCCCATTTGTCCTCAAGTGTTAGGAAGCCTCCTCTGTAACACCCCCAAAACCATCTGGGATATTACAGCGCCGTGGGTCCCGCGCCGGAACCCACCAGGCTAAAAACCGTTTACAAAACCAATTCAAAAACGCCAAAAGGCTGATGATGGTAATATTTTGCAAATACTCAAATATTTTCAAAAACATAATTCTGAAATACCGTCATAAAATACCATCTGAAAATACAAGGCGAAGTGCCAAATCTCGATAGTTCAAAATGTACATTAAGACGCCGCTTAAACGTACCGATACAATAATTTAGGAAAAGGTTTAACGAAATAACCCAAGTTCGCAAAGTGCCAAAAGGGCCATTTAAAATACCCACACGCAGCGGATAAAGATACCGAAAAGCCATTTTGAAATATACACACGCAGCGGATAAATGCAGTTCAAAATACACATTTGCAGCGGAAATGAATAACCAGAAAAGAAATACTCGATACTCCAAAACATGCCACCGCCAGTATCACATCGGGAAGCTCATCCCTTCACGACCGCTACTAGCTCGATCTCCGAGTACCTAAAAATAAAGCCCACGACGGGGTCAGCCACAATACTCAATAATGATATAGATCACATCATCATAAATAATTACATACCAATATAATAATACTGTAAGAATACTACCAACGTAATCTTACCATTATAACCTTACCAATTCATGGCAATCCAAACCAAATCGATCCTTACCATAATTCACATTTCGCATTCTCAAATGACGAAAAGAAATCAACAATTATCTGTACCGTATTCCAAAATACCAACAATCCTCCAAACCTCATCATAACTTATAAGTGTGGAAATAATCCAACCTGTGCCAAATCCTGTCCATCGGATCGCACAATCAAATCTCAATTTGGGTAAGACCAAATATACACGATACATCTGTAGGTCAAATTTCCACAGAACAATGATAACAAGTACCGCAACATCGACGTACAGTCCAAATACTCATACGATCATCACAATGATCAAAACAATAGGTCAACCAAGAATATTATCGACATGATGACTCCAATACGATCAATAAATGATCAACGATAACTGAGAATACCCTCAACATGGTAGACTCCAAATGATCAACAAAGGACCAACAATAACGGAGAATACCCTCAACAAGGTAGACTCCAAATGATCAACAATAATGGATCTCAAAGAAATAACTTTGACTGTCGAACATACCCCTCGGGCGTATGAACAACCAGTCGCAAACCGTCGAACATATCCAATCATACATGGACTATGAAACGACAAAAATATACGGCTCAAAGATGGACATCACAGTACGCCCGATCTGGAAATGTGTCCGTGCACAAGCCACCCCGGGTATCGATCAAATACACGTGTGGTCTTGTACCTAATTAGCCTCACGAAACTACGTCTCGTGTGCACGGTTCAATGCGGAATAATATCAACACATAACCATAGTGTGCCCAGCTAAAAATCCTACACAATAACCAATCGGAACGCAGATATGATTCCAGATATGTCACGATGCAACATGACAACGAATTCAATAAATCACATATCCAATAAGGATCAAAAGACTCACCGAAGTGAACAACAACAGACTGGCAATGAAAAGTCGACACGACTAATCAATATCCAAGACAACAATCCTGGGATCATCATCCCCGACAAATGATCAACACGATCAACGATATCAATACAATCATCCCTGGGATCATCATCCCTCAACGAAATAATCAATACGAATCCACATAGAACATATACAATAATTCCTCAAAACAATTATTCTCATAACTGAACAATACTGGAATTACCTCAAGCCGAAGACAATATCCTTTCCACGAACCAACATCCCTGAACAAATACACAGTTATACGAATAATCTCAAATAAGGTACCATCCATTCAATACCAATAAATCTTTATCCCGATACTTATGTCATCACGTTAACTATCCTCGATATCCGATATACTATACCCTTGATCAAACATAACTCACGTCTTCCTTGAACACAATTAAATCATATACCTTATGATATAATAGAAGCCAGAGCACGATATACAACTCATTAACCGACAACTTACCTTTCTAACAACATTGCTATACGAATTATAAATGAAATGAAAACGAAACCATTCATCAAATATTATAAACTGAACAAGTATGAACTTGCCTCGATACCGATACTACGAAGCCATTACCAAAATCCATTGCCTTAGTATACGAGCTCCTCAGCCCCGACCAAAAGCAATCTACGAACTCTTCGACCTCAACCGCAGCACAACGGTCATAATCCACGATCAAAACATATCAACCTATTGAAGTAATCAATCAACAACAATCCGATAACAATCAATAACCGACATAGCCAACCAACAAACTCAACGGCTCAATAATACCTTGATCATTTACAAAACCGATCAATACAACTCAAACAATTACGAACTCATATCAATAATACAAGCCGAAATCCGATAAATCATAATTATCAATCAATAACCGATCAATAACCCAACAGTTCCACAATATCTCGATTAAACACAGTCTTAAACAATCTAGTTCAAACCATCACGAGTCCATAATCTCAACACGAAAATACTACACTGTCTGCCTACTTAGCGCACGTTAAACACATAACATAACGTGCGCTAAGTTGTTCCCGATAGCGTGCGCTAGCCAGTATGCTTAGCGTGCGCTAATGCTACACAGATGCATGCATTCCAGCATTGACTAACACTTTGCGGCTACGAATATGAATGTAATGAAAACCATACTCCAAGATCAAACACAATCTTCCAGATCCAAACTCATCATCATACTCGAAATCTTATACGAATATTATATCAAAACACATAACTTGGTTCTAGATACGAATATCCCATATTCATATCCAAAACACCAACAACTTCTATACATAATAGTCATATCCTATATTTTCAGAGCTCTTCAAGAACATGAAATATCCGACATCACGTTCAAAACAACATAATATGAGGTATATATCATAATGTTTATCATTTTCTTCATCATGCAAATCACATAATCAAACCAACCCGATAACAAGGATCATCTCATACATAATCTGGAATACAACCTCATATCATGATTTAACTCATCTAAATCAACCACTGAAATCATCATGATTCAGTAATCCATGATTCAACCTCATCAAGTTAAACGAATCACCATTAACATGAAGAATCTTAAATAACATCCGAAAACTCTTATCATAATCCCATAAAATCTCATATAATATCATCACATGATTATACAACATGTTCGTCACATGAAATCATCCTTAAAAACGAACAACTAACAAGGGATACGAATATTACCTGGATTAGATGAACCAAGAAGAAGAACACTTGAACTCCATTCCAAGAATCATGAGTAACATGAAGAACAAGGCTTGAATCCATGCTCTCTATCTTAATCTTGTTAAAGATCATCATCTCAGAGTGTTTTAGGAACTCAAGTACCTCCCAAAGCTCTCTCTATCGAGTGAAAGGAAAGAAATGGACGAAATGCTTCATAACACCCGTCTGTCCCCTTTTTATAAAGTGTATTACTAGCGTGCGCTAAACCTTATGTTTAGCGTGCACTACGGCCTTAGCGTGCGCTAACCGACCTTGTTAGCGTGCGCTATCGCAGCCCAGAGGCCGCTGTCTTGCCTCGAACATGAGCTTACGTACGTAATGCCCATGCATTAGCGTACGTAACTTACACTGTTTAGCGTACGCAAGTCCTTGCATTTAGCGTGCGCTAATATCAGTTGACTTGCTACAGTCTACGTACCACATGTGCCTCCACATGCCAATCTGACGAGGATAAGATTCCTTTTGACCGATCTACAATTAGGGTGCACTAAGCCTCATGCTTTAGCGTGCGCTAATACTTCAGGACAATAACCGTTGACTTACCAGAACGTGCGCCGAAAGCAGCCGGGTCCACACGCAGATTCCTTCCGATCTGACTGCATTTAACGTGCGCTACATTTTGCCTCTAGCGTGCGCTAACCATGAACGATAGCGTGCGCTATATTTGAACATTAGCGCGCGCTAATCAGGCTATACTTAGCCATTTCCAATTCTCCTCGTCCGTCTCGACATACCAAAATACGAACATACGGCATACTGAATACATGTACTGAATCCAATAACATTATCATACGATATACCCAATATCAAAAGTACGATAACCTGATACACGATATCCTCAAAATAATTGTCGAACCTCTACGACAGTTATACGAGTACAAATACAGCCGTCTCAGTTCTCAATTTATTTTATCCATACTATATAGACACCAAGCCATCTAGTATATCTTAGATAAAATAACGCGAAAAAATTCATACTGAAAATTCGGGTATTACATACTACCCCCCTTAAAATAAGTTTCGTCCTCGAAACTTGCAACCTGCCACCAACAACAGATAAATCCAAAACTTTCCAACTCATCACCAAACAATCAAGTGTCGCCACAAGCGAATAACCAAACCAATATACTTACAGGTGCGTGAAGCCGATGATCTCCCGTGAAACTAGCACACGACTCCCACACGAAGTCTCAAAACAATACCAACACACGCCAATATCACAAATAACAATTTGAAAAGATCTCAAAAATTTTGGAAACTCCAAAAATCGGTTTGACTCAAAAGTCAGAAAAACTCATTTTCAAAAATCACGCTACTACCATACCGGTAGAACCACATAACACACATGCCCGGGTTTCACAAAACCCAAGCTCCGATACCATCTTCTGTAACATCCCAAAACCATCCGGGATATTACAGCGCCGTGGGTCCCGCGCCGGAACCCACCAGGCTAAAAACCATTTACAAAACCAATTCAAAAACGCCAAAAGGCTGATGACGGTAATATTTTGCAAATACTCAAATATTTTCAAAAACATAATTCTGAAATATCGTCATAAAATACCATCTGAAAATACAAGGCGAAGTGCCAGATCTCGATAGTTCAAAATGTACGTTAAGACGCCGCTCAAACGTACCGATAAAATAGTTTAGGAAAAGGTTTAACGAAATAACCCAAGTTCGCAAAGTGCCAAAAGGGCCATTTAAAATACCCACACGCAGCGGATAAAGATACCAAAAAGCCATTTTGAAATATACACACGCAGCGGATAAATGCAGTTCAAAATACACATTTGCAGCGGAAATGAATAACCAGAAAAGAAATACTCGATACTCCAAAACATGCCACCGCCAGTATCACATCGGGAAGCTCATCCCTTCACGACCGCTACTAGCTCGATCTCCGAGTACCTAAAAATAAAGCCCACGACTGGGTCAGCCACAATACTCAATAATGATATCGATCAAATCATCATAAATAATTACATATCAATATAATAATACTGTAAGAATACTACCAACGTAATCTTACCATTATAACCTTACCAATTCATGGCAATCCAAACCAAATCGATCCTTACCATAATTCACATTTCGCATTCTCAAATGACGAATAGAAATCAACAATTATCTGTACCGTATTCCAAAATACCAACAATCCTCCAAACCTCATCATAACTTATAAGTGTGGAAATAATCCAACCTGTGCCAAATCCTGTCCGTCGGATCGCACAATCAAATATCAATTTGGGTAAGACCAAATATACACTATACATCTGTAGGTCAAATTTCCACAGAACAATGATAACAAGTACTGCAACATCGACGTACAGTCCAAATACTCATACGATCATCACAATGATCAAAACAATAGGTCAACCGAGAATATTATCGACATGATGTCTCCAATACGATCAATAAAGGATCAACGATAACTGAGAATACCCTCAACATGGTAGACTCCAAATGATCAACAAAGGACCAACAATAACCGAGAATACCCTCAACAAGGTATACTCCAAATGATCAACAATAATGGATCTCAAAGAAATAACTTTGACTGTCGAACATACCCCTCAGGCATATGAACAACCAGTCGCAAACCGTCGAACATATCCAATCATACATGGACTATGAAAGGACAAAAATATACGGCTCAAAGATGGACATCACAGTACGCCCGATCCGAAAATGTGTCCGTGCACAAGCCGCCTCGGGTATCGATCAAATACACGTGTGGTCTTGTACCTAATTAGCCTCACGAAAGTACGTCTCGTGTGCACGGTTCAACGCGGATTAATATCAACACATAACCATAGTGTGCCCAGCTAAAAATCCTACACAATAACCAATCGGAACGCAGATATGATTCCAGATATGTCACGATGCAACATGACAACGAATTCAATAAATCACATATCCAATAAGGATCAAAAGACTCACCGAAGTGAACAACAACAGACTGGCAATGAAAAGTCGACACAACTAATCATTATCCAAGACAACAATCCTGGGATCATCATCCCCGACAAATGATCAACACGATCAACGATCTCAATACAATCAGCCCTAGGATCATCATCCCTCAACGAAATAATCAATACGAATACACATAGAACATATACAATAATTCCTCAAAACAATTATTCTCATAACTGAACAATACTGGAATTACCTCAAGCCGAAGACAATATCCTTTCCACGAACCAACATCCCTGAACGAATACACAGTTATACGAATAATCTCAAATAAGGTACCATCCATTCAATACCAATAAATCTTTATCCCGATACTTATGTCATCACGTTAACTATCCTCGATATCCGATATACTATACCCTTGATCAAAGATAACTCACGTCTTCCTTGAACACAATTAAATCATATACCTTATGATTTAATACAACCCAGAGCACGATATACCACTCATTAACCGACAACTTACCTTTCTAACAACATTTCTATACGAATTATAAATGAAATGAAAACGAAACCATTCATCAAATATTATAAACTGAACAAGTATGAACTTGCCTCGATACCGATACCACGAAGCTGTTACCAAAATCCATTGCCTTAGTATACGAGCTCCTCAGAACCGACCAAAAGCAATCTACGAACTCTTCAACCTCAACCGCAGCACAACGGTCATAATCCACGATCAAAACATATCAACCTATTGAAGTAATCAATCAACAACAATCCGATAACAATCAATAACCGACATAGCCAACCAACAAACTCAACGGCTCAATAATACCTCGATCATTTACAAAACCGATCAATACAACTCAAACAATTACGAACTCATATCAACAATACAAGCCGAAATCCGATAAATCATAATTATCAATCAATAACCGATCAATAACCCAACAGTTCCACAATATCTCGATTAATCACAGCCTTAAACAATCTAGTTCAAACCATCACGAGTTCATAATCTCAACACGAAAATACTACACTGTCTGCCTACTTAGCGCACGTTAAACACATAACGTAGCGTGCGCTAAGTCGTTCCCGATAGCGTGCGCTAGCCAGTATGCTTAGCGTGCGCTAATGCTACATAGATGCATGCATTCCAGCATTGACTAACACTTTGCGGCTACGAATATGAATGTAATGAAAACCATACTCCAAGATCAAACACAACCTTCCAGATCCAAACTCATCATCATACTCGAAATCTTATACGAATATTATATCAAAACACATAACTTGGTTCTAGATACGAATATCCCATATTCATATCCAAAACACCAACACCTTCTATACATAATCGTCATATCTTATAATTTCAGAGCTCTTCAAGAACATGAAATATCCGACATCACATTCAAAACAACATAATCCGAGGTATATATCATAATGTTTATCATTTTCTTCATCATGCAAATCACATAATCAAACCAACCCGATAACAAGGATCATCTCATACATAATCTGGAATACAACCTCATATCATGATTTAACTCATCTAAATCAACCACTGAAATCATCATGATTCAGAAATCCATGATTCAACCTCATCAAGTTAAACGAATCACCATTAACATGAAGAATCTTAAATAACATCCGAAAACTCTTATCATAATCCCATAAAATCTCATATAATATCGTCACATGATTATCCAACATGTTCCTCACATGAAATCATCCTTAAAAACGAACAACTAACAAGGGATACGAATATTACCTGGATTAGATGAACCAAGAAGAAGAACACTTGAACTCCATTCCAAGAATCATGAGTAACTTGAAGAACAAGGCTTGAATCCATGCTCTCTATCTTAATCTTGTTAAAGATCATCATCTCAGAGTGTTTTATGAACTCAAGTACCTCCCAAATCTCTCTCTATCGAGTGAAAGGAAAGAAATGGACGAAATGCTTCATAACACCCGTCTGTCCCCTTTTTATAAAGTGTATTACTAGCGTGCGCTAAACCTTATGTTTAGCGTGCGCTACGGCCTTAGCGTGCGCTAACCGACCTTGTTAGCGTGCGCTATCGTAGCCCAGAGGCCGCTGTCTTGCCT
This sequence comes from Orobanche coerulescens, assembly GCA_033398695.1. Taxonomy (NCBI): domain Eukaryota; kingdom Viridiplantae; phylum Streptophyta; class Magnoliopsida; order Lamiales; family Orobanchaceae; genus Orobanche; species Orobanche coerulescens. The sequence goes on from CM065804.1 coordinate 140,040,882, forward strand.
CGAACATGAGCTTACGTACGTAATGCCCATGCATTAGCGTACGTAACTTACACTGTTTCGCGTACGCAAGTCCTTGCATTTAGCGTGCGCTAATATCAGTTGACTTGCTACAGTCTATGTACCGCATGTGCCTCCACATGCCAATCTGACGAGGATAAGATTCCTTTTGACCTATCTACAATTAGCGTGCGCTAAGCCTCATGCTTTAGCGTGCGCTAATACTTTAGGACAACAACCGTTGACTTACCAGAACATGCGCCGAAAGCAGCCGGGTCCACACGCAGATTCCTTCCGATCTGACTGCATTTAACATGCGCTACATTCTGCCTCTAGCGTGCGCTAACCATGAACGATAGCGTGCGCTATATTTGAATATTATCGCGCGCTAATCAGGCTATACTTAGCCATTTCCAATTCTCCTCGTCCGTCTCGACATACCAAAATACGAACATACGGCATACTGAATACATGTACTGAATCCAATAACATTATCATACGATATACCCAATATCAAAAGTACGATAACCTGATACAAGATATCCTCAAAATAATTGTCGAACCTCTACGACAGTTATACGAGTACAAATACAGCCGTCTCAGTTCTCAATTTATTTTATCCATACTATATAGACACCAAGCCATCTAGTATATCTTAGATAAAATAACGCGAAAAAATTCATACTGAAAATTCGGGTATTACATCCTAAACACATGCAAATATGAGGACAAAGTCACCAATAAGGGACCTACAAGGAGGTGGGGCGGCCCACACCATAATTGAGAGGGATTCAATCGATTTCGGTCCTTGAAACGGACTATCGTGTGTCCAGTCCGACTGATACACCTTGGTTCATCTCAAATAAAATTAATACAATTAATTAATCTAATTAATTAATTATATTAAAATATTATTTCTGTAAGAAATAATTATCCATTAATTAAATTAATCACCTAGTGATTTATTTAATTCAGCATACCGATTTGATTTATCCAATAAATTAAATAAGACATCCAATGTCTAAAATTCATAATAAGAGATCCAGTTCATATTATTCCGTCGTCTCCCTAATGCGCGACTCGGTAGGTTTGTCTCAGTAAGCAATGGGAGGAAATAAAGAGTTATAGCACCACCTAGCCAGCAGCCTATAATGTTACCTTACTGAGAACGAATGATATGGATCATTCAAGAACCATTCTATCGTGAATATCAATACACGTATAAACCCTTCTTTCAAATGTCCCGATCAAGTTATAGGGTCACGATCAGTCAAACCCTATATATACTTGATGCTGTAACACCCCCAAATCTCATTGGGTTATTACAGTGCCGTAGACCCCACATCAGGTGATCCACCAGGCGAACACGACTAAAATACAACAAACTGACCAAAATAGGAAATCACAGACCCTACTGTTGTGCGGCATTTAAACACGCCTCGAAGGCGATCGTCATAGCAGTCGGGAAGTCTACCATGAGAGATATGCTCGGGGCAAACACCCTGAACTCGGCACCCACGGCGATCGCCAATGTTGATTGGCGATCGTCTTTTGTTGATTGGCGATCGTCTCGTGCCGTGTATTACCCCCACATCCGTCAAAAGTCATCAAAGCCCAAATCTCGGGCTGGGACCCGCATGCAGATCTCAAAAGGTGCTGACAGACAAGATCGGTGCCCACAGCCTGTCACCTACTTCACCTACCAACAGGGCCGCAGACCTGCGAACAAGATCGACAGACAAGACTCAGGCTCACAGCCTGTCACCAACTTCACCTACCAACAAGATCGCCGAAAAGGTGGGTGACAATGCTCGGGCGCATGCGAGTTCCCCGTCAGACCGCATAACCTACGCCAAGAATAACCGCGGACTTTAAGGGAAAAGCCCCACGCGACGAGACGATCGGCCGTCTTATTATAATATAAATAACGACGATCGCTGCGATCGCAGGGGGCCTCGGGAACTTGGTCTCGCTATAAATAGAAGGTCCATAACACGTAACAAGGATGCGAAATACACAAAGAAACAAGAGAGAGAAAAGAGAAAGACATTCTCACACATAGAACATCCATAGCAAGAATTCACAGAACTCCATATCTGATTCTTCCGGCATTCTATACGCTCCACAGCTTAGAAAACTAGAATCCTTTACACTCTTTGTGATAGATTCTAACATTAATATTTGTACTCAACCGTATACTTATTAATAAAATCTCGCGAGAGCATTCAAGCCCGGGATTAACAACCCCGGCAAATCTTGTGTCATTTAATTTCTCACGGACGTGCTCCCGCACTTGTTGGTTACTCGATCATTCCAGCAACATTATCTTCGGATAATATTTTGGGTAACAACAATTGGCGCTAGAAGAAGGGGGCGACTTACCTTCACTTTTATTCCGATCGTCTCGTAGAACACTCATTGTTCTCCGGACTCACACTTGAAGAAACACTCACTGTTCTTCAAAAGAAACAAACCTCCAGAAAAATGACGTCTGCTACAACTTCCAAGAGAGCCACCCTGAGATCCGCCGGAAATATCATTCCGACACGGACAGAATCCCAGCCCGCGACGGAAGGCGACCGCGGCGACGCTAGATCCTCACTCCCGCCCCCAAGGGACGGCCCTAGTCTCTCACTCGATCAGTTCCAGACCGCGGAACAGATTGAGGAGGCCATAGCCGTCCTCAGGGAGCGACGGATTGCATGCGACTCGCCCACCATCACTCCGTCAACCATCCGCCGAGCTGGCAAGCGGAAGCTCAAGGGGATATATGTTGAGAAATCAACAGAAAACCCAGAGCCGCAGTCAAAGGCTCTCGTTAGGCGGGACGACTCCGTCTTCAGCCGCCTAGGGAGTGATCCCTCGTGGCGACCCGGGCAGTCGGGCCCGAGTCGGGAGGCATCGGAGTCCGAATCCGTCACCAGGAGTTCGGCATATCCGACTCCCAGAAGACAGGCCGGTCGACAGGCCCCCACTCGCCCGAGAAATGAGTCTGCGGGCAGAGAACTCGTCATCCACCATGGGGGCAGGGGATCGGTACATGATCGCCTCGGCTCGCGCTCCGGTAGCCAATCAGCGAGCTGTCAGGCCACGGCGATGGCCGCAATGCAGCGCCAGCTCGACGAAATGAAGGCGCTACTTGACACTGGGGCAGGCGCCAGGAGATCGATCTCTGGACCAAGTGAACCACTCGCGGTCCAGATCGAGCTCGCCCCGGTTCAACCAACAATCGCTCCCCCACAGACACCTCTATATGAGGGAAGATCGGACCCGGAGACCCACTTAAGCAAATTCCGGATCTACATGACCGGATGCGGAGCATCAGATGCGACGAAGTGTCGGATGTTCCCACTAACTTTGGGCGACCTCGCCCACAGGTGGTACATCTCACTGCCTCCTCGCTCAATCAATTTCTTCGAGAGGTTGGCGAACGACTTTACGTCGTACTTCGCCGCCAAAGTCGCTCGCCCTGAAGGCCCCCACCGCATGATGAAAATCAAGCAGGGGAAGGACGAGCCGGATGCAGATTACATCGACCGGGTGGACGAGATAGTCCTCACCGGTGAACCCATTAGCGACGAGCTCGCCCTCTATTCGGTCCTGGGGGGATTCTACGGCCACTCACCCATGTTCAGGCATCTCACAAAAGATATCCCCCCGACCTACTCGGTCTTCCGCGTCAGAGCCGCCGATTTCCTGGCCAGGCAGAGGATGCTCTCCCTCCGTTTAGATGAGGAACCCACCGGAGAGGGGAGGATGCCGTCCCATGTTCAGAAGAAGGCGGTCGCCAAGCCCAGAAAGGCGGTCGCAAAGCCGGCGATCTAAAGCTTTCGGTGATGTAGAGGTTCACCTCCTCCACAACCTCAACTTGTCTCCACCCACATCTTCAACGCAATTAAGGCGGAGTGGCTTTCCAAACCAAAGCCAATAAGGGACCACGGTCATCTAGACCGTAGCAAATTCTCGTGCCTATCACAAAAGTCCCGCCATAACACCACCCAATGCCGCGACCTCCTCGTGCAACTCCGCGACCGCTCAAGAAGGCAAATTAGACAACCCGGTCACCAAGCCGTAACCTCGACCAGAGAGGACCGGAGGGCGCGAGCGCCGTCAAATCGAAAGGACGCTCCCAATCCGGCCGCCAGATCGAACACGAGCGAGCATTCCGATGAATCGATTCTCCGATCAACCCCGGCGGTCGGATTAATATGCTCCAAGCAGAGGGGGAACCTCGGGGCCTTTCCCGGTTTCCACCGCGTCAAACAGAAGCGGAAGGCCGAACCGAGGGCATTCACCGAGTCCATATTGTGGTGCCCAGAGCCGACCATCGCTAGAAACGCGCTCATCACCTTCTCCAATAAAGACAGGAGGGGGTACAATGCCCCAAAGAGGATGCATTGGTGATCTCGCTGTATCCTGGGAAGGCGGTCGACCGCGTCTTTGGTCGACAACGGAGCTTCGCAATATCATATTCAAAACACTCTGGATCAGCTCGAAACTCCGACCAAATTCATCAAGCCATTTGACACCGTGCTCCAAGGATTCGGCGACAGCACTGTCCAAGCCTATGGGAGGATCAAGCTCTCCGTCGAGCTGATATGCATTTACGATCCCAAGGTTAGGATCACTAGGAACCTTAATTTTGTAATCATAGATAGACCCAGCATCTATAATGGGTTCCTAGGTCGTCCTTTCTTAGAAACCTTTGAGGCGGTCGCTTCATCTTTCTTTTATTGTATCAAATTCCCCACTGCCGATGGGACGGTCGGCACTGTAAAGGGGGACCAGCTAATGGCAAATAGATGTTTAAATTACTCCTATGTCGATACTGTTTTCAATACTTCCCCCGATATGTGTAACGTTGAAACAATCGACGATCGACCCATGGAGATCGACGAACCAAACACATCGTACCAACCCAACTCAGAGGACGCCATCTCGAATCAGTTAACGGACGACATCGAGCCAAGGATCGGTTTCGAGCCGAGTCTCGACTTCGATCCAAGGATCGAGTCCGGAAATCGTTCCAAGCAAGAAGCGACCGTCCCCATCGAAGAGTTGGAGAGTATAGCCATAGATCCGGCTCGTCCAGAGCGGGAAGTACAGATCGGCGCTAGCATCGACCTCGCACTGAAAGGAGATCTGGTCAATTTGCTACGTAAGAACATCGGAGTCTTCGCCTGGTCGCATCAAGATATGGTTGGCATAAGTCCCGAGCACGCTTGCCACTATCTGAAGATCGACCCGGCGATGAAGCCTGTTCATCAAAAACGTAGGAAATTCGGCCCCGAAAAATACGCGGAGCTCGACATAGAGGTCCAAAAGTTGCTCGACAACAAGTTAATCGGGGTAGCTATGGACGACCCACAATGGGTCGCTAACGCGGTACTCGTCAAGAAGCCGACCGGTTCCTGGAGGTTATGCATCGACTTCACCGACCTCAACGCGGCTTGTCCAAAAGATCATTTTCCGATGCCTCATATTGATCACTTGGTCGATAGTACTGCAGGCTGCGAAATGATGTCGTTTATGGATGCCTTCGCCGGATATCATCAAATCCCAATGGCGGAGAAAGACATAAAACACACATCTTTCCACACGGAAAAAGACATATACTTTTGGGTCCGGATGCCGTTCGGCTTGAAGAATGCGGGGCGACCTACCAGCGCCCGGTCAACAGGATGTTTGCTAATCAGATCGGCAAGACCATGGAGGTCTACATCGACGATATCGTGGTCAAAAGCCTCAAGAAGGAAGATCACCTCAATGATCTCGCCGAGACATTCGCCATCCTCGAAAAGTTCAACATGAAGTGAACCCCAAGAAATGCAACTTTGGGGTGGGCTCGGAAATTCCTGGGGCACATTGTCGCCAGAGGGGAATCGAGGCGAATCCCACCAAGATACAAAGCGATCCTCGACATGCAGGAACCTCGGAACATCAAGGTGTACAACGCCTCACGGGTTGTCCGCCGCCTCAACCGCTTCATATCTCGGCTCGCGATAAAAGCAAGCCTTTCTTCGCGACCATCAAAAACAAAAAGTTCGCATGGACGAGGGAGAGTCAGATGGCGTTCGCCAAAATAAAGGAATATTTATCCAACCCCCAGATCCTGGCAAAGCCGATCCCCGGGGAGAAATTATTCCTTTACCTAGCGGCCTCGGAGGTCGCGCTGAGTGCGGTCTTGGTGCGAGCGGAGGGACTAGTCCATCTGCCGATCTACTATGTCAGTCAAGCGCTCCACGACGCTGAAACACGCTATACACCTTTGGAGAAGATCGCCTACGCTCTAGTCATGAGTGTCCGTAAGCTAAGAGCCTACTTTTTCGACCATCAAGTGGAGGTTTTGACAACTCTCCCTCTAAGGCAAGTTCTACATCGACCGGACACCAACGGGCGACTCCTCAAATGGTCACTAGAGATCGCCCAATACGGCATCACATACGCTCCTCGCACGGCGATCAAGGGCCAAGCCCTGGCGGACTTCGTGGTGGAGTTAACATTCCCTCACAGTCCGACCCATGTCGGTCGACCTGCCTGGAAGCTGTACGTTGACGGTTCGGCGACCAACTCGCGATCAGGGGCAGGGATCGTCCTCATTAGCCCCAACGGACAAAGCTTCACAAATGCCGTGCGTTTCGGTTTTCGAGCGACCAACAATGAAGCCGAATACGAGGCCCTGGTAGGCGGGCTCGACCTGGCTCTCGCCCTAGACGTTCGTCGCCTCCATATCTTCATGGACTCCCTCCTGGTCGTGAACCAAGTCAAAGGAGAATATGAGGCACGTGGCGAACAGATGATCAAATACCAAGAGCTGGTCGCCGAGATGTGCACGAAATTTGAAGAAGTACAAATCGAACAAGTCCCGAGAGAGCACAACTCTCAGGCCGATGCCCTATCCAAGCTAGCGTCGTCGGATGGGGCACCATTTCTAATATCCAAATTACAAAGTCAGAAAGGCCGGCAATCGAAAGAAACCTGGTGGCCACAGTTGTCGTTGCCGAAGAAAGCTGGATGACTCCGTTCATCACATACTTGAAGGACGGGACGGTCCCTGACGACCGTATCAAAGCTCGCCAACTCCAGCTCCGAGCGACCAGATACACCCTCTGACGATCGTCTTTACAAGCGAAGCTTTCAGCCTCCTCCTCCTCAAGTGTATTACACGGAGGAAGGACAGCTGCTTTAGCCGAGATCCACGACGGAACTGTGGAAATCACGCCGTGGACGAGCTCTCATCCATAAGACGACTGTGCAAGGTTTTTCTCGCCGTCACTTCGAAGGATGCGATCGCCTATGCCAGTCGTGTCATAGATGTCAAGTAATGGGACCAAGTATCAAAATCTCCCGAGCGGCTCACCTCGATGTATGGCCCATGGCCATTCGCTCAATGGGGCATCGACCTTATAGGTCCCTTACCGACGGCTCCAGAGGTCAGAAAGTTCGCCATCGTCGGGGTCGACTATTTCACAAAATGGGCAGAGGCCGAACCACTAAACAAGATCGGCCAAGAGCAAGTGATCAAGTTTATCTGGAGAAACATCATATGCCGGTTCGGTCTACCCCAGGCCATCATCTCCGACAATGGAAAGCAGTTCGACGGCTTAGAAGTCATGCAATTCTGTGATAAGTGGGGAATCAAAAGGTTGTTCTCGGCCCCCTATCACCCTCAGACGAACGGGCAGGTAGAGGCAGTGAACAAGATCCTTAAACACACAATTAAAGCGCGACTCGAATCCAGGCTAGGACGATGGGCGAGCGAGCTCCCAGACGTTTTGTGGTCTTACCGAACAATGACCCGCAATTCAACGGGCGAAACCCCATTCGCCCTAGCCTTCGGAACAGAAGCGGTGATTCCCTCGGAGATCGCCGTCCTCAGCCATCGAACCGAGCAAGAAATGACGATCGATAATGATGTGGCCCGGCGGATCGACCTCGACATGCTCGAAGAACGTCGGCTAACCTCGGAAATGAAGAACACTATCCACAAAAGGAGATCGGAAAAGTTCTTCAATTCGAAGGTCAGGGAAAGACGGTTCCAAGTGGGCGATCTCGTCCTAAAAAAGATCCAAACCCACACAGGTGTCTTTGGACCAAGTTGGGAAGGCCCCTTCGAATATCGAAATGGCTAACTAAGGGAGCCTACGAGTGGAACACCCGACGCATTCTGACCGATATCCCCGAACGCCGTACATCCGAAGAAATACTATCAATGATAACTTTGTATTCATTTTCAATCGCCAAATGTACAAGGAACATAATGAAATATTTTTGTTCTCTATCCCATCTATTCTCGCGATCGCCCACTAGCATATTACATACCGCCGAGGATCGCTGCTCAAGAATGACAATCCGAGGTAGAAAACAATACAGCCATGGCACTGGAGGTCGATGGAACCAACAGCTTCGCCCATGCAAGGTTCCTTCGAGCTTAGATCGCCCGCCCTTCGTTTGGATACGAGGCCGGCGTAGCCGAAGGACCCTCCAAAACTAATCAGTGGACACGATCGCCCTCCCTCAATGGTTCATCATCTAACTTGGTGAACCCGGACAATGCGACGTGCCACTACCCCCGTCTCAACGTACACCGTCGAGGGTCGCCATCTTCATGGCGAGCCGAGGTGGAAGCCGAGATGACAAGCCGCGGGCGTGGAGTCGAATAAACCGACGACGCCCCGCGCAAGGGCTCCTCCAGACCAAGATCGCCCACCTTTCGTTTTAACACAAGGCAGGCGTAGTCTAACGGAGGACCCTCACAAAAAGTGAGTCGCGGGATACACAACATCCCTCGCACACAAAGACACGATAAGGGAGGTCGATCCATCGAACAACCCAACCGTACATAATTCTTCAGAACCAACGAAGTCAAGATAGCCACGGGACGACATAGTTTTTGTTTCCTTACTTACAATAAGTAAACAAAAACAAGGGGGCAGAGAGGGGTCGAGCTAATCCCAAACACGATCGAACAAAAGGAACCACACACGATCGGCCTAACTCAAACACATTCGCTCAAACACGCGCAGGACGATCGAAGTCGTCCAACAAAAATTACAAGTAAGAATTCCGATTCAAAACATATCAATGCTTTCAACACTCAGATAATCGATAGGATGAACAAAACGTCGAAAGCAATCATACACATACTTGTAAAAGTTGCACGCAAACATTCAAAGGCGATCGTATGAAAAGAAGAACAGTTTATTCATAACGCAAGTTGAGTACATTACGGGGCCCGAAGGCACTACAAAAAGAAAAACGAAAAGTACATAGTGCTGGAGGAAAACAAAAATGCCTCTCAAGGCTCCGCCTACTAGTCTTCGCCCTCGGTTTGCGGATCGGCTTCGGCCTCGGGATGAATGAGTTTGCCCGTATACCAACTCAAGTCGATCCCGAAGTCGGCCAAGTCAAGGATCGGCAAGGAGAACTCCGGGTGCAAAGGATGCGCAAGGGCGTAAGATTTGAAGCTCTCCATCAAGGGACCGATCTCGATCCCTGCCTCTTTTGCGGCTCGGACAGCGTCAGCATATGCCAAGTAATAGGCAAACTCGCCGGCGAGCGCCACACTTTGGTAGGGATCGGTCTCGATCGCCTTCAGTTGGCCTTTCAACTCCGCGGCCACTTTCTCAGCCTCCGCCAGCTCGGCAACCTTGGCGGCATTCTCGCCCTGGGACTTCTCCAGCTCTTTCCTTGCCGCGTCCAGCTCACCGCTAAGCCGGTCAACCATCGCCTTCAGTCCGGTCGCCTCCTCCTGCGACTCCGCGAGCTTCTGGCGAGCTTCGCGCTCCTCGTCACGGGACCGATCGGCAGCCTCCTTGGAGCGGCTCAGCTCCTGCATCAATCGATCCACATCCTGCTTGGCCCTTTTGGCCGTCTCCTCGTACTCCTTCTCCATAGCCCGGATCCGGTTGGCATCCTCGATATTTTTATTCCGGCGGCCTCGAGGTCGCGATGGAGATGAGCAAGGAGGGTCGCCCTCAAAATCCCTTGCAGCTGACGGCCATCGCCGCCGTCTCAAGAGCTGTGGCAACGGCCGCCCGCATGGCGTCTCCAGACGCCGACGAGCGATCGCATCGAGGTCGGCCGCCCAAGCCTTGGGCAAAGAGGCGGTGGCACGCGAACGTAAGGTGGATATCGAGAGGTTGTTGCGGAGCCTTGCTCGGCGTAAAGTCCAACACCATGGGAGCAACGTCCGGATCGGCGAGACGAACTCGCAGTCGCAAAACCAAGGAAACCAAAAGAGTTAGCCTAAGACTTACTCGAGCGCCTACCTCGGAAAGTTCAAAACATTCTCACTGTTGACCAGCTCCGGATCACGGCCGAAAAGGGCTTTCCCGAGGAGTCTCGACGCCGATCGCCGTCCTTTTCAAGTAGCCTAAGACGACTGAGCCGACGCCGACGGCCCGGGACTGCACTCCTCCGCCATCGAACAAGAAACGGGGAGCGGCGATCGGCGGCTCCAGATAGCTAAATCCGCCTCGCCCGACGGAAGGGACGCTCCGGCCTCCGCCTCTGCGGTTGCGCTGAGTTGTTCCTCACCTTGAGTTTCCGGTTCGGCGACCGGCACCGCAAAGCTTCACCACAGGGGCGTGGCGAGACGACGTCGCGGCAACGCGACCCGCTTTCTTTCCCATATGAAGGCGACCGAGAAAACCGGGTTAGACATGGCGATCTCCCGAGGTAGCTCTGATACGGGAAAATAAATCTCGCCAAAGAAGAAGTTAAAACAAGTCGACACTTACGTAAACATGGCGACCTCTTGGAGACGATCGCCTCGCAGAAAAGTGGATAGAAAGTCATACTGTGTGCCTTCAGTGGCGAGGAAGCGAAACAGTGAGCTCCCAACCGGTGAGATTCGTGGTCGACGATCGAACGCCTTTATAGGAAATCGGCAATGCGCGAATCCGCTCCTGCACGATCGAGAAATCAAAGGGGAGATCGTCGGCCGATGGAACAAGGGATCCCGCAAAAAGGGAAATAAAATTAGATCACCAAGGAGTATCCAAACAAAGGGACAAAGGAAACCCTTACTTGGATTCCTCTCCCGAAAATTGGTAGGGATATCCAACTCCTCCTCCGGCGGTTCGCTCGATGCCGACCTCCATGCACCACCAACCCAAAGACCACTTTTTCGTGTCGCCTCGAGTCTTGCTCGGCACCCGATAACCACCCTACCCTCGCGACCTTGGATATGGTACCCGCCGATCGACCCCTTCGCACGGCCGCCTTAAATAGATAATTCATCTCTCCCGCAAGGCGGGCGAAACAACTCGTGACCGCCAAATAACGCTGCAGGCCGATAACTGCAACAGCGCTCGCGCCAATCAAGAGGCGCCAAATTCTGTGCGATCGCCAGATACGAAACGGCGAACGGCAAGGGAAACCGCATCGCAATGGTGGTCATTTCGTTAATGGCGACCATACCCTCGGGAGGCCGGTCGGCACGTTCGTTCTCGGAGGGCACGTGCAATGACACATCGGAGGGAATATGATATTTGGCCCTCCAGTAGGTCGTGTCCTTCCAGTCGCCGAACTCCGAATCGACCAAGAGACCGGTGAGACGGTTCAAGCCCGAAACTCCGTCCGCTTCACGTGTACATAGGGATGAGCGGCGGAGTAAGCCTCGAATCAAACTCCGGGCAGGCCCGCAATCCTCCATAAGCTTAGCAAAAGCCGTATAGACGGGGCCAGAGATGCTATCTTTTTCCCAAGACAAACGCCTCAGTTCGTCCTCCTCCACCGGCGACACATCTAGCTCCTCCGCCGCCGCGGAGCCCGCCACTACGGCCTCTTTGAAGAGCTCCTCAAGCTCTGCGGGTGCAATCCCCGCACGAATAGCCTCTGCGGCCGTTTCCACGGGGATTCCCACAGGAATTTCCTCCCGGTCCGGCGAAGCCGCGGCGGCAGAAGTGCTTCCGACCTCGAAGGCCTTAGATCCTCCCGACATATTCTCAAAAATTAAGGGAGAGAGAAAAATTGGGTTTCTTACCTAAAGAAAGGAAGACGGTCGGCACAACAAGCTACGAAAATTTTTGCAGAGCTTCAGCAGGAAGGCAAGGACGCGTAAAAGATGAAAATGGATTAGCCCTAGCCCCTTTTATAGATGGAGGCAGGGGTCTCTGGGCAAATAGGCGAAAGTCCAAGGGCTGGGATGCAACCGACAGCCAGGACGCAATAAATGCGGCCCTCGAGTCCCGCGTACGCGTCTTTTCGAGGGCACGCCAATCGACAAAGTCTGACGAACCGTCGGGCTCCCTCAATAGAAACGCGACGCGTGTCCTTGCATTGTTTCGCGAGCCCGCGTCTCTTTTCCCGCCGCTCCCAGCAAAAGGAGATCGTCCAAATTTGAAATCGATCGCGGTCATCTAAAACATTGGCGATCGCCAGTGCCACCTCACCCCGTGTTTTCAACATCGAGCCGAGCCGGGGCAATTGTTGTGCGGCATTTAAACACGCCTCGAAGGCGATCGTCATAGCAATGGGAAGTCTACCATGAGAGATATGCTCGGGCAAACACTCGAACTCTAAGATCCACGGCGATCGCCAATGTTGATCGCGATCGTCTTTGTTGATCGCGATCGCCTCGTGCCGTGTATTACCCCCACATCCGTCAAAAGTCATCAAAGCCCAAATCTCGGCCGACCCGCATGCAGATCTCAAAAGGTGCCGACAGACAAGATCGGTGCCCACACTGTCACCTACTTCACCTACCAACAGGCCGCAGACTGCGAACAAGATCGACAGACAAGACTCAGTGCTCACTGTCACCAACTTCACCTACCAACAAGATCACGAAAAGGTGGGTGACGGCTCGTGGCGCATGCGAGTTCCCCGTCAGACCGCATAACCTACCACAAGAACAACCACGGACTTTAAGGGAAAAGCCCCACGCGACGAGACGATCGGCCGTCTTATTATAATATAAATAACGACGATCGCCTGCGATCGCAGGGGGGCCCTCAGAACTTGGTCTGCTATAAATAGAAGGTCCATAACACGTAACAAGGATCATGCGAAATACACAAAGAAACAAGAGAGAGAAAAGAGAAAGACATTCTCACACATAGAACATCCATAGCAAGAATTCACAGAACTCCATATCTGATTCTTCCGGCATTCTATACGCTCCACAGCTTAGAAAACTAGAATCCTTTACACTCTTTGTGATAGATTCTAACATTAATATTTGTACTCAACCGTATACTTATTAATAAAATCTCGCGAGAGCATTCAAGCCCGGGATTAACAACCCCGGCAAATCTTGTGTCATTTAATTTCTCACGGATGTGCTCCCGCACTTGTTGGTTACTCGATCATTCCAGCAACATTATCTTCGGATAATATTTTGGGTAACAACACCTACTATGACGTCCGACATACTATTCCGATATGGAATTTCAACGACAAGAATGGGCCTACATGGCCAAAAAAAAATACAACAACATCCACGAGCCTTGCTCGGATAATACAAAATGACAACGACTGAACAAAAATGGAGTACTCCAACTGTCTGACCAACATGAACACCAAAATATCTCGGACTAGTATCGCTCGAATGCCTCATCGCCATCGTCATGCCCCTGTGTCTCAACTCTCTCCTCGCAAGTACCTAAAACATGAAAACATGTTCCGCCACTGGTCGGCCATCCAGAATAATGAATATCAAATACATGCACAACATGATATGCATCCAAAGGCAGAATAAACAGTACAACAATGGTAGTACGAGATGCTCACAAACCAAAGTAAGAATCGAGCATTCGTGGAACACTATGCCAACGGCATTCGATCAATACCTGCTCAATGTAACACCCCCAAGACATTCAGGGCATATTACAGCGCCGTGGACCCCACACTGTGGGATCCACCCGGCTAACATACCAAACAAGACATTCGACAACGACAACAATCATCAATAATACGACAATTCAAATAAGATTACAATCCGACAATAAAATCCAACATTGATCCACTTCCCAAATAGGAACACAACATTAACAATATTGTAAAAGAAGTACTCGAGTACTTAAACCAGTTTTATAAAACAAAATCCCCAAAACAAGATATCAAAATATTCGACTGATAGAACACCAATAATCAATTTCTCGATGATCATGCTGCTCGCCCATCATCCTCATACGGCTCTAGTGCTCGCTTGTCCCCACGATCAATACCAAATACAAAAGTATTTCCCCATTTAAGGGGTTAGCGACAATCGCTAGTGCAAGTACAATCCATTTGAACTACATTCTAATCGGATGAATATATGCGCCAAAAAGTCATTTTAGAAAACATTTTATATTCCTAATATTTACGATGTACACACAAAACACATTATCTCCAACAAATCATAATTCAAAGTTAACCGCTGGCACGAGACTCACGGCCACCGTACTCGCAGAGCCCCGTCGGACATCCTCGGTGGCTAACCACGCTCGTGATACGCACACACACGGCAATACGTATCCCTAGAGGTCCCGCTGACCGTCCCTAGGTGAACATACACATATCTCCCCACAACAACCACATATAGCCATAATTCAAATACTAGAACATGTAAACAAATGTAAAGTACTTGCCTTTGAGACATTCTTGAAGAAACAAAGATGAAACACGACTACGAACGATCCGGGTGGAAAGCGACGGTTCCTAAACGAAGGATCAATACAGTTCAGTCCCAACGGACAATAATATTCTACTGGAATACACCCATAACCCCGTTTACAATATACGACAATAGACGGTCAATTGATACGGGCGAGGGTTTACGCCAAATCTCCCCGTATCGATAATTCACGGATTAAAATCAAGGAATTTGGATTTAGAATCATTCAACAATCACAAACGGTGAAGAATATCATAACATACTGGAATAATTCGGTTCCAATTAGCAAAACCCGGAAAACCCCCAAATTTGACGAGTTAGGGTTCTAGACGAAAATACCTTGATTTCGGATGATGGATGACGATTATGCTGATGATAATATGTTGGCACAACTCTACGGTGATGGAATGTGAATAGAACGCCGATCGGAAATGATGGAAATCGCCTCTGAGGTCGCACGTCGAAGAAACGAAGGAAAAAGAATGAAATCACGCTCAAAATCACTACCGGGCTTATATAATTGTGAAGTTAGCGCACGCTAATCGCCATATGTAGCGCGGCGCTAACGGGTCAGATAGTCCGGTGGCTATCGCCACATTCGTTAGCGTACGCTAACAATAGGGGTTAGCGACGCTAACCGCACTTCGGTAGCGCACGCAAGGCAACGGGGTAGCGTGCGCTACCTACACGCAGCTTCAAAGATCGGCCGATGTCACATCGCCAGTAAGTCAGCCGCCGAGGGCATAAAACACGAAACGTACGACGAGGCCAGAATCCAGGAACATAGATGCGAAGCCTACAAGACGACGGAACTAAGTGCTGAAAGAAAAATACAATTCCGACCACCGAAGGGTCCGTAATGCGACAACGAAAACGAGATTCCCCAAACTATTAGGAAATTACAAAAATGGCCCAAGTGCCCGAAAATCACGAAACGACGTCGGATTTACAAACCGAAAGTCTCCACATGACCAACTCAACCATACGAACTTGTACAAACCAAGAAACAACGAAAACGAACGAGTTTTACAAGAATCGAACGTTCATACGGCAAAACATGTCATAAAATGAAATTACGTGAAAACATCATCAAAACTCGTCCAAATGGAAAAACTCCAAGAACAAAATAGATTCAAAATGTCGAAACGGTTACAAGCGAGTCGATAAAAATAGACATACACCAAAAATGGAAACTGCTAAAAATGAAAAAATTACGGATATTACATTCTCCCCCTCTAAAATAAAGTTTCGTCCCGAAACTTAAGAATCGAAGAGCTCGGGGTATCTCGAACGCATATCCTCCTCTAACTCCCACGTCGCTTCTTCTATTCCGTGTCTCGACCATTGCACCTTAACCAAAGGAATGGTTTTGTGCCTTAACTGTTTGTCACGACGCTCCAAAATTCTGACGGGCCTCTCTTCAAACGTAATATCCTTCTCGATCTCCACGTCCCCAAAGTCAATAATGTGGGACGGGTCCGGAACGTACTTCCTCAACTGGGAAACGTGAAATACGCTATGTACATGACTCAGCGACGGAGGTAAAGCCAAACGGTACGCTAACTCACCGACTCTCTCCAATACCTCGAAAGGTCCAATAAATCTCGGGCTGAGTTTCCCCTTCTTCCCAAAACGGAAGACTCCCTTCGTCGGAGACACTCTCAACAGAACATGATCCCCCACCTCAAACTCCAAGGGTCTACGCCTAACATCCGCGTAAGACTTTTGTCGACTCTGGGCAGCCAACATCCTCTTTCTAATCAATTCGATTTTCTCCCTCGTCTCCCACACAAGATCCGGCTCGGTGCCAACCAAATCGAACGGCTCATCCCAACATATCGGTGATCGGCAACGTCGGCCATAAAGTGCCTCATATGGCGCCATCTTAATCGACGCGTGCCAGCTATTATTATAAGTAAACTCAATCAAGGCCAAATGATCCTCCCGCCATTACTCCAATCTAACGCACACGCGCGCAACAAATCCTCGAACGCCCGAATGGTACGTCGATCGCCGATCGGTCTAGGGATGGAACGGCGCTCAAACGTAGCCGAGTCCCCAATGCCTTATGGATCGCCCGCCAAAATGCGACACAAATCGCCATCTCTGCCTCAAATAATGGTCCTCGTACCATGAAGCCTCACTATCTCGAGTGATAAAAATACGAGCCAACTTTTCTCGACCCCAAGTATCCTTGATGCCCAGAAATGTGCCGACTTAGTCGATCGGTCTACAATCACCCATACCATATTCATACCGGTCTTCGTCCTCGGTAAACTCGTGACAAAATCCATAGAGATGTCCTCCCACTTCCATTCCGGACGGAAGCGGTTTCAATAATCCTACCGGCCGATGCTCAATCTTGACTTGCCGACAAGTCAAACACTTAGCTACAAACCGAACTACCTCCTTCTTCATATCGCTCCACCGTAAATTCTTCCTCGATCTTTATACATCTTACTCGAGCCCGGATGGATCGAGTATGGTGACGCATGAGCCTCTCGCATAATGCTCTGTCTCGATTCAGTCGTCGAACACACAACCGACTCGGAATCTCAACACGCCGTCCTCATGAATAACGAATCCCGGGCTTTCCCTTTCCTACACTCTCGAAGTCAATAAACATCGGATCCTCTAACTGTCCCGACTTAATGTCCTCGACTGAGACGAAGAAATCTCAAGAGTACGCAATCGCCTTAACTCTCACAAGATAATCTCAATGCTCAACTTCATAAACTCGTGAAGTCCCGATCGGGCCGTGAGTAACTCAAGCGCCCGAAGCGATACCGATTTCGGCTCAAGGCATCTGCTACCACATTAGCATTGCCTGGATGATAGAGGATCTCAAGATCGTAATCCTTAATCAGCCCAACCATCTCCTCTCGCCTCATATTAAGCTCCTTCGCGTGAAGATGTACTTGTGCTCTTGTGATCGGTGAAAATCGACACGACGAGCCATACAAATAATGACGCTGATTTTCAACGCAAACACAATCACGCCAACTCAAGATCGTGCGTAGGTAATTCAATTCATACGGTTTCAACCGACGGAAGCATAGGCAATCGTCCTCCCGTGCCGCATAAGTACGCATCCGAGCCCTTGGCCCAAGCATCACTATAAACGGAGAAACCATCATTACCACTCGGTAAAGCCAACACGGAGCGGTCCAATCGCTTCTTCAACTCCTCAAACCGTTTCGCCTCTCATCGGTCCACACAAACTTCTCTCGACTTCGTAATAACCGAGCCGAGGTCGAGCCGATTTAGAGAACCCTCGACGAACCTACGATAATACTCCGGCTAATCCCGTAAAATCGGACCTCTTTCACGTTCTTGGCGGCGCCCAATCCAACACCGCTCTACCTTATGTGGGTCCACACGAACACCCTCGCCGAGATCACATGACCGAGAAACATAACTTCCCGTAACCAAAATCCGCACTTTGAGAACTTCGCAAAAGATGCTGAGTTCTCAAAATATCTAACACAATATGCAAATGACGGCGTGCTCCTCCTCACTCCTCGAGTAAATCGTGATGTCGTCGATAAAAACGACTACACACTTATCGAGGTACTCGATAAAGACTTTGTTCATAAGTCGCATGAACACGGCCGTGCGCGTTAGCCCAAAAGGCATAACCACAAACTCGTAGTGACCGTATCTCGTCCGAAAGGCCGTCTTCGGAATATCGGTATCCTTCACTCGGAGCTGATAATACCCCGATCTCAAATCAATCTTCGAAAACACGGTCGCCCCTTGCAACTGATCAAACAAGTCGTCAATCCTCGGGAGTGGATACTTGTTTTTGATGGTCACTTTGTTCAACTCTCGGTAGTCGATGCACAAACGAAGTGACCCATCCTTCTTCTTTACAAATAGGACCGGTGCGCCCCAAGGCGAAGCACTCGGTCGAATATACCCCATGTCTAGCAACTCTCCCAATTGTTTCTTCAACTCAAGCATCTCGGCAGGCGCCATACGGTATGGCGTCTTAGAGATAGGTGTTGCGCCCGGCTCTAAATCGACGGTAAACTCAACCTCTCGGCCCGGCGGCAAACCCGGCAACTCATCTGGAAAAATGTCAGGATACTCACATACTACCGGAATAGACGAGAGCTCGACTACCCCTTCTTCTGATCTCAAAGCGTAACACCAATAGCCCGTGCAACCTCCCCGAAGAAGTCTCACCGCCCTCAAAGCGCCGATCGCAATCTCCGCTACCCCGCTTACGCCCCACAAAAGAATGCTCGGTACCATCGAGGCTAACATCGAAACAGCTTCTCGTTCTATAATTCATGATCGCCCCATGACGGTCCACCTAATCCTCACCTAATCAAATCCTCATCTCTAATATCTACCGCAATCGATTAGAAGGCCAAACCCTCCCCGCGATACTCACCGGAAAATCTCTAACCTCACGATCCCCCACGATGCTATCCCCACTAGGAAGTTTAACAACAAAAGGCTCACAAGTAACAAGGCAATCAACATGCAAAGGCGCACACAATCCATAGATATTATAGAATGTGTAGCACTTAATCGAACAATACTAAACAGATGATCAAGGATGTGGACGGTACTGTGGCCACCATCGCGTCAGATCTCCCGCTCGTCTCATCTCGTACACACGGGCGGAATGCACCCGCACTAGAAGCTCCTCTAGAAGGTCGACCACGACCTCGACCTCTACCAAAACTCGCCGCGGCCGAGGAACTGCTGTGCCTCGATTCACACTCGCCTCTCCCGCACTGGAGCAGATATCTCGAGTAACCGGAGCCCGAGCCGCATCCGTACAAAACTTAGCAAGGTGACCCATACGACCACAATCAAGACACTGAATCCGAGTCCTATCACACTCACTCATCATGTGGCCCTGACGATCAGCTTGAAGCATGTAGACCACGAACTAACCAGCAGAGCAGACCTAGAACCGTTCCTCGACTAACCGATGGCGATCGACTCAAGACTCGCGAACTGTGACCGAGCCTTCGGATACCCTCCCGACTTGCCTCCCGAAACCGACCGAGGTCTTCTCGCTTCTTTCCTTCAGTGCCGCCTCTGCCGCAGTAAAACGACATCTCGTAAGCCATCGCTTTATTCTCGATAATCTTTCAAAGTCGTGCACCCTGCACTAAATGTAGTGGCGCACCTCGGCTTCATCCGCATATCAAAGTGGCGGATCTTATCTAGCTCATCTCGGACTTGGTTTCTCACGTAGTGCAAAGTTGATTGTAGTCCTTGATAGCTTGAGAAATAGGAACATCTTGGGGCTTAGCCTCAAAGAAGGCTCGGATCCTCCTCTTTCACCGGCCAAGGATAGTATTCATCTTCCATCGATCTCGAAACTCGCCCACGTAGCTCCTGGCCACGCGGTTTCACCGCTTGCCACCACGCCGCCGCTGCCTCCTTGGCGAGGAAGTACCGAGCAATGGGTACTTTCCTCTCCTCGGAACAATTAGCAACCTCAAACACTTTCTCCAACTCGAATAACCAATTCTCCCAACCGTAAGGGTCAAGCACCATCAAATCTGCGGAGGACGCATACGAATCACGCCCCAAGTAGCTTATCATTACCGGATCCAGAGGGCGGAACCGGTCATTAGCATGGCCGACTGAACGGCTCGAGCCGCAGCGCCATCCGGTTCGCTACTTGCCGTAATATGTTGGCCACTCCAACATTCTCATGAGCATTACCGAGCTAGCAGATCGTCCTGCCGACCTCCGAACTAGGGGGAACACTGCTCGACAAAGAGGGCATCGCCGATCGGTTCCCGAGTGATCGGACATGGCCGCCCCACCGGCCGCGCCACGCCCCTACTGGTCTCGCGACAAGGCCCGCGTCCTCTACCGGCAGGAATTTCAAGAAGCAACGGGTAAGTACAATTCAAACGCAAAACGCAAAAGATACTAAGACAGGAATAGAACAGAACGGTGAAACGAGTCAAGTTAGGAAGACTTACGAGCACCGGCGTACTGAGATGATGGCATAGCAGTGATACTGTCCCAAAAACGACACTTAACTAGACCCAAATGACCGACAGCCTAGGTATCCATAAACCTAAGCTCTGATACCGTATTCTGTAACACCCCCAAGACATTCAGGGCATATTATAATACGCGTGGACCCCACATCAGGATCCACCCGGCTAACATACCAAACAAGACATTCGACAACGACAACAATCATCAATAATACGACAATTCAAATAAGATTACAATCCGACAATAAAATCCAACATTGATCCACTTCCCAAATAGGAACACAACATTAACAATATTGTAAAAGAAGTACTCGAGTACTTAAACTAGTTTTATAAAACAAAATCCCCAAAACAAGATATCAAAATATTCGACAGATAGAACACCAATAATCAATTTCTGGACAGTATCATGCTCGCCCATCATCCTCATACGGCTCTAGTGCTCGCTTGTCCCCACGATCAATACCTGAAATACAAAAAGTATTTCCCCCATTTAAGGGGTTAGCGACAACTGCTAGTGCAAGTACAATTCATTTGAACTACATTCTAATCAGATGAATATATGCGCCAAAAAGTCATTTTAGAAAACATTTTATATTCCGGAATATTTACGATGTACACACAAAACACATTATCTCCAACAAATCATAATTCAAAGTTAACTGTTGGCACGAGACTCACGGCCACCGTACCCCGCAGAGCCCCGTCGGACAT
Source organism: Orobanche coerulescens (assembly GCA_033398695.1). NCBI lineage: Eukaryota > Viridiplantae > Streptophyta > Magnoliopsida > Lamiales > Orobanchaceae > Orobanche > Orobanche coerulescens. The sequence continues at coordinate 140,062,179 of CM065804.1, forward strand.
CCCTGGGTGGCTAACCACAGTTCGTGATACGCACACACACGGCAATACGTATCCCTAGAGGTCCCGTCGGACCGTCCCTAGGTGAACATACACATATCTCCCCACAACAACCACATATAGCCATAATTCAAATACTAGAACATGTAAACAAATGTAAAGTACTTGCCTTTGAGACATTCTTGAAGAAACAGAGATGAAACACGACTACGAACGATCCGGGTGGAAAGCGACGGTTCCTAAACGAAGGATCAATACAGTTCAGTCCCAACGGACAATAATATTCTACTGGAATACACCCATAACCCCGGTTACAATATACGACAATAGACGGTCAATTGATACGGGCGAGGGTTTACGCCAAATCTCCCCGTATCGATAATTCACGGATTAAAATCAAGGAATTTGGATTTGGAATCATTCAACAATCACAAACGGTGAAGAATATCATAACATACTGGAATAATTCGGTTCCAATTAGCAAAACCCGGAAAAACCCCCAAATTTGACGAGTTAGGGTTCTAGACGAAAATACCTTGATTTCGGATGATGGATGACGATTATGCTGATGATAATATGTTGGCACAACTCTACGGTGATGGAATGTGAATAGAACGCCGATCGGAACTGATGGAAATCGCCTCTGAGGTCGCACGTCGAAGAAACGAAGGAAAAAGAATGAAATCACGCTCAAATCGCCATTGGGCTTATATAATTGTGAAGTTAGCGCACGCTAACTGCCATATGTAGCGTGCGCTAACGGGGCTGTGATAGTCCAGTGGCTACTGCCACATTCGTTAGCGTACGCTAACAATAGGGGGTTAGCGTACGCTAACTGCACTTCGGTAGCGCACGCAAGGCAACGGGGGTAGCGTGCGCTACCTACATGCAGCCAAAGATCGCCGATGTCACATCGCCAGTAAGTCAGTCGAGGGCATAAAACACGAAACGTACGACGAGGCCAGAATCCAGGAACATAGATGCGAAGCCTACAAGACGACGGAACTAAGTGCTGAAAGAAAAATACAATTCCGACCACCGAAGGGTCCGTAATGCGACAACGAAAACGAGATTCCCCAAACTATTAGGAAATTATAAAAATGGCCCAAGTGCCCGAAAATCACGAAACGACGTCGGATTTACAAACCGAAAGTCTCCACATGACCAACTCAACCATACGAACTTGTACAAACCAAGAAACAACAAAAACGAACGAGTTTTACAAGAATCGAACGTTCATACGGCAAAACATGTCATAAAATGAAATTACGTGAAAACATCATCAAAACTCGTCCAAATGGAAAAACTCCAAGAACAAAATAGATTCAAAATGTCGAAACGGTTACAAGAGAGTCGATAAAAATAGACATACACCAAAAATGGAAACTACTAAAAATGGAAAAATTACGGATATTACACTCAATAGGTTAGAACATAAGTGCCCAACGGCGAATCATCAATATAGAACACAACAATACATTACCCGAAGGTAAATCAATCCAACGCTGAAATAAACAAGGATCACAATGCCCGAAGGCTCCAACGGAAATACCGATACATCACACTGGCCTGAAAGCCCTCAGCCGAAGCTGCCAAAATATCACGATGGCTCTCGAAAGCCGAATGTACCAAGCTGCCAAAATATCACGATGGCCTGAAAGGCGAACAGCCCGAAGCTGTAAATCATCACAATGCAGATCTCAAAGAAACAAACCTGACTGTCGATCATACCCCTCTGGCGTATGAACGCTCAATCACAAAACGTCGAACTCATCCAATACTATGGATGATTAATAATATGGCTCAAAGATGGACATCACAATACGCCCGATCCGGAAATGTGTCCGTGCACATGTCCGCCCCGTATACGGAATCCAGAATATACATGGGACAATGTACCTAATTAGCCTCACGAAACTACGTCTCGTGTGCACAGTCCAATCCGGAATAATATCCACGCATGACTATATATGTGCCTGGCTAAAAATCCTACACAATAACCAATCGGAACGCAGATATGATTCCGGATATGTCACGATACAACATGACAACGAAACTCAAAGGATAACACATCCAATACGGATTATACGACTCACCAAGTGAACGATGACACACGAATAATGAAAGATCGACACGACCAACAATATTCAAAACAACCATCCTGGGATCAAAATCCCTGAGGACCGATTAACACGAACAATAATCGCAACACAACGATCCGGGAAATCCTCAACCCTCAACGATCACAAAATTACCGAGTTCACAAGAATAATAGTGTGCCTTGAGTCGGCCAACACGACAATAATAATTCAACGGATGGGAACTATCCTCGATACCCCAATTCAATACTTCGATTACCATAGAACGCCAATCGATAACAATTATACAATGGATGGGAATTATCTTTTGACAACGGATGGGAATTATCTTTGATAATCCCAATTCAATATATCGATTACCTTTAGAGCGACAATCGATAATAATTATACAACGGATGGGAATTATCTTTGATAATCCCAATTCAATATATCGATTACCTTGAACGGTTAACCGATAACAATTATACAACGGATGTCTCGCACCTTTAATCGGTTACCGATAATGAAGATGATAATCGAATACGCCAATGCCTTCAATCGCCAAAACGACATCATTAGAAAAACACCGATATCAATAACGATTTATCTACAAAAAATATTTCGATGGAACATCAATCAATAACAACAATCGATACGTCGATGCCGCGAACCGGCTATCAACAACAATATCTCAAAGGAACATCAATCAACAATAACAATCGATATGTCGATACCGCGAACCGGCTATCGACAAATATATTACCAACAAGTATCGCGATGCCTTAAATCGGCCATTTACGAACAACAATAATATTTGGCATAATTTGCCGAAGGGTATTGTATCAAACAATCCCTTGATGTCAACAAAATCATAAAGAGACCAAGTCTCGAAATGATACACACATTCATACACATACATGATAACATTAATCTCATTTACCAGTACAAGTATAAAACTTGCCTCAAACCGAAGGCGAGAAAGTCCTTCCACGATCAACGTCCTACCACGAATCGATCAACGCGTCCTCCGACAATCACAAGCACTCGAACAACCTTGAATGAAATACAATTCATTCGATAACACGATATCGACCGAAAACAACACAATAGATAATTCCGATTCCAACACGAACACATACTATACTCGTATTTATCCGTATACACACACACACACATATATATATATATATGTATGTATAATATACAAACGGTACACACATTACTAACACACACTCACTTTACATAATATATATATATGTGTATATATATATATATATATATTTTTATACACACCCACACACTACACAACACACACAATATATATATAACACACAGCTTTATATACATTATATATATATATATATACACAGAACACACAACACACACACACACACAAACTCACGAAGCACACACATACAAACTAACCAGAAGAGTCGATCGGCCGGCAACCCTCGCCGAATGCCGTCGAAAACAACTCTCCTGGAACTCGGCCGGAAAATCGACCACGGACCTCGTCCAACTCCAGCCCGTTTCCGTCCATGGCCGGTTTTCACCTTCTCCGCCTGCAACTCCTCGCCGGAAGTTTGCCAAACCTCCGTTCCGCCGTCCGTTCCGGACAAAAACCACCTCCGGTCGCCGGAATCAATGGAGCTCTGTCCATGGCCGGAAACCATGAAGAACGCCGGACGCCTGAGCTCCGTCTCGCCAGAAAAAAAAATAAATATGCCGGAACAGCTCGAATGGATTTGCAAAGCCTTCCGATCCGGAAATTCCGACCAGGCCGTCGCCGCTCCAGCCACGAGCCGCCTGCCGCCGCCGAGCTCCATTCGTCGCCGGAGATGTCATCAAACTCCGGTTGTCAACTCCCGTCCGTCGCCGGAAATGAAGAAGCCGGCTGCCCGTCCTAACTCTACCTCGTCGGAAAAAAAAACGAGAGAGAAGGAGAGAGAGAGAAGATGGCGAGAGAGAGAGAGGAATGAGAGTTGCAGGAAAAAAAATGAAAGAGAGGAAAGGGACGAGAGAGAAAGGTGAGGAAGAGAGAGATGACATAATATATATATATATATATATATATACATAACATGAGGGGGTGAGAGAGGAATAATCACGTGAGGGAGAAGAGAATCACAAGTTGATAACATATTTATATATATATATATATGTATATATATATATAAATGATACCCCAAAGATGCCCTCGCCCCGAAAGTTGACCACGAGGAAGGTTCCTACCACCTACCACGCATTACGTACGTAACCTCAGGGCGTAACGTACGTAATCGTAACAAATTAGCGTACGTAAAGTTACACAGGTAGCGTACGCTATGGCTATAAACTTAGCCAAAATTTCAAACTCGCCAAGCAACAACCAAACGACGAAACCAAACCGACGACTAGAATAAATATTTCGATCCCGAAATATTCTAATACAATATACATTGTATTGGTCCAAACAACAACACTTGTACAATTCCAAATGAATACGTACAACTCAACAGTAACACGAAAAAAAAATTACCCCCGGATATTACAGATGCTATATCTGAGTTATTGCAAATTGAGATCACCGAGCTCTCGTGTATCCAATACAACTAGCTCAAATGCTTTGGTCAAAGACTTATGATCTCATCTGCCAATAACCACATAGGATATATACCTGTTCACTTACAGGAAAAAAATCCTATCTTGGTATTTAGTAGAAACTACCACCTGTCTATCAAGACTCACGTTGAGGTTGGCCCTCACCTGTCGGTTTTCAGGGTCGAACTACTCTAGTAAAAATCTTAACGTCACAATCACATCTCTACTAAATCCTCAAATCGAAGGTTCACAAATACCTATCACAGCCTTTCAATTCCATCATTGACTATCCCGGAGTGAAATCCGTGTGACGAATCGAGGGTGAGTCGATTCGCGTATACTAATCCTATTAGCATATCTACAACATGTGTTCCCACTAAATATTAGTGACGATATGCACTCTCCAAGTCAAAGAACGTGACATATAAGTCTTCATATAAACTTAACGCCCAGTCAAGTTTCATCGACTCTTAAACGATTAAGTATTTGAGTCATAAACATTTCAAGTGTGGATCCCCTTATCCAATAAGGAGTGGAAAGTTTTCTCTTAAATACATGGACTATTTTATCTATATATATAAGTCTTGTTCGATACGGGCGAGACTTCTGATTCACCAATTAAGGCCTTAAGCTTGTTTCTCCAGGCACGTCTCTTGTCATCCTTTTCCTGTTGCTCAGCTTCAGGCAACTTTTGCGTTTTTGGATTAGGACACTTATTTGCATAATGCCATGGCTTTCTACAATTATAGCATAGGTTAGAATCACCAGATGAAGGGGATTCATAGCTTACCCTGATAAATGGCTTGGGCCTGTATAGAGCCTTTCCAGACTGTTTGATGAACTTCTTGAATTTGTGCATGAGCAAGGCCATTTCATCTTGTGACAGGATGTCATCGTCGCTGTCTGCTGCCTTGTGTGCTGACTTGTATGTGCTGGTTGCTGAACTATATCTCCTGTCAGATAGAGCAGCCAGTGTTGTAGCCTTGGCAGGTGACTCTTCATATTTCTCTCTCATGCCTATATCATACTCGAATAGGGCTGTTATCGGGTCGGTCTGGTCCGGATTTTGACATACCCGATCCCGACCCGATATGCTTACCGGATAAACCCGAACCGAACCGATAAGTCTATCGGTCCAAGTTTTAAACCTGAGACTGAACCGGTAGTTACCGGGCGGGTATCTGGTCCAACCCGATAAGAAAAATCAATTTGCAATACCCGAACCCGAAACTCGAAATATGGACAGAATTAAACTTGAAAATTCTACAATTTATAATAAAAATAAAACAAGACCTAAATTAATACACCAAGTCAACAATATATCTTTAGTGACAATGTGACATAATATCATAATTTATAATAGGCCCTCAAAATACCTTCAAATTTAAAGACAACAAACTATCTTAGAATATGCCCATAATCAGATTTCCAAAATAGTTACATTCAAAATAAAAGCCTCAGAAACAGATCTGTAGTAGGCTATCTACTATCAAATACAAAATATAAGAACAAATACATTATGAATCTTGACTCAAGTGGTTGAAGTAGTTGCTACCAGACAATCCTACAATCAACAATACCATATAAAAGAAATTAGTATCACACATTCACAATTCAAATAAAAAGAAACATATAAATCAAAACAATAAGACTATTACATTGGTGAAGTCGTATTCTAAATGCACATCTTCTTCTTGTTGAAGATACATTCCAAAAGTTAAAACATTAGATGGAAGAAAATATTTGCAACACTAAAGGAAAAAAGAAATGAAGAAATACATACAATACATTCAAATTTTTCTCCTTTTAGGTATACACTTTACCCAATGATTCAAGTTCACCGACAATGCCGGTAAATCGGAGGTCAAGCTCCTCAAGCGTTTTTGTAGGTTTCATTTCAAAAGACCCTAATCGCTGAGTTAGTTTAGAAATTTTATTTTCTTTTGAGAGCTCAGTTCCAAATAAGCTTGACTTTTTCCCAGATTTGTCTGGCTATCTGACAGCTTTTTACCCTAGAGAATGTGCTTTTGTCGAGAGTGACAAATAGTGCATTTTTGGCGAAATTGCCTAGGTTTGCACACTTGCGCTCATCGGTCGTCCATTGATCGCGCTCCTTCTCGAGCATCTCCGCATAGGGTTACCCTTTCATTCTTGCGGCTCTATTGATCATCATAATCTTGATAGGTCCTTCCTAGATGACAAAGATCATCTCTTCGTGCATTACTGCAAGATGAGCTTCCATTCTAATTCTCCAGTCATCAAATTCGTTAAAAGAAAACATAGGAACTTTATTTATCATGGAGGTGTCCATTTTAGGAATAGGATAAATGATGAAAATATAACACAAATTTTTCAAAAGCTAGTGATTTTTGTGGATCTGATTTAGTTAAGAATCGACTGCTTTTTTTTTAGAATCAACCGCTCCGATACCACTTGTTGGCCACAAAATATACATTAAATAGCTTAGAAAGTGAGGATACAACAAGCTGTATTTTTTTCGAAGTTATCTGCGTAGCGGAAGACTAATATTGAGTTGCTGTAAATACAGCAACTAGGTACTCTCATGTTTGCTTGATGCGTACAAGGTTTTCACAGTGTATACTTTAAATCACAGTTATAAATGAAAACAGTACGGACAAAATGTAAATTACACAGATATAAGTGGTTCTAGGTAAACCCCTCCAGGTCCAGTGGTCCACCTGTTAGGAGTATGCCCTCGAATGCCACTCAGAGGATGTTGAGTGAGGGTATTGCACTTGTAATTATGTAAATCAATTATATAAGGCTTTGAATGTTTCTTTATTTACTGGTAGTCACTGGCATTTCTAACTCGTAAATATACATATAGAAACTAGTCCGTGTATTTGAGAGCAAAACGTTCCACTCCTTATTGGATAAGGGGGTCGGCACTGGAAAGGTTTATAGCTCAAATACTTAATCGTTCGCAAGTCGATGAAACTTGACTGGGCGTTAAGTTTATGTGAAGACTTGTATGACATGTTCTTTGACATGGAGAGTGCCTGTGGAACACTAATGGTTAGTGGGAGCACACGTTATAGGTATGCTAATTGGATTAGTATACTCGAACCGACTCACCCTCGATTCGTCACATGGATTTCACTCCGGGATAGTCAATGATGGAATCGAAAGGTTGTGATAGGTATTCATGAACCTTCAACTTGAGGATTTAGTAGGGATGTGCTTGTGACGTCAAGGTTTTCATTAGAGTAGTTCGACCCTGTCAACCGGAAGGTGGGGGTCAACCTCGACGTGCATCTTGACGGGAAAGTAGCAGGTCCTACTGAATACCAAGATAGAATTCTTTCTCCCGTTAGTGAGCGGGTGATATGTCCTATGTGGTTATTAGCAGATGAGATCATAAGTCTTTGGCCAAAGCATTGGAGCTAGTTGTATTGGATACACGAGAGCTCGATGATCTCTATTTGCATTAACGCATGCATAGCGTCAAGTACATATAGGGTTTGACTGACCGTGACCCTATAACTTGATCGGGACATTTGAAAGAAGGGTTTATACGTATACTAGTATTCACGATAGAATGGTTCTTGAATGATCCCATCATTCGTTCTCAGTTGGGGTACAGTGTAGGTCGCCAGGCTGGCTAGGTGGTGCTACTACTCTTTGGTTCCTCCCATTGCTGACTGAGACGAACCTACCGAGTCACGTAATAGGATTGACAACGGAATGAATCAAGCTAATTCTCTCATTATGAATATTAGATATTGGATATCTAAATTTGGGACATTGGATGTTTAAATCGATTTATCGGATAAATTGATTTACGGATTAATGAATTAAATATATCACTAGGTGATTAATTTAATTCATGAATATAATTATTTCTTGAAGAAATTAATTATGTTATTTTGTATTTTATATGTTTAATTAATTGGATTAATTAATCAATACAAATACATCGGAACGGAATCGTAGTTTATCTGTTTGGACTCACGGGAGTCCGAAACGAACCGAACTCGTCCGTTTTTGCATAGTAGTCGCCCCTCTTTCTTTCCACTCACTTTCCTCTTGTCTTGTTGCATTCATTTTATATGAAAGAACATGACATTGTGGGGTTTAAAATCATGTGGCATGATTTGTATTATTGAAGTGAGAGTTGAATAAAGGGAAGAAGACATCTCATATCACATGCACCTTTTGATTCCTTGTGTGAAATCATACGTGAGCTGTATTGGATAGAGAGAGAAAGAACTTTGAGTTCATTTTATAACTCTTTAGTCTTCTTCTTCCTTTCTTCATTTTGGTTCTTGATAGTTCTTAGAGAAAAATCAAGAATTCAAAGAGAGATTGTGAGTTAAACACTTAGAGTGTTATAATCAATAGCTTCATCACCTAGCTCTAGCCGTATCCTTGGAGGATAGCAAAGTGTTGTCATTCCGTTCGTTTTTCCGGCGCATGACAAGTAGAGGCACGGTTTTTCGGCATTGGATCATTCAAGTGCTTGGAGTACTTCGGAACGTAGAGAATTCAACTAAAGCTTGAGGAATAGCTCAAGAGAAGGTTATCCATCTAATCAACGGACTACAAGGGTGAGTTTCTATATCTCTTGTTAATTCGTTTTTGATATTCGTATATACGTAGCTCGATCGATCCTCGTAGGGATTCGGATCGAATTAATTTTCGCTTTACCGCTTCCGCTGGGCCTTCGTTTTAGGCACCGAATCCCAACAGTGGTATTGGAGCGTAGGTCTTGCGATCGTATATACGATATTAGCATTTGGAATGCTTGATTAGATGGTGTATGATTTGGAATCATAATCGTATTAATCGTTGATTTTCTATTGTTCATCTAAAAAATAATTTTTCATGATTTTATGTTAAAATATAAATCTATTTTTCTTTTGAAAAACTGATTTAAATGAGTAATATAAAGATTAGAAAAATATTATTTTTGGAATTGGGGCGAAAAAACGAGCCGAAAATGTAAACGGACCCGGCAGCTGAGTCGCCAGTGGCACCGCCGCGGTTCGCTCAGATGGACCGCTGATCCGGAAGGTGAGCTAGTCTCGGTCGGGCACCTTTCGGCCATGCTCGCGGCGTGTGCAGCCCGCTCGCCGACTGGCTGAGTAGTGTCCCGGGCTTGGCCCGGCCGTGTTTTCCGACTCCGTTTTTTATATTTCGTTCGATAATTAATTTCCCACAAATTAAATTGGATTTAATTTGACTAAGATTTAATTATGGTAATTTTATTCTTAGGGAATTAATTTAATGAAATATTTTCTCGTATAGAACAAGTTAAAATTGACGTTGTTTGAATTAATTGGATTAATTCATTTTGGATGGATTGTTTTATATTGATTGGATCAATATTTAGATTCACTATGAATGCCATTTATTTAATGTGTTGGATGCAATATTTTTGAATGGTGATGTGGTTCATGGACCTAGTTTTTGAATCGTTTGTTTTATTCGATTGGGTTGTAAAGGCCGTTTTGAGCCTATTTATTTTACTAGAAATATTTATATTTAGGATGCAATTTTCAATGTAAAATTTATATGTAATGACGAAGACCGGAGGAAGATCCGTTTCGAGAGGACGAAGATTCAAGACGAAGACTTGTAATTAGATTACGGAGTTTTTGTTTTCTAGGAACGGTCCATGAACCACATGTTGGTAGCAACTAGGTTGTGAATGGTTTTTTCATATTGTATGAATGCCACAAACGCGCTAAAATGATTAATGTGCAAAGTTTAACGTTAATCGCAAAAATTCTCCCACAACAAATTATTAAGTTTATAAGGTTTCAAGGTTTTCCTTCCCTCCATCGAGCTTTCGGGAAATTGAAATCCAAACCGGATGTGCTATGCTTCCGAGTTTTCGGGGTAGTCGTTTGGGGAGGACGGATAAATTACCGAAAACACATTGGATGCCTTCGGTTGGAGCAAATTTTATCCCTAGAAACCTGATAGGTTGCCGGATAAGATTCAATTGTGAAACTGATTTGCGTCGATGGTATAAACTTAACTTGTTCACGAACCATAGAAACCGTATAGGTTGAGGGGAGTAAACAAGGGGAAAAAGAATATCGAATCATCCATTAGATGGGTTGGTGTTGGACACCACTTTATGAAAATTAATAGACTAGAAACCTATTCGGTTGCCCCCTATTAAGATTTATAAAGAACTCGATCACCACTATGAAGTAGTGTGACGATACTTCCGGATTTCACATGGGAGTGTGTTATTTCGATAAAAATAGTGGGAGCTGGGTAACAAGAATAGAAAAGACCTTAATTCTATACTCAGATCATAAAATAACAAGTCACTAATTAATCTATTATACTTAATGCAGACATAAGTCTCAATATAACAATGAATCCACTCCTAATTCTAGTCGAGAAGAACACCCTAATTGGACCTAACTTTGTGGACTGGCTCCGCAATATGATGATAATCCTCAGTATAGAGGCACTGGGATACGTCTTGGAGATGGACATTCCGGCCCCTCCTGTGCGAACCAGAGCCAATCAGGAAGAGATCGAAAACCACAAAAAGTGGGTTAAGGATGACGTAAAAGTCCGTGCATACATGATGGCTTCTATGTCTAATGAGCTTCAGAGAGCTCATGAGAAAATGACTTCTGCTAGGCAGATTCTATACCACTTAACCGAACTTTATAGTGAGCACAGCAGAACTGCTAGATATGAGATATCCAAGCAACTGTTCGGTGAAAGGATGAAGGAAGGTAAGAAAGTTGGGGAACATGTCCTCAAAATGATATCCATGATCGAGAGATTGGAGGCTCTTGATTTTAAAATGGATACTTCTCTCCAAACCAACCTTATCCTACAGTCTCTTCCTGATTCCTTCTCACAGTTTGTTATGAACTTTAACTGCAATGAGATTGCATGTAACTTAGCTGGGCTAATGAACAAACTGGTGAAGACTTCGCAAATGAAGGAGTCTGCCCTTGTGATTTCTTCTGGACTTCGGAAGTCTAAGAATAAGAAGAAAAAGACCAAGAAGCGGACTAGACCACAAGCTAAGGACCATAAGGGAAAGGGCAAGACCCCGATGGTTCCAAAGAACAAGAAGAAGAAGGATGCTTGTCTCAAGTGCGGTTAGCTGGGCCACTGGGCTAGAGACTGTCCGATTCTTCATGGCGCTTCAGGTACAGAACTTTTAGTTTTGGAAACAAATTGTTCTGCTACTGTATTTTCTACTTCCTGGATACTGGATTCTGGTGCTAGTTCTCATATTTGTACCGTGAATCAGGATCTGGAACAAAGTAGGAAGCTTGGAGTTGGAGAAGTTATGATCACAGCCGGAAGCGGGCATAGTGTCGAAGCGACCGACATAGGATCACTTCTTTTGGGTTTGGAATCCGGTTTTGTTCTGACTTTAGAAGATGTACTTTTTTTGCCCAAGGGGCACAAAAACATTGTATCCATTCCGGTCATGGACCGAAAAGGCATTTCATTTTTCATTGGTGATGGTTCCTGCAAAATTTATTTCAGAAATAAACTAGTGGGTACTGCTACATTGTTAAATGGATTGTATCATCTAAATCTCAGCAACAAAGTAGTTGTGGATACTATGACTAGAAAACGTGGTAGGGATGAAACCAATCAAGTTTTGAAATGGCATCTAAGACTTGGTTATGTTAGTCAGACCAAGGTTTACAAGATGGAAAAAGATGGACTTATGGGTCCATTGGGATTGGATCCCTTTCCTACTTGGGAATCTTGCCTTAAAGGCAAAATGACTAAGTCCCCCTTCACAGGGACTTTTGAAAGAGCCGCTGATAAACTGGGATTAATCCATACTGACGTTTGTGGTGCTTTGGAAGCAGCACGTGATAGATATCAATATTTCATTACGTTTATAGATGATCATACTAGGTATGGTTATGCATACTTAATGAAACATAAATCCGAGGCTTTTGAGAAATTCCAGGAATTCAAGGCCCTAGTCGAGAAACAAACTGGTAATTATATCAAAGCACTTCAGTCGGACCGAGGTGGTGAGTATATGAGTACGGAGTTTGACGAGTTCCTTAAGGAACATGGAATAGTTTCACAACTAACACCTCCAGGTACTCCTCAGTTAAATGGTGTGTCAGATAGAAGGAACCGGACCTTGTTAAACATGGTCCGTTCCATGCTGGGCTATACTGACTTGCCGATTTACCTGTGGAGGTATGCACTCCTGACTGCCGCTTACATCTTGAACAAATGTCCTTCCAAATCCGTTCCTAAAACTCCACATGAGATGTGGAGGGAAGGAAACCAAGTCTTAATCATATTAGGATTTGGGGATGTCCCACCTATGTTAAGAAGACTAAGGTGGAGAAGTTGGAAGCTAGGTCCGCGAAGGGACGTTTCATTGGATTCCCATCTGGGACGATGGGATATCTATTCTACATGCCTGAAGATCGAAAGATCGTTGTTGCTTTACAAGCATAGTTCCTGGAAGATGAGTTCATCCAGGAAGGCGGAGCAGGTAGAAGTATTTCTTTGGAAGAATGCAATGAAACTCCTAAACAGACACCTGTGCAAGAAATTGGAACCAAACCTTCTGAAACCCAAGTACAACCACCTCGTAGATCTAGTAGGGTGTCTCATTTACCTGAGAGGTATGGGCTTGTGCACTTGGAGGATCTGGGTCTCCATGGGGTTCCAAGTGATAGCCAAGAGACCGACCCAACGGCCTATGACCAGGCGATGGTGGATGTAGACTCCGCGAAATGGTGCGAAGCTATGGAAGCTGAGATAGACTCAATGCATGTTAATCAGGTCTGGACTCTAGTAGACCGCCCCAAGGGCATAGTGCCTATTGGGAACAAGTGGATCTACAAGAGAAATACTGATGGTGATGGCAAGGTTGACGCCAATAAGTCCAGGCTTGTGGCAAAGGTTTATACCCAAAAGGAAGGGATCGATTACCACGATACCTTCTCGCCCCAAGTCTACTCGCATGATGCTTGCTATATCTGCCTACCACGATTATGAGATATGGCAAATGGATGTAAAGACGGCTTTCCTTAATGGATTCCTAGAGGAGGAAATCTATATGGAGCAGCCTAAAGGCTTTGTGTCCGAAGTCGATATTCAGAAAGTGTGCAAGCTTCAGCGTTCCATTTATGGACTGAAGCAAGCGTCGCGTAGTTGGAACCTTCGTTTTGATGAGGCAGTCAAAGTGTTTGACTTCATGCAAAATGAGGAGGAACCTTGTGTATACAAGAGGGTTAGTGGGAGCAAGATCGCATTCTTAGTACTATATATAGATGACATTCTACTAATAGGAAATGATGTGGGATTGCTCAGTTCTATGAAAGCTTGGCTTTCGAGTAATTTTTCCATGAAAGACTTGGGAGAAGCTACCTATATTCTTGGTATTCGACTCTACCAGGATAGAGCGAAGAGAACAATAGATCTTTCCCAAGCCCTCTATATAGATAAAATCTTAAAGCGATTTAAGATGGATGATTTTAAAAGAGGGTTCCTACCGATGCGACATGGAATAAAACTCACCTTGAAGATGTGTCCTCAGAGTGAGGAACAACGAAAGTAAATGAGTAATATACCATATGTTTCGGTCGTGGGTAGCCTTATGTATGCTATGTTGTGTACGAGACCTGACATTGCACATGCTCTAAGCGTGGTGAGTAGATTTCAGGCAAACCCAGGTAGGGAATATTGGACTGCTGTAAAGAAAGTTCTCAAGTACTTAAGAAGGACTAGAGATATGGTTCTGATGTATGGCGGTGGAGAATTGGATGTGGTGGGATTCACTGATTCGGACTTCTAAGGACTGAAGGACAACTCGATGTCTACTTCTGGCTACATATTTACTCTTAATGGAGGAGCAGTATCTTGGCGTAGCGCCAAGCAAAGCTCGACTGCTGATTCCACCTGTCAAGCTGAGTATCAAGCAGCCTAGGAGGCTTCCAAGGAAGGGTTCTGGATTAAGAAGTTTCTGGGAGAACTTCAAGTGATACCATGTGTTGAGCTGCCTGTTCCGCTTTACTGCGACAACGACGGAGCTGTAGCACAGGCCAAGGAGCCGATGTTTCACAACAGTACCAAGCACATTGAGCGGAAGTATCATCTCGTAAGAGAATTTGTTCGCAAAGGATACATTGTGCTGCACAGAGTAGACTCGGCCGACAACGTCGCTGATCCACTGACCAAGCCAGTTTCTCAGACTAACTTGGAGCGTCATCTGGAGAACATGGGTATTAGATACCACAGTATGTGGCATTGAGTGCAAGTGGGAGATTGTTAGGAGTATGCCCTCGAATGCCACTTAGAGGACATTGAGTGAGGGCATTGCACTTGTAATTATGTAAATCAATTATATAAGGCTTTGAATGTTTCTTTATTTACTGGTAGTTACAGGCATTCCTAACTCGTAAATATACATATAGAAACTAGTCCATGTATTTGAGAGCAAAACGTTCCACTCCTTATTGGATAAAAGGGTCAGCACTGGAAAGGTTTATAGCTCAAATACTTAATCGTTCGCAAGTCGATGAAACTTCACTGGGCCTTAAGTTTATGTGAAGACTTGTATGACGTGTTCTTTGACATGGAGAGTGCCTGTCGAACACTAATGGTTAGTAGGAGCACACGTTATAGGTATGATAATTGGATTAGTATACTCGAACCGACTCACCCTCGAATCGTCACACGGATTTCACTTCGGGACAGTCAATGACGGAATCGAAAGGTTGTGATAGGTATTCGTGAACTTTCGACTTGAGGATTTAGTAGGGATGTGCTTGTGACGTCAAGGTTTTCATTAGAGTAGTTTGACCCTATAAACTGGAAGGTGGGGGTCAACCTCGACGTGCATCTTGACGGGCAAGTAGCAGGTCCTACTAAATACCAAGATAGAATTCTTTCTCCCGTTAGTGAGTGGGTTATATGTCCTATGCGGTTATTGGCAGATGAGATCATAAGTCTTTGGCCAAAGCATTGGAGCTAGTTGTATTGGATACACGAGAGCTCGATGATCTCGATTTGCATTAACGCATGCATAGCGTCAAGTACAGATAGGGTTTGACTGACCGTGACCCTATAACTTGATCGGGACATTTGAAAGAAGGGTTTATACGTATACTGGTATTCATGATAGAATGGTTCTTGAATGATCCCATCATTCGTTCTCAGTTGGGGTACAGTGTAGGCCGCCAGGCTTGCTAGGTGGTGCTACTACTCTTTGGTTCCTCCCATTGCTGACTGAGACGAACCTACCGAGTCGCGCAATAGGATTGACAACGGAATGAATCAAGCTAATTCTCTAATTATGAATATTAGATATTGGATATCTAAATTTAGGACATTGGATGTTTAAATCGATTTATCGGATAAATTGATTTACGGATTAATGAATTAAATATATCACTGGTTGATTAATTTAATTCATGAATATAATTAATTCTTGGAAAAATTAATTATGTTATTTTGTATTTGATATGTTTAATTAATTAGATTAATTAATCGATACAAATACATGGGAACGAAATCGTTGGTTATCTGTTTGGACTCACGGGAGTCCGAAACGAAACGAACTCGTCCGTTTTTGCATAGTAGCCCCCCCTTGTTTCCACTCACTTTCCTCTAATCTTGTTGCTTTCATTTTATATGAAAGAACATGACATTATGGGGTTTAAAATCATGTGGCATGATTTGTATTATTGAAGTGAGAGTTGAATAAAGGGAAGAAGACATCTCATATCACATGCACCTTTTGATTCCTTGTGTGAAATCATATGTGAGCTGTATTGGAGAGAGAGAGAGAGAGAGAGAGAGAGAGAGAGAGAGAGAGAGAGAGAGAGAGAGAAAGAACTTTGAGTTCATTTTATAACTCTTTATTCTTCTTCTTCCTTTCTTCATTTTGGTTCTTGACAGTTCTTAGAGAAAAATCAAGAATTCAAAGAGAGATTGTGAGTTAAACACTTAGAGTGTTATAATCAATAGCTTCATCACCTAGCTCTAGCCGTATCCTTGGAGGATATAAAGGTGTTGTCATTCAGTTCGTTTTTCTGGCGCGTGACAAGTAGAGGCGCGGTTTTTCGGTGTTGGACCATTCAAGTGCTTGGAGTGCTTCGGATCGTAGAGAATTCAACTAAAGCTTGAGGAATAGCTCAAGATAAGGTTATCCATCTAATCAACGGACTACAAGGGTGAATTTATATATCTCTTGTGAATTCGTTTTTGGTATTCGTATATACGTAGCTCGATCGATCCTCGTAGGGATACGGATCGAATTAATTTTCATTTTACCGCTTCCGCTGGGCCTTCGTTTTAGGCACCGAATCCCAACACCACCACATAGGAGTAAGCTGTGGTGTTTGCGTTGAGGACTATATATTTCTTCACTTTGAAAATGTTGTATGCTTAGGAAATATACTACTCTATCTTAGCTTGATATTCTTATTGTCAGAGCTGATTGTCATACGAAATGCGCGAGATAATTGGTTGTTGTATCTGATGTCCTCTGCTTGAGGCTATTTATAACCTTGGAAATAGGTCTGTTATAAATGTAGCTATTAGACGGTTGGTTAGATTTAGACAACTCTGATTGGCGACTGTAGAATGTTTGACTTAAACGCGATTCGCATTTAATGCTTCAGACATTCTCTTTGACTTTGTATTAAATTCTCTTCAACGCGTTCAGACTGTTGTCTCTTTCGGCCGCATTAAATGTTGTCCTATCAACATTAAATGCTGCTTTAACTGTGAATACTTTTATGAATAAACAAAGTTTATTTCACAACAGTTTAAAGATATTCTTCAGTCCTGTTGGATGTGTTTTATTTTTCCTACGTAAAACTCCTACAGCAAGATTGATGTATCTAACTCTCTTCACTTCTGATGTATAATGATGTAGGCACTGTAGGATCGAACTCTGCATAAAGATCTCTTGCTGTATGGATAGGGTGTATGGAGTTTGCTAACAGCTTCCATACTTGGCGAAATGCTGACTTTGAAGACTTCATGTTGTATGGTGGCGATTAATCAACACAGGTTTTATTTATCCCAACGTTTTGTCTCCACATTGTTCTCTCCATCGCGATATTTTCTATAATCCTAAAAAACCTCATATCATTTTCAATCACATTTATCCGTATTTTCTAGGGTCTTCCCCTGTCCTTTCTAAATCTTATCGATTCCCCAATCTTCAAAAGCCTCTTCACTGGGGCATCAATAGGTCTATGTCTCACATGGTCAAACCATGTGTACTCATTCTCCATCATTTTATCTTATATAGACGCAACTCTTATATTCTCCCTAATCATCTTATTGTTTAGCCGATCCTTTCTTGTATGACCACACATCCACTATAGTATATGCATCTCCATCGCATTCATCTTTTGAATATGACAATGCTTTACCGCTGAATAGTCGGTGCCATATAACAGTGAAGGCCAAATTTTCATACGGTAGAAGTTACCCTAGGCATGTCGGGATCACATAGCGACCTTGTGGCACTCTTCCACTTAAACCACCTGCCTCAGTTCTACGAGCCACATCACTATCTAGCTATCTACCCTTTCGGATAATAGATCTAAGAAAACAAAGAAAAATTGATCCTTGAATAACTTTTCATCAAAAGTGATCATCCCGGCCTCTCTACCTCTATTGTCGCTAAAGCTATACTCCAAATATTCAGTATTACTTTTTCTCATCCTAAAGCCTCGAGCTTCCAAATTATCCCCCAATATTCCAACTTTCTTTAAACTCCAACATTCGTCTCATCAATCAACATAATATCATCTGCAAATATAACACACCAAAAAATGTCATCTTGAATTGATCTTGGCAGTTCGTCCATGACTGTGACAAATAGAAAATGACTAAAAACATATCATTGATGCACCCCAATTGTAATGGGAAACTCTTCTTTCCTCCCAAACATTAGCTCATACACTTGTACTAGCTCCCTCATAAATGCATTTATGATATCAATATATTTATGAGATTCGCCTTTCTTTGTTAAGGCTCACCAAAAGTACTTCATTTGATACTTCATCGTATGCCTTCCCTAAATCGGAAAAACATGCGTAGATTGTTCTTTTTTGTCTCTCTAATATCCGTGATTTCGATTTCTGGTAATTTTCTTTTTTGCGGGAGTCCATTTTGATGATTCGCTTCTGACCGTTTCGTCATTCTGAAAATGTTTAATTCTACACTTTTCAACGTCCGAGTTCGTTTCGGTGTCGTTTTGTTGAGTTCCGTGCATTTAGCGGTTTTTCCGTACTTGAGTTTGATTCTTGCGAATCTCGTCCGAAACTGTTGTTTCGAGTTCCTCGTAAGTTCATTTAATGTTATTATTCATGTTGCAAGCCTTGGTTTGGTGTTTCGATTGTGTATCGTGTATTTTGGACGTTTTGGGCCATTTTCGTATTTTCCCAAAGTTTGGGGTAATTACTTTCCGTTGTCGGAATCGTGTGTTCTCTTAGTGCTCGAATTCGTCTTTGCGAGTACTTCGTAACCGTATCTTCGATTCGTATTCAAGTTCGGGTTTCGGGGTCGTCCGGGCCGTCGGAGTTGGCCCCGGCCGAGTCATGGCCGGGCATGTTGGGGACAGGCCAGCCCTGGCCGAGTTACGGCCGGAAGGGCCCGGCAGTTATGTACGTAAGGCCGGTTACGTATGTAAGCCTTGGACGGTTACGTACGTAACGCAGCCGGCATTTCTAGGCAGTTAGTTCGGCCATGGCCAGTTACGTACGTAAGCTATGGCCGATTACGTACGTAAGGCGTCCGGCAGGCTGTGTATTTAAGACCCAGCAGACGGGTTTTTCATCATTTTTCTCACTTGTTTCATCCTCTTCCGCGGCTGGAGCTTTGATGATCATAGAGGGATGTTGTCAGGTGTTAAATCCATGAAGTCTTGGAGTTCATATCATCATTTATACATCCTATAACATCCTTTGATCGAGCGAATCAGGTCAGATTATCTAGAAACCTAGTTTTGGGGAATTTGGGTATTTTGGTTGTTTTCATCCGTTTAATCTGATTTAACTTAGGATTGTGATGGATTGATGATTATTTAGATGTATTATATCATTTCCCTTATTATTCCATGGTTGGATCATATCGATTCGTTGTTTTGGTCGAGTTCTTGATCGACACCTTGAAGGTGTCCGGTAGAATGTCATAGCGGGGTTTCCGGACATTCTACGTTTATTCTTCCTCGTATGATCATTGATTTATTAATTATATGATGTTAGGGTCGAGTTTCTTGCGAAGAAACCGTGTTGAACCCTTCCATTCGTTGTCGTCTTCCTTTTCGATAGCATCGGGCGTTCCGAAGCTTCCCGATTGAGCCGTGTTCGTCGGAATACTTGCGTGCTGATTTCGAGGCAAGTACCTTGTCCATACAATACTTGTATTGTGAATATGATAATTAGTGATCGCCTTTATATGTTTGTTTGATCGTTTGATTTGAACTTTCAAAAGATTCGATTTAGCCTCGTTAAGGGCTCACTTTCAAAACGCGTGTGTTTTGTGAATATTGTGCCCCGTGAATGATTAAGTAAACCCTATGAATTCGCTTGTTGTTGTTGTTGTTATGCTTTGATAATATATATATATACACATATTATCTCTTTTCGGTGCGTTATGGTTTGACGTGGTGTTTTGCTAAGTGTTGGTTGGATTAACTCATGATTTGATGTGTTTGTGATTGTGGCAAATGTGAAACCCTTGTTGTTGTGAACTCGATGCATTGATGATTTGACCACAAGGTTATCAATTCGGGTAGGTCTGGAGAGGGCTCCGAGATTCGTCACTTGCGAGTGCGATGTCACGATAACTTGTGGGTATGTTCGATTGATGTTTGACCAGGTAGGGACCTGTGAGGCCTCCGGCGGTGTGTACTTGCGAGTACAGCCAGTGTGTATGATTTGACCACAAGGTTATCAATTCGGGTAGGTCTGGAGAGGGCTCCGAGAATCGTCACTTGCGAGTGCGATGTCACGATAACTTGTGGGTATGTTCCATTGATGTTTGACCGGGTAGGGACCTGTGAGGCCTCCGGCGGCGTGTACTTGCGAGTACAACCAGTGTGTATGATTTGACCATAAGGTTATCTAATCGGGTAGGTCTGGAGAGGGCTCCGAGAATCGGTACTTGCGAATACGATGTCAAGATAACTTATGGGTGGTTTGAGTTTGTTTCGCTAGCCAGCTCGGGAGGGTCCTTAGAGGCCTCGGGTGGGAGTTGTGGCTTCGTCCCGGTCCTAGGCGATGCCTGTGCATGTATGTTTTGTGAATGTGTTTGCTCGCCTCGGGAGGGTTCGACGGGGTCGCGGAGGGAGTCCAATGGTATAGCCCTAGATTCACGAGTAAAACTTCACGAGTGGGTGTGTATTTTATGTCCGTCGAGGACGCGTGATGTGGGTTTTAACCATGTGTATTGTTGTTGGTTTCATTTGTGAAAACAAAACCTTTGGGCTGTGACCCCCGTTGATTTTGGAAAGAGAAGGATTCGGTAATCCTAATTTATTTTCTATTAAAACTCTCGATGGCATTTTACACTGTTTTATAAATTGTTTCCCCCTGATTGGTGATCTTTCCGTTTTGGAATGTTTTTCCCGAACTCTTTCCTAGGGAAGTACTTTTCGCTACGTTTGGCTTTTTGAGGATTCCTGGTTATTGTTATTCGTGGAATGTGAATTGTATGACTCGTATTTTGCACTTTGTTCTTGCACTAGCAAAACAGTGGAGTTTTGCTAACCCCCGAGTATTTGGGGGGTGGATGTTTGTTTTCGCATTCAGGTTTTGGGAGCATAACACAGGGTCGGCACGAAGGATGATGAAAGATGATCGATACTAATCACAGAGGAAACGTATGTTGTTGTATTGGTTCAGTTGTATTTTATTTCATTGCAAGATATTTTCCCCACAGACGGAGCATTTTGTATCTGACCAAGGGGCATGTATTGAGTTGTATGTATTTATTGAAAGACCAAATCGGTCTACTGAGTCTTTTTTTAGCCTTAAAGGCATTGTTGAGATGTTCGACGTTGTTTACCAGCCTGGTAGATCCTTGAGGAAAGGGTCTACGGCGTGTAATATCCCTGAGTGGATTGGGGGTGTTACATAAATGGTATCGGAGCTTTAGGTTGTGGAAACCTAGGCTATCGGGTTTAGTGGTGCCTGTTGAGTTTTTGTCTCGTCGAATTTTGTCAGACTGAGTCGTGTCGCGACACGTCGTCTGAGTTTGTTGGTCGTGATTAGTATCGTGGGGCGATCATCATCTTCATGCGACCTGTGGATGTAAGTCTCCCATCTTTGTGTTATGCTTCGTGTGACATGAGCTGCTTGCGTGATTATATCATTAAGTGATGGAATCCTTCTGTGGATTTTGATTTCGTGATATGTGGGTATTCGATTCTCATATTTTATTTATATAAGGAGCGGTGTCGCTGCTAATGTATTTTCGAACTGTATTTTATCCGCTGCGTGAGTCCTTTCAAAATGACTTTCAGTATTTTGCAAACTGGGTTCTATTTCGTAAAACCGATTCCCTAAATCGAGTTTTAACATTTTGGCCTTGAATATTTTATGACGGTTTGATAAAGGATTTTGTGAGTTTCGGGCATTCTGGCCTATTGAATTTTTGAAAACCTTTTAGTATCTTGGAAAATAAATTTTGAGACGTACCTTTTAAAATGAATTATTTTCTCGTGGTACTTTCAAGGTGCCATAGTACGATTCAAAATTATTCCAGTCGAGGACCAAAACAAATTGAGACATTTTCAATTATTTAGAAATGCTTTGCTTAGCCCTGAGGGTCGAATATTTCTAAAAGTCGTTCACTAAAAGAAAAGTGTCCTCATTTTTGTTCAAACGCAAGGTGGTTTTCAAAGTCTCGACAATGATGTTTGTTCAACTTTTTGTAAAGTGATACTCAAGATCAACTGGTGTTTCCAAACTGTTTTCAAAAGGTGGTTTTCATTTTTAAAACCCATCATTTCCTGCTTGTGTTCGGAGAAGGTGTGTGTGATGTTGGTATTGTCGTTAGGGTGTTTGCCCTCCGAATTGTGATTGAATTGGTGGTGTGAGCGTTGAGTCGTTGCCACGCATTTGTTTCGTTAGCCCTCTGTGAGAGGTGTGTTGTTGATCTTCAATGTTGTCATTTTTCGTGGTGATTTGCGTGCTATCGCACCTGTGCGAGCTGTTAGAGCTTGGGTTTGTATGATTGTGTACATCTGTGCTTATTTCATAATGTTTTGTATTTGTGTGCTGGTTATCATTCGGGCTGTTGTAATCATCGAAAGATGCCGTGGTTGTTGTGATTTTAGTATGTGTTGATATGTTATGCCAAGTTGGCATCTCTGGTTTGTTACTTTGTGATGTTATGTCCCGTTGTATCTAGCATTTGTATATTCGGTATGCCGAGCCGAGGTGTTTCAACCGTGGTGTGCCCGGGGCATACACGTACCAATTGCCCTTCTCGTCAGTAACGCATTTCAAGTGGGGACCCGAGAGACACAGGATCCAGTTTTGCGAGTTGGGTTCCGAGTCTTTCGGGGCACGAACTTCAGTACAGATATTAGGATCGGCTTTAAGAGGCCCATGGGAAATGTTTCCGTCGACTGCTTTTGTGTTGTTGCCTTGTTTCCGTTATTGTGAGTTGCGGGGACGACCTTCTTTTATAAGAGGTCGAATGTAATACCCGTATTGTTTTTGGACTTCTGCATTTCCTCTTTCTCAGGTCTATCGACTCGCTCGTGTTCGTTGATACTTTCTGAACTTGTTCTGTATTTCGGTTTCATCATTCGAACGAGCCGTGATCTTGTTTTGGGTCGATCTGGTTACCGCTGTGACTTTTCCGAGTTCCGTTCGATTCTTGTGAACCTTGTTCGGAAGTAACATCTTTTGGTTCTACTAGTTCTTTTGATGTCTTGAGTTGAAGTGTGAACTTCGGAGTCATTGTTCGACCGTTGTTATTCGATCATTGTTGTTCGATCGTTGTTGTTTGATCGTTGTTACTCGATCATTGCTTTTTGATCGTTGTTGTTCCATCATTGTTATTTGATCGTTGTTGTCCGGTCATTGTTATTTGATCGTTGTTATTCGATCGTTGTTGTTCGGTCGTTGTTATTCGATCGTTGTTGTTCGATCGGGGTTGTCTGACAGTTGTTGCCTGATCTCGTACCGTGAAGAATTGTCGTTCACTATTAGTCAGTTGTTTCGAGTGTGGCCAGGTGGGTCACTGAGCCGTGCATTGCGATACGGTAGCTGAGAGATTTGGGGATCGAGGCCGCGTATCTGCTCCGAAAGGGCACAGAGATGCCTAGTATGCTTTTTGAGGATTTCGGCGTAGTCCAAATTGTTTGTGATTGTCCCTCTGGATCGTTTTGTGTTTATTTTCTGTTTTCTCGACTGTGCGTGTTCCTTGTAACAGGTGCTTTGCGTTTTGTGATAGTTCGGATAATCGACTTGATTGTATTATCTGTTTGATGATGCTTGTCACTTGTTGGTTTTATTATGTCTCTACCGGTGGCGTTGTGTTGGTCGTCGTGGAGCGTGTTTTCACGCCGTTTGTTCCTTTGCGTTGCTTGTAACGTTTCGCCGTTGGGCGTAGTTACGCGTTTCTTGTGTATCTCGTTGAGTGTTTCCTGGCAGGATATTGCTCCTCCCTACTTGATTTAAGTTTCGGGACGAAACTTCTTTTAAGGAGGGTAGTATGTAATATCCGCGATTTCGATTTCCGGTAATTTTCTTTTTTTTTTCACGGGAGTCCATTTTGACGACTCGCTTCTGACCGTTTCGTCATTCTGAGAATGTTTGATTCTGCACTTTTCGACGTCCGAGTTCGTTTCGGTGTCGTTTTGTTGAGTTCCGTGCATTTAGCGGCTTTTTCGTACTTGAGTTCGATTCTTGCGAATCTCGTCTGAAACTGTTGTTTCGAGTTCCTCGTAAGTTCATTTAATGTTATTATTCATGTTGCGAGCCTTGGTTTTGTGTTTCGATCGTGTATCGTGTATTTCGAACGTTTTTGGCCATTTTCGTAATTTCCCAAAGTTTGGGGTAATTACTTTCAGTTGTCGAATTTCGAGCCTTCGGGTGGTCGGAATCGTGTGTTCTCTTAGTGCTCGAATTCGTTTTTGCGAGTACTTTGTAACCGTATCTTCGATTCGTATTCAGGTTCGGGTTTCGGGGTCGTCCGGCCCGTCGGAGTTGGCCCCGGCCGAGTCATGGCCGGGCATGTTGGGGCCAGGCCAGCCCTGGACGAGTTACGGCCGGAAGATCCCGGCAGTTACGTACGTAAGGCCAGTTACGTACGTAGGCCTTGGCCGGTTACGTACGTAAGCCTTGGCCGGTTACGTACGTAACGCCGCATTTCAGGCGATTAGACTGCTTCTTTTAATGAATGAATCGAATCGAATCAATCGAATCGAATGGATTCGAATCGAATCGAATCGAATCGAATGGAATCGAATCGAATCGAATCAAATATATATTAAGGGTAAATAATAATAATAATGGTAAATAATAATAATAATAATAGTAATTAACAACAACAACGATAATAGTAATATTATTAGTAATAATAACAATAATAATAATTAATATTAATAATAATAATAAGAAGAAGAAGAAGAACGGAGCCGAATCGAATCAATCGAATCGAATGGACTGAATCAATCGAATGGACTCGAATCGAATCAATCGAATCGAATCGAATCAAACTGAAAAATAAGTCCAAAAGAACAGGGCCTTAGTTCGGCCATGGCCGGTTACGTACGTAAGCCATGGCCGATTACGTACGTAAGGCGTCCGGCAGGCTGTGTATTTAAGACCCAGCAGATGGGTTTTTCATCATTTTTCTCACTCGTTTCACCCTCTTCCGCGGCTGGAACTTTGATGATCATGGAGGGATGTTGTCAGGTGTTAAATCCATGAAGTCTTGGAGTTCATATCATCATTTATCCATCCTATAACATCCTTTGATCGAGCGAATCAGGTCAGATTATCTAGAAACCTAGTTTTGAGGAATTTGGGTATTTTGGTTGTTTTCATCCGTTTAATCCGATTTAACTTAGGATTGTGATGGATTGACGATTATTTAAATGTATTATATCATTTCCCTTGTTATTCCATGGTTGGATCGTATCGATTCGTTGTTTTGGTCGAGTTCTTGATCGACTCCTAGAAGGTGTCCGATAGAATGTCATAGAGGGGTTTCCGGACGTTCTATGATTATTCTTCCTCATATGATCGTTGATTTATTAATTATATGATGTTAGGGTCGAGTTTCTTGCGAAGAAACCGTGTTGAACCCTTCCGTTTGTTGTCGTCTTCCTTTTCGATAGCATCGGGCGTTCCGAAGCTTCCCGGTTGAGCCGTGTTCGTCGGAATACTTGCATGCTGATTTCGAGGCAAGTACCTTGTCCATACAATTCTTTTTTTGTGAATATGATAATTAGTGATCGTCTCTATATGTTTGTTTGATCGTTTAATTTGAACTTTCAAAAGATTCAGTTTAGCCTCGTTAAGGGCTCACTTTCAAAACGCGTGTGTTTTGTGAATATTGTGCCCCGTGAATGATTAAGTGAACCCTATGAATTCGCTTGTTGTTGTTGTTGTTATGCTTTGATAATATATATATACACATATTATCTCTTTTCGGTGCGTTATGGTTTGACGTGGTGTTTTGCTAAGTGTTGGTTGCATTAACTCATGATTTGATGTGTTTGTGATTGTGGCAAATGTGAAACCCTTGTTGTTGTGAACTCGATGCATTGATGATTTGACCACAAGGTTATCAATTCGGGTAGGTCTGGAGAGGGCTCCGAGAATCGTCACTTGCGAGTGCGATGTCACGATAACTTGTGGGTATGTTCGATTGATGTTTGACCGGGTAGGGACCTGTGAGGCCTCCAACGGCGTGTATTTGCGAGTACAGCCAGTGTGTATGATTTGACCACAAGGTTATCAATTCGGGTAGGTCTGGAGAGGGCTCCGAGAATCGTCACTTGCGAGTGCGATGTCACGATAACTTGTGGGTATGTTCGATTGATGTTTGACCGGGTAGGGACCTGTGAGGCCTCCGGCGGCGTGTACTTGCGAGTACAGCCAGTGTGTATGATTTGACCATAAGGTTATCTAATCGGGTAGGTCTGGAGAGGGCTCCAAGAATCGGTACTTGCAAGTACGATGTCAACATAACTTATGGGTGGTTTGAGTTGGTTTCGCTAGCCAGCTCGGGAGGGTCCTTAGAGGCCTCGGGTGGGATTTGTGGCTTCGTCCCGGTCCTAGGCGATGCTTGTGCATGTATGTTTTGTGAATGTGTTTGCTCACCTCGAGAGGGTTCGACGGGGCCACGGAGGGAGTCCAATGGTATAGCCCTGAATTCACGAGTAAAACTTCATGAGTGCGTGTGTATTTTATGTCCGTCGAGGACGCGTGACGTGGGTTTTAACCTTGTGTATTGTTGTTGGTTTCATTTGTGAAAACAAAACCTTTGGGCTGTGACCCCCATTGATTTTGGAAAGAGAAGGATTCGGTAATCCTAAATTGTTTTCTATTAAAACTCTCGATGGCATTTTACACTGTTTTATAAATTGTTTCCCCCTGATTGGTGATCTTTCGGTTTTGGAATGTTTTTCCCAAACTCTTGCCTTAGGAAGTACTTTTCGCTACGTTTGGCTTTTTGAGGATTCCTGGTTATTGTTATTCGTGGAATGTGAATTGTATGACTCGTATTTTGCACTAGCAAAACAGTGGAGTTTTGCTAACCCCCGAGTATTCGGGGGGTGGATGTCTGTTTTTGCATTCAGGTTTTGGGAGCATAACACAGGGTCGGCATGAAGGATGATGAAAGATGATCGATACTAATCACATGAGGAACCATACGTTGTTGTATTGGTTCAGTTGTATTTTATTTCCGTTGCAGTATATTTTCCCCGTTGTACGGGAGCATTTTGTATTCGACCCCTGCGTGGGCATGTATTGAGTTGTATGTATTTATTGAAAGACCAAATTGGTCTACTGAGTCTTTTTTAGCCTTAAAGGCATTGTTGAGATGTTCGACGTTGTTTACCAGCCTGGTAGATCCTTGAGGAAAGGGTCTACGGCATGTAATATCCCTGAGTGGATTGGGGGTGTTACATAAATGGTATCGGAGCTTTAGGTTGTGGAAACCTAGGCTGTCGGGTTTAGTGGTGTCTGTTGAGTTTTTGTCTCGTCGGATTTTGTCTGACTGAGTCGTGTCGCGACACGTCGTCTGAGTTTGTTGGTCGTGATTAGTATCGTGGGGCGATCATCATCTTCGTGCGACCTGTGGATGTAAGTCTCCCATCTTTGTGTTCTGCTTCGTGTGACATGAGCTGCTTGCGTGATTATATCATTAAGTGATGGAATCCTTCTGTGGATTTTGATTTCGTGATATGTGGGTATTCGATTCACATATTTTATTTATATAAGGAGCGGTGTCGCTGCTAATGTATTTTCGAACTGTATTTTATCCGCTGCGTGAGTCCTTTCAAAATGACTTTCAGTATTTTGCAAATTGGGTTCTATTTCGTAAAACCGATTCCCTAAATCGAGTTTTGGCATTTTGGCCTTGAATCTTTTATGACGGTTTGATAAAGGATTTTATGAGTTTCGGGCATTCTGGCCTATTGAATTTTTGAAAACCTTTAGTATCTTGGAAAATAAATTTCGAGACGTACCTTTTAAAACGAATTATTTTCTCGTGGTACTTTCAAGGTGCCATAGTACGATTCAAAATTATTCCAGTCGAGGACCAAAACAATTTGAGACATTTTCAATTATTTAGAAATGCTTTGCTTAGCCCTGAGGGTCGAATATTTCTAAAAGTCGTTCACTAAAAGAAAAGTGTCCTCATTTTTGTTCAAACGCAAGGTGGTTTTTAAAGTCTCGACAATGATGTTTGTTCAACTTTTTGTAAAGTGATACTCAAGATCAACTGGTGTTTCCGAACTGTTTTCAAAAGGTGGTTTTCGTTTTTAAAACCCATCATTTCCTGCTTGTGGTCGGAGAAGGTGTGTATGATGTTGGTATTGTCGTTAGGGTGTTAGCCCTCTGAATTGTGATTGAATTGGTGGCGTGAGCGTTGAGTCGTTGCCACGCATTTGTTTCGTTATCCCTCTGTGAGAGGTGTGTTGTTGATCTTCAATGTTGTCGTTTCGTGGTGATTTGCGTGCTATCGCACCTGTGCGAGCTGTTAGAGCTTGGATTTGTATGATTGTGCACATCTTTGATTATTTCATGATGTTTTGTATTTGTGTGCTGGTTATCATTCGGGCCGTTGTAATCATCGAACGATGTCGTGGTTGTTGTGATTTTAGTATGTGTTGATATGTTATGCCAAGTTGGCATCTCTGGTTTGTTGCTTTGTGATGTTACGTCCCATTGTATCTAGCATTTGTATATTCGGTATGCTGAGCCGAGGTGTTTCAACCGTGGTGTGCCCGAGGCATGCACGTACCAATTGCCCTTCTCGTCAGTAACGCGTTTCAAGTGGGGACCCGAGAGACACAGGATCCAGTTTTGCGAGTTGGGTTCCGAGTCTTTCGGGGCACGAACTTCAGTACAGATATCAGGATCGGCTCTAAGAGGCCCATGGGAAATATTTCCGTCGACTGCTTTTGTGTTGTTGTCTTGTTTCTGTTATTGTGAGTTGCGGGGACGACCTTCTTTTATAAGAGTTCGAATGTAATACCCGTATTGTTTTTGGACTTCTGCATTTCCTCTTTCTCAGGTCTATCGACTCGCTCGTGTTCGTTGATACTTTCTGAACTTGTTCTGTATTTCGGTTTCATCGTTCGAACGAGCCGTGATCTTGTTTTGGGTCGATGTGGTTACCGCTGTGACTTTTCCGAGTTCGGTTCGATTCTTGTGAACCTTGTTCAGAAGTAACATCTTTTGGTTCTACTAGTTCTTTTGATGTCTTGAGTTGAAGTGTGAACTTCGGAGTCATTGTTCGACCGTTGTCATTCGATCATTGTTGTTCGATCGTTGTTGTTTGATCGTTGTTACTCGATCATTGCTTTTTGATCGTTGTTGTTCCATCATTGTTATTTGATCGTTGTTGTCCGGTCATTGTTATTTGATCGTTGTTATTCGATCGTTGTTGTTCGGTCGTTGTTGTTCGATCGTTGTTGTTCGATCGGGGTTGTCTGACAGTTGTTGCGTGATCTCGTACCGTGAAAAAATGTCATTCACTATTAGTCAGTTGTTTCGAGTGTGGCCAGGTGGGTCACTGAGCCGTGCATTGCGAGACGGTAGCTGAGAGATTTGGGGATCGAGGCTGCGTCTCTGCTCCGAAAGGGCACAGAGATGCCTAGTATGCTTTTTGAGGATTTCGGCGTAGTCCAAATTGTTTGTGATTGTCCCTCTGGATCGTTTTGTGTTTATTTTCTGTTTTCTCGACTGTGCGTGTTCCTTGTAACAGGTGCTTTGCGTTTTGTGATAGTTCGAATAATCGACTTGATTGTATTATCTGTTTGATGACGCTTGTCACTTGTTGGTTTTATTATGTCTCTACCGGTGGCGTTGTGTTGGTCGTCGTGGAGCGTGTTTTCACGCCGTTTGTTCCTTTTCGTTGTGTTGTTGCCCAAAATATTTATCCGAAGATTAATACTGCTGGAAGACGGACAACAAACAACAATTTGCGGGAGCACTTCCGAGAGAATATGAATAAACACAAGATTTGCCGGGTTTGTTAGGCCCGGGCTTGAATGCTCTTGCGAGATGTTATTAATACAAATATTCGTGGATACAAGTATTAATGTGAGAAATCTAAATACAATGAGTGTAGAAAGACTCTGTTAATCCGGCTCTTGAGCGAAGCTCGGTGTTCTTCGTCCCTGCCGATCGTCTGCTTGATGAGAGAGGCCGGGAGAAGTAAGAACCGAATGATAGCTGTTGCCAAGAGTTGGAGATAGCCAAGTGCTGTGTGAAATCTCGTGGGAATGCAGAAAGTGTTTAGTGAGCCAAAAATCCGAGAGAAATCCGAGTGCAGGGAGCCTTGTATATATAGGGGCAGCGGTGCCTTGTCCTCTGGCGGGCGATCGCCTTCCGGCCATTATAATAATGGGGCGATCGTCTGCCGGCCAATATAATAATGGGGCGATCACACGGGCTGTCGGCCTAAAGTCTAAGGCAGTGGCTGGCAGTCTGCCTAAAGTCCAAGGCTACAGTTGGCAGCCAGCTGGACGGTCCAATGAGGAGCCAGCACGCGTCCGGAGTCACTGTCACATGCGGCCCTACTGAAAACTTT
Organism: Orobanche coerulescens; assembly: GCA_033398695.1. Lineage (NCBI taxonomy): Eukaryota > Viridiplantae > Streptophyta > Magnoliopsida > Lamiales > Orobanchaceae > Orobanche > Orobanche coerulescens. Next base: position 140,093,084 of record CM065804.1, read on the forward strand.
CGGCGGGCCTGTCGGCTGGTGGGAAGATGCTGACAGGCTGTGGTCAACGATCCGTGATATGCGGATCTTGTCTCGGCTCTTGCACGTGGGTTCAGTCCTGAGGCTCGGTCTTTGCCGACTGGATGACTATCGGCATGATGCGGTCGTCTCTAGCTGGTCACCGAGGTCGACATTGGCCAGTCGCTGAGGGTCGGCATCGGTCGGTCACCAAGGGTCGGTCGGAAAGTGCCGAGAGATGATCGTCCGCTAGTCGGTCGCCAGGAGTCGGTCGCCAAGTACCGAGAGACGATCGTATTTGATGTCGATCGCTCGGCACCGGGACTTGTCCTGGGACCTTCGGTTGGCCGATTTATCTTGACTGTCGGGATAAGGCTAGGCCGCCTGGTCGCTGGTCGGCAGTTCTGCCTCGGCTGCTCGGCAGTGACTAGGTCGCCCGATCTCCGAGGCGATCGCCGGTCGGAGAGTATAATTCTCGACACAACGATTGCCCCCCAGCTTGCTCCTATGTTGAAGACATGGGGCGAGGTGGTTCTTGCTGGCGATCGTGTAAGATGAGGACGGGCGATCTTGTTGAGCTGACTTAGGATTCGGACTTGGGCTATCATGGTCGATTGGCTAGCCATCTTTCGGTCTTGTACCTGCAAAGAACAACATTGGCCGATCCCCCTCGGAAACTTGATGGTTTCGCTTGTTTGAGGAATCGTGCACAGTCGCGCAGTTCGATGGACCGACTCCATGACCGTGTCTTGATGCGCGAAGACATTGAGTGTCTCGTGACTTACGTTATTATGAGGGTCCTCTGTTAGGCTGCGCCTCGCCTCGTATTTAAACGAAGGGCGTGCGGTCTCGGTCTAGAGGAGTCCTTGCGCGGGGCAGCGTCGGATGAATCAACTCCACGCCCGCAGCTTGTTTAGCTCTGCTTCCACCTCGGCCTGCCATGGAGATGGCGAACCTTGACGGTGTACGTTGAGACGGGGGTTGTGGCACGTGTCGCATTGTCCGGGTTCACCATGTTAGATGATGATCCTTTGAGGGCGCGCGATCGTGTCCACTGATTAATTTTGGAGGGCCCTCAGACTATGCCGGCCTCGTATTTAAACGAAGGGCGGGCGATCTTAGCCGAAAGGGACCTTGCACGGCCGAAGCAGCCGGTTCCATCGACTACCAGGACCATGGCTTTATGATGTGCGGTGGAGGTGATCTTAATGCCTTAGTCCGTCATGTTAAATGGTGGACTGTCGATGGCGATTGTGTCCTCCGGGTTGCTGATGATGTAGCGTGATGATCGGCGATCGGGCTGGAAGACTGGCGATCGTCGCTCGGCTGCCGATCGCTTTATTCGTAGGTCGATATCGGCGATCGGGCGGGAGATCGTCGTCCGGGCGCCGATCGCGCTGCTCAGAGGCTAAGGAGAAACCTTTGCCTGGCCAGGAAGTCTGCGGCTCTAGCTCGGAAGGCTGCGTAGGTCGCAGGCTGGTTCTTCGTGAGATGCCTGAACATCGGCGAAAGACCATGAAATCCTCCTAGGACCGCGTAGAGGGCGGTCTCATCGTTTACGGGCTCGCCGTTGAGGATGATCACGTCTACTCAGTCGATGTAGTCCGAGTCGGATTCTTCTTCTCCCTGCTTGATTTGCATCATGCGAAGGGGACCTTCTGGCTGGGCGACCCTGGTGGCGAAGTTTTCTGTGAAGACGTGCGCCAGCTGGTTAAAGGAGCCAATGGACCGAGGAGGCAACAAGGTGTACCACCTGTAGGCGAGGTCGTCCAGCGTCATAGGGAACATTCGGCACCTGGTCGTGTCAGATGCCCCACACCCGCTCATGTAGATGTTGAACTTGTTCAGGTGTGTTTCGGGGTCTGATCTCCCCTCGTACAAAGGTGTTTGCGGGGGAGCGATCTTGTGCTGCACGGGGGCGAGCTCGATGTCGATCGCGAGCGGCTCGCTTGGCTCGGCGATCGTCTTCTTAGCGTCTGCCCTGGATTCCAGGAGCGCCTTCATGTCGTCGATCTGACGTTGCATCGCAGCCATCGCCGTGGCTCGGTCGCTTGCTGATCGGCTTTGGGAGCGGGAGCCGAGGCAATCGTGTACCGATCTCCGGACTCCGCTGCTGCCGACCTCGGCTATTTGGCGAGGGGGAGCCAGACTGGCCGCTTCCTCGGGAGTCGGGTAGGCCGAGCTCCTGGTGACGGACTCAAACTCTGTCGTCTCGTAGCTGGGGCCGGACTGCCTCGGTCGCCAAGACGGGTCACTGCCCAGGCGATCGAAGACAGAGGTGCCCCGGCTGGCGAGCGCCTCTTCTTGCGGACGAGAGCCTCCTGGCGATCGCTCGGCCAGTAACGCCTTGAGCTTCCGCTTGGACTTTCGGCGGACGGCCGAGGGGGTGATAGCATGAGGCGCGTCGAGAGCACTCCGTCGCTCCTGCAGGACGGCCATGACCTCGTCGATCTGTTCCTTGGTTCGGAGCTGATCGAGCGAGAGGCTTGGGCCACCGTCCAGGGATGGGATCGAGCATTTCTGACTGCGGCGGCTACCTTCCACCATCGGCTGTGGCTCGGACTGGGACGGGACGAGGCGTCTGGCCGGCTGGCCGGCGGCTTTCTTCGATGCGGAGGCGGAAGACATGATTTCTGAAGGATTTCTTTGAAGCGCAATGAGTGTCACTTCAAGTATCTGCCCCGAGAACAGTGAGTGTTCTTCGAGACGGTAGGAATAAAAATTTGAGGGTTAGATCCCCTTCCTCTAGCGCCAATTGTTATTGCCCAAAATATTTATCCGAAGATTAATACTGCTGGAAGACGGACAACAAACAACAATTTGCGGGAGCACTTCGAGAGAATATGAATAAACACAAGATTTACCGGGTTTGTTAGGCCCGGGCTTGAATGCTCTCGCTAGATGTTATTAATACAAATATTCGTGGATACAAGTATTAATGTGGGGAATCTAAATACAATGAGTGTAGAAAGACTCTGTTAATCCGGCTCTTGAGCGAAGCTCGGTGTTCTTCGTCCCTGCCGATCGTCTGCTTGATGAGAGAGGCCGGGAGAAGTAAGAACCGAATGATAGTTGTTGCCAAGAGTTGGAGATAGCCAAGTGCTGTGTGAAATCTCGTGGGAATGCAGAAAGTGTTTAGTGAACCAAAAATCCGAGAGAAATCCGAGTGCAGGGAGCCTTGTATATATAGGGGCAGCGGTGCCTTGTCCTCTGGCGGGCGATCGCCTTCCGGCCATTATAATAATGGGGCGATCATCTGCCGGCCAAAATAATAATGGGGCGATCACACGGGCTGTCGGCCTAAAGTCCAAGGCAGTGGCTGGCAGTCTGCCTAAAGTCCAAGGCTACAGCTGGCAGCCAGCTGGACGATCCAATGAGGAGCCAGCACGCGTCCGGAGTCACTGTCACATGCGGCCTTACTGACAACTTTCGGCGGGCCTGTCGGCTGGTGGGAAGATGCTGACAGGCTGTGGTCAACGATCCGTGATATGCGGATCTTGTCTCGGCTCTTGCACGTGGGTTCAGTCCTGAGGCTCGGTCTTTGCCGACTGGATGACTATCGGCATGATGCGGTCGTCTCTAGCTGGTCACCGAGGTCGGCCAGTCGCTGAGGGTCGGCATCGGTCGGTCACCAAGCGTCGGTCGGCAAGTGCCGAGAGATGATCGTCCGCTAGTCGGTCGCCAGGAGTCGGTCGCCAAGTACCAAGAGACGATCGTATTTGATGTCGATCGCTCGGCACCGGGACTTGTCCTGGGACCTTTGGTTGGACGATTTATCTTGAGTGCCGGGCAAAGGCTAGGCTGCCCGGTCGCTGGTCGGCAGTTCTGCCTCGGCTGCTCGACAGTGACTAGGTCGCCCGATCTCCGAGGCGATCGCCGGTCAGAGAGTATAATTCTCGACACAACACGTTGCTTGTAACGTTTCGCCATTAGGCGTAGTTACGCGTTTCTTGTGTATCTCGTTGAGTGTTTCCTGACAGGATATTGCTCCTCCCTACTTGATTTAAGTTTCAGGACGAAACTTCTTTTAAGGAGGGTAGTATGTAATATCTGCGATTTCGATTTCCGGTAATTTTCTTTTTTTTCATGGGAGTCCATTTTGACGACTCGCTTCTGACCGTTTCGTCATTCTGAGAATGTTTAATTCTGCACTTTTCGACGTCCGAGTTCGTTACGGTGTCGTTTTGTTGAGTTCCGTGCATTTAGCGGCTTTTTCGTACTTGAGTTCGATTCTTGCGAATCTCGTCCGAAACTGTTGTTTCGAGTTCCTCGTAAGTTCATTTAATGTTATTATTCATGTTGCGAGCCTTGGTTTGGTGTTTCGATTGTGTATCGTGTATTTCGGACGTTTTGGGCCATTTTCGTAATTTCCCAAAGTTTGGGGTAATTACTTTCTGTTGTCGAATTTCGACCCTTCGGGTGGTCGGAATCGTGTGTTCTCTTAGTGCTCGAATTCGTCTTTGCGAGTACTTCGTAATCGTATCTTCGATTCGTATTCAGGTTCGGGTTTTGGGGTCGTCCAGGCCGTCGGAGTTGGCCCCGACCGAGTCATGGCCGGGCATGTTGGGGCCAGGCCAGCCCTGGCCGAGTTACGGCCGGAAGGGCCCGGCAGTTACGTACGTAAGGCCGGTTACGTACGTAAGCCTTGGTCGGTTACGTACGTAATGCTGTCGGTATTTCTAGGAGTTAGTTCGGCCATGGCCAGTTACGTACGTAAGCCATGGCCGATTACGTACGTAAGACGTCCGGCAGGCTGTGTATTTAAGACCCAGCAGATGGGTTTTTCATCATTTTTCTCACTCGTTTCACCCTCTTCCGCGGCCGGAACTTTGATGATCATGGAGGGATGTTGTCAGGTGTTAAATCCATGAAGTCTTGGAGTTCATATCATCATTTATCCATCCTATAACATCCTTTGATCGAGTGAATCAGGTCAGATTATCTAGAAACCTAGTTTTGGGGAATTTGGGTATTTTGGTTGTTTTCATCCGTTTAATCTGATTTAACTTAAGATTGTGATGCATTGATGATTATTTAGATGTATTATATCATTTCCCTTGTTATTCCAAGGTTGGATCGTATCGATTCGTTGTTTTGGTCGAGTTTTTGATCGATGCCTAGAAGGTGTCTGGTAGAATGTCATAGAGGGGTTTCCGGACGTTCTACGATTATTCTTCCTCGTATGATCATTGATTTATTAATTATATGATGTTAGGGTTGAGTTTCTTGCGAAGAAACCGTGTTAAACCCTTCCGTTCGTTGTCGTCTTCCTTTTCGACAGCATCGGGCGTTTCGAAGCTTCCCGGTTGAGCCGTGTTCGTCGGAATACTTGCATGCTGATTTCGAGGCAAGTACCTTGTCCATACAATTCTTGTTTTGTGAATATGATAATTAGTGATCGTCTCTATATGTTTGTTTGATTGTTTGATTTGAACTTTCAAAAGATTCGGTTTAGCCTCGTTAAGGGCTCACTTTCAAAACGCGTGTGTTTTGTGAATATTGTGCCCCGTGAATGATTAAGTGAACCCTATGAATTCGCTTGTTGTTGTTGTTGTTGTTGTTGTTGTTGTTATGCTTTGATAATATATATATACACATATTATCTCTTTTCGGTGCGTTATGGTTTGACGAGGTGTTTTGCTAAGTGTTGGTTGCATTAACTCATGATTTGATGTGTTTGTGATTGTGGCAAATGTGAAACCCTTGTTGTTGTGAACTCGATGCATTGATGATTTGACCACAAGGTTATCAATTCGGGTAGGTCTGGAGAGGGCTCCGAGAATCGTCACTTGCGAGTGCGATGTCACGATAACTTGTGGGTATGTTCGATTGATGTTTGACCGGGCAGGGACCTGTGAGGCCTCCGGCGGCGTGTACTTGCGAGTACAGCCAATGTGTATGATTTGACCACAAGGTTATCGATTCGGGTAGGTCTGGAGAAGGCTCCGAGAATCATCACTTGCGAGTGCGATGTCACGATAATTTGTGGGTATGTTCGATTGATGTTTGACCGGGTAGGGACCTGTGAGGCCTCCGGCGGCGTGTACTTGCGAGTACGATGTCAAGATAACTTATGGGTGGTTTGAGTTTGTTTCGCTAGCCAGCTCGGGAGGGTCCTTAGAGGCCTCGGGTGGGATTTGTGACTTCGTCCCGGTCCTAGGCGATGCATGTGCATGTATGTTTTATGAATGTGTTTGCTCATCTCGGGAGGGTTCGACGGGGCCACGAAGGGAGTCCAATGGTATAGCCCTGGATTCACGAGTAAAACTTCACGAGTGCGTGTGTATTTTATGTCCGTCGAGGACGCGTGAAGTGGGTTTTAACCTTATGTATTGTTGTTGGTTTCATTTGTGAAAACAAAACCTTTGGGCTATGACCCCTGTTGATTTTGGAAAGAGAAGGATTCGGTAATCCTAAATTATTTTCTATTAAAACTCTCGATGGCATTTTACACTGTTTTATAAATTGTTTCCCCCTGATTGGTGATCTTTCGGTTTTGGAATGTTCCCAAACTCTTGCCTCGGGAAGTACTTTTCGCTACGTTTGGCTTTTTGAGGATTCCTGGTTATTGTTATTCGTGGAATGTGAATTGTATGACTCGTATTTTACACTTTGTTCTTGCACTAGCAAAACAGTGGAGTTTTGCTAACCCCCGAGTATTCGGGGGGTGGATGTCTGTTTTTGCATTCAGGTTTTGGGAGCATAACACAGGGTCGGCACGAAGGATGATGAAATATGATCGATACTAATCACATGAGGAACCGTACGTTGTTGTATTGGTTCAGTTGTATTTTATTTCCGTTGCAGTATATTTTTCCCGTTGTACGGGGGCATTTTGTATTCGACCCCTGCATGGGCATGTATTGAGTTGTATGTATTTATTGAAATACCAAATCGGTCTAGTGAGTCTTTTTTTTAGCCTTAAAGGCATTGTTGAGATGTTCGACGTTGTTTACCAGTCTGGTAGATCCTTGAGGAAAGGGTCTACGGCGTGTAATATCCCTGAGTGGATTGGGGGTGTTACAGTCTCGACACTGTTCCATCATTTATCTCATAAGATAAATTAGGGCTAGATTGATATAGTTACCAAACTCTTGGGCCATTACCAACTATTGTATAGACCCTTCCGGTAGCCCAAAATGATTACCATAGCCAACCAAATAATTTGGTAATTGACATTATTGGTAACCAACAATTTCAGTTGGTAACAATTGGTAATGGACCTGATACCAAACTTAATTGGGCCAAACAAAGAAAGAGAGAATAAGACCGGGAAAGGTTGGTAATAAGCCAAAAAGATCGATATAAATCAAACCAAAACCAAACCAAACATACCCAGTATATCCCGCTCAGAGCAGGATCTGGGGAGGGTAAGATGTACACAGACCATGCTCTACTTTTTACGGTATGGAGGCTGTTTCCGTGAACACCCCCAGCTTAGTGCGCAACAAAGTATTGAGTGATATATACAAAGAAGCATAAGATTCGAAAAAGCTAAAAACTATACCTGAGCCCATGGCTTAATTCACATGGGACTTACCTAAGGGGACTTTGGCAACTACACTCTCGATGAACGTTGCTCTAACAGAAGAGAGGTTTACTCTGCGCCCATCTCCCTGTCAAAAATACACCATACGCAAAAGTCAATAGGATAAAATATACAATAAAAATAGAAAATGCAATGCTCTAGGTCAGGGCTAACCGAGACAACCCAACCCTGTGGCTCTCTACTATAGAACCGTTCTCGACAAAAGAATCCACAACTCTAATCTGGCGCTTCCAAGAGCACCTATCAGTAGTCATGGTCTCGGAAAGGTTTAAAGCCTTCAAATCTAATCTCACCTGCTCCTCCCATGTCCTCCCCGGTCTGCCTCTCCTTCTCCCCCCTACAACCATTAAACTCTCGACCCTCCTCACCGGAGCAGATGCCTGCCTCCTGCAGACGTGGCCAAACCATCTCAATCTCCCTTCCCTAACTTTCACTGAAATGGGCGCCACTCCTAGCGCGTTCCTGAAAAACTTGTTCGGTATTCTATCCAATATTGTGCGACCACACGACCAACGTAACATTCTCATTTCAGTCGCTTCCAACAGGCTCTCAAGCGACTTCTTCATCGCCCAACAATTGGAGCCATACAGCATTGCAGGTCTGATTGCCGCTCTATAGAATTTACCCTTCAACTTTAGAGGGACTTTCTTGTCGCACAGGACCCATGTCGCTGCTCTCCACCTAAGCCACCCTGCCTTGATACGATGAGTGACATCATCTTCACACTCACCTTCCTTCTGAATGATCGAACCCAAATACTTGAACTTATCCATACGGGGTACGGTTTGATCAGCAATCATTACCTCTACTTCTTCCTCGATGATAGTTGGTAACAATCGATAATAGTTGTAATGGTTGATAAGGATTAGTAATGGTTGGTAATAACCTAGATTAATATAAATAAATAAGTAAAATTATAGTCAATTAGTTATATATGTATATTGGTATACTATGGTAATACACCTATCAAAAAAATCCAATACCAATACCTTATTGTGCGGTATGATAAAGTCGGTAATACTGATCAAAATTATGATTACAATATGCGATGGTTACCAAGTCCAATCACTTCGGTAGTTTTTTTTGTTGGTAACCATATTCGCTGGTACACACTCACCCCTAAGATAAATTGCTTTCATTGTCGATTTCTCAGGCAAACTTCCAAGATCTTCACATATTTCCTGAGCCTTTGTTCATTCACACATTCCCGTAATTTCATATTATGACTCACTAATTTAATTCTGTGATAATTAAAAAAATCTTGAATATCACCTTTGTTCTTATACAAAGCACGAGAGTACTTTTTTTCCATATCAATGGTATCTTTTTGCTTCTCCAAATCTTGTTCAAAAGCATAGTTACCCATTCAATCACTCTCTCCCCTAAACACCTCCACACTTCAATAGGCATACCATCTAATCCTTGTGCTTTCTTAGACCTCATATTCTTCTATTCCATTTCACTTCAACCTTTTGAATTCTCCGCATAAATTATCGATTTACCATACTTGAAGGAATGTTAGAATCCCACACATCTTGTTCATGATGCCCATTAAATAGGATATCAAAATATGACTTCCATCTATCCTTTATATCTTTATCTCGCACCAAAATATTTTGGTCAATATCCTTCACATATTTAACTTCCTCGATATCCACGTCTTTTGGTCTCTCATACAAGCAAATTTATAGGTATCTTTTTCCACAGCTTGAGTATTCAATCTCGCATATATTTCTCGACTGACCTTTGCTCTGGCATCTCGCACTCCCTTCTAGCTTCTCTTCTAACTTCATTGTACTTCTCATAGTTCTCATTGCTCCGGCATTTCCCCAATACCGTATAACATCCACGTATGGTCATTATCGCTTGCTTAACTACATCGTTCCATCAAGATATGTCCTTACTCAATGCCTATTTCCTTTAGATTCCCCTAAAACTTCTTTCGCGGCTTCATTTATGTTATGCTCCAACATATTTCAAGTCGAATTTATATGTATCTTCGTGTAATCGGATCAAGTACCATTATTAACAATCTTAGCCACAAAATTATGCTGTCTCTCCCATTGGAGCTTCCACCACTTGATTCGAAGGTCAACTTTTATACTACTTTTTCTTAAGTGCCTCTTACCTCGAAAATCAAGCACCATAACACTATGTTGTATTGCAGCATTTTCCTCGAGTATCCCTTGCAGTGAGTAATTTTTTCTCCAAACGATCCTTACTAAAAAGAAGTCTGTCTGACATGCACTGCCTCCACTTCTATATGTCATAGATTGAGAGTCCCTTTTCAATCAAGTGTTCATTAAACCTAAGATATATGCTAATGCAAAATCCAATATACCACTTCCTGCTTCATTCCTATCCCAAAATCAAAACCATCATGAACGCTCTCGAAGCCATCTCAACTAGCACTCACATGAATGTTGATGTCACCACCAATAATTAAGTTCTCTCCCATAGGAACTCGTTCAACAATCTCCTCCAAATCTTACTGAAATAAGAACTCATTCAAAAACCTCCTTCAAGTCTTACCCAAATTCTTAGCTAGATGCATCCAATCATATTTGTGGTGCATACGCACTTATGATAGTTAGAACCTCATTTCCTATCACAAGCTTAATACTGATAATCATGTCACTCATTCATAAAACTTCCACCACATCGTTAACGAATTCTTTATCAATGATTATTCGTAGGGGTGAAAACTAGGCGGATATTTTCCGCCCGATCCGGAGCCGTATCCGATCGGGATCGAATTCGGGATGAAAAATAGGTATCCGGTCGGATTCGGATACGGATCCGGATAGTTGAATTCGGATACGGGTTCGAATTTGGATAATGCAATATCCGCCCGTATCCGAATTTTCCCATATTTTATCGGATATTATCCGGATACCAATCCGGATAATAAATCTGGATATCAATATTTTTAAATTTTAAATATATTTTATTATATATATATAACACTTTTAGACTTCAGTGTAATCAATTTTTAAACTTTCAAGAAAAAAAATATTTTTTCAAAAAAAAAAAGTTTTTTCTGGAAAAATATATTATTTTTCGAAAAAATAAAAAAAAAATTTCTAGGAAAAAAATTATCTTTTCGAGAAAACATTATTTATGGAAATTTTTTATTTCTTCGAAAAAAATTAAAAAAATATTTTCTGGAGAAAAATTATTTTTTGGCAAAAAAATATTTTTTCGAAAAAAAATTATTTTCTGGAAAAAATATATTATTTTTTCGAAAAAATAAAATTATTTTCTGGATTTTTTATATTTTTGAAAAAAATACTTTTTGCGAAAAATAAAAAAAATATTTTCTGGAAAAAAATTATATTTCGAAAAAAAAATTATTTTCTGAAAAAAAAATTTTTTTTTAAAAGAAATGTATTAGCCAAACACTTTAATAGTAACTTATAAGCTATTTGTTTAATATGAAATGTATTTTAAAAGAAATGTTGTATTCAAGTAAATAGAGGGGCAATTATATATATTATAATAATAGTTAAAAATAATTAAATTAACACTCTTTAGTCTTTGGTAAGTATGGAGCTTATGTTTTTTATGGGAAAGACTGAATAAGTAAAAATGAGGGAACCTTATTATGAAACGATTTTTAAAAAAAAATACTATAGTTTGCATTAGAACTTTTATGAAATATTGTGTAGGTAGTTTTTTTATATGCTGCAATCACTTCCAAATGAATTTTGTATGACACGTATTATCCGATTATATTTATTCGAATCCGGCCCGAATCCGTCCTGTATCCGTCCCGTGTCCGTATCCCGAATAATCCAAATTCGTATCCGTATCCGGCCTTCCCGTATCCGACTCCGAATCCGAGAGAAAAATATGGGTTAGGATATGGGAAGAGCACTATCCGCCCGTATCCGATCCGTTTTCACCCCTAATTATTCGCACTCCATTTTTACATATATCTTTTCCCGAGTACCAAAGCTTGTAACCCCAAGGAGCTAATATCCTTGTTTTTTCTCCAACCCACTTTGTCTCTTGTAGATACATTATGTGAATCCTCAATCTTTTCATAACTAGAGATGCCCAAATTCGGGTCCAGGTCCGATCTGTCGAGTCACGGGTCGGCCAGACCTAGACCCGAACCCCACCAATACATATGATATGTACAGGTTCGGGTAGATACAGGTTGGCCATGGGGCTGGGGCCGGGGCCGGGTCCAACCTGTCGGGTAAAGGGTCGACCCGTGCATTTTTTTTCTTAATAAAATATATTTTGTAAGATTTTATTTAATTATAATTTTGTAGATAAAAAACAGGAACTAATGAACGAAAAAAATAAAAAAAATGGGCTTATACTTAATTTTAAATTTTTAGTTATAAATAAATTACCTATATATTCTCGTTGGAATCAAATCGCTATATTAAGGAAACTTAGGAACTCTGCGGAAGCTCACCCTAAAGGGTAGCTTTTTCCCGGGGTTCGTCCCCTAAATGAGGTGTACTAAGCATCGCTCGCCTGTAGCTACTGTAGCTACCACGTACTCACTTGACTGAATGCTTCCTTTGCCCGCTCTGCTTGCTTTACCTGTTTGCTTTGCGATTTGTCCGTCCGGTCCCTCTCTACTGCTCAAACTGTAAAAAAGATTATTACTCGAGGCCGGAAGCCTCCCCCTCAGACCTTTCACCCATTGCATGGGTTCAAGGGCCATTAATATATATATATATATATATATATATAAAAGAAACATATAAAAAATATACATAATTCTTTATTCAAACAAACTAAAAAGGTAAGTTTTTTAATGGAAATATTTTCGTTAAAATTTTGACAGAGATAGCAATTGTACTTTCTATAATGGTGTAGTTATCTTTTTAATATTTTGTCAGATATGATAAGTTAAATTGCTAAATTACAAATCAGAGATAGTGACTTTTTCCAACTTATCTGTGAAAAATTTAGAGAAACAGTCAAAATGAATGGAGTTAATGGGTCATTGATTAAAACAAAAAAGGAACTAAATTTCCGGAAAAAAAATCAAAACTTAGCCGACCCGAAATTCCTAGACCCGAACTCCATCCATGTATACTTAGGATCCGAGTTCGCGTTAGACTCGTGACAAGGATCTCATTGGTTGTCGTCGGGATGCACGGGTCCAGGCCGACGGGTCGAACCGATAGGTTCGTTTGAATTGCACCTCGATTCATCACCTCTCCCCCTTCGCTGATGTCCCCGTCAAAGAGCCAATATTCCAAGTTTCAAATTGCATCCTCCTACCCTTAGTAGCAGCATGAACTAATTTTTTTGCATGGGCCTATGACCGTAGCACATCCTTGCTTATTTGGCACCACCCCAGGCGTAGACGTGGTGAGCCACTTCTGAGCGACGACCTAGCAATCTTAGCATGCTTTTTTACTATATTTCGACCAATGAAGTGCAACACGTCTCTTCTAAGGAGACGATGCAAAAATTTTCAAATTGGATTCATGTTCTTAAAATGTGACGAGTTTTTTTGCGTTGGTTGCCACATGTGGAAAGACTAGGGGTGTTCAAAAATATCTGATATCCGATATCCGATCCGAAATATCCGAAAATCCGAAGTTCCGAATATCCGAAAATTCGGATATCCGAAAATTCGGATATCCGAAGTTCGGATATCCGGAACTTCGGATTCGGATATCGGATAGTACTTTTCAGAAAAATCGGATATTCGGATATCCGGAATATCCGAAAAATCCTAAATTTTTTATTTTTTTATATTTTAAATAATAGAAAATATTCGGATATTCGGATATCCGATATCCATATCCGAAGTTTTTTTCGGATATTCGGATATCCGATATCCAAATCCGAATATTTTTTTTGAATATATGGATATCCGAATAAAATTCATATTTTTTCCGGATATTCGGATATCCGATATCCGTATCCGAAACTTCGGATATCCGAAAGTTCGGATAGTAGATTTTGATATCTGATATCCGTAAATCAGATATCCGAAATTTCGGATACGGATATCGGATATCAAAATCTACTATCCGAACTTTCGGATATCCGAAAGTCCGGATATCCGGTTTTGAACACCCCTAGGAAAGACCCACATGCGCAATTAAGAAACTACTTGTCTCTATATATATAGGCATGTTACCGGTTCGGTTCGGTCCCGGTATTGGCTTAGAGGGCCATACCCAATAAGGTTACCGAGTATACCCGAGACCGGACCGATAAGTAATCGGTTCTAATATCAGAACTGAATCCGGTCCAATAAGCCAACTGGGTACTTTAAACCTGAGACCGGTAAGACTCGGACCAGTTAAGAACCGATAAATCCCGGTTCGTGGACTCATTAAGTACCTGAAACAAACCCGAAAGTCCCGATTCGTGAACTCGAATCAAGCTCGAACTTGTTTGAAGCTCAAACTCAAGCTCGAATCAAGCTCAAACTTGAACTCGAGAAAAAAAAAACTGAACACCATTACCGGTCAAGCAACCAAGCTCATACTCGACCCATGGTCAAAATAAATCAAGAGCTCAGCTACCCTTTGATTGCATTTTACATGTGTGAGATATATAGAGAGCACAAAGAAGAAAACTTCTATAGCTAGCCGACGTGGGACAATCCCATTTATACAAAGGAGGATGAAGCTCCATATGCTCTACCAAAGCAATGTGGGAAGCCATTTATATTGAGCAATTGATTTTGATAAAATAAAATTATTGTTTCTTTTATTTAAAATAGAAATCTAATTTGTAATTTTGTAACTATTATAAACAGATCAATTTAACTTATTAATAATTTTTTTACATTATATTTTTTAAATTACATTATAAAACTAATTATATATTAAAAAAATCGAGTATCTTACGAGCTTATCAAGTCGAGTATCGGATAGCTAATATTAAAAAAAAAGTATTAAAAAAGGTTGGTCTATGGCCGGTTGGACCTCGTGAAACCATTTTCAATCTTGGTTGTGAATGGAGCATTACTAATCTAAGGACATGTTTGATATGCATAAAATTAGTGAAAAATTATCAATTTTTTTATCAGATTAACGGTTTTGGTCCTTATCGGTTTCGGTTACAACTTCAGTACTAGTATCCAGACCACCAACTTTTCGGGTGAGTATTGCTCCCGGATATTATCGGGCGGCTCTCAGACCGTTCTCGAGCCGCTAACAGCCCTATCTATATATGTGAAAAAATAACGATATGTCAAAATTATATGCACATGACAAGTGAGTGACCGAATTAACTACAGCTATGAAATACTAATCTCTAGTATTTGGTTTAGATCTTGATGTGAAAAGCAATACGCACATATACAATGATCACATTGAGTTTTATAATATAAAATACGGGACAGTTAGAATGCAGATACTTGGCTTATATTCATGAATTGCATGGGAGTGCTGTCAAATTCCCCTTTTTCCTTCGTTTTCTTTTTAACATTATTTGAAGAATTAAGATGTTAAAGATTGATAAGCTTATAAAAAATCATTTCGAATCAATTACGGTCTCCAAATCAATTATATCCATATCACAAATATATATCATTTATTAGTATCTTGTATTAATAATTACATAATATGTATTACAGTAAAAGAAAGCTTACAACGCTATCCAGGATCACTCAAGCTTGGTCCAATTGGTAGCTTATGTAGGTTAGAAAAATTTGAAAAGAACGCTGTATATTCAGTTTGAATAGCATGCAGCAATGCAGGTGATTCGCCTGCAACCCATTGTACGTGTTCAGTGGCCAATGAAATCTCTCCAATATCAACCAAGTATCTCAGCAAGACCAAATGGGACTTGAGACATCCAATTATTCCACATGTGAACCCACGCAATAATTTAGAAGCTGGATGGAGAAAACCTGCCACGAATCATCTCAATTTTGGGAGAAACAAAAAATACAAAAGCATGAAATGTTTTTAGCAGGCAAAAACATTGAGATAAAAGAGCCATTATTAGGACGTCACCTTGTTTGCATAGGAAGACAAGGAATGTACTCAATAAGGCAGTCGCAAGTGTTGTATCCTGTTCAACCGACTTGTTGAAGACTTCAAGAGCCATTTCGATATTCTTCGTCTGGCAAAGGCCTTGTAGGAGGGATATGTATGTCAACTCACCAGGTTCCAATCCTTTCTCAAACATATGGTGGAACAGGCGACAAGCATCTTCGACCTGGCCTATTTCGGAAAGTTTTTTAATAAGGATATTGTAACTGTCCATGTTTCCACAACAACCGCTTGCAAACATCTCATCCCACAGCTTTTTTGCCGGCCGCACAAGATCCTCCCTGCAGCAAGCTTCCAGGAGAAAATTGTAAGAAGAGACATCTGGGCTCAAACCTTTCTTCTTCATCTCCTGAAGGACCTGATAACATTCTTTAACTCTTCCAACCTTGCAAAGAAAAGAAACCATCACATTGTAAGTCTCCAAGTTTGTGAAGTACTCTTTCGCTGACAAGAGTTGGAAAACTTCAACCAACTCATCTCCTTTTTCATGCTTACAAAGATTTTCACTCAAGTTGATCAGAGTAAGTTGAGTAGGCAATCTTTCTTTCTCAAGCATGAACCTCAAGAATGAGACTGCCTGCAATGGATCCGCAGCAGATACAGATCCTATCAGCACATTCACAACATCATCCTCAATTGGGAAATTGCCACTCATAATCACTTCGCCTAATTCTTTTGCTTCACGCAGTAGTCTCTCTGAAACCAATTTAAGAATGAGTTTTCTGTAGTAGTTAGCCCTTGGAGCCACCCCCAATTTACGTTTCTTCTTCAAAACAATCTCCACATCAACCACACTTCTCATCTCTTGCAATTTCTCAGCAACAATTCTATAAGCCATAAAATCAGGTTTACACTCTCTTTTCCTCAACTCTTCTAAAGCGATGATTGCATCTTTCGTCCGAGACTCTATACACAAACCATGAACCACCAAAAGTGCAACGATTGACCCATCAATTTCCGAAGAATCAGCCTTCCTAACATTATCCAACAAACTCATAATCTCATTTAGTCCCATCTTTCTGCAAGCCCACCATACAAAAACCCCAAAACCAAGAGTACCCAACCGCACACCACCCTTAATCATTTCATCAAACACCTTGCGAGCACTCTTCATACTCCCATCAGCCGACAAAGCCGCCAAAAGCGAGTTGCAGACTTCAGGTCCAATCTCTGTGAGAACGGAACCAGCCTCACAGAAAACCGAGAATGCCAAATGGGTCCTCCTCGCTGAGATAAGCGAACCAATGACCAAGCGATGAACAGAAGGCTGTAGGAAAACCTTTTGTGCTCTAACTTGCTTTAAGACCTTATCTATGGAGTTGAACTGACGGGAAATGGAGAGGGACTTGAGAACAGATTGATAAGTGGCGGAAGTGTGGGAGAATCCCGGTTGTTGGGATGCCCAGTTGAAAAAGCCCAAAGCGAGTGAGTGATGGTTGAGGAGGAAGGGATCGATGACTCGGGAAACGAGGGTAGGACTCAGTGAGTCGCGGCAACCGAGTTGGTGGATGGTTTGTTCTAGCGACGGAGTCCATGCCCGATTTGGTCGCATGTGATTGGAAGCTGCGAGCAGTGCTCGGCTTATCACGCTCGCTAACTCAATCGCGGAGCGTCTCATTGTGTCCCACTGACTGTGTGACTGTAGAAAGGTTGCCTGGAAGAATTACACAATTTAACTATTTAAGTAATTTTTTTTTTTTATATAGTAATTTTTTTTTTTTGGTCCAATCGTACGGTTATTAAAACGCAATGACACATAACAATAAGATGGCAGGCAAACGGGCAACAAGTTGCGCCGCAACCCCCTTTTGAATGGCAAAACCAATCCTACTAAAAATGAAGTTTTGTTTCTTGAGGACCGAAAAATTACTTTGCACCACCCGTTGAACTCTGGACAAAAACTTCACGCTTGAGAGCTAAGAAACCAAATGTATCAAAGGCAAAAGGGATGAACACGTGTTGATTCTCCAAGCAAGCTTTCTCGTGTTTAGCCACTTTGCTCGATTCACTTTCAACGCACTTGTCCCGCAATAAACCCATTGTCCCCGAGCCCAACAAGAGGGGACACTCCAAGAAGATCTACACAAGCATGTTTCGCCCCACCCAAACACAAGTATATCGGTGGTAGTAAAGTAGACCTCCTTCAAGCGGATCCGTCAAAAGTTCACGGGGCCTTTTTTTAGAAGAAATACCGCTCTCTTAAGAACATGATATAAAACATCCCCGACCAAATCATGCCTATATTTGAAACTGTAACTCCTTGCAATGGACCGCATGCTCGCCAAAAGAATCCAAACAAACCTTGCGGCAGATCGGGCAAGGCTCATCACCGAAACAGAGGGATCATAAGCCAGATTTAAGGATAGTCCGTACTCCGTGGCCGACATATGTTGGCCTAGACCTTCAATGGGGGTAACCGTCAAAAATTCCGAGCATGAGGAGCACGGAGACATTCAAACACCGCTTTTTGGCGAGGATAAATCAAACTTCCCTCCCAAACTCTTGACGATTTCACTAAATAGGGCACACGCGAACATTCTGGGCTTTAGGGGCGGTGTCCTTATTAGAGAAGCCGCTAAGATCGAAATCGGGAAGGGACATGCGCAAGCGATCCATCGCATACCCATAATCAGAGTCAACTCCATCAATAACACATCCCTGAAGAATGTGGTCCTGCAAACTCCAAGATTGAGCCCTCGAGGCCACAAAAGCATATGTAGATACATCCTCAGCAGAACATAAACCCAAACCACCAAATCGAGTCGGAAGTGATGCTAGCCTCCATTGAAAATCCCCAAAAAAAGGACCACCGCAAACCACAATATCTTCTATCGCCTCCGAAGGCCATTGTCAAAAATAGAAACAGCTTCCCCCATATACATAGGTTGGCACGTTCTAAGACCGAACAATAGCTTTGCGACACCCATACATGAGCGGAGCAACAGGAGCTCGGATTGAGGGTCCCGCAGACTTGGGAGATGACTCATGAGCTCCACAGCTCGAGATGCCCTGTCACGCCAAACTACTAATAAACCTGGCCCTTGCTAACAAAGACCTCCAAGGAGTTTAACACCCAACGACGGTCTCCCAATCCCACGAGGGAACAACCCATCCCGCACCTTCACCCCATTGCATGACGGCCAAAAACTTCTGTTTTCTTAATGTTGAGTTCAAGCAAAGCGGCCCTCGATCTGATAATATCTAAGGCTTTAGCTACCTCTTTAGTGTCACCGATGATCGTACCATCATCCAAATACCAAGCATGGAAAAGAAGTTTGCAACAATCCCTGATCCGGTGAACTAATGGGTGCAAAACTAAAGCAAAAAGAAGAGGCCCTAAGGGGTCCCCCTGCTGAACTCCAGTGGTGGACCAAATAAGGTCATCACCCACATATAACCTCGCCGACTGACCATATAAAAATTCCACCCATAGGGAAATAGACGGGCATCTAATCCGAACCTCGTGTAGAAGGGTAGTTCGATCCACCAAGTTGAAGGCATTAGAGAAATCAACAGTAAGCATAGCCAACGACCCATACGAGTGAAACACATTTAAGAATCTATTCGTGCTATGAAGCATGGCCTCAGCCCCTCTTGGGACTCCTACCCCAAACTGAAAATCACAAAGGTATTTGGACATCTCCTTCCTGACACCCCTCATAGCCACCTTCGAGACAAGCCTCCTCCAAAATGCGCCTACGGCAATAGGCCAAATCCCATTGTCCGGTTTGAGCAACGGCGTGAGGGGCGCTGAAGCAACAAACTCCGCCAAAACCTTAGGGCACCTCCCCGCCAACAATAAATTAACCACCACGGAGATAGCCTTGAGAACCTCGGCGGCAATCGGCGACCCCTCTCCATAAATTGCATCTAAAATGTGTTGGGCTCTCAAACCGTCTCGCCCACAAGAAGTCCCTTTCGGGAAGGATTGAATACACCCACGAACGCTATCAACGTCCACAACAAGAGGGGGCTCGGATAGCAAAGAAGCAGGCATAACCGGAGGGGGTAATGTAGGATGCTTAGCCAACAACGCTGTCAAAGTATTCGTACCTAAAGGTGCAACCCCTGAAGAAGATAATACCTTAACAGCAGCAGTGAAATGCCCGTCCGCAACTTTTCTCAAACATTGTTTAACATTGGCGCACACCGATGAGCTATCGGACCCAGAAATCAGCTTATCCTTTCCTGAGACCACCCTTAAGGGTTGGGCAAAAAGCGACAGAATAAGATCATTAAAACCATCCCCAGTCCAAGCTGCCAACGCCCTTTGAATACTAAGGCATTGCAAAGACTTCCTATTACCCGACCTGCGTTCCTGACGGTTAGAAGGCCTGATGACACGCAACGTGCAACGTGGTAACAACAAAAATTTTAGCCATGCCTCAATAGACGATGGCATAGCCGCCACATTACCCAAAGCAGCAACTAGAAATGAATGTGAATTCGGGTTGGCTCGGACTCTTCGGGTCACTGCCGGTGGATTCTTGGAAGAACTCGACCGAATGATGAGGATCCGCTCAGCTTGATTTCAGTTTCTATGGTCTCTGGTTCGCAATCCTCAATTGTGCTAGCGTTCAGCTTGTTTGGTCAGATATTTTTTTTTTTGGTAAGAGTTGTAAAGAACAGCAAAAAAGAAAAGCGACACTGATGCTGCCAAAACGTATCAGATCAGCCCTTATCCAAGTGGTTCGGATAATTTTGGCGAACGAACTTTCTGATCGGACCTACACACAAGAAAACACGTGAACTGAGCCGGGGCTTCACCGGCGAAGGCCCTCCGGCGTGAGAGTAAGTATATTGAATATGTGTCGGGCGGGGGGGTGGGGGCTTTAGGGGCGAGGGATTTCGCCTTTTGCTACAAGTATATTGAATATGTGGTGGAAATAAAATTAATTGACTGTATTGAGAGTCAAGAATTCTGTCCGTACCAGTGTAGGTGGAGGACATCTATTTATAAGCATGAATATTGCGACCCTAACTTGCGGAGAAAGTCACCGAGTCCGTGTCGATATTGGACTTCTTAAATATATGGGAAGTAGAATCCTGATAAGGATTGTGGATGTAGTTTCCTTGTGGAGAAGGGTCCTTGTTAGGTAAGGACATCTTTATTTGTCTCTATCTTGGATTTCGTTAGATTCCGTGTGCTTGAAGGATAGGACCTTCATCTACTGACAAAGAGTGTAGATTTGCTGATCTCGGCTTGTTATGTCACTGAGCCGAGTCGGCGCAACAATTCGGTTGCCTGAACCAAATTTTGGCTTGAGCCTGAGCTGAGGCACGCCGAGTATGGTCCTGGCTTTCAGGCCGGCCTCGGCGTCATGCTCTATGCCGAGATAATAGGTTTATTTTTGGCTCTATAGGGTCTTGATTTATGGGCCTTGCTGGGCCTTACACTCAAGCTCTCCAGATCCATGTAATCAATTCGGTTTATGTCGTTCAGTGGCCCCCGAGTTTCTATCTCGACAGGCCGAGTAGGAACTCAAGTCCGTCCTTTGTGCTTCAGGGTTTTGGTTGCTTCTTTGAAGTCGGCTTCGCTTGGTGTTATGTCGGCCTTGACCTGCTTGGATGTCCCACTGAATTTTAAGGGTCCTGTCATACCAATCGCTTCGTATCCCGTCATATAATTGGACGGCGTGCGCGTGGGGAGGTGAAGAGACAATCTCCTGGAAAACCGCGCCCATTAATGCGGTGTAATTATGACACTCGCGTGCCCTCAATAAAATTAAAAAAAAAATCTTCATTTTGCGGATTCCGAATCAGAGAGTAGAGCTTGTGACAGCCCGACGACACTTCACACCGTGCCATTTCCGTTCGTTTTTTCGACGATTTACTCTGGCCGATTTCTCAGGCGCTGCTTCCAACTATTATCCTTGCTTTTTGAGGTACTTTTCAGCTCCACTTCCCCTTATTTTTCCGCCATTGTTGAGTTTTCAGACCTTCAAATCTCCTTTATGAAACTTCGCGTCTTTAAGATGTCTAAGCGTGGCTATCTGGAAAAGGATTCCACTTACGGTTTTTACATGAGGAACTCTAGGATTTATGTTAAATCTAATGGGTCGTGGAAGCCCTTATCCCTTGCGGCCATTGAGGAAATGTTGTAACAAAACCCCTAGAAAGGATGTTAGATATCCTTCTGGGTCTTTTGCTCCTAGGACCGTAGATGGTGGCGATGCCGATGTATTGACTCTTGTTAGTTTGGACAAAGTCCTAGACTGCATGTTTTTGCATTATGTCATGGACAAGTCTCAAGCTCGGCTTCGTTTTGGGGAGGGGGTCCTCGGTCGAGGTAGTTGAGACGAGGGAGAAGAACACCTCGTCATCTTCACAGGGTGAGTCTAATACCTTGTCTTCTTCTACAGGTATGGCTGGGGAGAGTACTTCTAACAGGCCCGTCAGGGAGTTCGACTCCGAGGTTTTCGGCTCAAGATGGAGCCGAGGCAGAGACCAGATAAACCCGGGAGGCTCCTCTCGGCCTAAGCATCCCAAGGGGGGGGGACGAGATGCTTGAGGAGCTTTATACCATGTATGAGGTGGATAGGAATGAATATAGGCTCTACTATAGTTTGGCCACTCCCTTCGCCAACGAGCATGAGGCTAAGACATTTTATTATAGTGACGCCCTCCTCCCGTTTTATTTCAAGCAATTCCACCTCGGCCTGAGGCTGCCCTTGGAACCTTTCATTAATCAATTTTTGGAGGATTGGGAAATTATCCCAGCTGTTACATGTTATTTTGCACGCTTTATTGTCATTATTTTATCTCCATTTTGAGTTTAAATCTGCGTAAATGACCTCTTAATGCATTATGTTTATATGTTTTGAAGGAAATGAAGCTTGAACGAAGAAAAACAGGCCAAAAACGACATTTTTCGGTTGAGGGCCGCGTCGCACCGAAGCTGGGCCGCGTCGCACCGAAGCTGGGCCGCGTCACAGGCACTACACGAAAACAACCGGCACAAACTGTATCGGGGGCCGCGACACACTCTCTACGAGCTGCGGCCCCGTACTGATTTATTGCCCAGACCTGGGCAACGAGGTGACTAGGGTCGCGGCTCACTTATTCCGGGCCGCGGCCCGCGGCGGCGGGAAGCCTGTTTTAACTTTGTGGTTTTGGCCGTTTTAGAGGCAGACAAGACCTAATTCTCGGAACGCAATTTGGCGGCATGGAAGGTTATAAAAACAGAGGCAAGTACAGAAAAGAAATCATCGAAGGAAGAAGAGGAGAATACATAGCATCAGAGAACGAAGACTAGAGAACGGAGGAGGACAAGTTCTTCAATTGTGTTTGAAATTCTTCAACCTTGTGTTTAATTCAAGTATTTGTGTATTGTTTTCTAGCATGTAGGGCTAGACCCCTTTATTCTAGGATTGATATGAAACCGAGATTATGATGAATTTATTCTTGATTTTTCATTATTGAAAGTTTTTCCTTTTCTATTGAGTTTTCCCTATTGTTCTTAATGCTTTCAATTATGTGGCCAATAATTGAATTATTCAAGCTGCTTAACTTGCATCGGAAGAGAATAGTGAGTAGTAATTATTGGGAGAAAACTGTTTTGTCTTGTGAGATAGGAATATACTCATAAGAATTATGAAGCTCAATATTTTGAAGATTATAGAACTTTTTGGCTAATGTCGAATCAACTCACCTAGGAATAGAGTGAATTATTTGCTTTGGAAAATTCTACTGACCTCAGAAGGGGTATTAGATTAAATTAGAATCTTCATTTTCAATTAATTGGGAAATTACATAAATTATATAAATCAAGATTAATTTGGATTAATCGAGGTAAATTCTTAATCCTAGATTCTTCTCCTATTTGATCTCCTTCTATCGGACAATTGATTTCCTTGTTTATTATAGTCTTTCGTTTTTCTATAGCTAATTAACCATAAATTTTTTGGTCGTTCAAATAAAATTAGAAATACCAATAAATTGGTACTTAGTACATCAGTCCTCGAGGGAACGATACTTTACTCATCACTTTATTACTTGTTTATGACAACGTGCACTTGCGTTCACAAAAATACGTAACAAGTTTTTGGCGCCCGTTGTTGGGGACTGATTGTTTTTGCTAATATCAATTTCAATATTTTTAGTCTTAATTAGAACATTATTTTATTTTTGTGTAAATTTGTTTTCATTTGTTTTCCTTTCAGGAATTCGTTTAGTGCATGAGAAAATTTGGTAACGAAGGTTTATTTCCTTTGGATACCGAACTTGAACGTACTCTGCGGAAAAACAGGAAGGAAAGACGTGAGCTATTGATTACGGATATCATGGGAGACAACACTGGAAATCAAGGGATTGATAACCCAATTCAGCAGGTTCAACCAGCATTGGCTCTCCGTGATTATGCATTTCCACAAATCAATGCAAATTTTTCGGGGATTCGGCGCCCGACCATTCAAGCAAATAATTTTGAAATCAAGCCAGCTATCATTCAAATGGTGCAAGCGAGCTAATTTTGTGGATTGGCTAATGACGATGCCAATGCTCACATTGCTTCATTTCTCGAGATTTGTGACACATTCAAGAATAACGGTGTTACCGATGATGCCATTCGTCTATGGCTTTTCCCATTCTCTTTAAGGGACAAGGCCAAGTTCTGGTTGAATTCACTCCCGCCAGGCTCTATCACAACTTGGGCGGAGTTAGCACAAGATTTTCTGGCTAAGTTCTTTCCACCGGCGAAGACAGCAAGACTCATAAATGAGATAACCACTTTCGCACAGTACGATATGGAGTCGCTACATGAGGTATGGGAGCGATATAAATACTTGCTAA
This sequence comes from Orobanche coerulescens, assembly GCA_033398695.1. NCBI lineage: Eukaryota > Viridiplantae > Streptophyta > Magnoliopsida > Lamiales > Orobanchaceae > Orobanche > Orobanche coerulescens. Next base: position 140,117,411 of record CM065804.1, read on the forward strand.
GGAGATGCCCCCACCATGGTCTACCGGATTGGCTTCAAATTCAAACGTTCTATAATGGATTGAGTGCCTCTACACGCACTCTAGTAGATGCAGCAGTTGGAGGTGATTTAATGGGCAAAACTATGGCTGAAGCTTATTCCTTGCTAGAAGCTATGGCTGTGAATGCTTATCAGTGGCCATCTGAGCGTGTGAACCCAAAACGAGTTATGGAAATTTCCAATAATGATCCAATATATACGCTATCGGCTCAAGTGGCAGCTCTAACTCAACAACTCCAAGTTTTATCACACGCTCATTCTACCGGTACCACGGAAATATGTAATTGGTGCAGTGGCTCTCATCCTAGTGCTGAATATCAAGTCGAGAATCCATGTGAGCAATCTCAGATGGAACAAGCTCAATTTGTGGGGAATGGAAATTGTCAAAATAACCCGTATTCCAACACTTACAACCAAGGGTGGCAAAATCATCCAAATCTTTCATGGAGAAATGGGCAAGCATTGAACAAACCTCCACAAGCTCAATTCACTCAACCACAACAGCAGCCCCCTCAACCACCGAAGGTTTCTTTAGAAGATGCGCTTGCTCAAATGGCGGCTAACACGAGTCAATTCATGACTCGTACGGAAACTACTCTACAAAATCATTCCGCTTCTATTCGGAAATTGGAGGTTCAAATGGGGCATATTGCAAATCTATTATCTTCTTGACCCCAAGGTGTATTACCAAGTGCTACCGAGATGAATCCCAAGGAAAATTTGCAAGCTATTGAGCTACGAAGTGGAAGGGAACTACATGAGCAGCCCAAGAGTAGCAAAGGAAAGAGCAGCCCCGTTGAGAAAGTAAATGATGAGGAGCCCAATCAAACAGAGACCACCATGTCCTCAAAGCCCAATCCAAAAGCATCCTCGACCAATCATCCTGCTTTTGTACCACCAGTTCCGTTTCCACAACATCTGCAAAAGCAAAAGTTAGACAAGCAGTTTTCCAAGTTTCTTGATGTCTTCAAGAAATTACATATTAATATCCCATTTGCGGATGCTTTGGATCAAATTCCGAGCTATGTGAAATTTATGAAGGATATTTTATCTAACAAAAGGAAGCTCGAAGAATATGAAACAGTGGCATTGATTGAAGAGTGCAGCGCTATTTTGCAGAAAAAGCTCCAACCTAAATTGAGGCATCCGGGAAGTTTCACTATACCATGCACTATTGGAAATTCGTCCTTTGATAGAGCTTTATGTGATCTCGGCGCCAGAATTAATCTTATGCCCCTTTCTATTTTCAAGAAGCTAGGCATTGGGGAGGCCAAGCCTACTACGGTCTCTTTATAACTAGCAGATAGATCCATCAAGTATCCGAGAGGGGTAATAGAAGACGTCCTGGTCAAGGTCGATAAATTCATTTTTCCAGTTGATTTTATTGTGCTCGATATGGAAGAAGATCATGACATCGCAATTATATTGGGAAGACCATTTTTAGCGACCGACGAAACTCTAATTGATGTGGAAAAGGGGAAGCTCACTTTACGAGTCCAAGAGGAGCAGGTCACTTTTAATATATTTCGATCTATGCAACATCCTAGTGATGTCGAAAATTGCTTTCAAATTGATTTCATTGACTCATGTGTAAGAAGAGCTTTTCGAGAGAGCTATCCAACAGATCCACTGGAGTCCTTTTTAGTCGGATCCTCTACCGAATTGAATTCAGAGCATGTAGCCTATTTACGACACATGGATGCGTCACCACCATTTTTCACTCGTAGACCATGTGAGGAGCTCGGAAGTTCACCAACGCGAGCCATCCCATCGATTGAGAAGCCCCCAAAGCTAGAACTTAAGCAGCTACCTAATAATTTGAAATATGCATTTTTGGGGCCCGACAATTTCCTACCTGTCATTCTTTCTGTCACTTTGGTGGCTGATCAAGAGGATAAGTTGTTGAGAGTATTGAGGGAGTACAAATCTGCCTTGGGATGGTCTATTGAGGATATCAAAGGAATCATCCCTTCCATTTGTATGCACAGGATTCTGATGGAGGAGGACTACAAGCCTTCTGTGGAGCATCAACGTCGGTTAAATTCGAATATGAAAGAGGCGGTAAAAGTCGAGGTTTTAAAACTCCTCGACGCAGGTATGATCTTTCCTATTTCTGACAGTAAGTGGGTATGTCCTGTTCAAGTTGTGTCAAAGAAAGGTGGGAAAACGGTTATTCAGAATGATAATAATGAATTAATTCCCACTAGAATTGTTACAGAGTGGCGTATGTGCATAGATTATAGAAAATTAAATAAAGCCACTAGAAAAGACCGCTTTCCTTTACCGTTTATTGATCAAATGTTGGATATATTGGCCGGACACGATTTTTACTATTTTCTTGATGGTTATTCTGGGTATAATCAGATTTATATAGCCACAAAAGACCAAGAAAAGACAACGTTTACATGTCCTTACGGCATTTTTGCTTATAGGCGCATGCCTTTTGGTTTATGTAATGCGCCGGCCACTTTTCAAAGGTGTATGATGGCCATTTTTTCTGACATGGTAGAGCATTGTATTGAAATTTTTATAGATGACTTTTCTGTTTTCGGTGATTCATTTGATTTATGTTTGCAGAATTTACAGAAGGTCCTGAAGAGATGCGAAGAGACAAATCTTGTGTTAAATTGGGAGAAGTGCCATTTTATGGTCCAGGAAGGCATTGTGTTGGGGCACCGCATATTCGCACATGGGATTGAAGTCGATCGTGTGAAAATTGAAACGATTGAGAATATGCCTCCGCCTACTTCCGTAAAGGGGGTGAGGAGTTTTTTGGGACATGCCGGATTCTACCGCCGTTTCATTAAAGATTTTTCGAAGATCACAAAGCCTATGTGTAATTTGCTCATGAAAGATCTCCCATTTGATTTTAATGAGTTGTGTAAAGAAAGCTTCGATCTCTTGAAGAAGGCTCTAAGCACCGCTCCTGTTATAGTCGCCCCAGACTGGAGCCTGCTGTTTGAATTGATGTGCGACGCTAGTGATTTTGCCATTGGGTCTGTTTTGGGACAGCGACGGGGAAAAGTGTTTCATGTCATATATTATGCAATCCAGACCCTTGACGACGCCCAAAGAAATTATGCCACGACAGAGAAAGAACTATTGGCCGTGATTTTTGCTTTTGATAAATTCCGAGCTTATTTGTTGGGGACAAAAGTGGTCGTGTGGACTGACCATTCGGCTATCAAATACCTTTTGGAAAAGAAAGATGCTAAACCAAGGTTGATTAGGTGGGTGCTTCTCCTACAAGAATTTAATTTTCAGATACGAGAGAATAAAGGGACTGAAAATGTCATTGCAGATCATCTCTCACGCTTAGAAAATCCCCTCGAGAAGGCGGAGGATCATCCACCAATTGTAGAAAATTTCCCGGATGAACAGCTCTACAAGCTGGGATCACAACAAGCACCTTGGTACGCTGATCTAGTGAACTATCTTGCAAGCAATATAATTCCAAATGACTTCTCTCGCCATCAAAAGAAGAAGCTGATTTCAGACGCAAAGTACTACTTATGGGACGACCCTTTTTTTAAAAAGATTTCCCGATCGAATTATTCGCAGATGTATTCCAGACGAGGAAATTCACAGTGTGTTGAGTCATTTCCATGCATCACCTTACAGCGGGCATTTTAGTGGCAATAGGACAGCGGCAAAAGTCTTGCAGTCGGGTTTCTACTGGCCATCGTTATTTAAAGATGCTCATTCCTTTGTGTCCACATGTGACCGGTGTCAACGGATGAGAAACATCTCCAAATGACATGAAATGCCATTGAACACTATTCTTGAGGTTGAATTGTTCGACGTATGGGGCATCGACTTTATGGGCCCATTCCCTCTATCGAAGAAGAACCTATATATTCTAGTAGCAGTGGATTAAGTCTCGAAGTGGGTCGAAGTGGTGGCACTACCAACTAATGGGTCTAACGTTGTAATCAAGTTCATAAAAAAATACATTTTCACGCGCTTTGGGACTCCACGTGCAATTATCAGTGATGGTGGCTTACATTTTGATAACAAGTTCCTAGATGTGGTCTTAAAGAAATAAGGAGTCACTCATCGTGTTGCTACAGCCTACCATCCCCAAACGAGTGGTCAAGTCGAAATATCCAATCAAGAGCTAAAGTAGATCTTAGAAAAAACAGTCAAATCGTCTCGAAAAGATTGGTCCCTTAAACTCGATGATGCACTTTGGGCATACCGTACATCGTGTTGTGCAGCGATTTATACTCCTCGATGGCGATCGGCATAATGGTCAGGAGCCAGCCTAAGAAGACAGATGCTGGGCAAGCATCTAGCGGTCGACGTCCAAGGCGATCGTCTATTGGCATCTGGCGATCGCCTATTATGTCCCACTGTAGACGATCGTCCCATACCACGAATGAATCCGACATCCGTCAGAGTCATCGAAGACCGAATCTTGGACGAAGATCCACGTGCAGATCCGCAAAAGGCGCCGCAAGATAAGGCCTTTTTGACCCCAGCCTGTCACCACCTTCACACCTACCGACAAGCCCGCCGAAAGGTACAAAGTGGGTCCTCCCCAGATAGCGACTCAGGACGCGTGCGGACTTCTCATTGGCTCGCACATCTGGCTGCTAGCAGCAGCCTAGGACATTAAGGAAACAGTCCCACTTGATGGGACGATCGCCCACCTTATTCTAATATAGAATACGGCGGTCGCCCGCGATCGCCGGGGAGGATCTAACAACCTCTTCTACTATAAATAGAAGGCCTCCAACAGTGGCCTAAGGAGAGGGAAATTACCCAATAGGAGACTTACTTGACAGTAGACTTACTGGACGAGAAAACCCATTCACAAACACAGTACACCAAATAGCAAGAACTCACAGAGCTTCATATCTGGTTCTTCCGGCAATCTTCACGCTTAGTAGCTAAGATAACGAGAATCGTTACACTCACTGTAATAGTATTTTAACATTAATATTTGTACTCTCTAGTATTTATATTAATAACATCTCGCGAGAGCATTCAAGCCTGGGACTAACAACCCCGACAAATCTTGTGTTATTTTCTTTCCCACGCAAGGGTTCTCGTATTTGTTTGTTACTCGACCATTCCAGCAATATCATCTCCGGATAATATTTTGGGTAACAACAATTGGCACCAGAGGAAGGGGTGTGTCTAAACCTTCATTTTTATTCCGACCGTCTCGAAGAACACTCACTGTTCTCCGGGGCATATACTTGAAGAAACACTCACTGTTCTTCAAAGAAAAACCTTCAGAAACATGACATCTGCCACGACCTCAAAAAGAGCCACCCTGCGATCTGCCAGACATCTCATTCCGGCCCAGACTGAATCCTAACCTACGGCGAAAGGCGACCGCAGCGACGCTAGGCTCTCACTCCCGCCCCCGAGGGACGGTCCCAGCCTCTCACTCGATCAGTTCCAAACCGCGGAACAGATCGAGGAGGCTATGGCCATAGGGAGCGACGGAGGGCATGCGACTCGCCCACCATTACTCCATCAGCCATCCGCCAAGCAGGCAAACGGAACCTTAAGGGGCTATACGTCGAGAAATCATCGGAAAGCCCTGAGCCGCAGGAAAAGGCTCTCATAAGGCGGGACGATTCCGTATTCAGCCGCCTAGGGAGCGATCCCTCATGGTGACCCGGGCATTCAGGTCCCAGTCGGGAAATGTCGGAGTCCGAATCCGTCACCAGGAGTTCGGCATACCCAAACTCCCAGAAGACAGGCCGACCAACGGGCTCCCACTCATCCAAGAATTGAGCCCGGTGGCAGAGAACTCATCACCTACCATGGGGACAGGAGATCAGTACATGATTGCCTTGGCTCCCGCTATGAGAGCCAATCAGTGAGCAGTCAGGCTACGGCGATGGCCGCCATGCAGCGCCAGCTCGACAAAATGAAGGCGCTCCTAGAAACTGGGGTAGGCGCCAAGAGATCGATTGCTGGACCGAGTGAGCCACTCGCGGACCAGATCGAGCTCACCCCAGTTCAACCGAAGATCGCTCCTCGTCAAACACCTCTATATGAGGGGAGATCGGATCCTGAGACCCATTTGAGCAAGTTCTGGAATTACATGACCGGCTGTGGGGCATCAGATGCGACGAAGTGCCAGATGTTCCCATTGAACACTATTCTTGAGGTTGAATTGTTCGACGTATGGGGCATCGACTTTATGGGCCCATTCCCTCTATCGAAGAAGAACCTATATATTCTAGTAGCAGTGGATTAAGTCTCGAAGTGGGTCGAAGCGGTGGCACTACCAACTAATGGGTCTAACGTTGTAATCAAGTTCATAAAAAAATACATTTTCACGCGCTTTGGGACTCCACGTGCAATTATCAGTGATGGTGGCTTACATTTTGACAACAAGTTCCTAGATGTGGTCTTAAAGAAATAAGGAGTCACTCATCGTGTTGCTACAGCCTACCATCCCCAAACGAGTGGTGAAGTCGAAATATCCAATCGAGAGCTAAAGTAAATCTTAGAAAAAACAGTCAACTCGTCTCGAAAAGATTGGTCCCTTAAACTCGATGATGCACTTTGGGCATACCGTACAGCATGTTGTGCGGCGATTTATACTCCTCGATGGCGATCGTCATAATGGTCAGGAGCCAGCCTAAGAAGACAGATGCTGGGCAAGCATCTAGCGGTCGACGTCCAAGGCGATTGTCTATTGGCATCTGGCTATCGCCTATTATGTCCGACTGTAGACGATCGTCCCATACCACGTATGAATCCGACATCCGTCAGAGTCGTCGAAGACCGAATCTCGGACGAAGATCCACGTGCAGATCCGCAAAAGGCGCCGCAATATAAGGCCTTTTTGACCCCAGCCTGTCACCACCTTCACACCTACCGACAAGCCCGCCGAAAGGTACAAAGTGGGTCCTCCCCATATAGCGACTCAGGATGCGTGCGGACTTCTCATTGGCTCGCACATCTGGCTGCTAGCAGCAGCCTAGGACATTAAGGAAACAGTCCCACGTGATGGGACGATCGCCCACCTTATTCTAATATAGAATACGGCGGTCGCCCGCGATCGCCGAGGAGGATCTAACAACCTCTTCTACTATAAATAGAAGGCCTCCAACAGTGGCCTAAGGAGAGGGAAATTACCCAACAGACAGTAGACTTACTGGACGAGAAAACCCATTCACAAACACAGTACACCAAATAGCAAGAACTCACAGAGCTTCATATCTGGTTCTTCCGGCAATCTTCACGCTCAGTAGCTAAGATAACGAGAATCGTTACACTCATTGTAATAGTACTTTAACATTAATATTTGTACTCTCTAGTATTTATATTAATAACATCTCGCGAGAGCATTCAAGCCTGGGACTAACAACCCTGACAAATCTTGTGTTATTTTCTTTCCCACGGAAGTGTTCTCGTATTTGTTTGTTACTCGACCATTCCAGCAATATCATCTCCGGATAATATTTTGGGTAACAACAATTGGCACTAGAGGAAGGGGTGTGTCTAAACCTTCATTTTTATTCCGACTGTCTCGAAGAACACTCACTGTTCTCCGGGGCATATACTTGAAGAAACACTCACTGTTCTTCAAAGAAAAACCTTCAGAAACATGACATCTGCCACGACCTCAAAAAGAGCCACCCTGCGATCTTCTAGACATCTCATTCCGGCCCAGACTGAATCCCAACCTACGGCGAAAGGCGACCGCAGCGACGCTAGGCTCTCACTCCCGCCCCCGAGGGATGGTCCCAGCCTCTCACTCGATCAGTTCCAAACCGCGGAACAGATCGAGGAGGCTATGGCCATCCTTAGGGAGCGACGGAGGGCATGCGACTCGCCCACCATTACTCCATCAGCCATCCGCCAAGCAGGCAAACGGAACCTTAAGGGGCTATACGTCGAGAAATCATCGGAAAGCCCTGAGCCGCAGGAAAAGGCTCTCATAAGGCGGGACGATTCCGTCTTCAGCCGCCTAGGGAGCGATCCCTCATGGTGACCCGGGCATTTAGGTCCCAGTCGGGAAACGTCGGAGTCCGAATCCGTCACCAGGAGTTCGGCATACCCAACTCCCAGAAGACAGGCCGACCAACGGGCTCCCACTCATCCAAGAATTGAGCCCGGTGGCGGAGAACTCATCACCTACCATGGGGCCAGGAGGTCAGTACATGATTGCCTTGGCTCCCGCTATGAGAGCCAATCAGCGAGCAGTCAGGCAACGGCGATGGCCGCCATGTAGCGCCAGCTCGACAAAATGAAGGCGCTCCTAGAAACTGGGGTAGGCGCCAAGAGATCGATTGCTGGACCGAGTGAGCCACTCGCGGCCCAGATCGAGCTCGCCCCAGTTCAACCGAAGATCGCTCCTCGTCAAACACCTCTATATGAGGGGAGATCGGATCCTGAGACCCATTTGAGCAAGTTCCGGAATTACATGACCGGCTGTGGGGCATCAGATGCGACGAAGTGCCAGATGTTCCCATTAACATTGGGCGATCTTGCCCATAGGTGGTACATCTCACTGCCACCACGCTCGATCAACTGTTTCGAGAAACTGGCGAACGACTTCACGTCGTATTTCGCCGCCAAAGTTGCTCGGCCAGAAGGCCCCCACTGCGTGATGAAAATCAGGCAGGGGAAGAACGATCCCGATGAAGATTACATCGACCGGGTGGATGAAATAGTCTTCACCGGCGAACCTATTAGCGACGAGCTCGCTCTCTACTCTGTCCTAGGGGGATTCTATGGCTATTCGCCCATGTTCAGGCACCTTACGAAGGACATCCCCCCGACCTACGCGATCTTCCGTGTCAGGGCCGCTGATTTCCTTGCTAGGCAGAGGATGCTCAACCTTCGCTTAGGCGATGGATCCGTCGGGGAAGGTAAGGCGCCAACTTACATCCCGAGAAAGGCGGTCGCCAAGCCCAGAAAGGCGATCACGAATCCGCCCGACGAATTCAAAGCTTTCGAGGATGTGGAGGTTCACCTCCTCTGCAACCTAAATCTATCTCCGGCCCACATTTTCAACGCCATCAAGGGGCGCAAGTGGCTTAGCAAACCGAAACCGATGAGGGATCACGGTCATCTAGACCGTCGTAAATTTTGTGCCTACCACAAGAGTCCCGGCCACAACACCAGCCAGTGCCGCGACCTCCTTAGACAACTCTGGAGACTGTTTGAGGAAGGAAAATTGGATAACTTGGTCACCAAGCCAGAGCCCCTAGAAGAGAGGACCGGGGGGCGCAAACGCCGACAGAACGACAGGATCCCTCCCAATCCAGTCGCCAGGATCGAGCAGAACGATCCGGAGTATTCTGACGAATCAATCCCTCCAATCAACCCTGGCGGCCGGATCAATATGCTTCAGGCGGGAGGTGGAAACCTCGGAGGCCTTTCCCCGGTTTCCACCATGTTGAACAAAAAGCGGAAGGCCGAATTGAGGGCGTTTGCCGGGGTCCATGTCGTGGTACCCCTAGAGCCGACCATCTCCAAAGACGCTCTCATCACTTTCTCCAACATGGATAGGGAGGGAGTGCAGTGCCCCAAAGAGGATGCATTGGTACTCTCTGCATGTATCCTTGGGAAAATGGTCGATCGCGTGCTGGTTGACAATGGGAGCTTTTGCAATATCATATTCAAATCCAATTTTGACCAGCTCGGCAACCTGGCCAAGTTTATCAAGCCATTTGACACCGTGCTCCAAGGGTTCGGCGACAGCACAATCCAAGCCTACGGAAGGATCAAGCTCTCTGTCGAGCTAATATGCTATTACGATCCCAAGGTTAGGATTACTAGGAACCTAAATTTTGTAATCATAGATAGGCCCATCATCTATAATGGGTTCCTAGGTTGCCCATTTCTAGAAACCTTCGAGGCGGTCGCCTCGTCTTTCTTTTACTGTATCAAATTCCCCACTGCGGATGGGACTGTCGGTACTGTAAAAGGAGACCAACTAATGGCTAAGAAATGTTTGAATTACTCCTGTGTCGTAACTTCTTTCAACACTTCCCATACTATTTATAACATTGAGCGGATCGACAATCAACCAATAGAGATCGACGAGCCAAGCAACTCGTACCAACCCGACTCAGAGGACGCCATCTCATATCGATTGACGGACGACATCGAGCCAAGGATCGGTTTCGAGCCAAGCCTCGACATCGATCGAAGGATCGAGTCCGGAAATCATTCCAAACGAGAAGCGACCGTCCCCATTGAAGAGTTGGAAAGTGTAACGATAGATCCGGCTCGCCCGGATTGGGAAGTACAAATCGGCACCAGCGTCAACCTTGAGTTAAAGGAGGAACTGATCGATTTACTATGTAAGAACATCGGAGTCTTTGCCTGGTCGCATCAAGATATGGTCGGCATAAGTCCTGAACACGCCTGCCACTATCTAAAGATAGACCCGGCAAGGAAGCCTGTTCACCAGAAATGTAGGAAATTCGGTCCTGAGAAGTATGCAGTGCTCGACATAGAAGTTAAAAAGCTACTCGATAACAAACTAATCGGAGTAGCTACAGACGAGCCACAGTGGGTAACCAACGCGGTGCTCGTCAAAAAGCTGAGCAACTTATGGAGGTTATGCATCGAATTCACCGACCTCAATGCGGCATGTCCAAAAGACCACTTTCCGATGCCTCATATTGACCACTTGGTCGATAGCAGAGCAGGCTGCGAAATGATGTCATTCATGGATGCCTTTGCCGGGTACCATCAGATCCCCATGGCAGAGAAAGACATAAAACATATATCGTTTCACACGGAAAAAGACATATACTTTTGGGTCCGGATGCCATTCGGTCTGAAGAATGCCGGGGCGACCTACCAACGGCTAGTCAACGGAATGTTCGCCAACCAGATCGGCAAGACCATGGAGGTCTACATTGATGACATCGTAGTCAAAATCCTCAAAAAGGAAGATCACCTCAACGACCTTGCCGAGACGTTCGCCATCCTCGAGAAGTTCAATATGAAGCTTAACCCCAAGAAATGCAACTTTGGGGTAAGCTCCGGAAAGTTCCTGGGGCACATCGTGAGCCAAAGAGGGATCGAGGCAAACCCCACCAAGATCCAGGCGATCCTCGACATGCAGGAGCCCCGGAATGTCAAGCAGGTGCAACGCCTCACAGGTTGTCTAGCTGCCCTCAACCGTTTTATTTCCCAGCTCGGAGATAAAAGCAAGCCATTCTTCGCGACTATAAAAAACAAGAAGTTCGCATGGACAAAGGAGAGTCAAATAGCGTTCGCTAAAATCAAGGAGTATCTATCTAACCCCCAGATCCTGGCAAAGCCGATCCCCGGCGAAAAGCTATTCCTTTACCTGGCGGCCTCGGAGGTCGCGCTGAGTGCCGTTTTAGTGCGAGTAGAGGGGCAAGCACACTTACCGATCTACTTAGTTAGCCAAGCGCTCCATGACGCGGAAACGCGATACACACCTCTGGAGAAGATCGCCTACGCTCTAGTCACGAGTGTTCGCAAACTATGGGCCTACTTCTTCGAACATCAGGTGGAGGTTCTGACGACTCTCCCCCTAAGGCAAGTTCTACACCGAACAGATACCAACGGGCGACTCCTCAAGTGGTCACTGGAGATCGCCCAATACGGTATTACATACGCTCCTCGCACGGCGATCAAAGTCCAAGCGCTGGCGGACTTCATGGTGGAATTAACATTCCCTCCCAGTTCGACCCAGGTCGGCCGCCCTGCTTGGAAGCTGTACGTAGATGGCTCGTCAACCAACGCACGAGCAGGGGCAGGGATTGTCCTCATCAGCCCCGACGGCCAAAGTTTCACAAATGCTGTGCGTTTCGGGTTTCGTGCGACCAACAATGAAGCCGAATACGAAGCCTTGGTAGGCGGGCTCGATCTAGACCTCGCCCTGGATGTTCGCCGTCTCCATATTTTCATGGACTCCCTCTTGGTCGTGAACCAAGTCAAGGGAGAATATGAGGCGCGCGGCGAACAAATGATCAAATACCAAGAATTAGTCGCCGAAATGTGCACGAAGTTTTAAGAAGTGCTGATCGAATAAGTCCCGAGAGAGCACAACTCCCAGGCCGATGCCCTATCCAGACTAGCATCATCGGATGGAGCGGCCGATTTCTCTAACATCTAAATCACAAAATCAACAAAGCCGGCGATCGACAGGAGCTTGGTTACCACAATTACCATCGCCGAGGAGAGCTGGATGACTCCGTTCATTAAATACTTGAAGGACGGAACGGTCCCCGTCGACCATATCAAAGCTCGTCAACTTCAGCTCCGTGCAACTAGATACACCCTATTGGATGACCGGATTTACAAGCGAGCTTTCAGCCTTCCTCTCCTCAAGTGCATTATGCCGGAGGAAGGCCAACTCGTTTTAGCCGAGATTCATGACGGGATCTGTGGAAATCATGCTGGGGGGCGAGCTCTCATCCACAAAACGACCAGGCAAGGTTTTTTCTGGCCTACACTACAGAAAGATGCGATCGCCTACGCCAGATCGTGTCACATGTGTCAAGTGATGGGCCCGAACATCAATCTATCCCCCGAGCCGCTCACCTCTATGTACAGCCCATGGCCATTCACCCAATGGGGCATCGACCTCATCGGTCCCTTGCCGACGGCGCCAGGAGGATGTAAATTTGCCATCGTGGGGGTCGATTACTTCACGAAATGGGCTGAGGCCGATACACTCAACAAGATCGACCAAGAACAAGTGATCAAGTTCGTTTGGAAGAACATCATATGCCGGTTCGGTCTATCCTAGGCCATAATCTCCGACAACGGAAAGCAGTTCGACAGTTTAGAAGTCATGCAATTCTACGAGAAGTGGGGAATCAAAAAGTTGTTCTCGGCCCCTTACCACCCTCAAACGAACGGGCAGGTAGAGGCTGTAAACAAAATCCTCAACCACACGATCAAAGCACGACTCGAATCCAGACAAGGACGATGGGCGAGCGAGCTCCCGGATGTTTTGTGGTCCTATCGAATGACAACCCGAAACTCAACCGGCGAAACCCCGTTCGCTCTCGCCTTCGGAACAGAAGCCGTGATCCCTTCGGAGATTGCCGTCCTTAGCCACCGAACTGAACAAGAAATGACGACGGACAATGATGTAGCCCGACGGATCGATTTGGACATGCTCAAAGAACGGCGACTGACCTCGGAAATGAAGAACACACTCTACAAAAGGAGATCCGAGAAATTCTTCAATTCAAATGTCAAGGAAAGACGGTTCCAAGTGGGCGACCTAGTCCTCAAAAAGGTCCAGACTCACACAGGAGTCTTTGGCCCGAATTGGGAAGGCCCCTTCAGGATATCTGAGTGGCTAACTAGGGGAGCCTACAAACTCGAACACCCAGACCACACTCCGGACCAATATCCCTGGAACGCCGTGCATTTGAAGAAATACTACCAGTAAAAATACTGTATTCAGTTACCCAATGTACAAAGATTTTAATGAGATTCTTCCATCCCATTTATATGATTCGCCTCGACAAAGACAAACAAATAAAGAGAGGACAGCTCGCTCGCCCCACAAGAGGTCGTCATCTAACTTGACAGACCTATGCAAGCGATCTCCCCTCCAAGCACAACGTATACCATCGAGGGTCGTCATTCAACATGGCGGTCCGAGGTAGAAAAGTGCATCCATGGTCCTGGAGGTCGATGGAACCGACAACTTCGTCCATGTAAGGTTCATTTAGGCTGCAATCGCTTGCCTTTCGTTTAAATACGAGGCGGGCGTAGACGAAGGACCCTCCAAATAAATATGTGGACACGCTCGCTCGCCCTCAAAGGTACATCATCTAACATGATGGACCCGGACAAGGCGACGCGTCCCTATCCTGTCACAACGTATACCGTCGAGGGTCACCATCTAACATGGCGATCAAAGGTAGAAAAGTGCAGACAAGCCACGGACGTGGAGTCTAATAAACCGATGACGCCCCATGCAAGGACTCCTCCAGACCAAGACCGCTCGCCTTTCGTTTAAATACAAGGCGGGCGCAGCCTAACGGAGGACCCTAACAATAAAGTGAGTCGCGAGACAGACCTACAGGTGGAATGTCCCTCGCACGCAAAGACATGGTTATGGAGGTCGGTCCATCGAACTCCGCGATCGTGCACGATTCCTCGAAGACAAAACAGTCGTCCTCCCTCAAAGAATCGGCAAAACTGAAGATAGCTCACCAAACATACTATTTTCGTTCCCTTACTTACACTAAGTAAACAAAAACAAGGGGCAATGTGGAGATATTCATACATGCGATCGGGAGGAAGAAACCATACACGATCGGCTTTGTTCAAACACACACATGACGATCGGTTTCGTTCGAAAAATTCACAAGTAAGAATTTTCAAGTGTACCAATACATTCAGATCTATTCAGACAATTGTGCAAAGTCGAAGTGATGCGGAACATTCAGATAGTCGATCATACAAATAAGGCATCAGGTGCAATTGTGTGAACATTTGTATAAATTCAAATGCAAACATTCAAAAGAGGCGATCATACATATAAAGAATCAGATGCAAAAATAAGTACTTTATTCCATTCAAAAGGTTTGTACATACAAGCCCGAAGGCAATACAAAGAAAAAACTGGAAATTACAAAGGCAAACAAAACAACTTCAGCATCACTCAGGCCACCCCCGACTGGATTTCGCCTCCAGCAGGCGGGTTGGCGCGTGCTTCCTCACCGACTTCAGGATAAATAAGTTTATCCGGAAACGGATACCAGCTCAGATCGATCCCTAAGTCGGTGAGGTCGAGGATCGGCAGGGAGAAGTCTGGCTGCAAAGGATGCTCAAATACATAGGCTTTGAAGGTCTCCATCATAGGGCCGACCTCGAGCCCTACCTTCTTGGCAGCACGGATAGCGTCGGCGTAAGCCACATAGTATGCGAACTCGCCGACATACCCCACATTAGGGTAGGGATCAGTCTCAATCGCCTTAAACTGCTCCTTCAGCCCCGCAATCGTCTTGTCCGCATCTGCAAGCTCGTCCACCTTGGCGGACAATTCCCCCTTCGTCTTCTCCAGCTCGCCGTTGAGCCGGTCCACTGTCGCCTTCAGTCCAGTCACCTCCTCCTGCGAGGCCGCGTGCAACCGACGAGCATCCATCATCTGGTCGCGGAACCGATCGGCCACCTCCCGGGACCGGCGAAGCTCTTGCTTCATCCGGTCGAGGTCTTGTTTGGCCTGTTTGGCCGTCTCAATATATTCCTTCTCCATGGCCACGATCCGGTTAGCGACCTCGGCATTCTGGTTTCGAGCAGCCTCAAGATCTTGATGGAGGCGAGCAGTAGAGGGTCGCCCCTCATAATCTTTAGCAGCTTGGACGGCCATCGTCGCCACCTGGAGAGTCAGGGCGAGTGTCGCCTGCATGGCATCACCAGACCGCCGACGCGCAATTGCGTCCAGGTCGGTCGTCCAAGCCTTAGGAAGAGAGGTGATGGCCTGGGATACGTAGGAAGGGACGTCGATAGGCTCGTGCGGGGACTTGCTCGCCAGGAAATCCAGCACCATCGACGAGACGTCCTCCTCTTGCCGTTGCGCTGGAGCTGTTCCTCCTCCCGAGCTTCCGGCTCGACGACCGGCACCATAGTAGGTCTCACCGCGTGGACTGGATGGGACGTCGTTGCAGGGGCACGACCCGTCTTCTTTCCCTGGTGGAGACGACCCAAAAGACCGGGGTTCAACATTGAGATCTCTTTCGGGGGCTCAGAGTAACGGGGAAAATGGATCTCTGTCAAAGAAGAAATTCAGCCAATTTAGACGTCTCTTTCAATCAGTCGATCGTCATACAGGAAAGAAGAGGTAAAAATTTATACCTGGAACCTTCAGATGGCGAGGGAAGTGAAACAATCGAGCGCCTAACCAATGAGGTTCGTGGTTGACTGTGCGAACGTCGAGATAGGAGTCCGGCAGACCGCGAATTCGCTCCCAGACGATCAAAAAGTCGAAAAGAAGGTCGCTGATTGCTGGAACAAGGAAACCTGTAAAAAGGAAACCAAATTAGATCAGTCCAAGATTTATCCGATCAAAGGGAGAGTTAAAACCCTTACTCGGATTCCTCTCCCGAAAACTGTTGGGGATATCCAGCTCTTCCTCTGGCTTATCTCTCGATGCCGACCTCCAAGATCCGCCGACCCAGCACCATTTTGCCAGGTCTCCCCGAACTTTGTTCGGCACCCCATGAACCACCCTACCCATGCGACCCTGAATATGGTAGCCGCCAACCGATCCCTTCAGCGCAGTCAGCTTGAAGAGATAGTTCATTTCCAATGCAGAAGGTAGGCGGAACAACTGACGATCACCAAAGAGCGTCAAAGTGCTAATAATCTCCAGCCAGGCATTCGGCGTCAACTGGAGCTGCGCCACATTCCAGGCGGAGAGCAGGTTTGACACGGCAAACGGCAAGGGGAACCGCAGGCCGGCCTCTAGTATCATTTCGTTGACAGTGACTAAACCCTCGGGAGGTTGGTCGGCACATTCGTTCTCTGAGGGCACGTGCAGCGAAACGTCAGAAGGGATATGGAATTTCGCCCTCCAGCAACTCAAGTCTTTCCTGGTCGCCGAACTCCGAATCTGACCGAGGGTCCACGCGGAGCGGTCCACGGCCCGAAATGCCGTCCGCTTCACGGGCTCATAGGGGTGGGCGGCAGAATATGCTTCAAAGTCAAACTGGGGACATGTTCCGCCAATCCCCTCCATAAGACCGGCGAACTCCAAAAAAGCCCGGCCAAACACGCTGTTCTGCTCCTAGTACAGCCTCACCGCTTCATCCTCATCCACCGGCGAGCCCCTCTGCCTCGCCGCCGCCGCCGATCTCGCCGCGTCGGCCTCATTGAAGAGCTCTTCAACCTCCGCGGGTGTGATTCCCACACGGATGGCCTCAACGGCCGTCTCCCTGTGGAGAACCGCGGAGGCTTCTTCCCGGGCGGGCAAGTCGCGGCGGCAGAGGAGCTACCTGCCTCATATGCTTGGGATCCTCCTCCAGACATGTTTCTAAGAGAAAAGGGGGGAGAAAATTTTTGTTCTTACCTAGAAAGAAAGTCGGTCGGCACAGGAATCTTCAAAGAAATTCGGCAAACTCTCGTCTAAAAAGCAAGGGCGCATAAAGAGTTGAACTGAAGTGGCCCTAGCCCTTTTATAGGTGAGTGTGGGGACCTCTGTGCAAATAGGCAGAATCCCAGGGACTGAAGTGCAACCGTCGGGGGGGGGGGGGGGGGACACAATAAATGCAGCCCTCGAAACCCGCGTACGCATTGTTTTGAGGGCACGCCAGACGACAGGTCTGACAAAACCGTCGGACTCCCCCAACTGGAGCGCGACGCGTGTCCCTACAACGTTTCGAGAGCCCGCCTCCATTTCCCGCTATTTCTAGCGCCAAAGGAGATCGTCCGGATTCGAAATCAGTTCGTACAGGCGACGATCGTCCTTGTCATAAATAGATGAGTCAATCGTCTAAAGCAGGCGATCGCCAACAGTGCCACCTCACCCCAGGTTTTCAAAATCAGAGCGAGCTAGGGGGCAATTTTTGTGCGGCGATTTATACGCCTCGATGGCGATCGGCATAATGGTCAGGAGCCATCCTAAGAAGACAGATGCTGGGCAAGCATCTAGCGGTCGACGTCCAAGGCGATCGTCTATTGGCATCTGGCGATTGCCTATTATGTCCGACTGTAGACGATCGTCCCGTACCACGTATGAATCCGACATCTGTCAGAGTCGTCGAAGACCGAATCTCGGACGAAAATCCACATGCAGATCCGCAAAAGGCGCCGCAAGATAAGGCTTTTTTGACCCCAGCCTGTCACCACCCTCACACCTACCGACAAGCCCGTCGAAAGGTACAAAGTGGGTCCTCCCCAGATAGCGACTTAGGATGCGTGCGGACTTCTCATTGGCTCGCACATCTGGCTGCCAGCAGCAGCCTCGCACTTTAAAGAAACAGTCCCACGTGATGGGACGATTGCCCACCTTATTCTAATATAGAATACGGGATGCTGGGCTAGAGACTGTCCGATTCTTCATGGCACTTCAGGTACAGAACTTTTAGATTTGGAAACAAATTGTTCCACTACTGTATTTTCTACTTCGTGGATACTGGATTCTGGTGATAGTTCTCATATTTGTACCGTGAATCAGGATCTGAAACAAAGTAGGAAGCTTGGAGCTGGAGAAATTATGATCACAGTCGGAAGCGGGCATAGTGTCGAGGCGACCGACATAGGATCACTTCTTTAGAGTTTAGAATCCAGCTTTGTTTTGACTTTAGAAGATGTACTTGTTTTGCCCAAGGGGCACAAAAACATTGTATCCATTCCGGTCATGGACCGAAAAGGCTTTTCATTTTTCATTGGTGATGGTTCCTGCAAAATTTATTTCAGAAATAAACTAGTAGGCACTGCTACATTGTTAAATGGATTGTATCATGTAAATCTCAGCAACAAAGTAGTTGTGAATACTATGACTAGAAAACGTGGTAGGGATGAAACCAATCAAGTTTTGAAATGGCATCTTAGACTTGGTCATGTTGGTAAGACCAAGGTTTACAAGATGGAAAAAGATGGACTTATGGGTCCATTGGGATCAGATCTCTTTCCTACTTGTGAATCTTGCCTTAAAGGCAAAATAACTAAGTCCCCCTTCACATAGACTTTTGAAAGAGCCGCTGATAAACTGGGATTAATCCATACCGATGTATGTGGTGCTTTAGAAGCAGAACATGACGGATATCAATATTTCATTACGTTTACAGATGATCATATCAGGTATGGTTATGTGTACTTAATGAAATATAAATCCGAGGCCTTTGAGAAATTCCAGGAATTCAAGGCCCTAGTCAAAAAACAAACTGGTAATCATATCAAAGCACTTCGGTCGGACCTAGGTGGAGTGTATATGAGTATGGAGTTTGATGAGTTCCTTAAAGAACTTGGAATACTTTCACAACTAACACCTCCAGGTACTCCTCAGTTAAATGGTGTGCCAGAAAGAAGGAAATGGACCTTGTTGAACATGGTCCGTTCCATGCTGGGCTATACTGACTTACCGATTTACCTGTGGAGGTATGCACTCCTGACTGCCGCTTACATCTTGAACAGATGTCCTTCCAAATCCATTCCTAAAACTCGACATGAGATGTGGGGGGGGGGGGGGCAGGAAACCAAGTCTTAATCATATTAGGATTTGGGGATGTCCCGCCTATGTCAAGAAGACTAAGGTGGAAAAGTTGGAAGCGAGATCCGTGAAGGGACGTTTCATTGGAGTCCCGTCTGGGACGATGGGGTATCTATTCTATATGCCCAAAGATCGAAAGATCATTGTGTCTTTACAAGCACACTTCCTGGAAGATGAGTTCATTCAGGAAGGCGGAGCAGGTAGAAGTATTTCTTTAGAAGAATACAATGAAACTCCTCGGGAGACACCTGTGCAAGAAACTGGAACCGAACCTTCTGAAACACAAGTACAACTACCTCATAGGTCTAGTAGGGTGTCTCATTTACCTGAGAGGTATGGGCTTGTGCACTTGGAGGAGCTGGGTCTCCATGAGGTTCCAAGTGATAGCCAAGAGACTGACCCAACGACCTATGACCAAGCGATGGTGGATGTAGACTCCGAGAAATGGCGTGAAGCTATGGAAGTTGAGATAGACTCGATGCATGTCAATCAGGTCTGGACTCTAGTAGACCTCCCCAAGGGCATACTGCCTATTGGGAACAAGTGGATCTACAAGAGAAAGACTGATAGTGATGGCAAGGTTGACGCCTATAAGGCCAGGTTTCTGGCAAAGGGTTATACCCAGAAGTAAGGGATCGATTACCACGATACCTTCTCGCCCGTAGCCATGATCAAGTCTATTCGCATGATGCTTTCTATAGCTGCCTACCACGATTATGAGATATGGCAAATGGACATAAAGACGGCTTTCCTTAATGGATTCCTCGAGGAGGAAATCTATATGGAGCAGCGTAAAGGATTTGTGTCCGTAGTCAATATTCAGAAAATGTGCAAGCTTCAGCGTTCCATTTATGGACTGAAGCAAGCGTTGCGTAGTTGGAACCTTTGTTTTGATGAGGCAGTCAAAGAGTTTGACTTCGTGCAAAATGAAGAGGAACCTTGTGTATACAAGAGGGTTAGTAGGAGCAAGATCGCATTCTCAGTACTATATGTGGATGACATTCTACTAATAGAAAATGATGTGGGAATGCTCAGTTCTGTGAAAGCTTGGCTTTCGAGTAATTTCTCCATGAAAGACTTGGGAGAAGCAACCTATATTCTTGTAATTCGACTCTACTGGGATAGAGCGAAGAGAACAATAGGTCTTTCCCAAGCCCTCTATATAAATAAAATCTTAAAGCGATTTAAGATGGATGATTCATTTAAGATGGATGATTCTAAAAGAGGGTTCCTACCGATGTGACATGGAATAAAACTCTCCTTGAAGATGTGTCCTCAAAGTGAGGAACAATGTAAGGAAATGAGTAATATACCATATGCTTTGTCCGTGGGTAGACTTATGTATGTTATGTTGTGTACGACACCTGACATTGCGCATGCTATAAGCGTGGTGAGTAGGTTTCAGGCAAACTCAGGTACGGAACATTGGACTGCCGTAAAGAACGTTCTCAAGTACTTAAGAAGGACTAGAGATATGGTTCTGATGTATGGCGGTGGAGAATTGAATGTGGTGGGATTAACTGATTCGGACTTCCAAGGACTGAAGGACGAGTCGATGTCTACTTCTGGATATATATTTACTCTTAATGGAGGAGCAGTATCTTGGCGTAGCACCAAGCAAAGCGCGACTGCTGATTCCACCTGTCAGGCTGAGTATCAGGCAGCCTCGGAGGCTTCCAAGGAAGGGTTCTGGATTAAGAAGTTTCTGGGAGAACTTCAAGTGATACCATGTGCTGAGCTTCTGTTCCAGCATCTTTGCGACAACGGCAGTGTAGCACAGGCCAAGGAGCTGAGGTTTCACAACAGCACCAAACATATTGAGAGGAAGTATCATCTTCTAAGAGAATTTGTTCGCAAGGGATACATTGTGCTGCATAGAGTAGACTCGGCCGACAACGTCGCTGATCCACTGACCAAGCCACTTTCTCAGACTAGCTTGGAGCGTCATCTGGAGAACATGGGTATTAGATACCACAGTGTGTGGCATTGAGTGCAAGTGGGAGATTGTTAGGAGTATGCCCTCGAATGCCCTCAGAGGATGTTGAGTGAGGGCATTGTACTTGTAATTATGTAAATCATTAATATAAGGCAATGGATGTTTCTTCATTTTCTGGTAGTTATTGGCATTCCTAACTCGTAAATATACATATAGAAACTAGTCCATGTATTTGAGAGCAAAACGTTCCACTCCTTATTAGATAAGGGGGTCGGCACTGTAAATGTTTATAGCTCAAATACTTAATCGTTCGCAAGTCAATGAAACTTTACTGGGCGTTATGTTTATGTGAAAACTTGTATGACGTGTTCTTTGACATCGAGAGTGCCTGTCGAACATTAATGGTTAGTGGGAGCACACGTTATAGGTATGCTAATTAGATTAGTATACTCGAACCGACTCACCCTCGATTCGTCACACGGATTTCACTCTGGGACAGTCAATGATGGAATCAAAAGGTTGTGATAGGTATTCGTGAACCTTCGACTTGAGGATTTAGTAGGGATGTGCTTGTGTCGTCAAGATTTTCATTAGAGTAGTTCGACCCTATAAACCGGGAGGTGGGGATCAACCTCCTCGACGTGCATCTTGACGGGCAAGTAGCAGGTCCTACTGAATACCAAGATAGAATTCTTTCTCCCGTTAGTGAGCGGGTTATATGTCCTATGCGGTTATTGGCAGATGAGATCATAAGTCTTTGGCCAAAGCATTGGAGCTAGTTGTATTGGATACACGAGAGCTCGATGATCTCGATTTTCATTAACGCATGCATAGAGTCAAGTAAAAATAGGGTTTGACTGACCGTGACCCTATAACTTGATCGAGACATTTGAAAGAAGGGTTTATACGTATATTGGTGTTCACGACAGAATGGTTCTTGAATGATCCCAATCATTCGTTCTCAGTTAGGGTACAGTGTAGGCCGCCAGGCTAGCTAGGTGGTGCTACTACTCTTTGGTTCCTCCCATTGCTGACTGAGACGGACCTACCGAGTCGCGCAATAGGATTGACGACGGAATGAATCGAGCTTAATCTCTCATTATGAATATTAGATATTAGATATCTAATTTGGGACATTGGATGTCTAAATTGATTTATTGGATAAATTAATTTACAGCCTAATGAATTAAAGAAATTACCGAGTGATTAATTTAATTCATGAATATAATTATTTCTTGGAGAAATTAATTATGTTATTATATATTTGATATGATTAATTAATTGGATTAATTAATCGATATAAATACATCGGAACGGAATCGGAGTTTGTCTGTTTGGACTCATGGGAGTCCGAAACGAATCGAACTCGTCCGATTCCTTCTAGATGGCCTCCCCATCACCTACTCCCTCAATTGGTCTTGGTCTTCACTTTGTAGGTTTGTAGACTTGTGACCAATCAAGGGGACAAATATCAACCCTTGGTGATATTGTCTAAAGTAGGAGATTTTGGGGGATTTGAATAAGGATATAATGAAGACTACTCCTATCTCCTACACACCATTCCATCCATCAGAATTGAGAGATATAGAGAGACAAAATCATTTTTCAAGTCTTCATATTTCCTTATCATTCTTCTTCATATTTCTTGGAGAAATATTGTGAGGATTAATTGAGAGATATAGATTAAATACTTAGAGTGTTGTAATCTTGATTATCAAGCTCCTACAAACTTGCTCTAGCCGTATCCTTGGAGGATAGCAAGGTGTAGTCATCCCGTTCGTTTCTCCAGCACGTGGCAAGTAGAGACGCAGTCTTTCGGCGTTGGATAATCCAAGAGCTTGGAGCGGATTGGATTCGTGGAGAACAAATAAAGCTTGGGGAATAGCTCAAGAAACGGAATCCATTTAATCAACGGACTACAAGAGTGAGTTTCTAATATCTCTTGTGATTTCATTTATATATTCGTATATACATAGCTCGATTGATCCTCGTAGGGATTCAGATCGAATTAATTTTCATTTTACCGCTTCCGCTAGGCCTTCATTTTAGGCACCAAATCCCAACAGCTAGACCCCGGGTGAATGGAGTACGGGGTAGCATGAGCCTCTCTCAGGATAGAGTTCCTCAACTCTTCGTGTGCGGGTACACAAACTCGATTCCTGAAGCGTATTAATCCATCCTCGTGGATCACAAATCCAGGGCTTTCCATTGAGTTACTTCATCCTGAACTCGAGATAAGAATGGGCCCGTAGCCTGCTTCGATCTAATTATATCATCAAGGGACGATGAAATCTCAAGTGTGCAAAGCTGTCCTTGACTATGCTGTAACCAGACTTCAATTTCCGGTCTCACGAACTCCAACTGCAATTCTATCTGAACTATCAAACAGGCAAGCATCTGCTCCTATACTTTCTTACGACTCAAGGCGTCGACAACCACATATGCTTTGCCCAGATGATAAAGGATCTCGATATCATAGTCTTTGATTAGTTCTAGCCAACTTCTTTGCCTCATGTTCAACTCATTCTAAGTAAAAATGTACTTTAGGCTCTTGTGATCAGTAAAGATCTGACAGGTAACTCCATACAGATACTGACGCCAGATTTTCAAACCAAACACCACGGCTGCTAGTTCCAAATCATGGGTCGGATAGTTAACTTCATAGGGTCGCAATTGTCTCGATGCATAGGCAATCACTTTCCCTTCCCGCATCAGTACACACCCAAGGCCCTGTCTCGACGCGTCACTATACACCACGAATCCCTCCGTTCCTTTTGGTAGAACCAAAACAGGTGCTGAAATCAATCGACTCTTGAGTTCATCAAAACTTTGCTGACATGCCTCTGACCACAAATACTTCTTATTCTTACTCAACAGATTAGTCATCGGTTGCGCAATCTTGGAAAAACCTTCCACGAACCGTCGGTAATAACCTGCTAGGCCTAGGAAACTACGAACTTCCTTCACGTTCTTCGGAGGTAGCCAGTCTCGGATAGCTTTTGTCTTCTGTGGGTCTACTCTCACCCCTTCGGATGATATCACATGCCCAAGAAAAATAACTTCAGGCATCCCATAAAGCTATTCCCGCCTCAACGCATCGAGAACTTGATGGAGATGACGTTCATGCTCTTCAAGGTCATGAGAGTAGATCAGAATGTCGTCAATAAAAACGACTACAAAGCGATCCAGATAATTAATAAAAACCCGATTCATCAACTCCATGAATACCACCGGTCCATTAGTCAGTCCAAAAGGCATCACTACAAACTCATAATGCCCATAGCGAGTACGAAAAGCGGTCTTCGAAATGTCAGACTCTCTAATCCGCAACTGATGATACCCGGACCTCAAGTCGATCTTAGAAAACACAGCATCTCCCTGAAGTTGATCCAATAAATCATCAATATGAGGCAACGGATATTTGTTCTTGATGGTCACCCTGTTCAGCTCACAGTAATCAATAAACAAACGCAGAGATCCGTCTATCTTCCGTACAAATAGCACTGGTGCTCCCCAAGGGGACGCATTAGGTCGAATATAGCATTTCTCAGTCAACTCATCAAGCTGGTTCTTCAACTCCTGCATCTCGGTCAGAGCCATACGATACGGTACTTTTGAAAGTGGGGACATACCTGGATCTAACTCAATAGTAAACTCTACATCACGATGTGGAGGTAAGCCCGGAAACTCATCTGGAAATATGTCTGGGTAGTCCCGCACTACCGGAATATCAGCCAATTCAACTGGTCGATCTGCTGTTTTGGTCATGTAACACCAATAACCAATACACCCTTGATTAAACAGTTTCAGTGCTTTCATAGCGCTGATGACTCTCTCGGAACGGCTGGGATTATCACCTTGAAAAATACACTCAACACCATCGGCAACTGTGACGGTCACTATCCGCTTGCGGACGCTAAGTATGGCATCATGACGATCCATCCAATCGATACCCAAGATTACATCATCTTTAGGTAAACCGACCACAATTAAGTTTGACAACCACTCACCGCCGTTCATGCGAATCGTCCAGTTCTGCACTTCACGATTTCCAACAATTCTTCTACCATCGGGTAGACCAATTACATAAGGTTCACAATTGGTAACACAATCCAATTACAAACGACTCAAACAAGAAGCAGGTAAAAAGGAGTGTGAAGCACCAGTATAAAAAAGAACACAGACGGGCTGAGATCAGATCTCGAAAGTACCTGCAATCATGCTGGCTTCGGGATCGTCGACCTTTTTCATCTCGTAAATCCTGGGTTTCGCAGCTCCGGCACCAGATGTACCAGCTTGGTTTCCACAACCCATCCCTCGGTTTGCCCCGGTAGTCTGATAAAAAGTGGACGGAGGTACACGGTCCTGGACATAAGACTAAACTGGAGCATGAGATGCTACTGGATCACGTCCAGATCCATTCCTGCAATAACAAGCACGATGCCCATTCTTCCCACAAGTATGGCATGCGATGGCCAGCTTCGGACATTTGGAGCTGATATGCCCCTGGTCCCCACAGTTATAGCACACAACATATGAGTTGACCGCTTGAGAGTGTGATCCGGATGGCTTCGAAGCCATGGGTGGTCGTTCAGAAGGGTTCGGTAACGACTGGGGCTTTCTGAACGTCCCCGGTTACTGTCAGTCTGGTTCTGGTTCTTGGATCTTTTGTTGTTGGACTGTGGTTACTTCTTAGAAATCTCTTTCGCGGTGAGTTCGTATTCCAAAGATTTCTCGATGAACTCTGGTAGGGTCGTACATTGGTGATTCAACAGTTGCATTCTTATTCGGGGTTTAAGCCTCTTGAGAAAATATTTGATCTTATCGGCCTCTGTTCGGACAATCGACGAGGCGAAAGGAAGAAGTGCCTGAAATTTCTCGACAACAGATAGTACATCATCGTCTTCAGACGGGTCTGGGTTCAGCAATTCCGACAGTTTGGCCTCACGGAGAGGGCCTGGATAGTAACGGTCTAACATGAGGTTTTTAAATTCCTCCCAAGTACATACACCATCAGCTGGCCTAACCAAAAGCCACCAGGTGTGGGCGCCCTTTCTAAGATATTAAGTTGCTACGGAGATGCGGTTCTCTTCTAGACAGTCCACCATCTCGAATAATTTCTCAAAGTGTTTAATCCAATGTACATCGGGGGTCGTTGGCGAGAGATGTCGCTGATGATCCGACTCACGGGTCCGCCATGCACAGGAGGTGGAGGATGAGGCCCCTGTTGCTAGCCAGTAGTAGCTCTCTGTATAGCTTCCATTAGTTGGCCCATATGGGTCATCTGAGCCATCATGCCCTGCATAACAGCGTAAGGATCGACACGCGCATCCTCGCGTCCAGTGTGGTTAGATTAGTCCCTAGGAGGCGAATCACTGCCTGCGGAGCTCTCCACATTCGCACGCGTGTTGGCTCGAGGTCTCAGGATTCGGCCCCTACCGTGGCCTCGTCCCCCTCTGCCACGACCTCTCAGATTTCTTTCCATACTGAAAGAATCAAACAATAATAATAACCATAAGCACAGTTCATGACCGTCTTTATGACCAATCAAAACTCATGCTAAGTTAATAGCAACAAGGAACTACATAATCAGGAAACAGTTCATAATGAATTATCGACACTACTAGTGCCACACAGAATATCATATCGACGTCGAGTCAAACAATTTCAATCACATAATCAATCCAGAATTTACTTCGAATTATCAATCAAATAAATCCTACCACAGATCCTCGAAATATCAAGATCAACAAAGAGACCTATTCCGATAACAATATCATGCCAGTAATTAAATCATGGCTCGTAAAGTACATACCGTATTTGGATCGTATGGTCAGGCGCTTGCACAGGTCACACATGACACGAAGGTCTCTTGATACTAGTTCAATTCACAACGACTCTTAAAGATAAAACGACGTCGCTCCAATACCATCTTCTATAATACCCTAAAAAGGTGGCTATTACAGTGCCGTGGACCCCACGCTGGGACCCACCAGGCGATACCAAAATATAGATTAAATATGTGATACCGAACCACAATAAATAGTCATTACTCCGATTAGGAGTTTAAAAATAGTATGGCCAATGGCCTTACGTACACAGGATCCAAACACAAGTATAAACCATATGGAGATGGAATATACTTCAAATGACAATACAATCGGACAATAGTTTAAAGGAAACGGAAACATAACATTACACGGTTTAAACATAACCGGACAACAAAAGACTTGGTTCCCCCGAACTAGTATCCTTCGAACCCTTCACCATCACCCTGCCCTTCCCGTGCCTTGCCTTTGCCTCGACCTAAAATACAACATAAGTATTTTGCCCAAACCACAGGGTCAGATATACATGATAAATGATTCTCCAGACATTATACAATTCACATATATTAGATCTCAAAGAAAACATCCCGACTATTGAAGCGTATGAACAATCAATCACAAACCGTCGAACATATCCAATCATACATGGACTATGAATGATAAAAGAATATGGCTCAAGATGGACATCACAGTACCCCCGATCCGGAAATGTGTCCGTGCACATGTCCACCCTGTATATGGAATCCAGAATATACGTGTGACAATGTACCTAATTAACCTCACGAACTATGTCTCGTGTGCACAGTCCAATACGGAAACATCCACGTATGACTATATATGTGCCTGGCTAAAAATCCTACACAATAACCAATCAGCACGCAGATATGATTCCAGATATGTCACGATACAACATGACAACGAATTCAACAAATCACATATCTGATTAAGGATCAAGAACTCACCGAAGTGACAATAAGGATCAACAAGATCAACGATTCAAAGTGATGAACTTGGGAATGCAATCCCAGGATAGAGAACGAGATCATCATCAAGAACAATATCAAATTATGAATCACAAGTTCATAAGTGTTTCATATACACGATACGTATAACTATCACAAGAATTCAATCATCATTATAACCAAGCAAGATAACTTGCCTCAATACGGAGACGAGAATAATCCTCTCTTGTCGAACGAACGAACGATCCTCGACTAATATCGGTTACTCGAACAATAAACCTGGAATGAAATATATTTCACTTAATAACACATTCATATAATTATCGATATCGAATTTAGTGAGACGACTCCCTAGATTCAATTAGAATAATCCCAATATCTCAAGATATCAAAATTCTACTCCAAGAACTCTATTTACCTCAATTCATTCCTATGATCGGTTTACAAGATATTTTCAAATATTCGCATGGTTCTTATGAATAATAATTTACCAAGAATATGTTAAACAATCATTTATGTTCGTTATTATTATCTTATATCGTTTAAACCTTCCAAAAACATCACAAATGTTTGAAAGTGAAAAATCTGCACAACCTTGTTCATCACTTATGTCAAATTTAGATTGAATATAGTAAGTTATACTAAATTCATTCAGTTACAAGGCCATATCATAATCATGAAGATTATCTCATATTAACACCATCCTCACAACCCCCTTACTAATTTAGAGAATCAACAATCACACCTATGAACTCACCTAGCTTAGGTTCAAGAACATCACTCTAATCTTCTAACATTCATCAAGTTGTTCTAATACATTTTATGACAACAACTCCATCAATCAAACTTAACTATAATGAAACCAAGGATTATTGTTGTCCTAATGATGTTAATAGTCTAGCAAGAAGAGGATCATTTCCATTATAACATCAAGAATATCTTCATTTTAAACCCTTAATTTCCATATTCAACAATAAGTGTTAAAAGCTTAATCACAATCATGTTTTACTTGACTAATTCAACATTAGGTGTAGTATACTATAATACTAATATCATAACTATGAAAATATAGAGTAGAATCGTACAACATACCTTCAGAAATGAAGAACCACCACCAAGAACACAAGAACACACTCCAAGTTACAAGAACAACTCTAAACTTCCAATCAACAAGGTCGAATCCAAGATGCAAAGCTCAAACACAAGTTGGAAGGGTGTAAAAACAGTCTAGTCATGCAGAGGGACGATTGTTGGAGAGAAAAATCAGAGTTCGGACGTGCAAATGAAAGACACAAATTGTATTTTTATAAACTGCACAGCTCGTTACGCACGTTATCGCATGAAGATAACGTATGTTAACCCCTTTATGTACGCTACACCGAAAGTGTTACGTACATAATCTGCCTCCAGATGTTACTATCTCAAAACACTAACATCATTACGTACGTTATAGGCCATAACATTACGTACGTAATGTAGGTCAACCTGGCTGCCTCGAAAAGGCCAGTTATCCGGATCATGTCCGGCCCCCCACGCCGAAAGTGAGATCAAATAAGATTCCAATGCATTAGGTATGTATGATGAACAAATTAAATACTCGCAAGTGTACGAATCGCTTTTGTAGGTAGCGACAAGTAACTCCGAAGTCGATCTCACAAGGAGTTGGAAACGGTTTAAAATTCAATAATGTTCGGCAAATAGTCTAATTAACAAAAGTACAGTAAAGTAAAATACACTATTGATTAGATAGGATTACAATCACAAACGCAGAAAATTAAAATAAACGAAACGTTAACAACACCGAATTAAAGGTTGGGTAATTAAGAGATAACAATTATGAGAATGATATGGGAGTTTAGAATCACCGACACACACGTAATCAATTATTAGTTCCGATACTCAAAGAATTAAGGTTTCGAATCATCGATTGCTCACGATTAAAAGAAATCCGTTTGATGGCGGTAATTCCAAAAATCACGATTGTTGTTATCGAAAATAAGGGAGACTCCTTTGATGGGGACGAATCTCTACTAACAATCGACTAGCTAATACCTTTGATGGGGTAATTCGCTAAAAGATCGCAGAAAAAGGTATAGAACATTCACAATCACTTCTATCGGGTCGTTTGATGGCGAACACCGACAAAAACCCTCGATTTTGAATAATAATAACAACTATGAAATAAGTTTGATGATCTAAATCAAAAGTTCTTATGCGAAGAACAAACAAAGAGGAACAATCCCAAACTCTACCCGGAAAATCAATAGAAACTGACAATCGACAACATGTGTGTGGCTCAATCTAAAAACACATATGAAAAGATTAGCTACACATGATTATTTCAACAATTATAATGAAAATCGTAAAACAAAATATTGTAGAAACTTCCCTTATAAAAGCCGAAATCGAATTCCCGATGAAGGTTTGATGATCTTCCTTCAAGAACTCACAACAAAATGATACAGGGAATTATATTCACTCACAAATGTATTCTTCTTCAAGATGAACATACAAAGAAGATGATGAAAAATCTCTCTTTCCTCCCTATTTTGGTGTTTTTCTACCTAAATCATGTGTTTTTCTATACAATATCTCACACAAGATCAGAATATCCATTCCAAAGGTCTCCAACACATTGAGGAGATCGTGAGAATATTTTGTTTGATGAATGAAAATCCCATCTTCACATTATTTGATTTGAAGCCCGGGGAAGAATGTTAATTCTCCCATCATACTCATTTCGAACTCTCCCTTCATGAGATTAGAAAAGTCTTGGCAAAGAGATTTGTTAGTAGCACCGAAAATAATGTCGTCAACATATATTTGACATACAAGTATATCATTATCTAAAATTTTTACAAATAAGATATTATCGATTTTACCTCTCGTATAGTTATTTGCGATTAAAAATTGACTTAAACGATCATACCATGCCCGAGGTGTTTGCTTCAAACCGTAGAGAGCTTTGTTGAGCTTGTAGATATAATCTGGAAATTGATGATCTTCAAAACTAGGAGGTTGTTTGACGAACACTTCTTCCTGAATGAAGCCATTTAAAAATGCACTTTTCACATCGATTTGATATAGCTTGATTCTTGTGAGCTGCAAAGGCACATAACAAACAAATGGCATCGAGACGAGCCACAGGCGCAAAACTTTCTTCATAATCAAGACCCTCTTCTTGATTATAACCTTGTGTGACCAAACGATATTTATTTCTTACTGGATAACCGTCTTCGTCACACTTAATTTTGTGCACCCATTTAGTTCCGATAATTATTTTATCTTTAGGTGCAGGAACTAAATTCCATACTTTATTGCGTTAAAATTGAATGAGCTCTTCTTGCATTGCCATCGCCCAACTTTCGTCATCAAGAGCTTCGGATACATTCTTGGATTCAATCTCGGATACAAAAGCACAATGAGCAATATACTCGGTGGTTCTCCTTCGTGTTTGAACACCATCTTCAACATTCCTAATAACAAGGTCTCTTGGATGATCTTTGTTATGCTTCCAATCTTTCGGCAAATCATCAATTATATTCTTCTGAATTTCCGAAAATTTCTACATTTCGCTTGAGGGATGAGAGATCGGAAGAATACCTGCATCATCGAAACATTTTACCTTTCCCGACGGTGAGATCATATCATTGAATTTGATATGAATGGATTCTTCAACTTTATTAGTTCTAATGTTATACACACAAAAAGCTTTTATATTTGTAGAATAGCCAAGAAATATCCCGAAATCGGATTTGTCCTCTACATCTCCTCCAATGATCGATTTTTCTTTTCAACAACTCCATTTTGTTGAGGTGTTCTAGGAGCCGAAAAATTATGATTAATATCATACTTGTCACACAAAAGTTCAAACGAAGTGCAATCAAATTCAACTCCATGATCGGTACGAATAGAAATTATGGAAAGGTTTTTCTCATTTTGTACCAAACGATACCATTTAGAAAACTCGGAAAATGTGTCATCTTTATGAGCAAGAAATCTAACCCATGTAAATCGAGAATAGCCATCAAAAATCACCAAAGGGTAAAGTTTACCATTTAGACTAATATATCTAGATGGTCCAATTAAATCCTTATGCACAAGTTCAAGAATGCGACTCGTGGAAACCTCGAATTTTGGTTTAAAAGATTCTCGAGTATGTTTCCCTTTTATGCAAGATTCACACAAATGTTTACGATCAAATTTGAGTTTGGGTAAACCACAAACTAAATCATATCTAGATAGTTTAGAAATGATAGGTAGATATGTATGCCCCAATTTTCTATGCCATAAAAATGCATTTTCATCCAAAACAATAAGGAATTTTTCATTAAATGATTTTTTATCATTAAGATCAACAATGTAAATATTTCCACTTCTCAAACTAATAAATGCAATCTTGAAAGCAGTACAATGTGTTTCTTCAAACAGAATTTTAAAATCTTCATCACACAATTGAGAAACGCTAAGTAAATTATGATGCAAACTTTCAACAAATAACACCTTATTAATAGAAGGAGAAGGTTCCTTACCAACCTTACCGGTGCCCATAATCTTCCCCTTTTTATTGTTACCAAAGGTCACATGTCCTTGTTCTTGATATTCAAGATCTTCAAATAATTCTTTGGTACCATACATGTGCCTCGAACAACCGCTATCAATGTACCACTTGCGTTTCTTTGGCGGTGGTATCTACAAAATAGTGTGTTTCGGTTGTTTTGGTACTCAAGCCCTTTTACATCCTCCAAAGTAAACAATACTTATAGCGTTTGGAATAATTGTCCCTTTTGGAACCCATATTTGTTTAACTTTGATGGTTCTCAATTTTGAATGAACTTTAACATTATGATCTCGTTGTTTGAAAGGATTTTTTGAGTTCTCGGTTTCTGTATTCTTTATCTTGTCAAGATTTATAAGAGATTGTTCTCTTTTAAATGGATCGAAACCAAGACCATGTTTTAACAATGGAGATTTTTGAATAGATAAAAGCTTTTCGAACTTCTTGTTTCCGAGAGTAAATTTATTTATTATATATTTCAATTCCTTTTGAGTTTTCGTCAACTCGATTTTCAAAATATTTTCTTTCTCAAGGCATAAGGTATGGTCTATTTTAATATTTTTGCCTTTATTTTGAAGAGTAGAATTTTCTAAAGATTTTATTTTCCTCTTTAAAGACATATTTATTTTAACCATTTCATCATATTTCATATTTAAGGATTCAAACGCGCTTAATAGCTCATCGTCATGATTAACTTCTTGTGAATCACATAAATCAAATGAATCATATTCATCATCATTGAGATTAGAACTTACTACGATAGCATTTTTGAGTCGAGAGCCATGAATGTGAGATTTGCGTCTAGGGATCTTTCAATCTCCTCCTCGTCATCACTCCAAGAAGCAATTAGAACTTCCTTCTTTTTTAATCTTTTGATTTGAGGCTTGGATGTAGATCCTCGGCATTCTTTGGCGTAGTGACCGGCTTGACCGCATTTCCGACAATTATTGTTGAACTTCTTTGTAGGAACATAAGCATTTTTCTTTTGTTCCGTCTTACCAGCCCGACCAAGGAAGCTCTGCCTTTTTTGAATTAAGTTGTTGTATCTTCTAAAATTCTTGACATAGAGAGCGAGTTCCTCGTCATCTTCATCTTCCGGAACTCCTTCCTCAATATCGCTATCAACATTGAACGCGACTACTTTTTCACGAGGCTTTGGTTTGGAGCCTCTCGATTTGAGAACGATCTCATAGTTGATAAGAGACCCGATGAGGGCGCTAAATTCAAGCTTGTTGAGATCTTTGGATTCCATGATTGCAGTAATCGTAGCATCCCATTCACGCGGCAATGAGCGAAGAATTTTTTTAGCCTTGTCGCTACTTGATATAGGTCTTCCAAAGGATGCAAGGTCATTGGTTATAGACGAAAAGCGATCCAGCATAAAAGTGATTGTTTCATCATCCTTCATGGAAAAGAGTTCATAATCATGAAGTAGCATGTTGATCTTGGTCTCCTTGACCTGAGTAGTTCCTTCATGAGTTACCTCAAGAATTTCCCAGATTTCTTTCGCGCTTTCGTAAGATGATATCCTATTAAGTTCTTCAGGATTAAGAGCACAGTGAAGGAGTTCAGTAGCACGAGTGTTAATGTGCGTGTTCTTCCAATCTTCGTCGTTGAATTCATCGAATTTTTTCAGTGACCCATCTTCCTTCTTGGCGATTTTTGGACCAAGAATGATGACTTTCCAGATTTCAATGTCATAAGCTTGAACGAATATAGCCATCTTATTTTTCCAAGTCATGAAGTTGGAGCCGTCAAAGAAAGGAGG